>CM070637.1:29233777-30730444 GCA_036346255.1 Ampelocalamus luodianensis
TTAAGTGACGGAACGGAGCTCAGCTGTCGGCAAAACCCGAGTGACTTGCACGCTAATCGCCGCGACATCGCCACGCGCGCGCCACCAAGAACTAAAATGGATTCGCAATAGCACTACGAATCTAATGGTAGCATTCTCGCCACGCGAGGACTAGAACGCCGCCAGCCGAAAACGAAAATGGGAGCTATCGCTAAACACGAAAATCGCGATGAGCTCCACCGCAAGCCTAGGTGCGGTGCCAAAGCTTCTAAGGACTAATAAGAAGCTACCTTAGTGACAAGAAGCTTCAAAGATGGCCGGAGTTGCTTGATCACGGTGAAAGCTCGCCGGACACGAAGAAGAAAGATTGAAAACGACACCCTGAGCCAAATGAGTGAGACCAAAGCATCAATATAGCTTCATACTGATTCACAGAAGCTACATGAGCAAGTAATTGGAAAATGGAGCACTCACCTGAGCTGAGGAAGAAGATGACCAAATTCGGCCGAATTTGAACAAACCCCAAATTGGACAATTCCTGAGAATCACATCCAAAATTAAGTGAGGGGAAATGTTCAAGATAGTAATTAGATATGGTTAGGGCAAATAAACATGAAGGAGGACCACTGGAACACCAAGAACACCAATGGAGCTCCACGGGTCAACAATGGCGATTTGCCATTTTTGAGGTGTTAAGCTCCAATATTGAGAATGAAGCTTGATGGTGGTCTAAAGAAACACCAGGAAGCATTGAGAGTGCTTATAAAGCCATGAAAGCATTAGGGTTTGCACCACACATCTTTCGGGTGGCAATACACAGAACACAATGCGCGGCCGACAAGGAAAAGATAAAAGCTGGTGCACTAGGGCATGGCATGGCCGAAAGTGTCTCCCACGACCCTCTCGTTGACTAGGCGCCGTAGGGAGCAAGAAATGACACCGCCATTACTCCCCTACAAAGCTCGCATCGGCGGAGGTAGAAGACGACCAGCGAAAAGGCTCGACGATTTTCACCGTTGGATGAGACACTGACGGCCGAGATAGAGCCACGCCCCGTGTTTAAAACACAACGGGAGACTGCGAGCCCTCTGATTAGAAATGAACGGCCTTGATTGCTCCACGTCGCAAACTCAATTTACAACGGAGGAACACGCGGGCGTTGGATCTTAATCCAACGGCTCAAATTTAAGAATGCAACCGGAGGGTCCGAAGGTTTCGGCGCACCTCGACGGTTGGATGGAGATCTAACGGTTGACATTCAAACTTGCAACCGGAGAGTCCGAAGGGTTACACGCGCGCGGGCCGTGCGATTTAGATCCAACGGTGGAGATCCAACGCGCGTTTTCAAGGGTGGCTCGGTGCAGCTAGTTGACTGGACCGAATCAATTGGCTCGAGCCCGAGTCTGACTCGAACCCAAGTAACAGTAAAACCACGTTTGACTTTGAAATAGGAGCAGAGACTTTGAATGATTTATTTGAGGTAGCAAATTAACTCCAAAAATTATGAAAATTTTACAGGAGCTTGCTAACTCAGATATTAACCTTGAGTAAAATTTTCGGAGGTTTTTATGCTGTGAATAAATCTCCAAAAATTTTGCAAGGCTCTGTTTTAATGTTTGACTGAGAGTCAAACAGTTTGATCGCTCTAAAAATATTCAAACAATTTCTAAAAATTGTGAAATTTTTCGAGGGTCACATACTATCACAGAGACTAAGGAAAATATTTCAGAGGATGATCATAAGTTTTGACAAGATTGTTTTTGCAATGTCGAGATTTGGATCAACTAGACTTGTGACAATGTATTTCCATAATTTCTTGTACAAGAATTGATTGGCACAAAAAGGAAATACATGATGTAAGAAAAAGTTTTAATTTCTACTGATTTTCTTACATTTGAAACACAAGCCTAAAGTTGGGATGTTACAATAAGGCAACTTGGGAACGGGAAGATCGCCTTCGTGCTGACTACCCGTCTTTCTTCCCCGAGTAAACGGAATCTCGGGACGAGATTCTTGTAAGGGGGGGGGAGATTTGTAACATCCCAATTGTGGACTTGTGTTTCAAATGTAAGAAAATGATTAGAAATTAAAACTTTTTCTTACATCATATATTTCCTGTATGCTCTAAACAATTCTTGTACAAGAATTATGGAAATACAAAGTCACAAGTCTTGTGATCCAAAACCTTGTCTTCCAAAAATAATCTTGTCAAATCTTTTGATCATCTCCTGGAAATAATTTTCCTAAGTTCTAGGGATGGTATGTGACCCCTCTGAAAAATTTCACAATTTTTAGAAATTGTTTGAATATTTTTAGAGGGCAGTCAAACTTGTTTGACTTTTAGTCAAACCGTAAACCAGAACCTTGCAGAATGGTTGGAGAAAAATTCACTGCATAAAAACCTCTTAAAATTTTACACCAAGTTAATATCTAAGTTAGCAAGCTCCAGTAAAAATTTCAGAATTTTTGGAGTTGTTTTGCTATCTCAAATAAATCCTCAAAGTCTCAGCTCAAATTAAAAACCCAAAACCAGAGTTCACTGTTCCTTGGGTTCGAGTCAGACTCGGGCTCGAACCACTTGACTTGGTCCAGTCAGCTAGCTGCACCCGGGCTCTCTTAAAACGCGCTTTCGATCTCAGCCGTTAGATTTAAATCACACGGCCCCCGTTCGCGAGAACATTCGGACCTCCCCATCTCCCACTTAAATCTCAGCCGTCCTTTCCAAATCAAACCGCCGGGATTGATCTAAACAACCGGACCCCCGAAGGTAACCTCTAATCGTGGTCGTCCGATTAAAATCCAACGCTCGCAATCTTCCCCAGTTGTTTTAAACCTTTGAGGACATGGGCAAATCTCAGCCGTTCGATTCTAATCCGAGGGCTCACAACCTCCCTTACTCTTTTGAACGCCGGAGCTTCGGTGTGATCTGAGTCGTCCATTTTAATCTAACGGCTCACAGTAACCCTAGTGTCTCTGGTCGTATTCTTCCTCGTGCCGTGCGTGAACAGGGAGAGAGGCGTGGCCGTGTCCTTTCGAGTGTCCTCGTCGGCGTATCTCTGGCCGGGGCAGTGAAACGTGCGTTGCTTTCGGCCACGTTCGCGTTCTTTTCCCTGTCCCCCATTGTTTCCTTTTGGTCCTCGTTGGTGTCTTGGACTCCCGAGAGTTTCTTTTTGCCAAACCTTGGCTCACCATCTATATGAAGCTTTCCAAAACTCTCTCTAAGCTCCCTTGTAACACCACTTAGCTTCCCAACTCTTGTGGAGCTCAAATCCACTGAAAATTCCAAAACCGCCATTAATGGCCATGAAGCTCTGATGATGGCTTTGGTGCTCCAATGGTTCATCTTCAATTCTTCTTGCTCCCTTTCGAGCCCTCTAGCTCCATATTCATTTCTCCTAACTTAATTTTGGGTTCCATTCACAGGAATTGACCAATTTTAAGTTTGGATCATTTCGGCAGAAATCATCCTCTTTCTTCTCCAGCTCTGGTAAGGGCTTCTTTCCTCAGTTAATTGCTTGTGGAGATTCTTTGAGCTATAATAAAGCTTTAAAGATGATCTGGTATCACTCATTTTGCTCAGGGCATCCTTTTCATATCATCTTTTTCAACTCCGGCGAGTTTCTCCTCTGTCAAAACTCCTCCGGCCATCTTTGAAGCTCATCTTGCTTAAGGTAGCTTCTTATTAGTCCTTAGATGCTGTGTCACCCGCTTCTTTGGACAATGCAGAGCTTTTAGTGTATTTTTGTTTTCGGCCTTAGTTGTCACCGTGCCCTCTTTTCCGTCTCGTCGGCGTTATGGGCCGCCGCCGCCGTCGAGGTCACCACCTTTGGGTCCGCAAGGCTATTGCGAACCCATTTTGGTATTTTGTGGGTGCCGCTGTGGCCAGAGCCGCCGGTGGTGAGCCCCTCTTTTTCGTTCAGGTTTTGCCGGATGAGAACTTCCACTCTGCCGTTGTCGTTCAGACACAATTAATGACCTAATCATTGATAATCATTGGGAGTAATTAATTTGTCTTAGTTGGTCCACTGTGTCACTAATAGGTGGGACCAGCCTCTTAACCCCCCCCCCCCCGTCTGGCACTATTCAACCCTGTTAAGAGCTCATTAATAATCAATCATTTAATAATTAATGTTAGCATTGAGCGACTGTCGGAAATGACTCCATGAGTCAGTGACGGGTGGGCCCATAGGCCAAAATCGCTGAAGCGGGGTCATTAGGATGAAAATTTTGGACACATTAATTGCTAATCATCACTAATCATTGGATTTGCAATTAATGACTATCTTAAAATAGCCCCGTTTGTCTCTGACAAGTGGGCCCGCACAGTTAAACCGCCAGCGCACTTAAAACCCACTTGTGTATTTAGCGTGCGTCGTGGGCCGTCGATTTTTAGATCTGCGGTCCAGATCTTCGGAGACATTCGGACCCCCGAATGTCCCAATCACTCTGGACCGTCCATCTCTCGATCTGCGGCTGAGATCGTGAGCACTTTTGGACCCCCCCGATTGCGCTTGCGCTCTGAGCCCTCCATCTCAAGATCTACAGTCGTGGTTTATCGAGGCATCCGCGTCACCCGAACGTCTCCATCCATGTGGACCATTGGATCTAAATCCAACGGTAGGCTTCTCTGAGATCGCGCGCGTGCGCTATTTTTTCCGTGCGCGTGAGCCGTTGGATCCCGAATCAAAGGCCCACGATCGTCCACGTCACTTTATTTGCGATAAGTTTTGTTTTATTTCGGTAAGCATTTATTTGTCATCTGAGAATTATATTAAATCTTTAAAAACTCATAGCTAATTCATTTTAAATCCTTTTTAGGTGATTCCAACTGTAATAAATTCATATTTCACTAAAGTTTAATCTAAAAATGCATTTAGACATGTTTCTGTACCAGAAAATTTAAAGGAAAGCATTAAGTAGCAGCGGAAATAAGTAGATAAACCAAAAGACCAGCAGTGGTATGCCACACAACCCATCGGCAACCAACTGGGAGTTAAAGATAGCATACTACTCGTTAGTGTCGCCTAAATCGACACCGACAAGCTCGTCGGTCTCATTATCCTCCTCACTTGTAAAAGCCAGCAAACACCTGGCTGAGTACAAAAGAGTACTCGCAAGTCTTACACAAATAAAAATAGTTATGCATAAGGTCATTCAAGGGAAGGCTCATATTGGCTTAATTTTTGCGAAAACGACGCAATACTGAACAACCTACACATACTAGTTTCTCAAGTGTCATTTCAAAATCAGATTTGAAGTAGAAGTAAAACATGTGAACAAGTGATAAATTCAATAACAAATGAATCATACCAAAACAAAGTGGCGGTCCACTTTGATACAACAACAAACATGAACATCCCATTCATGACTATACCAAGTTATAACCACAATTTTAATTCCAAGTCTAACAATAAGCAGCCACAAGTTTCAAGCGGTCGTCCATAACTGTGGACACGGCTATTCGAATAGATTTATACCCTGCAGGGGTGTACTACTTTACCCACACGACTTGATTAGCCCGTAAGCCTCCAGATGCCTCCGAATATAGCATACTTCCTATGGTATGCCGGCCGGGTAAATCAAGATATGGTCGTTTTTAGCAAGAAGATCCCATTGGGCTAAGTCCCTCAACCCATGGCTCCTAGGAAACACAAGACGTTAACGCCTCCATCCTATTTCCTAGGAAACACAAGACGTTAACGCCCCCATCCTATCGGCCCAAAAAGGAACACGGGATTTCACGGTCCCATGCCCTTACAATTTCACCACCGTGGGACTCAACACAACAAAACCTTCCCCTTACTTAACCATACAGTACCCATATACCGCGTGTGATAGCACAAATGTTGCTTGAACAGCAGGTACCCAAAGTTCGGTTCTTAATTGTCTAGACAAGTCAAACCACATACCCAAATCTCGTGCGCGAAGGCACCATCACTAACCATCACTTGTCCAGACCAAAAACTCATTTAAAAAGACAAAATTTAACTCATAAAATAGATGCGAAGATCTGAAATCGAAGCATAATAAGAAAGTTGTGTTTAACCCATAATTGTCAGGCTATTCCCGACAATAGAGCTACCGGTTCTAGACTTGCATGGCTAAGCAACTCGAACAATATAACTTCACTCATCCTATCATAACATTTCAGTAATGGAATAATTCATGGATAGCCTCAATGACAAGATAATAGGATGTGTCTAACCATTCATCACAAAAATAGCGACAATATAAGACTAACATGCAAGCAATTATCATTGCATCTACCCTAGCAAAATTGGGATCAAATATGATGCAAAAAGAAAGTTCAAAGGATGCTTGCCTTGCTGGTAAAGTAGTTGTTCACTCTTAGTAGCGTAAGAGTCAATGTCAATAGGCTCGGAATCTATATAAATACAATACCGAATAAACATCGAGAAATACTCCAAAAATCAAAATGCTAAAAAATGCATGATTTTTCTACAGTAGCTAAGTTATGATTTTAGATGGTTTTTGGTGAAAGAATTATTTCATTTTGATTTAGTATATGGAAGTTATGGCAGTTTGAATTTCAGTTTGCTGGAAATTCCAATTTAATTAGAATCTGTCACTGTTCACAGATTTTAATTATTTGGTAAAAATTTGCAGAGTAGTGGTGGTTATAAGGATTACATAGTTAAATAGTGGTTATCAAGATAAACCTAAATTGATTTGGTTCATCTCATTTGGAGTCTTTATGAATTTGTTATGCACTTTTAAAGTTATCAGCCTTTTTCTATTGTCCAACTAATGCAGTTAATACAGAATTTTCCAAAAGTATATTCTCTGTTACCCAGACCAGTTACCTAATTTAAAATAAAGTACATTGAAAATGAAAATTAACCGAAGTGGTTCCACTTAATTTGGAGTTAAATTGAGGGAGTTATGAATTTATCAACTTTAAACAATTTTCTGTGCACAGGAAAAGAACTGAGGGTGGTCTTCGTAAAATGGTCACGAAGTGGTCCTTAGGGTGGTCCTGGGAAGAGAGCCACAAGGAGGTCCTGAGGGTTGTTATTGTCAAACAACCACAGGGAGGTCCTTGCGGTAGGTTTGAGTAAAGAGGTCCTGGACGGCTGAGATAAACTCAAGGAGGTCCTGGACGGCTGAGATGGACTCAAGGAGGTCCTGCGGTTGGAATAGGACCTAGGAGGTCCTAGGTGGCTGAGATGAACCTGGAGAGGTCTTGGATGGCCCAGATGTACCTTAGGGAGGTCCTAACGGCCGAGATAGACTCTAGGAGGTCCTGAACGGCTGATAAGAGATTCGGGAGGTCCTAGCGGTCAGGATAAACCTAAGGAGGTCTGAACGGTCCAGATTAAATAGGGGAGGTCCAGCGGGTGACACTTTTGCAAAGACGACCCCGAGGGAGGTCCTTTGCGGGTGACACCTTTGCAAAGACGACCCCGAGGGAGGTCCTTTGCGGGACAAGTGCAGGGCGCGGGGCTTAAGACTTCCGTTAGGACAACACTTAATGCTAATGATTACCTCTTAAATCCAGATCTCCTGCTACAGTACTTGTCCGAGTACAAAAACGGGAATCTGGTATAGTGGCTTTCCCAGCGGCTCGCCGGCGTTACGCGCCACGGCGGAGCCGGCTAAGGGCCGCCATTTCTAGGCAATAGCATTGCGCACCTCCTGGTGACAAACTCGACGGCGGAGCCGGTCGTTACCGACGGCTAGCCGGAGTTGAGCAACATTAACAAATACGGCAAAAGTGCAAAAGACAAAGTGAAGCTCCGCATTGCTAACCAGCGAGTGCCAGAGGTCCTAGGGACTAATTGGAAAGCTACCTGAGTAGAGCGAGGTGCTCGAGGAGCTTGGGGCTGGTTGGAGTAATGGCGGCGCCGGAGACCAAGATGACGATGACACGGTTTTGCAAAAAGAAGAAATCCTGCGAAGAACACAAAGAGTAGGAGTTCTGGGTAACTCGAGGATCTTAAGGACATGCCAGAGGAGCAAAGAACATGATAGGATCTTACCAAAACGAAGTGGGAGGTGAAAAGGTTGCTCACAGCCGATAGTGGTCCAAGCTCTAAATTCACCAGATTCGAGGTTGACAGAAGTGAAGAAGAGGTCCTCGAGTGCGCTCTCGAAGAACCAGAGGAGCTCAACTAAGAATCGATTGCTACAAGCAAAAATGAGAGCTCAAGTTAGCAAAAAAGGAAATGGTTCAGAGCTTGAAGCAGGGAGGAACCATCAGCCTTGAACTTACCCAAGAGATGAACACAACAAGCTCCCCTCTCCTCAGCCGAAAAGAGGAGAAGTGAGGGAACTAGGGTTCGTAGGGGTTTCTTTATGTCCGGGACACGACGGCAAGGGTGGCGGCGTTAAGTGGAGAACGCACCGGAGTGGTGGATGGAGGCGGTGGATTGACGGCGTGACGGAGTTCCAACGGCTCGGGCAGAAGGGCGCGGTCGCGTGGCTTACAGCGCCTGAGCGCGCGCCTGCCCAAGGAAGAAGAAGAGCCTGACAAGCGGGCCCGAGGTGACAGCGACTCAGGGTGCTGAGGTAAGTCATCGCTACGTGGCGGAATGCAGTCCATTAGATTTTGGTTAGACGGCTTGGATTAGAAGGAGGTGTTCGGAACGGCTGAAGAGGTAAGCGATCTGGACCGTCGATCTCCCATCGGACGGTAGACCTCGGTTGGGTTCGGCGCAGTGCGGTTAGGGGGTTGGGTCTAGTCGGAGGGTGCGGTCGGGCTCGAGCCCAAGGAACAGTGTAGGGTTTTGACCAGGAGTTAAATTATTTTCCTTACTTTGACCAAGGGCTCAAAAATAAAAATAAAATTCCTAAAAATGTGAAATAAATCACAGAGGTTCCTGGGTAGATCTAGTGTCCATAAAATTATCAAACCCTACTATTTATATTATATTTTGTAATGTATAAATTCAAACTTAGGCTAGGTCTTTTAGTGATGTTTGAATTTTCTTAGGTTTCAAACCAGTCCCAAAAATTCGGGAACAATTATGTTAATCCGTGATAATTAATATAGTATTTGAATAAATTATTTTCATAGATACTTTAGTAGCATTTATTTAAGGTTTTAGTTTGGAACTCAATTTAAAGTGTATGTTTCATTTGTATTTTGGAGATTTTCCAAGTACAATATTTAAATAAAAAGTTTCAAAACATGATGCATGCTAATGAGATGCATAATAACCTTTTTATTAATTTGGGGATGTGACAAGATCATTCTGAAAATTTATGCCATGAACAGTACCAGTAATTAATTTAGTTGATTTAATAGGCTGAGAGAGCTTATTTTAGCTATAACTTTTGCATGTTAAGTCCAAATTGAGTAATTCTTGTTCCTAAAATTATCTAAAATCATTCTCTTGCTGTTGTATAAATTTCATAAGTTTTGGATATCTTTTGCTTTTGGATTTTATTTGGTATTCTTCGTTCTTATTGGTTTATTCGCCTTTTTGCGTTAGGTTCCGATGATATTATTGATCTTGTTTCTGAGCCACAGCAGCCAGACCCTGCACTCCAGCAAGGCAAGCAGATGTAGCATCATTTGATCATGTTGACCCTATTAATTTCAAATTCTAATATATTGTTTGCAAATTCTACGTATGCATTGCTATGTTGTTTTAACTATTGTCGATAGTTAACCCATTAGATGCATTATCAGTAGGCAAATGTTTATCCTCTACTACTGAGCCTAGGACTATTTGCTGTGATTTTGGGTTCGATGGATGGACCCTTGTCACTTAGTAGTTTACGAGTTGATGTGCTTAGCCATGCTTAGCTATCGGTAGAAATGGGCGGTTATCACACAAACTTATGATGATCCTTATATTTCAGCTTGGAGCTATCTTTAATTTGCGAAAACTAAAAATGAAAACAAAATGATTTGGACTTGGGCACAATGGTAAGATGGTGTGTTGTTGGGTGTGACTGGAATGGTGCCCGGGTCAATTAAGGACCGAACATCTTGTGAGTCCCCGTTATCCAGGCAATTTGTGCGTGCTAACCACAGTAGAGGGAAATGGGACCTCTCTTGACTAAGTACTTTGGGGG
Organism: Ampelocalamus luodianensis; assembly: GCA_036346255.1. Classification (NCBI taxonomy): domain Eukaryota; kingdom Viridiplantae; phylum Streptophyta; class Magnoliopsida; order Poales; family Poaceae; genus Ampelocalamus; species Ampelocalamus luodianensis. The sequence goes on from CM070637.1 coordinate 29,243,801, forward strand.
TGTTAATTAATAAGTCGCGTGGTGGGTTGTATATTTAACTATATGCAACATGGACATGTTTGTGGGAAGGGGAGCATCCGCCTAGGCCGGTGTATCCTACTCCACATATGGGTCCTTGTGATCCATATTTCGTCGGCAGATCACTAAGGATTAACCCCCATACGTGCGGCTCTTGATTAGCATTTTTCATTGAAAATATCTCGTAGGACTTAGCCGTGCCGGCATACCAAAGGAAGTGTACTTAATAGCTTGGCAAAAAGGCGGTATGAAGTGTGGGTACATTGGTACACCCCTGCAGGGTTTAAAACTATTCGAATAGCCTCGTCCTAGGTTACGGACACGCTTGGGTAAGCTTTTCAAGAGTTATACTACAACATTTTAAACTAAAACTTGATGGGTGGTATGAATAAGGGATTCATGCTATGTTGTGGTGGCTATTGGGTTAGTCACCTCTAGGTGGTTACTTTTATTTATTGTTACTCGCTGTTATTTCAATGATTAAAAACTGATTTGGTAAATTGCCTTCAATCTATTACATTATTGCAAAGGAAACTTGCTTTATGCGTCCAAATAACCATATAACTATTTCCTTTGGATTCAGCTCTCATGTAGCTATGTATAGGCTTGATACTTGTAAGTCTTGCGAGTACATTATTGTACTCATCTGCATTGCTTGTTGTGTGCAGAGGAAGAAGGTGAACCCCAAGGGCCTCACTTTTATGAGATGTGCGGCTTTTGGGACGACTAGCTTGGCGGCCCGGTCGATTGCCCTGTTGTTATGACTAACCGGTCGTATTTTGGTTTAAGCCATCTTATGGCTCCTTTTGCTTCCGCTGTCATTGTAATACTTATGTCTCTTGGCCGGTCGATTGTCTTGTAATAACTTATTATTATGTATGTCTTTTGGTAAACTTGGTATAATATGATGTATGGAATTGATGCATGATTTTGTAACGGGGTGTGTATACTGCACTTCTAGGAAGTATACATATATCGAGGCTTGGTTTATTTTCTTTGTGATGCTAGGGTCAATGGAAGGCTAAGCATTACAAGTCAAATAAACCGGGGCCTCACAATGTGGCTCACCCCTGATCGAAAGATCGATCAAGAATGAGACATTCTGGAGTGATCGTCATCTCTCCCTATCGAAAATGGAAGGTGTGTGTCTCAGATCTCCACCTGTCGACAAGTGCTGACATCAGACTGTCGTCTAGGGTAAGGTAACGTCCGACTGAGAGCAGCCTCGCAAAGGGCAACAAGCCTGTGTCCCAAGGATTGGGACGTAGCAAGCGCCGAGCTGCCAGTAATGCTTCTCGGACTGAAGCACGAGGGGTGGAGGGCCATCTGCGTCCCGGTGACCCACAACTTGCACCGGTGATACTCGTCATAGAAGGGTTTCGGTAGCTCCGATAGAGGCATGACTTGCAAGAGATAAAAACACAGATTATTAGTGAATAAATTAATAATAACGATGAATTACTAGAAATTAAAAATTATGACTAAATACAGACAACAAATTAATATACACTAATTAACTATGACCAAATTAATTACAACTAATTAAGTACGATGAATTAATTAATACTTAATTAATTGCAACAAAATAACTACAACTAATTAAGTATGACTAAATTATTGTGACTAATTAATACGAGTAATTAAAAACCATTAAATTAATTAGGACTAATTAATTACCACAAATGAACTACAACTAGAGAATTATGACTTAATAATGACAATTAGATTATTTAGGACTAAATTATTTACGATGAATTAAATACCACTAAATTAATTATGACTAATTAATTATCACAGATTAATTACAAATTAATAATTACGACTTAATAAGACCACTGAATTAATTACGACTTAATAAAGCCACTAAATTAAATAACAACAGACTAACTACGACTAAATTAATTATGACTAATTAAGTATGACTAATTAATTAACTAACACTAACTAATTATGGCTAATTAATTTGTAACTAATTAACTATGCCACGATAAATACGTAAGATTAATTTAACTATGACTAATTAATTATGACGTAATTAATTGCAACTAATTAACTAACGCAAATTAAATTATGCCTAAATGATAACCACTAAATTAATTATGCCTAATTAACTACAACTAATTAACTAGTACTAATCAATTAAGTACACGGTTAATAAAGAAAATACATACGAGAAAAAAATTACCTACTAATATGATTGCTAATGACGGGTCTAAACAATCCTTAATCGTATTCGAAAACGACATCGACCGAGGCTGCAAATGAGAGAGTGAGCGAGAATAAGAGAGCGAGCGAGGATGAGAATGAGCGAAGCGTCTCGCTGTTGACTCAGAATTTATAGCCGCCCAACGCAAATTGCGGCCGACCACGAAGCGATGGGAGGAATCGCATGGGCAGTGATGGATGACATGACAAGAGGTGACAAGACGTGGTAGGAGGATGGAGCGAGTTCGGGTGCGGGAGGAGGGGAACTAGCGACGGGGCAGTGCGTCAGTGCGGCAAGGGAGCAGTCCGAGCACAGGAGGACCGGAGCCGGGCCACCTGGCGTGTTCGGGCAAGGAGGGGGCTAGCAGACCTACGTCTCTGTGCACCACACATGCGGTCTAAGACGCGTTCGGGCAAGGGGTGACGGACAAGCCTTGTCCGAGCTAGGGACGAGTAGCAACGGTTCCATGTGTGACGTCCAGGCTAGGGAGGTGCGAAGGCGGCCACTTATCGGGAGAAGGCAAGTCCGGGCGCCAGATGTACGGTAGAGATGAAATTCAGGTACAAAAGACACGATATTGAACACGTGTTGGTTACCGGTACATCCGTAATATCATTTTTGACAATACGACGCTGCAACGACTACTTCGGCGAAAACCGCCGCAAACAGGGACTGTCCTCGCCGGCAAACTCACACCCGTGGCTCCTGTCAGCCAGATTGCCCGGCCGGGCGGCCCCTCCTATTATTACCATCACAGTATCACGATCATCGCTGCACCATTTCATTCCTCGAAATGAAATGGAAAAGTAAAAAAGAATGTGTACGGGAAGAATGAGCATGGCGTCGTACGGTGCCGACAGCTTCAGCACTGCAGGTCTGCAGCTTTCCCATCACGATCGACGTGGTCCGTTCGGTGAGGATCCCACGGCGCCTAGGATGCTCGATTTTTTTTTTAGATACGGGAGGGAGGTCGATGTCTTCGTGGGGCCCGGGGGTACTCGTAAAGCAGCCCGGCCGACGTGTCCGTGGCCCCACCTTGTCTCCGGTGGGCCCGGGAGCAAGATGGCCCGGACAGGCGTGCGATTGATATCATGGAACTGATTGCTTCTTTACCTTAACCTAGCATGGACCGTTTCACGACACCATTGGTCATGGATGCTGCTCCACGGTTCCTAGAACCATCCATCGTGTCAACGATCTGGAACATGCTGACATGTCATATGTGGTTCGTGTCCTCCATTGTGTTGTCTGGTTGATTCTGAATGGAATGACCTACATCCAACACTAACCAAGATGCAGCACTTTGAATGAAAGTCCATAGGATTTATAGTAGACTGAGCTTTTTGTCTGTAAAAAGAGAGAGTAAACTCAAAATCGTGGCATTTTCCCACCGTTTGGATTAAGATCGCGTGGTTCATATCCCCTCCCCCCTCTGGTCTCCTGATATAGACTTACCTCCCTACACTCTAATCCCTAACACCCGTCCTGTCGCCGCCCCTATGTCACATGCATGCCACCGTGCTAATGAGGCCAGTCATAAGACATAACCACTCTACCAACCCAACTATTAGCGTCATCGGCAGCGCCAACGCTACCCTCATACTTAAATGTGAAAAAACTTTATCATTTGAAAGAGAAAAATCCTATGTATTAGCGTGGCTTTTGTATATTCTAGATCTACCACATATTTTTTCCTCATTTTGATTGTTAGCTAATCATCCTTTTCAGATTTTTTAGCGATATCTATTTTTTCTTTTGTGGGGTATCTGTCCTGTTAGCTAATCATTTGTGATCCATCTATGTTAGTTTGACTTACTGTTTCGTCCTGCTCATAGTAAACACGCAAATAGGAAATAGAAGAATATTCCATCAAAGTATGGTCACCACCCAAGCCATAAAACCCATTGATAGTAGTCTAAATTAAAAACCAATAAACTAGGAAGAACTAATGAAGCGCTTCAAAGTTAGGGCCGTTTTAAACCCATAAATTTCAAAAGAATTTCATAAAAAGATCCATCAGAGAAGTGAACTGGGGCTCATTGGTTTGAGGCGGCGTAGTCCGCTCAACCGACCCAAGTTCAAGTCTGGGGACTCGGCCTGTGGTATCGCACCGGAGGTTGTTGTGTGGTTTGAGCTAAGGACTATGCAGGGACACAGTGGCACAGGAGAGCTTTAGGCTCTCAGCCTGTTACGGTTCGAACGCTGCTCTTGTAGGCGCTTTCAGAGATAGGGTGCTTCTTCTTTTTTAATGTGGACTGGATGGGGTTAAATTTCAGACTTAAAAAAATAAAAATAAAAAGATCCATTAAAAATAGCTCAATTTCTACCGAAATACGAAAACGGTTTTGCTAGTTTTAAGTTGTCTGAAATTTTTTAAAATTTAAGTCACTTGTTGTGACCATTGGATTTGCGTAGAGATTGGTGTGTCATATGATTGGATATTTATCCAATGAATGTCATATAATTCAATATTAATCTAATGGTCACAACAAGTAACTTAAATTTAAAAAAATTCTAAATAACTTATGAATAGACAGTCTCATACGAAAAACTGACACGTTCCAAACAAGTTCTCTCTATATATATACCGGTGATCTACGCAACACGGATACTTCAGGCCAGGGGCGTATCCCGTATCGGATATGTATCCGATACGGATACGCGCAGCATACGGCGCCGATACGTATCCCTAGCGTATCTGATTTTTATTTAATTTACTGAATTATGAGTACGTGGGCCAATACGTATCTGTAGGTTGGATACGGCCCAACCAGCTTAACAAGGTGCAGGCGCCACTGCCCTGAGTTCTGACCATAAGCCCCTCATGTTCCTCAGTCCTCACTCGCGCCGCCTCCCGCACTCGCGCAGGGCGCAGGCAAAGCGCCGCCGCCGCTCAGCGGCCTCCGGCGACGAGCCTCCGCGGAAGCCAGCGGCCACGCCGGGGACCTCTTCCTTCTCCACCGAACTGCCACTGCGACGAGCCAAGCCAGCACGGGACAACGTCGATTCGGCGGCACAGCGTGGACCGTGGATCCGCGACCTCGGGCTCGGCGAGTGGTGGTGATCTGGCGATCGCCGACAAGTGAGTTTATTGCCTCCTAGCTCAGCTCTTCCTTAGTTCTTATTCCCCTCTGCTCTTCATGTTCCTGATTAGTGTTATTTCTATCCAATATCCAATAGATGGCATCTCCAAATTTGAGTAGTGCTAGTGCTTCTGCTAGTGCTAGTGTAGGATCTGTGGCGACCACAACTGACATTAAGGCTCCACTATGGGATCATGTCATCATTCTAGAGAGGTCTAGAACTGGTGGAGGGAATGCTTTATGGAGATGCAAATATTGTCCACTGCAAAAGCTCAGTAGCTACACTAGAGTTGAAGCACATCTGCTGCAAAAATCAGGAAAAGGGATAACTAAATGTCCAAAGGTTACATATGAAATGCTTAGTGAAATGAGAAAGGAAGTTGAAAGGTGTAAAGAACTAGTGGAAAGAGGGAAGCAACGCACTGTGTCCTTGCCTACTACACCTTCTTCAGGCAATGATAGCAAAAAGAACAAGAGGCCTGCTTCTGCATTGGAAAAAGCTTGGGTTGTGGAAGACCGCAAGCACTTGGATGCTTTAATTTCTAGAGCAATTTATTCTGGAGGTATGCAGCAAGCAACAATATTGTCCTTTGTCTATGTTTTCATTTGTTATACAATGTGAAGTGCTCTAATGTTGTTTTTCTTTGTTTGCAGGGGTATCTTTCAATTTTCTGAAAAATCCATATCTTCGAGAAGCCTTTTCATTTGCTTGCAGTCGCAACATGCAAGGTTACTTAGTTCCTGGTTATAATAGAGTCAGGGAGGCACTCCTGAAGCAGGAAAGGAGGCACATAGAGTCTCTATTGGAGAGCACAAAGAGCACATGGGCAGAAAAGGGAGTCACAATCTGCACAGATGGTTGGTCAGATCCTCAGAGGCGACCAATCATCAACTTTGTTGCTGTTTCTGAGAAGGCACCTATGTTCTTGAGGTCTGATAATTGTCAAGGTGAGTACAAATCAAAAGAATACATCACTGATAAGTTGAGGAGTATTATTGAAGAAGTAGGCCGACAAAATGTGGTACAAATAATCACAGACAATGCTTCAAACTGCAAAGGTGCTGGTCTCCTAATAGAAGCTGAATATGATAACATATTTTGGACACCATGTGTTGTGCATACTCTCAATCTTGCTTTGAAAAGTATATGTGAACCTAAACTAGGAAGAAACCCTTCTGCTGAAGAGTTACTTGCTTGGGATCAACTTGAATTTATGCATAATGTTAAAACTGATGCTACTATGATCAAGAATTATATAATGAATCATGGCATGCGACTTTCAATGTTCAATGAGTTTAGCCAGTTGAAGTTGCTTTCTATTGCTCCAACAAGATTTGCCTCAGTTGTATGTATGTTGAAATGGTTTGTTGAGGTAAAAACAGCCCTACAACACATGGTGATTAGTGACAAGTGGAGGATCTACAAAGAGGATGCCCAAACTGCCCAAACTGCCCAAACTGTTAAGGACATGATACTTAGTGATGTGTGGTGGGCCAATGTGGAGTATATTCTTAGGATTAGTACTCCTATTTATGAAATGATACGAGTAGCGGACACCGACACACCATGTCTTCACTTAATTTATGAGATGTGTGATTCAATGATTGAAAAAGTGAAGAAGGAGATATATAAATATGAAGGGAAGGAACTAGATGAGGTTTCTGACTTATACTCGGTTATTCATGACATATTGGTTGCTAGGTGGACAAAAGGCAATAATCCACTTCATTGTTTGGCTCATTCACTCAATCCAAGGTAACAATCTAAAGTATAATTGTAGAATTCAGTTTTGTCTTCATTCATTCAAAACATAATGTCAAATTTTCAATTGTAGATACTACACCAAAAAGTGGCTTGAAGAAGGTGCTGGACGTGTACCTCCCCACAAGGATAAAGCGGTATCACAAATGAGGATGACATGCTTCAAGAAGTACTTTCGCAATCCAGAAGAATTGGCTCAAGTAAAAGAAGAGTACTCAAGGTTCTCTAGTTGTTCAGAAGATTTTAATGATCCTGATTCAATCCATGATAGATGGGTTGTTTCCCCTATGATTTGGTGGACAAATCATGGACAATCTATTCCTCTGTTGATGAATTTGGCCATCAAATTGATCAGCCAGCCGACTTCATCATCTTGTTGTGAAAGAAATTGGAGTACATATAGCTTTGTCCATAGTGTCAAGAGAAATGCCTTAACTCCAGAGCGTGCTGAAGATTTGGTCTTTGTGCACTCAAACTTGAGGCATCTGTCAAGAAGAACGGATGCATACAAGACAGGAGAGACGACGATGTGGGATGTGGGAGGAGATTCTTTTGATTCACTTGGTGGTATAGGTTTTCTTGAAGTGGCTGATCTCTCCCTTGATGTGCCTGATTTACAAAGTGTGACTTTTGGTTTGAGTGATCTACATCTTGATTCTGTTGATGAAAATGAAACAAATGAGGAAGAAGAAACTTGATGGATGCAAGCTGAATTATGTTGCAACCTGCTGTAATAATATTTGAGAATTTCCTGAATGAGACTACTTAATATTTGAGAATTTCCAACCTGTTGTAATAGAACTTTAGATTGGTATGTTGCTTGTTTGTCAATTTATCATATTATGGACATGAATTATGATGAACTTCCTGGACTCTAGTATGGAGTATGGACTTGTTATTTATGAATTTGGTGTATCACTGTAATGTGCACTATGCAGTTATGTATTGAAAATTTAATATGTATTATTATTTATTTATATTAAAAAAACTCAAACGTATCCGCGTATAGGTTTTTTTTGAGAAATTATGGTATCCGCCTATCCGTATCCTTCCGATACTGATACGTGTATCCGTATCCGTGCTGCGTAGCCGGTGATTGCACTACCCAGCAAGCGGCTTGCAGCAGGATCGCGTGGCACTGCTGCTGCGGGCCCCATGCCCCGGTCTGTCAGTCGCCCTGTCGCCATCACGCGCCATGTCAGTGTTTGACCGGCGGGCTCTGCCTTTCCAGGGGAGAATGGCCAAGGCGGTACCCGCGGAGGCGACGGCCACCCAATCGTGTGAGCCCACGTGCGCAAGGGGAATCTCGGGTGGCGCGAAGGCTTCGGGTGCGGTGGAAAGCGAGGCGCGCGTGGCTGGCAAGTCGCAGCATTCGGAGCTAGCGATGGCTCAGTCGATCGGCTCCGAGCTTCCGATCGAGCCGGCCGGCTTGGGATTTCTTTCCCCCTCTCGTCGTTTAAGTACGGGCCAGCTCAGCTGGTGTCGTGTCATCGATTGTCAAGCGAGAAAAATCGAGATTCCTGGGGCCCACCGTGGTGCATATCCCCACCTGCCTTTGCTTTCGGTGGGTCCCCTATTGTGCTAGTTGCATGTGGCATACCAACCTTTTTAATCAAGGACTATAATGAGTTTTATTTTTTCTATCTATGATTGTTGAAAGTTGAGACCAAAAATACCTAGCTGATATTTTAAAATTAAATTGCACTAGATGATTTTAATTAACCAAAATGTATTCAGATGTACACGTTCAATTACGGAAAAGTTTGAACGTAAAACCAAAATCGACGTAGGATCATCGCCGCATGTTCGCTGATGATTCTGCAGGCCGCAGCTGGTGGCGCCCTTACTGCCTTGCTATTTGACCGCCATCCACCATCAGACTACAGCAAGGACTACTACCATGCCTTAATTCCCCCACGGGACACAAATGTTTGATTTGGAGTGCATTGGCTAATTACTTCCTCCGTAATTTTATCAGTATATCTCAATATAAAATTATAAAACGTAGCAATCAGTATGGTATCTCAAAGACCATGAGAACTAGATAACATCAAGTAGAAAAGAGAGCAGCATTTTCTTAACGAAAATGCTCTTACCGGTGTCCGGTGCGCTCCGTATCGTTGCTAGTTCCAACGTCACTGCAGGCTTGTCGCCACCTCCACCTAGCATTAATCTAGCTAGCTGGTTAGTCTATAACTCTAAATTGGACATACCGTTTTGGAGTACTTCCGTCTTATATATTAGGAACGAAGAAATGAAAGCAATTACGTGTTCTAACAAGGACTAACTAATGGGCAATTGGTATAGCTTGCATATATATCACCTCCATTAGAACATATACAATGAGCTGATATCAGCTATCTTATAAATAGTGCTAAATCAGATTTATCATGATTTGAAGGAGAGAGAGAAGATTGTCTGTTGCAGAACAGATAATATGTTAGCACGAACTAATGCATCTGTAGACAACTTCATGTCCATTATGGAGAGCTCGTCGGCTCACACCGTGATTAATTTGTGGGGCCGTCAGAGATCACATAACAGTTGTTTATTCCATTGTAAGTGTGGCCAATCTCTAATTTTTTTAGTAGGTGATGTGAACGGCTATATAGACAACCATTATCTCCACTGTTGCGCATTCCTTTACAAAATTGGTATTAGTGCATTTCAAAAAGTCCCATACTATTTTAAAAAATCAACAAAATTACCAATTTGGCATGTAAGAGTGAGAACAACTGCTTGTTGCACCTACATATATCTTAATATTAATTCCTTATTTGTTCCTAGAAGTTGACCGCCTCTTTAAAATACCATCACGAAACTGTTCATTCCTTCATTGCCATCGGATCTCAACTTCCATCCCGTTTTTGCCGCTCTCGTTAGCCTCGTTACGTCCGGCCACCATTAACCACAGAAAATTGTCAAAATGCACATCTTACCCATTTTATTCCTTCTCTTCTTCCTCTTGGCTCTTCCTTCTCTTCATGCTCCAACCTTCCTCTGACCACACTGCCAACCCTGCCTCCTGCCCCCGCTGCCCCTCCGCACTTTGACCCAGCCTCCCCACCCACGCCGCCCCTCCGCAAGCCGACCCGGATTTGTCGCCCCTCCACACGCCAGTGAAGGTAATCGCCCGTGAGCTTTTCTTCGGTGTTGTGCTCCCATCGGCCTCGGTGCACCGCCGTCGCCTATACCGCTCGTTGGTGGGGACAGAGGAGAGAGACGGGGAGAGAGAGGAGGGATGAAGAAGAAGACAAATAGTAAGAAGGGTAAATAAGTTTTTTCGCACACAATTTGACAGTCAACTCATGGTTGATTGACGCGAGTGGCAAAAACGAGATGAAAGTTGAGATCCGATGTCAACGAAGGGAGGAGCAATTTCGCAATGGCAGTTTAGAGAGCCGATTGACCAGCTTCTAGTGGCAAATAAGGATTTAATCATATATCTTAATGCTGAAACTACTATCCTTCAAGAGTGTGTCACTTGGCCCAGCCCACCGAACGAAGCCCACCAGGTTGTATCTACTACTAGCCTCCTTCCCAGTTCACGCACACACAACATAAAGAGTCTTGCCTCGCCGACGCCTTGTAGTAGAGGTGGCCAAATAGGTCATGCCAGCCGAGCCGGTGCTATCATGTTGTGCTTCGGTTAGTGCATCAGCCTACGGGCCGGTACAGCATGGCTCATCTAAGTAACAGGCCAAATGGCCCTGTGCTTAAATGGGCCATACTTACATGGGCTCGTGTCATGCTAGCCCACCCATTTGGCCACCTCTACCTTGCAGGCCGCCGCCACGGGCCACCCCTCTGGAAGCCACCACCACCACCTCCTCCTCTTCATCAGCAAGGCTCCACCACCTTGTCCGGAAAAGGAAGCTGTTGTTACTGACTCCTGCATCCGTGGGGCCAAGCAAGGAGGCGGCTGCCACTGCCACCGCCCTCCTACTCGTCTCCGACGATGGTTTAGCCAGATCCTCCCGCACTTGGAGGCGATGATCACCAGCGACGAGGACCGCGACCTCCCTTGTCTCTTTTTTTAGGTCAGATCTGGGATTGTTTTTTAATTAGGAAGCTTCATTTGTTGAATTGGAAGTGTTTTTCTCTATTTCAGTTGAAAGTTTAATTCGAGTGGAAAGTTCAAAGGTCTAAAATTGAAAGTGCAAAGTTGAAACTAAAATTTTGTACTTGAAATCGAAAGGTCAAAGTAGAAATCTAAAGCTGAAAGTTGAAATCGAAAGTTCAGGTCCCAGTTTTGGAAGTCCTTACAGAAAGTCAAAAATCTTTTTAAAGGGGGGTCGGTTCAACAAATTGGAAATGGTGAAGACACTCTTTTTTGGAAAGATGTGTGGATGGACAATTGTCCTTTGAAAATTACTTATGCTAAATTGTTTAATATTAGTTCGAATCCAAATGTGAGAGTAGTAGATATTTTTGAGAATGGTGAATGGAATATCACCTTCAATAGACAATTTGGTAAGGTCGAGGAGGATCTTTGGAAGCAATTGAAAAAGGCTTAAAATGGGGTGAGGCTTAACAGTGAAAGGGATAAAGTGGTGTGGTGTTTGGAGAAATCTAGAAATTTTTTAGTTAAATCTTTATATAGACATTGGTGTTTTTTTGGGGAGTTATCCTTAGGAGAAACCAAAAGTTATGGAGAAGTAAGATTCCACTAAAGGTTAAAAATTTCCTTTGGTTATCTTTTCAAGACATAATACAAACTGCAGCTCAGCCCAAACTTAGAAACTGGAAAGGGAGTGAAAATTGATGTCTTTGTGGGGTGAGGGAGGACACTGATCATATTTTCTTTAATTGTGTTCTTGCCAAATTTGTATGGACTTGTGTCAAGGAATGTCTATTGTGGGAGAAGATACCGGTTTCTATTGATGAGTTTCATCAAAATTGGCTAGAGACTAGGGGTGCTAATGATTACTATATTTGCTTATCTAGTTTTGCAGCTGTGGCGTAGACGCTCTGAAAAATCAAAAATCGAATGGCTATTGAGAAGGTCTTTCCAAAACATCCGACTGAAGCTATATTCAAATCTATATCTTGCTTACAGAAGTGGCGGGTTTTGATCAAGGATGTTGATCGGGGAGGCCTAGACAAGGTGATTAATATGGTGGAAGAATGGTTAAAGAGCTTCTGCACTCAACATGCAGGCTGATTTTTGTTTAGCTCTAGCCGAGACTTATATTAGGACTTGTTGTTTTTGCTTTGGACCTGATGTTAGCCTGTATTTCGCTTTATTCTGACTGATATGGTTTGTTCTGTTTCTTCTGCTCGGTTGCTTTTGTGAGCTGGTAATCCCAGCCTTTGCGGTTTGTATCTGGTGAAACTTGTAAAACTTGTGATTAGCTTTTTATAAAAACTGGGTTATCTTTTTTCAAAAAAAAAGAAAAAGAAATTGAAAGTTCGGGAGTTGAAATTGAAAGGGCAAAGTTGAAATTGATAGGGCAAAATCGAATTTGAAAGTGCAAAGTTGAAAGCTTTCATTTTCATATTTTTGGCCTTCGATCCGCTCCGTTCAGCGTCCCCTTCCGACAGGCATGCTTTTAACCGCGATGCACGCACGCGTATTAGCAACACCAATCTTAATGCTTACCTACTTGATTAAATCAAATTTGAACATTGGTGCAACAAGAAGTCACCGAATCAAATCCCAGATATCAACAAATAAAACATCCAACTCATGGAATCATGGATGTACAAATTAAACTTTGGCCCTTTATTAGGATGATCGCGCGATTGGTTGACATGTAATTGTTAACTTATTTGTTAAAATTTTATTTTTCCGGTAACTCGTTACTCTGAAACTAAATCTAACATCATCAGCATTGCATATAAAATAAATATAAGGGCATGTTAGGAAGATGATTGCATATTTTAGTTTAACGTTGTAAACACCCTTCATGCTTTTAGAAAAGTTGTCTATGGCATCACTTTGTTAACGGAGTCCGGATTAGCATTCGTCGATGTTTGCTTTAAAGCTCTTGCTTTTCTTGGGTGCCAACATTGTTACAAAAGCTAAATAAATTGAAAAGAATCATACCAACTTGCTAGCTCATTTACGACTCTAATCGCAAGCAATGACTCACATTTCACTGATTCTTTCTAGTGTACTTTGATGGAATTATTCTTGTTTCTAGTAGTTTTGTTTATGAGTCGGAGTTATTTTTTATTAGGAGTCCGAGTGTATTGGAGTTTGTTTTTGGTATAATTTCGCATACCATTTTTGTTTCCAACTCTGTAAAGCATATCTGAGGATAAATAAACACAAATGATCAAAAAGAGGAGCAGCATTTTAGGTGCTCCCGAAACAAAAGATTGTGTTATCTGGAGTTCAATTGTCTTGGTGGTCTTGCGCTTTGTTTTGGTGTTCTTTCTCTCCAGCAGAAAAGAAGTCCAACAGGACAGAGAAGCTACTTCAAGCGTGACAAGGAAAGGAAAGTACCGAGACGAGATGCTGCCTTCACCTTCGTTGCCTAAACCGGGTAATTGTCGGTCGTCAGGAGAGGGTATTGGAGAGAGATCAGCCCATCACGGGTCTTCACCTTGTCGCCCATGATCTTTAGGCACCAACAAGTTCAACAGACTCTGATATGAAGCAGCGACGACGCAAAGGGACCGAGCGGTTTTCTCTGGAAGAAGCAGTGACAGCAAGCAAAGGATAAGGAAAAATTTTAACATACTTAAGTATTTCAAAATGTCAAAATAATCTGTGTAAAAATAGGTGAAACTAGATATATATCCGACTGCGTAATCACAATGAGTTTCAGCTAAGATCTCCACTAAACTGACTGTACATGCAATCACAAACCTTAGTTAGACAGAAAGAATAAAGAGGAAAAGGGAAGATGAAAGAATAAAGAGGAAAAGGGAAGATCATCGCACGGCCCCAATAGCTAGCTGCCAGCATGGTACATGTTGTCAAGTAGCCACCTCATTAAGCCCAATAATACAACCAAATTAGCTGGCCTTCCAGCCAGCCTATACGACGTCGACTGCAGTTAGACAGTGCAGATATTATTCGTGCATCGATGGATGAGCGTGTACACTGCTATGGCCAGCCCTTGACTATAAATAGCCAACCAGCTCCAAGACGCCTCACGCTCTCCCATCTCACCCACACGAGCTACACACCACTGTGCCCATCACCTCGTGAATAGCTAGCTCACTTTCGTGACCTCACTTTGAAGCTCTCTTCTCCCCCTATCAACAGTGCAAAGATCTCATGGCTTCCACTGAGGTGAGATCTAAACTTCCGAGATCAGGATTCGATCAGATCGATCATGACATGCGTATGAAATAAGTTGTACATGGATCGAACATCCAAAACCTTATACTTGTTCTTGTTGTATATCTGAACTTTTGATTCTTTTGCGAAGCTGTGTTTCCTTTTGGAGGACACGGCATGGTATTGACGAGTCTACGGTGACTGTTGATCAATCAGATCAGAAAATTAAAGCAAACGGATCATTTTCTTTTTGGCAAGAAACTGGTCGCTAGCGATTTCTCAACATCTATGTATTCCAATCTTGCTGAACTTTGTAATTAATGAACCGTGAAGGTTGCAGATCAGAGCATGAACATCACCGATTGATCTATGTCTGTTTCGGGTCATATTTTCCACTAGCTAGTATTAACTTTGGAGGAACTTGCCAGCAGGTGGATCTTTAAAATATTTCTATCATATGTTTCCATGGCCTTGTCTATACGATCCGTTCGTTCTCACTCGAGCTAGCTAACAAATTAGAGGAAAACAACATAGATCTACACGCCTTTTTATAGCTGATCTATTAGCTTTTCTACCTTGTGGGCCCCGGCCTTTAGTTCTTTTCCTCGAGTCTGTGTCTGTGTACCCATATACCTTAGATCTCCTTGGGTACCCAGTTGTTGAATGGTTGGCTCCACCTTTACACTTCGTTTTCCTTGGAAGCTATAGCAAGAGCAACACTATATATACATACACCAGCTGGCACTAGTTACAGCTACATAGCATATATGTTGCATGCACGTACAACTCTTAAGTCTAATCAACCCATATCCTGCTTGTTTTCGTGTCACAGGTAGAAACTGCACCGGCCGTCGAGGCTCCCGCCGTTGAGGTCCCGGCCGTGGAGACCCCCGCCGAGGTTGTCAAAGCCGAGGACACACCTGCGGCCGAGGCACCAGCCGATGCCGAGCCCGCTGCTGCCCCGGCTCCTGCCGCCGACGAGCCGGCGGTTAAAGAAGATCCCCCGGTGGAGGAAAAGGCCCCGGAGGCCGAGCCAGAAGTGACCGAGCCACCGGCCGAGCCGACGGAGAAGAAGGAAGCCGCAGAGGAGGAGCCTGCAGTTGCCGAGCCAGCCGCCGCTGAGCCGACGGAGGAAGCCAAGCCGGAGGCGCCGGCTGAGGAGCCAGCTGCGGAGCCTGCTCCAGCTCCGGCCGAGGAGACGACGCCGACCGCCGTCGCAGAGGAGGCGAAGCCGGCGGCGGAGAGCGCGTAGGTGCATGAAGTTAATACATGCAATGCCTGTGGTTGTGGTGTTGTTTTGCAGATTGGTTTTGCTGTCATTGCTGGGCCGTAGACATGAGTGATGTATACTAGCTACCTGTCTACAAGCTAGTATCTGTTTACGGTCGTATGCGTGTGTCCTGCGTACTGCTGTAGCGGCGAGTCGTTCGTGCAAAGGGGCTTCCGGCGTACCTATGTAAGGTTGTCTGCGAGTGCTGTTGCCCTCTGGGTGCGTGCAAATTATGAGTGGTGAGATGTGCGTGTCCTTTGTTACTGTGCTTTTCCAGTAATGAAGTAGTATTACTTATGTTAATGGGTGCTAAAGTTATCTGAATTTCTTGCATGGTTGTCTTTGGCAGTTGATTCTTTTAGGTGTATCGGGTTTCTTCTACTCAAAACTGTATTTTTCTGGATGCTTTGAATGTTGGATATGAATTGTCCTATTTTACTCGTCCTTGTGCAACTTGTCGTTTTAACTCGATGCATGCGTATAAAAACAAGAAATGTGTAAATAGCTTTTTTTTTTCTCTTCGATGCGGTTTGCCCCATTAGTTGTATATACACCTCTCTAATGCCACTATAAATATGCCATTAATACTGTCATTTTGCACTAGTATCTACAAACCAAACCATTCTAAAACAGCTATTTTGGACCCAAGGTGGTAATTGTGAAGAGTGATAGCTAGCCTATCTACTGACATCAGGGCACCAGCCCATCTGTGCCTGAACTTAGGACGACAGCGGTAATTCTGAACTGCAGAACTCTGTTAGTGCAAGTACACACTTTCAAGTTAGTTCTGAGTCGACAATACAATTATGTGAGACATCAATGAGCAGATTGTCTTTCAAGCACAGGACCCGGATCCGCTGCGGTGGTGAAGCTACGTGTGGCAGGCAACGCGAGCAACTGCGTTCATGGCAGGACCAGGTATCGAGGTTAAAACAAGATTACAAGAGCAAGAGTAACGCCCATTATCATGCCTCTTTTACATACATGCCTGAAGCGGGAGATACAAATAGGATTCTATTCAGTTCATACCTGCATATTTTTCACGGATTAACTGCAGCTTATTGGACCTTCATGTAGACAGGTGATACCATACCAGATGAATAAACAACTATATATGCAAGTACAAAGTTACAGGCTACGAAGGAACACAATCAATCTACTATCTAAGAGAACTTCAAGCCTCTAAACCCTTTTTGATCTAGTAGTTATTTCACTTGGCTAGTGCAACCAGATGCAGTTCTGTCAGGGGCTCAGGGCTACTTGAAGAAAGCTATACTCAAGATCATCTTAACCGTTTGATTGTATGCCTTTTCAAGCTTCTAAGTTACATATGAATTGCACATGATGATACCGAATTCTTCCCAGAAGTGATCCTTGGCCGTTAGGTGCCCGATCATAATTTCTTCTGCTTCACTTCTCAGCCAAACAATTCACGACCACCTAAGGTTCTGTAAATCTTTAAATCACTGATCACGCACAAGGTCCATAACTTGTGTACCATGACCCTTGTGTGCGCAAGGCTTCAATGTTATGTGCTGACAAGGCCAAAGGTACTCAAGAATTCCATACATTTATGATGAATAAGAGAATTGGGCCCCTCATAAGTCATAACAACACTAGAAGGCCATTTCCTGAAGAATTTTCAGTGTTGTTTGATGTACCTATAACAGGAAAATATGGGTAAACCACATCATTTTCCAGACAAGGGTGGAGTAGAAGGCAAGTGATCATTGCAAAGAATGAATCAAGCTGCTCACCCATTCTAGATGTTGTGCTGTAATGCCAGACGTGTTATTTGCATATACGCCACCTAGGACCTTACCACAAGTTGAAGAAATTGAATGACATAAAATTAAACCACACATACTTAAAAAGGAGCCAATGTGCTCATTTAGAAGAAAAAAATGTGTTTTACCAATCAGCAAAATACCTTAGAAACCGTCTCAAGGAACATTCCTGGGCGGACTGGCCGTGGCTTGCGCCCTGTTACACTTCCCTGATGTTCATGTCAGCATGTGCAGTCAACAGTCTAGTTGATGCAAGTTATATGTGAATTTGTGAACATAACAGTTATCCAAGTTGCATCCAAAGCTTACCCTTCCAGATAACCCAGTCAGAGGCTCCAGTTCAGAATTTTGTTCAGCATTTCCACTTTCAATGTTATCAGCACCTTCCCCTTTGCCATGCATAACATCCCTGATCATCCTCTCCAATGCTTTCCCAGGTTTGAGAGCAACCAGCTTGCTCAAGAAGTTCACCTGTTCATTCATGATGGTATTAAAACCTTGCATTCAATATTGATGTATAATTAATAGTTTGTACGTAAGTAAAGATATTCGTTTCCCGGAAATCACTGAATAATGTCAGTCATAAAAGTATGTAAAGAAACTGACAATATCATGATGTCCCTTCATGTATCAAATCTCTACAACCAAAAGTAATTTAGGTACTCTCAAGACCTTTGTAAAAAGGATATTTCAAGTGTACAACTAGACATGGCATTAATGATTCTAACAGCGTAATTTCAGGAGTACCAACAAGTATAAAACATACCTCTGCCTCAGGAAGGGTAGTGAGACCACGGTCATTTCTTTCATCTAACAGGCCACCTCCCATCATATTCCGAGCTTCCTCTCTTACTATAACTAGTCTTGCAAGAAGTTTTCGATCAGGAATTGTGGGTCTGGATTCCATTGACTGCAGTAATAATGAAAAAACAATAGGTAATAAGATTGGGGGACAATCTGTTCACATGGAGATCTAAATAAAGTAACTACTTCAAGCAGCCCTCTTCCAAAAGTTCTTAGCCTGTTTTCTAGTCATAAACAAGAATTATAGTGAGACCTCATGTACTTCACCTCTAGTGACTTATCTCTGTTACATTTTCAGACTTTCAAATATTAACTACAGCTTAAATTTTCCATCACAGATTAAAGTATCAATTCACAACCCTAGCATTCCATGTCTGACACTGTATTTTAAGTTTGGATGAGCAAAAATGAAATCTCATTTAATACTATAATAGTAACTGATATTTGGTTGAAAGGTAGCAGGCTCATCTCTTGTTCTCCCTCTCTGTAAAATAAAAGACCAGGCATTTTTTAATACTGAGAAGGAAGTACCTAATGTGTAAGCAATGTGTAAGCACCACTGCTAATTGTGGATATTCTTAAATAATGCATTTGTGCAGAGCGTAGCGCATGCAAAATATGTACTCTAGTTTACAGATTTAGTTGTGCATCTGAGCCCCAACCAATTTCAGAGTTGTAATATTACACTGATTATTAGTTTACACACAAATTGGTGCTTTATCTACTTGAGGGTAATAATGGTTAATTGGATGCAGCTGATAATAAAATTACAGAAACTGGACTCCAAATTTCAAACAATAGTACAAGACCACCATGCAAACAAGCTGCCTTAGAACTTTGCCACTTCAAGAGGTGGTTGTACCAAGTTAGCATGTCTTATATAGAGGTATCACATATGCATGCCATGATGCCAATGGTTCATAACTTATTTCCGTAATGTGTAGAGGTACAATTAGTTTGAATATTGAAACTAGATCAATATTTTGTCTATCATGTGTTTTTAGTAACTCACTAACTTTTGATTATTTTTAAGAATCTCTTATTGATTGTCCTAGCAACGTCCAACAAACCATAACCTCTATCCTACCACCATAACCGCTGAATTATAACGCTATGCATATAGCGTCGCATTACACCCACCGCTACCTTGATAGTGGCTGCTATCAAGCTCATACCTGCTGCTATTTAGGACAGGTCATCTATCAGGTAATTTATCCTCACGGATCTCACAACCTTACAGGTGTGATGTCATTCTAGATATGCCAGTCTTTACAACGCCATATCGACAACCAATGTTACTACCTCATTGGTCTATGGTAAGTTGGCAATAATAGGGAATGTCATGATTCAAATGCAAATTGTAAACTAATATAAGTAACTAATGCTAATCAGATGAAATTGATGTTTTGTAGTAAATTTGCACAATCGAAGTACAAGCGGGAGTGAGAATTCTATAGCCATGCAAACTCTTTGAGAAACAAATGCAAACGAGGGAAAATTTTGATCTACAACTACGACTGCGTCATATTTTGGACCTACCACAAGAATTTGGCTATTTTTGTATTTACCATCCAAAAGACCAATTGATGTTTGTTTGGGCCATTTTTGAATCAGGTCACCGGCTCAGAACAATGAAGAGGAAGCAGGGGAGTGTCGTTACGATCGCTGGAGTGGAGGAAGCATCGATGAGACCGAGTACAGGAGGAATGCATCTGGTCGTCATTACTAACAGTGGTCAGTGGACGTTGCTAGTGGCATATGTCTGGTCACCACTCACCAAGTTGAGGGAGAAGCAGCATCAGTGCATCTAACCTGGTGTGTACGGTTACAATGGCTACAATTACCAGCTCAACAGGTCAAAAATGGCACCAACAACATCAATTACTTTTCTGGATGGCAAATATAAAAATAGTCAAATTCTGAAGGCTAATCCAAATTATCACAAGGCCCCTCATGCCTCTACCACTAAATAGCAGCTAGGGTGTCAACTGTATCATGCCTCTAATACAAAAGTCCCTCACACTACATAATCTTTTGGGAGCATGTCTTAGTGGCAGAACTATTATATGGTCCATTCAACATCTACAAATATGCAAATGGTACAAAAACTATAATATCATTGTTACACAATAAAAATATATTATCATACATTTAGTGATTGCATGCTCCAGCATAACTATTGGCAGATATGATATTCATGTGTGTCAGGGCTACAAATATGCACTTCAGAAAGAAAACTACACAAGTTTCTGAGCGGTTAAGAGGCAACTGATAGGATGAGTTGAAACTATTAGTAGTGTAGACGCTTTAGGTTGTCAATATTCTATCTTGAAGAGTATAAAATCTTGTCATTACGTTGTATGTTCATTTGAGATATGTGAGAAGTGATTACAGTAATGATGCAAATAACTACGTAGCAACTAGAGCCAATGTTCAACATGCCAAAAATACTGTTGCTCCATAACATTGGATGGGAATTAAGATTTTGGCCAAGGATGTGATTAATAAAATAAACCATTCAGTGAAAGAATTTAAAAGAAACAAGTCATGAAGAGTTCAAAGTGCATATAACATCACCACGAATGCACAACTGTACTCATGCTCTTCAATTTACCTCCAGCAGATCATCTGCCTGGTTTGCAATGTCATTAAGATTTGCCCCTGGAAGTTGGTACTTAAGGCCTTTATCATTTTCAAACACACCTCCACCAGCAGCAACACGACGTAGTAATTCATGCCTGCTCTCTTTCTTTTCAGTCTGGCAAAGAAGTCCAACCACTTGAACCTGGTTCGTAAAATGGGCCGACTGGTCAGTAAGAATAATTATGCCTACAGAAATAAAAATTTGATATTCCCACATAAGAAATTTTTTAGCACTAGAAACAATACTTACATGTGGAGGGCATTTTTTCGTGAGATGGTCTAGCACAGTCTGCTTGACTACCTCAAGAAGAGACTTGCGCTGTCATCGTAAAACTGTAGTGTAAGGCAAGTAGACAAAGCTCGAAAAGAAGAGCAAAGCATATAGCAGGATAATTATAATTAGTCTGGTCTGATAACAATGCCTCGTACTATCTGTCATGGACGTCGTCTCTATCACATTGCTGCAATGCATTTTTAAGGATGTCTTCAAGAACTTAAATGCATATCCAGATAAGGCTAATGGGCAACTTAAAATGAGTAACCAAGATTAGGGCCTTAAACCAGTAAGCATGTCCCACAACAGTAGGTGCGGGCTTCAGAGTCGCCATTTTGCTACAAACCATTCTCAAGGGAATATTCAGAAGAACTTGCTTACAGGTTCAAATGATGCTAATCAGCAACTTAACATGAGTAAATACATACATCTTAAGGCATTATCATCAATTGCCCAATTATAATTAGAGAACCGTCTAAATAGATAACGCATCCTTTTGGTATTACAATATAGCAAAGCCACGAGAACCCACAACATTTTTGTCCTTTGTGATGCTGAATGACAACTACGTCTATGTAGCTTTCTACATAGTTTGTCCCAAGCCAGGAAAAAAGAGGGTTGTGTTAGGCCCGACGAGCTAACGTAAAAATCAAGCCACTTTTTCATGGAATGAAACCTAAAATTGATAATTCGTTGGGGCATAACCCTCTTAGCGATGCGCCATATCGGAACCCAGATGTGGTGATAAATGAGCAAGGGCCGGGACGTCACCCCCTTAGTAACGCGCTATGTCGTCGCCCAGATGTAGTGGAAAATGTGCAAGAGTCTTTGCACTTTACTCGACGAGTGCGAGGGGCAAGAAAACTAGCTGAGGAGAGTAGGATCCGTCTAGGTAGTTGGAATGTAGAGTCCTTAACAGGTAAGTTAAGAGAGTTAGTTGATACGACGATTAAGTGCGTTCAAGAGACTAAATGGATGGGTTAGAAGGCGAAGGAGGTGGAGCATATTAGCTATAAGTTGTGGTATACTGGAACAGAACGAAACAGGAATGGAGTGAGCATCTTAATCGATAAGCGCCTCAAGAGCGGAGTTGTCGACGTGAGGAGACAAAGGGATAGGATTATCCTAGTCAAGCTAATCTTTGGCAACTTGGTTTTGAATGTTGTTAGCTCATATGCTCCTCAAGTAGGTCTAGATGAGGCTGCTAAGAGGCATTTTTAGGAAGATCTAGATGACATGGTTAGAAATGTGCCTAATAGTGAGAAGTTTTTCTTAGGAGGCGATTTCAATGATCATGTCAGTACAACTAGTGGGGGGTTTCAAAGGGTGCATGAGGGTTTTGGTTATGGTGATAGGAACCAAGAGGGAGAAGATATCTTAAACTTTGTTGTAGCCTATGATCTCATGATAGCTAACACCTTTTTTAGAAAAAGACATTCCCATCTAGTTACCTTTAATAGTAGTCAGCATTCTAGCCAAATCGATTTTGTCCTTGTTAGAAGGGAGGACAAACGAGCCTACATAGACTGTAAGGTTATACTTGGAGAGTGTGTCATCTAGCAACATAAGTTGGTAGGCTCCGACTTTCATTTTAAGACACGGGTTAGACAGACTAAGGTCGCCAGCGCCATGAGGACGAAGTGGTGGAAACTCAAAAGGGATGCCTCACAGGGGTTTAAGGAGATGATCGCGGAAGGGATATGGAACGTGGGAGAAGCGAATAGTATGTGGACAGAGATGGCATCTCGCATTAGGAAGGTGGTTACGGAGGTGCTTGGAGTGACCCGAGTGACAAGATGCGAACCTAAAGACACGTGGTAGTGGAACGAGGAAGTGCAAAAGGCTATCGAGGAGAAGAAGGCATGCTACAAGCATATGCATCATGATAGGAGCGACAACGTACACAAATACAAAGCAGCAAAAAAGAAGGCAAAAAAAACGGTAAGTGAGGCACGAAGCAAGGCTTATGAGGAAATTTACTAGAAGCTAAGTACAAAGTGTTATGTATATGTGTATATGGCCCATGTGTGTGCTATAGGGTTTCTACTGTGTAGTATATATACTTTGGATATTCATTTAATAGAGGTTGAGATGTTGATTTGTAACATGGTATCAGAGCCGTCACATTTGGTCTTAACTTTAAAAACCCACTTGCAAGTAATAGGAACAGCATGAGCAGGCAAAGAAACAAGATCCCACATACTAGTACGATCCAAAGCAGCTAACTCCTCAACCATAGCTAACTGCCACTCAGGATGAGCAATGACCTCGATAAGTGTGAGGCTCGAGCACAAAATGAAAGAAAACCATATCTGACAGGAGCTGCAATAGTAGTACGATCACGAATCTCATACCGAGATGACGGTGCCGGTGGAGGATCATCAGAAGAGTATCATCAGTACGAGCCATGCCATCAGAGGGGGAAACAGTAGAAGGCTGAGTATCAGGAGGAAAGGCACAACAGTAGTAGAAAGAAAACCATATCTGTCAGGAGCTGCAATAGTAGTACGATCATGAAGCTCATACCGAAATGATGGTGCCGGTGGAGGATCATCAGAAAGAGTATCATCAGTACGAGCCATGCCATCAGAGGGGGAAACAATAGAAGGCTGAGTATCAGGAGGAACCCTAGGTCGACGAGTACGAAGAGGAAACAGTGATCTGACTAAGGATGGAGAAGAGGACTCCACAGAAAGAGGTGTATCAGACGAAACAATGGGTAGAAGATAAAGAAAAAAGAGAGACTCAGCGAAAGAGGAGGACCGAGTAGTAGAAGAATAAAAATAGGGACAATCCTCAACAAAAGAAACATCACAAGAAATGCGCATACGCCGAGCAGAAAGATCATAACAACGATAGCCCTTATGCTCAAGACTATATCCAAGAAAAACACACTCAACAGACTGAGTTGTTAACTTGGTGCGCTCATGAGGCAAAAGCAGAACATAACAGGTACAACCAAAAACCCGAAGATGGTCATACCGTGGGGGATTGGAAAACAAGAGCTCTCCAAGACACTTTCCCTGAAGGCGAGAAGATGGCTGCATATTAATGAGATAGACAGACGTAGAAATGCATCAGCCCAAAAATGTCGTGAAATATGAGATGCAAGTAAAAGAGTACGAGCAGCCTCAATAAGATGACGGTATTTACGTTCAGCAACACCATTCTGAGCATAGGCACCAGCACAGGAAAGCTAAGGAAGAGTTCCCTCAGTGGAGAGAAATTGATGAAAAGCATGCGACAAGTACTCCCCCCGGAATCAGAACGAAAGGTCTGAATAGGAGTGGAAAACTGAGTGTGAACCATACGAGCAAAAGACTGATAAATGGACAAGAGTTGAGAATGATGTTTCATAAAATAAACCCAAGTATATCGAGAATAGTCATCAATAAAGATTACATAATAGATATGGCCACCTTTCGAAGCAAAAGGAGCAGGACCCCAAACATCAGAATGAACTAACTCAAAAGAATGACTAGACCGAGATGTACTGGTACGATATAGGAGTTACAGCTATTTACCAAGCTTGCAACTCTTACAATCATAACTAGTGTCGACAATGACACGACCTAGGACACCCTGACGAGCTAATATAGAAAGGCGAGATCTACACAAATGACCAAGTCGATGATGCCACTGAGGAAAACTAACAAAGGCTGACGCAATAACTGAAAATGCATGAGCGGAGGAAGATGGAAGACTCAAACGATCAAGGAAGTAGAGACCAAATCTGACGGCTCTGTTGAGAGGTACAAAGCTCGATTAGTTGCTCATGGTTTTCAGTAGGCACATGGTCATGATTATGACGAGACATTTGCTCCTGTTGCTCATATAGTAACGGTTCGCACTCTTGTTGCTGTGGCTGTTGTTCACTCTTGGACTATCTCTCAGATGGATGTGAAGAATGATTTTCTTCATGGTGACTTACAGGAGGAGGTTTATATGATACCACCCCCGGGAGTTGTGGTTCCTGCTGGTCATGTTTGTCGTCTTCGTCGTGCTCTTTATGGCCTCAAACATACTCCTCGTGCTTGGTTTGAACGGTTCAGTTCAGTTCTATTAGTTGTTGGTTTCTTCCAGAGTAAGCATGATCCTACATTGTTTATTCATACATCTCCACGTGGTTGTACTATGCTTTTACTCTATGTTGATGACATGCTGATTACTAGAGATGACAAGGAGCACATTGTTTTTGTTAAGCAACGGCTCAGTGAGCAGTTTTTGATGTCGGATTTGGGTCCTCTCTGTTATTTTCTAGGGATTGAGTTTACTTGCACAGATGATAACGAGCGTTGGCCACTACTACTTCAGAGATTGTTTGGCTTCGTTGGCTTTTAGCGGATCTTGGTGTTTCATGCGATACTCCTACATCTCTTCTGTGTGACAACACTAGTGCTATACAGATTGCTACTGATCCAGTGAAGCATGAGCTGACTAAGCACATCGGTGTGGATGCATCTTTCACACGTTTTCATTGTCAACAGAAGACTATTGCTCTTCAGTATGTGCCCTTTGAGATTCAAGTCGCTGATTCCTTCACCAAGGCTCAAACTCGAGAGCAACATCACTTTCATCTCAACAAACTCAATGTTTCAGATCCTCCTGACCCATGTTGAGTTTGAAGGGGGGTGTTATGTATATGTGTATATGGCCCATGTGTGTATATGGCCCATGAGGCCCATGTGCTATAGGGTTTCTACTGTGTAGCATATATACTTT
This sequence comes from Ampelocalamus luodianensis, assembly GCA_036346255.1. Lineage (NCBI taxonomy): Eukaryota > Viridiplantae > Streptophyta > Magnoliopsida > Poales > Poaceae > Ampelocalamus > Ampelocalamus luodianensis. The sequence goes on from CM070637.1 coordinate 29,269,604, forward strand.
GGATATTCATCTAATAGAGGTTGAGATGTTGATTTGTAACACAAAGGAGGGCGAGAAGGATGTCTACAAAATGGCTAAACTTCGAGAAAAGAAGACGAGAGATTTCAACCAAGTTAAATGCATCAAAGACGACACGAATAAACTTTTGGTGAAAGACGATGAGATCAAGGATACGTGGAGAGAGTACTTTGACGAGCTGTTCAATCATGACAATAACGATAGTATGATTGAACTAGATGATGCTTTTGATGACACCGATAGGCGGTTTGTTCGAAGAATCCAGGAGTCGGAAGTAAGAGAGGCATTGAAAAGGATGAAAGTGGGTAAGGCGTTGGGGCTTGATAACATTCCTATCGAGGTGTGGAAATGCCTAGGAGAAGTGGCGATCGTTTGGCTAACTAATTTGTTCAATAGCATTTTTAGATCGAACAAGATGCCTAACGAGTGGCGGAGGGGCACATTAGTACCAATTTTCAAAAGTGAAGGAGGCATTCAAAGTTGTACTAATTATAGAGGAATTAAGCTCATGAGCCACACAATGAAGTTTTGAGAGCGAGTGATCGAGCACCGTTTAAGAAGAGTGACTAGCGTGATGACAAACCAATTTGTTTTATGCTTGGGAGGTCGACCACGGAGACGATTTTCTTGACACGACAGTTGATGGAGAGGTACATGGAGCAAAAGAACGATCTTCACATGGTGTTTTTCGACTTGGAGGAAGCCTATGATAAAGTGTCAAGAAGGGTCCTGTGGTGGGTGCTCCAAAGGAAAAAAAAGTTCAAACAAAGTATATTACCCTAATTAAGAATATGTACCAAGATGTTGTGACTAATGTCAGAACATATGGTGGTGATACTAGTGACTTCCCTATTAAGATAGGACTACACTAAGAGTCAGTGTTGAACCAATACATTTTTGCTCTAGTGATGGACGAGGTCACGCGGGACATACAAGGAGATATCCACCTAGGCGCTAGGCGGAAGGCGGGCGAAGGGTGGCCGCCTAGCGCCTAGCCCGCCTAGGCGCCATCTAGGCGCCGCCTAGGCGGCCGAACAAAAACAGCGAGAGGGAGCTCTGCTAGGAAGGGGAGAAGAGCAGAGAAGAAAAGGATAAAAGAGAAAAATAAAAGAAAGGCATATTGTTCACGATGGGCCGGCCCATAACCGATGATTCTCTCTCTCCCATAAAAGAAAGGCCACTGCACGATACGTCAATGTGTTCGGCCGACGCTTGCCCGTATCGTCTTCGCTCTTCCCCTGTCCTCCTCGCTCTCTCTGCGCCGACGCCGACGCCGTCGCCGTCCTCTTCCCTTCCCGGCCTCTCCCAGATCCAGTCTCCCTCTCCCGTCCTCTTCCCTTCGCGATGGGGGGCCGAGGAGGAGACGGCGGCGCGCGATGGGGGCCGGAGAGGAGTCGGCGGCGCGCGACTTGGACCAGCGCAAGAGGGGAGCAAAAGGGGATGAACCAGCCAAATCAGGTAGGGTTTTCTCTAACCTTGTATATCAGTCCGGCTCTGTTTTCTCCCCCCAAGCACCCAGCGCCGCCTCGTGCCGCCCAGTTCCGCCGCACCTAGCTCGCCTAGCGCCGCCTAGGACCGGTGTTGACCACCTAGGCGGACCGAGCACCTAGGGGAACGCATGTGCCCAAGTCGCAGCGGGGAGCCGCTCCCAGCGCCTAGGCAGCCTAGGCGCCCGCCCAGGGGATCACTACTAGGTGTATGCTTTTCGCTGATGATATAGTGTTAGTTGATGAGAGTAGGATAGGTGTCGATAAGAAGCTGGAGATGCGAAGACCTTAGAATCGAAGGGCTTTCGACTTAGTAGGACTAAAATTGAGTATATGAAGTGTGAATTCAGTGGTGCCAGGGCAGATGATGGAGATGTTAGTCTGGACAGACAAGTGGTGCCTATGAAGGACATGTTTAGATATTTGGGATCGATGCTACAGTGGAACGGCAAGATTGATGAAGACATGAGCCACCGGATTAGAGCAGGGCGGGTGAAATAGCGCCAAGCATCGGGTGTCCTGTGTGACAAAAAAGTCCCTCAAAAGTTAAAGGGTAAGTTCTATAGGATGACGATCAGACCAGCGATGCATTATGGAGCAGAATGCTGGGCGACTAAAAGACAACATATACAGAAGATGAGTGTAGCGGAGATGAGGATGCTGCGGTGAATACGTGGCCACACAAGGCGGGATCGAATCCACAATGATGATATACGTGATAGGATAGGGGTAGCACCAATTGAAGAGAAGCTTGTCCAACATCGTTTGAGATGGTTTGAATATCTCAAACGGAGGCCTTCTGAGGCACCGGTACGTAGTAGAATTTTAAGACACTAAAAACGCAAGAAGAGACAGAGGTCAACCAAAACTGACATAAGGGGAAGCCATGGATGTCACGGCGTCGCCTAGGCGTCCTGGCGGTGTGGAGCAGACGCCGCGGTCGCTCGCCTCGCCTTGGCCATCTCCGACCGCGTCACCGCCCCCGCCGCCGGCCCTAGGTACTCCATCTACCTCCTCCGCTCCCTCCCCCTCCTCTCCCTCCCTCCCGCGGCCCATCGCCACTCCCCCGGCATCCCTGTCGCCGGATCCAGCCTCTCTTGCTCCAAATCTGGCCTGGACCGAGTCGTCGCCGCCTCCGTAGCAGCAGTGAAGAGGGAGGGGGAAGTCGGTCGCCGCCGGGAGGGAGAGGGGGAGGGGGAGCCCGAGCTGGGAGGGGGAGGTCGGTCGCCGCCGAGAGGGAGAGGGAGAGCCCAGTCGTCGCCGGGAGGGAGAGGGCGAGGGGGAGGGGGAAGCCCGAGGAACCAGGAGGGAGAGGGGGAGCCCGAGCCTGCATTTCTACGGGCAGGCGGGGTAGGCGGGCAGCTGGGCAAACGGATCTTCTGCTCCCAATGTATTGCTCCCAATATATTGACTAGTGTTGCTACTTGCTAGTGGTAGAATTGTAGTTACTACTTAGCTCGCCTTGCCTCGCCTAGAGGACGATTAGGCGCCCGCCTGGACGATTAGGCGTCTTGACGCCCCTTAGGCGCCGTGGTCGCCGTGACAAGCATGGGGGAAGCAGTTAAAAGAGATTTGAGTGATTGGAATGTAGTTAAAGAATTAGTTTTGGATAGAAGCGCATGGAAGTTAGCGATCCATGTACCGAACCATAAGAAGGTTTAGATACGGTGTTTTAGGCTCTCGGTTCAGATGGCAGGTTGTATGGCTTAAGGTTTTAGCTTTATTATTATTATTACTACTACTACTACTACTACTAGGCTCTCGTCTCTTTGATTTTAAGAAGGTTTCATTACTATCCTACCCCAATTTGTTTGGAACCAAAGGCTTTGTTGTTGTTGTTTGTTGATGCTGAATGACCTCTGAAGCAATGTCATTTAGAGAAGAAAAGAAACTGGTCAATGATGTAGAATCCTAGTACTTCGGCTGAGTTCGGCAACGAATGTAACAAGTTACCTCATCATCGCTGTCCTTCTGCGCGAGCTGTATCATGTAATCAAGCGCCATTAGGAAGCCAGACTCCATCTCATCGACCCTCTTCCCAATGACTCCCTGAGCCACCAGCTCCACGGCCACAGGCTCAAACGCACCATCCATCTCCATGTCCTCCATCTGCAACAAGCCATCAACACCAGCATACAGACACCATATCAAGAATACAGTGTTACTACTGTAAAACCCTCAATAGTAGCAAATTATAGCAATTTTCCCACACCGTAAACCTTGAAATTCTGCATAGCATACTGAGATTATCTGATTCACCATTCAAGATTTCTCCATCGATAGTTGTTCGAGAATTTAAATACAAATTATAATCTATCCCAAATTAAAACACTGTAAAATAATGCAATGGAGGATATAGTAATCGTTGTAATGGGTTAAATGAACATAAAATCTTTGCCAATTTGTCAAGAGGAAAACAAAAAAATGGTATAATTTACCACCCAACCGAGATGCAAAAGAAACCAGTAGAACATTTCGTCACTAAAGAACATCTCAAAATAGAATAAAAACTATTAACCACACAATTAGCTCGAAAATACAAGAAATTGCCATCTTCATGAGCCACCGTCACAGCTACTAGTCTACTACCCACAAATCACCAAAGAAATAGCCATTTCAAGAAACATTTCTACAAGGCTGAAAAGAACAACAGCTCCAACCTTCAGTTAGTAAAAGAACCAAATGAAATAGGTGGAAAACACTCGTACCAGCGTGAGCATCTCCTGGAGCACGGAGGCGACCTGCTCGCCGCCGCGGAGCAGGGCGTCGCATTCGGCGGGGTCCCACTTCGCGGGGTCGTCCCCGAGTGAGGCCGGAGAGGCAATGGGGAGGGGCACCTTGGGCGCCCCAGCGAGGCAGACGAGAGTGGAACGGGAGGGGACCCGCGGGTGGAGTTGGGATGCGAGCCTGCGGGAGGAGGAGGAGGAGACGGCGGAGGGAAGGGAGAGGGAGAGGGAGAGAATCGCCATGGCTTCGTTTTTGCAGTTTGGTTTCCTTCCTTTCTTGCTTCGAGAAGAGACTTAGAAAGGATTGGGGAGATTGATGGTTTTCGGGTTTTCGGTTTTCGTTGGGGTTTATTAGAGATATTTTGTTGTTCTGAATAATAATCTTTTGTTTGATGTTTTAGTACTCGATAATGTTTGCCTCGTACATTGAAAAAATAATAATTATGAAGCAGTGCAAGATGAGCATCTATTATATATTAAAAGCTCACGATACGTGGTAAAAGTTATAATAAAAACATAGAAATTGAAGAAATTATTAGAAAAAGAAAAACATCCGATCTTTAATTTAGTGGACCCTAATTATGTTTATAAAAATGATAAATATGCTAAAAATTCTCACAAAAAAGAAAAATATTCTATCCTTAATTTGGTGGACCCTTACTATCATTAGCAAAGCATCCTACCGGGTAATTCGCGGGAGTTTTGGGGCGAGGCCAACTACGCCACGTCTACAAGATTTTTTTGAACGCCGGATTCGTCGTGTGATGCGTCCCCGGCCGTCCGATTTTATTTTGGATTTGTGTGCTGCGTTTTGCTCCGCTACCGCGCGATCGACGCTCTCTCCATGCGCGGGCCCCACGCACGTTTGCTCCGCTGCCGCGCGATAGAGCTGGCGCTCTCTCTCCACGCGCGGCCCCACGCACGTGAGATCTCCCGCGCCCAAGGGCGCGTCAGGCTACTAGTAGCTAATAATTTTTCTCGTAGAAGTGCGCATGAGAGACGATGTCGCGTTGGACGCCACGAGGAATTTAAATCAGAGGAATTGATTATTTACAACCCCCTAGATGCGATTCAAGATTTTACGTTCCTTCTCGATGTAATTGTTTTTTACCCCTCGCTTAGTTTAATTCTCGATAAAATACCCTATTTTGATTATTTTAATAATATCTGGTCTTTTTTGCCGTTTTGGCCACTTGAAAAGACAGAAATGCCCTTCATTACCCACCACCTCCACTCCAGCTCCGACCTTTCGCCCTCGCCCTCGCCTGCACCGACCACCATGAGCAACCACTCCAGGACTTCCAAGAGCGGGTGGAGATGCATTCAACGGAGAAGGACATAGGCGGCGGGACGAGCCCGGCGGTAGGCGCGAAGGAACCCAATGTTGAGTGCGCCTACAACGACAAAGGATGACAAGGACGGGCAGTAGGCCCTCGCCCTCATCTCCTCCTTATCCTATAGGCGTCGGCACGAGCGAGCGTCATCGACGAAGATGGCGGCGATCCTCGGAGGTGAATCCGATAGGGTGTACGGGCGAGGTGAATCCTCCTTCAATCCTCCTCTTTCCCCTCTGGTGGCATAAGGCCCAAGATGGAGACGGCGGTTGTAGGAGGTCATGGAGGTGTAGCGATGACTCCCCGGGGATGTGATGATGTTGGCACCGAGCGAGACGATGGCAACGGCGGGATGCGACGCGCGTGAGTGCCCCAATGCCCATTTTCCCTCCCCCCCGTCTCTCTTGTTCTCTGATGGCTCATGGCCAAGGTCAGAGACAACGCCGCACGACAGTGACGGTGCCAGCATTGCGCGACGGGCTGGAGCAAGAGCGGCATGGTAGGCGTTGTGGAGCTGCTATGCGAAGGCGCGGAGGTGCCGAGGTGACGCAGTGCGAATGCACGGCGGCGCAGGGCTAGTGTGTGACGGCGCTAATGGCGTCAGCACAGTACGGCTGTGCGATGGCAAGCGGGGGGCAGCGAGGCTTCTCAGAGGCGAGGCGACGGTGCCCAACAGCCCAAGCAGAAGATGGCTACAGCGTGCAATGGATTCGGGCGAGGGCAAATCCATCTTTTCACATGGCCAAAAATGGCAAAAACCCTTGAATATTATTAAAATAATCAAAACGGGGTATTTAATCGAGAATCAAACTAAGCGAGGGGTAAGAAAAACAATTACATCGGGAAGGAGGGTAAAAATCTTGAATCGCATCTAAGCACATGCTAAATAATCAATTCCCCTTTTAAATAACATAATCCCTTGGTTTGATTTTGTGTTATAGATATATCATATATGTACATATATATACACAAACTTCACTCTTGTAGCTCACTAATGGTGTGTTTGGTTGTTTGTACTAAGTGGTACATGTATGAGTTGGGTCAAGAAAAAAGTTATCCATGTTTTTGGTTGCTTGAATGGAACTATCCCATCCTAGATAGTGGGATACAGATTTGTGGAATATTTTCTTTAGATACTGAATCATTTTATTCACCTAAACACAATGGAACCATATGGTACAATACTATCCTATCCCACCAACCAAACACACCCTAAGACTCCTCGCATGGATCAATCTCCTTCACATGGAAACTCTCAATCTCTCTCTCATGGCATTGGCAACAAATTGTGTTTGAAACAAACTTATGCATCTCCCCTAAACAATTCAAATCTATAACGCAAAGAAACAGGGAGAGGTGGAATTACTTGGAAGCGATATTGGATTCCAAGGGATTAGTGGCTTACATTTGGATGAACTCATCTCCCCTGCCCATCTGCTACTCATCCACGTCCACGAACTCTACCCCAGTCTTATTCCTTCTCTGCTTCTCCATCGCATAAACATCACCATCCAATTCCTGATAAATGCATAAATGGCTCCACCTAATCACTTGCGTATCCATGATAGGGTTTGGGTAACCGGTTTAGATTTTTTTTACCGGTGACCACCGGTAGGACCGGTTTGGCCAAAAACCAAAAAAATTTGGCCAATTTTGGCCGAAAATTTTGAATCAAAATTTGAATTTTCCAGATTTTAAATTAAAAAGCTCAAATTCTAGCAAATCTGATTTTTTTGCCTAATTTTCACCGATTTGAACTTTTAATCGACCGGTAATCAAAACTATGATCCATGACTCCCTCTAGATCTAGATGCCAATGGACATGGAGACAATGCCAAACCAAAGATGCCAATGGCAACAGGGCACGACCACAGGATGGTGGAAGAGATGGAACCGGCGCACACCCAAGGCGACACTGAGTGGACGGCAGGGTAGAGGAGGACAGTGCGGTCCCAATGATGGTGACAAGCGACCAGAGGCTCACCTAGTCACCTGCGGCGGTGGTAGATGTTGACAAAGAGCTCGAGAGAGATGGCAGCGAGGGTGGCGCAAATCCGAGGTCCAGGGTGGCTAGGGTTGGGGCTTTCGCTGGCCGTGGGCGCGTTTGGGTGTAGAAGTTGAGGACAGTGGTTAGGGTTTGCGACGCGCATGTCGAGAAATTTGGGGCGACAGCAGAGTCCAAGCCGGACGCGGCTGGGATGAAGAACAGTGATGGGGTCGGGCCCACTTGTCAGCGACGATGATTGAGTGCAACGTGCGTCACACACGGGCGCGACGCGGCACGGGCTGGCTGGGTCAGGTGGGTTGGCCCGGTGGCACACAGACGTGGGCTGGGAAGGAGAGAGAGAGAAGGCGCATCGCGAGAATTTTAATACATTTTCTATTTTTGGAAAATACAGAAAAGAGAAAAGCCAATTAAAAATAGCAAATTAACTCAGACAATTCCCAGAAAAATCTAGGAAATACTTCCAAGCACAAGGATCTCAAATAAAAAAAATTGGAATTAATTGATGTTTAGATTAATCACATTAAACCATTTTGATCTCAAAAATTTCCAATTAAGCTTATTAATTCAACAAAAAATGGTGAAAAATTTCCCGAGGCTAAACTACCCAAAAGATTTTTAAAACCTCGAAAATTTGGATGTCTGCCTCCCTGTTCGGTCAAAATGCGTCGTGCTCCCATCCTTCTTCCTGAAGACCAATCACGCTGCCCTCGCCCCGATCTCCTTCTTTGGTGAGTCTCCTCCAAATTCTTCTGTGTCATATCATGTTCCCAACCCCCCTCTATTGCTTCCCCATCTCGGCATGGCCGCTACACCACCGTGGAGTGCCATCGTCGTGGCTCTGTCCCCACCGCCACCGATCGCTGTTGCTGCATCGCCTCGATCCTTCCCCAGCCACCCCGAATGAGCCGACGTGCTCCTCGAGCTGACGCCGAGCCCATGCTAGCGTGACCTCCCGAAGAGCGCTGCCAAGCTACCACCACCACCGATGCCCATGCGCCCATGTCGTCGCCATCGCTGTCACTACGGTGCTCTGCCCATGTCGCCGTCGCCCGATGGACCCCCATCCCACCGATGTCCCATTTTGGCTATCGTTGGCTAGCGTCATGCCGCTATCCATCGCCAACACCATGTGCCTGGGCTACCACCCCCTTCCTCTCTTCTTCCTTCTTTTTCCTCTTTCTCTCTCTGACCTTCGGGTCGCACATGACATGCTTTGTTTCTTCCTTCCTTTCTTCTTTTGTTGCACTTACAATTGGATCCCACTGTCAGCCTATGAAAGTTTTTCTTTAGTTTAATCCGAAAGGAATATTCATCTCCATCTCAATTTCAAGGATTTCCCAATCCAAAAAAACTTTCGGATGCTCGTTCTCTTTTATACGAACTCCAATTCAGTAAATTTTCTTCCTAAATTCATCTAAATTCAATATCTTTCTATCAGTACTAATTTGATATTTGGATTTTCTTTGATTTTTTTGTTATTTATTTGTCTTGTTTCGCATATATAGAGTCCGATGTTGCCGAAGCAAACTTGGACCAATCAGAAGGAGTGAATCCTACCGTCAACGAAGTCAAGTCTCCTTTGACCATGTTGTATCATGTTTTCCAAATATTGCTTTAAGTTTCAAAACTATTACACAATGCTATTTACATCAAACAATGAGTTCAAGGTTGTTAGTTAATCATAAATTGATTGTATCTTCATTTGATGTTGATATCCATGAATCATTGTCACCCTAGTATAGCAAATCAACGATAATGGTTACAATATCGTTGGATTAGTTAAAATAGTAAAATTACTTAGACATGCTTTATCAGACATGGTCATCCTTTGGTGGGAAATTATTATTACCTTTTTATGCAAATCAATTTGAGAAATATATAGCAATAGGTATTACCGTTGGTTTTCAAAATAAAATAAAATTTTGAAAATATGTTTAGACATGGGCGAATGGTAAGTTCAGGCGGGTGCAGCTAGAGCACGAGAACTTATATTGTGTTAAGTTCCACCAAAGTCATATTAAGGACCAACGTTGTGTCTGTCGAAACAGAGCACTACCGTACAGCCACATGTCCCGAATGGGGAGGACCTGGTGAAAGCATCTAGGCCCCTAAAAATTATTTTGGTAATTAATGACGATATGGGACTAACATGTTTATTGAGTGTTTAAAAGGTTTAGTTCCAGAGTGTAACACCCTATCTATTCGCAAACCAAGATGTCACCTAAATAAACTAACATACAATCAACAAGCGGAAGGACTTAAGCCATAGCTCATTTAAGGGCATAAAGGGTTCGAGATTTTATAGAACAGTGACAGGAATAAAGTCTGAAACCATAATAGCATATCAAAAGGGGTGGGCAAGTATCACGGGCAGAAATAATTAACCATAACCTAGAGGAAGTCATCAACCACATTTAACTTCATTTATTACAGTTCATCACTAAACGAATGAAAGGCAGAACCAAGTCTAATTATTGAAACTGGAATATGGTGAAATGAATGAATAGTACGTGTCTACTCCCTCCCAATAGAGTCATCTTCAACGATCACCTAAAAATAAACAAACAAAGCAAGAGTGAGTCCGAGACTCAGCAAGTACAGTGAATAATTAGACATACACCATATTTGAACAAGACAATAGCGTTAAAGTATATGAACATAGCACTAAATGTTTAATGAATGAATGGAATGAACGGATTCAATGAAATGAATGGACTACACTCCTGCTTATACCGGTATAGCTAGTGACACACCCGTCGGTGTTCACTTAAGCCTGTATTTAACAAAATACGGGAATCTAAATCCCGTATGAAGAACGTTTCATACGGGTGTCCAAAACTACCCACATTGGAATGATGGGTCTCACATGCCCATACTGGAATTGATAGGACTTTAAGCTTCCACTCCCGTGGACGGAACATGAAAATGGATGCATGAATGAACTTATGAATAATGACTAACATCATCTCCAAACATATAAACTTCACATACGGAAGGAACATGAACATTGGAACTTCTCACGTATCAAATAAAAACATAATACGAACATCAAGCATCCAATTACCCAAATCATACGAATGTCAATGTACTTGCCTTTAGCGTTGCGATGCGTTAGGAGGCAAAGACGATGCCGCTAACCTCGGAGCCTCACCTCCTACACCATTAAATTACTCAATAAGAACCACAATATCAAGACACTACTCGCAACGCTCCTAACTCATACCCCAAAACCCCAACGATTAATTATACACTTTACTCAAATTGAACTACATTCTAGCAGGAAGTCGTAATGGACAATAGTACTAAAGTTGACACAACTTTTGCTCTGAAATTCGTAAAAATATAAACTCAGGCTTGTTTGAAAGGTAACAAAATTATATATAACAACCTAGTTGGTGGAGATCCAAAATTCTGTATGCATCTAACTCCAAAAGACCGATGAACACCGTCTGTCAGAACTACTCGACAAAACCGGGCAGCAGCACGAAAATAGCTATAACTTCTAATTGGCTGATCCAAACTTACTTTTCTTTATCAATAACGAAATCTAAGACCAAGGCCTACAATAACCTAGTTGGGTGAGAACCCTGAATTTGCCATTAACTTAATCGTATTTTGAAAGACAACTTGACAGTTCATTCTCGTCAGGATTCTGAATAGTAGAGACGAAAACTATCATAACTTTTGAACCGTATGTCAGAATTAAGCGATATTTATGTCAACTGAAAGCTAAGAACGTACCCCACATAACTCTAGGAGATGGGATCCTCTGATTCTGCCTCTAAGATCACAAAATTGGCCACACAACAATCTAGACAGAATTGAATGTCTACCGGTAGCCAAACGATCCATCCCAAATAATCGAATTTGCAACTAATCCTCATCAAACAACGGGGAAAACACTTCGTTACCCTTGAAGACCCGCGGGATGACGACGAACAATCCTTGAAGAAGATGATCCTCCTTTTCCCTTCCTTCTTTTGGCCGATCACCAAGATAGCAGCTCCAATGGGAGGTTCGGCTGGAGAAGATGGCAGGAGGGGGCGGCTTGGTGAAGACCTTGGAGGGTGGCACCAGGGAGAAGAGGCGCCAGGGAGGGAGAGGAATGGGGGTGGTGGCTGCCTTTGGGAAGATGGAGGCGCAAGAGGAGAGGAGGGGGAAAATTGGTGGCGGCTAGGGTTGGGAGGGGGAAAGGGTGGCGCCTCCCCCTAATCCCTATTGCCGGCCCCCCTCTTGGGCCATTCTGGGCTGCGACCCATGGCCAAGGTTGGCGGAAATTCACCGAAAAGCCCCTTATTAAATCCATTATTCGCTGGTTGAAAACTTCTTTGTTAGGAGAAATTCGAAATTGAATAAAATTCTCTCTAAACGAATTTCGAGTTATCACATTCTACCCCCCTTAACAGAATTCGACCCCGAATTCTCACCGACGAAAAGAACACAAGAACAGAATATCATAGAATTGGAAACAACAGATTAACACGTACCAGAAGCAAACAGGTTTGAATACTGCTCACGCATGCGAGACTCTAGCTCCCAAGTAGCCTCTCTTTTCGTCTGATGAGACTAGAGAACCTTGACGTACTTCAAAGTCTTGTTCCTCAGAACCCGCTCTTACTCTTCTAGAATTTCCACTGGCTGGGACTCGAAAGTAAGATCCTACTCAATGCTCAATGACTCCAATGGAATAACATGCTCTGGGTCTCTCAAGAATTTCCTTAACATTGATACATGAAACACATTATGAACTCCGTGCATGGACTCAGAAAGATCCAAGCGGTAAGCCAATTTACCAACTCGTGCCACGATTGGAAATGGCCCAACGTACCTCGGGCTAAGCTTCCCTTTGGTACCAAAATGCACTACGCCTTTGGTAGGCGATACCCTCAAAAGAACCTGGTCCCCCACTTCGAACTCCAAATCTCGCCGTCTCACATCGGCATAGCTCTTCTGTCGGCTCTGAGCAGCTAACAGATTTTTCCTAATCTCTGCTACTCTGGCCACGATTTCCTGAACCCAATCAGGACCCAAAACTGCCCGCTCTCCAACTACATCCCAGCACAACGGGGATCTGCACTTTCGCCCATAAAGAACCTCAAACGAAGCGGCTCGAATGCTAGCGTGGTAACTGTTGTTATAGGCGAATTCTGCCAAAGCTAGGTGATTTCCCAACCTCCCTTCCAAGACATAACACAACATCTGAGCATATCCTCCAATGTCTGAATGGTGCGTTCAGGTTGACCCTCTGTTTGGGGATGGAACGCGGTGCTAAGACGAAGCTGTGTGCCCTAAGCACTTTGCAAACTCTTCCAAAACTTGGAGACAAATTTGGCATCTCGATAAAAAAACAATAGTCTTGGGTACCCCATGCAACCGCACTATCTCTCGCACATAGAGAGGGGCCAAATCACTTGCTGAGTTAGTCGTACGAATAGGAATGAAATGTGCAGACTTACTGAACCGGTCCACTATGACCCAAATAGCATCCTTCCCTCGCTGCGTGCGAGGTAAACCAACTATGAAATCCATGGAGATATCATCCCACGGCCAAACTGGAACCTCCAACGGTTGCAACAGACCTGCTGGTCGCTTATGTTTAGCCTTGACTTGCTGGCAAATTCCACAAGATGCTACATACTGAGCGATATCGACCTTCATCCTTTTCCACCAAAAACTTTTCTTTAAGTCCTTGTACATCTTGATCTCACAAGGATGTACAGTATACGGAGTACGATGTGCTTCCCTTAGGATCTCTTCTTTAACCTGAGTCTCCTGTGGTACACAGAGGCGACCTTTAAAACGCAATGCACCAGAATCATCTACACTGAAATGGCCTTGCTTGCCCTCAACAAAACGCTTCTTCACTCGCTAGAGCATCTGGTCATGCTGTTGTGCTTCCCGCACTCGATCTGGAATGGCTGACTCAAGAAGTAACTGAGTCTCAGTTTGGACGGTACCCGCATAGCAAAAGGAGATATCCATACGCTCAAAATCAGCAATAAGACAACTGAGAGTAGGAGGTGTCGCCTTGTGACTCAGAGCATCTGCTTCAACATTCGCCTTGCCAGGGTGATACTGAATGGTGAGATCATAGTCTTTTATCAACTCTAATCATCTCCTCTGTCTCAGGTTCAGATCTTTTTGGGTAAAGATGTATTTCAGACTGTTGTGGTCAGTGAATATATCACAAGATTCTTCGTACAAATAATGGCGCCAGATCTTTAAAGCAAGAACCACTATGGCAAGCTCTAAATCATGAGTAGGGTAATTCTGCTCGTGTTTCTTCAACTGTCTCGATGCGTAGGCAATCACCTTGCCCTCTTGCATGAGCACACAACTAAGTCCAACTCTCGACGCATCCGAATAAATCGTGAAACTCTTTCCAGGCTCGGGAAGAGCAAGAATTGGAGCGGTCACCAACCTATCTTTCAAAGTACAGAAACTGCGCTCACACGCATCAGACCACTAAAATTTGACACCTTTCTATGTCAATTGAGACATCGGTCTAGCAATGGTTGAAAAACCCTCCACGAAGCGCCGATAATAGCCAGCTAAACCCAGGAAACTCCTCACTTCCTTGACATTGGTTGGCCATTTCCACTCTACCACTGTTGAGATCTTGCTAGGATCAACTGAAATGCCTTCTTGATTGACTACATGGCCCAAAAATCCAACTTCAGAAATCCAGAATTCACACTTCTTCAGCTTGGCATAAAATTTGTTCTTTCTTAGAGTCTCAAGAACCAACCTCAGATGCTGGACATGATCCTCTTTCGTCTTGGAATAAATCAGAATATCATCAATGAATACCACAACGAAATCATCAAGGTATTGGTGCAGCATACTGTTCATGACTTCCATAAAAACTGCAGGAGCATTTGTTAGTCCAAAAGACATAACTTTATACTCAAGATGGCCATACCTCGTAGAGAAAGCCGTCTTCTCGATATCTTGCTCCCGAACTCGAATTTGGTTATAACCTGACTGAAGGTCAATCTTGGAGAATATTTTAGCTCCCTTCAGTTGATCAAAGAGGTCTTCAATGCGGGGCAAAGGATATTTATTCTTCACAGTAGCCTGATTAAGAGCCCGGTAGTCTACACACATACACAAACTGCCATCTTTCTTCTTAGTGAATAAAACAGGCACTCCCCACGGTGAAATACTACGCCGAATCAAATCTTTGGACAGCAGATCGTCCAATTGCTTCTTCAAATCCTGCTAAAAGGGACGTGACAAACGGTATGGAGATATTGAAATAGGTCGAGTTCTTGGAATAAGATCAATCCGGAATTCCACTTTCTGCTCTGGAGGTATCCCAGGAAGCTCCGCAGGAAAGACATCGGGAAACTCATTCACGACAAGAATCTCCCCAATACGCAGTGAAGAATCAGTCTTCTCATTGAGAGACCAAAGCAACCCAATGGTTATGTAGGGATACGGGTAGGCTACGCTAGCAACAATTCAAAATTTCTACCACGTAAGCCAGGATGCCAAGCAAGATAGATGATCACAGATCATTACCACCAGACGCACAGTACAGTGGAAGTAGAGTCGGAGCAGCCTAGTCCGACGATGAACGCGCCGATGTAGTGGTCGTAGATGATCGTCCAACGTCCTCGTAGTCGATCGTCTCCTCTAGCAACCTTCGCAGTTACTTTGTCAAGATCGCGGATCGTCCTCAGCGCAACAACGACCGCAGTAGCGCCTCTACGGTATCCACACGTCCAGAGAAGGAACAACCGTACGCCGGTGTGCTAGCACCAAGTCGCACGGGAAGGCTCTCTCAAGAAGATGGCGGCTAGGGTTTCTGTGGAAACAACTCACATGTCTCTCTCGCCCGTCCCCACACAAGCCTCAAGCATCTCCTTATATAGTGCCCCGTGTCGGATCCTATCCGAACACGTTTAACGAATCGTATTCGTACTGGTTTGTTCCATCCCATTAAGTGTGTGACCCGTTAGGTTTATGTGTAATCGGTTGTGACTCGAAAACCCTTTCCGACCACGAGTCGCAGCGGTCCGTAGCAGGACATAACGATTCCCGAATACACACAAATTATATCGGATGAACCTTAATGCAATATGATCTACGACTAGGTCCTCATCACTTATGACCAGGTCCTATCTTTATACGACTAGTTCGCATTTGGTCACGACCAGTTCGTAACTCCTTACGACCAGGTTTCGACCACTCTGTGATTTCGTTCGATCAGTCTACGACTTACTCGTATCACCATACGACTTGTCTGGATCTGATCGAACTAAGCAACTTACTCTAGTATTCTCCCTTTGTCTCACGATATCTGGTTTGAACTCCAGGTGAGATAATGTGTCATTCATGGACTGTTTAATACTTTCTCGATCGAGTTGTCGGATAACCTTATGTAGTCGAACACTTCGACCACTAGTGGCATGGCCATGCACTTTCTTTATCCGATCACTTCGAGGGGCCCAGAGACATCTCTCCCATTATGTTAGGAGAGGCAAATCCCATATCCGACCAGTCACATCCCTTCGCATGTTTCATAGCATACCCGAAAGTTACCTTTATAACTACCCAGTTACGAGTAGTGTTTGGCAACCCCTAAGAGTGATGTTACACATGTAGGGAACCATGCTGATCTCAGGTCTAAGGATTATACAACCATCATTGCTTGAGACCAACTAATGACACATAGAATCAAAACAATCTCTATAGTGTCTCAAGGTGGGTCAATCCAACCCCATGTTCTCTAACATGTGTTCACATTATTGATTCGATATCCCTATATCCATGACCGGTGAAACATGATCATCAATCAATAGATGTACTGGTCGTAGGGTCACTGGTGTTCCGATCAGTGACATTCGACCAGGGATACTTTTAGAACGACATCATACAAGTCGAAGAGTTCCACCAACAAGTCACATACTCGTTGATCTTCAGAACTAACGATTCATTCAAGGAACAGAATAACATTTATTCAAGAACTCATAAACATAGACGTGATACAATCATCTCCATGATTGCCTTTAGGGCATATCACCAACAATCTTCCACTTGCACTAGAGTCAATCATGTAGGTATCGAATACCCATAGCTCTTGTGTGCGCCTCATGCTTAGGTTGCGGGAGAGGTTTTGTCAACGGATCAGCAATATTCAAATCCGTGTGCACTTTGCAAATCTTCACATCACCTCTCTCAACGATCTCACGAATAATGTGATATCACCGAAGTATGTGCTTGGACCTTTGATGCGATTTAGGCTCCTTTGCTTGTGCAATGGCTCCACTATTATCACAATAGAGATCCATTGGACTGGAAGTACTCGAAACCACACCCAGCTCATTAATGAACTTTTTAATCCATACAGCCTCTTTTGCAGCTTCTGAAGCCACAATGTACTCAGCCTCTGTTGTAGAATCAGCAACCGTTCCCTGCTTGGAACATTTCCAGCTTACTGCTCCTTCATTCAGACAAAACACAAACCCTGATTGTGATCTAAAATCATCCTTGTCGGTTTGGAGGCTAGCATCGATGTAACCATTTACGACTAGCTCTTCCTCACCACCAAATACAAGGAATACATCCTTAGTCCTTCTCAAGTACTTAAGGATATTCTTGACTGCTATCCAGTGACTTTCACCTGGATCTGACTGATATATGCTCATTACACTTAGAGCATACGACACATCTGGTCGTGTACATAGCATGACATACATGATAGATCTTATAGCCGAAGCATATGAAATTCTACTCATTTTGTCTCGCTCATCAGTGGTCATAGGGCACTGAGTCTTGCTAAAATTAACACCATGTGACATGGGCAAGAAACCCTTCTTGGAATCTTGCAAGTTGAACCGTTTCAACACCTTGTCAATGTACATATCTTGGCTTAATCCAATTAGCCTCTTAGATCTATCTCTATAGATCCTTATACCAAGAATATATGCTGCATCTCCTAAATCTTTCATTGAGAAACTATTTCTTAATGAAGTTTTAACAGATTCAAGCATTGGAATATCATTTCCACCAGAGTATGTCATCCACATACAAGATCGAAACACAAGCTTGGTCCCACTAACCTTCTTGTAAACACAAGGTTCTTCTTCATTCTTGATGAAGTCAAACCCTTTGACCACTTCATCAAAACGAATGTTCCAACTCTGAGATGCTTGCTTTAATCCATAGATGGACTTCTTAAGCTTGCATACCTTTCTAGCTTCCTTTGGATCGACAAAACCCTCAGGCTGTGTCATGTACACATCCTCACTTAGGTTTCCATTTAGGAAAATCGTTTTGACATCCATCTGCCATATCTCATAATCGAAATATGCAGCAATAGCTAGAATGATTCGGATAGACTTAAGCATAACGACAGGAGAGAAGGTTTCATCATAATCAATACCTTGAATTTGCTTGAAACCCTCCGCAACTAGTCATGCCTTATGAATGTAAACATTTCCATCCATATCTATCTTTTTCTTAAAAATCCACTTGCACTCAATGGTTTTAACACCATCAGGTGCATCAACCAAGTTCCAAACTTGATTGTCATGCATGGACTTTATTTCGGATCTCATGGCCTCAAGTCATGATTCAGAGTCTGGGTCTACCATCGCTTCCGAATAAGTATTAGGCTCATCATTATTCAATAATAAAACGTCATGCCCATACCTTATATGCAATTGACGTGGCCTTTTAAATCTAGGTGGGGCTGATGCTTCATCTACAGATTCAACAACATTTTGTTCATCTTGTAGAGGCTCAGTACGTAGGAGTTGAAACATTTTCGTGTGTTTCCCGAATTTCTTCAAGTTGCACCTTACTCCCACTGACTCCTTTGGAAAGAAACTCTTTCTTCAAGAAGACACCATTACGGGCAACAAACACTTTGTTTTCATCCCGCTTATAAAAATAATATCCTTTAGTTTCCTTAGGATACTCCACAAAGAAGCACTTATCAGACTTGGGTGTGAGTTTATCAGACGTCAAACGTTTGACATATGCCTCACAACCCCATACCTTGAGAAAGACAAGCGACACTTCCCGTCCATATCTCATATGGTGCCTTCTCTAATGCTTTTGATGGAACCCTATTTAAAGTGAAAGCCGCTATTTCTAGAGCGTATCCCGTAATCGCAATGGAAGATCGATTGGCTCATCATTGACCGAACCATGTCCAACAATGTTCGGTTCCGTGCTTCGACACCCCATTCCATTGAGGCGTTCCCGGCGGAGTGAGTTGTGGAACAATTCCACACTTCTTTAGATGATCACCAAACTCATAGCTCAAATATTCACCTCCACGATCTGATCGTAGACATTTGATTGTCTTGCCAAGTTGATTTTGTACCTCATTTTGAAATTCTTTGAACATTTCAAAGGATTCCGACTTATGTCTCATCAAGTAGACATAGCCATATCTGCTGAAATCATCAGAAAAAAGTTATAAAATACTGAAAACCACCTCTGGCCAAAGTGCTCATAGGTCCACATACATCCGAATATACAAGGGCCAACAAGTCACTCGCCCTTTCACCTCTGGTCGTGAAAGGTGCCTTTGTCATCTTGCCAAGTAAACAAGATTCACATGTTTCAAATGATTCAAAATCAAATGAGATTAGAAGACCATCTTTATGGAGCTTCATCATGCGCTTCTGATTTATATGACTAAGTCGATAATGCTAGATAAAAGTGGGATTCATTTCATTGGGTCGAAGTCTCTTAGCATTAACATTATAAATAGGCATATCCTCAAGATTCAAAACATACAATCCATTCACCAATGGAGCATGACCATAAAGCATATCTTCATAATAAATTGAACAACAATTGTTCTTTATTCTGAATTCATAACCTTCTGCTCCTAAGCATGAAGCAGAAATAATGTTTTTGCTTAAGGCTGGAACATAATAACAATTATTTAGTTCCATAACTAATCCTGAAGGTAAAGCTAATGGTAAAGTGCCAACAGCTAATGCAGCAACTCTTACTCCATTGCCTACACGAAGATTAACATCTCCTCTTGTCAAACTTCTACTCCTTATTAGTCCCTGCATCGAATTGCAAATATGAGCAACCGATCCGGTATCAAATACCCAAGAACTGGTCGGAGAAGTGACAAGATTAATTTGTATAACATTTATACCTGAACTGGAAGTCATACTTCCTTTGTTCTTATTCGTTTCTGCCAAGTACTTCTTGTAATTTCTCTTCCAATGCCCAGTCTCATGACAATGGTAACATTCTGTGTCAGGCTTAGGACCCAGTTTAAGCTTCTTAAGCTTAGCCTTGAGACTCTCGATCTCATCTTTAGTCTTTCCTTTGCTTTTTCCCTTTCCTGACTTACCCTTCTTCTTGAAAGCTGTAGTCTTTTGAACCATCATCACATGATTGGAACTTTTCTTGATGCTCTCCTCAGCACCCTTAAGCATACCATGTAACTCGGTCATTGATTTCTCCATGCCATTCATATGAAAATTCAATATGACAGGCTCAAAGCTCGCAGGGAGCGATTGGAGGATCACATCAGTAGCCAACTCTTTACTAAGGGGAAAACCTAGCTTTTCTAAGCTCTCAATGAGACAAATCATTTTGATCACATGAGGACTGACCGGGTTACCTTCTGACAGCCTGCAAGAAAACAATGCCTTAGAGGTGTTGAACCTCTGCCCTTGCTTGATCCTGAAACATACCATTCAGACTTACAATCATATTGTAAGCATCTGTGGTCTCATATTGCTTATAAAGCTCAGAGTTCATGGTTGCAAGCATTAGGCGGTGCACATCGACTGCGTCATTGAAATGCTTCTCATAATCATTCTTTTCAGTTCGAGTAGCATCAGCACTCGGTTCCTCAGGATAGGGATTCTCTAGAACATATTCCTTCTTTTCTTGTTTGAGAACAATTCTCGACATTGAAACCATCAATAAAATTTGAACCATTCAACTTTTCCTTTTCAAAAATAGATCGCAAATTAAAGGTAGGTGCAGAAAAAGTAGTAGGTGCCATGATCTACAACAGAAAATATATGTAAAGATTCAGCACTATGTTTATGAAAGATCTTCTATTAATCACTTATGTCAGTGGTTATGTTCGACCAATCTACGACCTGCTCGTATCACCATACGACATGTCTGGACCTGGTCGTATCACCATACGACCAATGGTCGAACTTAACTTAACAATGGATAACAAAAGATACTCCCACTATAAACCATGTTTCCCTCAAACAACATAACGATTCCTATCCGAACACGTTTAACGAATCGTATTCGTACTGGTTTGTTCCATCCCATTAAGTGTGTGACCCGTTAGGTTTATGTGTAATCGGTTGTGACTCGGAAACCCTTTCCGACCACGAGTCGCAGTGGTCCCTAGCAGGACATAACGATTCCCGAATACACACAAATTATATCGGACGAACCTTAATGCAATATAATCTACGACTAGGTCCTCATCACTTATGACCAGGTCCTATCTTTATACGACTAGTTCGCATTTGGTCACGACCAGTTCGTAACTCCTTACGACCAGGTTTCGACCACTCTGTGATTTCGTTCGATCAGTCTACGACTTACTCGTATCACCATACGACTTGTCTGGATCTGATCGAACTAAGCAACTTACTCTAGTATTCTCCCTTTGTCTCACGATATCTGGTTTGAACTCCAGGTGAGATAATGTGTCATTCATGGACTGTTTAATACTTTCTCGATCGAGTTGTCGGATAACCTTATGTAGTTGAACACTTCGACCACTAGTGGCATGGCCATGCACTTTCTTTATCCGATCACTTCGAGGGGCCTAGAGACATCTCTCCCGTTATGTTAGGAGGGGCAAATCCCATATTCGACGAGTCACATCCCTTCGCATGTTTCATAGCATACCCGAAAGTTACCTTTATAACTACCCAGTTACGAGTAGCGTTTGGCAACCCCTAAGAGTGTTGTTACACATGTAGGGAACCATGCTGATCTCAGGTCTAAGGATTATACACCATCATTGCTTGAGACCAACTAATGACACATATAATCATAACAATCTCTATAGTGTCTCAAGGTGGGTCAATCCAACCCCATGTTCTCTAACATGTGTTCACATTATTGATTCGATATCCCTATATCCATGACCGGTGAAACATGATCATCAATCAATAGATGTACTGGTCGTAGGGTCACTGGTGTTCCGATCAGTGACATTCGACCAGGGATACTTTTAGAACGACATCATACAAGTCGAAGAGTTCCACCAACAAGTCACATACTCGTTGATCTTCAGAACTAACGATTCATTCAAGGAACAGAATAACATTTATTCAAGAATTCATAAACATAGACGTGATACAATCATCTCCATGATTGCCTCTAGGGCATATCACCAACAGGTTGAGGCTACATTCTAGCAGGAACTCGTAATGGACAGCAGTACTAAAGTTGACATAACTTTTGCTCTGAAATTCATAAAAATGTAAACTCAGGTTTGTTTGAAAGGTAATGAAATTATCTACAACAACCTAGTTGGTGGAGATATCAAATTTTGTATGCATCTAACTCCAAAAGACCGATGAACACAGTCTGTCAGAACTACATGACAAAACGGGGGAGCAGCACGAAAATAGCTATAACTTGGCTGATCCAAACTTAGTGTTCTTTATCAATAACGAAAGCTAAGACCAAGGCCTAAAATAACTGTAACAGCCCAAATTTCAAATTTCAGTTGAAAATAAAGTTTAATTATTTTTGTGGATTTTTCTGAATTTTTTAAAAACTTTTACTTAATCAATTTGAAGCTAAACAAATTTATTTGCAGAATCTATTACCAGATAATAGCTGGAAATATTTTATTTAAGTCCTAAATGCTTCAAAAAATTTCTGTGAATTTTCTCAAAAATTTTGGACTTAATTTGCTATATTCTAAAGCCTAATTGAATTATCAGAATTAATTTAATTAAAAAATCAAAAATAAATCCCCAAACAGTCAGTGGGCCGAAACCCAGCTCGACCCACATCCCTTCTGCGCGCGCATAGCCCGCTCCACCGCGCCATCGCCGTCAACCGTTGGATTAAAATCCAATAGCAGCGCCCGATCCCCACTTACCGTTTCACGCGATCTAAATTCGACCGTGGGATCAAAATCGGACGGCCCCGAGTCGTCGTCTTCCTTTCCTTTCTTCTTCCTCTGCTTTCCTTTCTCGCCGCGCGCCCGCCATTGATACCAAATCGAGACCTTCCATAAGCGCTCGAATCCGGCCGCATCTCCAAAATCACCGCACGCGTTAAGATCCCCGCATCATGCCGCGTCCATCACGGCCCTCCCTTTCCTTTCTCTCGCCGCGAATCCCCGATTCCCCGCCGCGGACTCGCCGGGACCTTCTTGGGCGTTACGCCGCCTCGGCCAAGCCCGCGCCCTATAAATAGGGGCGTCGGGGGCGCATCCCTCACCGCAACACAGCGCCACCATCCACAGCTCACCACCACCACCGTAGCGCCCTGTTTTTGAAATTCCCCGCCGGCGAAGCTCTTCGGGTCATCTCCGTTTCCGGCGCCACCGTAGCCCCTCCATCCTCGCCGACCCCACCATCATCACCGCCGCATCAACACGAAGCCGACGCCACCACCCACTTCCTCAGAGGATCGCCGAAACCACTACTTCGTCGATAACCGAAGTTCCTTGCCGCCAATCCTCGCCACCGACGACCTTCCGGCCACGCTCCGTCGCCGTTTTGGTAACCCACACGTTCGCACTAACCTCCTCTCTTTGATGCGCACATCACCGCCCGCTGCCGCGCACAGTGGCGCCAGCGACCATCGGTCACCGTGTGCTGCCGCCGGCCCAATGCTGGCGTGGCAGCCATCTCGGTGCCACCCGGCGCCACATCACCGTTAACGCCCTCGTGTCGCCCGCGTGTCACGCCAGGTCAGCGCCCGCGTGGCAGATCCACCGCACCGGCTCGCCCACGGCTCCGTGGAATGAGTCCACCGTGAGCCGTGTCTATGACACGTGGGGCCCGCACGTCAGGAAATAAATTTAATTCCTTTAACTCCCGAAAATTCAGCGCTGGCGTCAGCATTGAGCAATAATTAGATTTTCCAGTAGAAAAATAATTCGGCAAATTCAATTAAATTTCAGATTTAGGTTTAAACTTCAAAAATTCATATCTTTTGCATCTGAACTCCAAATTGGGTGGTTCAAGTTGCAACATTTGTCTAAAATCATGATCTAGCTATTTAAACCAAAATATTTCAATTTGGAGTTATTTTGAGCTGAGTTTTTGAATTTATTTGAATTTGAAGTTAATTTGTCGTATTTCGCGTATAGACCTCGACGACTCCGGAGAGTTAGATCCTTCTGACGATTTAGAGTTTCAAGACTTCAATGAAGGCAAGTTACACTATTGATCATATTGTTCCCAGTATTTTAAAGTATTTAATTCCTATTTTCAAATTACTATTGCATGCATATGTTTATATAAATGTCGAATGTCCTGTTTTTGGTATAGTTATTCCAACTTCCATGATATGACCAATTTGGTTATTGAATATGAATACCTTGACACCCTTAGGTAAAATTTGTCATATGCTTAGCCAGGCTTAGATCATATTTATAAATTTGGGAAGGTTTAGCCAAATCATTTACAATTTGGTTTTAAATTTGATTCTGTGGTATTGTTTTACCACGAAAGGCTTATTAAGAGGTTTTCACTCCAAACAAAATAAAATGTATTTGGACTTGGGCGAGATGGATGTATGGTGGGTGTAGGTTCATGCACGGGCCTAATCTGGTTAGGATTAAGGCCCATGGGTTTATTTAAATGGAAAGTCGCCCAAGTTAGTTAAGGACCGGTCTTTGAGCGTATGTTGCTACGCCTTACCGTACCACCACATGTCCTGTATGGGCAGGGTTTGGCTAAATAATTTGTGGCGTCTTAGTGTTATTTGTGCTATGTTGTATGTGTGGGTGTTGGTTAGACATTAGTCCCACCGGGCCCAAGAGGGGGCTCCCGGAGGATGGTTAGTCCGATGGTAGCGAAACCTTAGCGGGCATAAATACATTAAGATGCTGCATTGTAAAGGCCTCATGATAATTGCTTAGTCACACGCCTTCGGAAGTGTGCATTGGCCGACATTAAAAGCAAATTATCTCGTGTGGGTAAAGCTGTACAAACTCTGCAGAGTAGAAACTATTCGAATAGCCGCGTCCGCGGTCATGGACATGCTAGCAAAGCCACTCTAAGTTAGACTTGTTTTTGGTTTATAAAATGATCTCCACAGATGATTTTAGGATGGATAATCCTATGGTAAAAATTGGGCGGTTAGCCAAGTGATAGGAGGGTATCCTTCACCATTCATTTAATGGAGGTTATCCACCATTCATTGTCATTTTAATCTCTGATTTCAGTTATAATATTAAAACTGGCCTTAGAAAATTATTAATGGTATTTGATCTGAAAATGCTGTTTATGCAAAACAACCTTGCCATGATCCTTTGTTTACCCTATGCATGCATAAAATTTCAATATTGGGTGTAACTTGCAAGCACGGAAGTTGTGCTTACTCTTGCTGAATAATCTTTATTCAGGAGAAGACCTCTATCAGGACGGTGAGGATCCTGACGACTAGGCTACGCCCCCAGACGATTGCCTGTGTCATGTTGTGTGGTCTACTACTACTTTGTTTCCGCTGTGTTATTTCTTTTCTATTTGGCCTCAGACCCTTTTTGTAATAAACTCAGAAATTATTATTAATAAAGTGCGTGGTATGATTTTGCTATCACTTTTGTTTGACTGTGTACACTAGCAATCCTGGACTAGTGTGTAAACACAGAGAATTCGGGATCCTTCGCTCCCGGGTTCGACAAAAGTGGTTCAGAGCCATATGGACTGTAGGTCGTGGCCCCATAATGTCCTTAAGGACTTACTTTCAAAAACTAAAACTATTTTGAGTCTATCCAGAGTCCTCTCTCAACCCTTTTCTTTAAAACGGTTACTGACTCATCTCTTCCTCAAAAATTGTAGATGGTCGAGGTACCGGACGCTATTTCTCACGGAGTTATTGTTGGACACTGGGCCGAGCTTCTCTGGGAGACGATGCAACATTTGGACTACAAGAAGAGGCCAACATTCCAGGGCTATCGATACAAGGTGGGAGAACGACCTCTCTGGAGGGTGGAAGTGCTGATTTACTCCGATCTGTCGCCAAACACGATCTTCCACACTTTCCACACTCCGATCATACGCGACACCTTCGCCGATGGCATTCAGGATGCAGCGAGAGAGGCAGTTCGTCGACTCCGCCACATCTACGACCGCTACCTCAACGGCACCGGGTTCCACTATTACCCGATGCATCTTCCGACCAGACTCGACAACGTCTTCCGCACCGCCAAGGAAGAAGATTCCCCCGAGCTGACGCACCAGGTGGACTTAACGAAGGCACTGGACTATGCCTACGGGAATACCCTGGAGGACTTGCGTACCGCTCAAGATGGCTTGGAGTACGCAGAAGCAAGGATAAAGGCATTGGAAGCAGAGCTGGCTAGCTACAAGGCAGGCGAGGCTAGCTCTAATGAGATAGACTACACCCCCAGTACACCATAGATGTTTTCAATTAATCCGTACTTTAGTCACGAATTATGAGCTATCAATTACCCTTGTGATAGCCATAATTCATTAATAAAATAAATGAATAAAAGAACTATTTTGAAAAGTTGGTTCTTTATTGTGTGTTTATTGGTTCTTGGGCTATTTTAGATTAATCCCCCTTAGAATTTCTTGCTACCTTTTCTAAATCCTTGGAGGATCCCGCAGATGGTGAACACCCGCAGGAATGGCAGCAGCAGCGCCAACGGACAAGGAAACGATCAGGCGGATCACCAGGATAATCACGTTCCGCAGCCGCCACCACCGTCGGCAGAAGGACCCGACTGGCGCCAGATGATGGCGAATCAGACCCATCTGATTGATCTCCTCGCCCAATCATTGCAGAATGTGCAGAATGCTCAAGCCGCTACCGTAGCAGCAACTCCGGCTCCACCCCCGCACAACCCGAGGTTGACTATGTCTAAGTTCATGAGAATGCGTCCGCTGACTTTCTCAAGCAGTACTGAACCAATGGACGCCGATGACTGGCTTCGGGCCATCGGGAAGAAGCTGGACATCACGCAGTGCTCTGATCGTGAGAGGGTTTTGTTTGCCTCTCACCAGCTGACCGGTCCCGCATCGGAATGGTGAGACAATTACTGCATCGCCCATAATGATGCTCAATCCATTTCATAGGCCGACTTTGTGCAAGTCTTCCGTCATGCACATATCCCGGCGGGGATGATGACGTTAAAGAAGAAGGAGTTCCACGCGCTCCGTCAGGGCAACCGCACGGTGAATGAGTATCTTCATCGCTTCAATCAACTTGCCCGCTACGCTCCAGCTGACGTAGCCAGAGATGAGGACAGACAGGAAAGGTTCCTGGAGGGATTAAATGACGATATCTCTGTCCAACTTATCTCTCAAAATTTCACCGACTTCCAACAGTTGGTGGATAAAGCAATCAGGCAGGAGGCCAAACACACAGAAATGGAGAACCGCAAGCGGAGGATGGCCGCTCAAAGATTCAACGTAGGGGGTCTGCCCAAACCTCGCATCACCACATCACAACCACTGCAACATGGGAACTTTCAACCTTCCACATCCCGCACTCCGGCACCGCCGCAGCACTCCAACCCCTCCAACTTCCGTGCAACTTCATCGGGAGGGCAGTTTCAGCCAAAGCACTCTACCTTCTCAGCTTCTGGAGTTACGTGCTTCCACTGCAACGAGACGGGGCATTATGCCAATAAATGCCCAAAGAAGCAGCAAGGTGTGGCACCAGCAAGGCCAACCTCAGGAGTTCCAGCTACCGGCGGCACCACCAGACCAGCAGGCTAGTTCACCAAGGGGCGAGTGAACCATGTTACCGCAGAGGAAGCTCCGGCAGCGCCAGATGTTGTTCTCGGTATGTTCCTCGTTAATTCAATTCTAGCATCTGTCCTATTTGATTCTGGAGCTTCACACTCTTTCGTGTCAAATAAGTTTGTGGGAAAATATGGGTTACCTATATCCTCCTTAGCTACCCCCATGATAATCCATTCCCGGGGCTCGGAAATGAGAACCAGTTCTCTATGCCCGAATCTTACTCTTGAGATATCCGGTGTATCCTTCCTAGCAGATCTGTTAGTTTTATACTCCCAAGGTCTGGATGTAATACTTGGAATGGACTGGCTAGCCAAAAACCACAGTCAAATAGACTGTACCAACAGGTCTATTACCCTCACAAATGAACAAGGCATATCTGTTGAATTCAAACCCAAGACCCACACCGGAGGAAGTTCCATACTCACCAGCTTGAAGGAAGTGAAACTGGAAGACATACCCGTGGCACAAGAATATCCCGACGTCTTTCCGGATGATCTACCCGGTATGCCACCGGATAGGGACATCATGTTCCTAATTGATCTAGTCCCTGGGACAGCTCCGATCTCGAAGCGGCCCTACAGGATGCCAGCCAATGAGTTAGCAGAACTGAATAAGCAAATCGAAGAGCTGCGAAGCAAAGGGTACATTCGACCTAATTCCTCACCTTGGGGAGCCCCAGTACTATTTTTCAAGAAGAAAGACAATAGTATGAGAATGTGCGTTGATTACAGATCACTCAATAAGGTGACAATCAAGAACAAATATCCGTTGCCCAGAATCGATGATCTGTTTGACCAGTTGAAGGGAGCAAGTGTCTTCTCAAAGATTGATCTGAGATCTGGTTATCACCAACTGAAGATTAGACCGGAAGATATCCCGAAGACCGCTTTCACCACTAGATATGGACTGTACGAGTTTACAGTAATGTCCTTCGGACTAACCAACGCCCCTGCTTACTTCATGAATATGATGAACATGGTGTTCATGGAATTCCTGGATAAGTTCGTGGTCGTCTTCATTGACGATATTCTCATCTATTCGAAGGATGAAGAGGAGCATGAGAAGCACCTCAGGATGATCCTGGACAAGCTCAGGGAGCACCAACTTTATGCCAAATTCAGCAAGAGTGAATTTTGGCTAAGTCAAGTTGCATTCCTTGGACATATTGTATCTGCGGGAGGAATTGCAGTAGACCCCGCCAAGGTTGAGGCAGTAATGGACTGAAAACAACCCAAATTAGTCACCGAGGTGAGAAGTTTCCTTGGACTAGCGGGCTACTACTGCAGGTTCATCAAAGGTTTCTCGAAACTTGCAAAACCCATGACTCAACTTCTAGAAGAAAGAAAAGAAGTTTGAATGGTCAAGCGCCTGTGAAGAAAGCTTCCAGGAGCTGAAAAAGAGGCTAGTCTCAGCACCGGTGTTGATTCTACCGGACATCCGCAAGGATTTTGAGATATTCTGTGACGCATCTCGTCAAGGCCTCGGATGTGTACTAATGCAGGAAGGTAAGGTCGTAGCTTATGCATCTCGGCAGTTGTGGCCACACGAAGGGAATTATCCGACTCATGATCTGGAGTTAGCAGCAATTGTGCACGCTCTGAAAATCTGGCGGTATTATCTCATTGGTAACCGTTGTGAGATTTTCACAGACCATAAAAGCCTGAAATACATATTCACGCAATCCGAGCTCAATCTCCGACAGAGGAGATGGTTAGAATTGATAAAGGATTACGACCTCGGAATCCATTATCATCCGGGCAAAGCCAATATGGTAGCAGATGCCTTGAGTAGGAAAGCGTATTGCAACACCATCATGGTACAACAAAATCAGCCAGAGCTGTATGAGGAACTAAAGCACCTGAATCTGGAGATTGTCAACCAAGGTTTCGTAAACGCTTTGGAAGTTCAACCGACTCTTCCGGATCAAATCAGAACAAAGCAGTTAGAAGATGAAGACATCCAGGAAATCAAGAAAAATATAAGAAGAGGCAAAGCCCCAGGTTTCTCCGAGGATGAGCAAGGGACAGTGTGGTTTGGAGACCGCATTTGTGTACCTAACCAGCAGGAGATAAAGGAGTCGATTCTGAAAGAAGCTCATGAGTCGCCATACTCCATTCATCCTGGTAGCACCAAAATGTATCAGGACTTGAAAGAAAAATATTGGTGGGTCAGCATGAAGCGCGAAATTGCTGATTTCGTCGCTCGTTGTGATGTCTATCAAAGAGTCAAGGCAGAGCACCAAAGACCCGCTCCGCTGGTCTGTTGCAGCCATTACCAATTCCCGAGTGGAAGAAGGAAGAAGTTGGTATGGATTTCATCATCGGACTCCCTAGAACCCAATCGGGATATGACTCCATCTGGGTGGTAATTGACCGATTAACTAAAGTAGCCCACTTTATTCCGGTCAAGACCACCTACCAGAGCAGCAAGCTAGCGGAGTTTTACATGGCCAGGATCGTCTGCCTACATGGAGTACCCAAGAAGATTGTGTCTGACAGAGGTTCCCAGTTCACCTCTCGGTTCTGGAAAAGTTTGCATGAAGCCTTGGGGACCAGACTCAATTTCAGCACGGCATATCATCCCCAGACTGATGGTCAGATAGAACGCACCAACCAAGTCCTTGAAGATATGCTTCGAGCTTGTGCCTTAGATTTCGGAAAAGGTTGGGATAAGGATCTGCCATATGCAGAGTTCTCATACAATAATAGCTACCAAGCCAGTTTGCAGATGGCTCCATTTGAAGCTCTGTATGGTAGGAAATGCCGAACCCCGCTCCTTTGGGATCAGGTAGGAGAACGTCAGCTCTTTGGACCTGAGTTGATCAAAGAAGCTGAAAGTAAAGTAAAAGCTATTCAGGAGTGTTTGAAAGTAGCTCAATCCCGACAAAAGAGTTATGCCGATAACCGCCGGAGGGAATTAAACTTTGAGGTAGGAGATTTTGTCTATCTCAGAATTACCCCACTCAGAGGTGTAAGGAGATTCCAGACAAAAGGCAAACTTGCACCCAGGTATATCGGGCCATACAAGATCTTGGTAAAACGTGGAGAAGTAGCTTATCAATTAGAACTGCCAGAAGCTTTGTCAGCAGTACATAATGTCTTCCACGTGTCGCAGTTAAAGAAATGCCTGCGAGCGCCAGAAGACCATACCTTCCTGGAAAGCTTTGACCTTCAAGAAGATCTCACCTACGTGGAGTGACCAATTAAAATTCTGGATGTCGCAGAACATGTTACCCGAAGCAGAATCATCATATCATACAAGGTACAATGGAGTCACCATCCAGAAAGTGAAGCCACATGGGAGAAAGAAGAAGAACTCAAGGCCAACTACCCTGATCTTTTTGCTAACCAAGCTTGAATCTCGGGGTCGAGATTCCCTTTAAGGGGGGTAGGCTTGTAACAGCCCAAATTTCAAATTTCAGTTGAAAATAAATTTTAATTATTTTTATGGATTTTTCTGAATTTTTTAAAAACTTTTACTTAATCAATTTGAAGCTAAACAAATTTATTTGCAGAATCTATTACCAGATAATAGCTGGAAATATTTTATTTAAGTCCTAAATGCTTCAAAGAATTTTTGTGAATTTTCTCAAAAATTTTGGACTTAATTTGCTATATCCTAAACCCAGCTCGGCCCACATCCCTCCTGCGTGCGCACAGCCCGCTCCACCGCGCCATCGCCGTCAACCATTGGATTAAAATCCAACAGCAGCGCCCGATCCCCACTTACCGTTTCGCGTGATCTAAATTCGACCGTGGGATGAAAATCGGACAGCCCCGAGTCGTCGTCTTCCTTTCCTTTCCTTTCTCGCCGCGCGCCCGCCATTGATACCAAATCGAGACCTTCCATAAGCGCCCGAATCCGGCCGCATCTCCGAAATCACCGCACGCGTTAAGATCCCCGCATCATGCCGCGTCCATCACGACCCTCCCTTTCCTTTCTCTCGCCGCGAATCCCCGATTGCCCGCCGCGGACTCGCCGGGACCGTCTTGGGCGTTACGCCACCTCGGCCAAGCCCATGCCCTATAAATAGGGGCGTCGGGGGCGCATCCCTCACCGCAACACAACGCCACCATCCACAGCTCACCACCACCACCGTAGCGCCCTATTTTTGAAATTCCCCGCCGGCGAAGCTCTTCGGGTCATCTCCGTTTCCAGCGCCACCGTAGCCCCTCCGTCCTCGCCGACCCCACCATCATCACCGCCGCATCAATGTGAAGCCGATGCCACCACCCACTTCCTCGGAGGATCGCCGGAACCACTACTTCGTCGACGACCGAAGTTCCTTGCCGCCAATCCTCACAACCGACGACCTTCCGGCCACGCTCCGTCGCCGTTTTGGTAACCCACACGTTCGCACTAACCTCCTCTCTCTGATGCGCACATCACCGCCCGCCGCCGCGTACCGTGGCGCCGGCGACCATCGGTCACCGTGTGCTGCCGCCGGCCCGGTGCTGGCGTGGCAGCCATCTCGGTGCCACCCGGCGCCGTTGACCATCGAGTGAGATCTTACCTTTGAGTCTTGTCCGATGAGTGTACCTGGAAGTACCGGGTAGAGCGTTAGTTCAAACGTCGTGTTACGTCGTTGTGTTGTGGTATTTTCAGACCGAGGGAAAGGCTACTTGGGAAGTTGGAGTTTCGCGTGCGTGAGCTTTAGCCAGTGTTGTTCACAACGGGTATGTGGTTACCGTTGTTCGTTCTCAGTCGTGGTCGTTCTTTCGCCTAAGCGTGTTTAGAATTGGTCGACTGCTTAAGGTGGTAGAATGTAATACCCCAAAAGTATTCGAGAATATTCGAAAGAGTATTCGGAGAGATTATGTGAATTCGGAGAAGGACCAAATAAAAATAGATTTAGCAAACAATTAGATAAAGGAGTTTTCAGAGTTTTTGGCAACTGGGCCTCGTGCCTTGGCCCAGAGGCCCATGAGGGGTGGCCACCAATAAAAAGAGGGGGGAGGAAACCCTAGTTGCTACAGCACCACGCCCTGCATGCTGTAGCGCCACACTATAGCAAACCCCCCTTCTATGCAAAGAGGAGAACAGGAGAGAAAGGAAGAAGAAGAAAGGAAGAAGAAGAGAAGGGAGAAGAGAAGGAAGAGGGATCACCATCCGTGGTTCGCGACCTTTAGCGGCATCAAGGGTAACGCGTTGTTGTTGTTGGGTAATTAGTCATAGAAGAGTAATCGGGTAGTTTTGGCTAGGTTGCAATCGCTCGATGTTCGTGCGCATTCGTCCGAAAGCTTGCGGGGTTAATTTCATGTGGTTAGTTGCCGAATCAGAGGTTTTGGTCTCCTAGAGAATTGTAGGTTATGTTCTTAGCTTTCGTTGGCCGCCAAGATCTCCCAAATCTGATTAACATTCTGGGAGTTATGAATTTTCTAGTATTGCTGTCTGTTGTTCACGATTCGACAATCAGAGAAAATTGGTTAGAACTGCTAATTAAAGGGAGAATCAGGGGACCTCAATATAACGAAAAATATGTGTAATTTCTGTACCTTTTCATAGAGATAAAGAACGCAAGATTTGGATTCTCGTAGCAAAAGTTGACAGTCCACAGTGTGCGCCAATCCGAGCGCTAGAAATTGGGAGTTGTGAAACACTTGGGAGTTTAGCAAGTTCATTTGTGTTGTTCTTTTTGCTCTTGGTTCAGAATGTTGGTCTTAGATTGGGGTATCTTTATATTCAGGTGGGAGCGTAGTTCCAGGCAGACCCTCGTCGCGCCCACCGTTCTCGCACGGTTGAGGCAAGTATTCGGCTATGGTATATGTATGCTCGCATGATGTGATTGTGATGTGTCTTGTTCGCTTTAGTCATGCATACCGTTTATGAGATGAGTTACCGCTTAACTTGGTGATTGCCGGTTGGTTAAAGATTTTCCGCATGTTGTTAATGCTTACATGTTAATGAGAATATGTTGAATTCTGCATATGAAGAATGTTATCATGGTGCATATGCATGTTGAGAGCATACAGTGCCTTGGTCACGTGGTGACCAAGCACATATAGCTGATTGAGTCCCCGTCATGTAGATGGCGGGCTTGAGGTCCCCACATTCGTGGAATGTGGGCTATGAGCAAAGAGGTCCCCATCATTAAGATGATGGGCAAAGGTCCCTATACATGTGGTGTATAGGCTCTTGGTCCCTGTGTCAGTGGGCACAGGCAAGGGTATACAACGACGGTTGTATACCCCGCATTACCGGTAAAATGCGAAAAGAGATAAAATTCAAAGGAGTATTGCATTGATTGCATATCATGAGAAAAATGGCTATATTTAGTATAATGTTTTTGTGGATTATCGATGCTATGCTAATGTTCTTGTTTTATAGTCTTGTTGATACTTGCTGAGTCTTTGGGCTCACCCTTGCTTAAATGTGTTTTAGGTACCAATGGCAGGAACGACACGCATGGGAGGGAGTAGTTGTTGGATGCACTCACTACCTCACACTCATAAGGCGTTTGCTACTTAGCTTCAATTTAGAAATAAATAAACTATTTGATTATCACCCATAGATGGTTTGGTTTGACTAGCTGCTTATTTGTAATAATGAGATTGCCAGTCTTGGTTAGTTCATTTGATTATCATGCATGATAGAGTAATTTGATTTTGAGAACTTTGTTATGCCATGCGTTATTGTTGAACTCTCAGTTTAGCTTATTAAACAAAGGAGATTCTGCCGAAAATTTGTAGTTGTGCTAGAATAGTTTAGTTTCAGTAGCATTCTAGGCTCTTTGAGAGTTGGGGTGTTAAAGTTGGTATCAGAGCGGGCTTTAGGTCCGTGGTTAATAGAAAAATATTAAATTGACACACTTGTGTACATGATGGGTGGGGTTGGGAATTACATTGCTTCCGCATTATCTGTTGTTATGTTTATTTGTTGAGCAATTGTTGAATTGCCTCTGTGCTATCTTTCTTGCCTATGCTATGATATGTTATGACATTCTATATCTATGAATCTATTCTATGATTGTCATGAGATGATCATGTATGATCATATGTGATTATATTGTTTATGCGTGTCGATAATGGTTGTTAAGAAGTGGAGGCCGTGGTTGTGGCCTTGGACTTTGTCAGGCTATACCACCGTTCGTGGTAGACGCATAAAGTAGTTACCCTGAATACCTTAGTTGCAGGAGTTGAGTGTGAGCTGTTTTGGAAAGTTGATTTCTTTCTTGACCTCAATCTTGGCAAATTCTTGTTCTATGGTGGATGATGAAATTCTCTTGGGTTCGTGGTTCATGTTAATTGTTGTGTTTCAATGGTCTCTAATGGTTCTCTGAAACAAGTATTGTTTTCTGACTGTTGAACTGTTTTTACTACTTGTGATCATCCTCAATTGGCATTACTGTTAATTCCATGGTTGTTTCTTCTTTCTCATTGGAAAAGAATGACTCATGTATTCGTTTGAAAGTTTGGGTAATGAGAGTTTCTGTTGGAAGTTTGTTAATATGAGAAAGCTTTGGCTCTATATATTTCTTTTGGATTATTCCGAGTGTTGAAGTTTAATGCATCTCTTTTCTGGTGGAATTGTTAAGATCCTTTTGTGATATCTTGTTATGGTTAAATTAGATATTGTAATCAACTAACTTGGTATGATATGGGTATCAAGTTGAGCCATTGGTGTGGTGCATAATTAATATTAATTAGTAACTCTGAAAGTGAAATTGATTAAGTTGATGTTGTCTTCTACTAGTTTTTGATGAACTGTATATATGAGTAGTGACTGAGAGTATGACCATACCTATTTGGAGTCAAAAGAGATATTAATAAGTATGGAACATAGATGAATTAGTCTGGTCACTAAAATCATTTAGGTTGCTAAACTTGTTGGGTTCTTTGGTTCCCATGGATTAATTTAAATATATGGAAAGGGAAACTAGAGGAAATGCTAGATTTACATATTCCCTAGTATGATTAGTTATTAGAATTGTGTACAACCGGTTGAATGGATTGAATATCGGTGGATCTAGAATTTATGGGAGGAGTTCTATGTAGTTCTTCTATGTAGGATGACGCGATGAATTTGGTTGTAGTGTTGTTGAGACTCTTGATCGATAGAAGATTTCGATTTTCGAAGTTTTAGTGTATTTTTGCCGAAATCCAATGTGAGGAGGAACAGGTGAATATGTGCTTGTTAATATCCATGTGATTTGGGAAGGAAAGTATGTAGCAACTAGATTTCATAATGAAACCAGTTGATAACAACAATGATTGTAGTATAACTGTTATGTATTGAAGTTTGATGATGAGCATCGCTAAAAGTTGAATTGATATGATATAAGAGGTGGCTCATGCCCACATGATTGTGAAATAATTGGATGATAATATGTCCTTGATGAAAGGGTTTTGGTAGGAGCTTTTCGATTGTGTAGTAGACCCCTTCTAACTTAAGAGGTCGATGTAGTGAGGTTGTATGGTTTTGAGTATACTCTCATTTTGAAGATGGGATGAAAAGGTAGTATGGAACAATTTGGTGAAACTTTGGGGGCTTTCTAATGGAATAGTTGATGATAAATATTCGTATTCAGAGTATATTATTCTTGATGTTAGTAAGATTATCTGCGAGAGATTGTGACTTGTGTGTGTGGAGATGATTCTTTTAGAAATAAAGTAATTTGATCGTCTTTCGTAATTTGGATTTAGTGAAAGTGTTTCGAGATTGCGTTGGTGATCATTTGGACCTCTTGAGTTATGTGGTGATTGAGTTGCTTTGAGCAAAGTGACATGTTGAAAGATTTTATCGGTTATTAAGTGGTACCTATGATTTGGTCTTAAGAGCTTATCTTGTTTAAGCTGACAAAGTGATATAGTAATCACAGAAAATAACTTTCATGGTTAAAGGAAGGAGTGAAGTAAATGTATTTGACATTTAAGTCGCGTTTCGCAACTTGCAGTTTATTTGAGTGTACTTGAACCTTATGTATTTGTTCTATAAGAATTTACAAATTTTCAAAGGGGAATACCGTCTTCCCATTTGTGGTTCGGTATTCGCTTTTAGCAGGACTTGAGCCCTCAGCTGTTGACTTCCTCTATGTTTTCTGAGTTCTTTACCTAAGTGACTATTTCCCTTGGTCCTGTGTTTATTTCAAGTAGTAAATGTCTTCATTTGCCTTTTCTTTTGAGGAAGGATCCACCGATTCGTTTCACAGTGGTTTTTCGAAGTGGTTATTCAATGTGGTTGTGAGACCTTGGGCTGTAAGTTAATCGAGGAGCATTGAAGGATGAACTAATTTCGTGTGTAATTCTTGAAGAGAATTTTAATTATACATAATGTTTGCCTTTGAGGGTAAACTGACTGCATTATCGCAACCATTAGAACCTATGAAGATTTGTGATCCAAGATCCATTGTTCAATTCGAGTGGAACATTAGAATTTTTGAAAGGATGGAGAATCTTACTCGATGTATTAGAGTGTCACGATTGGGTACCTTGCACGGTTGTGCAGATGAATTATGATGGTGTTGTAATGAGAGTAGTATTAGCAAAGTAATCTGACCGTTAAAGCGATTAATGAGATAGTCGAGAACGTTGGATTATTGCCAGGAAAGACTTGGACTTAGTAAGTAACTCTTTAAAAGTTAGAATCTTGATAAAGATAATTGGATCGAAGAAATGTTTTCGTGTTGATGTCAATTCGCGAGTATGTTTGGATTGTGAGAATTTTAGGGATTTAATTTGAGGTTTCCCCTATTTTCTATATGAGAAGTTCATGGTAGGAGTCTTGGAGTATAGTTTTGGGCTTCGTATTCTTTTTGCTAGGACCTTGAGTCGCCCAATGATTATGTGTAGAGGAAGTAGAATAAGGGTGGATTCCGAACAATAGGATGATCATTGATAGAACCCTTTTGATGAAGTATATGAATGCGTGTGCTGGGAATTTTGAGTTGTTTATTCTTAAAAGATTGAGGTGATGTGTTTGCATGTGAGATCTATTTTGAGATACATTGGAAGTCATCTGTCAAATTAATTATGTCGGTAGAGGAGTTATTGAGAGAAAGTTTCGGTGGCGTCGATAGAGCCTTTATACGGAGGTGTGGATGATGTATTTCGACTTGAGCGTAACGTTGGGAATGTCAAGTTAAGAGAGATGAGTTAGTGTGTTGCGATGAACTGAAACTCCAAAGTTGAGAGAGATTTTATTCCTAAAAGAGATCTTGAAAATTGATACTTCCTCAAAGAA
Organism: Ampelocalamus luodianensis; assembly: GCA_036346255.1. Lineage (NCBI taxonomy): Eukaryota > Viridiplantae > Streptophyta > Magnoliopsida > Poales > Poaceae > Ampelocalamus > Ampelocalamus luodianensis. The sequence continues at coordinate 29,307,290 of CM070637.1, forward strand.
GTGAATCGTTTCCTCGATTCTCGTTTGAGTTTTGTGCTGTTGACCAATGTCTTTCGTAAGATGAGTTTGACTCGATTTTGGTATGTGTGGTTCTTATCGGTTCAGGAAGAATAAAGGAAGTTTTTGATTTGGGCATTTAAAATGATTCCTCCTTTGGTTTTCGTGAGGCTTTTTCGCAAACTGCCACTTGGAAGGTGGAAAGGTTTTCGTGATGAAATTCCAATTTCTGGATTTGACTCTTTAGCACCGAGCTGGTAACGCTTAGTTGCGATGTGAATCTTTCATTTTCAGATGGGTTTTGCTGGTAAAAGAGTTTGCTTAAAGAGAGTTTTGTCGTATGTTTCTGGTTAAAGGAGGTGATCCTTACTTTAGTGAAGAGTTTAATTGAGAGGTGGAACACAAGTTCTATGTTCTATGTGCATGTCGTGTGGTTCGGTATCATTGGGAAGGTTAACCCAAGATACATTGGGTTGTTTTCGCTAGTTGGCGTATCGCTAGGACTGTCTTGAGTCCGTGCGCGGAGTACGTAACATCTTGTATGTTCTTGTGTTAAGTGAGTACCTGGGAGATCCAGAGTTTGAGGTTCCATTTGCGCCGTTGACCATCGAGTGAGATCTTACCTTTGAGTGTTGTCCGATGAGTGTACCTGGAAGTACCGGGTAGAGCGTTAGTTCAGACGTCGTGTTACGTCGTTGTGTTGTGGTATTTTCAGACCGAGGGAAAGGCTACTTGGGAAGTTAGAGTTTCGCGTGCGTGAGCTTTAGCCAGTGTTGTTCACAACGGGTACGTGGTTACCGTTGTTCGTTCTCAGTCGTGGTCGTTCTTTCGCCTAAGCGTGTTTAGAATTCGGGGTCGAATTCTGTTTAAGATGGGTAGAATGTAATACCCCAAAAGTATTCGAGAATATTTGAAAGAGTATTCGGGAGAGATTATGTGAATTCAGAGAAGGACCAAATATAAAATAGATTTAGCAGCAATTAGATAAAGGGGTTTTCTGCAGTTTTTTGGCAACCTGGGCCTCAGGCCTTGGCCCAGGAGGCCCATGAGGGGCTGGCCACCAATAAAAAGAGGGGGGGAACCCTAGTTGCTACAGTACCACACCCCTGGTACTGTAGCGCCACACTATAGCAAAACCCCCCTTCTATGCAAAGAGGAGAACAGGAGAGAAAGGAAGAAGAAGAAAGGAAGAAGAAGAGAAGGGAGAAGAGAAGGAAGAGGGATCACCATCCGTGGTTCGCGACCTTCAGCGGCATCAAGGGTAACATGTTGTTGTTGTTGGGTAATTAGTCATAGAAGAGTAATCGGGTAGTTTTTGGCTAGGTTGCAATCTGCCTGATGTTCATGCAGATTCGTCCAGAAGCTTGCGGGGTTAATTTCATGTGGTTAGAGGCCTAATCAGAGGTTTTGGTCTCCTAGAGAATTGTAGGTTATGTTCTTAGATTTTGTTGGCCGCTAAGATCTCCCAAATACGATTAACGGTCTGGGAGTTATGAATTTTCTAGTATTGCTGTCCTGTTGTTCTGTCAGATTCTGGACAGTCTGTAGAAAACTGGTTAGAACTGCTAATTAAAGGGAGAATCAGGGGACCTCAATATAACAAAAAATGTGTGTAATGTCTGCACCTTTTCATAGAGATAAAGAACGCAAGATTTGGATTCTCGTAGCAAAGGTTATGGAGGTTTTAGTGTACTGTCCAGAGAACCCGACGTGAATTCTGATGTCTGATAGATTGGTTTGCTAGGGGCAGTAGATGGTAGAATCAAAAGGGCTCCCCAAATAAGTTTATTTATATAATTTAATTACCTTTTCATAAAGTCCAAGAACATCTTATTTGGACACCTGAGTAGAAAGTTATGTATTTTAGAAGTTGACAGTCCACAGTGTGTGCCAATCCGATCGCTAGAAATTGGGAGTTGGGAAACACTTGGGAGTTTAGTAAGTTTATTTGTGTTGTTCTTTTTGCTCTTGGTTCAGAATGTTGGTCTTAGATTGGGGTATCTTTATATTCAGGTGGGAGCGTAGTTCCAGGGGCAGCACCCTCGTCGCGTCCACCGTTCTCGCACGGTTGAGGCAAGTATTCGGGTTATGGTATATGTATGCCTGCATGATGTGATTGTGATGTGTCTTGTTCGCTTTAGTCATGCATACCTGTTTATGAGATGAGTTACCGTTTAACTTGGTGACTGCTAGTTGGTTAAAGATTTTCCCGCATGTTGTTAATGCTTACATGTTAATGAGAATATGTTGAATTCCTGCATATGAAGAATGTTATCATGGTGCATATGCATGTTGAGAGCATACAGGTGCCTTGGTCACATGGTGACCAAGCACATACAGTTGAGGTCCCCGTCATATAGATGACGGGCTTGAGGTCCCCACATTCGTGGAATGTGGGCTATGAGCAAAGAGGTCCCCATCATTAAGATGATGGGCAAAGGTCCCTATACATGTCGTGTATAGGCTCTTGGTCCCTGTGTCAGTGGGCACAGGCAAGGGTATACAGCGACGGTTGTATACCTCGTATTACCGGTAAAATGCGAAAAGAGATAAAATTCAAATGAGCAATGCATTGTTTGCATATTATGAGAAAAATGGCTATATTTAGTATAATGTTATTGTGGATTATCGATGCTATGCTAATGTTCTTGTTTTATAGTCTTGTTGATACTTGCTGAGTCTTTGGGCTCACCCTTGCTTAAATGTGTTTTAGGTACCAATGGCAGGAACGACACGCATGGGAGGGAGTAGTTGTTGGATGCACTCACTACCTCACACTCATAAGGCGTTTGCTACTTAGCTTCAATTTAGAAATAAATAAACTATTTGATTATCACCCATAGATGGTTTGGTTTGACTAGCTGCTTATTTGTAATAATGAGATTGCCAGTCTTGGTTGGTTCATTTGATTATCATGCATGATAGAGTAATTTGATTATGAGAACTTTGTTATGCCATGCGTTATTATTGAACTCTCAGTTTAGCTAATTAAACAAAGGAGTTTCTGCCGAAAATTTGTACTTGTGCTAGAATAGTTTAGTTTCAGTAGCATTCTAGGCTCTTTGAGAGTTGGGGTTTTACAACCTTGACACCCTTAGGTAAAATTTGTCATATGCTTAGCCAGGCTTAGATCATATTTATAAATTTGGGAAGGTTTAGCCAAATCATTTACAATTTCATTTTAAATTTGATTATGTGGTATTGTTTTACCACGAAAGGCTTATTAAGAGGTTTTCACTCCAAATAAAATAAAATGGGTTTGGACTTGGGCGAGATGGATGTATGGTGGGTGCAGGTTCATGCATGGGCCTAATCTGGTTAGGATTAAGGCCCATGGGTTTATTTAAATGGAAAGTCGCCCAAGTCAGTTAAGAACCGGTCTTTGAGCGTATTTTGCTACGCCTTACCGTACCACCACATGTCCTGTATGGGCAGGGTTTGGCTAAATAATTTGTGGCGTCTTAGTGTTATTTGTGCTATGTTGTTTGTGTGGGTGTTGGTTAGACATTAGTCCCACCGGGCGCAAGAGGGGGCTCCCGGAGGATGGTTAGTCCGATGGTAGCAAAACCTTAGCGGGCATAAATACATTAAGATGCTGCATTGTAAAGGCCTCATGATAATTGCTTAGTCACACGCCTTCGGAAGTGTGCATTGGCCGACATTAAAAGCAAATTATCTCGTGTGGGTAAAGCTGTACAAACTCTGCAGAGTAGAAACTATTCGAATAGCCGCGTCCGCGGTCATGGACATGCTAGCAAAGCCACTCTAAGTTAGACTTGTTTTGAGTTTATAAAATGATCTCCACAGATGATTTTAGGATAGATAATCCTATGGTAAAAATTGGGTGGTTAGCCAAGTGATAGGAGGGTATCCTTCACCATTCATTTAATGGAGGTTATCCACTATTCATTGTCATTTTAATCTCTGATTTCAGTTATAATATTAAAATTGGCCTTAGAAAATTATTAATGGTATTTGATCTAAAATTGTTGTTTATGCAAAACAACCCTACCATGATCCTTTGTTTACCCTATGCATGCATAAACTTTCAATATTGGGTGTAACTTGCAAGCACAGAAGTTGTGCTTACTCTTGCTGAATAATCTTTATTCAGGAGAAGAGCTCTATCAGGACGGTGAGGATCCTGACGACTAGGCTACGCCCCCAGACGATTGCCTGTGGCAAGTCGTGTGGTATACTACTACTTTGTTTCTGCTGTGTTATTTCTTTTCTATTTGGCCTCAGGCCCTTTTTGTAATAAACTCAGAAATTATTATTAATAAAGTGCGTGGTATGATTTTGCTATCACTTTTGTTTGACTGTGTGCACTAGCAATCCTGGACTAGTGTGTAAACACAGAGAATTCGGGATCCTTCGCTCCCGGGTTCGACAATAACCTATTTGGGTGAGAACCCTAAATTTGCCATTAACTTAATCATATTTTAAAAGACAACTTGACAGTTCATTCTTGTTAGGATTGTGAACAGTAGAGATGAAAACTATCATAAATTTTGAACCGTATATTGGAATTAAGTGATCTTTACGTCCACTGAAAGATAAGAACGAACCCCACATAACTCTGGGAGATGGGATCCTCTGATTCTGCTTCTAAGATCGCGAAATTCGCCACACAACAATCTGGACAGAATTGAATGTCTATCGGCAGCAAAATGATCCATCCCAAATAATCGAATTCGCAACTAATCCACATCAAACAGTGGGGAAAACACTTCGTTACCCTTGAAGACCCGAGGGATCACGACTAGTAGCTTGAAAATGTGTTCTTGTGCCATTTGGATCAATCTAGGATCATGCATGCACTTAGAGTTTGTTTTGAAATTCAACACTATTTTTCTCTAGAAGGCTGGTGGTACTGAGGTATACTTGGTGGTACTACCGCACAACGGTAGTACTGGTGTTCTTTGGGCGGAACTACCGCAGCCCGGTTGCACCGAATAGAGAGCAGTACGTTTTTTACAGAACGACACTTTTTTTGGAGTTTGCTTGCTCTCTTGGAATTGCAGTAGTACCAGTGTTTCTCGTGGAACTACCGTAGCCCGGTCATACCTCATTTTATGAAGCGATACATTATTTCCAGTAGGACCAGTTTTTGACCTCAAAGCGAAGCGGTCGTACCGCACTTGAAAATTGGAATTACCGGTGAGCGGAACTACCGCATGATCTATGGTGGTAGTACCACGCCAAATTTTCACTGGCTCTTTCAGAGTAGTTAATGTGTATACGCTAGCCGTTATTGTGCCTTTTGGGAAGGTGCGGTAGTACCGACCGTTGAACGGCGGTACTACCGCTCGTGCTGAAAATTTTCAGGGATTTGCTCCCAACGGTTGAATTTGTTTGTGGGGGTATAAATACCCTTCCACCTGCTCTTGGACAGAAGAGAGAGACTTCATTTAACATCTTTGTGCCAAGAGCATTCTCTCTACGCCTCATATACACTTGTTGCATTCATTGTGAGGTAGTTGAGCAAAATTCAAGTGCATTCATTCTAGATTGATCCTTAGCACTTGATTGCCGTCAAGCGAAGATTGCGATTCATTACTCTTGGTGTTTGTCGACACCTAGACGGCTTGGCAGGAGTTTGTGTGGTGATCTCTTCTAGAAGGTTGTGAAGAGGCCCGATGTCAAATTGTGATTGGTTCGGTGTTCGCTATCTCCGGAGCGGAGGAAGAATAACCACTAGTGAAATCGAGGGAATGCTTAATTTGTGGAGCTCGCTTGATTGGTTCAAGCTTCCTCAACGTGGACTAGTGAAGACCGACAAGTCTTTGCTACCACGGGAAAAACGTCTTAGTCTTCTTTGTGGTTTATTCTTGTCTTTACTTTTCCACATTTCCATTTCTAGCAATTAGTTTGTGTAAATTTTGCTTAGCTAGAATTGTATCTAGTATTGACATTAGTTCATATTTGTCCTAAGTAGCATAGTATTTCTATCATCTTAATTGTGCTAGGAAGATTTGTTAGAAGTATCTTAGTTAAAGTTTTAAAAACCTCCTATTTACCCTCTCTAGTCGGTTATCCTTGATCCTACACCTAGCCAATTAATTCACCAAGTCCAAGCATTAAGCCCGCATGATGCAGTTGGTAGGTGTTAGCTGGGTTGTGTAGACTATGGTAAATATACTTCCATGTGTGTCGGGGCTTGCCCCGTACGATGGTAAATGAGCCTCCACAGTTGGGTGGGTTATCCTCCATAATTGTGAGTTCACTTTATAATGGTAAAATGCACTTCCATATCTTATGATAATCGCTTAGTCGCACGCTCAAAGAAGCGTGTCATGGCCATCATTTTATATCGATTATCTCGTGTGGGTCAAGTTGTACAACCTCTGTGGTGTGTAAAACTATTTGAATAGATATGCTCATGGTTAAGGGCAAGCAAGGTGCGATTTCACATGGTATATTTTGGTTTTGCTTTCAAAGAAATAATCTTTGGGAATCCAGGAGCAGTTTGGACTCTTGGTTAGATATTCTAGTAGCTAGAGCCCTATCATTTGAACCTTGGTAGATAGAGCCTTGATACTAGTGGGTGGTACCTAGAACCTCTGGTAGTGATATAATTAGTTTAATTATTGAACCTATTTTTTTTGTCAAATGTTGCTTTATAAAAATTGTTGAAACTTAAAATATTACTTTGTGCGAAAGAACCATATGAGCCTTATTGTTATGCCTTGCATATTGCATTTTTTTCAAGACTTGTAGAGTACTTTATGTACTCACATGCTACACTAAAAAAAACCTCAAAAGCCTTCAAAGTTGCTGAGGAGGATTACAACTTCTACGTGTGTGGCTACAAGGAAGGACATAGTGAAACATTGATGAAATATCATCCATTCAATGATTTAGCTAAAAAAATCTTAAAATAACAAATAGTAATAATAACTGGACGTCATGGTCAACATTTACTTAACTTGACACGCAGGGCTAAAGAAACAAATAATACTCTTGCAGTGGAACGAAAAACTTGAAAATGCCAATCAATATGCCCACAGGCAGTCGAGTGGAGAACACATCCTAATTCGCAAAACCTTCGAAGAACTCGTCTTCGTAGAGCTCTTGGGTAGTTTGTCTTTCTTCAACTGAGCAGCAAAGTTTAAAGCTGTTAGTACATAAAGAACTCTGCAAGTTGTAGGGAACAGTATGCAATTAATATTCATACAAGGCTTGAACAAAGGAATACTTGTATAGTTCTTTTCCAAAAAGCAGTATTGACAGTAAATATATTGCAAAGTGTAATTGAAAAGACAATAAATAAGTAGAGTAAACAATTTCTTTGAAACAACTAGTGAACTCTCCATTTACTTCCCAACAAAACCACCAAGTGAACATCTCATCCACCAAGCGATCATCATATTCACTGAGTGAATTCCCCCCATTCACACTCTGACACAAACCACCAAGTGAATTCCCCACCCACCAAGTGAACATTATATTCACCAAGTGAACTTCACATTCACAACCCGACACATTTTTTTTATATAAAAACTCTACATCTCGTGTGAAATCCCCCAGCATTGTCCATAACCGAAGACACAGTTGTTTCAACAGTTTTAACTCTGCAGAGGTTGTATAACTTTACCCACAAGAGGTAAATCAACTTAAAATGTCTGACCATAGTTCCATAGGTGTGCGACTAAGTAATCATCATAAGGCTTTTACAAAGCTCCTTCCTAATTCCAATTCTACTCGCTAAGGTTTCAACATTGAATGTCTTTCCGGCTAGATAGGGCCCCCTCTTGCATCATTGCGAGTATACGTCTATCCCGTAACTCACGCTTCCAAGACAGAACTGAAATTGAGACATTCTTTATTATTTTGCCAAGTCTATCCCATACTGGATAAGTTGTTGTACGGTATGGCTCAATTCAATGGAACACAAGATTAGGTTGTTGACAATTACTCAGGCGAGTCTACCACAACCCACAATGTGCTACCCGCACCCCCTTTACTTCACGATTGCTCTCTTGAGGGGAAATCATTTTGTTCAACCAAGACCAATGACATACCTTACCATGGCACAATAATTTTAACAACAGTGGCAATCCATCACGATTTCATATCTCATTAAGTCAAATCAACATTATTGAATAAGTGACATGAGCCCATCGTACAACTAAGCATGACTAAGTATCTCTACGATACCTATGTAGGTGATACAAATATGTCTAACTAGTAATGGCCATTCTTTGGTGACAAATGATTCGTGGTATTCAAATAATCAATGGAAGCATGATGACAAGTAGTTATATAAAAATAACATGCAATTTAATATAAAACAAGATACTTTTAAAACATAGGTTCAATATGATCAATGGATTATGACTTGCCTTGGATTTGCTCAGTTACCATACTTGGATCTTCAAAACTTGCTCCTGCTCCTACTCCTTGAAATAGATCGTCTAAACGAGAGAGAAAACAACACGCGAAGCACAAATAAATCCAAAAGAAAAAAAATAAAACCCCAAAACAGCAAAACCAACTCTAAAAGAAATACCTTGATTTTATAGGAATTTAGGAACTTGAACGGACTAAATCGAAGTTCGAACAAATGAGAACAGACTCTCAGAAGATTTGTCAGAAAAGAAAAGGGGAGAGAGAAAATAATATTGTCGGGAATATTCCTTCAGCTAAACAAGAAAAAGAAAAGGAAAAAAATACACTAACAAGTGGGACCGACTCGTAAGTGTAGAGACAGAACAAGGCTGGCTGACATGTGGGACCAAGATGGAAGAGAGAAAAAGAAACAGAGGAGGCACTGACAAGGTGGACCCACATGTAAGAGATAGAAATAGAGAGAGTAGAGGGAGAAATAGAGGAAGTGGCAGTGGCGGCGACGGGTGGTGGTGAAGGGCAAAAATGAAACCCCAGGGCTCTAGCGATCCCTTCGGTCGCTCTGGTGTGGCAAGGATAGCGACGAGGCAGCGACGGTGATGATAGCGGCGGGCAAGAGGCATGGGCTCGTGGTGGCTTCTGCGAAACAGAGACACCCGAGGAGAAAGAAGGCGGGTACGACCTCAGCGACGGCACGGGGATCATGAAGGGCAGCTCGGGGTGATCGGAGAGAGACGGGAACAACGGCGCGACGGTGATTGGCGACGGAGAAGAAGGATGACGGTGGCAGCGCAGCCTAGTGGAGGAGAGACGACAATGAGAGTGGGGATCAGAAGAGGATGGCAAGGAACACGAGGTGACACACATGGGTGGATAAGGGGACTCACCAGCGATGAGATCGAGGAAGGAGTTGGCAGCCATAGTTTGAGAGGAAGAAAAGATGACAACTCGGCGACGCTCAGGTGATGAGGAGGCAAGTACCACGTAGAATGTGACGAGGTGAAACTGGCGATGGCGACAACGAGGATGAAGGAGCAACGACAACAATGTAATCTGATGAGGATGAGCTTCAGCGGCGACGGTGGCTTCTTCAGGGGAATTCGACGCAACGAAGATGGGATCGAGGCCGGCGGCTTGGGGCTTCAGAAGAGAAGATCGAGGCGCAACTTTTGACATGGGCGGCACACTTTTAAAGGTAGAGGAAGGGAGGATTTGGGAGGAGACAGCGACGGCGGTGTATCTGGCTTGGATATGAGCTGGAAATGGAGACGGGGAGGACGAAGGTGATGTGGCGTGCTAACAGGGCGGACCCACAGGCAGAGAAACGATAGGAAGGAGGAGGCTGCGGGCTTGTAATACCCCGAAAGTGTGTTAAGCGATTAGTCGGGAGAGATTAATTTTTATTTCGGGAGAGGTCGATTATTCGGGGAAGGATCAAACGGAACGTCGGGAGGGACTAATTGGATTGTTGTCGGTCTGCAGTTTTGAGGGGGAAAGAGCAATTTGGCGGCAACTTGGGCTGGGCCATGGCCCATCCGGGTGGCCGGCCAGGGGCTCCTCCCCAAACCCTAGCCTACTCCCCCTCCCCCCCCCCTTTCCTCCTCCCACTCCCAACCGGCCGCCTCCCCTCTCCCCTCTCCACCTCTCCACCTCCCTTCCACCCTCCCTTGCGCCCCTCTCCATCTCCCCACCACCTCCATTGCTGCTGTCCAAGGAGGAGAAGGAGCTCCCTTGCAGCCGGCCAAGGAGGAAGAAGAAGGAGAAAAGAAGAGAAAGAAGGAGAAAAGAAGAGAAAGAAGGAGAAGAAGAGAAGGGAAGAAGAGGGAGAAGAAGGGATCCGCAGCGGAAGCGTGGTGGTCTTCATCCCCGCTGCGTGCTCTCTTCGTTTCGGCAAGGGTAACCCGTGGTTCTTTGCTTTAGATCATTTTCTAGTTGTCTAATTTTCGGGTGTCAGTTCATCGGTATTCTGCAGCAGTGAAGTTTGTCGGTTTTGATTAGGTTAGAGGCAGATTTGGGTCTGGGTGTCTCCTAGAAAGTTGTAGCTATAGTAGTTACCTTTCATTGGCGACAAGAATCAAATCATTCGGACTTCGGTAGCCAAAGTTATGAATTTATTAGTACTTCTGTGTTTCTGGAGAGAAGCAGATTTGCTAGTGTTAGTTAACCTGATTGAAGCGCTTATTTAGAGGGGTTTCCAGAGGGTCTCACCATAACGAAAAATGAGGCTAATCCTCTTAGATTTCAGGGAAGCTAAAGATCACTGAATTTGGACGAACGTAGAGAAAGTTATGATAGTTTCTTTGTCGCTGTCCAGAAACCCGACGTGAAATGTTTGCTCTGATTAATTAGATTGGTAGGTCTGGTAGATGGCCGAATCAGAGGGTCTCCCCAACTAAGTTTATTTAGACATTTCAATTACCTTTTCAGATTGTCCAAGATCATCCTATTTAGACTCCTGAGCAGAAAGTTATGGATTTTTGAAGTCTGCTGTCCGCAGTGACCGTTCGCTAGAAATTAGAAAAGCTAGACGTGATAAGAAGATTAGCGATTTTGATTGTAATGTGATGTATGATTTTGGTCCAGTATGCTATTCTTAGTTTGGGGTTATCTTCTTGTCCAGGTGGCAGCGAGATCCCAAGGGCAGCACCCACTTCGCGTCCGCCGTTCTCGTGCGGTTGAGGCAAGTATTCGGGTCTATGTGTAGAATTGGTTGCATGTCATGATTGGTTGGTGTATTGTTCATCAATGCCATGTGAATGTGTTGTGGAGATGATTCTAGTTGTGTTGATGCTTGCGAGTTATGTTTAAGGTTCCTTCATGATGCTATTGTTTACATACCCTGACTACATATTGAGTTATGATATTGAAAATATGATGTTGTAGTATTTATGCATGTTGGAGCATACTGAGACTTGGTCACGTGGTGACCAAGAGTTTTTGTTGAGGTCCCTGTCATTGTAATGACAGCTTGAGGTCCCCGCATTCATGGAATGTGGGCAATGGATCTGAGGTCCCGTCATTGTGATGACGGGCAAAGGTCCCTATACATGTGATGTATAGGCTCTTGGTCCCCGTGCGGAGGGCACGAGCATGGGTAATCATTGACGGATGAATACCCCGCATTACCAGAAATGCGGCGAGATAAAGATCAAAGTGTGCATAGCATTATCATCATGTAAATATTTGAAATGTCTTGACGGTGTTGAATAAAGTTGTTTTTAGATGTTATGTCTATGTGAATGTTGCAACCTTGTTGATACTTGCTGAGTCGTATGGTTCACCCTTGCTTTGTTTTGTTATAGGTACTTCTGGCAAGAACGTCATGCATGGGAGGGAGTAGGCATTGGAAAGCACGCACTACCTCACCACATTTATGCAATTGCTATTTAGTTTCACCTCGGAATAAATAACTGTGTGGAGACTATCTATGAATGTTTTATGATGTTGGTTGTTGAATTATTCATAGTCATGAGAATGATGTTAATTGTTTACAATCGTTAGATTATTTCTTATGCTTGAAAGATTTGGATTATAGAAATAATAATAAATGTCATGGTCATCTGTTAATACCTCGATTTTGTTGTTCATACAAAGGAAGTTCTATCGAAAAATTTATAGAATGTTCTGGTTGGTTTAATTCTTGTAATATTCTAGGCTCATGTGGAGTCAAAGTTACAGATTGGTATCGAGCGGTCAGTAGGTCCGTGGTGACTAGATTAATTAAAATTTGCTAATGGCTAATCAACTTAAAAATTTGACACACTAGTGCACAGTAGGATGGGGATGGGCAAAGCATTGCATTTACGTTTCCGTTTTATCTTATTGTTGATTGCTGATTTGATTTGAGTATGACTGCTCATTAAGTGACTATATGATTATTATGTGTGGGGATAACCCATGTTGAGAGGTTGATGTCGTGTTGTGGCTCTGGCCTTTACCAAGCTACACCCTCATTCGTAGTTTGATAATAGAGATTATCATTAGAAACGGTTGTTCTCTTCCTTGAATTTAATTTGGTCACTCTTGTCCAGTTGGGTTTGACGAATCTTTCTTCGGTTAGTAGTTTTATTCATGTTGATATGTTTCCATTGGCTTGATTTGTTCAAGAAAGCAATCATTGTTTCCCAACCGATGAGTTATTCTTGCACTGTGAACTTGGTTGATTGTCAAGTTTGACCTTTATATTGGAGATATGTCTTTCTCATTAGAAAGTATGACCCATTTATTCGCTTGATGTTTTTGGTTAATGAAAGTTTCCTTTTGTAAGTCCTTCAGTATGTGGAGGCTTTGACTTAATGAATCTCTTCTGGGTATTTTGGGTGTTAAAGTTGAACGGTTCTCTTTTATGAAAGAAAATGTTAAACCTTTTAGCGTTGTCTTCTCGTGGTTAAGTCAGAGGTTCTAAACAAAGTAGTTGATGGATATGATATGAGTTATCAAGGTGGGACTGTAGTGTAGTGCATAATAAATCCTAACAAGTATCCTTGCGAGTGAAATTGATTAAGTTGATGTTGTCCTCTAGCAGCTCTTGAGGAGCTGTGATCAGGAGTATGACCATACTTAATTGGAATCAGTAGAGTTATTAAGAAGTGTGGAAGATTGATGAAAGGGTTGACCCTTAGAATTGTTTAGTTTGCTAAACTTGTTGGAATATTTGGTCTCAATGGATTAATGAAGCTGTGGGAAGGGAAAGTTGAGGAGTTGCTAGATTAATTACCCTAGTAGATATTAATCTTGGAGTTATATTTTTCTATATATACTTGGTGACCATATATAGCTGCTAGATATATATATTTCATACCATGATTAATTGTTGAATTTGTGTACAAAAGATTTAAAGGATTGAGTATCGGTGGATCTAGAATTATGGGGGAAGTTATGGATAATTCTTCTATATAGAATGATGTCATGAAATTGGTTTTAGTGTTGTTGATACTTTTGGTAGATGGAATATTTCGATTCTTGAAATTTTAGTATGATTTTGCACCAAATTATGAACATGAGATGGAACGGTTGAATATGTGGTTGCACATATTCATGTGATTTAGAAAGGAAAAGTAGGTAGCATCTAGATTTTCATAATGAAGCCAGTTGATAACAACAATGGTTGGAGTGCAATTGTTGTGTGTTGAAGTTTGGTGTTGAGCATCGCTAAGAGTTAAATTGATATGATTTAATAGATGGTTTATGCTTGCATGATTGTAGAATTGTCGGATGATAGCATGTCATTGATGAAAGGGTTTTGGTAAAACCTTTTGATTTGTGTAGTAGACCTCCGCTAGAATAAAGTGGTTGTTGTAGTGAGGTTGTAACGTTTTGGTGGACTCTCAATAGGAGATGAGATGATAAAGTAGTATGGAATAGTTTGTTAAGTTTTTGGAGAGCTGTATAATGGAAGAGTTGACGATAACGAGTTTTGTTAAGGGTAGATCATTCTTGATGTTAGTAAGATTATCTGTAAGAGATTGTGACTTGTGTGTGTGGTGATGATTCTTTTAGAAATAAAGTAACTGGATAGTCTTTCATAATTTTGATCTAGTGAAAGTGTTTGAGTTTTATGTTTGTGATCAAGTGGACCTCATGCGTTATGTGGTGATTGAGGTTGTTTCAAGCAAAGTGATATGATGAAAGATTTTATTGGCTCTTGAGTGGTTCTTGTGATTTGGGTTTTAAGAGCTTATCATGTTTAAGCTGGCAAAGTGACATAGAAATCACAGAGAATAACTATCCTTGTTAAAGGAAGGAGAGAAGTTAAGTGCTTGAGATTTAAGTCATTTCGCAACTTGCGCTTTATTTGAGTATGCTTAAACCTTATGCAGTGTTCCATAAGAGTTTATCAATTTTCAAAGGCATTACCTTTTTCTTTTTTTGGGGTTCGATCTTCCCTTCGTGTGGGACTTGTGCCCTCAACTGTTGACTTTCTCTTTTGTTGTCTGAGTTCTTTGCCAATCTGACTATTTCCCTTGGTCCTCTGTTCACTGCGAGTGATAGATGTTTCTATGTGGTGAAAATTATTTTCATTTGTCTTTCTTTTGAGAAGGGATTCATCGATTCGTTTCACAAGGGTCTTTCGAAGTGTTTATTCTATGAAGTTGTGAAACTTTGGGTTGGAAGTTATTCGATGAGCATTGGAGGATGAAATAGTTTCATAATATAGTTCTTTGAGAGAAGTTTATTGTAACATCCCAAAAATTTGGTCTGTTTTAAAGTTTTAAAAGAAAAATAACCATTTGGATTTTTCTGGTAAATTAAAAAGCTTAATATGAATTTTCAGAGTTCAAAAACAATTTAACATGATTAATGTCAACACCAACTATTATCAAAATTATTTTATTTAGGTTCTATGTGCTTGGATATATTTTCTAGATTTTTCTAGAATTTTTCCGAGTGCATTTGCTATTTTCTATTTGCTATTTGGATTTTCTGCTATTTTCTAAAAAGAAAAACTATTAAAAATCTCAGAATTCGTTTCGGGCCTAATCTCCAAAGCCCCGGCCCATCTTCTCTTCCTCCGGCCCAGCCCGCCTTGGCCTTTCCTCCCGTTTTCCTTCGCTCGCGCGTGAAGCCCAGCCGAAAGCCAGCCCAGCCGAGCGGCAACTCTTCCCTTTTCCCTTCTCCCGCAAGCTCATTGGGACCGCCTGCATCGTCGTCTTCAACCGGACTCCGTGAGTCCGTGTCTCACACGGCTCAGCGCGCCGTGTCCTCGTTGGAATCCTCCTCTCGGTCCCTATAAGGCCTCCCCACCGTGTCATATCCTCCGCGCCGCCATCCTCTCTCAAAGCCCTAAAATTCTAGCCCCGAAGTTGTTCTCGTTTTGCCGGATTTCTTCGCCAAGCCGAGCTCCACCGAAGTCTCTTCACCGACGGAATTCTTCGTCCACAAAGCTTCTTCGGCCGTGATTCTTCCGCCGCCGGGTCCGCAATAGCGTGCGCTACGTGGTGCTCCCTCCATCTTCGGCTGAGAGTCATCGTCTCGCCATTGTCGTCTTCGTCCGAAAACCGAACGCCGGCCACCTTCTCCGATCTACACCTCCGGTGAGCCTCCTTGCTATCCTAGCGTGTCAAAACGTGTGTCTTGTCACCCGCATCCAATCCCCTGCCTCCTCTTGGTTCCTTTGTCACCGAAGTGCCCCGTCGCCGTGCTTCTTCTTCAACTCCGGTCACCACCGTCGCGCAGCCGCCCCAGTCCTCCTCCGCTCTCCTAGAGGTGCTCCCTGTGATCCCCGAGCCATCCCAAACCTAGTGCTCACCTCCAATTTTCTCGGGCGCCACTCCTTTGCCAAAGTCACCATAGCCGTGAGCTCCTCCGCCGCCGAAGTTGCCGCCGCCGACGAACCGTCGCCATCCTAGCCAAGCCATCGTCGCTCAGTGCATCCTTGCGACGTGGGGTTTCCGTTTTTGGCCTCCGTTGCTCCTACTTCGCCGTGGCTCGCCGTCGACGCCGTCATCTCCACCGTCGGCCATGGCTGCCACCTCCTGTGCTTGTTTTCCTCTGGTGCTGAGTCAGCATGCCAAATAAGCCGCCACATCACCCCTTTGGTCCACATGGCGCCTGCGTGTCTCGGCCATGTGGCACATCTACTTCCCACCCGAGCCCAAGGTCCATGAACCAAGTCCATGGTACACCAAGTCTATGCCAAGTGGGACCCAGTCGTCAGATGGTTTTCATCCAGTCCGATCGTCTCTGCTGACGTCATGCTGGCATCATAATCTCCTTTTCCTTTAGGAAAATAATTCCAGTAAATCCATAAATTCTGATTTTCAACATTTTATGTGATTTCAATCTTCCAAAGCTCATATCTTTTGCATCCGAACTCCGATTGAGTCCATTCAAATTCCTAAATTTATCTAAATTCAGGATCTATTTATCTGAGATTTTTATTTAATTTTTGGAAGTTGTTTTCTCTCTGTTATTTATTTATTTGGTTTATTTGCTTGTTTTGCGAATAGACGTCGATACTTCGGGAAGCTTCGAGCAAGGAATAGCATACCAAGATCAAGATCAATCACTGGATTTATTCCAAGGAAAGTCATGGTCCTTTGATCATATTGAACCCATGATTTCAAAAGTATATTGTTTTATACAATTGCATGCTATCTTTATATAAATTATTCTGGGATTAGTTATTGCCTATTGTCATTATGCCTCCATTGATAATTTGAATGCCATGAATCCTTTGTCACCTTAGCGTGGGTAATTTTAGTTGGACATATTTGTATTGCCAACATGGGTATCGTACATATGCTTAGTCTTGCTTAGTTACGATGGGTTTTATCATCACATGTGTCTTAATAATTAATTTTGACTTAATGAAATATGGAATCGTGGTGGTGAGCCACTCTTGTTAAAATTTGTGTACCATAACAGGTATGTCATTGGTCTTGGTTAAACAAAATGGTTTTCGCTCAGCAGTGGTTGGTGGATAGGAGGATGTGGATTGAACATGTTGTGGGTTTGTGGTAGTCTACTTTGAGTAATTTGTCAAGGACTTAATCTTGTGCGCCATTGAATCGGGCAGAACTGCATACAACCACATGTCCGGTATGGGACGGACTGGCCGATTAATTAGCAATGTCTTAATTTCGGTTACGTGCGTGTAAAGCGTGGTTACGGAAACGTATTCTCACGGTGGCGCAAGAGGGGCCCATGCAGTCGGAAAGACATTCGATGTTGAATCCTTAGCGGCGTAATCGGGTTAAGAAGGAGCTTTGTAAAGCCTTGTGATGATCACTTAGTCGCACGCCTACGGAAGCGTGAAATGCCCGACATTATAAGTTGATCTATCTCTTGTGGGTCAAGTCGCACAACCTCTGCAGAGTGTAAAACTATTCGAGTAGCCGTGTCCGCGTTATGGACGTGCTCGGGATTTCACACGGAGATAGAGTTTCTTTAAAAATGTGTCTGAGTGTGGATGGGAAGTTCACTTGATGAATATAATGTTCGTTTGGTGAATAGGTCATTCATTTGGTGGTTTGTGTCGATTGGTGAATGGGAATTCACTTATCGTTGGTTTGGTTGGGAAGTGGATGGGAAGTTCATGGATGTTTCAAAACAATTGTTTAATTACTTGTTATGGTTTTCAATTCGCATTTCAATCTATTTATTGTATTTATCGTAAATGTTGTTTTATGCAAAAGAGCCATACAACTAATCTTTGTTCAAGCCCCGCATGAATACTATTTGCATACATTTCCCATGGCTTCTCGAGTACATTCAAAGTACTCATGGCTTTGCGCCTCTGTTTGATCAAGCAGAGAGGAAGAATACCAAGTCGCCAAAGAGTTCTTCGCCAGAAGACCATAAAGGTTTTGCGGATTAGGATGCGTTTCTCCACTCGATTGCTTGTGGGCATGTTGATTGGCCTTTTGAAGAGTTTCGTTCCGCTGCAAGAGTTCATTTGTTTCTTTAGCCCTGCGTGGCAAGTTAAGTAAACATTGACCATAAGGTCCAGTTATTATTATTATTTGTTACTCTGAGATCTTTTTAGTTAAATCGAATAAATGGATGGTATTTCATCACTGTTTTCCTGTGTGAGCTAGCTACTGATCTGGGACTAGTTCAGAATACACAGAGGGTTCCTGAGATGCATTTTCGGGTCCCGACATTTATCTCAATAGAAGATTGTCTTTGGAGGTTAAACTGATTGCATTGTTACAACTAATAGAACCTATAGTGATTGTGATCCAAGATCTTTTGTTCACTTCGGGTGGAACATTAGAATTATCGAAAACATGGAAATCTTGATCAACTATATAGAGTATCGCAATTTGGTAGTATTGCGAGGTTGCGAAGGATATTCTTGATGGTGTGGTTTAATGAGAGTGGGATTACAAAGTAATCGAATCGTCATGTCGATTAATGAGATAGACGGGATGGTTGTATTATTGCCAGGAAAGACTTGGACTTAGTAAGTAACTCTTTAAGAGTTAGAATCTTTATAAAGATAATTGGGTCAAGAAGATATTTTCATGTTGATGTTAATGCGCGAGTATGTATGGACTGTGAGAATTTTAGGGATTTTAATCGGAGGTTTTCCCTATCTTCTTTATGAGAAGTTCATTGTAGGAGTTTTGGAGTTTAATTTGGGCCTTGCATTATTTTTATGCTAGAACTTTGGTCGCCCAATGATTATGTGTAGAGGAAGTAGATTAAGGGTGTTAGTAGATTAAGGGTGAATTTCGAACAATAGGATGATGGTTGATAGAACCCTTTTGATGAAGTATATGAATGTGATAGCTGGAATTCCAAGTTGTTTATTCCTAAAAGATTGAGGTGATGTGATTGCGTGTGTGATCTATTTTGAGATGCATTGGAAGTCATCTGTCAAATTAATCATGTCGATAGAGGAGTTGTTGAGAGAAAGTTTTGGTGGAGTCGTTAGAGCCTTTATACAGAGGTGTGGATGATGTATTTCGACTTGAGCGTAACGTTGAGAATGTCAAGTTAAGAGAGATGAGTTAGTGTGCTATGCGCTGAACTGAAATTCCAAAGTTGAGAGAGATTTTAGTCCTAAAAGAGAAACTGATAAATCGTTGTTTCCTCAAGAAGTGAATCGTTTCCTTGATTCTCGTTTGAGTTTTGTGTTGTTGACCAATGTCTTTCGTAAGTTGAGTTTGACTTGATTTTGGTATGTGTGATTCTTGTTTCATTGAAAAGTTCAGCTGAGAGGTGGAACAAGAGTTCCGTGTTCTGTGTGCATGTTGTGTGGTTCAGTTGAGGGGGAAGGTTAGCCCAAGGTACTTTGGTTTATTTTAGTTAGCTACGGGAATTCAAAAGTTGGCGTATCGTTAGGACCGTCTCGGGTCCATACGCGGTGTACGCAACATCGGGCGTGTTTGGTACCTAGTGAGTACCTGAGAGATATGGAGGTTGAGTTTCATTAACGTTGTTGACCTTCGAGCAGGATCTTACCTCTGAGACTCTTTTGATGAATATTCTCAGAAATGCCGAGTTGAGCGTTAGTACGGACGTCGCTTTACGCCCGGTGTTGTGGTCTCATCTATTTGAGAGAGGCCACTTGAAAGATTGGAGTCTCGCGTGGCGAAGTTTAGCAAGAGTTGATCGCGTTGGTATCTGTTGTTAAGTTCTAGTCGCGGGTTACTTTCGTGTAGATCGGCGCTTAGATTCGGGTCGAATCTGTTAAGGGGTAGAATGTAATACCCAAAAGTGTGTTAGCGATTAGTCGGAGAGATTAATTTTATTTCGGGAGAGGTCGATTATTCGGGAAGGATCAAGCGGAACGTCGGGAGGGACTAATTGGATTGTTGTCGGTCTTGCAGTTTTGAGGGGAAAGAGCAATTTGGCGGCAACTTGGGCACGGCCATGGCCCATCCGGGTGGTCGGCCAGGGGGCTCCCCTCCCCAAACCCTAGCCTACTCCCCTCCTCCCCTTTCCTCCTCCCACTCCCAACCGGCCTCCTCTCCTCTCCCCCCTCCCCTCTCCCCCTCCTTCCACCCTCCCTTGCGCCCCTCCATCTCCCACCACCTCCATTGCTGCTGTCCAAGGAGGAGAAGGAGCTCCCTTGCACCGGCCAAGGAGGAAGAAGAAGGAGAAAAGAAGAGAAAGAAGGAGAAAAGAAGAGAAAGAAGGAGAAGAAGAGAAGGGAAGAAGAGGGAGAAGAAGGGATCCGCAGCGGAAGCGTGGTGGTCTTCATCCCCGCTGCGTGCTCTCTTCGTTTCGGCAAGGGTAACCCGTGGTTCTTTGCTTTAGATCATTTTCTAGTTGTCTAATTTTCGGGTGTCAGTTCGTCGGTATTCTGCAGCAGTGAAGTTTGTCGGTTTTGATTAGGTTAGAGGAAGATTTGGGTCTGGGTGTCTCCTAGAAAGTTGTAGCTATAGTAGTTACCTTTCATTGGCGACAAGAATCAAATCATTCGGACTTCGGTAGCCAAAGTTATGAATTTATTAGTACTTCTGTGTTTCTGGAGAGAAGCAGATTTGCTAGTGTTAGTTAACCTGATTGAAGCGCTTATTTAGAGGGGTTTCCAGAGGGTCTCACCATAACGAAAAATGAGGCTAATCCTCTTAGATTTCAGGGAAGCTAAAGATCACTGAATTTGGACGAACGTAGAGAAAGTTATGATAGTTTCTTTGTCGCTGTCCAGAAACCCGACGTGAAATGTTTGCTCTGATTAATTAGATTGGTAGGTATGGTAGATGGCCGAATCAGAGGGTCTCCCCAACTAAGTTTATTTAGACATTTCAATTAGCTTTTCAGATTGTCCAAGATCATCCTATTTGGACTCCTGAGCAGAAAGTTATGGATTTTTGAAGTCTGCTGTCCGCAGTGACCGTTCGCTAGAAATTAGAAAAGCTAGACATGATAAGAAGATTAGCGATTTCGATTGTAATGTGATGTATAATTTTGGTCCAGTATGCTATTCTTAGTTTGGGGTTATCTTCTTGTCCAGGTGGCAGCGAGATCCCAAGGGCAGCATCCACTTCGCGTCCGCCGTTCTCGCGCGGTTGAGGCAAGTATTCGGGTCTATGTGTAGAATTGGTTGCATGTCATGATTGGTTGGTGTATTGTTCATCAATGCCATGTGAATGTGTTGTGGAGATGATTCTAGTTGTGTTGATGCTTGCGAGTTATGTTTAAGGTTCCTTCATGATGCTATTGTTTACATACCCTGACTACATATTGAGTTATGATATTGAAAATATGATGTTGTAGTATTTATGCATGTTGGAGCATACTGAGGCTTGGTCACGTGGTGACCAAGAGTTTTTTTGTTGAGGTCCCTGTCATTGTAATGACAGGCTTGAGGTCTCCGCATTCATGGAATGTGGGCAATGGATCTGAGGTCCCGTCATTGTGATGACGGGCAAAGGTCCCTATACATGTGATGTATAGGCTCTTGGTCCCTGTGCCAGAGGGCACAGACATGGGTAATCATTGACGGATGAATACCCCGCATTATCGGTAAAATGCGAAGCGAGATAAAGATCAAAGTGTGCATAGCATTATCATCATGTAAATATTTGAAATGTCTTGACGGTGTTGAATAAAGTTGTTTTTAGATGTTATGTCTATGTGAATGTTGCAACCTTGTTGATACTTGCTGAGTCGTATGGTTCACCCTTGCTTTGTTTTGTTATAGGTACTTCTGGCAAGAACGTCATGCATGGGAGGGAGTAGGCATTGGAAAGCACGCACTACCTCACCACATTTATGCAATTGCTATTTAGTTTCACCTCGGAATAAATAACTGTGTGGAGACTATCTATGGATGTTTTATGATGTTGGTTGTTGAATTATTCATAGTCATGAGAATGATGTTAATTGTTTACAATCGTTAGATTATTTCTTATGCTTGAAAGATTTGGATTATAGAAATAATAATAAATGCCATGGTCATCTGTTAATACCTCGATTTTGTTGTTCATACAAAGGAAGTTCTGTCGAAAAATTTATAGAATGTTCTGGTTGGTTTAATTCTTGTAATATTCTAGGCTCATATGGAGCTGGGGTGTTACAGGGCTGGACCGCGAGCACGAGAGAAAAGAAATTAGATGGGCTGGCTACTGGAAAATGGGCCAGAAGAACAGGATTTTGGCCCAAAGGAAAATTCAAAAAATAAAAGACTTTCTGGATTTCAAAAAAAAGATTAAAGAAATCTGAGATCATAGAAATAGCAAATAAACTCCAAAAATTCCTGGAAAATTCCAAAACATACTCTGGAACTCAAGGAACCCAAATAAAACAATTTTGAATTTAATTGAAGTTTAGATTACTCACATTAAATGATTTTGATTTCTAAAAATTCAAATTAAACTGGAACTTAACCAGGAAAAATCAAATGGTTATTTTTATTTTTAAAGGCTTAAAAACACTCAAAATTTGGGATTTTACAAATGGTCAACTGAGTTTCGTCATTGCAAATAAAGCTATTTTATCTTCGAAGAAGAAGCTACCCCATAAGACCGCTTGTGAAGTTGTTCGTCATCTCCGTCGATTCTACAATGTTCATCTTCCTTTATTGATGTCAACCTTTTGTTTGTATCAAGCCATGAGAAGAAGATGTGTTTCAGACTGGCCATATAGGATAAGTCGGTTGAGGTTCATTCCTTTGTTGAGCTGCGGCGTCAAGTTAGAGTGAGGAGTTTTAATTGAGTAGACGATTTTCTTTGAGTTGTTTTCAATTGCAAAAAGTAATTTGATTTTGTGTAAAGTATTTGGATCTTGTGTGTTGTTACAAGCTCCCTTATTTCCCTCATCCTATACCCTCTTTTCTTTTGCTAAGTCCAAATACCACTTTAGATGGTTAACACAACAACATCAATCGCAACAATGAAGTTGAGGCATTTAATGCTAATCCAACAGCGATAGAACCAGTAGCCAATACCATCAACAATTGTACCTTGTTGAGGTTATGAGACCCAAAATTTATGGAAGCTACTCTTATTGGGAAAACCCAATATCATTGGATGTCAAGCTAGGTAGTATGGAGAATCATTGCTGGTGTAATATATTTTTGAGTTAGAAATTGATAAGATTGGATAATGCTATAATAGGTTCTTGTGAATACAAGGAAACAAAGATATATTATGGATACCCACTGATTATGAATGATCTAAAGAATAACATCTTTGTGGATTATACAGATTGTTGAGAACAAATATAAAGTTTAACTTGGTGGAGCTAATTAGATCATGGAAAGTATCTAAACTTGAAGCACCGGTTTGATTATATGGTATCGAAAGGACAAATTGGATTTAAATCAAATCTTGGTGGAATTAAATTAATTTTAGTGACTGTTGGAGAAGCAGTATTGAGAAATTGATCCAGTAAAGGTAGTGATTAAAAGACAAAAAAAAGTTGGATTTTCACAACAATTCATGATGTTAATCTTGGTGGATTGGTTGAATAATGTGAATGTGTAACTTTAGGGAGCTAATTGATTGTTAATTTTTGGGTGAAACTACTGATGTCGGGAGATTAATTTAATCGACGATGAGGTTGAACAATATGCATAATAGATTGTCATTGGAGAGTATGTTTCTAATATTGATGGTTGTCATACTAATACTGGAGTTGGTCTAAAACATTTGTTGGACATATTGTGATATAATGGTTTGGTGTGACTAAATTCGAATTTGATGGATTACATGAAATAGATTGGAGAGTTCCATAATCATGATATTGGAATTTTATAGGTGGATTCTTGAGGATTGAAATTGTTTTATGTGCTTGGCGAAATAAGTGAATCGTGTCGTGGATTTACTTAAGGATCATGGAGAAAGCAAATAGTGCAATTATAATTTTGGTGAAATTTGTTTCAAATATGGATATAGTTGAAGTTTAGTATGATTTTGGAGTTTATTTGATGAACCACGGAGGTCCTGATTTGGCCTAATCTTTCGATGAGAAGGTAAGTTCGTTAGTAGTTGCTCAACTCTCACGATCTCGGCTACGAACTCGCAAGGCTCGAAACCACGCAATCACTGAACTGCTCGACAAGTCATTATCAACCGTGCACGAATACCCGAATGACCTGACCACGAAGGTTAATTCCTGCATACACCGAAGAAGCACGCAAGAACAAGGTAAAACGCAATCTGAAATTGCAAATAAGATTGAAATACTTGATAAATTGGGATTTCGAAGTGGTATTATGGTTGGTCTAGTCAACACAAGCCAATACACGAAGTTGCATTGTATCTAACTTTTAATTCAATAAATTCCTAGGAAAACTAGAGGGGTGCGGCCTCCTTAAATAGGGAAGTGGGAGGCGCACATAGCTAAAAGCTAAGGGAGTGGGACTATTCATGGGTACTGTTCATGTGAACAGTGCATCGTGAACAGTGCGGCCGCCAGGGGGGCGCCCAGGAAGGTAGCTGGCTCAGATACCCTAAAGTGGTGGCTCCCCTTTGGGCCCAATCATTGATACAAGGCCCTTGGCCCAATGTGAGGTGGCGCAGCACCAGATATAAGTGAAGTAAATTCGTTGGCACGTTGGAGTAGCGTTTGACGCAGCCGAATCGATGGCAGTAGAGTAGCCCAGTTGGAGGTGGAGTAGCGGTCGTATCCGGCGGGTTGATATCCTTATCATCCTTCTCTTCTTGCATTTGAGTCGTTCTCGACTCAAGCTCATCATCCAACTCCAATAACATCCCAAGTTTGGACTTGTGTTTCAAATGTAAGAAAATGAGTAGAAATTAAAACTTTTTCTTACATCATGTATTTCCTGTATGTTCTAAACAATTCCTGTACAAAAATTATGGAAATACAAAGTCACAAGCCTTTTGATCCAAAACCTTGTCTTCCAAAAACAATCTTGTCAAATCTTTTGATCATCTCCTGGAAATATTTTTCCTAAGTTCCAGGGTTGGTGTGTGACCCCTCTGAAAAATTTCACAATTTTTAGAAATTGTTTGAATATTTTTAGAGGGCAGTCAAACTTGTTTGACTTTTAGTGAAAACCCTAAACCAGGACCCTGCAGAATTTTTGGAGAAAAATTAACTGCATAAAAACATCTGAAAATTTTACACAAGGCTAATATCTAAGTTAGCAAGCTCTAGTAAAAATTTCAGAATTTTTGGAGTTGTTTTGTTATCTCAAATAAATCCCCAAAGCCCAGCTCAGTTTAAAAACCTAAGTCAAACCGATTGGGTTCGAGTTAGACTCGGGCTCAAGCCACTTGACTTGGCTTAACCAACTAACTGCACCCAGGCTCACTTTAAAACACGCATTCAATCCCAGCCATTGGATCTGTATCGCACGACCCTCATTCGCGTGAATGTTCGGACCTCGCGATCGCGCCAACTCGTTTGGGCCGTTAGATCAAGATCCAAACATCCAGATGAATTGGGATGTTCGGGTCACCCGGTTGTCACCTTCAATCGTGACCGTCCATTGTAGATCCAACGCTCATGATTTTCCCCAGTGTTTTGAACCTCAGGAGCCTTGGGCAAATCTCAGTCGTCCGATTAAAATCCAACCGCCCACAACAGCCCTAGTGTTTCTCTGGTCATCTTCTTTCCTCGCGCCGTGCACAGCACAGGGAGAGGCATGGCCTGGTCACATATTGCTCCCTCGTCAACGTCTCTCTCTGGTCGGGCATTTAGTGCATGCGGCTCACTTTCAGCCATGACCATGCCTTTTTTCTGCCCCCATCATTTCTTTTTCGGTCCATGGTTACGCCGTGAACCAAGCTCACCCGAGGAGCTCGTTTTTGCCAAAACCCTAACTTTCTAGCTATATAAGGCCCCCCAAACCCCTTCTGGTGTTTCTTTACACCACCCCTAGCTCCTTCATTGCTTGTGGAGCTCAAAACACCAAAAATACCAAAACCACCATTTTCGGCCATGAAGCTCCATTGTGGATCTTGATGCTCCAGTGGTTCATCTTCAATTATTCTTGTACCCTTTTGAACCCCTTAACCCCCTATGCATTTCCCCTAACTCAATTTTGGGTTTCATTCACAGGAATGGACCAATTTTGAGTTTTTATCATTTCGACCGATTTTACCCCCTTTCTTCTCCAACTCCGGTAAGGGCTTCTTTTCTCAATTAATTCCTCTTAGAGCTTCTCTAAGTTATAATAAATCTATAATGATGATCTGGTATCACTCATTTTGCTCAGGACATCTTTTTCATATCATCTTCTTCAACTCCGGCGAGCTTCTCCACTATCAAAGCCTCTCCGGCCATCTTTGAAGCCCTTCTTGGCGGAGGTAGCTTCTTATTAGTCCCTAGACGCTGTGGCACACGCTTCTTTGGACTGTTGCGAAGCTTTTGATCATTTTTCGCTTACGACCGATTTTGTTACCGTCATCCTTTTCTGGCTTGCCGGCGTTCTGGGCCATCGCCACCGGCGAGGTCACCACCATTGGGACCGCAAGGCTATTGCGAACCCATTTTGGTACTTTGTGGAAGCTGCCGTGGCCGGAGCCGCCGGCGGCAAGCCGTTCTTTGCCGCTCGGTTTTTGCCGGACAAAACCTCTCAGTGTCGTTGCCGGTTAGGACATCATTGATTGCTTAATCATTGTTAATCATTGGGGGTAATTAATATGTCTTAAGCCGGTCCACTGTGCCACTGACCAATGGGCCCAGCCACTTAAAACCCCTCTGTGCGAAAACGTTAGGACTCAATTAATGCTAACCATCACTAATCATTGGGTTTAGCATTTAATAGCCGTCCTAAAACACCCTCTGTATCACTGGCATTTGGGCCCACGCATTTAAAACTCCCCACGCACTTAAAACTCACACGTGTTTTATGCGCGTGTCGTGGACCGTCGATTTCAAGATCTGCGGCCCAGATCTTCAGGGACTTTCGGGTCCCCGAACGTTCGACGTCACTAAGGACCGTCGATCTCGCGATCAACGGTCGAGATAGATGTGCCGTATGGGTCACCCGGACCGCACATGGATCTAGGCCGTCCATCTTTAGATCTGCGGCTCAAATCGTGGGGCCGTTCGGACCACCAGGCTCCCAAATCGCGCGGGCCGCCCATCTCGCGATGAGCGGTTGAGATGAGTGTGCCGTTCGGGTCACCCGAAGGGCACCGCACTCTGAGCCCTTCATCTCAAGATCTGCGGTCGAGGTTGATCGAGGCGTTCGCGTCACCCGAACGGCACAATCCACGTGGACCGTTGGATCTAGATCCAACGGTGAGTCTCTTTAGGATTACGCGCGTGTGCTATTTCTCCAGCGCGTGGGTCGTTGGATTCCGAATCAAGGGCCCACGTTCATCCACGTCGTTTTATTTCTGATAAGTCTGATTATATTTCGGTAAGTCTTTATTTGTCAACTAAAAATTGTATTAAAACTTTGAAAACTCATAACTAATTTCATTTTAAAACCTTTTTAGATGATTCCAGTTGGGATAAATTCATGTTTGACTAGAGATTAATCTAAAAATGTATTTAGACATGTTTCTATATCAAAAAATTTTGTAAACATTATTGACTAGCTTCAGCCTTTTGTGAATATTCCAGAAATTGAATTAAAACTTGTAAAATGCATAACTTTTTCTGTATACCTCCAAAATGTGCAAACTCAATCTTGTTAAATTCCTCCGCTAGCACACTTTAATGTGAAATAGGTTTTGATCATGGTTTTATTTCTGAAAAATGATATGTGCTAGTTTTACAACTTTGAAAAATCATAAGTAAATCATTTTAACTCCAAATTGAGTAAACCCAACTTTGCTGACCTTAGGATGCCATTATCTACCTAGCATAAAAATTTCAGACCTTAGATCATTCTGGAAATTTATGCCATGAATAGTACCAGTAATTAATTTCATTGGAATTAACAGGCTGAGGGAAATTGTTTTAGCTTTAACTTTTTCATACTTAGTCCAAATGACTTGTTTCTTGTTTCTAAATTCATTTAAAATCATAACCTTGCTGCTGTGTAAATTTCATGGATTTTGGATAATTTTGCTTTTGGATTTCTTTTGGTGTTCTTCGTCCTTATTGGTTTTATCGCATTTTTGCATTAGGTTCAGAAGAAATTATTGATTACATGAGTGATCCTCTGTAGCAAGAAAAGTGATCTCTAGCAAGGCAAGCAGTGCAACATTATTTGATCATATTGCTCCTATTACTTTTAAAAGTCTAATATCTTGTTTGCAAAAACCTAAGTATGCATGCTTCTTGTGTCAAGATTTATTTTGTCGATTAGAGGTAGCTAATCCCATTGCATAGTTTCCCTGAAATTGTTCACCCCGCCACTACCCTAGGTTATTATCCTCACTGGTGAATTAGAGCCCGGTGGATGATTTATGGTTTTTTATTGTCTTTGCGATATGATGCTCAACAATGCTTAGTTACCGGTAGAATTGGGCGATTATCGACTTGTCGATAACCTTGATCACACAAAACTTATTATGACTTATGATTTCAGCCTTTGTGCTATGATTATTGGTGAAAACTAAAACTAAAAACAAAATGAATTCGACTTGGGCACAAAGGTAAGATGGTGTGCTTTTGGGTGTGACTGGAATGGTGCCCGAGTCAATTAAAGACCGAACATCTTGTGAGTCTCTGTTATCTAGGCAATTTTGCGTGCTAACCACGCTAGAGGGAATGTGACCTCTCTTGACTAAGTACTTTGGAAGGTGTTAATTACGGGTCGCAGGTGGTTAAAACTATTTTTATAAGGGGAGAGCATCCGCAGCGGCTTGAGCCATGGGCGGATGTATCCTACTCTTCTGGTTGTCGCGACTCTTAATTAGCATCATTCATTCGAAATGTCTCGTAGGACTTAGCCGTGCCGGCATACCAAAGGAAGTGTGCTAAATCATGTGGCGAAAAGGCGGTCTAAGGTGTGGGTACATTGGTACACCCCTACAGGGTTAAAACTATTCGAATAGCCTCGTCCTAGGTTATGGACACGCTTGGGTAAGCTTTTCAAGAGTTAGACTACAACCTTTTAAATTAAAACTTGACATGGGTGGTACGAATGGGTAATTCGTGCTATGGTTGGGATGGCTATTGGGTTAGTCATCTCCAGGATGTCTTTATGTTATTACTTATTGTATCACTGTTATTTATGCAAATAAAATTCAGATTGTCAAAATTACCTTCAAACTATTAGTTATTGCAAATAAAACTTGCTTTATGCTGAAAATTAACCTAGAGCCTTCTCCTTCGATTAAAGCCTGCATGTAGTAGTAACTAGGTTTGTTACCCGTAAGTCTTGCGAGTACATTTTTGTACTCATTTGCTTTGCTTAATTGTTGCAGAGGAAGAAGGTTGATCCCCAAGGGATCAACTTTGGTGAGTTTTGCTGCGGTGTGGACAACTAGCTTGGCGGCTCTATCGGTTACCTTGTGGGTTATGGCTAACCAGTCGTATTTTGGTTAAAGCCATCTTATGGCACCTTTTGCTTCCGCTGTTATTGATACTTTGATGTCTTTTGGCCAGTCGGCTCTTTTGTAATAACTTTATTTTATGTATGTCTTTTGCTAGACTTGTTATATTGTGATGTATGGAATTGATGCATACTTTTGTAAAGATGTATGTGTGCTGCAATTCTGGGAAGCACATGTCCATCGAGGCACGGTGTATTTTGTTTGTGATGCTAGAGCCTAGGGAAGGCTAAGTATTACAAGCTAAATAAACCGGGGTCTCACACAACACATTCTCATCTTCCTGTAAAATATTAGCAATAGCAAGTGGCAAACAAATAGAGAAAGCTTTGGAAATTAAAGGTAATTGTGCATACATCAAATCATCACAGGTACATTTTCTCATAGCATTCAGTTTACAACTCAATTTGCAAGTATAAGTGAAGTAAATAGTAGAGTTATGCATCGCCCGGTTATGAAAGACAATTGTCCTCAACTTTTGTAAGTTAATGGGCAGCACAACAATTGATTTCAAAGTGGGCAGCACAACAATTGATTTCAAAGTGCCCAAGTCATTCATATAATCAGAGTTCAATTGAGTAATAGCAAATTCATCTAGCATGGATGCAAAGATTTGTAAGTTCTTCTATACTTTAACATCATCATTCGAAATGCTAGATGGTGCAATAAGAGATGAACATATAGGTATAGGATAATCCACAAAATGCAGCACACAAGAATTGTTGTTCGAAACAACAAGCTTTAATTCATCCATGTGATCACAAGTTATGCATATGTGATATACGAGAAATTGGTTGGCTACACCATAATCTCCAATCAAATTAAAACAGTAGGTGTAGGTGCTAGAAGGATAATTTAGATATGAAATTTCAGAAACTTTCTCCATGGCACATTCTAGACTAATAGGCACATTAAGCATGATATAACACAATGCATTAGCAGGGGATATTCTATCAAGTACTTCCTTATGTGTAATTAATTCAACATGTACAAAATTACGAGAATTCATATTAGGACATGGTTCGTTCAAGGCAACACAAGGAAAATCAAACGATTGCACTACAACAGGTATATACTCACAAGGTTGCTCTATGTCTTGCTGTAGTACCAAATTAGTACCTTTGGCATTGTCATCCTCATCAGATATTGTAGGTACCTCAAACTTCTCCTCTAATGACATAAGATGCTCCAAATCATCCTTCATCTCTTCAAGTATCTTGGTGGTATCTGTAGATGGAGTAGGAGCCAAAACAATGTCAGCATTTTCAGTTACCTTAGGTTGCACCTCGCTTGTGACCGTGGGTGGTGGAGGTACAAAACGACGTTGCAATTTATTCTTCATCTGCTCCCATGTGTAAATGTAGTGGTACTCGAGATTCGACCACCAATGTTGAACATCACCGATCAACGCTGTCCTTGCCATGCTCATCTTCTCATAAGGATCAAAGTCCTGCCTTTCAAAGTAGCTTTCCAACATAGTAACCCATAGAAAGTAGTCCAACGACGTACTCTTAGCGGTGAGTGGCAATATATATGCAGGTAGTTGTTTCCCTTTGAGTTCAAGTCTGCCTGCGATGACATCGTAATCTACCAACTTCAACCAACCTGTCATTGTTAGTCGAAAACAAGGAACAAATCACAAGTATATGTTCCTATCAACTACTAGGAGGTGGAGGTTATCAGGTCACACACGCTCAAAATCTTACCAAGCTCTTGCCAGTTCTTACCAATGCAGCAAGAAAGGTGGTACAACCAGTGGCTGATTCGTGATACTCTCACTTATGAACAACCCAACGATTGCGAGGAACGTTACCTGCTGAGTTAGTAGAAAGTGGAGCTCGGAAGGCTTCAATATGGTAGCAAGGATCAGCAATAATCAAATCAATTAATGAAAGTTGAAAGATTGTTTAAAGTACTCGTCAAAGTTGCTGATCCAAGCCTAATCGTAGCTAGCTAATCAAAGCCCTATGTAGAGAAGTGTAGGAACACACATGCAACGATAATTGTGACTTGATGTAAGCAATGGAAAACCTCAGAACAAGTGCTAGGAGAGATGCTAGCTAACTACTCAAACTTCTTTCTAAGGGCACAAAATTGTTCGCGCAATGTAGAGCACAAAAGTAGAATAACGTGCAACGTAAACAACCCTCTAGATTGAGCAGAAACAACAGCTAGTCTCAAACGATGAACAAGCAAAGTTTTATATGGCTTATATATGCTCATTTGAAAGGTTTCAATGAGATCTACAACTTTTCAGTTGAGGCAAACCCCAAATTCCGAAGAGAAGACCAAAAGAATTACCAAAAATAGAAAACCACAAATTTGCAACGCGAATTTGGGGCAGAAGATAGCCGATTTTGGGGTTCTTGGAGGGTGACGGGTGCAATAAAGTCATTTGTTTCGGATGCGCCTCGTCGTTAGCTTTCAAATGAGTCTGAGAATGTTGAATTTCGACTTCGTATGCAATAGTTATGCCCATTTTACTGAAGGTATGTCGAAAACGGACTCGAATTTGTTTCGGTTTCAAACTTCAACTGCCTATATCTTTTGATCCCGTGGGCCAAACTTGCTCAATTTTTTTGTGACAGCTTGTGGATGAATGAAGAAGTGTTCCACCAATTTTCATTGGATTTGTTGAAGGTTTCGTACACTTTCCAAATTTTGGAGAAGATGGACTCTCTTTGTTTTTTTTGTTTTGCTCTGTTTTTTTTTCTCTGTCAAAAATCAAAAACAACTCTTTGAACTTTCCTTTTTCTTCTCTTTTTTAGTTGAGGAACCCAAATTCAACTCTAGATGAATTGGCAGCGAAGAAAGGAAGTGGCGGCAGGCACTTTGATGACTGCAGCAGCGAAGATGGCTGCCGTGGTAGCACCAAGGGGCGGCGGCAGGGTGCTGAGGCTGCCGTGGCAGCACCAAGGGGCGGCATCAGGTTGCTGAGGTTGCCATGGCAGCACCAAGGGGTAGTGGTAGGATGGTGAGGTGGCCACGGCAGGGGCACTGGTGGATGTGGTAGGGGGGCTCAGTGCCGCGGCAGAGGAAAAGTAGTGGCAGCAAAGCCTTGGCGTGCTGTGGCAGGAGGTGGTGGCCGGGCAGGGGGTGGTGGCTGCCGCGGTAGGGATTGGTGGTTGGCGGCAAGGATTGGTGGTGGAGGGGGTTGTCGCAGTAGCAATCTGTGGAGGCAGTGGCGGCCAGACAAGAGGCAACGACTGCAAGGAGGAGATGGTAGTGAGTTGGGTGCTGCGGCAGGGGAAGGCAGCGAGTTGGGGGCTGTGGCAGGGGAGGTGACTTGCGGATTTGTGGAGGCGATGATGATCTTGCGACAAGAACAAGGCGACACAGATGCAAACTAGACAAAGACAACGATGAAGCTATGCAAAGGAAACACGACGAACAAGATGCAAGATAGGCAATGACGAACTAGACTCTAACTAAACTAGAATTCAGCAACTGACACGACGATGCAATAAAAAATTCAACAAGCAAAATACTGAAAAGAAAATTGCAATGGCTCAGATTGGTTCGGTGTGGAAATTTTTTTTGCGGCAATTTTCTGGACTCTAGGTATGAAAAACAAATCTACTACTAAGGGTACTGATTTCTCACTGAAGAACTGTAGCTCTGATACCACTTGATAAACCACGAAGGTCCTGATTTTGTCCCGATCTTTCGATGAGAAGGTAAGTTCGGTAGTAGTCACTTAACTCTCACGATCCTGGCTACGAACTTGCAAGGCTCGAAACCACGCAATTGCTGAACTGCTCGAAAAGTCGTTATCAACTGTGCACGAATACCCGGATGACATGACCACGAAGGTCAATTCTTGCATACACCGAAGAAGCACGCAAGAACAAGGTAAAACGCAATCTAAAATTGCAAATAAGATTAAAATACTTGATAAATTGGGATCCCGAAGCGGTATTATGGTTGGTCTAGTCAACGCAAGCCAATACATGAAGTTGCATTGTAGCTAACTTTTAACTCAACAAAATGCTAGGAAGACTAGAGGGGTGCGGCCTCCTTAAATAGAGAAGTGGGAGGCGCACATAGCTAAGAGCTAAGGGAGTGGGACTATTCATGGGTACAAAATCCCAGGGGGCGGCCAAGGAGGTGGCCGGCCCAGATACCCTAAAATGGTGGCTCCCCTTTGGGCCCAATCATTGATACAAGGCCCTTGACCCAATGTGAGGTGGCGTAGTACCAGATATAAGTGAAGTAAAATCGTTGGCACGTTGGAGTAGCTTTTGATGCAGCCAAATCGATGGCAGTAGAGTAGCCCAGTTGGAGGTGGAGTAGCGATTGTATCCGGCGGGTTGATGTTCTCATCATTATTTAGATTGGATTATGTGATCATTATAACTAGACTTCTGTGGATTATTACAATAAAGAAATCATATGATCAGAGTGGTGGATTTTGTTGGAGTATTTAAATGAATGTCAGAGTAAGATTGTGAAATATGTTGTCTCACTAATAAATTATGGGAATAATTAAATGATAGGGTTTTCAACCAGGTGAAATTATGCTATGCTGGAATGATGGATTTTGAGAAATGTAAAAACAATCCAGCAATTGATTATGAGGAAAGTATATTTGTAACTTATAGTTGACATCCCAATATGGTGTAATGAACCATCAGATTGGCAGAAGTTTACCAAGCTGATGCTACCACCGCAACTGTTAGTTGTGCACAATGTCTTCCACGTGCCTCGGTAGAAGAAATGCTTAGGGTACCAGAAAAGCAGATGCTAACTAAGGAAGCCGAATGTTAGACTCGAAGCAAAGTGTAGTGAAGCAACCTTTCAGAAAAAAAGCAACCTGGAAAAGCGAAGAAAGCCTGAGAGCAGAGTGTCCCAGTCTTACCCTGTCCGTCCTGAGAGCGGGGTTGAGATTCCTTCTAAGAGGGTAGGTTTGTAACATCCCAAATTTGACTCTCTTGTAATTTTTTTAAAAAAATTATTTAATTCAAAGTGTTGGTTTTTAAAAATTATTTAATTCAAATTATTAAAGCCTAAATTCAATTCCATCATCCATCTTAGAACCCTAAAATCAAATTCCAAAGTTCAAAATTCTCAAATCTCAAATCCAAAGTTCAAATCTCATCTCGAATCCCAAATAAAAACTCAATTTTTAACCTTTCGCAAATCTCAAAATCAATTCAAATGTCAATCGAATTTGAATTCTAATTGTGAGTTGAATTCCTCTCTCATTCCCAATTGCAAACCAATTCAAACCTAAAATTCAAATTCATTTTAAATTTGAATCTCCCTCAAATCTTCTTGGGCCAAAACCCATTTCCTTTCCTTTCTCTCTCGACTCACCTTCTCTTTTCCTCGGCCCAAGTGGACTAGCTTATCTGTCCCCTCCTCTCTCTTCTGCTTGCCTTATCCCGTGTGTGCCACCGCCCAGGCCATGCCCATGTCATCCCACCAGTACCTGTGCCTGCACTTACCAGTGCCGTGCGTGTCCAATGGCACCCAAGCCGTGCTCTGCCCATGCCACTCACGCCACGCCTGAGCTGCCCGAGCCGCGCGCGCTCATGCCCCTGTGCCATCAAGGCCACCAACACTGCCTACATTCACTGCACCATCGTCGCCCTAAATTCCCAGCCATTTTCCTAGTAAACCAAAACCACCGTCGCCATTGCTGTCTTGCCTACACCCTATCCTCCACCTCCCTACGTCTGTAATGTAGAGCACCAAGTCCGCCTCGCCCTCCTCTCCTTTTTTGATCAAACCCCATCCTCTAACTCATCGCTGTTTGGCCGGAACGCATTGTAACATCCCTAATTTGCAGAGTTTTTGAAATTTTCAAAATTTAAAAAATAACAATCTGGTTTAAGTTGCAAAAGCTTAACTTGAAATTTTAAAAATCGAAAACTATTTAACTTGAATTAATCA
Source organism: Ampelocalamus luodianensis (assembly GCA_036346255.1). Taxonomy (NCBI): domain Eukaryota; kingdom Viridiplantae; phylum Streptophyta; class Magnoliopsida; order Poales; family Poaceae; genus Ampelocalamus; species Ampelocalamus luodianensis. The sequence continues at coordinate 29,342,353 of CM070637.1, forward strand.
AAGTTCAATTAATTGAAAAAGTTGATTTATTTGAGTTTTCTTGGACTTAAAAGCCAAAAAATATTATTTTATATTATTTATTGCTTTTTTCTGCACTCCAAAAGTTGTTCTAAATTCCGAAAAACTCTCCAGGCCGAATTCTATCACCCGGCCCACTTAGCCCAACCAGCTAGCCACCTCCCTACTCCCTCTATCTCTCACCGACGTGTGGGCCCCATGCCTCCTCCTCCTCCACTCTCTCCTGCCCATGACTCCACACTGCTGTGCCGCTTCGCCCACTCGTTTGCCCAGCCGCCCCTGGTATTCCTCTGACCTCCTGTCCCCTCAGCTTTGCCTTGTCCCATCACCGTGTTCCCCACAGAGTGTGTCGCTCCCTTGAGCCGTGCCTTCCCTGCCTTTTCCTCTCCTCCCAACCTCATCTCCCTTCTCAATCTTCAAAGAAGCATTTGAGCAACCTTGAGCTCTCCGCTGCCCCTCATCCCCTCCACACCACCCCAGCCTTCCCCCTGCCCGCGCCCTTCGTCGCCCAAGCTGCTGCCGCCCCTCACCCCTCCCCTTCTTCTCCACCTTCCTCTCTCTCCTAGCTCTCCTTGGCCGACCCGTCCTCCCGGCCCACCGTGCTCTCCCGCGCCTCCCCCTAACCGCACCCTTGAGCCCGTGCGCTGTCGGCCCCCTTCACTGCTGCCGCCACCCCCTACTTTCTTCCTATTCCTCGGCCTCCGCCCCACTCAGCGCGTCGCCGTCGAGTCACCATGGTCGTCATGCACACCCTCCTCCCGTCGCGGCCCCCAAGCCCGTCGCCACCTCGTCGGCTACCGCCGCACTCCTTGAGCTGACCCAGCCCACGCTACCGTGCCCCGGCGTCCTGAGCCGCCACCCGACTCCTGAGCACCGTCGACCCCCCTTCTCTCGTCAGATCTGCCCCGGAGTAGAGCTCCCAACACCTGGATCCGCCTCGGCCGCCACTCCTGGGCGCCACCGCACCGGCCAACTTCACCGCCTTGGCCAGTCCTATTTTGCCTTCTGTGGTTGCCGGCGACCAGCACTACTCCGAGCACACCTAAGCCGCTCCGGCCCACCTCGGCCTCCTTTTCTCTTTGTGAATGCCTGGGTGAATGCCTCTGTGATTGTACATGGCTGGTGGAGTCTCATCTCTCTCTCTGGATGTATAAGTTCATGTATGGATGCAGGGCACTGGGATCCCAGTTAGATTAGATGACTAATTGGAATCTGTTAGTTGGTAATTAGTTTGGTAGTAGTTAGTATAGTCAAGGAATTTAGGTTGTTAGTTAGAATCTAGATAATAGGATGGTATTAATTTTGGATTAGCAGTTGACGAGGAGGGTTATAGTTTGATTGAGTTAAGTAGTTAGTTGCTAAGTATTCAGTTAGCATTATGAAATTGTAGGGATTAATTTAGAAGGATTAGTGTTGAAGTGAATAGTAGTTGTTGATCGGTTGGCAAACAGAGTAATATATATATTGGTGTGTCATTTAGTAATCAGTGACCAAGGTTAAGTGAGTTAAAATCAAGTTAGCAGGATGGGATTGGGTATATGTATATACCTTTATGTCAAAGGATTAATGGACTTTATAAATTAAGATTAGGATAAAAGTGATAGAACCATGATTGGGCATATGCATATGCTCATAATCCAATGACTTTGTGAGTGCATGTGTGTTCAGTAGGATCCTTTTGTCAGGATAAATGGTTAGTAGTGTTTTAAGGGAAGACTAGCGGTGACAGTAGAGTCGTTGATTAATCCTACGAGTTTAGAGGTTAATTAGAATCTGGATAATAGGGATTGATTAATAGAGGATAGTTGAACTAGTGTATGACAGTATAATTCTTGGACTAGGTTAGTAATGAATTATTCAATTACCAGATTGAATTGTCAGAATGAGGTCAATTAGCAGGTCCTTAGCATGGGTTAGCTTAGTATAGTTAATTTAAGTAATTAGCCAAGCGGTGGGAGAATGCTAGCTAAGAATTGTTAGTGAATTGTCTGCTAAGTGTGGCGATTAAAAGTAACACTTTAATCTGTGTTATCAGTATCTGGATAAAGTTCAAGATCTGTCTGGGTGGCCTATTAGCAGTTAACTGACCAATGTGCCCTAGTTGATTAAAGGACTACTGTGGTGATTTAGTATTAGATGACTCCCATTAGCAACCACCTTGAGAGTATATAAGAGGATTGATTTTGACTTTATGATCATCATGAATGCTTACATAGAATGTCTGGAGAGAGTGTTTGTGAGTGCTAGGTGGCCTGTCATGGAAATCAACATCACCATCAACTATTCTCCTACTGACTGTTTGACCAACCTTGTGTGTAGTGTCCTTTCAGTCCTCTAGTGATGGCACAGGTTATTTGGCCATCTCTGTAGGCCAAACTTAGTCCCTTATCAACCACCGATCAACATCGTCTAAACCCTAGCGTAACCCATCGCTATCCGTTCTTAGTAGCAGAACCCTTCTTGATCCGAAAGTAGATCTGAGCGTATTACCTAACCAGGTAATCTCTCCTATCTAGGTAACCCTCGAGGAATGTTCCTGCGGACATTCTCTCTCTCCCTGTTGGATCTACCTCGTTTTGCTTGAAGTATTTCTTTTTGTTCGTTGTATTTGGATTTATTGGATTTCATTTGAATGCTTTCAGATGTTCTTGGGTTCGATCGTATTGCACGTAATTAGAATCTGAAGTTACATTGGGACAACGATCCGAGACAGGACAAGAATATGACGAGGATTATCAGAATATTAGGGTTTATCAGGATAATTATCGGAATCTTGAGCAAGAACAGGACCAGTGCTATCAGAATATTGAGCAAGGCAAGTCGTAAACCTTTGATCATGCTGTAACCATTTTATAAAACTATATTGTTTGATATAAAAATGCATCACTAGTTTTATAATAAATGGTTTCGGCAATAAATAACTGCCTAATTTATGTCTGCCTCCTTGATAAATTGCAAATGACATGTATCCTTGAATGACATGAACCCTTGGACACCATAGGATGGGCTATTTTAGTTGGACATTGATAAACCACCAACACGGATATCGTCTTATGCTTAGCCATGCTATAGTTGTACGTGAGACTCGTGATCACATGCTTGTATGAATAAACATGACTAAATGAATTATGGAATCGTGGCGCGGCCACTATTATTAAAAGATGTTGTGCCAAGGCTAGGGTGTTCTTTGCTCGGGTTGAACCGAAAATGCTTTATGCTCGGGCGAGTGGGCGGTGGTGAGTGTAGGTATCATAACGCACATTGGGACGTGGATTAGTCTCGCCTGAGCAGCCAACTAAGGACTTAACCTTGAACCATTGATCTGAGTCATACCGTGCAACCATATGTCCAGGATGGGGTGAACCTGGCCAACTAATTAGCAATGCTTTGAGTTGGTTCTATTTTGGTTGAGAATGGTGCAAGAGGAGGCATGAATCTGGCGGGAGTAAGACCCGTTAGAAGCGAATCCTTAGCGAGCAGAACCGAATCAAGACAGAGCTTTGTAAAAGCCTTGTGATAATGACTTAGTCGCACACCTTCGACAGTGTATTAGACGGACATTACAAGTCAATTATCTCTTGTGGGTAAAGATTTACAACCTCTACAGAGTGTAAAAACTATTCAAATAGCCATGTCCCCGGTTATGGACATGCCCGGAGATTTCACGCAAGGGGTAGAGTTTTTCTTCAAAACATGGTGGGAATGATGGTTTGGGTGGAATGGTTGGGAAGTTCGCTTGTTGTTGTCCAAGAAACTTGTTACTTATGTATTAACCTTTAAAATTATGCTTTTACAATTTACTTATCGTATTTACTATTAAATGCTACTTTCTGCAAATTAAACATAATGCTATCCTTGTTAAGCCTAGCATGAATAATAATTGCATACATTTCCCTGCGGCTTGCTAAGTATATTCAAAGTACTCATGGCTTTATGCCCTCTAGTTTATCAGTCACTGAAGAAGATCTAAGAAGTTGGGAGTTCTATGAAGAGGAGTACTTCGAAGGTTATGCGAACTAGGTCGTGTCCTCCACTCGATTGCCTGTGCGCATGTCGAATGGCTACCACGAGATATTTTATTTTCACTGCAAGTTGTATTTTGTTGCTAAGCCCTACGTGGCAACTCTGTAAGACTTGACCATAAGGTCCTTTTGCTACCAAGTAATATTAATTTGTCCGTTTCATCGTTAATTGGTTGTATGGTTATGATTACATCTTTGTTGTAACTATATGAGCTAGCTACTGATCATGGGACTAGTTCAGAATGCATAGAGGGTCTTGGGGTTGTATACCTGGGGTCCCGACATGGTGCTCCCATCCTTCTTTCCCTCCTCGGTTGCGCCACCCTCGCCGGTATCTCCTTGTCCGGTGAGTCTCCTCCAAATTCCTCCACTTCATATTGTGTTCCCGACCCCCCTCTATCTCTCCCCCTTCTCAGTTCAGCTGCTACAGCATCGCAAAGTGCCGCTCTCGTGGCCCTGTCTCCACCATCGCCGGCCATTATTGACGCAACACCTCAGTCCTTCCCAAGAGACCCCAAACGACTCAGCATGCTCCCTGAGTTGACACCGAGCCCATGCTCATGCCGCTTCCCAAAGAGCGATGCCGTGCTGCTGCTGCTGTTGCCACGGTGTTGCTTTACTTGTGCCGCCACCTGATGGACCCCCATCCCGTCGGGGTTCCATTTTGGCTGTCATTGGCCGCGGTTGTGCCACCGTCCACCACTGGCTACATGGGCCCGAGCTTACACCCCTTCCTTCCTCTGTTCTTCCTTCTTTTTCCTCTTTTTCTCTCTGACCTTTGGGTCCCACATGTCATACTTTGTTTCTTCCTACCTTTCTTCTTTTGTTTCACTTTCAATTGGGTCCCACTGGCAGCCTCTAAGAGTTTTTATTTAGTTTAATCTGAAAGGAATATTGCTGGAATATTCCTCCCTAAATTTTGAGGATTTTTCAATCCGACAAACTTTCAGGTGTTCGTTCCCTCTTATACGAACTCCGATTTAGTTGATTCTTCTTAAGGAGCTTGAGAACTATGCATATAATTGGTGGCAACAACTATTTGGGAAATGACTTATTACATCTTGGATAGATTTAAAGATAACGATGAAAAGAGAATTTGATACGGGGTGGCCCGATCTTTTCGAGTAGAACCGTGGATAAATAGTGTTTAACGACAAACAACACTCAGCTATACACCACGCGTCAGTGCATGGACTTGCAGCTCTATGGATATTCACCAACGCGCACCAGGATGATTGCCGCTAGACCACAAGCGAAGATCGTCAAGCCCTCAATTCCCAGCGGAAAAGCAAATTTGACTTTGATTTGTAGAACGAACAATAGATCACCTAATTCCCTCTCAGAAATCCTCGCATGAATTTCTTGAATGAAAGAACAAGCAATAACTTGTGTTTAATTCTATTCTCAAAGTTGGTATGTTCGTCACATGCCATACGCTAGCTATTTTAACATACCAACAATCACTAGCGGCTGATTTGGAGGGCAATGACCAGCAATCACGTAGCGGCTATTTTGGAAGGCAATGACTAGCGGCTGATTGCCAGGGCCCAATCAGTTCCCTATTCTTGCCAACTAATACTAAAATTACAAAACATGCCTAAATGGCAACCGAGCCAACATGGCTTCACATACGGCTGAATACGTGACAAGATATGTCTCCAAGTCACGTACGCACGTACATGATACGGCTTCATGCTTTCCTTTGGTGTTGGCGAGAACATGATTAGGTTGGATGCTTCCTTTTAATGACATCGACGCGTGACTTAGGGTAGCACAAGTCCGTCTCCCGCCTTCTTGTACTCATGTTGGAATCACCAATAGACATAGTGGCGTCGACTCCTGTACCATCTACGACAACTCTTCTTCTCCTTCCTCAAACCTAACAACAAGTAAAGTATAAGCATTAGGTAGTACAAAATTCCCATAAAAATTAATGACATGTTCATTAAGGAGCTTCACCTGATCTTGTAGTTTCTTGGCACGTGCTCTTGTAATTGTCAACTCGGCAGCTCGATACGTATATCTTAAGCATTAGGTGGAGAAAAAGAAAGTGTTGTAGGGATGCCCTCATCATCCTCCCCTTCTTGAAAAAACGTTGTCCTCGACGCTAGATGACCAGCACCGAAGAACGGCGATAAATTAGCAATGTTGAATGTCGAGTTCACGCCATAGTCATCTCCTAGAATCAAATTAATTTGATGCTCTATCCCGTGGATTGGTGCAAAGACATCAAGTCGTCAGGAGAAACCAATAACGCATCCTTGTAGAGAAATACAAAGTGCGCCAAATTGGGATTCTCACAAAAAGCTCTCATCTCTGATTTGGTGGCTACCATGACAAAACCTTTCTCTCCCTCACTTTTCTTTTTACCACTCAATTTTGGTCTGTGGCTCTCACTCACCAAAGATGGAATCGCTCTGTGTGGTGTACTCTCAATTTTCACCTCAACTTTCTTCTTATCAGCATGAACTATCTCTGTCGGTGTAAGCGGATACAAAATCACATCTGTGCCGCTCCACTTAAACTTGTAGCAGTTTGTATACCCATCATGATAAACATGGTGATCAAATTGCCATGGACGCCCCAACAACAAGTGACAAATTGACATGGGCACCACATCGCAAACAATGGTATCCTCATACTTGCCAATCTTGAAGTGCACCTTCACCATATGACTGACTTTCACCTCGCCCACATCACTCAACCACTGCACATGACAAGGATGTGGATTCGGTAAATATTTTTAGCCCAATTTTGTGCACATCTCCTTGCTAGCCAGATTATGACAACTTCCTCCATTAATGATTGTTTTGCACACTTTACCGCAAACTGTCGCCCATGACTGAAACAAATTGCACCATTGTGCGGTAGGCTGGCTTTGTGATACGCTAAGGACACGAGGAGTGCACACTAGCATATGATCTCCATCTAGTGACCCCGGCCTATAGTCCAATCTCTCATACTCTGTGGGATCCTCTGCAAAATTAGCAAACGGAGTAGAATCATCCTCATCACTAGCTAAAATATACCCATCATCAGTAAGTATCATAACTTTATTATTTGGGCAATCTTTCTGAAAATGACCAACTCCCTTGGACTTGTAGTATATCATATCACGTGAACGTACTGTAGAGCCCATCGAGGATGCTGCGCTAGCAGCGGCCGCCGGAGGTCGGCGCAACAGTGGCGGTGTACTATCTGTCTTCCTCTATGCTGAACTGTGTGTCGCTGAATTACCCCCAGATGGAGTAGGCTTGCCTGGCTGTCCCATGCTTGCTAAATACTATTGCCATGCAGCATACTTAGCATCTTCAATTACCTGTTTCTCAGCCTTACGTGCCTGATGCATCAATTCGACCATGTTGTTGTATGGATGATGATTAACGATCCGCCGAATAGCATAATTCATCCTAGCAAGAAAGCGAGCCATCACATGTTCCTTATTCTCACGCACATCAACATGTATGATAATCTGCTCCATCTCTTTATAATACTCATCAACTGATTTCAAACCCTGTCGCAACCCAATCAGCTTCTCATGTAGCGAGCGCTTGTAATGTGTAGGTACAAAGCGCGCGCACATTTGTCGCTTCAGCTCATCCTATGTGACAACACGTGGCTCGTGTCACTCCATACGCTGTTGCACACAACGTTTCCACCATGTAGCAGCATATCCATCCAAAGCCACAACGACAAGATCCAATTTGCGCTGATCAGAATAGCGGTTCATGCGGAACAACTTATCAACTTTTAGTTCCAATGCAAGATAAACCTCCACCTCTGTAGTACCCTCAAAGGACGGCATCGTGAACTTAGGCTTTGCAACCAGATCATCGGCGTCCTCATCGCGTCGACGATTACGGGCATACTGATTATGTTGATGATGCGGCAAATAGTTGTCAAACACGAACTCCTCATCATCGTCGTCAACGCGGCGGTTGCCGCGACCTCCTCTATGGGCGCCATAGTAGGCACCCCCATAGGCGCCATCATGCGCGCCTCCATAGGTGCCATCGTGGACGCCATCGTTGGCGCCTGGGTGGGCCTGCCTCCTCCTGTGCCATTGCCACAGCCGCGCCCTTGTGCAGTGGGACACGCTGTGACCTCAGCAACCACAAGGCGCTATTGTGCCGCCTCGCGTACACGCACCTATTCGTCGAGTTGTCGTTAGCATGGTTCATCCTCGCGCTGTCGTCTAGCTGCAACCTCCGCATCCATCTCGTCGTGTGGCTCGTATGAGAGGTGTACACTCCCCGCATCGCCACGTGTACCTAGCTGCATCGAAGTGGTGAGCTTGGCATGAGCGTCGAGTAGTACCTTGTGGTTGTCATCAACGGTCATGGACAACTTTTGGAAATCTTTCCCTAGGCTATCCAAGTTGTTGTGGACACGCCCAAGGTTGCTGCGCACCTGGTCGACATCAGTTCGGAACTCGTCCTGGATTGTGGCACGAAGTGTAAGGTAGTGCATCTTGGTGACCGGATTAGTAAGGTTGCTGTCAAGATCCTTGTCCTGCTCGCTTCCTGACATGGTTATAGTAGCAAAAATACTAAGTGAAAATATATGTGGAAAAAAGTGGGAATCTCTCAACTACTGTTCTGAAACAAAGCAAGTTGTACCGTTCCGAAGTAAATTAAGAGTGGTAAAAACTTACGCTCGTTGTAACAAACAACCAACTAAGATTGTGCGAGCGAATATCAAGAATGACAGTCAATACATGATACAAATGTTTTTGGTGGAGCTAGGTGAGGAAAACAACCTAATAAATTCAGAATTTAAAGATTGTCGAGCTAGGTAGCAATCCAAACGAGACTCACAATGCCTAATTGCTGATCGATAAATATAAGTGAGGAGTAGACCAACACACGCACAACGATAATGGAACTATTGCAATCAAAGGAATGAGCGACACAAAGAACAATTTTTTATGGAGACGAACAATCGTATTGCAACAGTTCAAAGAGAGACGCTAGTTAATGCACAAAAGTTGTATATGAGGACAGAAGATTGCTAAAAAAAATATGATGGTACATAAACAGTAGCAGATACAAATATATACAAATGCTCCAACAAAACAATTTAATAATACTGTGGCCGAAACTTTTGCCGTCGTTTTTTTTGTTGTTTTTTTTTTTCTTTCTCACGGCCAAGCACTTTTTTTTGTTCGCACGGCCGAGCAGCACTTTTTTTTTGGTCTCACGGCCGAGCACTAATCAGCATTGCTGATTGTTTGTGAACTCACGCCAGCACTACTGCTCACGGCCAAGTGCGCGCACCTAATCGCGAACAGTGTTCGGATGTGAACAGTATCAGCCGCTAAAAACTTGGTGTCTCAAAAAAAAAAAAAAACTTAGAAAAAGTCTCTCGAGCACAACAACAGGCTAGTCTTAAAAGGTACTAAAAGGAACACAAAGATGTGGAGCTCACTAACATTTTTTTTTTGTGTGTTTGTTTTGGGGATTGGCTGGTTTATGAACACACCACTAGATGGAAAACATGAATTGGATGGGGAAACAACAAATGACGCAAACGGAACACGACCAACAACTAAACACGATGAACAAGTGAATTAAGACCTAACAAAACGCACTAAAAATACTGAATTAAACTACAGCGAAGATGATTTTTTTTTTGGCTTTCAGTGTATTGGACAGAAAAATAATCTACTAACTATGAGTAAAAGAGATTCTACCGAGTGGCCTGGAATCTGATACCACGATGATACGGGGTGGTCCGATCTTCTCGAGTAGAACCGTGAATAAATAGTGCTTGACGACGATCAACGCTCAGCTGTACACCACGCGCCAGTGCACGGACTTGCAGCTCTATAGATATTCGCCAACACGCACCAGGATGATCGCCGCTGTATCACGAGCGGAGATCGCTAAGCCCTCAATTCCTAACGGAAAAGCAAACTTGACTTTGATTTGCAGAACGAACAATAGATCACCTAATTTCTTCTCAGAAATCCTCGCACGAATTTCTTGTATAAAAGAACAAGCAATAACTTGTGTTCAATTCTATTCTCAAAGTTGGTCTGCTCGTCACATGCCATGCGCTAGCTATTTTAACATACCAACAATCACTAGCGGCTGATTTGGAAGGCAATGACCAGCAATCACGTAGCGGCTATTTTGGAAGGCAATGACTAGCGGCTGATTGCCAGGGCCCAATCTGTTTCCTATTCTTGCCAACTAATACTAAAATTACAAAACATGCCTAAATGGCAACCGAACCAACATGGCTTCACATACGGCTGAATACGTGACATGATATGGCTCCAAGTCACGTACGCACGTACATGATACGGCTTCATGCTTTCCTTTGGTGTTGGCGAGAACATGATTAGGTGGGATGCTTCCTTTTGATGATATCGACGCGTGACTTAGGGTAGCACAAGTCCGTCTCCCGCCTTTTTGTACTCGTGTTGGAATCACCAATAGACATAGTGGCGCTGACTCCTGTACCATCTACAACAGCTCTTCTTCTCCTTCCTCAAACCTAACAATAAGTAAAGTACAAGCATTAGGTAGTACAAAATTCCCATGAAAATTAATGACATATTCATTAAGGAGCAAGTTCACCTGATCTTATAGTTTCTTGGCACGTGCTCTTGTAATTGTCAACTCGGCAGCTCGATGCGTATATCTTGAGCATTAGGTGGAGAAAAAGAAAGTGTTGTACGGATGCTCTCATCAGAATATGTACCATCCTCTTATGAGTAAGAACTACTTCGCCACATGGAGAGCACTACACAAAGATGCAAGGTTATCTGAGAATACTATGTTGTGTTGCATCCAATGCATTGTGCCGGTAGCACTAGTATAATTAAACAGAAGGCGTACTTCAAAAGAGGTTTCAATTCGACAATCGCTGTAGCACTTAAACATAAATATTTTAGTAGTGTGCATGACTTGTGATTTGTGCTCTTGAGGAGGAGACGTGTGATTCCACCGTATGCAAGGATGAGAGCTTTCAAATTAAGAATGTGAGAGATACACCAAAATAAAAAAGAGAGGTATAATATAGGAAGAGTGAGGTTTCTTTAATCTAACGACTTACCATTTACTTCTAATGTTGTTTCTCACACTGTGCAAGTTGACAATGAATTGGGAGAATTGAATGCTAAACAACTCGTACCAATGGAAAATAAGGATGAGGAGATGACCACGGTTAGAGATGGAACACTTTCTGTCCCATGGTTAGATGTAACATCCCAAATTTTAGAATTTCAAAACCTTTTTGAGTAGTCTAGTGCCTTGGAAAATTTGACCCATTTTATATTAATTTAATAAAGCTTAAATGGGACTTTTAAAGTCAAGCCAATTTAATATGATTAATATAAACATCAAATAATTCCAAAATTATTTTATTTGAATTCTTCGTGCTTGAAAGTATTTTCCAGATTTTCTTGGAATTTTTCCGAGTTTATTTGCTCTTTTTGATTTGTCATTTGGATTTTTTGTATTTTCTAAAATACAAAACCTATTTAAAATATCAAGAATTCCAATGGGCTAAATTCTCTCCGCCACCCATTTCTTTTTCTCTCTCTAGCCTAGCCCGTTGGCCCAAACTGCCGTCGCAGCCCACTCACTCTCTCTCCTGCGAGCGCTCGCGCAGTGTCATGTGTGAAGCGGTTTCACCCGAGCCACAGTCACCGATATGTGGATCCCACTGGTGCATTGTTCATCGTCTCCGTCTCGGACACGAGTTGGACTCCGCCGTTGTACCGCACATAGCACTCCCACCACCCCACTACTACAGGCCATAAAATCCCTCGGTGTTCGAGTCAAATCAGTCACCTTAGACCCCGCCGCCAATCCCCTCAAGCCTCAAGCCCTAGATCGCTGCTCTTTCACTAGATTTGGAGATCTAAACCTAGCACCGCCGCCTCAGGATTTCTTCGATTGCGCCGCCGCTGGTGAGCCCCGTCGTCGTCATCTACACCAATGAAACCGCTGTGCTGTGGTCAACCCCGTGTGCGCATCACCTTTGCCGGAGGAAGCCCGTAGCGCTGTTGAGCCATTAAGCCCGCACCGTCGTACTACCTAGTCATCATCACCGGTGACCATTGGGTCCCGTGCGCCGCTTGTTAGCATCACTTGTCCCCGAGAAGCCAACGTACATGTCCAAGACCTCACCAGAACCCTTCGCAGCTGTCTAGCCGTTGACTTGAGCCTTCGTTGTCGCCCTCACTTCTGTTGAGCCCTTTGTTGTCCTTCATCACCGCATTTGAGCCAAGGGATGGCTTCGCCGAAGCATAAGCATGCGGCGATGACCTTCTTCCGCTGCCGATCGCCGCTGTTGGCCATCGCCGTAGTCGAGCGGTGGCAGCTATCGTTTGCAGTCATGTGGCTCCCCGTGTGTTCACCACTGTGCCACCACGGTAGTGCCAGCATGTGCCACGTCAGCCTCGTGTTGCATCGCTGCCACATCATCTACTCTGTCCCACGTGTCTGCCATGTGTTGCCTTGTCACTACCACCTCAGCGCCACCTCACAGCCCAGTGTACCCCACCACCACCTCAACCTAAATCCTAGACCTAGTCAGCTTGGACTTAGTCCACAGTGACCGAGTCACTGACATGTGGACCCCATATGTCAAAGCCATAGCCCATAGACTCGTGAGTCCATAGACTCGTGGACCAAACCCATGGACCTAGTCCATAGACCATGGGTCCAACCTGTCAGTCACTATTTTCTATTTTTGGGATTTTTTTAATTTTGAAATTCATTGCTGACGCAATATTTTAGAATTTCCTTTAAAAAGAAAATTCTAAAAATCTAAAATAGTGTTTTCTCTCTCTTCTTGTTAGATTTAAATCTTTCGAGAGCCCGTTCTTCCTCATACAAACTCCGATTGAGCACATTCAAGTTTCTAAATTCATTTAAATTGAAGCTCTACACTCTTGTGATTTTTATTTAATATTTTTAGTTTATTTGTTGCTCTGTTTTTCTATTTATTTTTATTTTCGCTTTCGTTTGCAAGTAGACGTTGATACTTCGGGGGCTTTTGAGGAAGAAGGAGTTGATCAGGCTCAAGACTAGTGTCAAGACTTGTTTCAAGGCAAGTTGTACCTTTGACCATGTTGAACCCAGTTTTTCAAAATTACTTTGATTCAAACTATTGCATGTTATTTCATTTACATAATGCTTTAAATGTTTTGGGATTAGCTATACACCTATTTGATTATATTCACCTTGCTCGTTGTAGTACCATGATATTTTGTCACTCTAGCTTGGTTAGTTACTAATTGGTATTATCATAGCACCAACGTGGGTTGGTTAGATACGAATAGTCTGCTTAGTCATGCAATAGGTCATTGATATCTTTTTGAGTTACAAATCTAAACTTGACTAAGTGATTATGGAACATCTTTGTGGAAAGATTGTGCATTGTATGTTGTCACTCATTGATGGCACGTGTTGCACTTAACCAACATGGTGGGAAAAGATTTAGATCGAGGTAAGTGGAAAGAATTGTGATATGGTGGAGCTCTGTGGTTGGGATATGTGAAATGTGGTGATTTGGCTAGAAATTGGGCAGCCTTGCCTTGGTCAATTAAGGACTTAACTTTGTGTGCCATTCAACTGAGCCATAACTGTACGACCATATGCTTGGTATGGGACAGACCTAACTTAGTAAGTTATGGAGTCTTGGCATTGACTACTCATGCATATAGGTTAGACTGTGTGCTAGGGTGGAGGTGTGTACTACTTCGTTTGGGTCACATTTATGAGCAGTTCGCCATCTCCAGGTCCAACGGTGTGCATTGGACCAACGCATTGTTTAAGGTTTGGTGCTGATGGTATGCACATCGAGAGGGTCAATTGTCGAGATAAAGTTTTGAAAAGGTTTTGTTATGATTAGTGCTAGCTACACTGGTTATATCTTGTGGGTAAAGTGTATAACCTCTATAGAGTGTTAATCAATCTATTCGAATAGCCGCGTCTGCGGTTATGGACATGCTTGCAGATTTCACATGAGGGGTAGATTTTCATAAAAAACAATTGGGAAGGGACAGATGTGTGAATTAACTCATATGGTTGTGTGAATGAAATTGATTAGGCTATGTGAGCTTTGTGAAATACTTGTTAAATTATTATTGTTATGTGTTTTCAACTACGCTTTCAATCTATTATTTATATTCAAATGCAAGTGTTGCTTTTGCAAAATAACCATAGAAGAAATTTCCTTTGAAATAAGCCATCATCTATAATTGCATTATGTGGTATAACTTGTTGAGTGCTTGGAGTACTCATTCTTGTTGCAATCATTCAGCTGAAGTGGAGGAGTCTTCACCTGATTTTGAGGAGGAGTTTCACGAGGAGGTTGATTGCTAGGTCTTTGTCAGAACCCGGGATTAATATCCCAGATCCTCTGTGCATTTCTGAACTAGTCCCATGATCAGTCGCTAGTTCACACAGTAAACAAATATGGTAACAAATTCATATCACAACTTTATTAATAATCAACAGAGTTTATTACAAAAGAGGCTTACAGCCAACAATAAAGAACACAGCGGAAGACGAAGAAGAAGTAGTAGAGTCCAGCAATCTGCCACAGGCAATCGACTGGGGTAGCGGCCTAGTCGTCGAGATCCACATCGGTAGCGAAGTCCTTATCCTCTGAAATTTTGTTTGCATAAAGCAAGCATGAGCACAACTTCTGTGCTCGCAAGTTACACCTGTCAAGTAACAGAATGACATGCATATATGGATGTAACAAGGATGGCTTATGGGTTGATTTGCATAAAGCAGCATTCTTTTTAAATACTTGTACTAAGTTCCAAAGCAGTTATTTTATATCTACAAATCATTTTATAAATTCTCAATTTTATAGTCAGATAACATTCACACATGAATGGTGAAGGATACCCTCCTATCACATAGCTCTCTGCCCAAGTCCCATTTGAATAAACCAGTTTGAAGAAGTCTTTTTCAAACAAAACCAAAGTCTAACTTTGAGCAGTTCTGCTAGCATGTCCATGACCGTGGACACGGCTATTCGAATAGTTTTACACTCTGCAGAGGTTGTACAGCTTTACCCACAAGACACGACTTCTCTAGTTTGTTCGGCATCCGTCGATACCACCGCTTACTACCTTAGGTAAGCAATCTAGAGCACGTGACAAGGCTTTTACAAAGCGCCATTCCACCGCCGTCTACCCTCACTAAGGTTTCGCTTCCATTGGCTACAACCTTTCGGAAGCCCCCTCCTGTGCCAGGTGGGGGAACATAGTCATGAAAGACAACACACCGCAACAGTTGGGTCGACCGCAATAGAACTTTGCAAATTAGTCAGCCAGGTCCCGACCCATACTAGGGACATGTGGTTGTACGGTATGGCTTAGTATCATACACCCGAAGACCGGTCCTTAACTGACCTGGGCAACTTTCCATCAAAACCCATGGGCCTCAACCATACCCGATTGAGCCCGTGCATAAACTTGCACCCATCAACCATCCATTATGCCCAAGTCCAAACTATTTTCATTTATTTCCTTTTTCAAAGTCATAAACTTCTATAACATACCGATGTCATGGATACCATCTAAACAACAGCTGATTTCTGGCTGAAATTCCCCAAACTAAACAGGTTTGGTCTATCAGCATGGCTAAGCATATGATTATTTTAGTATTATTTTGTCTAATGGTGACAAGGTATTCACGTTCAATATTCAAATTGGCCATACAAGGAAAATTGGAATAACTAGGAAATTGAAACAGAGAATTAAAATAATTGTATTAACATATGCATGCAGTAATAATTTAAAACATAATATAAATAATTTGAAATAGTGGGATCAATATGATCAAGGGTATAACTTGCCTTGCTTGATGAGGTGATGTTGTTTTTCTTAACAGATCACCCTAACAGAATGTCTGGTGTTGAGGTGACGTTGTTTTTCTTAACAGGTCACCTAGTACTCACAAGTACTATCTTCAGGTAGTCCAAGTGTACGATCACGATGATCATACAGTCAAAATCAATCCTCTTATGTTGATCTTCAATCGGCGTCGAAATCTCATTCTCCGAAGTCGTCGAAATCTAATCGTGAAAATACAACTAATTCAACTCAAATTCAAAAAGGCAGATCAAAATAACTCCAAATAGAAATATTTGATTTAGTTAGCTAGGTAATAATTTTATATGAATTTACAAATTTGAATGGACTAAATCGGAGCTGGGATTCAAAAGATATGAATTTTAGAAGTTTGAAATTACATGGAATAATGAATTAGGGTTTAAAGGAATTATTGATCAAATGAACTCAAAATTAAATAATTTTGGTTTAGATGGCTAGATCTTAATTTTATAGGAATTTAGGAATTTGAATCGACAAAATCGGAGTTCGTATGAGGGAGAACGAACCCCGGGAAGTTCTAAATATCAAAAACCCTAATTTTCAGATTTTATTGAATTTCTTGAATTATTTTTCTAAAGGAAAATTGCTATATTGCATCGGATGACGTCAGCCCTCAGGATTTTCAATTTCCTGGCCGAATTATTTTTCAAAAGAAAAATCAATTCTTTCACTGACATGTGGGCCCCCAAGTCAATGGACTGAGTCCATGGGTGGGTCAACGTCCACGGTGGACTCGGTCCATAGCTACAGTGAACGGGGTAAAAGGGTGCGATTATGTGCGGTGCGATGTGGCACCACGCAGGCAGAAAAGGGTGATGTGGCCGCGACGTGGTGGTGAGGTGGTGCCATGGTGGCAGCCACGTGGCTGGGCCATGTAAGAAATGACCGGCGGTGGCTCGGCCATGACCTCGCCGACGAACAACTGTGAGATAGGCTTCGGCGAGGGCGGCAAGAGAAAGAGGGAGATGCGGGGGTTTTGGGGTGCATGCTTTGGTCACCTGAAGACGTAGCGGTGGCCGGCGGCGACGTGAAGAGCGGTGGCGCGATTCGAGTCACAGCGGCGTGGGCGATTCAGGCGTGCTCTGGCGACGGTAGCGTGCGCACGGGGTCGGCGGTGAGTCGGCGATGCCGTAGGTGCGGTCGAGGGTGCCGATGAGGCCTTGCCGGCGTCGGAAACGAAGAAGTATAGAGCTCCGGGTGGCGGGGAGAAAACTCGAATTCCGGCCGCCTGGGAGGGAGAGGGAATGGGAGGATTGGGGGTTTGGGATGAGATGGAGGGGGCGGCCCTGGTGCGCACCTTTATAGTGCGACGACGGTGTGGAATCGACGTGGGGAGCAAGAAGCTCGTGCGGCATCTTCGGCGGGGATTGAGGAATTAGCGCGAGAAAGGAAATGGAATAGACGGGATCGGGCGCAGCATTGAAGGGCGAAGTGATTGCTCCAAGAATCACGAGAATTTCGGGTGATCTGCGCTGGGTATGGAAGGCCTTCCACACGGCGTTCATGGCGGACTGGGAGCGATGCCGGGGAGAAGAAGGAAAGAGGCGGAGAAGAAAGGTGACGTGGCCAGGGTTTTGCTGGCCGTCCGATTGGAATCGGGCAGTGGGGGGTGAGAGAGAGAAAGCGGACGGGAGGAGCAGGCCGAGATGGATGGGCCACGTGGGCCGGGGCGCGGGAGAAAGGGAATGGGCCGGACCAGTGGGGTTTCGGCCCAAAGGTTATTTAAGGATTTTAAATGGATTTGATAATTTAGATATTCCGATTAAATAGAAAGGGTTTTAGAAAATAGCAAAATAACTCCAAAAATTATGAGAAAATTCACAGAAATTCCCTGAGTTATTTTGGACCTAAATAAAATATCTCCAACTTGTATTTGGCTATAGTTTTTGCAAATAAATTATTTTGGCTTTTGAAATATTTAGGAAAAAGCTTTTAAAAACTCAGAAAATTCCAGAAATTAATTAAATTTTTATTTTTTCAAATCAAGCCAGCTAAAACTTCAAGAACTTCAAATAAATTTTACTTTTGACTTTTAACACTTCAGGAATTCAAATAAGATAATGAAACTAAATCCAATTTCAGAAAATCCAATAAAACGAAGACTTTTATTTATTTTATTTTATTTTATTTTGGTAACATCACTTTGGGATGTTACAGTCTTGATCCCACTCGATTGCCTATAGCAAGTCGATGGATTTCCACTGAAGTTGTTTTCATTTTACTATCATCTCTTTACTTAGTGCTTAGCCCTACGTGGCTTAATAAGTATAAACTAGACCTTAAGGTTATAATCATTATTTATTAATCAAATTAGTCATTTATTCTTATATTCGTCTTGTGTGGAATGATATTCATCTAGGTTGACACTGTGCGTACTAGCATGATACTGGACTAGTGCATTATACACAGAGGGTCTATATTTGCATATTTGGGTCCCGACAGAGGTGGTATCAGAGCCATACTGACTGTAGGTCTTGACCTTAGTTAGATCGGCCATCCTTAAGAAATTCAAAACTATTTTTAAAGAAAAAATTAGCTTGCAAGATTAATGAATTGCTTGACTCTTCTTGTCTCGACTCGTCTACTACTGAAATTCTTTTCTCTGCTAGTTTTAAATTGGTTCTTACCTTTTTGCCTGTCTTTGTTAGATGGCACGACTTCACACCTATGGGGAGCGTACCGGAGGTTTTGTTGACGAGTTGTGGAAGACTCTACAAGCACTTGGAGGATTTGAGAGGCCACTCTACCGAGGCACAAACTAGATGGTAAATGGTAGGAGATGTGGTGTGTTGTGTCGACTGACGATCTATGCCCGAGAGGATACCAAGGCCAGTCATCCCATCCACATCACTATTCAGAGGATCATCTTTGAGGAAGGGATCCAGGAGTCTTCACGTCTTGTCGAACCCGGGAACGAAGGATCCCAAATTCTCTGTGTCTTTTCACTAGTCCAGGATTTCTAGTGTACACAGTCAAACAAAAGTGATAGCACAGTCATATCACGCACTTTATTAATAATAACTCAGAGTTTATTACAAAAGGGGCCTGAGGCCAAAAACAAATAACAAAAGGGTTTAAAGGCTGACATCAGCAATGAATTTCCGGGATTTAAAGGGTTTAAAACAATTCTCTAACGTGTGGGCCCTATGTGTTATAGACATGGTCCACGTGAACCAAGTCTATGGACTTTTGGCTCGGGAGGACTGAGTTGACGCGGCTGTGCGTGTGTGACGTGGCGCCACGTGAGCGAAATTGGCGACGTGGCGCACACGCGTGGCGTGGTGGCGGCGTGCGTGCGCGGCCAAGCTGCGCGCCGAGCTGGCGGTGCTCCGGTGAGGGACCTCGCCGGTGTTCTACGCCACGGCGAGCGAAATGGGTGCGCGCATAATGAAGCTGAGATCAGTGCGAACATGTGGGTTACCCTAGTAGCGGCGGAGCGTGGCCGTATGGTCGTCGGTGGCGAGGATTGTGGGCGATGAACTTCGGTCGTCGACGAAGTAGTGGTTCCGGCGATCCTCCAAGGAAGTGGATGGTGGCTCCGGCTTCGCGTTGATGCGGTGGTGTGGTCGGCGGGGACGGAGGGGCTCCGATGGTGCCGGAATCGGAGAAGAAGCTCCCACGGTCGCCGGCGATGAAACTTAAAACTGGAGCGCTACGGGGCGGGAAGCGAGCAGTGGATGGTGGCTACGAGTTGTGGAGGTCGAGGCTGTCCCGGCACACCTATTTATAGGGCGCGGGCGTGGCCACGACGGAGTATCGCCCAAGAAGGTTCGCGCGAACCCGCGGCGAAATCGGCAGAATTGAGGCCAGAGATGGAAGGTGATGGCCGTGTCGGAGGTGGAGAGGATCTGGGGTTTAAATGCGTGCGTCAATCAGGGAGATGCGGCCAGATTTGCCCGCGTATGGAAGGTCTCTGAATCCACGACAATGGCGGACGCGGTGAGAATGGAAAGTAGTGAGGTGGAAGAAAGGAAGGAAGACGACGAAGTAGAAGCGTTGGATTTTGATCCAACCGTGTACACGGTGGGAGCGAATCGGTAAGTGACGGTGGTGCGCAGCCGTTGGATTTTAATCCAACGGTCGCGATAGATTGAAGCGATGCGAGGATTAGGAAAGTACTGAGTCCATGTGAGCCGTTCGATTGAGATCTGACGGTCCACACGTGAGGGACGTTCGTTTGCCCGAAGGTTGCGTGAACTCTGGCCGTTGGATCTTGATCCAATGGTTGATGGGTGATGGTGGTTTTACGTGCGATGGAGCTGGCCGTTGGATTTTAATCCAACGGTTGAAGGCGATGGCGCGGTGGAGTGGGCTGTGCGCGTGCGGGAGAGATGTGGGCCGAGCTGGGTTTCGGCCCACTGACCGTTTGGGATTCCCTTTTGGTTTTCTAATTAATTTATTCATGATAATTCAATTAGGCTTTAGAATATAGCAAATTAAGTCCAAAAATTTTGAGAAAATTCACAAAAATTCTCTGAGGCATTTAGGATTTAAATAAAATATTTCCAACTATTATTTGGTAATAGATTTTGTAGATAAATTTGTTTAGCTTCAATTTGATTAAGTAAAAGCTTTTAAAAAATTCAGAAAAATCCACAAAAATAATAAAACTTTATTTTTCAATTGAAATTTAAAATTTGGGTTGTTACAAACCTACCCCCTTAAAGGGAATCTCGACCCCGAGATTCAGGCTTGGTTAGCAAAAAGATCAGGGTGGTTGGCCTTGAGTTCTTCTTCTTTCTCCCATGTGCCTTCACTTTCTGGATGGTGACTCCACTGCACCTTGTACGATCTGATGATTCTGCTTCTGGTAACACATTCTGCGACATCCAGAATCTTAATTGGTCGCTCCACAGAGGTGAGATCTTCTTGAAGGTCATAGCTCTCTAGGAGGGTGTGGTCTTTTGGCACTCGCAGGCACTTCTTTAACTGCGACACATGGAAGACATTGTGTACTGCTGACAAGGCTTCTGGCAGCTCTAATTGATAATCTACTTCTCCACGTCTTGCCAAGATCTTGTATGGCCCGATATATCTAGGTGCGAGTTTACCTTTTGTTTGGAATCTCCTCACACCTCTGAGTGGGGTAACTCTGAGATAGACAAAATCTCCTACCTCAAAGTTCAACTCCCTCCGACTTTCAGATGCTCCTGAATAGCCTTTACTTTACTTTCAGCTTCTTTGATCAACTCAGGTCCAAAGAGCTGACGTTCTCCTACCTAATCCCAAAGGAGTGGGGTTCGGCATTTCCTACCATACAAAGCTTCAAATGGGGCCATCTGCAAACTGGCCTGGTAGCTATTATTGTATGAGAACTCTGCATATGGCAGATCCTTGTCCCAACCTTTTCCAAAATCTAAGGCACAGGCTAGAAGCATATCTTCAAGGACTTGGTTGGTGCGTTCTGTCTGACCATCGGTCTGGGGATGATATGCCGTGCTAAAATTGAGTCTGGTCCCCAAGGCTTCATGCAGGCTCTGCCAAAACCTTGATGTAAATTGGGAACCTCTGTCAGACACGATTTTCTTGTTTACTCCGTGTAAACAGACGATCCTGGCCATATATAATTCTATTAGTTGATTGCTTCTGTAGGTGGTCTTGACTGGAATAAAGTGAGCTACTTTAGTCAATCGATCAATTACCACCCAGATGGAGTCATATCCCGATTGGGTCCTAGGGAGTCTGGTGATGAAATCCATACCAACTTCTTCCCACTTCCACTCGGGAATTGGTAATGGCTGCAACAGACCAGCGGGTCTTTGATGTTCTGCCTTGACTCTTTGACAGACATCACAACGAGTGACAAAATCAGCAATTTCGCGCTTAATGCTGACCCACCAACATTTTGGTGCTACCAGGATGGATGGAGTATGGTGATTCATGAGCTTCTTTCAGAATTGACTCCTTTATCTCCTGCTGATTGGGTACACAGATGCGGTCTCCAAACCATATTGTACCTTGCTCATCCTCAGAAAAGCCTGGAGCTTTGCCTCTTCTCATATTCTTCTTGATTTCTTGGATGTCTTCATCTTATAACTGCTTTGTTCTGATCTGATCCGGAAGAGTCGGTTGAACTTCCAAAGCGTTTACGCAACCTTAGTTGACAATCTCCAGATACAGGTGCTTCAGTTCCTCATACAGCTCTGGCTGATTTTGTTGTACCATGATGGTGTTGCAATACACCTTCCTGCTCAGGGCATCAGCTACCACATTGGCTTTGCCCGGGTGATAATGGATTCCGAGGTCGTAATCCTTTATCAACTCCAACCATCTTCTCTGTCGGAGATTGAGCTCGGACTGCGTGAAAATGTATTTCAAACTCTTATGATCCGTGAAAATCTCACAGCGATTACCAATGAGATAATGCCACCAGATTTTCAGAGCGTGCACAATTGCTGCTAACTCCAGATCATGAGTCGAATAATTCCCTTTGTGTGGCCTCAACTGCCGGGACGCATAAGCTACGACCTTGCCCTCCTACATCAGTACACATCCGAGTCCTTGACGATATGCGTCACAGAATATCTCAAAATCTTTGCGGATGTCCGGTAAAATTAACACCGGTGCTGATACTAGCCTCTTTTTCAGCTCCTGGAAACTTTCCTCACAGGCGCTTGACCATTCAAACTTCTTTTCTTTCTTCAGAAGTTGAGTCATGGGTTTTGCAAGTTTAGAGAAACCTTCGATGAACCGACAATAGTAGCCCGCTATTCCAAGGAAACTTCTCACTTCGGTGACTGATCTGGGTTGCTTCCAGTCCATTACTGCCTCAACCTTGGCGAGGTCTACTGCAATTCCTCCCGCGGACACAATATGTCCCAGGAATGCCACTTGACTTAGCTAGAATTCACTCTTGCTGAATTTGGCATAAAGTTGATGCTCCCTGAGTTTGTCCAGGATCAGCCTGAGATGTTTCTCATGCTCTTCTTCATCTTTCGAGTAGATAAGAATATCGTCAATGAAGACAACCACAAACTTAACCAAGAATTCTATGAACACTTTGTTCATCATGTTCATGAAGTAAGCAGGGGCGTTTGTCAAACCGAAGGACATTACTGTAAACCCGTACAGTCCATATCTTGTAGTGAAATCGGTCTTCGGAATATCTTCCAGTCTAATCTTCAGTTGGTGATAACCGGATCTCAGATCAATCTTCGAGAAGACACTTGCTCCCTTCAGCTGATCGAACAGATCATCAATCCTGGGCAACGGGTATTTGTTCTTGATTGTCACCTCGTTGAGTAATATGTAATCAACGCACATTCTCATACTATTGTCTTTCTTCTTGATAAATAGTACAGGAGCTCCCCAAGGTGAGGAACTGGGTCGATGTACCCTTTGCTTTGCAATTCTTCGATTTGTTTCTTCAGCTCTGCTAACTCGTTGGCTGGCATTCTGTAGGGCCGCTTCGAGATTGGAGCCGTCCCGGGGACTAGATCGATTAGGAACATTATGTCCCTATCTGGTGGCATGCCGGGTAGATCATCCGGAAAGACATCAGGGTATTCCCGTGCCATGGGTATGTCTTCCAGTTTCACTTCCTTCAAACTGGTGAGAATGGAGCTTCCTCCGGTGCGGGTCTTGGGTTTGAATTCGACAGATATGCCTTGATCATTGGTGAGGGTGATAGACCTATTGGCACAGTCTATTTGTCCCTAGTTTTTGGCTAGCCAGTCCATTCCAAGAATTACATCCAGACCTTGGGAGTGTAAGACTATCAGATCTGCTAGGAAGGATACTCCGTATATCTCAAGGGTAAGATTTGGGCATAGAGAGCTGGTCCTCATTTATGAGCCCGGGGAATAGATTTATCATGGGAGTAGCTAAGGAGGATATAGATAACCCGTATTTTCCCACAAACTTATTTGACACAAAAGAATGTGAAGCTCCAGAATCAAATAGGACAAATGCTGGTATTGAATTAACTAGGAACGTACCGAGAACAACATCTGGCGCTGCCTGGGCTTCCTCTGCAGTAACATGGTTCACCCGTCCCTTGGTGAACTGGCCTGCTGGCCTTGTGATGCCGCCGGTAGCTGGAACTCCTGAGGTCGGCTTGGCTAGAGCCACACCTTGCTGTTTCTTCGGGCATTTGTTGGCATAATACCCCGTCTCGTTACAATGAAAGCACGTAACTCCGAAAGCCGAGGAGGTGGAGTGCTTCTGCTAGAACTGCCCTCCGGATGAAGTGTTGCGGAAGTTGGAGAGGTTGGAGCGCTGTGGCGGTGCCGGAGTGCGGGGCGTGGAAGATTGAAATTTCCCACGTTGCGGTGGCTGCGACGTGGTGATGCGAGGTTTGGGCAGACCTCCTGCGTTGAACCTTTGAGCAGCCATCCTCCGCTTGCGGTTCTCCATTTCCATGTGCTTGGCCTCCTGCCTGATTGCTTTATCCACCAACTGCTGGAAGTCGGTGAAATTCTGAGAGATTAGTTGGACAGAGATATCATCATTTAATCCCCCCAGGAACCTTTCCTGTCTGTCCTCATCTCTGGCTACGTCAGCTGGGGCGTAGCGGGCGAGTTGATTGAATCGGTGTAGGTACTCATTCACCGTGCGGTTGCCCTGACGGAGTGCATAGAATTCCTTTTTCTTCAACATCATCATTCCCGCCGGGATGTGTGCATGGCGGAAGGCTCGCACAAAGTCGGCCCATGTGATGGATTGAGCATCATTATGGGCGATGCAGTAATTATCCCACCATTCCGATGCGGGACCGTTAAGTTGGTGAGAGGCAAACAAGACCCTCTCACGATCAAAGCACTAGGTGATGTCCAGCTTCTTCCCAATAGTTCGAAGCCAGTCATCGGCGTCCATTGGTTCGGTACTGCTTGAGAAAGTCGGCGGACGCATCCTCATGAACTCGGACATGGTCAACCTCTGGTTGTGCGGGGGTGGAGTCGAAGCTGCTGCTGCTGCGGTAGCGATTTCAGCATTTTGAGCATTCTGCAGTGATTGGGCGAGAAGGTCAATCAGATGGGTCTAATTCGCCATCATCTAGCTCCAGTCGGGTCCTTCTGCCGGTGGTGGTGGTGGCTACGGAACGTGATTATCCTGATAGTCCGCCTGATCGTTTCCTTGACCATTGGCACTGCCGCTGCCGTTCCTGCAGGTGTTCACCATCTGCTGGATCCTCCAAGGATTTAGAAAAGGTAGCAAAGAACTATAAGGGGGATAAATCTAAAATAGCCCAAGAACCAATAAACACACAACAAAGAACCAAATTTTCATAATAGTTCTTTTATTCATTTATTTTATTAATGGATTATGGCTATCACAAAGGTAATTGATAGCTCATAATTCGCGACTAAAGTACGGACTAATGGAAAACATCTATGGGGTACTGGGGTGTAGTCTATCTCATTAGAGCTAGCCTCGCCTGCCTTGTAGCTAGCCATCTCTGCTTCGACTGCCTTCAGTCTTGCTTCCGTATACTCCAAGCTATCCTGGACGGTACGCAAGTCCTCCAAGGTGTTTCCTTAGCCATAGTCCAGTGCCTTCGTCAAGTCCACCTGGTGCGTCAGCTCGGGGGAATCTTCTTCTTTGGCGGTGCGGAAGACGCTGTCGAGTTTGGTCGGAAGATGCATTGGGTAATAGTGGAACCCGGTGCCGACGAGGTAACGGTCGCAGATGTGGCGAAGTCGACGTACTGCCTCTCTCGCTGCATCCTGAATGCCATCAGCGAAGGTGTCGCGTCTGATCGGAGCGTGGAAGATGTGGAAGACTGAGTTCGGCGACAGATCGGAGTAAATCAACACCTCCACTCTCCAGAGACGTTGTTCTCCAACCATGTACCTATAGCCCCGGAATGTTGGCCTCTTCTTGTACTCCAAATGTTGCATCATCTCCCAAAGAAGCTTGACCCAGTGTCCAGCAAGAACTCCGTGAGAGGTAGCGTCCGGAATCTCGGCCATCTACAGTTTTTGAGAAAGAGATGAATCAGTAACGGCTTTAAAGAGAAAGGTTGAGATAGGATCTGGACAGACTCAAAATAGTTTTAGTATTTGGAAATAAGTCCTTAGGAAAATTGTGGGGCCACGACCTACAGTCGATATGGCTCTGATACCACTTTTGTCGAACCCGGGAATGAAGGATCCTGAATTCTCCGTGTCTTTTCACTAGTCCAGGATTTCTAGTGTACACAGTCAAACCAAAGTGATAGCACAATCATATCATGCACTTTATTAATAATAACTCAGAGTTTATTACAAAAGAGGCCTGAGGCCAAAAACAAATAACACAGCGGAAGACAAAATAGTTGTAGACCACATGACTTGCCACAGGCAATCGTCTGGGGGCGTAGCCTAGTCGTCAAGATCCTCACCGTCCTGATAGAGGTCTTCTCCTCAATAAAGATTATTCAGCAAGAGTAAGCAGAACTTCCGTGCTTGCAAGTTACACCCAATATTGAAAGTTTATGCACGCATAAGGTAAACAAAGGATAATGGCAGGGTTATTTTGCATAAACAACATTTTCAGGGTAAATACCAATAATAATTTCTAAGGCCAGTTTTGATATTATAACTAAAATCAGTGTTTAAAATGACGATTAATAGCGGATAACCTCCATTAATTTAATGGTGAAGGATACCCTCCTATCACTTGGCTAACCGTCCAATTTTTACCATAGGATTATCCATCCTAAAATCATCTGTTGAAATCATTTTATAAACCAAAAACAAGTCTAACTTAGAGTAGCCTTGCTAGCATGTCCATGACCGCGGACGCGGCTATTCGAATAGTTTCTACTCTGCAGAGTTTGTACAGCTTTACCCACACGAGATAATATGCTTTTAATGTCGGCCAAAGCACGCTTCCGAAGGCGTGTGACTAAGCAATTATCATGAGGCCGTTACAATGCAATGCCTTAATGTATTTATGCCCGCTAAGGTTTCGCCACCATTGGACTAACCATCCTCTGGGAGCCCCCTCTTGCGCCAGGTGGGACTACTGTCTGACCGACCCCCACACAAACAACATAGCACAAATGACACTAAGACGCCACAAATTATTTAGCCAAGTCCTACCCATACAAGACATGTGGTGGTACGGTAAGACGTAGCAAAAAGCGGCTCAAAGGCCGGTCCTTAACTGACTCGGGCGACTTCCAATTAGAATCCTGGGCCTTAATCCTAACCGGATTAAGCCCGTGCATAAACCTGCACCCACTATTTATCCATCTCGCCCAAGTCCAAACCCATTTTATTTTATTTAGGGTAAAAACCTCTTTATAAACCTTTCGTGGTAAAACAATACCACAGAATCAAATTTAAATCAAGTTGTAAAGATTTGGCTAAATCCTCCTAAATTTATAAATATGATCTAGGCATGGCTAAGCATATGACAAATTTTACCTAAGGGTGACAAGGCATTCATATTCAATAGTCAAATTGGCCATACAATGAAAGTTGGAATAACTATATACTTAACACAGGACATTCAAACATTTATATAAACATATGCATGCAATAGTAATTTGAAACAGAAATTAAATACTTTAAAATACTGGGAACAATATGATCAATAGTGTAACTTGCCTTCGTTGAAGTCTTGAAACTCTAAATCGTCAGAAGGTTCTAACTCTCTGGAGTCGTCGAGGTCTATACGCGAAAATACGATAAATTAACTTCAAATTCAAATAAATTCAAAAAGACAATTCAAATTAACTCCAAATTGAAATATTTTGGTTTAAATAGCTAGATTATAATTTTATAAAGATTTTTCAACTTGAATCACCCAATTTGGAGCTTGGATGCAAAAGATGTGAATTTTAGAAGTTTAATTCCTAATTCTGCAAATTAAATGAATTTCCCGATTTATTTTCCTAAAGAAAAACCTATTTACTGTGCAAGGCTGACATCAGCAACGAATTTCCGGGATTTAAAGGGTTTAAAACAATTCTCTGACGTGTGGGCCCTACGTATCATAGACACGGTCCACGTGAACCAAGTCTACGGACTTTTGGCTCAGGAGGACTGAGCTGACGCGGCTGTGCGTGTGTGACGTGGCACCATGTGAGCGAAACTGGCGATGTGGCGCACACGTGGCCATGAGCTGGCGCGTGCATGGCAAGGCCACGTAGGACCAAGCCTGGCGGTGCTCCAGTGAGGGACCACGCCGGCGTTCTACGCCACGGCGAGCGGAATGGGTGCGCGTATAATGAAGCTGAGATCAGTGCGAACACGTGGGTTACCCTAGTAGTGGTGGAGCGTGGCCGGATGGTCGTCGGCGGCGAGGATTGGCGGCGATGAACTTCGGTCGTCGACGAAGTAGTGGTTCCGGCGATCCTCCGAGGAAGTGGATGGTGGCTCCGGCTTCGCGTTGATGCGGTGGTGACGATGGTGTGGTCGGCGGGGACGGAGGGGCTCCGGTGGTGCCGGAATCGGAGAAGAATCTCCCGCGGTCACCGGCGATGAAACTTAAAACTGGAGCGCTACGGGGCGGGAAGCGAGCAGTGGATGGTGGCTACGAGTTGTGGAGGTCGAGGCTGTCCCGGCGCACCTATTTATAGGGCGCGGGCGTGGCCGAGGCAGAGTTTCGCCCAAGAAGGTCCACGCGAACCCGCAGCGAAATCGGCGGAATTGAGGCCGGAGATGGATGGTGATGGCCGTGTCGGAGGCGGAGAGGATCTGGGGTTTAAATGCGTGCGTCAATCAGGGAGATGCAACCAGATTTGCCCGCGTATGGAAGGTCTCCGAATCCACGACAATGGCGGACGTGGTGAGAATGGAAAGTAGCGAGGTGGAAGAAAGGAAGGAAGACGACGAAGTAGAAGCGTTGGATTTTGATCCAACGGTGTACACTGCGGGAGCGAATCAGTAAGTGACGGTGGTGTGCAACCGTTTGATTTTAATCCAACGGTCGCGATAGATTGAAGTGATGCGAGGATTAGGAAAGTACTGAGTCCATGTGAGCCGTCCGATTGAGATCTGACGGTCCACACGCGAGGGACGTTCGTTTGGCCCAAGGTTGCGTGAACTCTGGCCATTGGATCTTGACCCAATGGTTGATGGGTGATGGTGGTTTTACCTGCGATGGAGCCGGCCGTTGGATTTTAATCCAACGGTTGAAGGCGATGGCGCGGTGGAGCGGGCTGTGCGCGCGCGGGAGAGATGTGGGCCAAGCTGGGTTTCAGCTCACTGGCCGTTTGGGATTTCCTTTTGGTTTTCTAATTAATTTAATTCTGATAATTCAATTAGGCTTTAGAATATAGCAAATTAAGTCCAAAAATTTTGAGAAAATTCACAAAAATTCTCTGAGGCATTTAGGATTTAAATAAAATATTTCCAACTATTATTTGGTAATAGATTTTGCAGATAAATTTGTTTAGCTTCAATTTGATTAAGTAAAAGCTTTTAAAAAATTCAGAAAAATCCACAAAAATAATAAAACTTTATTTTTCAATTGAAATTTAAAATTTGGGCTGTTACACGTCTTGCCATCCTACGAGTGTGCAACATCTATGCCAACGAGTTGAAGAATTCGGTGTTTCATCTTCATCCCCATGCCTCCGCAGTGGATCGTCCAGCCCGCTACCACTCCACTGATGGAGAAGAAGATGCTACCGTGGTTCAGCTTGCTCACTTCATTGCCGCCTAGGAGGAAGCCATGTAGATGACTATAGTAGAGCTAAAGGGAGCCTATGAGACCCTGTAGCTCGCAGAAGAGAGGATTGCAGAGCTTGAGGAACCTTTGTATGCCCAGGAACCGTTTCGACATCTACCTGAGGAGCTCGGGGAGCCAGAGTCGGTCGTGCTTGCACCTGAGCCACCTGTTCTTGTTGTGTTAGTTCTAGGTCATTAGGATCAGTTCGCAAGGATGCTTGTTCATCCGCCAGTCTATGGCAAAGAAGAGAACTATCATGGTTGTGGAGATTACCTTAGTGAGTGAGGTAGCCAAGAGCTTAGGCTTTAGTCAGTTGAGGATTAGAGTGTGAGAGCCGCGTCAGCTTAAGATTCGTAGGGCTGTACTTTAGGCATTAGATTGCGTGCTAGGTTCACTTCTTGTTTTCCCATGTTTGTAGTATTAGCTCCAAGAGCCCTTAGGTACTTGTTGCAGCCATGCTAAGACCTTATTATTAATATAAAGGTTGCTTCAGTTGAGTTCTTTGTGATGTGTTTGTTGGGTTTAACCTACCCTTGCTTATTTCTATCTTACCTAATCCCTTGGATCTTCTGCCAAATGGTTTAGAATCGCAACACAGCTGCTAGTGGATTAGGAACCAATGGAGCCGATAGAGAGAGCAGAGGGAAGTGAGCAGATCCTTGCAGGACCAGTTCTACCTCAAGCACTGCCTTTGGACTTGCAGACCTTTGGAGCATTCATGACCGCCTAGACTTTGCTGTGTACACTATGATGAATCAGATGTAGAACATGAACAGCAACCAAGCCAACAACAATACAGTACCAGTTGCTCATGGTCACCATGGATAGTCCAAGCTAGCAGAGTTCATGAGGACTTGTGTGCCGATGTTTTCAAAAAGCTTGTCGCCAGTTGAAGCTGACGATTGGCTTCGTGTGATTGAAAGAAAGCTACTAATCACACAATGCAATGATTATGAGAAGGTTTTTTATGCTACCCATCAGATGGAAGGCATTGCTACTGAATGGTGGGAGAATTTCTGTGTTGCACACGAGACCCCACAGAACATTACATGGAAAGAGGTTTCTATAGTTTTTCGCCAGTACCATGTGCAGAAGGAATCATAGATCTGAAGAAGGGCAGGTTCCGTGCACTCAAGCAACAAGGTATGACAATGTTGGATTACCTCAATAAATTATCTCAGCTTGCCTGTTATGCTGTAGAAAATGTTGCTACCGACAAAGTTAGACAGAGTTGTTTTCTAAAAGGATTGAACATCGGACCGCAAGTCAATTTGATTGCCCATACTTTTCTGGATTTCCAGGAGTTGGTCAACAAGTCCCTTGTCCTTAAAGACAAGCGCAAGGGGTTGCACGACAACCGGAAACGCAGAATGGCTTAGCAGGGAGGCCACAAGTCTCAGCAGAGAGCAAGGATGATGCCTCAATAGTTTACTCACTTTCCCCTACAGAATTCTACTCAGAACCTACACCAGCAACTCATCCAGCTACTCAGAACCTACACCAGCATCTCATCTAGCTACTCAGAATTTCATAGTCCTACCCAATTCAACACCAACCCAGGAAGCAACCAACAAGGTGTCCCCGGACTTTGCTACAATTGTAGAGAGACAGGGCACTTCTCCAACAATTGCCCTTAGAAAAGAGTTGTGACTCCAGTTCGCTTCAACCTCGGAGCCACCCTAGCCAAGATGTCAGTGCCAGTAAGCCAACGAGGAGCACCTCAAGTTGTCGGTCAAGTCAGAGGAGCACCACAATCCGTGGTCAGAGGCTGTAACATCCCAAGTTTGGGCTTGTGTTTCAAATGTAAGGAAAGTAGAAGAAATTAAAAATTTTCTTGCATCTTGCTGTAATTGAGCTATTCTGTAATTCTTTTTCAAGGAATTGTGGAATTGGAAAATCACAAGCTTCAAAAACCTTAGCCTTGACCCTTTGAAAACTTTCTTGGTTAATCTTGTGATCAATCTCTGGAGATAATCTTCCTGATTGCTAGGGATGCTGTGGGACCCCTCTGAAAAATTTCATAATTCTTAGAAATTATTTAATAATTTTAAGAGGTAAGTCAAATCAGTTTGACTATGGTTAAACCCTAGTTCAGTACCTGGTTGAAATTTTGGAGAAAAATATAAGTCATAAAAGTCTCTAAAATTTTTACACAAGGTCAATCCTAAAGTCAGCAAGCTCTTGTAAAAATTTCAGAAATTTTGGAGTTAGTTTGTTACCTTGAAAAATTCTCCAAAGTTCTCTGTTCTAATCTAACCCTAAAACTTGGGTTCACTGTTCCTTGGATGTGAACCAGTCTTAGGCTCGAGCCACTTGACTTGGCTCTGTCAACTAGCGCACTTGGGCTCGTTTTAAAACGCGCAATCTTTGCGAGTCATTGGATTTCAATCGGGCGGCCCTCATTCGCGAGGACGTTCGGACCTCCTTATCGCTCACTTAAATCTCAGCCGTTCATTTTCTATTGTACCGCCCTCGTTCTTTTAAACGTTCGGACCTCCGATCATCTCTTTTAAATTTGGGTCGTCCGCTTTTAATCCAAGAGTTGAGATGATTTGACTCAGCCTTTGTAACTTAACCTAACCCCTTAGTTCATTAGCACCTTTGGATGCGCAATAGTTTGTGCAACCCATTTTGGTACTTTACGGGCACCGCCGTGGTCTCCTTCGCCGGTGATAAGCCGGAGAAAACCCTCGGTGAAAATCCCGGTTGTCGGATTTAGACAAACACTGTAGCACAATCATTAGATCTTAAGAACAATCATTAGCTATTTAATTAGTATCTTTGTCGGAAGCTCGTGTGTTAAGCATTAAGTGGGTGGCCCTGAGTCTCTGACTCATGGGCCCAGCCACTTAAACACCCCGCTGGCATTACGCACTATCTTTAGGACACCATTAAGGCTAATCATGGTTAATCATTGCTTTAGCAATAAATGGCTGTCCTAAAAGGACTTAATGAGTCGCTGCCATGTGGGCCCGCGCTCGGACATGTTTGTTGGCTTGGGTTAAGTCCCGAGTCACTTACAAGTGGGCCCGCGTGCTTAAACCCCTGTAGTGTGGTCATTAGGACAAAGGCTGGGCCCATTAATTACTAATCATTATTAGAAATTAATGGATGTCCTAAATAGCCCTTTGTATCACTTACTAGTGGGCCCGCACATTTAAACCCTCTCTGTGCACTAAAAGCCCACGTGTGTTGGTGCACAGCACTTTGTTGATCTTGGACCATCGATCTTGAGATCAACGACCCAGATCTTCGGGAATGTTCGGACCACCGAACGTTCCAAGTCTCTGTGGGCCGCCCATTTCTAGATCTGCGGCTTAGATTGCGTGGACGTTCGGACCTCCGAACGTTAATACGCTCTGAGCCCTCCATCTTTAGATCGACGGTCGCGGATGGTTGGAACGTTCGGACCTCCGAACGCCCCGATCGTCGTGGACCGTTGGATCTTGATCCAACGATGGGCACTGTGGGCCATGCACGCGCGCGTGCTGTGCTCGGTGCGTGTGGGCCGTTGGATTTGATATCAACGGCTCAGGTTTTTCCACATTGGATTTGTAATAAGTAATTCCTGAAATCTTTTATTTGTGAACTGTTAATTGCTTTAAATTTCAAAATATCATAACTAATTCATTTCAACTCCATGTTAGATGATTCAAATTGTGTTAAAATTCTGTTTAACTGGACTTTAATCTAAAATGTGTTTAGATATTGTTCTGTACCAGAAATTTTTGTGGATTGTATTAACTTACTTTAGCATTTAATTATTGCTCTAGAAATTCATTTAAACTTGAAAAATGCATAAGTGATTCTCTGTGACTCCAAATCTAGTAAACTAAGATGTATTAAATCCCTCTGATAATATGCTTTAATGTAGAATAGGTTTTATTCATGTCCTTGCCTCTGAAAAATGCTATGCCCTAGTTTCACAACTTAGAAAAATCATAAGTAATTCAATTTAACTCCAAATGAAGTAAATCCAATTTTTCTGTCCTTAGAATGCCATGCTCTGCCTACCATAAAAATTTTATATTTAGAAACGTTCCGGAAAATTATGCCATGAACAGTAACAGATAGGAATTTAAATTTGAATTTCCAGCAGACTGAAATTGTTTAGGCTATAACGTTTGAATGCTTAATCCAAATTGATTGATTCTTGTTGCTAAATTCATTTAAATTCATGATCTTCCTGATGTGTAAATTCCATGGAATTTGGATGACTTTGATTTTTGAGTCTTTTTCGGTGTTCTTCGTTTTTATTGGGTTTTCGCGTTCTCGTGTTAGGTTCTGAAGAATTTGTTGAACCTGAGAGTGATCCTCTGCAACAAGAGGACTTCCAACAAGGCAAGCAGATGTAGCATCATTTGATTATATTGCTCCTATTATTTTCAAAGTCTAATATATTGTTTGCAAATTCTACGTATGTATTACTATCTTGTGTTAAACTATTGTCGATTAGTTGACCCATTAGATGCATAATCTGTAGGTAAATGTTTATCCTCTACTACTAAGCCTAGGAGTATCTTGCTGTGATTTAGGGTTCGTTGGATGAGCCCTTGTCACTTAGTAGTTTACGAGTTAATATTGGTTAGTTATGCATAGCTACCGGTAGGATTGGGCGGTTGTCGACTTAGTCGATAACCTTGATCACACAAATCATATTATGAAACTTTTGTTCGGCACCTTGTGCTATGTTTATTTGAGAAAACTAAAACTGAAAACAAAATGTTTTAGACTTGGGCACAATGGTATGATGGTGTGCTTTTGGGTGTGACCGGAATGGTGCCCGAGTCAACAAGGACCGAATTACTTGCGTCATCGTACTGAGCATTTTGCATGCTAACCACACTAGAGGGAAATGAGACCTCTCTTGACTTAGTACTTTGGCGTGTGTTAGCTCCGGGTCGTAGGAGGTTGTTGGAGGAAAGATGTTGGGAGCATTGCAGTTGTCCGAAAGCCTTCACCCTGATGGGATTTGTTGACTTTCGGCTTTGTAATATAGCGTATGGGTTCCTATCCATACGAGCGGCTCATAGTTAATGCACAATATTGGAAACGTCTCGTAGGACTTAGCCGTGCCGGTATACCTTTGGAAGTGTGCTTGATCTAGTGGCAAAAAGGTGGTATGAAGTGTGGGTACATTGGTACACCCCTGCAGGGTTAAATCTATTCGAATAGCCTCGTCCTAGGTTATGGACACACTCGAGTACGCTCCGTGAGAATTAGACTATAACCTTTTTACTAAAACTTGAACTTGGGTGGTACGAATGGGTAATTCATGCTATGTTGTGGTGGCTATTAGGTTAGTCACCTCTAGGTGGTTACTTGTGTTAATTATGGCTACCTCGCTATTATTTCAATGATTAAAAACAGATTTGACAAATTGCCTTCAATCTATTACATTATTGCAACTAAAAATTGCTTTATGCGTCCAATTAACCATATAACCATCTCCTTTGTTTCAGCTTGCATGTAGCTATGTATAGGCTTGTTACCCGTAAGTCTTGCAAGTACACTTTTGTACTCAACTGCATTGCTTTGTTGTTGCAGAGGAGGAAATGGATCCTTAAGGGATCGACTTTTGTGAGTTTTGCTGCGGTGGGTGCGACTAGCTTGGCGGCCCGGTCGGTTGCCTTGTGGGTTATGTGGCTAACCGGTCGTCTTTTGTTATCGCCATCTTATGACACTTTTGCTTCTGCTGTTATATGTCACTTTGATGCCATTTGGCCGGCCGGCTCTTTTGTAATAACTCTATATCTTGTATGTCTTTTGCTAGACTTAGTATTGTAAGTATATGGAAGTGATGCATGATTTTGTAAAGATGTATGTGTGCTGAAATTCTGGGAAGCACATATCCATCGAGGCTTAGGATATTTAATTGGTAATACTAGAACCAGTTGGAGGTTAAGTATTACGAGTTAAATACTCCGGGTCCTCACAGAGGTCGTGTCAACCACATCAATCTGGAAGGAGTTCAAGAAGCACCTGACGTAGTACTGTGTAAGTTCGTAGTTAACTTAGTACATGCATCAGTTTTGTTTTATTCTGGAGCTTCACATTTATTTGTTTCTCGAATTTTTGCAAGCAAGAATAATTTAGAAACTATGCATCTTAAGCATACTTGTTAGTCTAGTTGCTTGGAGCAGAGTTAAGCTCTAAGTTGGGATATTTAGGACTAAGTTACTCATTTTTGGAGTTGAGTTTCTAGCTAGCTTTATTATTTAGACATCCACACTTTAGATGTCATACTTGGTGTGGATTGGTTATTAAAGCACAAAGCTGTGCTAGATTATGGCCGAAGAGCTGTAACAATCAAAGGTACCAATGGAAATAAAGTGGAGTTTTTAGTCACTACAGTACGAGATGGACACCTGGCAATTAATAGTTTGAAGACTGCATCTTTAGAGGATGTGTTTGTTGTTAGAGAGTATCCAGATGTTTTTCTAGAAGATTTGCCGGGAATGCTGCCAGATCATGACATCAAGTTCGTTATTGATTTAGTGCCTAGAACAACACCTATTTCTAAGAGACTCTATCGGATGCCAGCCGATGAGTTAGTTGAAATGAAGAAGCAGATTGGACAACTTCTTAAGAAAGGTTTTGTGAGAATGAGTTCGTCACCATGTGGAGCCCCAGTTCTGTTTTTCAGAAAGAAGGATGGAAGTATGGGGATGTGTATCGATTATCGTGCTCTCAACGAGGTTATTATCAAGAATAAGTATCCACTTCCCCCGATAGATGATTTGTTTGATCAGATAAAAGGAACCAGAGTGTTCTCGAAGATTGACCTACGGTCAGCTTATCATCGGTTAAAGATTTGTCCCAAGAATGCACAAAGACCACTTTTTCTTCGCAATATAGACATTATGAGTTCCTAGTCATGTCATTTTGTCTGACCAATGCCCCTGCATATTTCATAAATATGATGAATAAGGTTTTCAAAGAATATTTGGATAAGTTTGTAGTAGTGTTCATTGATGACATTCTGCTCTATTCCAAGACGGAAGAAGAACATGTCGAGCATTTGAGGATAATACTTGAGACACTCAGAGAGCATCGGTTGTATGCTAAGTTTAATAAGTGTGACTTTTGGAAGCAGGAAGTTGATTTCCTTGGTCACGTGATGACAGCAAAAGGAGTAGCAATTGACCCTAGTAAGGTTAAACAGTGTTACATTGGGAGCCACCCAAGACAGTGACTCAGATTTGCACTTTCTTGGGAATGGTAGGTTATTAATGTCGTTTCATTGAAGGATTTTTCACACTTGCTAAACCTCTTATGATGTTGTTAAAGAAAGAGAAAAAGTTTGCCTGGACTTCAGCCTATGAAGAAAGTTTTCAGGAGTTGAAGAAGTGTTTGACATCAGCCCTAGTGCTAGTACTGCCAGATATTCGGAAAGATTTTGATATCTATTATGATGCTTCATGTCAAAGATTAGGTTGTGTCCTGATGCAAGAAGGAAGAGTTGTAGACAACTGAGACCACATGAAGAGAGTTACCCCACTCATGATTTGGAATTAGCTACCATTGTGCATGCATTGAAAATTTGGTGCCATTATCTTATTGGTAATTGATGTGATATATATACAGATAATAAGAGTTTAAAGTATATTTTCACCCTGTCTGATTTGAATATAAGACAGAAGATGGTTGGAGTTAATAAAGGATTATAATCTTGAAATCCACTACCATCCCGGTAAAGCTAATGCTGTGGTAGATGCTTTGAGTCGTAAGAGCTACTGTAATGCTTTGGGATGAAAGAAAGTTGTGTAGAACTTCACGAAGAATTTCAGAAGCTGAAGGTAGAAGTTGTAGCAGAAGGATTTTTGTCCAGTTTGGAAGTAAAGTCTACGTTGGAACAGCATATTCGTGCAGCTCAATCAGATGATGCTGTGATAAAGGGTATTAAGCTTAAGATGGAAGAAGGAAAGTTCAAGGATTTCACTAAGGATGATCAGGATACACTTGGGATCAATAGACGTATCTATGTACCTGACAGTAATGGTCACTACTACAGAAAGCCTCATCACAGACGGTTCGGAACTGTCATCACAGACGGTTGGAATACTACAGAAAGCCTCATCACGCATTTGTTGGGCTCGTCATCACGAAGGTTTCCAACCGCTCGTAAAAGTACGTCTGTGATAACGTGTTATCACGAGCGGTTTTGAGCCGTCTATGATAAAAGCTATCACGAGCGGTTCGGAAAAGAGCCGTCAGGAAAACAGCTATCGCGGCGGTTCTTGTTCAAACCGTCGTGATAGTTGCTTTCACTGACGCTCTTGTTTCGAACCGTCTGTGATAGTTTTTTTTATTGCAAAAAAATATATTGTCATTTCATGGATACACTCATACACATACACTGCCATTTCCGAAGCCTCCCAAACATGGATTCATTGATACACATACATGGATTCCCAACTCCTAAGCTTCCCAATAAATTTCTCAAGCCATGGATTCATGGATACACGCATACACTCGATCATATACAAGTACCAACAGAAGTAGAATATGGAGGAGAATCTAACAGAAATCTGAATATGAATCTAACAGAAATTATTCTTACTCTCTGATTTTACCATGGCTTAAAATTTTCAGAGAGTATGATTTTACCATGGCTTCAAATTTTCAGAGAGCATGGAAAATTCTAAGCCATGATAAAATCATCTCTGATTTTACCATGGCTTCAAATTTTCAGAGAGTAAGGAAAATTCTAAGCCATGGTAAAATCAAATTCTAAGCCATGGTAAAATCAGAGAGTAAGAAAAATTTAAAGCCATGGTAAAATCAAAATCACAGACGGTTGTTAATCCCAACCGTCTGTGATGAGGATACACACACTGACGGTTGGTATCACGAACCGTCTGTGAAGTATCATAGACGGTTCGTTATACTAACCGCTGCAGCGATGAGGTGTCTCATCACGCACGGCTCCTTCTTCCAACCGCTCGTGATACTTCACAGACGGTTGGTATAAGGAGCCGTTTGTGATGAGGCACTATCACAGACGATTCTTATTATGAACCGTCTGTGAAGTATCACAGACGGTTGGTAATAAGAACCGTATGTGATGAGACACTATCACAGACGGTTCCAAAGGGAACCGTCTGTATAAGTTCAACACAGACGGCTCTTTTGGAATCGTCTGTGATGAGGTGTCTGGTATGGCCTGTTTTGTAGTAGTGGGTTTAAGCAAGCTGAATTTAAAGGAGGTTCATGATTTGAAGTATTCCATTCACCTGGGAAGTACCAAGATGTACGAGGATATTAAGGATAAATTCTGGTGCCAAATCTGAAGTTAGAAGTCGCAGAGTTTGTTGCCTTGTGTGACGTGTGTCAAAGAGTAAAAGCAGAACATCAGAGGTCAGCAGGTCTGTTACAGCCATTGAAAATTCCAAAGTGGAAATGGAAAGAGATTGGTATGGATTTTATCACTAGTTTACCCAGGACTCAATTGGGTTATGATTCCATTTAGGTAATAGTGGATCATTTAACGAAAGTTGCACATTTCATGCCAGTCAAAACCACTTACTTTGGAGATCGTGTTGCATAACTATATATGTTAAGGATTGTTAGTTTACATAGTGTGCCCAAGAAGATAGTGTCAGATTGAGGATCTCAGTTCACCTCGCGTTTCTGACAGAGTTTGCATGAACCTTTGGGGACTCATTTA
Source organism: Ampelocalamus luodianensis (assembly GCA_036346255.1). NCBI lineage: Eukaryota > Viridiplantae > Streptophyta > Magnoliopsida > Poales > Poaceae > Ampelocalamus > Ampelocalamus luodianensis. Next base: position 29,381,534 of record CM070637.1, read on the forward strand.
GATTTCAGTACTGCCTATCACACTCTGACGGATGGCCAGACTAAAAGAGTGAATCAAGTGTTGGAGGATATATTGAGAGCTTGTGCTCTAGCTCATGCCACCAGTTGGGACAAAAGTTTGCCTTATGCAGAATTCTCGTGCAACAATAGTTTTCAAGCTAGCCTGCCAATGTCGTCGTTTGAAGTTTTGTATGGTCATGCTTGTAGAACCCTCTGAATTGGGAAGAGATAGCCATGCGTTTAGTATTCGGACCAAATATAATTCAAAAAGCTGAGGACCAAGTGTGTATGTGCTGGTAGAACCGAAATCTTCTTAATTTTCGTTCTGTTTTTATTGTGTTGAGCTGAAAATAAATTGGAAATGTAGTAACTTTTTTTGTTTACCTGGGAATTCTATGCTTATTTGGTGTAGTACATAATAGATAGCCACGAAATAAATTCAGTTGCTAGTTGCAACTATCAACCTTATGGGACACAACATGAAGTTTCGCATTGTCAGACTAGAAAGAACTAAACATTGATGGTTTATTTGTTTGGCAGGAAGCTGGAACATAAATTGAGCCTATGGGTGACCTGAACACTGAGATTGGGAAAAAAAAACTTGGTCGGCTTGTTAAGGAGAGGTGTGTATGTGTGTACTCTACGAGCAACTACAGTGTGTATCAAGTTGAGTTTCTTCAATGGTTCTTCTCTCGTTCTTGTTTTGTTGGGTGGCGAGTAAGTTGATGTGATTTGGTCGTGTTGTGATCGGACTTATAAAATATGTGCTTTGTACTCATCATTTTTTTGTTTGTGTTGTTTCTGGGGTGAAAGTATTGGCATTGTATTAGTTTCAAGGTCTTGGGTCTAAAACTCAGGCTGCATGGCTGATCCATGATGGAGCAAACCATTAACGGGTTGAAGTTTTGAAGTGGCAAACCCAATAAGCAACAAAAATAACCCATAAGCTGAAACAGCACAAAAACTAAAACAACTCACATTGACCCAGGATGATAATCCAATGAACAGAAAAGGTGACTAAGATTTACTAAAATTTCAGACGGCTTTGACCTAGTCGGCCCCTATTTTATATTCCTTAGCACGGGGCGTCAAGGTAATCGGACTCGTCCAAGCAACTCGCCCTTAGTGCCGTGATCTCCATCCCTTCGCGACCCCTTTCCTGCTGGCGTGCATGTCGATTCCCTAGCGCCTCGCGATGTAGTTGGCCTTAGCCGATGGAATTCGGAAATAGGGAATGTTGATGGTAATGCACAAGTGCAGGAGAAATCTGAGACGTTAGAAAAGATCAACGACACAACACACGGTCATGTCAATACAGAACGAACATGAAGGGCAAGAACCGTGAAGGAGGGAGGAGACGGTTGGACTCTGGACCAAAACGCCGGCATGGCAAGCCTGTTGTCGTAATGTCATCATGCCCCAAGAGTTGTTGAAGGACCGGTTAGGGAGGAAGTGGAGCCCTGACAAAGCTGATGGAACTATGGCATAGCAAATATAAATAGTGCAGGCAAATATAAGAGGCGACGTCTGAGGTAAAAATACGAATCTGGTGAAAATTCGATTTTCATCAAACTTAGAAGATTCATGAAATTCTCAAAAAATACCACACGTAGTGGAGGATATGTTCTACATCTCTACAAAAAAAATTATCTTTGATCTCTCACTATTCCAGCAAAAAAAATATCTTTTCTATATCTCTTAAATGTCATCAAGTTTGATCAAAAAAATTTTCAGACACATCATGATATTCTAAAAAAAATACAACATGTAGTGGAGGATATGTTCTACATCTCTGCAAAAGAAAAAAAAACTTTGATCTCTCACTATTCTAACAAAAAATATCTTTTATGTATATCGCAAATGTTATCGAGTTTGATTTTGAAATTTTGCAGAGATATAGAACCTATCCTCCACCACATGTGGTATCTTTTCTGACATTTTTTTGAAACTTCTAAGTTTGATGAAAATTGAAACTCTCAAATTTTCACCATTCTCACATTGTTACTGTAGACGCCCCCGATATTAGCAGAGTCAAATAGGTGATGAGCAAAAGTTAGTAGCATATAGCAACCACACAAACAAGAATTTAGTGGGACATAAATCAGACACCTGGTACCAGGTTATATGTTGTATCATCGACCACTGGGTACAAGGGAGCATGCAGTCACGAAAGCAACGGGAAAGAGTCAGAATATGTACTGATAGTTCACAGCTGAGACAGGTACCAGGTTATATGTTTTACAATCGACCAGTGGGTACAAGGGAGCATGCAGTCACGAGAAGCAACGGGAGTCTCAGAATATATACTGACAGTTCACAGCTGAGACAGGACAACAGACTGACGAAGCATTACTGAAATAAGTGAGCATCCAAGCAGACTGAAGCAACATATCAAAGAGGTCAACTACGTCAACCGCAGTGTAGCAAATATTAAACCATGTGAATGAAGTTCAGCATCCGATCAAGTATGTCACCATGCATAAAAGTGCATAAAACTCATGAATGGGTCTGTTAGGAGTATACTACACATACCAATATTAACAAAATATACAGACATATCAAGTGCCCTGTCATATCAACAGAAGTTTAACAAAATACACTTCTTTACTTCGACACAAATCGATTAATTTTTTTCTTCAAATATATTTACCCCCTTAAAGCGGAAGGAATCCGCACTTAGCCCGGATTGCCAATACGACGAATTAGCATAAAACCCTTGTTGTTTTCGTAATTGTGATACGGTCCTACGCTTGAAAAGAGAAAATATTGTGGCCATCTGATCTCACGCCGGGGGGCTGATCCGGCCGTCCATCTGCGCGTTCCAACTTCAATGCCCTAGCCGTGCAGTCCTCTCCCGATCCACCAGAGGTTGCCACCTCCTCTCCTCGCTTTCTCGCCCTCACCCTCGCCCTTGCCTTCGTCGTCTCCGCTGCGTTTGCAGCTCGTATCCGTGCCTCGACTCGGCCTCAGCCTCACCTCCTCCCCTTCCTCCTTGCCATTGCTAGCGTTGCCCGCCATGCTTGCCCCTACCATCACCTCCTCCCCTTTCTCTCTGCTGACCAGGCCAGCGGTTGCCTTAGACCGGATCGTCCGTGGCGGGGAGACTTAGGGCAACTAGGGTCCATGGCGAGGGTGCGAACATGGGCGGGGTGGAAAGCCGAGGCCGCGGGGAAGGGAGAGGTTCCCTCTGTGTCTCTCTCTATTTCTCTCATTCTATATCAATTTGGGGATGAATCTTGTCATGGCACGGCGGTTTGTGATGGTTGCACCGGCAGTTAAAAAGACACTAGCGAGCGCCACACTGCCGACGCTGGCCCTGCTGTCGAGCCTCTTGTTGATGAGGCCCTAGGTGCATCTAGTACAATGGTGAGTAACTCTAAAATACCATCTTGTACTAGACCTTCAATTGGCATTGATTTGCAACAAAAGCGAGAAGCTCTTCATGCAGCCAAGAGGGGGGAGAGGGAGGTAGGCCAAGGAGGGAGATCAAGCCATGGAGAGTTGGATTTCAGCTAACACAAGAAAAAAGGAGATCAAGGAGACTTCAAATCCAAATGGATTCCAACTCATACTCAGAAACTGAATTGGATTCGGATTGGCACCATCCCAATTCAAATCTTCCTTTAAAAAGTTTAGTTATTTCCAATCAGCATGAAATGTCAATTTTAAAAAGGTTAGTTTAATTTCTGAAATTTAGAAATTGGAAATTAGAATTGAATGTTGATTTCATAAATCCGCATTGAATGAGGATTCGCGAAACCGAATCAAGTGAGGATTCGTAATCATTATTAGAGTAGGAAATAAAGTAGAACTCGAGAGAGATGAGAGAATTTTGGCCAAGTGACTGCCCCACCTCCCCCCAATCCGAATTGAGGTGGGATTCACCCACTATTCAAAAATTGAGTAGGAGGAATCTTTCCCCTCCCCCTTGGTCGGCCACTAGGTTCCCCCATATATTCATGGGTAGACCCCCCATGGTAAGCAAGTTTGAAGTTAAGGAATAAACAAAAAAAAATCACAATTTTGTGCCCTATATGGCTTTGCCGTGAGGGAGAGAAGAAGCGAGCTAGGGTTTTCATCTAATCTATGTGATCTCGTGTGGATCAACTCATCAATTCGTGTATAGGGTGCACGGTTTGGTGTCGTTCTTTGGGTTTGGTTTTGTTTTTCTCTTAGGATTCATTCAACAACAACAAAGTATCATTACTTGCTTTGGAGATACTTTCGTTCTTCCTTTTGGCTGAACATAGGAGGAAATCTAAGGTTTTGCTTCGATCAAGATTGAAATTCAAGTACCCTAAAAGATTGGGCCACTTTACAAATTGACTACATGTTGATCCGTATCGTTTTGGTATCAAAGCGTGGTTGATCACGATACGCGAAAATGTTTTCTTGCTACTTTAAGGTTGATCATCATGTCGAAAAATAGCAAACATGGTTCCAATGGTGGATCGGTTGAGGAGGTGGAAGAGCGTAGGTATGGTGATACACTATCATCGGACGTACATGCTCAATTTGATGCTACTACCGGCTATTTTCTTCGTCGCGAGGACGTGATGTGCACTCAACTTGAAGCTCACATTCAAGGAGTTCAAGACACAGTGAACGATCACCTCAATGCGAATGAAGGGCGTACGATGGAGGGTTTCTACAATCTAAACCTTGTTATCCACCACTTGGTCATGCAACTACCTCCAGTGCTGACACAACTACCTCATGGTCATGCACAACGTGTTGCATGCCATGGTGTAGAGGACTTCTATGCTGTTGATTCAGAGGAGGCTATCTCTGATTATTATGGGAGACATCAATGACCTCCACGACATGATTACTTTGATCATCGAGGTGCTAGACATGGAGGACATCATGGTGGAGGTGTTGACTGTGAGGACGACGGTATTGGAAGAATCAAACTCACCATATCGGAGTTCAAAGGCAGATCTGATCTGGAGGCTTATTTGGAGTGAGAGATGCGTGTCAATCAAATATTTGACAACACCACTACTCCGAAGAGAAGAAGGTTTGTGTTTATTCGATTAAGTTCACCAAATACACTATTATTTGGTGGTATCAATTGAATCATGCAGGGCAGCGTCCTAACACATGGGAGGCAATGAAGCAAGCTATGTGAGAACGATTTGTGCCAGCATACTATACAAGGACGCTGCATACAAAGCTATGATGGCTTGTTCATGGTGCTAAGTTGGTGAGCAAGTATTATCAAGAGATGCAAGTGCTTATGATCTGTACAGATATGCATGCTACAGGTGTGCGTGAGTCAGTAGAGGCAACCATGACACGTGATGTGAGCGTGGCCCGATCTTCTGAAAGGTACTGATAAGTCGATTGTGGAGAACACGACGTTGATGATCCAAAGGCTCCGACCGAAATAGATCGAACCCCTCGCAATCACTACACCACTGCTCCGTTGGTTATCAACCGTGTCGAACACGGTTGACCTCGCCAAGAAGGCTATCTCCTGCAAGCGAATCAAGAACACAAGTAAGAGAGTAGAATATGCAATTTGAAATTGTATTACGAATAATAATGAAGCTCACAAAGTTGGGGTTTCTCAAACCGAACGAGCGGCGAAACTGCTATGCAAAATAATCTAAAAGAAAAACCCAAGCAAAACTAAAGGGCGATGGCTCCTATATGAAGAGGGCGGCCAGGAGGTGGAAACCCTAGGCCGAGGTACTTTTTATGGTATTGTTCATGCATAAATAGTGCCTACATAAACAGTACGGGCCTAGGGGTGACCGGTCACCAGATGGACCTGGTCATCCAACAGATGGGCCAAGTTGTCAGCCAATACATTACATAGCCTGTGGGCCAACAATTGGTGATACAGCATCATGGCATATTGATACCGCACCATGGCATGTAGACGACGCTCGGCTAGTATGAGTAGATGTGGCTTGGTCCAACTAGTGAATATGGCAGTGCAGTAGCCGAAAGTCCTATCAGAGAGGATGTGGTTGATGTAGAGGATGTCGTGCAGTAGGTCAAAGCAGTGGTTGCATCCTCAGGGTTGATTTCCTCATCAACACATTTCTTTGATGGGCTGAACGACGATGTACAGAACCGTGTAGATTTGATGCAATACAACACCGTGCAAGAGCTACTTCATCAAACGGAGCGTGCTGAACATTGGGCGAAGGACACTCAAGAAAGGGGTAACCAAACCACTCAAAGCTGTTCGAGACATCCAACTTCATATGAGGGCGATGTGGGATCAACTCCCAAACTGGTTGCATCCACTACACCAGTTCACAGTACATTCAAGGAAGCTTCAAAGGTTATGAGTGCCGCGGGCAAAGAAGCATCGCATGCTGATTCTAGTGCATTCTCTATGGCTAGAACTAGCAATATTGAGTGCTTCAAGTGCAAAAGCAGGGGTCATATGAAGAAAAATTGTCCAAACATTAAGACGGTATTGTTTACACATGATGGTTATGCAACAGAAAGCAAAAAAGAAGAAACTAAAACTTCTGATGAATCTGAAAAGCTAGAACCAATCATTTCTGAACGGGGGTTGGTATTAGCTTGATGGCTCAAATGGTGCAAAGTGATAACATCGTTATTGCCCAAAAAGGACAACGACATCATATCTTTCAAACTGATTGCAGGATCAAAGAAAAGGTATGTAAGCTCATTATTGACAACAGAAGTTCAAGCAACATGATTGGTAAGAATGTGGTGGAATCACTCTCATTGTCCACATGAAGGCATAAAAAACCATACTACATTCAGTGGCTCAACAACATTGGCAAAGTCATGATCACACATAAGGTGAGAGTGCATATTATTATTGATGGCTACATCGATAAGGTGGAGTGCGATGTGGTACCTATGCCATCTTGTACTATATCTTCAATTGACATTGATTTGCAACAAAAAGGGATAAGCTCTTCATTCGGCCAATAGGAAGGAGAGGGAGGTAGTACGAGGAGGATGGAGATCAAGCCATGGAGAGTTGGATTTAGCCAAGACAAGAAAAAGGGGATCAAGGAGACTACAAATCTGAAATGGATTCCAACTCAAACTCATAAATTGAATTCTATTCGGATTGGCACCATCCCAATTCGAATCTTCCTTCAAAAAGTTTAGTTATTTCCAAAAAGCCTGAAATGTCAATTTTGAAGTCCGAGACGAATGTGGATTCAAAAACCGAATGTAAAAGGATTTAAAAAATAATATACATTTATTTTCAGCAATTAGGTTAGTTAAATTACTGAAATTTAGAAATAGCTAATTCGCATTAAATGCTGATTTCATAAATCCACATTGAATGAGGATTCGCGACACCGAATCAAATGAGGATTCATAATCAGCATTAGAGTAGGAAATAAAGTAGAATAGGAGAGAGATGAGGGAATTTCGGTCAAGTGGATGCCCCCCTCCCCACAATCCAAATTGAGGAGGGATTGTCCCCCAAACCAAATTGGGGTGGGATTTACCCACTATTATATTTAGTGGTGAGCCCCCCCCCTCCCCCCCCCCACCCCATGGTAAGCAAGGTTGAAGTTGAGGAATAAACAAAAAAAAGTCATATTTTTTGGGGCATATGGCTTTGCCATGAGGGAGAGGAGAACCGAGCTAGGGTTTTCTTGATTTTGGTGCAAGGATTGGAGGTGCTTCGTCCATCTAATCCATGTGGTCTCGTGTGGATCAACTCGTCAATTCATGTATAAGGTGAATGGTTTGGTGTTGTTCTTTGGTTTTGGTTTTGTTTCTCTCTTCGGATCGATTCAATATCAACCAAGTATCATTACATACTTTGGATATACACTTGTTCCTTTTGACTGAACCAAGGAGGAGAAAAACTAGGGTTTTACTTCGATCAAGATTGAAATTCAAGTACCATGAAAGATTAGACCACTTTATACATTAAAAATACGTTGATCTGTATCACTTGTATTGTTGCCACCAACTTCCGTGCTGTCACCATCCCCAACCCACTCCCCGGTCTGGCCCTGGTCCCTAGCTCACCTGATTGCGCTTCCATCAGTGGTCGACCGCCCTGCACTGGTGATCTGGCCATAGTTTCCTAGGAGGGCGTCACTTGGACCAGTTTGCTAAGAGGGCCTGTTTCTAGCAAGGCCTCCTACTCTGCTTCTACCTCAAGGCTACGTTGGTGAGTTCTTCCCTCTTTCCCTCTCTCTATTTTTTTCATTCTTTGTCAATCTAGAGTTTAATTTCATCATCCCTCCATCTCCCGCACCATGCGCGTGCGCTGCATGGACCTGTTCATCAATAAGTCAAACCATCCATGGTGGCTTGACGATTCTCCATCTCCTGCTCACTTCCTCGAGCTCCACACAATGTCATGTAGTTCATAACTAAAGTGAAATTTCTCCTATTGTGATGTTTCTTCTGAAATTTCAGTAGGTGTCTTTGATGTTTGGAGTTCAGCATTATTTAGCCATTTCAGAAAGATGGTTGGGAAATAAATTATGTTCATGATTTAGCTGGGTCTTGCAGTTGTCCTTCAATTGATTCCTAAAGGTGATATAATCTTTCCTTTCTCAAACTTTTTGCTATTGATTTACTGTATACATTATGTAGGCTTTAGCAAATTTGGGTCAAATCAATTCATGTTTCGTGCAACCATCACCATCGTATGCATGATCATTAAGTTATAACTCATCAATGGGGTGCAAAGTTCTGCTGTATTGTAAAGACAAGCTTTCTGCTTCAACAAATGGAATTTTCCAATATTTCAGGGTATTATGGTTCAATACGAGATGAGTTGTGTAGCCAAACATACAACCTTCCCATAGAAATGTCTGGTACTATAGTTTTGTTGGAATGTAAAGACAAGATTCTGGCTTCAGCAATTGGAAATTTCCAATGATTCAGTTTACTTTGGTGAGTTGTTTGTCATGTTCATGTAGAATATGTAGATTGCTAGGTATTATCTAATCAGACAGTCTACAATGCATTTTTTGTGGAAGGAACAAGCTAAATTTTCTTTGGTATAAATAGCTAGCATTTCCTATCAAGTCTACATTTTTTTTTTATTCTTCCTGTAAGATTAATTACTACTTTGCTAGGTTTAGCTAAAGATCATGTTTCTTCTTCTTTTTGTTGTATTCTTCTTTTTCCTTAAAACTAGGAAGGAAGTGGAATTTCACTAGATATATCTACTTATTTAGAATTATTAAAAGGAACATATGGTAGTATATTTGTCTCTTCATTGCAATTTATGCTAGAACTATGAGGACTAACTATTTATATTTTTGTGTTTACAGAACACGTGAATCTCTTATTTTGTAGCATGGGTATGGCGGTTTATACCAGTGCGGCTTGAACAAATGGATTTTCCCAATATTTTAGTTTATTATGGTTCAATACGAGATGAGTTGTGTAGCCAAACATGCAATAATCCCCATAAAAATGTCTGGTATCATAGTTCTGTTGGACTAGAAAGACAAGATTATGGCTTCAGTAATAGGAAATTTCCAATGATTCTGATTTTTGTGGTTCATTACAAGGTGAGTTGTGTGTTAGGGTCATGTAGAATATGTAGATTGCTAGGTATTATCTAATCAGACTGCCTACAATGCATTTTTTTGTTGAAGGAACAAGCTAAATTTTCTTTGGTATAAATAACTGGCATTTCCTGTTAAGTTTGCCATTTTTGTTTCGCTTCATGTAAGACTAATTACTGTTTGGCTAGGTTTAGCTAAAGATCATGTTTCTTCTTCTTTTTGTTGTATTCTTTTTTTTCATAAAATTAGGAGGGAAGTGGGATTTCCCTAGATACAGCTACATATTTAGAATTATTAAAAGGATCAGATGGAAGTATATTTGTCTCTTCATTGCAGTTTATTCTAGAACTGTAAGAGCTAACTGTTTATGTTTTTCTGTTTACAGAACATGTGAATCTCTTATTTTCTAGCGTGGGTATGGCGGTTTATACTAGCGTGGCTTCAAGAAATGGAATTTCCCAATATTTCAGTTTATTATGGTTCAATATGAGATGAGTTGTGTAGCTAAACATGCAACCATTCCCATAGAAATGTGTGGTGCCATAGTTCTGTTGGACTGTAAAGGCAAGATTCTGGCTTCAGCAATTGGAAATTTCTAATGATTCAGTTTACTGTGGTTCATTACAAGGTGAGTTGTGTGCCACGGTCATGGTGAATCTGTAGATTGCTAGGTATTATCTAATCAGATTGCCTACAATGCATTTTTTGTGGAAGGAACAAGCTAAATTTCCATTGGTATAAATAGCTGGCATTTTCTTTCAAGTTTTCCATTTTTGTTGCACTTCATATAAGACTAATTATAGTTTTTCTAGGTTTTGCTAAAGATCATTTCCTCTTCTTCTTTTTGTTGTATTCTTCTTTTTTCATAAAACTAGGATGGAAATGGAATTTCCCTACACACATCTACTTATTTCGAATTATTAAAAGGATCAGATGGTAAGGACTAATTATTTATATTTTGCTATTTACGAAACATGTGAATCTCTTATTTTCTAGCGTGGGTATGGCATATACCAGCGCAGGTTTTGAATTAGCGATCGACCCAAACAATTGTTTCCTGTTAGTATTATTCTATTGAACATGTTGTGCTGGTCACCGGTAAGTTATCTGTTTTCCATGTGTTCTTACCTAGTTGCCTAAGTTTATGTAGTCTCCAATCAATTTGGGCCCCATGCGGTAGCACGATTCCAAAATATTTTGATAACTGGGTCTTTAATATCTCTTTTCATTTTAAACAGATGCGATAGCTACCACTACATCAAGCTGTCAGTACGTAGTGAGGATGACCTATTGCTAGCTGCTGTTGAACACATCAACAAAAATTTGTTTCATGATTTGGAAGGTCATCATTGTGGTAATGTTTTTCTTCACCTGCAATTGGATAGTGTGATGCATCAGTTTACGCTCATATGTAGTGGTATGGCGAATAGCTGATATTTTGCCCACTGTGCGTGATGTTGAGGCTCGAACGTCATTGGACCCATTAATGTATCAATTGAACTGCCACTGAACTGACATGTACAACAAAATATTTACTTTTGTTGCTGCCATAGTGGTTACTGATTACGCCCAAACATGCCATCACCAAAAAATGTTGTTGAACTGGCTCATGTCACCACCACCTTTGACGGAATTAGGCTGCTCTAAGGTACGCAAAGCCCATTGGTGCCAAGAGGGGCGAAGCGTAGCGCGACAAACAGAGACCTGCAAGTAGGAGGTGAGGCAAACTTAATCAAGCACAATTTAGAAGAGCAAGAGGATCAAGGCAACTCACAGGCCACATATCTCACCACCCAATGTATTGAATATCGGTGAAGGCAGACGCACTCAGACCCCAATCCAAGACAGATTCATGAATGAAATTTTATATGCAATGGCTTGAGCTTGATTAACCAAAGAGCAAGGGTTGGCTTGTGTACCACTTTGAATTTGGCTTTGTCACACCTGGCTTCAAACCGAACACAACCAATGTGCTAAAAAACTTATTCCAATGTTGGTGAAAGTTGAAAAGCGCAAATATTTCTGTAAGTTTTGGTTCCGAAAAGTGAAAACAGCTTATGCAAGCAAATAATAACTACAACGATTCTCCCTGCCCCCTTTTCTTTTGTTGAAGAACTGCTATGGTGTTTCTTAACTTGGCAGTTGGCACCCAAACCATGTGATTTATACGACGTCTCCTAGTGATACAAGATGTTTACTATCAACTTGGTTTCAGGAAAGTGCATTTTGAAGGAAATAATGGTTATTCGATAGCATGTTCTCTCCATCACTATCTTCCATAGCATCGGTTAGATCTTTGCCATAATCATCAACATCGTCGTCATCAGGCACAATTTCTTCTAGTTCTTCTGCATTGCCCCAATCCAAGTGTGGCTCATCTACTTCAACAGCCCTTGGTGCAGATCTTACACGTCGAGTGTAGGTCATAGGCTCACCATTAGCTCTCCTAGGAACATCACGACTCGAAGCTCACACGATGCACCAATGGCTTTGCGAACATGGTCCCATGTAAGATTACACTCACAACTGTGACCTACCTTGAGGTGCGACAACCTTGAGGTGGTTCAGCAAGCATTAACAAAGCAGAGCAGAGGGGAATGGATCAATTCATTAATGTCCAACAAGTAGTAAATTATGATAGTTTGAGTAGTAATTGTATCAGAGTCGAGCAAAAATTTAGGATAGTTGAAGTAGTAATTATATCAGAGTCTAGTAGTAAATTAGGAAGAGCAGTGAGGGCAAAGCAGAGCAGGGCGGGGAGAGAAGAGCATAGAGAGGTAGAGAGCAGAGTAGGGCAGAGAGAGCAAGAGCAGAGAGAGCAAGGTAGAGAAGGGCGGGGAGAAGAAGACAGAGGGGGATAGGATAACAAGAGTAGAGCAGAGGATGAAGGTGAGAAGAAGAGAGAAGGGGAGTCCAGGAGGGAGACGAGGGGGAGGGGGAGAGAGCATACATGGAGAGGGCTGGAGCGTGCAACCGGCGATGCGACAACGGAATGGAAGCAGGGAGGTTTGGAACTAGAGAGCACAAGGGCGATGCCAAACGTAGAGTTGAGCACAGGAGGGCAAGACGCTCCTCTTTGGTTGCAACCACGCTGGAGCAAATGGGGACAGGGGTGGCGGTGGCGCGGTGCTAGGGCTTTCGATGCGCCCGACCCTTGCCTCCTCTCTTCAACAAACTCCCTCAATGCGCCCCGGTTCTCTATTTGTTGATCTCCCGCCCAGATTTCGTTTACCGCTTAGCCCATGCCTATGTCGTGCACCTTAGCCGTCCCCGACGACATACAATGCCTAAGCGACGCCGTGGCGACGCCTTGCCCAACGACAAAGCGATGCTTCAAGGGCACTTTAATAACCATGAAATAACCACTACAAAAATTCTTCATACCATAACAATTTATGCATATAAATTTCCTATTAACATGATATCATATTAACACGTTGCTCCATGATTATCAATGGAACTGTAACAAAAAATAATTAAAATAATTGGTTTCTGAATACACCAAAACAGTATTGAACACAGTAGATTAGAACATGGACATTTAAATGATCTTAACAAAATATAACAAATCAAGTAATTCAAGAATCTCTAAACACAACACAATTAAACTTAACAAGGACTAGGTAGCATTTTTCCTAGTTCCCACTAAATATGCTTTGATCGGACAAACTTGATGCACAGTACAATATTATTAAATTTGGTTTTATCTGATGTGGAGAACAAGTTGAGTAAAACAAAATTGTTTACATGTGAATTATTACTTTATTACTGGTAATAAAGAGAAGAAACCAATCAGTAAAAAAAAATTGTAACAAGACAATACAGCATTTTGAAACTAGAGGCTTGTAGTGCACCTCACTATTTAGTATTTCAGTCCATCAGTACCTCTAATTGGTGCCTGACTAAAATACATCGATTAAAATTGAAAATAAAAGAAAAAAATTCAAGTCGCATTCTCCTTCTAACATACCTAGTACTGTAGTGCATGGATTATGATCTCCCCCAGGCAAACACAACGCTTTAGATAGGACATGAAAATGCATACCATGACTTTTCTGCCTGTGAATAACAGCACGCATTGTCTGGTGAATGTGAATAAGTAGGGCATTGTCACAGCAATAATGTATCAAATTAGAATTGGCGGTGAGTTAGTTAAGTAGTAATGCGGTACAATATGAACCCCTAATTCCATCGCAAATACAGCTCTCAATCATTTCCCTAATTCCATCGCAAATACGGCTCTCAATCATTTCTTCACATGTACCTGCAAATACAGCTCTCAATCATTTCTTCACATGTACCTGCAAATACAGCTCTCAATCATTTCTTCACATGTACCTGCAAATACAGCTCTCAATCATTTCTCCAGTCGCATCCAAGTATGAGGTTCAAGGCAGAGAATATTGTATCGGCAGCCCCTTCATTTCACTGGTTCGGGCTTGTGCTTTATAAATTGCTTGTCGGCCACTTTGAGAGATGCAATATACTCACTATAGATTTTGCATGGATACAAATTATGGATCTATTTATGGCTATAAACTTAAATTATTCAACAACAAACAGCACTATCTTATGCCCCACTCTTCTCTTCTTTTGTTCTCCATTCTAAAGTATGTGGTGATAAGAATGCTAATTTCTCTATGTTTAATTGACATGGGACGATTTTATACAACAACAACAACAAAGCCTTTGATCCCAAACAAGTTGAGGTAGGCTAGGAATGAAATCTCCTTAAAGTCAAAGAAACGAGAGCCTTGTAAAATAATAATAATAATAATAATAATAATAATAATAATACAATGCTAATACCCTAAGCTATACATCCCACCATCCGAGCCGAGAGTCAAAAACACAGCCCCTAAACCTTCTTATGGTTCCGGTACGTGGATCGCTAACTTCCATGCGCTTCTATCTAAAGCTAATTCTTTAGCTACATTCCAATCCGTCAAATCTCTTTTAACTGCTTCCTCCTACATTAGTTTTGGTCGACCTCTGCCTCTTCTTACGTTTTCAATACGTCTTAAAATTACACTACGTACCGGTGCCTCAAAAGGCCTCTGTTGGAGATGTCCAAACCATCTCAAGCGATATTGGACAAGCTTCTCCTCAATTGGTGCTACCCCCACCCTATCACGTATATCCTCACTGCGGATTCGATCTCGCCTTGTGTGACCACATATCCATCGCAGCATCCTCATCTCCGCTACACTCATCTTCTGTATATATTGTCTTTTAGTCTCCCAACATTATGCTCCATATAGCATCGCAGGTCTGATCGCCGTCCTATAGAACTTACCCTTTAACTTTTGAGGAACTTTTTTTGTCACACAGGACACCCGAAACTTGGCGTCATTTTACCCACCCCGCTCTAATCATGTGGCTCACGTCTTCATCAATCTCTCCGTCTCGCTGTAGCATCGATCCCAAATATCGAAACGTGCCCTTCCTAGACACTACTTGTCCGTCCAACCTAACATCATCATCTGCCCCGGCACCGCTGAAATCACACTTCATATACTAAGTTTTAGTCCTACTCAGTCTAAAGTCCTTCGATTCTAGGGTCTTCCTCCACATCTCCAGCTTCCTATCGACAACTATCCTACTCTCATCAACTAACACTACATCATCAGCGAAAAGCATACACCAAGGGATATCTCCTTGTATGTCCCGCGTGACCTCGTCCATCATAAGGGAAAAAATATATAGGCTCAACGCTGACCCTTGGTGTAGTCCTATCTTAATAGGGAAATCACTAGTATCACAACCACATGTTCTGACATTAGTCACAACATCTTGGTACATATCCTTAATTAGGATGACATACTTTGTTAGGACTTTTTTTCTTTGAAACGCCCACCACATGACCCTTCTTAGCACTTTGTCATAAGTTTTCTCCAAGTCGATAAACACTATGTGAAGATCCTTCTTTTGCTCCCTATACCTCTCCATCAACTGTCGTGCCAAGAAAATCGCTTCCGTGGTCGACCTCCCATGCATAAAACCAAATTGGTTTATTGTCACGCTAGTCACTCTTCTTAAACGGTGCTCGATCACACGCTCCCAAAGCTTCATTGTGTGGCTTATGAGCTTAATTCCTCTATAATTAGTACAACTTTGAATGTCTCCTTTATTTTTGAAAATTGGTACTAATGTGCTCCTCCGCCACTCGTTAGACATCTTGTTCGACCTAAAAATGCTATTGAACAAATTAGTTAGCCAAACGATCGCCACTTCTCCCAGGCATTTCCACACCTCGATTGGAATGTTATCAGGCCCTAACGTTTTACCCACTTTCATCTTTTTTAAAGCCTCTCTTACTTTTGACTTCTGGATCTTCGAACAAACCGTCTATCGGTGTCATCAAAAGCATCATCCAGTTCAACCATACTATCGTCATTATCATGATTGAAAAACTCGTCAAAGTAATCTCTCCATCTATCCTTGATCTCATCGTCTTTCATCAAAAGTCTATTAGTACTGTCTTTGATGCATTTAAGTTGGTTGAAATCTCTCGTCTTCCTTTCCCGAAGTTTAGCCATCTTGTAGACATCCTTCTCGCCTTCCTTTGTACTTAACTTCTGGTAAATTTCCTCATAGGCCTTACCTCGTGCCTCACTCACCGCTTTCATTGCCTTGTTTTTTTCTACTTTGTATTTCTGTACGTTGTCTTCGCTCCTATCATGATACATATGCTTGTAGCATGTCTTCTTCTCCTCAATAGCCTTTTGCACTTACTTGTTCCACCACCACGTGTTTTTAGATTCGCATCTTGTCGTTCGGGTCACTCCAAGCACCTCCGTAGCAACCTTCTTAATGCGAGATGCCATCTTTGTCCACATAATATTCGCTTCTCCCACGTTCTGTTTCCCTTCCGCGATCATCCTCTCCTTAAACTCCTGCAAGACGTCTCCTTTGAGTTTCCACCACTTCGTCTTGTGGCTCTGGCGACCTTAGCCTGTCGAACTCGTGTCCGAAAACGAAAGTCTGAGACTACCAACTTATGTTGCTGGACAACACACTCTCCAGGTATAACCTTACAGTCTATGCAGGCTTGTTTATCCTCCTTCCTAACAAGCACAAAATCGATCTGGCTAGAATGCTGATCACTACTAAAGGTAACTAGATGGAAAACTCTCTTTCTAAAAAAGGTGTTAGGTATCATGAGATCATAGGTTAGGACAAAGTTTAAGATATCTTCTCCCTATTGGTTTCATTCGTCATAACCAAAGCCCCCATACACCCTTTGAAACCCCAACTAGTTGTACCAACAAGACCCACGGGATGATATTACCTGTCAACTAAATAACAATTCAATAACAGAACTCGTGCTGGTAACCTGGAATTTTATGAGAATGTCTGCTGGAACTCTGAAATTATTGGAAAGCTCCTATTTCTGTCCATGGCATGGGACAGCAGGTTTTATTATTTGGTTTTTTCAATAATTTCTAAGGACAGAGACTATTACTGTAGAAATAAGATGTGAAAATTATAAAATTAATGCTGTAGAACTCCTACAATATCGGTTTACTACTGCAGGGAAATACATATCAACTTAGTTAGCATTATCAATGTGATAACTGAAAGAAAAGGTAGCAAGATAGCAATATGTCCTTTCCAATTTCACTGGTTAGTATAGAATTTTCCACTCCTTTGTCATAATTCATCATCTTAGTTAGCAAAGACCTTTAAAAATTGGGATCCCTTAAAAATTCCCACAAGTTAGCAAAATTGCAGAAAGAACATGCCACAAAATTGCACATATAAACATAATATAACACACAGAACGAGAACACCTCATATTATTATCATCAATTCAGGATTTCAGAGTATTTGAAGCTTGCAGATGACAAGTTTATGACCCATATCGCATCTCACAACAGCTTAACCAGAACTAACGCACACGGATCCGCAAATGCAAAGGTACAAAGCTTATGGCATTAATAATCGTACACAGGTGGTGCCGCTGTCGCTGGCGCCGGTGCCGGTGCCGCCTACTTCTTGCCGCCGCCGGCCTTATTCTTGTCCGTCGAGGTCCCGCCGCCTCCGCCCGCCGCGGCCTGCGCCGCCTTCTTGGCGGCCTTCTCCTCCAGCGCCTTCTTGTCCCTGCGCCAACAAAGACCCAAGAATCGGATCGGAACCGCGTCAGACCGCGCATCCTAGATAGACAGTGCTGGATCGAATCGGAGATCGTGGAAAACGAGACGGACCTCTCGCGGCGCTGCTCCGGGGTGAGGCCGTCCTGCGAGCCCTTGGCGTTGGGCTTCCGCACCTGCGCGCGCTCGCGGTCGCGCTCCCTCTGGTTGCCGCGTGCGCCCGCCGCCCGCCAAAGTCAAGGAAGAAACATCGCAAGAGCAAGAACAAATGACAGGAACGAGAAGGTAAAAGCAAAAGGCGTGTAGATCTAGTTGAGATAGAGAAGGATATGAGTCATCTTTGCTGCTTCCACACCCTGCCCTGCCCTGGCTTCCGACGGAGAAACCTCGGCGACGACACGAACAACTCTCTCTCTCTCTCTCTCTGATTCTCTCTCCTCGGCGTCTCTGTTTATGTAGGGAGAGTATACTTGGGGAAGGCGGTGGGGGAGTTTGCGGTAGGGATCGATTCTCTGTACAGGAGGCTGCCCTGTGGGTCCACATTTTGTGGGGCCCAGTTTTCAGTTAGAGGAGGATGTCTGGTCCAGGTAGGTTCGGTTTCCGCTGCGCGAAGGTACTATAGGGTCCTCAAGTGTGACCAGATCTGTATGAAAGGAAGATTGCACGCAGGGTTGATGAAAGCATGTCCTTTCCTTGGAAGGCAAGAACTGAGCCCGGCTAGGCTGGACAAGGCCTGGCCCAAATCGTGAAGGTATTATTTTTTATTTTACTTTTAGAATATATTTTTAAATTTTTTTGGGTGACAATATGTTATTAAATTTTATGGGCCTTACCGGGCAGACAGGCCAAAATCTAGGGACTGAGCACGGGAAAATTGCGTCGGCCCGGACCGACTGAGCCGGTTGCCTATGAAGAGGCCTAGTTAAATCTGCATCTTTCTATATTCTAACTCATGTTTTCTTTATCTAATATAAATGAAGGTTTTTTATTAATTAATATTTTTTAATTTTATTTTAAAGTTAACCCATCGCGAACTTTATTTCTAATTCTGACCCCTTTGGTCACACCACCACCAATGACGTGAACAAACAACACTGTCACGCCGTACGATAAATCCGAAAAATAGCATTTTTTATCACATCATTGGTGGTGGCGTGAACAAACAACACTGTCATGCCACCAGTTGTGGCGTGATAACAGCTTGACTAGATTCGGGCTGACATGACAGTGTTGTTTTGTCACACCATTGGTGGTAGCGTGACCAAAGGGGTTAGAATTGGAAATAAAGTTCACGGGGTTAACTTTAAAATAAAATTTTAAAATGGATTAAATAATAAAAATCAATATAAATACAAATTCAACTTCTTTACATAAACACAAAAGAGATTTCCTTATATACCGCAGAATGTTTGTCTTATCCCTTATATGACACTCATTGTCTGAGTGTCATGTGGGTCCACACGCTACTCAAGAGAATTTGAGGTATTTTTACAAATAGTGGCATATAAGAAATTAATATAATATGTATGTCTCACCACAAACATTTGAAAGCTTTAGACCAAAGCTCTAGAATGAAACAAGAAGGGACAATTGAGATTTTGCCACCCAATAGAACCACCTTCTAACCTTTGTCATTATGTAGATTGCAATCCTTTATTTGTCATTTCTTACAAATTTCAATCATTACTTTGCCACTTTGGAGTTTTTAACCCAATTTTCATTTTTCAGGCATGTGAAAAGACCGAATTGCCCCTGAGCTTTCCCTGTCCAAGCACGACCGGGTCAAATGTCTCTCCAAGCCACTCCTTTCTCTTGCCACTCCCCTGCGCAGTCCACTCCATCCCGAAGCCCGAGCTCCGCTCCCTCTCGTGCGTGCCGGCGGCCCAGGCGACTGGAGGACGTCGGACTCTAGTGGTGTTGTGCGGCGGAGCAGCTTCCCTGATGGATGCGAGTTAACAGCCCTAGGTCCACCCCTCTCGTGCGCGCCAGCGGCCAACGGCGACATGAATCCGAAGGATGTCCCCGTCAGGTTAGTTGTTTCTATGCTTTTTGGTTGCTTTTGTTTGTGATTCGGAGAAGGGGAAGTAGGAACGTAGTAGTTGTATTGTGATTTCATTCAATTTTTTCCC
This sequence comes from Ampelocalamus luodianensis, assembly GCA_036346255.1. Taxonomy (NCBI): domain Eukaryota; kingdom Viridiplantae; phylum Streptophyta; class Magnoliopsida; order Poales; family Poaceae; genus Ampelocalamus; species Ampelocalamus luodianensis. Next base: position 29,401,249 of record CM070637.1, read on the forward strand.
TTTCAAGTAGGATTGATCCGAAAAGAGCGTTTAGTATATCCGTGATAGTTGGCCCGTATCTCGCTAGGCATATGGATGGTAGCACGATGAGGTTTGAACGTTAGAGCTTTGAATGGATTGTTGACTCCCGTGGGTATACTCCTGAGAAGTTCTCGCAATAGTTGGGTGGGAGGATCATATGGGGTTCTTGTCAAGATGTGCAGTTGTGGTGCGTACACAGGGACAGTGGAGAAGAGTTGCTGATTCAGAATGCAATTCAGTTGTGTGATGCTTTTTTGACCAGATGGAGAGTCAAGTTTGTGCCATTTTATGTTGAAATTGTCGACAAGACATGGAGTGGATCTAGGCCAGTGCTGAATGAAAGCCAACATGATTCCACTCATTCTGTTATGACAATGTCACAACCCAAATCTCCCAATGCAGTAGTAGAGAGATTTAGGGCTACATATCAAGGTGTGATAGAACCAATGACAAACATTGGACAGTGGCCAAAGATTGATCTAGGTTTTAAGTTGCTATCACCCATTGCAAAATGATCTGTTGTCCATGACTACCACACAAAAGGTACAAACACTTTCACGATTGTTTACTTCTTTTGCCAGCATTACCTTTCTTTGGCTCCATAATTCCCATCAAAGAAAGTCCACCAAGAAAAAACCTGGAGCTCCAAAGAAGAAAAGGAAGAAAATAGTGGCTGCCACCATTGCCCAGCTGGAAACACCATCAAGAACAAGGATCATCCTACCTCCAGACCTAGAGCATAGCCCAAAGTCTGTAACTAGAAGGTATGCAATTACTTGTTATCAATTGTTGAAGGATAGGGACCATGTGTGTACAGCATAGCCTAATGCAAATATTTTACAGGCAACTAGCCATGTGTTTAGGTCAAGGAAGTGCAGAAGGACCAAGTGCAGCAGGACCAAGCAAGAAGTTAACTCCAAAAAAGAAGAAGTGACATATGCACATCTGAATGAAGTCGGTCACTTATGTATTGTTGGATTTAATGTAATGTACTGTCACTTATGTAATGCGCTGAACAAGTGTTATTTGGTGAACTAGTGTTATTTGGTGAACTAGTGTCATATGGTGAACAAGTGTTATATGGTGAACAAGTGTCATTTGTTTAATGTCAGGTTGTTTCCTTCATTGTCTGATTCCTTGATGGGAATTGTCTCATTGTCTCACTGTCTGATTTTTCACGATTCCTTGATGGTCTCACTAGCTGATTCCTTGATGGTCTCACTGTCTGATGCATACATGTATGTTTGATTGACTGAAATCTGATTGCAATTTCTGATGTCAGAGTCGAATTCTAATTGTGTGATTATCTTATTATTCACTGAAATTTCTAACAACCACTCAGTGCATACAGACAATCATTCAGTGCCCCCAATGGATGCATACATGTATGTTTGACTGACTGACTGAAATCTGTATGCAATTTCTGATTGTCAGAATAAAATTATGATTGTGTGATTGTCTCATTGTTCACTGAAATTGCTGGGAACCATTCAGTAATGCATACATGCAGCCATTCAGTAATGAAATAAAAACAATAATTCAGTAATGCATACATACAACCATTTTGATAATCATTCTGATAACCATTCATTCCTTCAGACCCAAAAAGGATAACCAAACTCACACTATTCAGTTTTTACAGCACAACTAGGACATCTTCCCTGACCATACAACTACTTAAATAATAGTACCATCACAAGCAGCACAACTAGGACCACATTCACTACACACACAAACTTCAGAATCCCCCCTCCTAGGTTCTGCCTACTTATCTTCATACCAGCAATGTAGTCCTTCAACTCTGTAATCTCCCCTTTCATGGATTTCACATCTTCCCTGAGCTTGTCAGACAACTCAAAAAGTTCTGGAATTGCATCTTCGGGGTAGGTATTGTCCATGCTAATTTGACCGGTCTCAACAAAGTGAGCTTGATATCGTTCAAGCCACATGAAGAAAGTGCATTTACCGGGCATCTGCCAAACATCAAGAAGGGGTCCAAATCAACGAGGGCTAAAACTGAATCAAGAAGGGATGCCAATCAACAAGATGTAAGCGAAATTTACTTACATTATGCTCATTCCTCGGACATTTGAAGAACCGCTTGCGATGATGCGCCTTAGTGTTCGAGACGCGCTCAACGACCTCGTATTCCTCTCATACAGGGCATAGAATCAGGGGAAGACCCATCGGTCCATGCTTCGGCTCCATGCCCTTGCTTGCTCGCACCGATGATGACCCCTGAGACATGGCCGTTGTCTTCCTCCGCGGTAGCACGCCCCCGCCATGGTCAAGCCACTGAGGTCGCCACCACAAGCTAGCTAGGGATTGTGCTCGGTGCGAGTGGAGCTAGGTTTTGTGGGGCACTGGTGTGGGCGACTGAGCCCGACCAGCTAAGGCGCCACCAGACCAACTCGTGCCTCGGTCATGTGACCCAGGGGCATTTTGGTAACTTCTGGTGGGCGTAATTGGCCTGAAAAATGGAAAATGGGTTAAAACTCCAAAGTAGCAAAATAATAATTAAAAATTGTATTGAGTGGCAAATAACATATTGCAATCTACATAATGGCAAAGGTTAGAAGGCTGTTCTATTGGGTGGCAAATTCTCAATTGCCCCAAGAAAGAAAGAAAGAAAGAAAGCAGATTATATTGGTAATGACTATACTTGATCCTTGCTCTCGATGGAGGGAGAAAAATGGTGCTCGAGTATTAAAAAGGAGAAAACCGAGACCTTTCATCAACTTTCACATACCCACAACTAGGTCTGGTAATGGTTGAGAAACCAACCCATTTTATATCCAATCCACAATAACAAACTACACTTCCTTCATCCAATCCAACCCACTTTGTATCCCCTAAGATCCAACCCAAACCAATCCGCGAGACATTTCAACCCAAACCAACCCAATCCATTTCTCTAATATGGTTTCCACTATCTCCCCCAAACCGTTTCAACACAAACAACACCAGCAATGAATCTGAGCTGCTGCAAGTGTATTATCCGCAAGAGCGCATTTCACCGTGGTGGTGGCGTGCTCACGATACGCGGCGATGGTGCAACTGGTGCTCAACGACGTCATCGGCCATGTCCTGGACGGTGTCGCGAAGGCTACCGCCTACTCGACCAGCGGCGCGAGGCCATCACTGCAGGCATCGAGCTGCTCGGAAGGCACGGCATCCGCGGTGAGCTTCAACAACAAGCTCATGGACTCCCCCAGGAGCACCTGCACGACGGCGACGCCGGTGCACCGTGGATGGAGGCCCAGAGAGTCAGGTGCGAGCTCCTCAAGATGCTTCAGCTGGTGAGCGTTTACATGAAATTCAAAGTACATTTCTAGAGCAAATTCCATAATTATGAATGTGCATTACAACGATTAGTATGATCTTCGATGGTGTGTAGATGGATACAGAGCACGGTGGCTAAGTTCAACTGGCTGATGTAGCCAGGCAGCACCGATAGCATCTGCGTGCCATTTGCGCACTGACACAGCGATGTACCGCGACCTGAGGCGGCGGATCCCCGATGAGATCATGGTGGCAGCGGCGAGTAAGCTTACCGTTGGGAAGTCATTGGTGACTTCCGCGACGGGCGAAAGGGAGCGGAGCTGGGGGTAGAGAAAAATATTTCGGTTTGTATTTTTTGGTTGGCAGCAAAATGGCTGAAATGATCAAAATTTTGGTAATTTTGGATGAATTTTGTTCAAACGGTTTGATCAAATTTGAATTTTATAATTTCAATATTTCCAAAAAATAAAAAGACTAGAAGCGGGGAGCCTAGAATTCAAACCAAGGTCATCAGGACCACGTGGATAGGGCATACCACTGGACTGTCTTCATCTTTGTGGGTCATTCACTACTTTTACTTTCTTTAACCCTCAAAATTAAAATCGAACGAAAAAATTTGAATGAAAACATTTTCTTTCGGAGGGTAACGAAATGTCCAAAATTTTAGAAATTTCAGTGAAATTTCTAAGAAATTGTGAACCATGGCTGGGAGTCGGCGTTCATATAGAAGGATCAAGCGGTCAAGAAATGTGGCGTGGCGAGCAAGAGTGCGGTGGCCACAAACAAGACTGTGGGAGAAGTCTGTCGTTGTGCTCAAGGGGTGAATGTTTGAGAACTTCCTCTGCCCTTAAGTTTGCCGATCGATCCAAGCCATGGCCGATGGGGATCTTGCTGCATCGTTGATCAATGTTTTTATGAAACAATATTGTTCATCAAATTGATGTTCTTGTTCAGGTACCCCAAGGATAGTGATAAGGACATGCTGGCTGCAAGAAGTAGCCTCTGCAACTTTTTTGCCAGTGAAGTGATTGCATTTCATAATAGATTTTAAATTCAGTTGAACTTTGAACTTGATTCCTACTAGATCCTAGAGCTAATCCCAGACAACTTGGAAGTGTGAAAGTTTTTGCGCTTAACCCATTCAATATTCTAATTAAATTCTAAAAAAATCTCAAAGGTCTACTCATGCATGGTGAAAGATGGGAAGTTTAGTACCATATCGTTAGTCTACGTGGGATGGGACCAATATATAAGTTGGATTTGGTCTTACCTAGTTGAAGCAAGCAAAATAAGAACACACACACTTGCTCGCTCACTCGCTCACCACCGCCACCGCCCGCATGAATGGTCTGACGATTTCGTATCCAATTGGCTATGGAGCTACAACTATTTTTTGCAGCTAGAAACTATGCATACGAATTAGAAATTGAAAGCTTGAATTACACTGTTTCAAATTAGCTTTTATAACACTCATTAACTGCGTTTAAGCCAGAGTAATGACAGTAATGACGATACTTTCTTCTGCTGAAGCTGGTTCTATATTAGCGAGAGATCAGTATCAGAATAGACTCTCTAAGAAACAGAACAGAGACATAATTAGTATCATCTTGTTGCCTGGTTCCTCTATGCTGCGCAACCTTGGCTTATCCATCGCTTCTTTGGCGTGCAATGACGTAGGGAGAGCAGTGTCTTTGAAGCCGGCATCCCTCATGATCCTGCATGGGTTGGGGCAAATCAGGTTTTTGGGAAGCGTTCGTGCGACTGCTCACGACTTCCTCCTTCTCCATCATCCACTTTGCGTCATCTTCTTTGCATCAAACTCTATTGCGACTTTTGCCAGAGCGATTATCTGTAAGACGTGGTGATATTTTTTGATATGGCTAGGCCTTACTTCCTAGAAATAAATCATGTGATGATGTTGATGTCTACTTCTGTTAGTAGTGTTCTTGTTCTAGGCTTTGCCTTGTTAGCGCATATATATGAGATAAAAATGTTTGAATTGATGATCATGCTATTGTTCATAGTTCCAACTATGCCTAGTATATATGCTGTTGTTGCATCGATTATTATTTTAGGAATTTAACTAGTCACAAAAGTGCAAATATACCTAATAATCAAAAAACTTGATAGGCACTTTGTGATGGCTGGTTTTGTTGAGGCAATGAAACTGGAGAAATTCACTGGTGTGAATTTTAAGAGATGGTAGACAAGGGTCTAATTAGGGCTTTCAGCTATGAATGTATTTTGGGTCGTGATATCAGGTCCTATAGGACCTTGTACTTCTGTACAACAAACAGAGTACGACACAGCTACTATAATATTTGTCGGGTCCATTCTAAGTGTGTTGTCTGATTAACTTTGTGATGTGTATATGCACATGAGGAACACAACGGATTTGTGGCATGCACTCGAACACAAGTTCGTTGCCTCAAATGCTGGACATGAATTGTATGTCATGGAGCAATATCATGATTACAAAATGGTTGATAACTGTTCTGTAGTTGAGCAGGCTCATGAACTACAATTCGTTGTGAGGGAACTCGCCCACCTTGATTGTCAATTTCTTGAAAAATTTGCGGATGGGGGCATTATTGTCAAATTGCCTCCAACTTGGAGCAAATTTGTTATATCTCTGAAACACATGAGGCAAAACATTTCCGTCGAAGATCTAGTTGCTAGTCTTGATGTTGAAGAGAAAGCTCAGGCAAAAGGACGTGACACCAATGGTGCAAGAGGGACAGTCTAGAGCGAACATCATACAACATATTGATAAAGGGAAATGCAAGGTTGTTTCGTCCACCAACTTCAAAAGGACCAACAACAATAAGAAAAAAAGAAAAAGACTAGAAGCGGGGAGCCTAGAATTCAAACCAAGATCATCAGGACCACGTGGATAGGGCATACCACTGGACTGTCTTCATCTTTGTGGTTCATTCACTACTTTTACTTTCTTTAACCCTCAAAATTCAAATGAAACGAAAAAATTTGAATGAAAACATTTTCTTTCGGAGGGTAACGAAATGTCCAAAATTTCAGAAATTTCAGTGAAATTTCACAGAAATTGTGAACCATGGCTGGGAGTCGGCGTTCATATAGAAGGACTGGGCGGTGTAGTGGTTGTAGCGTGGCGAGCAATAGTGCCGGTGGCCACAGCGCGGCCTGTGGGAGAAGTCTGTCGTTGTGCTCAAGGGGTGGATGTTTGAGAACTTCCTCTGCCCTTAAGTTTGCCGATCGATCCAAGCCATGGCCGATGGGGATCTTGCTGCATCGTTGATCAATGTGTTTATGAAACAATATTGTTCACCATATTGATGTTCTTGTTCAGGTACCCCAAGGATAGTGATAAGGACATGCTGGCTTCAAGAAGTAGCCTCTGCAACATTTGTGCCAGTGCAATGATTGCATTTCATAATAGATTCTAAATTCAGTTGAACTTTGAACTTGATTCCTACTAGATCCTACAGCTAATCCCAGACAACTTGGAAGTGTTAGAGTTTTTGGGCTTGACCCATTCAATATTCTAATTAAATTCTAGAAAAATCTCAAAGGTCTACTCATGCATGGTGAAAGATGGGAAGTTTAGTACCATATCGTTAGTCTATGTGGGATGGGACCAATATATAAGTTGGATTTGGTCTTACCTAGTTGAAGCAAGCAAAATAAGAACACACGCACTTGCTCGCTCGCTCGCTCACCACCGCCACAGCCCGCATGAATGGTCTGACGATTTCGTATCCAGTTGGCTATGGAGCTACAACTATTTTTTGCAGCTAGAAACTATGCATACGAATTAGAAATTGAAAGCTTGAATTACACTGTTTCAAATTAGCTTTTATAGCACGCATTAACTGCGTTTAAGCCAGAGTAATGACAGTAATGACGATACTTTCTTCTGCTGAAGCTGGTTCTATATTAGCGAGAGATCAGTATCAGAATAGACTCTCTAAGAAACAGAATAGAGACATAATCAGTATCATCTTGTTGCCTAGTTCCTCTGTGCTACGCAACCTTGGCTTCTCCATCGCTTCTTTGGCGTGCAATGACGTAGGGAGAGCAGTGTCTTTGAAGCCGGCATCCCTCATGATCCTGCTTGGGTTGGGGCGAATTAGGTTTTTGGGAAGCGTTCACGCGACTGCTCACGACTTCCTCCTTCTCCATCGTCCACTTTGCATCATCTTCTTTGCATGAAACTCTACTACGACTTTTGCGAGAGCGATTCTCTGTAAGACGTGGTGATATTTTTTGATATGTCTAGGCCTTACTTCCTAGAAATAAATCATGTGATGATGTTGATGTCTACTTCTGTTAGTAGTGTTCTTGTTCTAGGCTTTGCCTTGTTAGCGCATATATATGAGATAAAAATGTTTGAATTGATGATCATGCTATTGTTCATAGTTCCAACTATGCCTAGTATATATGCTGTTGTTGCATCGATTATTATTTTAGGAATTTAACTAGTCACAAAAGTGCAAATATACCTAATAATCAAAAAAACTTGATAGGCACTTTGTGATGGCTGGTTTTGTTGAGGCAATGAAACTGGAGAAATTCACTGGTGTGAATTTTAAGAGATGGTAGACAAGGGTCTAATTAGGGCTTTCAGCTATGAATGTATTTTGGGTCGTGATATCAGGTCCTATAGGACCTTGTACTTCTGTACAACAAACAGAGTACGACACAGCTACTATAATATTTGTCGGGTCCATTCTAAGTGTGTTGTCTGATTAACTTTGTGATGTGTATATGCACATGAGGAACACAACGGATTTGTGGCATGCACTCGAACACAAGTTCGTTGCCTCAAATGTTGGACATGAATTGTATGTCATGGAGCAATATCATGATTACAAAATGGTTGATAATCGCTCAGAGTTGAGCAGCTCATGAACTACAATTGCTGTGAGGAACTCGCCCACCTTGATTGTCAATTTCTTGAAAAATTTGCGGATGGGGGCATTATTGTCAAATTGCCTCCAACTTGGAGCAAATTTGTTATATCTCTGAAACACATGAGGCAAAACATTTCCGTCGAAGATCTAGTTGCTAGTCTTGATGTTGAAGAGAAAGCTCAGGCAAAAGGACGTGACACCAATGGTGCAAGAGGGACAGTCTAGAGCGAACATCATACAACATATTGATAAAGGGAAATGCAAGGTTGTTTCGTCCACCAACTTCAAAAGGACCAACAACAATAAGAAAAAAAGAAAAAGACTAGAAGCGGGGAGCCTAGAATTCAAACCAAGATCATCAGGACCACGTGGATAGGGCATACCACTGGACTGTCTTCATCTTTGTGGTTCATTCACTACTTTTACTTTCTTTAACCCTCAAAATTCAAATGAAACGAAAAAATTTGAATGAAAACATTTTCTTTCGGAGGGTAACGAAATGTCCAAAATTTCAGAAATTTCAGTGAAATTTCACAGAAATTGTGAACCATGGCTGGGAGTCGGCGTTCATATAGAAGGACTGGGCGGTGTAGTGGTTGTAGCGTGGCGAGCAATAGTGCGTGTGGCACAGCCGCGCTTTGTGGGAGAAGTCTGTCGTTGTGCTCAAGGGGTGGATGTTTGAGAACTTCCTCGCCCTTAAGTTTGCCGATCGATCCAAGCCATGGCCGATGGGGATCTTGCTGCATCGTTGATCAATGTGTTTATGAAACAATATTGTTCACCATATTGATGTTCTTGTTCAGGTACCCCAAGGATAGTGATAAGGACATGCTGGCTTCAAGAAGTAGCCTCTGCAACATTTGTGCCAGTGCAATGATTGCATTTCATAATAGATTCTAAATTCAGTTGAACTTTGAACTTGATTCCTACTAGATCCTACAGCTAATCCCAGACAACTTGGAAGTGTTAGAGTTTTTGGGCTTGACCCATTCAATATTCTAATTAAATTCTAGAAAAATCTCAAAGGTCTACTCATGCATGGTGAAAGATGGGAAGTTTAGTACCATATCGTTAGTCTATGTGGGATGGGACCAATATATAAGTTGGATTTGGTCTTACCTAGTTGAAGCAAGCAAAATAAGAACACACGCACTTGCTCGCTCGCTCGCTCACCACCGCCACAGCCCGCATGAATGGTCTGACGATTTCGTATCCAGTTGGCTATGGAGCTACAACTATTTTTTGCAGCTAGAAACTATGCATACGAATTAGAAATTGAAAGCTTGAATTACACTGTTTCAAATTAGCTTTTATAGCACGCATTAACTGCGTTTAAGCCAGAGTAATGACGATACTTTCTTCTGCTGAAGCTGGTTCTATATTAGCGAGAGATCAGTATCAGAATAGACTCTCTAAGAAACAGAATAGAGACATAATCAGTATCATCTTGTTGCCTAGTTCCTCTGTGCTACGCAACCTTGGCTTCTCCATCGCTTCTTTGGCAATGACGTGGAGAGCAAAGTGTCTTTGAAGCCGCATCCTCATGATCCTGCTTGGGTTGGGGCGAATTAGGTTTTTGGGAAGCGTTCACGCGACTGCTCACGACTTCCTCCTTCTCCATCGTCCACTTTGCATCATCTTCTTTGCATGAAACTCTACTACGACTTTTGCGAGAGCGATTCTCTGTAAGACGTGGTGATATTTTTTGATATGTCTAGGCCTTACTTCCTAGAAATAAATCATGTGATGATGTTGATGTCTACTTCTGTTAGTAGTGTTCTTGTTCTAGGCTTTGCCTTGTTAGCGCATATATATGAGATAAAAATGTTTGAATTGATGATCATGCTATTGTTCATAGTTCCAACTATGCCTAGTATATATGCTGTTGTTGCATCGATTATTATTTTAGGAATTTAACTAGTCACAAAAGTGCAAATATACCTAATAATCAAAAAACTTGATAGGCACTTTGTGATGGCTGGTTTTGTTGAGGTAATGAAACCGGAGAAATTCACTGGTGTGAATTTTAAGAGATGGTAGACAAAGGTCCAATTATGGCTTTCAGCTATGAATGCATTTTGGGTCGTGATATCAGGTCCTGTAGGACCTCGTACTTCTTTACAACAAACAGAGTACGACACAGCTACGATAATATTTGTTGGGTTCATTCTAAGCGTGTTGTCTGACCAACTTTGTGATGTGTATATCACATGAGGAACACTGCGGATCTGTGGCATGCACTCGAACACAAGTTCGTTGCCTCAAATGCTAGACATGAATTGTATGTCATGGAGCAATATCATGGTTACAAAATGGTTGATAACTGTTCTGTAGTTGAGCAGGCTCATGAACTACAATTCGTTGTGAGGGAACTTGCCCACCTTGATTGTCAATTGCCTGAAAAATTTGCGGATGGGGGCATTATTGTCAAATTGCCTCCAACTTGGAGCAATTTTGCCATATCTTTGAAACACATGAGGCAAAACATTTCCGTCGAAGATCTAGTTGCTAGTCTTGATGTTGAAGAGAAAGCTCAGGCAAAAGGACGTGATACCAATGGTGCAAGAGGGACGGTCTAGAGCGAACATCATACAACATATTGACAAAGGGAAATGCAAGGTTGTTTCGACCACCAACTTCAAAAGGACCAACAACAGATACGAAGATCTGGATACATCCCTCAAATCCATCATAATCCAATCCATAAAATCCTCAAATTTTCAATAAGATTCAATTCAATCCACCGCCCGATGGACTAGCTCCATCAACCAATTTCGGCTACAAAGAATCACCGCCTCTCCAGTTTGAATTTTGCTCTGGCGACGAGCATGGGCGTCTAGCACTCTCTTGCCACTCCTCTCGCCGGTGCCACGCCGGCACCAGCGGACTACTTGATCTGGCTGATCCTTCTTTCTTGGCGCACGATGAAGACCCCTGATCTAGACTTTAACCAGGGTTTACTTCTTCAAAAACAGATCTGGAACAGATTTGGCTCACCAGTGGTGTTCTGGCTGGGCTGTGGCCTAAAGGAATTTGTTCTAGTTGATACCTTTGGCAGAGCATGTTTTCGTCTAGAAGAGGAATTAGTTAGCGCCGCGCTTCAAGCCTGCCTTTGGTGGCAATGCCGGCGACTTCAAGGTAACCAAACTCTACTCCATGGGCTTCAAGTTCTCAGTCGCATCCAAAGATATTGGGTTGTTTATCTACAACCTTAAAATCTTTCGATGTAAGGAATTTGCCATTTACTTCCATCTTTGGGGCAATGGAGGAGCTAACTGGCAGAAGGAATTCCATCAATGGTCTGTGGAGCAAAACAACGATCGGACCACTGTTCAGAGGGGAAAGAAAACCTTCGCGGAGGTTGTCAAGTTCGGTACTTCGAAGGCGATCCCCCACCGCTCAGGTGCCAATTCAGCTCCTTTGCGAGACTCTGCGAAATTTCATTCGCAGACCAGTACATCTCAATTGATCCCTTCTTGGGCTCCTAAGAAATCTATCCAAAAGGACTCCCGATTTATTTTCGGTTCGAAAGCCATTTTAACCCGAAACCAGCCACCATTGCCCAGACTTCACAATGCTTCCATCCATCTTCCTCAGGCCGCATCCAGCCGACGATGCATCCGCTGTCTCCTGCCTGGCCACTCTAGATGGAACTGCCGGAATGCCATCCGTTGTCACAATTGCAGGGCTCTGGGGCATGTGGCGAAAAATGGCAAAGATCCTTTCTCCAAGCCGGGTTTCACCCCCTTGCCGTTCTTCTCAACTGCCATTAGGGACTGGGACTGGGTAGGGCAGATGTGCTCCACCTGGTTCCGAGGAACGGCTGAGATAGACTCGAACGTGCTGCCAGCCCCTATCTTTACAACCCTTCGAGAATTTGGAACTCACTCGCTTCGGCTTCCGCAACAAACTTCGGTCCCTCCGAGGCAACCCAGCCCTGTCACTTCATTTGCCTCGCCCCCCAGTGCTCCCCCTGGTTCCCTTCTCCAACCAACAAAGATTGGGCGATTATCCCCTTTAACCCAATGGAAAACTTTGAAGGGGATTTCGAATCCTTCCTCCCGCGAGGTTATGATCTTCAGCATGTGGAGGGAAGGCACAGCCGGGCTAGGGTCATCTGCGGCCGGGCAGCCGCCAACAATGAAGACTGGGCCATCGCGATCATCAACCCTATGCCGCCGGGGCAGGTACCTTTCCCTAATGTGGAAGAGATTCTTTCCGAATTCCTGATTGGCATCAGGAGGCTCCGTATTCGTGGTATCCAACCTTACCCATTTGGCACGGCTTACGTGAGGTTCAATAGTGTTCATGCGCGTGAAGCGATGATACAAGCTAGCCCGCATGCTTTCGAAGATGTCCATATCTCCTTCATTAAGCACAATGAGGGTATCAACTGGAAAGGTTTAACTTTCAACAGGGAATGCTAGATTATGCTAGTGGGATTCCCCTTGGACTTTTGGAGCCTAACCTATATCCAGCAAGCCATCAATAGTTTTGGTCGACTGCTGGTTTGGGAGAAAGACCTAACCAACCTTTCTCGCATTATCATAAAAGCCAGAGTCATTGATCTTAATCTGGTACCGAAAAGTATCCAGATCATGGATGGGGACGATTTCCTAAGTGAATCTTGGACAGTACCTTGTGAAATCATTGCTCAAAACATCCTGGGCGCAGGACCCCCGAATGAAGACGAACCATCTGAAGATGGCGGTAACCCCCATCCGCCGCCGCACCATCCCTAGAACCAGCCACCACAGGAACTGGGTTTTGACAACCATTTCAACGTGGCCGCAGAGATGCAAGGTGATGTACAAGGACTGCCGGATCAGCAGCCCCAGCAGCAGGTCCAGCATGGACAAAATGTTAACAAGTGGAACCCCTGGCCACCTCAGGTTATGGAAGCACAACATCCAGTTCAAGGGGGTCAATTGGATCCCATTGATCAGCCGGTTCAAGACAGCCTGGAGCTCTCAGATCCTGCACCATCTATGGCATCTTCCTCACTCTCGGTTAACGGCGCTGAGCTCACTAGACAACTTCACAATTCTTCGATGCCAATCCTGGACCTCAATTTACCTATACAGCTAGAAGGAGCTAATGTGCCACCTACAGGGCAGGCACAGGTAAACCTTGACTTGCAACTTGGACTTGCTCTGATTCCTCACTGGGAGCTATATGCTTCTCACGCGCACAAGACTATTTATGACTCTTCTATCTGCTCATCTTTGGAACACCAGACGTGGATGCCCTCTCCAAAGACTGACTCCACTCTGCAGCCGGTGGTAAACATCCCCTCAAATTGGACAGAGTTCTTTTCCTCTATGTTACTGTCACCAGGAAAATTCTCAGTGGCAAAAGACATTCTATCATCAGGCATGTGGAAATTCATCTCACAATCTCCGGAATACCAAGGCAGGTGCAACACTCTAGCCTTACCGGACAGTTGCCCTACGACTGCACAGGATCCTTTATTGAAGAAGAAGAGCATGAACTCCCCCTCTGGGCATCTCACCCCCTCGGCTGAGGAGGAAGAGGGAACCAAAGATGCATTTCAAACTTTGAGCACTCCTACCTCACCTGTTAGGGGGTTACCTTTAGCCTCGCTCTGTACTAGCTCAGAGGAGCGACCTAAAATGAAAACACCCAAAAGGGCTATCTCTCTAGTAGAGACAGAAGTAAGCAGAAGCACACGGATTAAGGCTCTCAAAGATGGTTTCATGTGTAAGCCTGGCTCTGTTAAGCAATCCCTGCTACAAGAAGTGCCCCTGCCCTTGCTTTCAACCAAGATTATCAAGAACCTATGTCTGGACTACTGCAAAATGGCACCGGAGGATGTCAATGACACAAAGCTCAACAAAACTCCCCTCAAAGACAGGAAGGAGGTGGTTCAACATGCTTCAAATGACAAGAACAACTAAAGCCAAGAGTAGTGGGGGTACGTGTTGCAGATGCACTACCATGGGTGCCATCTGTAACATTACTTTAGTTCCTGTGTCTGCTTCCTTAGGTTTTTTTACTTTGGGTACTTTAACTGCGGGTTTCTGTCTTTGTTCTGTATCTCTTTTGGGAATGTTTTGGACTTCTGTGTACTCTGCCAGTGTAACTTGTGGTTGCTGTGTAACACCCCAAAATCCCTGAGTTGGATTAGTTAAGCATCTAATGTGCATTTGTGAAAATTTTGGACTTTTTAAAACTTTTGTTGCAGCAAATAGATTTCAAGTGAGGGAATATTTTAGTTGGTTTCTTTATTCTCTGATATGCTTGTTTGGATTTTCTGAAATCTTTGAAGGTTATTTGGTTCTATTTTATTTGCATGATCAAATTGGATTTGAAATTAAAATACAAACAAAACTTGTGAGCAATTCCTAGAAATATTTTTCCTAGGTTTTGGGACAACTAAGAAATTCACCTGCAAGATTTCATAAATTTTAGAATTAGATTAGTATGTTTAAGTAACCAGTCAAACTTGTAAATAGAAAGTCAAATACTTAAAACATAAAGTTGAAATAATTATGGAGAAAATTCTAGTACAACAAAAACCCTAGAAAAATTATATCACTATTTTCTATAGGTCAGAAACCTTCCATAAAATTTGGTGATCTTTGGAGCTAAGCAACTTAGTCTGAAAACTACCGAACTTTCCCGTTCTATTTGCTTTGTCTCCCAGCCGAAAGCATTTTTTTCTTTCCTCTCCTCACGCCATCAGCTAGCACTTATAGTCAGCATTTCTAGTTCCCAAGTTTAGTACATGTTCATCTCTATACCTTCTCTCCTTCCAATCTCCACCCAAAACAGAAAACCAGGCTATGCATGTTATACCGCTGCGTTCGGTATCGCGAGGGCAATCCATTCCTACCTTTAGTTCTCGCATGCATGGCCATTTGAGCAAGATGGAGAAAAGAAGAGAGAACTGCACTGCTATTCATCATCTTCCCCAACAGCCTAAACCATGCCACCTTCCGATATTCATTTAGCTCTCTGTCATTTCCTCACCAGCCGAACCACCCTTCCACTCATGCATTCCTTCTATTGTTTGTGTGGTCACCTCACCACTGCACACCCCTACCATTTCCTTTTCCCAACAGAGCAAGCTCTGCCATTTCTTGTCCACCAGCCGAACCCACCAACTTTCCCTGCCATCTTCTATTCCCAACCCAAAGCAACTCATTGCATTGCCAATTTTCCAAGCCATTTCTCCCCTTCCATCTTTTCTCCACCGAGGTCCAAGCCTGCCGCTGCCACCCCCCCGCTCCAGTGCAAAGCCGCCCCCCTGGTGCCTCTACGCCATGCGGCTCTCCCCTCCTCCTCTGGTGCCACCGCGCCTGAGCTGGCGCCCCACGCCCACCGCGGCCCAGCCGACCGCCGCTCCTGAGCCACCGGTTCCTCCCGCGCCTCCGACATGTGCCACGGATCCACGCCGCCGCCTCCTCGCTTGCCACCGCGCGCCCGCATCCTGGAGCCCGTGCGCCCGAGCCACAGCCCGGTTGCTCCGTCCCAGCTCCACCCCGGCTCCTCCCTGCGCTGACCCAGCTGTTCCACCGCCGCCGCCACCTTTCGGCTGCCCCAGCGGCACCGGCTCCGAGCAGAACTGCGTCGACCTCGTCTTCCTCGGCCCCGATCTGCGCCGACCCTGTCCGCCTCGACTGCCCCTCAGCACCGCCTCGGCTCCCTCGACCTCCCCCCAACCGCCGATTGAAGTTCTCCCTCACCCCCTCGGTGCCTCCACGGAGAACCAGCCGCGTTGCCGCTGGCTTCCGCCGCCAGTCCGCTCCGGCCCTCTTTAGCTCCCATCTGCCACGCGGTGAGCTCCTACCACCCCTCTCATACTTGTGCTTACCCAAGAGTCACCCCTCTCTCACCAAGTGCGCCACCGCCGCGGATGCCGCCGACTGCCACACCGCCCTCGCCAGCGCCGGCCACTCCGCCCCGGATGCCGCGCTCGCCGGCCTACCCCAGCAGCCACCAGCCGCCCGAGCTACGCCCTCCTCCACGCCCCCTACCCGAGCCACCTTCGGCTCCTCCCTTTTCTGTTGCAGGTGAGCCATCCCTCTATCGCTTTAGATCTCTGATAATGCAAGTGTATGTGTGGGTATGAACCTGTATCAGTGAAGGCCACAAGAGTAGTTAGTTTTTATAGTTAGTATCATGGTTTCTTTGGCATGAAGATGAAAGATCTGTGCTTAAGAATATGTTCTTGAATGTGCTCATTTGACCAGGGTGGTGGCATTTCAGTTGTTCAGTGGTGGTCTGTCCCAGTACTTAGTTCAATCACAGTATGTTTAGCTTTGGAAGGGTGGGCAGATGGAACATATTAGCTTGTCAGTTTTGATGTCTCCCAACATTTATCCACACACGGATTGTACACAGGTACCACCATTGATTTTAGTATACCTCAGCAGGGGGATAGCTAGTGCTTTTTGGGCTGTGAGTTAGTTCTTATGGATTGTATCAATGTGGGTTCATGTCGGAAAAGTGATTATCAGAATCTACTTGTTAGTCCACTGATGGGTGTGGAGTCTAAACCAAATCATCTGACTCTTAATTTGATGACTAGGGTATCACAATAGTTGTATTGTACAGAGCATGAGCTAGAAGGGATCTTTTGGTGTGTTTCTCTCTGTTGGAACTCTCTGTGAATAGCTATCTAAATTGAAGATATGTGTGGTGGCTCGATGGCAGTGAGCCTCATCATAACCCTTGGTGGTTTAAAAGCACTCATAGAATATCTAGTTGGTTGGGAAGATTAGCAATTTGCAGAAATAGTTAAGTAGTGGTTAAGTTAAGAAATTGGAGGTAAAATATTGCGTGGCATTCTAAAACAAGCAACTTAATGAGTGAATCTAAGCGGTTAGATGCTAATTAGGTGAGTAGTCTATAGTAGCAGCTGATCAGTGAGCCTTTTGACCTGTGGACAGAGTACCCTTAGATTATTTTGATATAACAGTTTAAGGTAAATGGTTAGTAAATCAGTTATTGATTAATTGCGAGGACCAAATCAAGTAACTAAGAGAACTGATTTTGACTGTATGATCGTCGTGGTTGTATACATAGAATGCTTGGAGAGAGAGTGCTTGTGACTATTAGGTGGCCTGTTAAGGAAAATAACATCACCTAAGCTCTAGGTATCGTCCATCGTCATACGTTCTCAGTAGCAATAACATGGCAACTTTCAGAATTGCCAATAGGTTATGGCTTGGTTAGTGCAGTAGTTAGATATGTTTCTGAGTCACTTAGTTGGTTGGACAATTATCCGGTAGTAGTAACCTAATATGAAAAATAAGCTTCGCTTGGATCCTCATAAACAAACAGTGAAATCTATGATTATCGTAGAAAATAAGTGAGTTTGGAATGATCAATCAGAAGAAATCCTATCTAATTTAAATGAACTCCGAATCAACTAATTTTTGTTCCTAAATTCATAATCTATGTTCTGTGTTATTAATTTTTGGATACTTTTGGAATTTTGGTGTTTATTCGGTGTTATTCGTTCTTATTGTTTCTTCTCGAATCTTTCGATAGGTTATGACGATTCTATTATATACGAGAGTGATCCTCTGCAACAAGTGAATTATCAGCAAGCAAAGGCAAGCAGTTTGATCATATCCACTCAATCCCATTACTTTTAAAATCTAATACTTTGTTTTACTTGTATGTATGCATGCTTTTGTGTCAATGATTAATTTTGCCGAATAGAGGTTGCTAATCCTATTGCGTTGTTTCCCTTAAATTGCTCACCCCTGCCACAACCATAAGTTATTATTCTCACTGGTGAATTAGAGCCCGGTGAATGATTTATGGTCTTTTATTTGTCTTTACGATATGACGCTTAGCAATGCTTAGATACCGGTAGAATTGGGGCGGTTATCGACTTTTGTCGGTAACCTTGATCACACAAAACTTGCAATTACTTATGTTTCATACCTGGAATTTTGTTTATTTGTGCAAACCAAAAACTAAAAACAAAACGGTTTGGTCGTGGGTGAAACTTGGTTGTTTCTTGGTGGGTGCACGGGTTCAGCGTGCACGGGGGGGCGGGGGGGGGGGCTGTGGTTCATCAGGCTCCCCCAGGTTTGAAGGATGTCACCCATGTCATGTAAGGACCGAGTGTAACACCCTGGCTATTCGGAAGCCAAGATGCCACCTATTTACTCTAACATTCAACACAATGCGGAAGAATATGAATTAAGATAAACATCTAATGACAATATTAAATCAACAAGATGTGGTGAAGGTATCCTTCCTTCACCATTTAACTTATTTTGTTTAATGTTCATCAATAATGAAGGTTCACAAGTAACAATGATTGAACTGTATCACGGAGAAGGTATCCTTCCTTCTCCATTTAGAGTTATTTATTACAATTCATCATTAATGAATGTAAGATGGAACTAAATTTAATCTTGAACTTGAATAGGATGATGTGACTGAGTAGTGCGTGTCTACTCCCTCCCAAGTGAGCCAACATCGGGATTACCTAAAATAAACAAACAACGCAAGAATGAGTCCATGACTCAAAGCAAATCTGATGAAAGAACGAGAACACATATCTGAACAAGACATCATCATTAAAGAATGCGAACATACAGAATGAAAACTTAGGAATGCATGAAATGAATGAATGTAATCAAAGGATGGATGCACACATGCTTATACCAGTATAGCTAGTGACACACCGTCGGTGTTCACTTAAGCCCGCACCTTAACAAAAGTGCGGGGATCCAAGTCCCATATGAAGAACGTTTCATCACGGTGTCCAAATCGCCCATCTTTGGAATTGATGGGTCTTACGCGCCCATACTGGAATTGATGGGTCTTCCTATCCACTCCCGTGGACGGGACATGACAATGTCCAAATCTTCCCACATTGGAATAGTGGGACTTACAATCCACTCCCGTGGATAAGACATGAATTATGGATGCATTGAATGTATATGAACAATGAAGAACATCATCTCATAGCATATTTTCAACATACACGAAAGAACATAGACAGTTCATCATCTCTTGTAACACGAGGTGTCACAACATAATCATGTAAGCATTCATCAATCACAACCATTAAAAGTAGCAAAGTACTTGCCTTCCGCGTTGCGACACGTTAGCAGGCAACGATGATGCTCCCAAACCCGTAGCCTCGCTGCCTAACCAATTAAATAAACAAAATGAGAACAACATGGTACCCGACACGACTTAATATTCTACAATACCCTCTTGAAGACCCAAGAGATAGCCATAAACCCCAAATCTGAAAAAAAAAACAGGCAGCACCCCGGAATCGCATCTGGACAGCAGCACGATATTGGCCATAACTGTAATATCCCAAAAGTGAGATAAGCGAATCGCCGGGAGAGATTTAATTAATCGGGAGAGAATAAATTGAATCGGGAGAGTGTTTCTTTCAGCAAATCACCAAATCAGAAAATAAGAGGGGGTTTTCCGCGTTTGTATGGCAACTCGGGCCCTGGGCCTTGGCCCATGTGGGCTGGCCGGCCAGCAAGGGGAGGCGCCACCCCCTCCCCCAAAAGCCTAGCCGCCCCTACTCCCTCTCCCTTCCCCTCCACCCTTTGGCCGCCACCTTCCTCACCCCTCCCCTCCACCCCCCTTGCGCACCTCCTCACCTCCCCTCCACCCCTTTGCTGCTGGCCAAAGAAAAAGGGGAAGCTTCATTGTAGCCGGTCAAGGAGGAAGAAGAAGGGGAAAGAAGAGAAGGGAGAAGAAAAGGGAGAAGAGAAGAAGGACATCCACGAAGAAGGAGATCCACTTCGTGGGGTTATGCTCAGCGTCTTCCTGGGGTTCTACGAGGGTAACACCCGCTGTTTCTTGAGGTTTGGTTAAGAGTAGATGCGAAATTGATTACGTTTATTGGATCGAAACCCTGCTGCGATTAGATCGCTTTCTGTCCAGTAGGTTGTGTGGCTGTTTTCGCGACCTTAGAGGCCGAATCAGAGGATCTCGTCTCCTAGAGAAACGTAGATTATGTTCTTAGCTTTCAGTGGCCACCAAGATCACCCAAATCCGATTAACGGTCTGTGAGATATGAATTTTCTAGTGTAGCTGTCCTGTGGTTCTGTCAGTTTCTGGCAGTCTGTGATAATTTGGTTAAAACTGCCATTTAAAAGGAGAATCAGGGGATCTCAGAATAACGAAAAATGTGGGTAATTTCTGCACCTTTTCATAGAGATAAAGAACATGAGATTTGGACTTTTGTAGCAAAAGTTATGGTGGTTTAAGCGTACTGTCCAGAGAACCCGACGAGAATTCTGTCGTCTGATGTTTGGTTTGATAGGGGAAGTTAAGGGCAGAATCAAGAGGGCTCTCCAACTAGGTTTATTTAGGCAATTCAATTACCTTTTCAGAAAGTCTAAGAGCTTCTCAATTGGACTCCTGAGAAGGAAGTTATGTATTTTAGAATTTGGCTGTTTCCAGTAAGCACCAAAACGACCGCTAGAAATTGGGGGTTTTGTTAACACTTGAGAGTTAGCGAGTTTTGCTGTGTTATTATTTATGCTCTTGGTCCAGCGTGTTGGTCTTAGATTGGGATACCTTTATGTTCAGGTGGGAGCGCGGTTCCAGGGGCAGCACCCTCTTCGCGTCCACCATTCTCGCACGGTTGAGGCAAGTGCATCGTTTGTATTTTGGTTGTGATTTGCTTGGATATGAATGCGTGTTGATGCATGTTAGTGTCGTATGGCTGTGAACAAGCGTGCATAACAAGAATGGTGAATGTTCAAAGTATGACTTTGCATTATCCATAAATGTCGTTACTGGTTTTGGTACTTTGATGATGAATAGTATTGGTACATGTGCATATTGATATCATGTGGAGACCTGGTCTTGTGAGGACCAAGTATGCACAACTTTGAAGAATTTATTTGATGAAATGATTATGAGGAATGATCTGGGTTGCAGGTATTCGGGCTATTATATATGTAAGCTTGCAAGATGGGATTGTGATGTATCCTGACAGTACAGCCTTGCTTTGCTTATTAATGAGATGAATTACTGTTTTATCTTGATGACGATTAGTTATGGTTAAATGGTTCTGCCGCATGTTGTTATTGCTTACATGATAATGAGAATATGATGTATTCCTGCTTATGCATAGGTTATCATGGTGCATATGCATGTTGAGAGCATACAGGTGCCACAGTCACGTGGTGACCAAGCACATCTGATTGAGTCCCGTCATGTAGATGACGGGCTTGAGGTCCCCACATTCGTGGAATGTGGGCTATGAATATAAGAGGTCCCCATCATTAAAGTGATGGGCAAAGGTCCCTATACATGTGGTGTATAGGATTTTGGTCCCTGTGCCAGAAGGCACAGGCATGGGTATGCAGCGACGGTTGCATACTTCAGCATTCTGGTAAAATGCAAAAGTTAAAGAGAAAGAGAAAGTGCACTGAGCATCTTGCATCGCATGAGCATAAGACATGTTTTTATTTGAGATGGTATATGGATGTTGATGATTACAGTAGTCTATGTTATTATTGCCATTTAATGTACTTGCGGGTCTTTGGACTCACTCTTCTTTGTTGTTGTGTTTTTAGGTACCCCTTTACAAGAACGGCATGCATGGGAGGGAATAGAAGTGGTTGCACAATGGCACGAACTACTCACATTTGGACTAATAGATTGATAGATTAGTAGTTGAGTAATTGCATAAAGGATTTCTTATGATTACTCACTATGCATGCTATAATTTGTAATAGAGTTGATTAGAGGATTATGATTGTCATTACATTTATGTTTTAGTTGTTTAGCATGCTATGGAAGTTGTAGTGACGATTAGCATAGTTTTGGCTATCTCTTGTCTATGCTGGAGGTTGGATTAATTAATTATGTTATATTTAAATGTTGGGACCTTTCGTTTAGTAACTAAACAAAGAAGGTTCTGTCAGATTTTGGAGATTTGTTTCAATGTTAAAAATGTTATTGTGTTGGTTTAGTAGCATTCCAGGCTCATGTGGGGCTGGGGTGTTACAATAACTATTTACCTGGGACTCGAAACGAGGTGAGCCCAGATCCTACTTAAACTTAACGAACATATCTACAACATTCCAGTTGACGAGATAACCCAATTCGGCCAATTTAATTTGCTAACAGCTAAATGAAACAGCAGAACAGAAACTGTCTGAACAATTAAGACAACCGAATTAAAACGACCATAACGTTTAATCTACAACTCCAAATTGGGCGTTCTTTATCAATCTGAAAAGGTTATGAAATTATCTACAATAACCTAGTTGAGAGTAAACCCTTATTCGTCCACTAATATACACATATTTTAGAAGACAACTTAAAAGGTAATTCTCGTCAGAAATCTGGACAGCAGAAACTAAAACGATCATAACTTTTGATTCGTACGTCGGAATCAAGTGTTCTTGGCGGCCACCGAAAGCTAAGAACAATACCTACATAACTCTAGGAGATGGACAACTCAAATTCGGCCTCTAATATCACGAAACAGACCACACAACATACTGGACAGAACCAAACTAACAGCAGAAACAATTCGATCCAATCAATCTATTCGAATTCGCATCTAATAAAAACATAGCAGCGAAGAACGCTCTTTGTTACCCTTGAAGACTCATATGAGACCGCTGAATCCTTGCGAGGTTCTCCTCTCCCCCACTTCCCCTTTTCTTCTTCCTTAGCCGACAGCAAAACTCAGGGCTTTCCCTTCTTCCTTGCTTGACCAACGCAGGCGGCACCAATGGGGAGGAGGAGGTGGAGAAGATGGGAGGGAGAGGAGGGGTGGCGCATGGGGGAGAGAGTGGCGGCTCTAGGGGGAGGAGGCACAAGGAGGGAGGGGTTCTAGGGTTTTCAGCCGCACCCCACATGGGCCTCCAAGGTTAAAGGCCCGAGGCCCAAGTTCGGAACTTTTCTTTCTGTGCAGCGAATACCTCGGAGGTCATAACTTTCTCTCCAAAACTAGGAATGGAGTGATTCTTATCTTCAAATTTAGATAACTTATAGTACTTCAACTTCCTAGTTGTGGAGTTGTTCTTAAAATTCAGTCTTCATTATGAAATTTGCTTTGGAAGTTGGCTCAGTTGCGGACCTTGATTCTCTGTACAGCCTACCTTGCGGGCCCCATATCTCAAACCTCAGAACTCCAAATTAGGTCAATGAGGACTCTAAATTGTACTATGAAAAATGATCTACAACTTTGTAGTTATAAGGTTTTCCAATCGAAGCCGTTCTAGTCGCAAAAATCACGTTGCAAGATGATTACCGATTCTGTCCCGTTTTTTTTTGCGAGGCAAATAAGGAATCTCTCAATCTTCTTATTTTCTCTGTAACTAAACGAGATATTACACCGAGTTACTTGTGTCAATAAGCCAAGCGATATTTGCGTGCTAACCACACTAGAGGGAAATGAGACCTCTCTTGACTAAGTACTTTGGGGGATGTTAATTAATGAGTCGAGTGGTGGGTTGCATATGGGGTATATGCAACATGGACATGTTTGTGGGGGAGGGGAGCACCCGCCGAGGCCGGTGTCTCCTGCTCCACGTATGGGTCCTTGTGATCCATATTTCGTCGGCAGATCACTAAGGGTTAACCCCCATAGGTGCAGCTCTTGATTAGCTCAATCCATTGGAAATGTCTCGTAGGACTTAGCCGTGCCGGCATACCAAAAGAAGTGTGCTTAATAGCTTGGCAAAAAGGCGGTTTGAAGTGTGGGTACATTGGTACACCCCTACAGGGTTTTTGATCTATTCGAATAGCCTCGTCCTAGGTTATGGACATGCTTGGTAAGGTCGTGCAAGAACTAGACTACAACCTTTTAAAATTAAAACTTAATGGGTTGGTATGAATGGATATTCATACTATTGTTGTGGTGACTATTGGGTTAGTCACTTCCAGGTTGTCTTTATTGTTGTTATTATTATTGTATCGTTGTTATTTCAACAATTGCAAACAGTTTGTCAAATTGCTTTGAATCTATTACATTATTGCAAATGAAAACTTGCGTTATGCTAAAAGTAAGTCCAGAGCCCCCTCCACTTAAATAAAGCTGGCATATAGTTAATTATAGTTCTGTTATCTCACACGTCAGTCTTGCGAGTACAAAAACAATTTTTGTACTCAGTTGCTTTGCTTAATTGTTTTGTTGCAGAGGAAGGAGGTGGGCCCCAAGGGCTTCCCTTTTGTGAGATGTGCTATGGGTTTGACGACTAGCCTGGCGGCCCGGTTGGTTGCCTTGTGGGTAAAGGGACACTAATTGGCTCTTTTGTTTATCGCCATCTTCTGGCATTTTGGCTTTCGCTGTTTAATTGTTATTTAGTTGTTACTTGGCCGGTTGGCCCTTGTTGTAATAAATCTCTATTATGTATGTCTTTTATTGTTGTGCTTCGGTTCTATGCGATTGAATGAAATTGATGCACAATTTTGTAAAGGGTGTATGTACAACATTTCTGGGATGTACATATTTTCCCGGGGCACAGGATATTTTATTTGTGATGCTAAACTAAGCATTACAAGTTAAATACCCCGGGGTCTCACAAAGTTGGTATCAGAGCCATACTGACCGTAGAAACCCCTAGCTTGGTCATCTTTAGGATATTTTGAAAAACTTATTTTCAAAATGTTAAATGGTTTATGAAAACTTAAGTAAGTTCTCAGATTTTACTCCTTACCTATCTTAACTTGCTCATCTTGCCTTATTCTTGTTGAGTTTTCAAAAAAGTTGTTCCCCTCTCTTCTCCTTTCAAAGTTAGTTGGTTATCGGTTAAATTCGGTTTGGGGAATAATGAGAGTTAAAAATATGAAGTGTTGGTTGTTATTTAGTGAAGATTAGAAGCACTCGGGTTGAAGCACTCATCTCGGAGCTCGGATACAAAATTTGGACAGCAAGCATAAGTTTCGGACTGCGAGCACTTAGTTCGTCGTTAGGATTAAAAATGAGATGATAAATCAACTAAAACTCATGGGATTAAAAGGGTAAGATGTGATATTAGATGGCTAGTGCCCAATGCACCCTTATATGGTTTTTGCCATGCCTTTTAGATGCGTTAGAACTTGAGTTGTGTTCTAAAATTTTATCATCCTAAACGATTGCTCGTTCATTCAATACGAGTTAGTCGTACCGGAAAGCAAATATTTTGCTTTGTGGTTTAGCGCTGGTCTTATGTTTTCATACAAATATTTGAAGTTTATTTCTTGCTTGTTATGTGTTTGCAATCGGGATAGGGTAAAGTCTATTTTCCCAGGACGATGCCTTGCTTTAAGATTAAGTTAGGGTTATTCTTAGAATATATACACCCTAATGATATTAGTTAGCTTATAGACGCTAGATTTTGTAATCACTTGCTCTCTTTGTTCCAAATAGTTGCGCATCGCCTACCGGCGGCATGCATCGCAATTATGTCGGAAAATTGTTGGTGGTTCAATTGATCTCATTTTGGTGATTTTGGAATGATTAGTACATGCTAGAATTAAATTGCATACCCATTGCCATTCCCTCACCTTATGCCCATTCTTTCCTCAACTTATCTTTCATGCACCAAAATGTTTAAGGGGGGTAGTAGAGGCCTCAAATTATATTTTGAGCATCATGAGTCTTGCATCATACTCATGTATTCATGTACTATTTCATCTTGAGCTCTCATGCCATGCTCCCCATACTAGTGTCATAATTCTAATAATCTTGCCATGCTCATATAGATTCTCTACATAAATCTGAAATTTTGGATATCATGGATGTTATGACTTGATGGGCTAGATGTTGTGGAGTTAAAGAACATGTTTGTCTTTTAATTGATGAAAAGTGAACTTGTTCTAATATGAACTGAGATGTTGTATCCACCAGAACCTGAGCTTTATATGAGAGATTAATTTTTCTAGCATCTCTAGTATCCCAGAAACACCCCAGAATGTTTGTGGAAATTTTGTAGCTAGTTTAGCATTTTTCCTAAGTCCTAGTTACTTCTAGGTAAGTAATGGAATCAAAACCTAAACATCGAAGTGTAGGCCTGTTTGTGCTGTGAGTTGTTTTGATGTATGTGTGGATTTTGACCTGATTTCACTAGCATGTATATGACTTAATGAGTGTTTATTCAAGTCACCAATTGAGAGCTTGATTGCCATATTAAGGACCAGACATGCTAGTGTGGATTATTGTTGTTTGTTGAATCTTATGCTCACCTGGCAATGGAATTGTCTTGTTGCATTTGGATGAAATCATGTAAGCATGCATGTGATAGAAGGTTATAGAAATCCCTCGACATAGCCTCCCACTCGAGGACCCGAAACTTCTGAAGAACCTCTCTGGTTTCGGATTTGAGTTCGGTTTGCGGCGAAATCCGAAAAGTGACCCCGTGACTAAACCCACCTAGGTTGCCACAGCCTTTCGCTCCGACTTCCGAACTACCGGAATCTCGGGACGAGATTCTGTTTAAGGGGGGTAGATTTGTAACAGCCCAAAATCCCTGAGTTGGATTAGTTAAGCATCTAATGTGCATTTGTGAAAATTTTGGACTTTTTAAAACTTTTGTTGCAGCAAATAGATTTCAAGTGCGGGAATATTTTAGTTGGATTCTTTATTCTCAGATATGCTTGTTTGGATTTTCTGAAATCTTTGAAGGTTATTTGGTTCTATTTTATTTGCATGATCAAATTGGATTTGAAATTAAAATACCAACAAAACTTGTGAGCAATTCCTAGAAATATTTTTCCTAGGTTTTGGGACAACTAAGAAATTCACTTGCAAGATTTCATAAATTTTAGAATTAGATTAGTATGTTTAAGTAACCAGTCAAACTTGTAAATTGAAAGTCAAATACTTAAAACAGAAAGTTGAAATAATTATGGAGAAAATTCTAGTACTACAAAAACCCTAGAAAAATTATATCACTATTTTCTATAGGTCAGAAACCTTCCATAAAATTTGGTGATCTTTGGAGCTAAGCAACTTAGTCTGAAAACTACCGAACTTTCCCCTTCTATTTGCTTTGTCTCCCAGCCGAAAGCATTTTTTTCTTTCCTCTCCTCACGCCATCAGCTAGCACTTATAGTCAGCATTTCTAGTTCCCAAGTTTAGTACATGTTCATCTCTATACCTTCTCTCCTTCCAATCTCCAACCAAAACAGAAAACCAGGCTATGCATGTTATACCGCTGCGTTCGGTATCGCGAGGGAAATCCATTCCTACCTTTAGTTCTCGCATGCATGGCCATTTGAGCAAGATGGAGAAAAGAATAGAGAACTGCACTGCTATTCATCATCTTCCCCAACAGCCTAAACCATGCCACCTTCCCATATTCATTTAGCTCGCTGTCATTTCCTCACCAGCCGAACCACCCTTCCACTCATGCATTCCTTCTATTGTTTGTGTGGTCACCTCACCACTGCACACCCCTACCATTTCCTTTTCCCAAGGGAGCAAGCTCTGCCATTTCTTGTCCACCAGCCGAACCACCAACTTTCCCTGCCATCTTCTATTCCCAACCCAAAGCAACTCATTGCATTGCCAATTTTCCAAGCCATTTCTCCCCTTCCATCTTTTCTCCACGAGGCCAAGCTGTCAGCCGCCACCCCGCTCGGTGCAAAGCCGCCCCCCTGGTGCCTCTACGCCATGCGGCTCTCCCCTCCTCCTCTGGTGCCACCGCCGCCCCAGCTCGCGCTGGCCACATCCACCGCGGCCCCAGCCCGACCGCCGCTCCCTGAGCCGCCCCGGTTCCTCCCCTGCGCCTCCCGACCCGTGCACCACCAGATCCACGCCGGCCGCCCTCCTCCGCTTGCCACTGCAGCTGTAACACCCCATCTCAGCATTGAGCCTGGAATGCTACTAAAATTAAATTAGACTAAACTAAACTAAGACCAATTACAAATTTTCGGCAAAACCTCCTTTGTATAGTCAACAATACCGAGGTTCCAACAATTAATCATGGCACTTATCAATATCTTCATAATCAAGGTTACACAAGCTTGCAAGATGATCGAATAAACAAAATCCAGACTTGCTATTCTCATTATCACAATTAACATAAATACTCAAAACCATCTATGAGTGATTCTCAAACAGTTTACTTAATCTTGATGTGTAATTAAATGGCAAACACCTTATGGTCGTGAGGTAGTGAGTGCATCCAACATCTACTCCTTCCCATGCATGTCGTTCCTGCCAGTTGTACCTAAAACATATCAAAGCAAGGGTGAGCCCAAAGACTCAGCAAGTATCAACAAGACTATAAACAAGAACACAAGCATAGCAACAATGATCCACAATAACGTTACACTACTCATAGCTTTCATACTCATGGAATGCGATCAATGCAATGCACCTTTTGAACTTTATCTCTTTTCGTATTTTACCGGTAATGCGGGGTATACATCCGTCGATGTATACCCTTGCACTCTCCCTCCGGCACAGGGACCAAAGCCTATACACCACATGTATAGGGACCTTTGCCCATCATCTCTATGATGGGGACCTCTTTATTCATTGCCCACATTCCACGAATGTGGGACCTCAACCCGTCATCTACAAGGCGGGGACCTCGAACATGCATAGTCACCACGTGACCAATCCTCCAATATGATTGCATGATGCACATGAACAAAACTTTAAACCATCATACATATGGATTCACAACAACGACGTGCATGAATAAACTTATTCATAAACTTATTCATACTTCTAGCATTCCTCATCATTGACATTCTTAGCATTCTAGTATCCATGAATAGCACATATATTCATAATACTAGCAAACATGAACAATCCTTCATGAATAATAATTAATCATATCTCAAATATTTACCATCCTTAATCATACATGTCACACTATCAACCTTGCATGGTTAGTACGTATCAAAGTACTAGCACCTTCTATCAAACATTCATACATATTCTCTCAATCAGTACTTGCATTCACGGGATAAAATTGGAACTCATCACAATAACATCAACTTTAACTATAACTAGCATTCATCAAGATAAATGGAAACTCATCACATTAACATTCATGCATGGCTATTACGAGCAAAACACAAACACTCTCGGCATAAAAGCATAGATATGCTATAACCGAATACTTGCCTCAACCGCGCGAGCGGTGGGCGCGAAGAGGGCGCTGCCCCTGGATCACGCTCCCACCTGAACATAAAGATAACCCCAATCTAAGACCAATATACTGGATCAAAAGCATAAATAACAACACAAACGAACTCGCTAATCTCCCAAGCGTTTTCCAATCTTCCAATTTCTAGCGATCGCTTGGTGATCACTGCGGACAGTCAACTTCTAAAATACATAACTTTCTGTTCAGGAGTCCAAATGAGGTGTTCTCAGACTTTCTGGAAAGGTAATTAAATTACCCAAATAAACTTAGTTGGGGAGCCCTTTTGATTATGCCAACTACAGCCCCTACCAAGCCAAACTACAGAACAACAATTTTCACGTCGGCTTCTCTGGATAGTACACTAAAACCATCGTAACTTTTGCTACGAAAGTCCAAATCTTGCGTTCTTTATCTCTCTGAAAAGGTATGGAAATTACCTACAATTTTTGTTATATTGAGATCCTCTGATTTCGTATTTAACTAATAGATTAACTCAGTTTTATACAGACTGTCAGGATGTTGACAGATTAACCAGACAGCGGCACTAAACAATTCATAACTTTCTAACCGTTAATCGGATTTTGGCGTTCTTGGCGGCCACTGAAAGCTAAGAACATTATCTACATAACTCTAGGAGACCAAAACTCCTAATTCGGCTTCTAAACACAGGAAACTGACCGCTCAATAATCTGGACAAAACGAGATCTATTAAACCGACGCAAATCAATCTACCAAACGACATCAACCACAACTATTACGTATCAAACAACGAAGAACACGCAACGTTACCCTTGTAGAATCGCAGCAAGATGATGAACTCTCCCCACGAAGTTGATCTCCTCTCGTTTCTTCACTTGATCTGCAGCAGGGAGCACCGACGGCGAAGAAGGGAGGCACCAATGGAGGGGGGCACCACCATGGAGGAGAGGTGTGCTACAGTAACCGTGCTACAGTGCGGTGGCACTGTAGCTACAGTGCATCTAGGGTTTTCCCCCTTCCTTTTATTGGTGGCCTACCCCTCATGGGCCTCCTGGGCCAAGGCCCAAGGCCCAAGTTGCCGAAAAACTGCAGAAATCCCCCTTTTTTATGTCTAATTTCTCTTTTGAACGCTTTCTTTCGTAGAATAAATTGGAGTATTACATTAAAACCCCTCTTTCTCCTGTTCAATCGCTTTGCTAAAAGAAATATTCCCCCGATTTTAATTATTCTCTCCCGATTTAATTATTCTCTCCCGATTTAATTTTTGGGGTATTACATTCTACCCTCCTTAAACAGAATTCGACCCCGAATTCTATCTGTCATCTACTAGCAAAACAACAACAACCCCAACTGAAAATCAAGGACTCTCATCGCAACCAAACGTTACCAACTCGGTACTAAAAAGAGTCAAATTCAGAATCGAAGATTTATCACGAAAATCTTTCCACCTTCAAATTAGAAAATTTGCAAATAAACACCACGATCGCCAAAAGAGAAATCACTCGAATAACCAAATCCATCATTTCTTTATGAATAGATAAGAACCACACAAACCAACATAAAGTCAAACCCAAGTTGCGAACAACGTCCGTCAAAAACTCATAGCTCATACAAGATCAAGAGAGTGTTTCAGACTCGAGAAACAATCTTTTCTCAATTTCTCCTTTAGAAATAAAATTTCTCTCAATTTTTGGAATCCCGATTCATCGCACAACACACTAACTCATTACTCTTAACTTGGTGATCTCAATGCCAAACCCAAATCGAAACACCTTGTCTACACCTTTGAAACAAGACTCGATGATCTCACAAAACATTCTCTAACCGATTTCCTTCTTGTGAATTCATTTGTGGATGGCGCTCGAAAGTATCCCCAAATTAGATCTTGCACACGATCATATCACCTCAACCCTTTTGAGAACAAACATCTCAGATTTCACATCACACACTCTTCTGTACTACACCAGAAGGGTGTTATCAACGATCATCCCACTGTTCGCAATCCACCCTTATTCTACTTCCTCTACACATAATCTTTGGGCGACTCAAAGTTCTAGCATAACAATGCAAAGTCCACATTTAACCTCCAAGACTCTTGCAACTAACTTCTCATATAAAAGATAGGAAAATCCTTAGATTAAATCCTTGAAAATCCACAATTCCCACATACTTACTCATCAACATCATCATGAAAATATTTTCTTGACCAGTTTACCTTTACAAAGATTATAACTCTCAGAAGGTTACTCATTTAAAGCCAAATCACTCTTGACATTACTCAACATTTTCCATTATCCCATTAATTGACGTGACGATTCGATTACTTTGTAATTCCACTCTCATTAAACTACATCATCAAGAATAACTTTCATAGCCTCACAATACTACCAAATTGTGATACTCTATAAAATTGATCAATATTTCTATACTTTCAGTAATTCTAATATTCCACCCGAAGTGAACCAGAAGATCTTGGATCACAATCACTATAGGTTCTACTAGTTGTAACAATGGAATCAGTTTAACCTCATAAGACAAACTTCCATTGAGTTAGACCTCTCTCAAAGAACTATATTACAAAATTATTTCGTCCTCCAATGCTCATCGAATAACTTACAACCCATAGTTTCACAATTACAATTTTTAAACACCTCAAAAGACTCAGGTGAAACGAATAGGTTGATTCTTCCTCAAAAGAAAGAGCGAATGGAATCAATTTTCATCAACTAGGAAAACATGTGCCACCCACAGTGAACACAAGACCAAGGAAAACTGTCACTTAGGCCAAGTACTCGAAAAACATAAGGGAAAGTCAACAGTCGAGGGCTCAAGCCCTACTGAAAGCGAATACCAAACCACAAATGAGAAAAAGGTAATGCCCTTTGAAAATTGATAATGTAACACCCCAGGACCAACATTACCCTGGGATATTACTTAACCACTCTACAGCTAGCCAATAATTTCATAAGAATATAAAATTTCGGCAGCAACTCTAGGCAAGAATCAATAAGCGGAAGCATAAACCACTATGGGAATAAAGATAACAGTAACAAGTTCAATAATTAAACAACCTCTAGCAGTTCAATCCAAGTGTAGTCCACAAATGCATCAATAAATAATTCAACAGATCACTCGTGAATAGCTAGTCAATAGGCTAAATTCCTCTCAACTTTATTACAGCATGAAACTATGAATTGAGTGTATTATTGTAGTGCCGCTCTACCCATCCAGAATGCTTAAGAATCACCTGAAAGGGGGAAAGAAACAACAAGAATGAGATAAAATCTCAGCAAGTAAGTTGCATAACAGGTTAATCAATTGACAAGCAAGCTACAACACAGGTTATAATATTGCATGACCACAACCACGATCCACTATCTCATTCAATAAACCACATGGACTAGCATGAGTCCTACCTCATAAGAATTCAACCATTGACAAAAGAATGCGGGTTCTCCATCCACAATGCTTAATGCAAATGCATGCCATGCTCCACTGCACTCTTACCCATCAAGGTAAGAGTGTGCATCATCTCTGACAATGTGCGATCTTTGTCTCTAGTCTGATCGCGCCATAAGCGGCGACATCCACAATGCAATGTAATGATATGTTATGAGTGATATGATAATCATAAACCACATATGTGACATCTCATAATGGCACCAACAAGATTAACTTGTACAACTACCACATAATCATTATGGAAAAATACATCCATGATCCACATTCGGCACATAAAGCAACCATTTCATGGCTACACACAAGATATCCAATGTAAATCATTAAATAATAATTACTGTCATCATCTCATATGTAAGTCAACCAACCATGGCATAACACCTCAAAATACGAAACTCATAGGGATTGCAAGTAGTAAGAACAACCAATTAAACGGTAGTAACACTGCTACAATTACTTGCCTTCCACGATGTGACGCGTTAGCCGGCCAAGGTGATACTCCTAAACCTGAGGCTTCACCTCCTAAACAAGTGAAATAACTTCAATAAGGTCATAAAATACCCAGCGCTACTAATCGGCATTCTACAATGCTTACTAGACTACTCAGAGCGAGTTTACAAAGTTGAACGCGAACAACAACGTTTGCTGCCATAATCTGATTCTGGACAGCAGCACGGTAAATGACATAACTCATGATCTGGAAGTCAAAAGAGGTAAACCCAATTTCTGTAGATTCTTAACTGACTAATCTACAATACTCTAGTTGACACGATACTCCAATTCGGCCAAAAAATAGGCTAACCATTGTCTGAACTTACAGTACGGAATCTGTCTACACAAACGAACAGCAAAACTAAAATGACCATAACTTTTAATTGGTAACTCCGAATTGATCGTTCTTTATCAATCTGAAAAGGTTATCGAATTACCTACAATAACCTAGTTGGGTGAACTTTCAGATTCTACCAAATTCCCTTTCAAATTTTAGGAAAAAACCAGACAGATTATTCTCGTCAGATTTCTGGCAGCAGATACTAAATCGATCATAACTTTTGACTCAGACCTCGGAATCGAGTGATCTTCGCGGCTACTGAAAGATAACGACATAACCCACATATCTCTAGGAGATGGAAACTTAAAATTCAGCCTCTAAACATACGAAAAACCCACGCAAGGTTCTGGACAGAATTGCATCTACTGCAGCCCAACAATTAACCATCAATTCTAATCGGTTTTGCATCTAATAAGGATTAAACAGCGGGAGGCATCTCGTTACCCTTGTAGAACCACTAGAAATCGCTGAACCAAACCCCACACCAACTCTCCTTCTTCTTCTTCTTCTTCTTCTCCTTCTTCTCCTTCTTCTCCTTCTTTTCTCCTCTCTAACTTCTTCCTTGCAAGGGCAGCACCTTGGGATAGGGGAGGTGCAGGGCAGCACCTTGGGAGTGGGGAGGTGCAAGGGGAGGAAGGGAGTCGACCAAGAGGAGGAAGGAGGGGCGGCTGCCAAGTGGGAGGAGAAAGGGAAAGGGAGGGGGCGGCTAGGGTTTGGGAGGTGGCCCTCCCCTTTGGCCGGCCACCACAAGAAAATGGGCCAAGGCCCAGCCCCAAAATGAAGCGAAACGATAGAAAAGCCCTCTCTAAGTGGGTTTGTGGCGAAAATAAAACTTCCCGATTAAATTATTCTCTCCGATTGATTTTAATTAATCCGATTCTTGACTTTTCACACTTCCGAGTATTACAATCTTCCCACCTTAAAAGGATTAGCCTCGAATCCAAATCTCTGAACCACAAGGAGCAGAACAACAAGCAAACAAAGAACCCAAACTAGGAGTACTCACCGGCCTCGAAGAGCTCGGGGTACTTTTTCCGCAAATGATCCTCCAGCTCCCACGTAGCCTCTCTCTCAGACTGATTCGTCCAAAGGACCTTCACATACTTGATGGTCTTATTCCTCAAGACCCGCTCCGATGTATCCAAGATACGAATCGGGCGACTCTCCACGGTGAGATCTGCTCCATCGTGACTGCTCCAGGTCAATCTTGTGTTCTGGATCCCGCAAGTATTTCCTCAGCATAGACACATGGAAGACATTGTGCACACCACTCAATGAGTTTGGCAACTCCAAACGATAAGCCAAACTACCCACCCGGGCAACCACTGGAAAAGGACCGATGTACCGCGGGCTAAGCTTCCCGGTGGTACCAAAACGAACAATACCCTTGGTTGGAGACACCCGAAGGAGCACAAGGCTACCCACCGCAAACTCCAACTCTCGGCGCCGAACATCCGCATAGCTCTTTTGTCGGCTCTGAGCAGCCAACAAGTTCTGACGAACCTCCCGCACTTTCTCCACGGTCTGCTGAACAAGATCCGGACCAAGCAACGACCTCTCACCCACTGCATCCCAACAAAGAGGGGAAACACACCTCCGACCATACAAAGCCTCAAAAGGAGGCATCTTGATACTCGCCTGATAACTATTGTTATAAGCGAACTCTGCCAAAGCCAGATAATCCTCCCAACTACCCTTCCAAGATAGCACGCAAGCACGAAGCATGTCCTCCAGGGTTTGAATGGTCCGCTCTGACTGACCATCCGTCTGAGGGTGAAAAGCTGTACTGAGGGAAACTGTCGTGCCCAACGCAGCCTGAAGACTCTGCCAGAACTTAGAGACGAACTTGGCATCTCGGTCAGAAACAATGGACTTGGGTACACCGTGCAGTCTCACCACCTCTCGATGTACAACGGGGCTAGGTCCTGCGCTGTGTTGGTCGTTTTTATCGGTATGAAGTGTGCGGACTTGGTAAGCCTGTCCACCACGACCCAAATTGCATCTCGTCCTCGGGGCGAACGCGGCAACCCAACCACAAAGTCCATAGTGATATGCTCCACTTCCACTCGGGTACCTCCAAGGGTCGCAACAAACCAACGGGGCGTTTGTGCTCACCTTTACTGTTGACAAACGCCACACGCAACGACATATTTAGCAATATCCACCTCATCCGCTTCCACCAAAAGATTTGTTTCAGATCACGATACATCTTGGTCTCTCCGGATGTACCGAATATGGGGTCCGGTGAGCCTCACGAAGAATATCATCCTTCACGGTGATTTAAGGGTACACACACCGCCTTTGAATCGAACCGCACCGTGTTCATCCACACTAAAATCTCGGGAACGCCCCTCCGAGATCCTCTTCCGCACCTCTGAAAGGAGCCGATCGTGCTGTTGAGCTTCAAGAACGCGCTCAGGGATGGCAGACTGGATGATCATTTGTGTCTCGGCTGCAGAACCGATGAAGCAGAAAGATATACCCATCTTCTCAAACTCGAGACCAAGGACAATGCTACAGAGGTACCCCGTCCCCGCTTAGGGCATCGGCCACCACATTAGCCTTACGGGGTGATATTGGATAGTCGGTCATAATCCTTGATTAACTCCAACCACCTCATTGCCTCAAATTTAGCTCTCACTGTGTGAATATATACTTAAGGCTCTTGTGATCAGTGAAGATATCGCACTGTTCCCCATACAAGTAATGCCTCCAAGACTTCAGAGCAAACACAACTGCTGCCAACTCGAGATCATGAGTGGGATAATTCTGCTCATGAGTCTTCAACTGTCTAGAAGCATAGGCGATTACTCGGCCCTCTTGCATCAGCACACATCCGAGTCCAATCCGAGAAGCATCCGTGTACACCGTGAAGCGCTTGCCACTCTCGGGCAAGGATAGAATAGGTGCATTCACCAGCTTGTCCTTCAAAGTGCGGAACCCGACCTCTGGCGTCCGTCCACACAAAGGAACCCCCTTTGCGTGAGTCGGGTCATTGGTTTAGCAATGCTAGAAAAATCTGCACAAAACGCCGTAATACCCGGCAAGACCAAGGAAACTCGGATCTCGACACATTGGTTGGCCTCCGCCATCAACCACTGCGCCACATTCTTGGATCCACTGTAATACCGTCTTGGTGATGGTATGACCCAAAAATCCTACTTGGATAACGAAAGCACACTTCTTTAGCTTCGCATAGTATTTATTCTTACAAGAGTATCGAGGACCGAGTTGAGGTGCGATTCGTGGTCCTCCTCCGTTTTGGAATAAACCAGATGTCGTCGATGAAGACCACCACAAAAGAATCCAGTACTCATGGAGCATCCTGCTCATAGCTTCCATAAAGACAGCGGGAGCATTAGTCGGTCCAAAAGACATAACGACATATTAGTAATGCCCATACCTTGTGCTAAAAGTCGTCTTCTCTATATCCTCCTCCCGATTCGCGATTGATGGTAACGGCATCGCAAATCAATCTTGGAAAATATTTTGGCACCTCTCAACCGATCGAAGAGATCTTCAATACGAGCGGGGATACTTGTTCTTGATTGTCACTTGGTTGAGTGCTCGATAATCCACACAAAGCCTCTTGGTGCCATCCTTCTTTCCCACAAACAAAACCGGAGCAGCCCAAGGTGGCGTGCTCGGTCTAATGAACCCTTAGCTAAGAGTTCATCCAACCGCTTCTTTAATTCAATCTGCTCAACGGTGCCATCCGTCACGGGACTTATAAATAGGCGCGTGCACTGAACAAGCTCAATACGGAAGATCGACTCCCGCTCTGGTGGCAGGTCGGGGAGCTCACTGGGAAAAACATCCGGGTACTTGCAAACTACCGGTATATTCTCTAACCTCAAGGCAGCCTCGTGACCCTCCACCAAAGCCCACAACACCTCGACTTACGCATCCGCGATTAGGAAACAAGCGGCACAACAACGAGAGAGTATCTGCGAGCACTCCTTGGAAAACAACTTCACGCCCGGACAGAACGCAAGGTGACCGTCTTCCGAAACAAGAGATGACGACTTGATACGCGTGAGCCAATCCATGCCAAGGATCACATCGAAGGGCTCGGGGATATAACCACCAAATTCGCCACGAACTCCTCATCGCTAGAACCACCACACAACCAGGGGCAAACACGGGAACTGGATATAAGCCCACTAGGAGAACTAACGACCACTTGCCCTCCCAATTAATCGCACCAAAGCCACGCCCGCTCAACAAAATTCTCCGAGACAAAAGAGAAATCGCTCGAATCAAAAAGTACGCAGCATCAAAAGAGTCAATCGATAAGGTACTGTCACAACATCTCCACGATCCACGCCATCCGATGTCGGCATGGAGAATGCCGCGAGGGACAGTGAAGAAGAAGGATCTCCCACACTCGGTAGGTCGGCGCGGTGTCCACCGAGTACGGGTCGATGGGTAGGTCTTGAACCCGGTATCCTCGGTGGGGCGCCAAGGCGATCGATGAAGGTGTTGGGGCGCGGCGGTAACGCGATGCGGGGACGCGCAGTAGGGACTGCGAGGTATGAGCCACGACCATCATCCGAGCGGTGCCATCGGGGCGAGAGAATCCGCCCGAAGGTGTAGGCGCCAACTCCCACCGTAGTTTCCCCTTGGGATTCTCGCACGCACACCACATCCTTGTGGTTTTGACCACGATAGCACACCCCCTCCAAGAGCGGTCACTCCGCTGTCAAGCGATCCCCACAACGAAACACACTAAGCCCATTCCGGGCCGAGGTGGCACTGCATGCAGAGAGCTCCCTCCGTGAGAGTGGTGCGCCTGCGCTTCTACGGTAGGGCGATGACGACGACCCTTTGCCTTCTTAAACATAGGGCCCCAGAATGGCCCCTCCTCTCGCTATGACCTCGGTGATCTCCTCCGAGGCCTTGCGAGTGTCCTCCGTGTCGCATGCCGCATCTCGATCCCCAAGGCTGCTCCACGAGTACGAAAATCTGTGATCGGAAGGCACCCGGCCAGTGGCGGATCGAAGGCCTAAGCCCACAAACCGCCGGCCTTCTCGCATCATCCCGAGCCACATGTGGGACGGCGGACTATCGATTGAAGCCCACCTCATACTCGCCACTGCATCGCTTATCTTGAGTGTATTTGCCCAAGTCAATTTTCATCTTGTCCGAAAAGGTCTCGGATAGAACCGCCTCTCAAGCTGCGGACAAACTCCGCCACGATGGGAGTCCATGGGCGGCCGTGCGAGTAGATGCACTCCTTTCCACGGATCTGGCCTCTCCCTTGGCCGATTCGCCACATAGCGCACGCGATCGGAAGCCACTACCTCAAAAGCCTCCATCTTGTCCTCCACGTGGGACGACGGTCGGCCACACAGGCGGGAGTGGCGCGCGCGTCGGCCGTCCACCTCAACCCTACCCACTCACGAAGTGAGATGCCGCTAACTGCCCCAGCTGCCGCAACCTCAGGCACCGGGCGGCATCAGCACCAGGGGCCACCGGCCCCTGCTTCAAAGCCCTCAACTCTTGCTGCATGGCCACGACCACGACCAACGGCTCCTCTTGGGTACCACCCACCGGTGAGCATCCTCGGCCTCCTCAATCGCCGTTGCTTGCTGCGCGTAGAGCGGGACGAACACGGCCACTACCCTTAGGTGGCATTCTGCAGCCACCGCAACCCACAAACAAACAAACAATAATCTCAGACAAGTGAAGCACAAGCAATAAATTAAAGAATTCAACAAGGTATATGCAAGATATGCAAACCCTTCCCCATCCTACATGTGCAAGTGTGTCAATTTCCTTACTTCTCCTAGAACCTAAAGCCTAGGCTCGATACCAATCTGTAACACCCGGGACCAACATTACCCAGGATATTACTTAACCACTCTCTGACTAGCCAATAATTTCATAAGAATATAAAATTTCGCAAAGACAACTCTAGGCAAGAATCAATAAGCGGAAGCATAAACCACTATGGGAATAAAGATAACAATAACAAGTTCAATAATTAAACAACCTCTAGCAGTTCAATCCAAGTGTAGTCCACAAATGCATCAATAAATAATTCAACGGATCACTCGTGAATAGCTAGTCAATAGGCTAAATTCCTCTCAACTTTATTCTGACATGAAACTATGAATTGAGTGTATTATTGTAGTGCCGCTCTACCCATCCGGGAATGCTTAAGAATCACTGAAAGGGGAAAGAAACAACAAGAATGAGATAAAATCTCAGCAAGTAAGTTGCATAACAGGTTAATCAATTGACAAGCAAGCTACAACACAGTTATAATATTGCATGACCACAACCACGATCCACTATCTCATTCAATAAACCACATGGACTAGCATGAGTCCTACCTCATAAGAATTCAACCATTGACAAAAGAATGCAGGTTCTCCATCCACAATGCTTAATGCAAATGCATGCCATGCTCCACTGCACTCTTACCCATCAAGGTAAGAGTGTGCATCGTCTCTCTGACAATGTGCGATCTTTGTCTGCATCTGATCGCGCCATAAGCGGCGACATCCACAATGCAATGTAATGATATGTTATGAGTGATATGATAATCATAAACCACATATGTGACATCTCATAATGGCACCAACAAGATTAACTTGTACAACTACCACATAATCATTATGGAAAAATACATCCATGATCCACATTCGGCACATAAAGCAACCATTTCATGGCTACACACAAGATATCAATGTAAATCATTAAATAATAATTACTGTCATCATCTCATATGTAAGTCAACCAACCATGGCATAACACCTCAAAATACGAAACTCATAGGGATTGCAAGTAGTAAGAACAACCAATTAACCGGTAGTAACACTGCTACAATTACTTGCCTTCCACGATGTGACGCGTTAGCGGCCAAGGTGATACTCCTAAACCTGAGGCTTCACCTCCTAAACAAGTGAAATAACTTCAATAAGGTCATAAAATACCCAGCGCTACTAATCGGCATTCTACAATGCTTACTAGACTACTCGAGCGAGTTTACAAAGTTGAACGCGAACAACAACGTTTGCTGCCATAATCTGATTCTGGACAGCAGCACGGTAAATGACATAACTCATGATCTGGAAGTCAAAAGAGGTAAACCCAATTTCTGTAGATTCTTAACTGACTAATCTACAATACTCTAGTTGACACGATACTCCAATTCGGCCAAAAATAGGCTAACCATTGTCTGAACTTACAGTACGGAATCTGTCTACACAAACGAACAGCAAAACTAAAATGACCATAACTTTTAATTGGTAACTCCGAATTGATCGTTCTTTATCAATCTGAAAAGGTTATCGAATTACCTACAATAACCTAGTTGGGTGAACTTTCAGATTCTACCAAATTCCCTTTCAAATTTTAGGAAAAAACCAGACAGATTATTCTCGTCAGATTTCTGGCAGCAGATACTAAATCGATCATAACTTTTGACTCAGACCTCGGAATCGAGTGATCTTCGCGGCTACTGAAAGATAACGACATAACCCACATATCTCTAGGAGATGGAAACTTAAAATTCAGCCTCTAAACATACGAAAAACCCACGCAAGGTTCTGGACAGAATTGCATCTACTGCAGCCCAACAATTAACCATCAATTCTAATCGGTTTTTGCATCTAATAAGGATTAAACAGCGGGGAGGCATCTCGTTACCCTTGTAGAACCACTAGAAATCGCTGAACCAAACCCCACACCAACTCTCCTTCTTCTTCTTCTTCTTCTTCTCCTTCTTCTCCTTCTTCTCCTTCTTTTCTCCCTCTCTAACTTCTTCCTTGCGCAAGGGGCAGCACCTTGGGATAGGGAGGTGCAGGGCAGCACCTTGGGAGTGGGGAGGTGCAAGGGGAGGAAGGAGTCGACCAAGAGGAGGAAGGAGGGGGCGGCTGCCAAGTGGGAGGAGAAAAGGGGAAAGGGAGGGGGGGGCGGCTAGGGTTTGGGGAGGTGGCCCTCCCCCCCTTTGGCCGGCCACCACAAGAAAATGGGCCAAGGCCCAGCCCCAAAATGAAGCGAAAACGATAGAAAAGCCCCTCTCTAAGCTGGGTTTGACGAAAACTGAAAATAAAACTTCCCCGATTAAATTATTCTCTACCGATTGATTTTAATTAATCCGATTCTTGACTTTTCACACTTCCGGAGTATTACAGATAAACTCTTATGGAACAACTGCATAAGGTTTAAGCACTCTCAAATAAACTGCAAGATGCAAAACGAGACTTAAAGCTCAATTACTTATACTTGACTCATTCCTTTAACAAGGAAGGTTATTTTCTGTGATTACTACATCACTTTGCCAGCTTAAACAAGATAAGCTCTTAAGACCAAATCGTAGGAACAACTTAAGAACCAATAAAATCTTTCAACATGTCATTTTGCTCAAAGCAACTCAATCACCACATAACTCAAGCGATCCAATTAATCACCTTCGCAAAACTCGAAACACTTCTACAAAATCCAAGTTACGAAAGACGATCAAATTTCTTTATTTCTAAAAGAATCATCACCACACACAAGTCACAATCTCTTGCAGATAATCTTACTAACATCAAGAATAAT
The DNA here is from genome assembly GCA_036346255.1 of Ampelocalamus luodianensis. Taxonomy (NCBI): domain Eukaryota; kingdom Viridiplantae; phylum Streptophyta; class Magnoliopsida; order Poales; family Poaceae; genus Ampelocalamus; species Ampelocalamus luodianensis. The sequence goes on from CM070637.1 coordinate 29,443,338, forward strand.
ATACTCTTAACATGAATATTTATTATCAACTATTCCATTAGAAAGCCCCAAAGTTTCACCAATTTGTTCCATACTGCCTTTTCATCCCATCTTCAAAATGAGAGTATACCAAAATCATACAACATCACTACATCAACTTCTTAAGTTTAGAAGGGGTCTACTACCCAATTGAAAAGCTCCTACCAAAACCCTTTCATCAAGGACACAATTTCATCCAATTATTTCACAATCATGTGGGCATAAGCCACCTATTATATCATATCAGTTCAACTTTTAGCGATGCTCATTATCAAACTTCAACACACAACAGTTATACGACAACCCTTGTTGTTATCAACTGGCTTCGTTATGAAATCTAGTTGCTACCTACTTTCCTTCCCAAATCACATGGATATTAACAAGCACATATTCAACTGTTCCTCCTCACATTGGATTTCGGCAAAAAATATACTAAAACTTCAAAAATCGAAATCTTCTATCGATCAAGAGTCTCAACAACACTACAACCAAATTCATCGCGTCATCCTACATAGAAGAACTACATAGAACTCCTCCCATAATTTCTAGATCCACCGATATTCAATCCATTCAACCGGTTGTACACAATTCTAATAACTAATCATACTAGGGAATATGTAAATATGGTATTCCCTCTAATTTTCCTTTCCACACAATTAAATTTGTAACACCCCAGGACCCACAATACCCTGGAATGCTACTAAACCACTCTACAGCTAGCCAATAATTTCAATTATAACTTATTTCGGCAACATCTCTAAACAAGAAGTATTAAGCGGAAGCATAAACAACTAAGGGAACAAAGATAACGGTAACAAGTTCATTAATTAAACTACCTCTATCAGATTAATCAAAGAATGGTTCACAAGTCCATCCTTATTAAATAACATAATCATCCACAAATATTTAAGCGTTTGGCTAGAATTTCATTGACTTTATTACTACATGAGTTGATGAACCAAGTGCATTACTGTGGTGCCGCTCTACCCATCCCATGAATGCTCAACAATCACCTGAAAGGGGGGAAGAAACAACAAGAGTGAGATAAAAATCTCAAAGAAGCAAACTGCTTAATGTGCTATTCAGTCTACAAACAAATACACAACATCATTAAAATATCCATATGTCCACATCCATAAAGTGAATCCACATTCATTTACAAGCTAATTAAACTACAGAGATATTAAGCATCAATAACCAATCCCCATAATGATCATAATTATAGCCTCAACCATAATTACTACCAATGATAGTAAAATATTAACAATTGAATCTTGATCAACTGCTTCATATTAATCACCACTACCACTACCAATGACAATAAGGTATTAACATGTTTTACCTCATAACTTTACTATTTCTCGCATCCACAATCTGCTATCAACAATTACCACAAGAGAGAAGAATCTCATGCCACAATCACAACCTCTACCATACCACAAGGGATGAACCCTATTCCACAACCACAACCACATTACACGTACCACAAGAGACTCTCATGAGTCAATTTCCACATTGCAACTATGAAGTTGCGTTTGTTTGCAAAATAACTTCACCTCAATATCTTGCATGAGTATGCAAATGATCTTTCCACAATGCAATGCATATGTATGCTATGCTCCACTGCACCTTTACCCAACAAGGTAAAGGTATGCATCGTCTCTGACAATGCACGATGTTGTACCCGTCTGATCGCGGCTAAAAGCGGCGACATCCACAATGCAAATGTCATGATATGTCATGAATGATATGATAATCATAAACCACAAGAATTTAACCACGAAGGTCAACAACATACTCATCATGAATATTTCTCATAATCCACATGTGTCTCATTAAGCACCATACCATTGTGTCATAAGACCATTACCACATAACCCACACTCGATTCACCAAGATCAAAATCAATCGATCTAAAGGGAACTCTACCACATAGACCACAACAAGATCATCATGAATAAAACCACAAGGAATTATCAATATGTCCACCTTGAGTTTATTTTCATATTCCGCATTTGGCTCATTAAGCAAATTACCACGATACTACCCAAACTCATCCAAACATAGCAATTGATTAATATCTTGCTACCACATTCATACTTAGAAAACATGTAACCATGGCATATCGTTCAACATTACGTCAATCATACATAGTGCAAGTAGTAAGAACCACGAGTTAAACCGTAGCACAACCGCTACATTTACTTGCCTTCCACGATGCGGCGCGTTAGCGGCAAAGATGATACTCCTAAACCTGAGGCTTCACCTCTAAACAAGTAAAATAACTTCAATAAGGACATAATATTCCCAGCGCTACTAATCGGCATTCTACATCGCTTACTTGACGACTCAAAACGAGTTTATAAAGCTGAAACCGAAAAACAATGTTTCCTGCCATTTACTGATTCTGGACAGCAGCACGGTAAATGACATAACTCATGAACTGGAAGTCAAAAGAGGTAAACCCAATTTCTGTAGATTCTTAACTGAATAATCTACAATACTCTAGTTGACACGATAAACCAATTCGGCCAACATATTAGGCTAACCATTGTCTGAACTTTCAGTACAGAACCTGCCTACACAATTGAACAGCAAAACTAAAATGACCATAACTTTTAATAGGTAACTCCGAATTGATCGTTCTTTATCAATCTGAAAAGCTTATAGAATTACCTACAATAACCTAGTTGGGTGAACTTTCAGATTCTACCAATTTCCATTTCATATTTTAGGAAATAACCAGACAGATTATTCTCGTCAGATTTCTGGCAGCAGATAGTAAAATGATCATAACTTTTGACTCAGACCTCGGAATCGAGTGATCTTCGCGGCCACTGAAAGATAACGACAGATCCCACATAACTCTAGGAGATGGAATCTTAAAATTCAGCCTCTAAATACACGAAAAACCCACGCAAGGTACTGGACAGAATTGCATCTTCTGCAGCCCAACAATTATCCAACAATTCTAATCGGTTTCGCATCTACTACGGATCAAACAGCGGGGAAGGCATCTCGTTACCCTTGTAGAGCCCATGAAGATGCAGATCAAATCCACGAGGACCCTTCCTCTTCTTCTTCTTCTTCTCTTCCACCATGGCCAGCAGCACCCGGGCTTCTTCCTCCTTCCTTCGACCGGCATCAATGGAGGAAATCATCCGTGGAGGAATGGACAGCAAGGGGAGGTGCTGGACAGGAGGTGGATGGGGTGGAGGCACAAGGGGTGGAGTCTTGGAGGAGAGGAGGCGGCTAGGGTTAGGAAGGGGAGAGTGGCGCCCCTATGGCCGGCCACCAAAGGCCCCATGGGCCTCTAGCCTGAGCCAGGTTGTCTGTGTTTGCGAAAAATCCTCCAAACTTCGATGAATCACTATTCTAATTGGTCCCTCTCTCAAAAAAATAATTATTCTCTCTCTAATATTACTCAGGAGTATTACATCTCCTCCCCGAATTCTGTTCTTCCAACTTAAGCAAATTTGGGGTATTACAAAATTAATCCATGGGAACCAAAGAACCCAACAAGTTTAACAACCTAAACAGTTTTAATGACCAGACTAGTTCATCAAGGTTCCATACTTCTTGATATCTCTCAATCACTACTCATATATACCGTTCATCAAGAACTAGAAAAAGACAACATCATCCTAATCAATTTCACTTCCAAGGTTACTAATTAATATTAATTATTCACCATACCAATGACTCAACTTGATACCCATACCATATCAAGTTATTTGATTACAATCTCTGATTTAACCATAACAAGGCATCAGAAAAGGATTTTAGCAATTTCCAACAAAAAAGAGATGCATTAAACTTCATCACTCGGAATAATCCAAAAGAAATACATAGAGACAAAGTTTTCTCATGTTAACAAACTTGCAACAGAAACTCTCATTACCCAAACTTTCAAACGAATACATGAGTCATTCTTTTCCAGTGAGAAAGAAGAAACAACCATGGAATTATCAGTAATGCCAATTGAGGACGATCACAAGAAGTAAAGACAGCTCAACAGTCGAAAAACAATACTTGTTTCAGAGAACCATTAGAGACCATTGAAATACAACCATTACCATGAACCACGAACCCAAGAGAAAATCACCATCCACCACAAAATAAGAATTTGCCAAGATTTGAGGTCAAGAAGGGAAACAACTTTCTAAAACAACTCACGCTCAACTCCTGCAACTATGGTATTCGGGGTAACTACTCTATTCGTCTACCACGAACGGTGGTAAAACCAGACAAAGTCCAAGGCCACAACCACGACCTCCACTTCTTAACAACCATTACCGACACGCATAAACAATATAATCAAATATGATTATACATGATCATCTCATGGCAATCATAGAATAGATTCATAGATATAGAATATCATAACATATCATTTCATAGATTATCAACAAGAAAGACAGAGGCAATTCAACAATTGCTCAACAAATGAAACATAACAACGATAATGCGAAGCAATGTAATTCCCAACCCCACCTCACGTACACGTGTGTCAATTTAATATTTTTCTATTAACCACGGACCTAAAGCCCGCTCGATACCAATCTGTAACACCCCATCTCAAAGATTGAGCACGGAATGCTACTAAAATTAAATTAGACTAAACTAAACTAAGACCAATTACAAATTTTCGCAAAACCTCCTTTGTATAGTCAACAATACCGAGGTTCCAACAATTAATCATGGCACTTATCAATATCTTCATAATCAAGGTTACACAAGCTTGCAAGATGATCGAATAAACAAAATCCAGACTTGCTATTCTCATTATCACAATTAACATAAATACTCAAAACCATCTATGAGTGATTCTCAAACAGTTTACTTAATCTTGATGTGTAATTAAATGGCAAACGCCTTATGGTCATGAGGTAGTGAGTGCATCCAACATCTACTCCCTCCCATGCATGTCGTTCCTGCCAGTTGTACCTAAAACATATCAAAGCAAGGGTGAGCCCAAAGACTCAGCAAGTATCAACAAGACTATAAACAAGAACACAAGCATAACAACAATGATCCACAATAACGTTACACTACTCATAGCTTTCATACTCATGGAATGCGATCAATGCAATGCACCTTTAGAACTTTATCCCTTTTCGTATTTTACCGGTAATGCGGGGTATACATCCGTCGATGTATACCCTTGCCTGTGCCCTCTGGCACAGGGACCAAGAGCCTATACACCACATGTATAGGGACCTTTGCCCATCATCTCTATGATGGGGACCTCTTTATTCATTGCCCACATTCCATGAATGTGGGGACCTCAAGCCCGTCATCTACATGACGGGGACCTCGAACATGCATAGTCACCACGTGACCAATCCTCCAATATGATTGCATGATGCACATGAACAAAACTTTAAACCATCATACATATGGATTCACAACAACGACGTGCATGAATAAACTTATTCATAAACTTATTCATACTTCTAGCATTCCTCATCATTGACATTCTTAGCATTCTAGTATCCATGAATAGCACATATATTCATAATACTAGCAAACATGAACAATCCTTCATGAATAATAATTAATCATATCTCAAATATTTACCATCCTTAATCATACATGTCACACTATCAACCTTGCATGGTTAGTACGTATCAAAGTACTAGCACCTTCTATCAAACATTCATACATATTCTCTCAATCAGAGTACTTGCATTCACCAGGATAAAATTGGAAGTCATCACAATAACATCAACTTTAACTATAACTAGCATTCATCAAGATAAATGGAAACTCATCACATTAACATTCATGCATGGCTATTACGAGCAAAACACAAACACTCTCAAAGATACAAGCATAGATATGCTATAACCCGAATACTTGCCTCAACCGTGCGAGCGGTGGACGCGAAGAGGCGCCGCTCGGGATCACGCTCCCACCGAACATAAAGATAACCCCAATCTAAGACCAACATACTGGATCAAAAGCATAAATAACAACACAAATGAACTCGCTAATCTCCCAAGCGTTTCCAATCTTCCAATTTCTAGCGATCGCTTTGGTGATCACTGCGGACAGTCAACTTCTAAAATACATAACTTTCTGCTCAGGAGTCCAAATGAGGTGTTCTCAGACTTTCTGGAAAGGTAATTAAATTACCCAAATAAACTTAGTTGGGGAGCCCTTTTGATTATGCCAACTACAGCCCCTACCAAGCCAAACTACAGAACAACAATTTTCACGTCGGCTTCTCTGGACAGTACACTAAAACCATCATAACTTTTGCTACGAAAGTCCAAATCTTGCGTTCTTTATCTCTCTAGACTCCTCTATTGCTAAGAATTTTCCCCTCTCTCCGCTGTTTTTAAGTTGTTCTTACCCTCTCTCTGTCTTTTGGACAGATGCCTCGCCTTCAGACCTATGGTGAGCGTTGTGGAGGCTACGCTGCCGAACTTTGGAAGCTTCTGCAGGTACTTGGAGGTTTTGATCGTCCGTTGTACCGAGGAAACAACTGGATGGTGGATGGACATAAGCGGGGTACGATCTGTTGCTTGACGATCTACGCCAGGATGAACACCAAGGCAAGCCAGCCGCTGAACGTCTCCGTCAGGAGGATCACTTGGAGTGAAGGAATACAGGAATCGTCGCGCCTGGCCATGCTTCGGATCTGCCACATCTACATGCGCGAGTTGCAAGGAACCGTCTTCCGCTACCACCCCAGAGCAGCCGCCGTGGAGCTACCTGCACACTATCCATCCACGGAGGGAGAAGAAGATGCCACAGTGGTACACCTCGCCCGTGCGTCGTCGCCAAGAGGAATCCATGGAGATGATGGCGCGATCTAGACAAAGTGCCTACAAGAGCTCGCACCAAGTCAAGAGAAGATCGCCATCTGGAAGAGATACCGACGCCCACCACCCGCGGACCAAGAAGAGGAAGAAGATCTAGAAGAACATGAAGAATCTGAGGAAGATCCAGAGGAAGTGGAGCCAGAACCAGAGGAGCCTGTCGCGCCATCGACGCCTGTTCCTGTTGCACGACCCCGGGCACGGGATCGGTTTGCGAAGATGCCGGCCACGATTCAAGGTCTACACGGCAGAGCGCGCGCCGTGGTTGTGGAGGTTACCTCGGCCCGAGTTCGCTAAGGCCTAGGTTCGCAGTTGAGGCTTGGTGTGTTAAGCCGCGTCAGTTTAAGCCTAGTTGTGTCGCCCTTTAGGCGCTAGATTGTGTGCTTAGGTTCGCTATTTTCTTTGAGTGTGAGTATGAGCTGCAAAGGCCCTTAGGCTTCTGTTGCAAGCCATACTAAGTTCTTAAGTAATAAAGTTGCTTTTGGTTCTCTCAGTTGTTGTTGGGTTTAACCAATCCCCCGTTTAGTTCTTAACTCATCCCATGCTTGCTACCTTATCTAACCCTTGGAGCTTCGCCAGATGGTTACAACTCGCCAGACAGTTGCAAGTGGTTCCGGTACCCCAGCATCAGGAGGCAATGAGCAACCAGCTACAGGAGCAGTTCCGCCACAAGCACCCCCAGTTGACTTGCAAAACTTTGGAGCTTTCATGGCAGCCTGACTCGGTGATGAATACCATGATGACTCAGATACAAGCCATGCACAACCAGAACAATAACAACAACAATCACCAGCACGGAGCCCCAGCTGCTCATGGTCACCATGGACCATCCAAACTTGTAGAATTCATGAGGACTCGTCCACCAACATTTTCTGGACATGTCTCACCCGTGGAAGCTGACGATTGGCTTCGGGTGATTGAAAGGAAGCTGCTGATCACTCAATGCAACGATCATGAAAAAGTTCTCTATGCCTCTCACCAGTTGGAGGGCATCGCAGTAGAATGGTGGGAGAACTTCTGCGCCGCTCATGAGGCACCACAGAATATCACTTGGGAGGAATTCTCTACAGCATTCCGCCAATACCACGTACCAGAAGGAATTATTGAACTAAAGAAAGATGAATTCCGTGCCCTGAAGCAAGGAAGCTTGTCGTTGTCGACTATCTCAACAAGTTCTCGCAACTTGCTCGCTATCTTTGCAGAAGATGTTGCAATGCACAAGGCTCGCGAGTCGTTTCAAGGGATCAACATCGGACTTCAGGTCAATCTCCTTGCACATACCTTCCCTGACTTCCAAGAACTGATCAATAAAGCTTTAGTCATGGAGGATAAGCGCAAGGAACTGGAAGACAATCGCAAACGCAGGATGATCCAGCAGGGAGGCCAGCAATTCCAACAGAGAGCAAGGACAGCGCCACCGCAGTTCAACCGGTTTTCCCCACAGAACTCCGCCAGAACACCTGCACCAACCTCAGCACCTCGTCCAGTTGCTCAGAACACTCGCACCCCAGCACCGACCAACGCTAATCCAACAGTCAACAAGTCGCAAGAGCCAAGGGTGTGCTATACTTGCCGTCAACGTGCCACTACGCCGTCGGTTTCCACAGAGGAACGGTCACTCGATTCGTTTCAACCTTGGAGCTACTGAATAAGACACCAAAGACCGGTCACCAACAGGGAACTTTCCAAGCCCCCAACCAACCAGGAGGAGGGACGCAGTCCGTGGTCCGAGGCCGTGTCAACCACGTCACCCTGGAAGGAGCACAGGAAGCACCAGACGTCGTACTGGGTAAGTTCCTGGTTAATTCAGTACCCGCATCAGTTCTGTTTGATTCTGGAGCTTCGCATTCTTTTGTGTCTGAAGTTTTTGCAACTAAGAATAAGTTGGAGGCTATACAACTTAATCATACTCTATTAGTTCAATCGCCTGGAGCAGAGCTAAGCTCTAGAGTGGGTTGTTTAGGAGCTAAGTTACTCATAGCTGGAGTTGAGTTTCTAGCCAACCTAATTGTTCTAGACACCCAAACCCTAGATGTCATTCTTGGCATGGATTGGCTAACCAAGCACAAAGCTGTGCTGGATTGTGGCCGAAGAGCCGTAACGGTTGAGAGTACTGATGGGAGGAAAGTGGAGTTTCTAGCCACATCAGTTCGTGAAGGACACTTGCTAGTAAACAATCTGAAGACCATTGCATTGGAGAATGTGCCAATAGTCAGAGAATACCCAGATGTGTTTCCAGAAGAGTTACCCGGAATGCCACCAGCTCGTGACATCGAGTTCGTCATTGATTTAGTGCCAGGGACAGCGCCAATTTCTAAGCGACCTTATCGAATGCCAGCTGACGAGTTAGCAGAAATGAAGAAGCAGATTGAAGAACTTCTCGAGAAAGGTTTCGTAAGACCAAGTTCGTCACCATGGGGAGCACCAGTCTTGTTTGTCAAGAAGAAAGACGGAAGCATGAGGATGTGTATCGACTACCGTTCTCTCAACGAGGTCACTATCAAGAATAAGTATCCATTGCCCAGGATAGACGATCTGTTTGACCAGATGAAGGGAGCCGGAGTGTTCTCAAAGATCGACTTGCGATCGGGCTACCATCAGTTGAAGATCTACCCTAGGGATATACCAAAGACCGCTTTCTCAACGCGGTATGGACATTACGAGTTCTTGGTCATGTCATTTGGGCTGACAAATGCCCCAGCTTACTTCATGAACATGATGAACAAAGTCTTCATGGAATACCTGGACAAGTTTGTAGTGGTGTTCATTGACGATATTCTGGTTTATTCCAAATCAGAGGAGGAACACGCAGAACACCTGAGGTTAATTTTGGAGAAACTCGTGGAGCATCGCTTATATGCCAAGTTCATAAGTGTGACTTTTGGAAGAAGGAGGTGGATTTCCTTGGCCATGTGATGACCGCCGATGGAGTAGCGATTGACCGGAAAAGTAAAGGCGGTGTTACATCGACCACCCAAGATCGTAACCCAGTTCGCAGCTTGGGAATGGCGAGTTATTACCGCCGCTTTATCGAAGGATTCTCATCGATTGCTAAGCCTCTTACGCAATTGTTGAAGAAGGAGAAAAGTTCACTTGGACTCCACCTGTGAGGAAAGTTTTCGAGAGTTAAAGAAGCGCTTGACCTCAGCCCCAATGCTGATTTTGCGAGATATTCGCAAGGATTTCGATATCTATTGTGATGCTTCGCGTCAAGGATTAGGATGTGTCCTGATGCAGGAAGGAAGAGCTGTCGCTTATGCGTCAAGACAATTGAGACCTCACGAGGAGAATTACACTACTCATGATCTGGAATTAGCTGCCATAGTGCATGCTTTAAAGATTTAGCGTCATTACCTCATCTGTCATCGCCGTGAAGTCTACAGATCATAAAAGTCCAAGTACATCTTTACCCAATCGATCTGAATATGAGACAGAGAAGATGGTTGGAATTGATTAAGGATTATAATCTTGGAATCCACTACCATCCCGAAAAAGCCAATGCGATTCAGATGCTCTAAGTCGTAAGAGTTCTTGTAATGCCTTGAAAGTAAAGGAAAATTTCCCGAACTTTATGAAGAATTTGAAGCTAAAGCTAGAAGTTGTGTCCGAGGATTTGTGGCCAATTTGGAGGTCACCTACCTTGGAGAAACAGATTCGTGAAGCACAACCAAAGGATCCCGTGTTGTCGGACATCGGATCAAAATGGCGGAGGAAATTCAAAGATTTCACCAAGGATGATCAAGACATACTGATTAATGGTCGTATCGTGTACCGATATCGATGGTCTAAGACGATTAATCCTAAGAGAAGCCCATGACTCAAAGTATTCGATTCACCCTGGAAGTACCAAGATGTACCAGGATGTTAAGAATAAGTTTTGGTGGCCAAATTTGAAGCGAGAAGTCGCAGAGTTCGTTGCCTTGTGCGACACCTGTCAGAAAATAAAGGCAGAACACCAGAGACCAGCAGGTTTGCTGCAACCGCTGAAGATTCCAGAATGGAAGTGGGAAGAGATCGGAATGGATTTCATCACCGGTCTACCCAAGACCCAATCAGGTTACGATTCGATCTGGGTAATAGTCGATCGTCTAACCAAGGTCGCCCATTTTCTGCCAGTCAAAACCACATACTCAGGAGATCGCCTTGCGGAGTTGTACATGGCCAGAATTGTCAGTTTGCATGGAGTGCCCAAGAAAATAGTGTCAGATCGAGGATCTCGCCACCTCGCTTTTGGCGAGTTTGCATGAATCATTGGGTACCCATCTGAATTTGATCGCATATCATCCACGCATGATGGACAGATCGAAAGAGTCAATCGATATTGGAGGATATGCCGAGAGCTTGCGCCTAGCGAATGCTACCCGATGGGATAAAAGTTTGCCGTATGCAGAGTTCTCGTACAACAACAGTTATCAAGCCAGTCTGCAAATGTCGCCATTTGAAGCTTTGTATGGCCGTGCCTGCCGAACCCCGTTAAATTGGTCAGAGACAGCTGAACGCACAGTGTTCGGCCCAGATCTCATTCAAGAAGCAGAAGAGCAAGTGGCTATGATCAGAGAAAGATTGAAGATAGCCCAGTCAAGGCAGAAGAGTTATGCTGATAACCGCCGTCGAGATCTCAGTTTCGAGCCAGAAGATTTTGTCTATCTTCGAGTGACCCCGCTCAGAGGTGTCAAAAGGTTTCATGCCAAAGGGAAGCTTGCCCCTAGGTATGTTGGTCCGTTCAAGATTCTGGAACGCCGTGGAGAGGTTGCCTACCAGCTGGAGCTACCGCAGTCGTTAGCAGGAGTGCATGATGTCTTTCATGTCTCGCAGTTGAAGAAGTGTCTTCGTGTCTTAAGAGCAAGCCCGTTAGAATCAATTGTGTTGAAGGAGGATCTTACCTATAAAGAGCAGCGGTCGGGATTTTGGATGTCGCGGCGCCTCACGAGAAGCAAGACTGTTCGCTTTTGCAAGGTCCATGGAGCAACCACTCGTAAGGAGAAGCGGCGTGGGAACGTGAAGAAGAGCCGAAAGCCGAGTTCCTAATCTTTTCTCTAGCTAGCTTTGAATCTCGGGACGAGATTCCTTTAAGGGGGGGAGGTTTGTAACATCCCAATTTTCAGAGCTTAAAAATCTTTTAAATAGTTAGTAGGAAGAAAATTCACCATTTGGATTTATTTGAATTTAATTTCAAAAGCTTAATATTGGACTTTACAAGCAAAAACATTTAATGTGAATAATCCCAACATGAACAATAGCCAAAACTATTTTATTTGGGTTCTATGTGCTCAGATATATTTTCTAGATTTTTCTAGAATTTTTCTGAGTTCATTTGCTATTTTCTATTGCTTATTTGATTTTCTGGTATTTTCTAAAATGAAAAACCTGTCTAAAATCTCAGAATCCTCTCGGGCCGAATCCTCCCGGCCCAACCGCTTTTCCCGCACACGCAGCCCGCTTGCGGCCCAGCCTCGCGCGAGGCCTCGCCGCGCGCGCCGCGCCTCTGTGCCGCTGACATGTGGGCCCCGCCCCTGCGTCGTCCACCTCCGCTCGTCTTCCTCCTCGCGCGAGCCCGCCTCTGTCGCCATTGCTGGAAGCTGGAGCTTCGTCCGACAATGGGATATCTTCAACAGAACCCCTTCTAGAAAACGTGCTAAATCCTATCTCCTATTCCCCCGCACGTTTTGCCGATAAAAATCTTATCCCGAATCATATTCAAAATCCGGATTTTCCTTAAGTGTTCATCTCGGACTCTTTTAGGGTTTTTCCCGCCGCCGCCTCCTCGCACCCTCCCGACCCTCTATAAAAGCCCCCGAGGTTCGCCTCTCTCCCGCATCAGAAACCCCCAAACCCTAGGACCCGAGAGCCCCTGCGCCGCCGCCGTTCCTGATTTTCGGTTCTTCACCTTCATCTTCTCCGACGAGCTTCTCCGCCGCAACCAGAGCCGCCGGAACCCCTCCGACCACACCACCACCTTCGCAAGCCCGTGAGCTACCTCCTGGTGGCACTCACTTCGCCGGGATCCCGCCGGAGCGCTCGTCCGACAACACCCGTACTCTCTCCGCCGCCTCAAGCTCGCCGCCGGCAACCTCAGTGCACCCCGACCACCCGGAGTTGGTCCTTTAGGTGGGCAATAGCCTCAGCTACGCCCCAGTGCCACTCGCCGCCGACGAGGAGCCGCCGCTCGCTGTTGTCGCCGCCACCGCGCTCGGTCACCGCCGACCTGACGTGGCAGCCGCGTGGCAGGCCACCTCATCGCCAGATCGGCAGCCGCATCTGCGTGTCACCTACGTGGCAGCCACGTGGGTACACACGTGGGCTGTCCACCGGGTTCCAGAGCCCGAGGCTCGGTAGACTTAGTCTACCGTGAGCGAGCCAGCGGCAGTGGGACCCACCTGCCGATCAACGATCACCCGTCCAAACGTCCTCGCTGACGTCAGCTTGCCCAACAAATCTGATTTTCCTTTAGGAAAATAATTCAGGAAATTCATAAAATCTGATTTTCAGCATTTTATGTAATTTCAATCTTTCAAAGCTCATAACTTTTGCATCCTAACTCCGATTGAGCCCATTCAAATTTCTAAATTTGTCTAAATTCGAGATCTACCTAATTATTATTTTTATTTAATTTTTGGAGTTTGTTTTGCTGCTGTTATTTATTTGTTTTGGTTGTTTTGTTTCGTTGTGCGTAGACGTCGATACTTCGGGGGTTTTTGTCGAAGAAGGCTTCAACCAAGTTCAAGACCAGTACATAGACCTTTTCCAAGGCAAGTCATACCTTTGATCATCTTGAACCCAGTTTTTTTTCAAATTACTTTGTGTTGAATTATTGCATTCTACTTTAATTATTTATTTAAATGCTTTGGGCATAGTTATTATCCAAATTGTTATCACACCTTGGCCTTGTATGTCAAAATTCCTTGTCACCCTAGATTGGTTATTAGTTGGTAATATTATAGCACCAACGTGGGTTGGTTAGATGCGAGTACAATTGCTTAGCCATGCCACGAGTCACCATCACATGTAAGTTGCAAATATTAATTATGACTAAGTGACTATGGAACTGTGTGATAAAACTGTGTGTACTGTGTGCTATTACTCGTGATGGCAGGTGTTGCACTAAACCAACTGGGTGGTAAAAGATTTAGACTGAGGCAAGTGGTGGATACTGTGTGAACCGGTGGCTTTGTGATTGGGATTTATCTGTGTGGTTTAGTTAGAAAAACTGGAAGTCTTGCCTTGGTCAATTAAGGACTTAACTTTGTGAGCCATTGAACTGAGCTATACTGTACGACCGCATGTCTGGTGACAGGCCTAACTTAGTAAGTTACGGAGTTTCAACATTGGGGTTCAGGTGGATAGGTTAAGCTTTGTGACATGGGACTGTGTGAATAAAGAACGTCAATGTTGAGACGAAGTTTCCGAACTGTTTTGTTACGATTGGTGCTAGCTACACTAGTTGTATCGTGTGGGTAAAGTGTACAAACCTCTGCAGAGTGTTAAACAATCTATTCGAATAGCCGCGTCCACGGTCATGGACAACGCTCGGGGATTTCACATGAGGGGTAGTGTTCATAAAATGTGGGATTGGGGGCTGTGTGATCTCAATCATATGGCTGTGTGAATCAATCTGTTTAGCTTTGTGTCTTTGTGGAAACAACTGTTAAAATTTATTATCGTCTATTTGTTTCGAATTATGCTTTCAATCTATTATTCATATTCAATTGCAAATGTTGCATTTCTGCAAAATAACCACAGAAGCCATTCCTTTGGAATAAGCCTGCATCTATATATTGCATTCTGTGGTATGATTTGCAGTACGGTTGTGTACTCACGCTTGTTGTAAAACTTGCGTCCAAACCTACTGTATGGAGGAGTCTTCACTGCTTTCGAGGAGGAGTTTGTGGAAGAAGGTTGATCGCTAGGTCATCGATCCCGATCGGTTGCTGTGGTGTGCCGATTGGAGTTTGCGAGTTTTTTTCGTTCATTGCGGATTTCTTTAGTGTTAGCGCTGCGTGGCTTAATAAGTTGTAACCCCGACCTTAAGGTCAAAACTCTAAGTTGTTACTCAAACTATTCGTTTATGTTATATTTCGCTTGTGTGGATTGATATTCACCTATGTTACCGCTGTGTGCACTAGCGTGATGCTGGACTAGTGTAGAATACACAGAGGGTCCAGAATTGCTTTTTTGGGTCCCGACAGTATGAATGGATATGTAACACCCCAGGACCCACATTACCCTGGAATGCTACTAAACCACTCAGCTAGCCAGACATTTCAAGATAATTTATTCTGGCAACAATTTCTAGACATGAAGCATTAAGCGGAAGCATAAACAACTAAGGGAACAAAGATAACGGTAATAAGTTCAATAATTAAAACAACCTCTAGCAGATTAATCAAAGAAATAGTCCACAAGTCCATCATTATTAAATAAAATATTCACCCACGAATAGCTAAGCATTTGACTAGAATTTCATCGACTTTATTACAGCATGAGTTGATGAACCAAGTGCATTATTGTGGTGCCGCTCTACCCAACCCATGAATGCTCAACAATCACCTAGGGGAAAAACAAGGGTGAGATAAAAATCTCAAAGAAGCAAACTGCTTAATGTGCTATTCGGACTACAAACAAATATACAACATCATTACAAGATCCACATGTCCACATCCATAATGTGCATCCCCATTCATTACAAGTTAATTAAACTACAAAGATATTAAGCATCAATATCCATTTCCCATAATGATCACAATTATAGCCTCGACCATATTTACTACCATCAATAGTAAAATATTAGCAAATGAATCTTGATTAACTTCTTCATATTATTCACCACTACCACTACCAATGACAATAAAGCATTAACAAGTTTTACCTCATAACTTTACTATTTCTCGCATCCACAATCTGCTATCAACAATTACCACAAGAGAGTAGAATCTCATGCCACAATCACAACCACTACCATACCACAAGGGATGAACCCCAATCCACGACCATCGCCACTTTCCTCACACCACAAGTGACTCTCATGAGCCAATTCCACATTACAACTATAAAGTTGCAGTTGTTTGTAATATAACTTCACCACAATATCTTGCATAAGTATGCAAATGATCTTTCCACAATGTAATGCATATGTATGCTATGCTCCACTGCACCTTTACCCAACAAGGTAAAAGTATGCATCGTGCTACGGCAATGCACGATGTTGTACCTGATCAGATCGCGCTATAAGCGGCGACATCCACAATGCAAATGTCATGATATGTCATGAATGATATGATAATCATAAACCACAAGAATTTAACCACGAAGGTCAACAACATACTCATCATAAATATTTTCTCATAATCCACATGTGTCTCAATAAGCACAATACCATTGTGTCATAAGACCATTACCACATAACCCACACCCGATTCACCAAGATCAAAATCAATCGATCTAAATGGAACTCTACCACATAGACCACAACATGATCATCATGAATATAACCACAAGGAATTATCAATATGTCCACCTTGAGTTTATTTTCATATTCCGCATTTGGCTCATTAAGCAAATTACCACATGACTACCAACAACTCTTCCAACGCATGGCAAAAATGAATATTAATTTGCTACCACGACCTCATCCATAAAACATGCAACCATGGCATATAACTTCAAGTTATGAAAAACATGTATATTGCAAGTAGTAAGAATAAGGAGTTAAACCGTAGCACAACCGCTACATTTACTTGCCTTCCACGATGCGACGCGTTAGCCGGCAAAGATGAAACTCCTAAACCCGAGGCTTCACCTCCTAAACAAGTAAAATAATTTCAATAAGGACATAATATACCCAGCGCTACTAATCGGCATTCTACACCGCTTCCCTGATGTCTCAAGTCGAGTTTACAAAGCTGAAACTGAAAAACAACGTTTCCTGCCATATACCGTTTCTGGACAGCAGCACGGTAATTGACATAACTCATGAACTGGAAGTCGAAAAGAGGTAAACCCAATTTCTGTAGATTCTTAACTGACTAATCTACAATACTCTAGTTGACACGATAATCCAATTCGGCCAAAATAATAGGCTAACCATTGTTTGAACTTTCAGTACAGAAACTGCCTACACGTTCGAACAGCAAAACTAAAATGATCATAACTTTTAATAGGTAACTCCGAATTGATCGTTCTTTATCAAACTGAAAAGGTTATCGAATTATCTACAATAACCTAGTTGTGTGAACTTTCAGATTCTACCAATTTCCCTTTCATATTTTAGGAAATAACCAGACAGATTATTCTCGTCAGATTTCTGGCAGCAGATACTAAATCGACCATAACTTTTGACTCAGACCTCGGAATTGAGTGATCTTCGTGGCTACTGAAAGATAACGACAGATCCCACATACTCTAGGAGATGGAATCTTAAAATTCAGCCTCTAACTACACGAAAACACCCATGCAAGGTACTGGACAGAATCGAATCTTCTGCAGCCAAACCTTTATCCAACAATTCTAATCAGTTTCGCATCTACTACGGATCAAACAGCGGGGAAGGCATCTCGTTACCCTTGTAGAACCGCTAGAGCTTGCTGAACCAATCCCCACGCAAGATCTTCTTCTCCTTCTTCTCCTTCCTCTCTTTTTCCTTCTTGCGCAAAGGCGGCACTGGGACGAGAGGGGAGGCGCAAGGAGCTGCACCACAGGCGAGGGGAGGCGCAAGGAAAGGGGGAGGCGGCTGCAAGTGGGAGGAGGGAAAAAGGGGAGGGGCGGCTTGGGTTTGGGGAGGGTGGCACCTCCCCCCCCTTTGGCCGGCCACTACAGGGCCAGATGGGCCAAGGCCCAGGCCCAAGTGGGGTGTGAAGAAGCGGAAAAACCCCTCTCTTTTCTTGCTTTGACGAATTCTGACATAAAGTTTTCCCCGATTAAATAATCTCTACCGATTAAATTTAATTAACCCGATTAATGGCTTCTCACACTTCCGGAGTATTACAGGATATTCATACTATTGTTGTGGTGATTATTGGGTTAGTCACTTCCAGGTTGTCTTTATTGTTGTTATTATTATTGTATCGTTGTTATTTCAACAATTGCAAACAGTTTGTCAAATTGCTTTGAATCTATTACATTATTGCAAATGAAAACTTGCGTTATGCTAAAAGTAAGTCCAGAGCCCCCTCCACTTAAATAAAGCTGGCATATAGTTAATTATAGTTCTGTTATCTCACACGTCAGTCTTGCGAGTACAAAAACAATTTTTGTACTCAGTTGCTTTGCTTAATTGTTTTGTTGCAGAGGAAGAAGGTGGGCCCCAAGGGCTTCCCTTTTGTGAGATGTGCTACGGGTTTGAGGACTAGATTGGCGGCCCGGTTGGTTGCCTTGTGGGTAAAGGGACACTAATTGGCTCTTTTGTTTATCGCCATCTTATGGCACTTTGGCTTCCGCTGTTTAATTGTTATTTAGTTGTTACTTGGCCGGTTGGCCCTTGTTGTAATAAATCTCTATTATGTATGTCTTTTATTGTTGTGCTTCGGTTCTATGCGATTGAATGGAATTGATGCACAATTTTGTAAAGGGTGTATGTATAGCATTTCTGGGATGTACATATTTTCCCAGGGCACGGGATATTTTATTTGTGATGCTAAACTAAGCATTACAAGTTAAATACCCCGGGGTCTCACATGCTGGCCTCTAGTTAGGAACTCAACCGGTTCTGGATGACTAGACAGTGGAAAATCCTATCTTGGAACGTCAGAGGTCTTAACTCTGACAGGAAATGGAGGGATATTCGCAACAAGATTGATCAAAGTAAATGTCACATTTTGTGCTATCAGGAAACTAAAAGACAAAGTCTTGACAAGGCGTTTCTTGCTAATTTTTGTCCCACCGGTTTCAACAAGTTCGAATTCCTTCCATCCTCTGGGCTTCTGCGGGGCTACTCGTAGCCTGGACTGACAATATGTTCACTGGGAGCAACATGATTATGAATGATTTCTCTATCTCTATTGATTTCTCATCGGTTCACTCGGGCCAAACTTGGACTCTCCTTAACATCTACGTCCCGCCTAGAGCTGACACTAAAGCGCGGTTTCTGGATTGGTTTGCCAACTTGAACATGCAACCCAACCTTGACTCTCTTTTCGTGGGGGACTTTAATTTTATTAGAGCACCCTCGGATAGAAACAAGACGGGAGGAAACATCAGTGACATGATTCAGTTCAATACTGCCATCAGCTACCTCGGTCTGGTTGAACTACCATTAAAAGGCAGAACTTACACCTGGAGCAACATGCAAGGAGATCCCCTCCTGGAAAAACTTGACTGGTTTTTTACCGCCAACAGCTGGACTTTGCATAACCCGAATACACTTGTCTCACCTCTGTCCAAATCCTCCTCTGACCATGTGCCTTGTGTGGTTCAGATCAACTCCACCATCCCCAGATCCAATATCTTCACTCTTCCATCTCCCGTTATCAACTCAAGCATTCTCGCAATTTCAACAAATGCTACAGTTGGTACAACAAGTGGACCTCAATGATCAAGAGGACAATTGTCACTACATTCGGAACACAATGTACTACTCGTCATCCAAAACCTACAAACATCTATCGGCACCTGTGAGACGCCGGACTACTTCCGTTGGTTGTGGGACTGCAAATGTCAAAAACGACACAAGGTTTTCTTCTGGCTGCTACTCAAAGATAGACTCAACACCAGGAATCTTCTTAAGCGTAAAAAGTGTCCACTTGAGGATTTTAATTGCGTTCTTTGCGACCAGAGTGCAGAAGAAACCACCCAACATATTTTCTGGAATTGCCCATTTTCTCAGCTCTGTTGGGACCTTGTCTACCCTCAGCATGCTTTCCTGTCTACCACACAACAAGCACTTCCTCATCTCAGGAACTTGCAGAACAAAAGTATCTCCATGGAGATCATTGTGCTATCTTGTTGGGCAATTTGGATCATCAGGAATAACTGCATTTTCAAGAATTAGGAGCCTAGTCTGTTGAGCCGGCGGGCTGTATTTGTTGCCGAATTTTCATTGCTTCTCCAACATGCCAGACCACCTTTCAAGCCGTTATTTTCGGACTGGCTGCACCTATTTCACTAGTTCTCTTTTCCTCCCCCCTTCCTTTCTTTCCTTTTCTTTCTATTTCTTCCTTGCTCCCTCTGGTCTGTTTTTGTTTATATTTGTACATTTGCCCTTTGCTTTTAATTGATCTTGGCAGTAGGACCTTTACCTACTGCGTACCATAAAAAAGGACCAACAACAATAAGAAAAAAAATAAACATGAAGGATATTACTTGCTTTGTTTGTGGCGAGACTAGTCATTGGGCCAAGAAATGCCGCAAACGGATGGGCAAGAAAAATCATCTAGTACAGAAGGAGTCTGCTAATGTGATTATTAGTGAGACCAAACCATCTAGGTATGGTAATTTACCTAGTTTTTTTTCCGCATGTCAATCTACTGATTGGTGAATTGACACCGAGGCTAATATTCATGTATGCGCTTATGCATCTATGTTTTGTTCTTACTAGGTCGCACGGGGTTCTTCTGTTCTAATGGGGAATGTGTCATATGCTTCTGTTCTTAGTGTTGGCAAGGTAGATCTGAAGTTCACTTTACGAAAGATCGTGCACTTGAAGAACGTGAAGCATGCCCATTTGGTTGCAGTCCAGTTGGATACAAGTAGGTGTTGAAGAAGAAGCTTAGGCCTGATGTTTCCTCAATCCTCGAGTGGAAATTTGTTTGGGTTGAATTTGTCTAGTCGGCTAGGAAGCCATCCACCAAATGTAGTTAATGGAACTTTTGGAGTAAGCATGTATCCTATGGTTATGGCTAATGGATCCTTTGCACCTCAGTACATTAGTTACAATCCACCATATTTACCTCCATACATACCAGCTCAGCACAACAACTCATATTGTTCTTTAAATGGTGCCCCACCACCCAGAGCAGAATTTCCAGGATATTACCCATGGCCAAGAGCCTCTGAAATGTAGTATCCTAGTCAATATCAGTACCCAGCAAGCCCTGGAAGGAATGTAAATCATTATAGTCAATCATTCAGCAAGGGTCCTAAACTTGATTTTCCCATGTTTGGTGGAGAACAGCCTTAAGCATGGATTAGGAAGGCTGAGAAGTAGTTTGAGCTGGCTAAAATTCCTAAAGGGCAGAAGGTTTCTATAGCTGAAGTATACCTCACAGGGAAAGCAAACCAATGGATTAGTAGCAATGAGATAGATACTAGACATCTATCATGGCAGCTATTTTGTAACATGATCAAGAAAAGGTTCGCAGTTGAGACGAGATATGAAGTGACAGAAGCATTTAGAGGGTTGAATTAGGAAGGAATAGTTGAGTCTTACATTGATAAGTTTTAGAATTTGATGACTTTAGTTAAAAGAAACAATCCAGCACTCAAAGAGGGATACTTCCTGGAATATTTTGTGTCAGGACTAAAGGGATACATCAAGACACCTCTGAAGTCATTGGAGCCTAAAACCCTAGTGGAGGATTATGCCCATGCGAGGAATTATGAGAATAGACCAACATACAAAAGAAATACAAGCTGGAACCCGAATGTCAATTTCAGGGGACCCAATCAAGGTGGAAATCAGAACAAGTGGAAGGTTGCAGTGAGAAAACCCGAGCATAGTGATAAAAATATGACAAGCACTGGAAGTAAGTGGAATTGGGGTAAATGTTTCAGATGTAGTGAACCTTGGGTACCTGGGCATAGCAAGGTATGCAAATTCCAGAAATAGCTAAACCTGATCACCATTGAGGATGAGGAGGATGAAGGTCAAGAGAATGCAGAAGGTGCTTTTGCTACACCTCCTAGTAGTCCTGAGCACAAGAAGGATGTCAGTGTTTTAGAACCGATCTTACGTAAAGATTGTTTGATTCGGGGGGTCTCCACAATTGATCACGCAGACGAGAGAGACACGGGGATTTTTATACAGGTTCGGACCTTCTCCAGTGAGAATAATAACCCTACTCCCGTGTATCTTGTATCGGGTATTTGGATTACAATCAGCTGAGGGTTTTACTCATTGTCTTCCAAAAAAGCCTCCCCTCTCTATCTCTAAAAGACACTTATTTATACTAAGCAATGGTGGTTGTTGTCGTTCCAGGCTCATTAGTCGCTCATTATTGCACAATAATGAGAGTAATTACCGGAGTAGTAACCTCCCCATACTGTCAAACAGTTATCAGTCAGAGATAGTGGGGCATTATCTGTAGTTATATCAGGCATAACTACGTATTTTGACTGCTTAGATTCCCACTATTAAATGGGCCTTCTGACGAGTGGACCCAGCTAATCGTGAGGAAGTCGTGGCAGAGCCGGTCATAAAAGAACTTACGACCAGGGGGGTTGTCGTAGAAAGACTTACGACTGGGTACTGGTCGCAGGAAGACTTACGACCGGACGTAGTCGTAGCAGGACTTACGACTACACCATAGTCGTAGGGATGTTTACGACTAGGGGATGGTCGTAGGAGATCTTACGACTACCTGACTCGCTTTCCCCTTCTGATATTTAGGGGGTGATGTCATATTACATGATTATGGAAATAATAAAATGAGGATTATTAGATCCTCATCATCTAGCCCCCCAGCTTCAAGTGAAAATAGCTTGCTTGACCGAAGGGTCGTAGATGATCTTTTGATCACTAGGAGATCGTGGGGAAAACCGTTGAAGGAAAAACTCTTCAACACTCGTTTTTCTCTCGACCAGAAATATGCTTGATCGAGGGAGTTTGTTAAGACCATTGCGATTGCAAGATAGTCGTAGAATATCTTACGACTTCGAAGCAGTCGTGGCCTTACGATTGGAAGCAAAACCTTTCCAATCGGCTTTTCATTTGACCCGGGGGTCAAGACAGTAATTTCACTTGAGGTGTGAAAAAGGTGCCTTGGGACTTTCGATCGGGCAGGTAAAAAGTCTGTCCGTCGAAACAATTCCCGAAGCGGTGGAGACTGTTGGGATTCCACGACGTTTCGTTTCAGGCGTATGGTTATAAAACGGGTCGTGGAGGTGAAAGTTAGGGTTCTTACCTTTTCACCCAACAGTCTGGTGCTTTCTCGTCTCTTCCGCCGCTGGTGACTCCGTACTCTTTCTCGGAGCTTTCCCAAATCCAGTTCTTTCTGCTTTGAGAAAAAATGGCCAGGATTGTCTGTGAGTGGGCTGAGTCGGAAATGGATGACCCGAAGATGACCGCTTTGGTTGCTGCTGAGAAGATCCCCGAGGGACTTCTCGTAAGATGGATTGCGGTGAATGAGCAGCATTGGCCGTTAGGAGAAGAAGGCCAAATTCCGGTTTTCCAGGCGTACTGTGAGTGCGGTCTCCGATTGCCTGCTCACCCCTTCCTCACACTCGTGCTCGAGCACTTTGGGGTGGAATTAGTGAACCTTGGTCCTAATTCCATCACAATGCTGAGCTTGTTCCTGTACCTGTGTGAGGCCTACCTGGGGATTCCAGCGGACCTCGAGCTTTTCCAATACTACTACGGAATGGCTCGTCAAGCCGAATCGCCGGTAGCTGCGGTCTGAAGCTCCACGACGGCAAGTCGAAGGAGTACATTCAGATGTTTACCCGGTCGTCATGGTCGGGGTGGAAGAAGAGGTGGTTCTACTGGGAGGTAACCAAGGAAGACAGCCTCTCATTCGCCAGAAAGGCCACTGAGCGGTCTTCTTCTTGGGACTCAACTCCCAGTAATCTCGACCGGATAGCCCCCTTCATTCAAGCTATCAAAGACTTGAAGTCGGAGGGGCTCACCGGTTGGCATGTGGTGAAAGACTTCATCACGCGCCGGATTAGTCCTTTGAAGGCACGAGTTCCTCCCATGTGGAGGTACTCGGGAAAGGACAACCCAACCAGGGATTATAAAGACGGTGAGTAGCAAAACTTACTCTTTTGGTTCTGTCATTTGTTAATCCTGATTTAGTCTTCTAATCGTACTGTTTATGTGTACAGATCTTCCGCAGGCGGAGGTTGACACGCGTGTCAGGCTCATCTGTGAGAAGCATCCGGCCAACACTAGCGCTCCTCAAATCCTCGTGGTTTTGACCACAGAGGAGAAAGAAAAGCGCCTAAAGGTAATCAAATGATTTTGTCTTTTAGGCGTTTTGTTGTCGTAAAACGATGTACGACCAACAGGTTTGTCATAGAAGAACTTACGATTAGATACTGATCGTAGAAACACTTACGACCGAAAGTAATCGTAGGAGAACTTACGACTAGATAATGTCGTAGAATGGCTTACGACTTTTGAACTGGTCGTACTAACGACCAGATGGTGATCGTAGAAGATCTTACGACCACTTTCTTTCTATTTCAACAGAAAGTTGGCATGGAGAACCGCCAAGACGACGAAGAAGTCGACCTGGTGGTTATCGGGGCGACTGCGCAGGCGGAGTTAGCAAAGTCCCCTCCATCCAAGAGGCGTTGACTGGTAAAAGTCGGCGATAAGGGTGGTTCAAGTTCGGCTCCTCCCTCTCCTTTTGCTAAATTTGCCGCAGACCTGGCTGCGGCAAAGAAGAAAGTAGAAGCGGAGGCCTTTGCTCTTAAGCACAAGGTTCCCAAGGTTAAGGTACGCTTCTACTACGACAACAAGTCATTCGCAGTTTCAACCTCTCGTGGCCTCATAAGACAGCTAGAAAAGGAGAACTGGAAGAACTTTATGTCTTTTGTGAAGGAAACCGCTGCTCCGGTGGGATCTGAAGCCGAGGGAAGCAGTGCTCTTCGGATGGTCGAGACTGATCTCGGTCACCCGGGAAGTCGGGAGGAGGCGACTCCTGTTGTCTCGAGTGCTTCTCGACCAGAAATGGTTGAGAAGAAATCGAAGAAATCTTCTGTCGGGAAGGTGGCTCCTAAGTTTCGAGTTAGGTCCAGCGCACAGAGGTATGTAAAAAAAAACATAAGTGTAACAACTACACTTACTGTTTATTTCTTACGAGTTGACTTACATCTGTGTATTGTGATCTTAGCCCGACGTCTTCAGCCCCCAGGGATGCTCCGGTGGAGGAGCCCGCTGTTACCCTTTCAGCTGGCGAAGGTGTGACTGCGGTAGTAGCCGAAGAATCGGCTACTATTCCTGTGGCGGAAGAAGCTGCGGCTGCTGAGGTCGCTACGACCGTTGAGGATGTCGAAGTTGGTACGACAACCGAGGCTGTCGTAGAGACTAGAGAGGAGGCGACGGAGGCCTCAAGAGAGATACCGAAGGTCGGTGGCAGCGAGAGTGCTGACCGTCGTGCCAGCAAGGAGGTTGCCGAGGACGTTCCTTCTGGCCCTCTAGGTGGTGTCCCCATCACTGAGTCAGAGGAAGAAGAGTACTTCAAATTTTGCTCTGATTTCTTTGGCCCTGACTCTATCGTAGGATTTTCTGCTTACCGATCTCGCGACCGAGTTCCACACCCTAGCAGCATTCCCAATTGTGGGGATGTTTTTGACAACGAACGACTTGAGGGGGTCTGGTGGAAACGAGTCGAGGAGATGGATGGGCTGAAGGATCCATCATGAATAATATCCATGTTTGCTTGGTCAAATATGAACGTAAGTATTCACCGATACTTATTTGCAGTTTTTTACTTTTTTCTCTTATCGTTTTTCTCCCTTGTAGAGAGCCGTGGAGCAAATCGCTACGATTTGCGAATACCATCGGCAACTTGTCAAGCTTCGACAAGAGAAAGTAGTACTCTGCGAGCAAGCAGAGAGGTGGTGAGTAACCGACTCTGTGTCGTTCGATTACTTGTTCAAGACTCGTAGAAGGTCGTCGTGAAAAACTTACGACTTAGCACTAGTCGTGAGAAAACTTACGACTAGAGAGTAGTCGTAGAATTGCTTACGCCCACTCATCGATCGTAGAAGTACTTACGACCACTTTGTTTTAAGTGTGTTCATGTCTTCCCTTTACCCTTTCAGGTTTAAGAGTGACGAAAAGACCTTGGCCGATTCGCTCGACTTTGAGAAAGCCGAATCGAAAAAGCTAAGAGATAAAGCCACTGACCTCCTAAAGAAGCTTCAGGAAGTCAACTCTGCAACTCAACAGTTGCAGGAAAAGATAAACAAGATGCGTCTTTATTCGATCGCTTCGTTCTTTGTTTCCATCTCCCCTTTTTTTTGACCTCTCATTCTTTTGCAGAAAAAGAAGTCGAAAATAAGGCCCTTCAGGCCGAGGTGGGGGCTCTCTAGATCGAGGTCAGGGAGAAGTCCTCAGTAGTCCGCGAAATCTCCCGCATCGCGAAGGAGAAAGATTAGGAAGTTGAGAACTTGGGTTCTCAATTAGCTGGTAAGTAGATCCTTTACCTACTATCGATTTGTTTTATCTTCCCATAGAATCGTTTTATTTAACCAATCTTTACTCTTTTCAGATCGATTGATTGAAATAAAACAACTCCATGAGGCTTTGACTCGTTCCCAGGAGGAGATGAAATCAATGAAGATTAATCTTCAAGATAATATCTCACTTCTGAACAATGTACTCGATGGACTTCGTGCCGGGAGGGTTGCTCCTTGCAACGACACGATGTCTGCTTATACGAGTGCTATTGGGGAACAAGTCGGTACTGTAACACCCTGGCTATTCAGAAGCCAAGATGCCACCTATTTACTCTAACAATCTACACATTGCGGAAGAATATGAAATAAGTATATCAACCAAGTGACAGCATTAACATAAACAAAACATGGTGAAGGTATCCTTCCTTCACCTTCTAAGTTATTTAATACTGATCATCAACAAATAAGGTTCACATGCAATAATAAAGCAACATCAATGTGGAGAAGGTATCCTTCCTTCACCATTTATAATTTAATTATTACAGTTCATCATTAACGAATGAATGATAGATCTAAAATTTATTCTTGGACATGAATTTGATGATGTGAACAAGTAGTGCGTATCTACTCCCTCCCATGTGAGCCAACATCAGGGGTTACCTAAAATAAACAAACAACGCAAGAGTGAGTCCACGACTCAGCAAGTCTGATAAAAAAGGGACATAACACACATATGAACAGGTCAACATCATAAAAGAATATGAACATACATCGAATGAAAACTTAGGAATGCATGGCATGAATGAATATATTCAAGGATGGACTGCACACATGCTTATACCGGTATAGCGAGTGACACACCCGTCGGTGTTCACTTAAGCCCGCACCTTAACAAAAGTGCAGGGATCCAAGTCCTATATGAAGAACGTTTCATATAGGTGTCCAAAGCTGCCCATACTGGAATTGATGGGTCTTACGTGCCCATACTGGAATTTATGGGTCTTTCAATCCACTCCTGTGGACGGGACATGACAATGTCCAAATCTGCCCACATTGGAATGGTGGGACTTACAATCCACTCCCGTGGACATAACATGAATGAAAGGATGCATGATATGAACATGAACAGGGATAATACCATCTCTCAGTATATACTCCACATAATGAAAGAACATAACCAGTTCAGCATCTCGGGTAACACAATATGTCACATTATATTCATGTAAACATTCACAATCACAAAGACTTAAAATCAACAAAGTACTTGCCTTCCACGTTACGTTACGCGTTAGCGAGCAACAATGGCGCCCCAAACCCGTAGCCTCGCGGCCTAAACAATTAAATAACCGAAATAAGAACAACATAGAGCCCAACATGAATTAATATTCTACAATACCCTCTTGCACACCCAAAACATAGTCATAACCCAAATCTGAAATTCCAGCAGCAACATGGAATCCCATCTGGACAGCAGCACGGTAAAGACCAAAACTAATGATCTGGGACTCCAAAAGAGATGAGCCCAGATCCTACATGAGCTTAACAAATATATCTACAACTTTGTAGTTGACGAGATAACCCAATTCGGCCAAACTAAATTGCTAACTGTCAAACGAAACAGCAGAACAGAATCTGACTGAGCAAATAGAACAGCAGAGCTAAAACGTCCATAACTTTTAAACAACAACTCCGAATTGAGTGCTCTTTAACAATCTGAAAAGGTTATGAAATTATCTACAATAACCTAGTTGGCACGATATTCATATTTTGCCTTTAACAAAAAGTGGCACACGGGTCAAAACTAAAGATAGAAACTGACATACAATCTGGACAGACTGACCTACAATCTGGACAGCCACAATGAAAAGTGCATAACTTTTGATCTATAAATCCAAATGAGGTGTTCTTTATCAATCCTGAAAGCTAGTGATATCACCTTCAAAATTTGTTATGGGCAAGACCTCTGAATCACCCTCTAACTAGGCCATATATCAACCTATACAGAGACTGCTAATTCTCGTCAGGATTCTGGACAGCAGATAATAAATCTATCATAACTTTTGACTCGTTCGTCGGATTTTAGTGTTCTTGGCGGCCACCGAAAGCTAAGAACAAGACCTACAATACTCCAGGAGATGGACATCTCTAATTAGGCCTCTAAAACCACGAAACAGACCTCGCAACATACTGGACAGATTTAACTTTCTACTCGCAGCAAAACGTTCTAACCAAAGATGAATCAAATCGCCTCTACCACTAATCAAAAGACGAGGGTCGGCATCCGATACCTTTGCAGCAACCAGGAAGTAGGCGGAAGAGCATTGGAGAAGACGATCTTCCTCCTCCTCCTTTCTCTCCCTTCTTCTACCTCCCGATGGGCGGTAGCAAGGAGCAGCAAAGGGGGCGACATGGAGGGCGAGGCAGCAGGGGGGAGGAGGGTTGCTACTGATGGCGCTGCATCAGTATCTGCGTGCTACAGTAAAAGACCTAGGGTTTTGGTTGGCCCCTTCTTAAACCAACTTCCTACTTGGGCCAGACAACGTGGGCCGAAAGCCCAAGATTAATTCTCCTCTAAAAATCTGTTTCTCTTTTTAATTCATGTTAAATACCTTTCTCATTTCAATTAATTCTCTAATGTTAAACAGGATATTACATAATCGCTGACGGATACTTTCCTTGTTAGGAGAAATCTCTCTCTAAACTATATTGCACTCGAAAATTGAATAAATTTCTCTCCCCCGAATAATACATTCTCTCAAATTGATATTCGGGGTATTACATTCTACCCCCCTTAAACAGGATTCGACCCCGAATCCTTACACAACACTACATGAAAGAACAACCACAACTGAGAACTATCAACGGTAACCACGTATCTGAAGTGAACAAATCCAGATAACGCTCGCCCATACGAAACTCCAACTCCCAAGTGGCCTCTCTCTCGGACTAGCGAGACCACAACACAAAGACGTACAATGACATTTGTCCTAACACTCAACCCAACCTTTCCAGGTACACTCATCAGAGGAGGATCGAGGGTAAGACCTTACTCGATGGTCAACGTCTTTAATGAAATCCCAAGCTTTAAATCGCTCAGTTACCACTTAGCAACAGAACACACCAGACGTTGCGTACGTCACGTACGGACCCGAGACGGTCAAAGCGATACGCCAACTTCCTAATTTCTCCATCTATCAAAACGAACCAACGTATCTGGACCAAACTCCCCTTTGGTACGAAACACACAACAAATGCCTAGAACCACCCCTCGGTACATGTCCGTGTGTCGAGTGCCGGTGCATATGCCATGCCACATGACTACTTCGGGACCACACGCGCCATGCACCATATGCCCACGTCCTTGTCCCGCGCTCGTGCGTGCGAGGTTGATGCTCAAAATCAAACTCTTCATCTAACAAGGACACCCTTTAAACAAGAATGCACAATGTAATCGGTTCTTAAACCACTGATTCACAAAGAGAATCCAACTGTAAATAGAGAGTTCTCATCATATCCACGCAATACTAACTCTCCACCAAAAGGGTAAAACCCCAAATTGGACAATTCATCACGAAAACAATCCCACTTTCTAAATAGGCACTTTACGATTGAATACCACGAAAACCAAAGGAGAAATCACTCGAATGCCCAACCAAATACTTCTTTTGGTTTGTCTGAATTGGAAAGAATCAAGCATGCTAACACAGCACCAACTCCAAATTGCGGAAGAGATCAGTCAACAATACAAGCTCAAGCGAGAAAAAAAAAACGCTTCGCTACCCAAGAAAACATCCTTGTTTCTCAGTTTTCCCTTTTAGGAATAAAATTTCTCTCAAACCTTGGAATTCGAATTCATCGCATACCACACGAGATCAACCCTCTTAAGTTAACATCCTCAAGTTATGCTCCAACCGAAATACATCGTCCACACCTTTGTGGAGAAGTTCTATTGGTCCCACCAAACACTCTAGATAATTTCTTCTACTAATGAAATTAATTTGATGGGAGGCACCCAAAACACCACAAAAAAAAATAGATCCCACACAATCACATCACCTCCAACTTTCAAGAATAACAACTCAAAATCCTCAGTACACACGCTCATGTACGACATCAGAAAAGTTCTATCAATGATCATTCCACTGCTTAGGAAACGTCATTATCTAATTTCTCTACACAAAATCATTGGGCGACAAAAGTTTAGCATGAAAATGGAAAGCCCAAAAATTTAACCTCTGAGACCTCTACAACGAATTCTTCTTATAACAAATAATGAAATTATCGGATTAAATCTCTAAGATCCCCACAATTCCGACATACTCACTCATTGACATCATCAGGAATCACTCATACAACATCGCGATACTTTCAATAGTGTTACTCTATAAAATTGAATACGGTTTCCATACATTTGATAATCCCCAACATTTCAACATGAACCAAGGTTCTGGAACTACACTATACCATAGGTCCTACTTAGTCGAACAATATACAATTTTACTTCGAAACCATACATTCTATATGAATCAACTTCCCTCCAAGAGGTTCAGGTCAAAACCAACGCATCTTCTATTACTCCTCCAATAGCTGGGTAGCAAAATCTCACCCCTACAATCACTTAACCACCACCAAACAACTTACGAGTTGTAAAACTTTACAGCACAAAACGGTTGATCCTTTCTCAAAAGAAACAGCGAACAAGAATAAATTTCACCGCACAGAAAAGTTGTTTGCTCACGGTGAGCACGAAACCAAAAGAAATAATCTGTAATGAAAATGCGGAAAAACGAAGGTTGAGTTCACAGTGGAGGGCACGTATCCCTCGAAAAGGGAATAGCAAATAACCACCATTAAGAGAAATAGCATTGCGATTGAAACTCGACAACTCTTGAGTGAAAAGAGCAAAAGTTTATGAACAATTCGAATAACTACAAGTTACAAAACTTGACTCAAATTCTCAAATATTCCTCTGCACTCTTTCCTTTAACACTGAAATTAATTCTTTGACTAACATCGCTTTGCATAGCGTACAAGATAAGATCTTTAGTCCAAACCACAAGGACTAATTAAGAACCAATGAAATTCTTCAATACGTCATATTTGTTCGAACCGTTCAACTACACAAGAAACATGAGATCCAAATAATCTCAATCACCAAACTCAAACTTTTCCAATTACGGATTTCATGAAAAGCAAGCAGATTAATCTCCTTTTAAGGGAACCAACATAATTTTCTTTAATTGCAGCTTCACGTTGCCAACTCAAACCAGAAATCCGTTAAGATTCAATCACATGAATCTCTTAAGAAGCAACAAGACAATTCAATACCTCAATTTATTTAAAATAATTTCAGCTACCAGCTGATTCAATAGCTCAAAGAAAATATCACGAAAGCTAAACTTGAAATATTCTCATCTGAACGATATCACCAAAGGCGATCAAATTTACTATGGGTATTAACATCAATTTCACAGCAACAATTAGAAAACACTTCGAAAGACCCACGTGAAAAGAATGGGTTGATTCTTTCTCAAAAGAAGAGACAAATAGAAATGACTTTCACCAACTAGAAAACTCATCTACCACTCGCACTGAACACGGGACCAAGGAAGAAACCAATTGAGCAATGAACTCATACAACATAAGTGGAGTCCACAGTTGAACGCATAAGCCTCACAAGAAGAGAATATCAAACCTTAACATATAAGAACAAATAAGTATTCAAAATCGAAGCACTTGCATCACTGAAGAACCATTGCAACTTTGCAACATATCGTTACTCGGTAAACTTCATTTAACACATAAAGCCTGAACCCTCAAAAGATCATGAACACAAAACTTGAAATTTGATCATTTAGAAAAATATCACCATGGGTGATCAAATTACTACGAGAAGTAACCTCATTCTCACATTTTGACCATTTAATACATTGACAACATACACTTGTACCAAGAATCATCAAACTTTAATACTCCATCCTAAAACTTCCCAAAGGGAACACAAACCACAAGGTTGAAACAAATTTATTATAACAAGATTATGCTAAGCAATAACAATATCACAAGGCACGCTATCACAGACTACTTATGAAATTCATCTACTCAACTGTTGGTGTTGCTCAACACCTTCTTCAGCGCTCATTAACGATTTATGATCGTACTAACCATGTGTGTATATACGATACTAATTCCATTTGCAATCACACAACCATATATAAACATAGATTCACATTTCACCTTTGTTCAGAAATCATTTCAAATCATGATTAAAGATTCACTAACATAATTCTCTATAAACAAGGTTTCATGAATCGATACACCAGCACCCATCTGGTACTTTATTCAAGTTTCAACAATTTTAGCATACTAGGAAATAGATAAATCTAACTCTTAGGTAAGATCTATAGGTTCTGAATGGATATGGACAGTCTTTATTTAACATACACCATGTATCAAATACAAGGACATATCAAATCAATAAATTTCACTTTCATGGATGGCAGTTAAGAATAATTGATTTGCACCATGCTAATAACCCAACTTGGTAACTCATATCGTAACAATTTATTCGTTTAGTTATAACTTCTCATTTTAAGCATGACAAGACATCACAAAAGGATTCTAACACCTTACTACAGCAAAAGAGAGACTTCAAACCTTAACGCTCGAAGTAATCCAAAAGAAATGCATAAAGCCAAAGCTTTCCCATGCGAACGAACTTACAGCGGAAAACTCTCACTAACCAAGCTATCAAACGAGTAAATGAGTCATTCCTTTTCAATGAGAAAGAAGGAGCAACCATGAAAACATCAATCTTGCCAATTGACAACGACCACAAGTGGTAAAAGCAACTCAACAGTTGAAAAGCAATATTTGTTTCAGAGAACCAAGAGGGATCTATTGAAAACCATAAACTATCATGAACCACAAACTCAGGAGAAATTCATCAACCACCACAGGACAAGAATTGGCAAATTCAGAAATCAAGAAAGAGAATAACTTTCTAAAGCAACTCACGCTTAACACCTGAAACTATGGTATTCGGGGTAACTACTCCTCTAACCACGTACTGCGAACAGTGGTGTAACCTGGTGAATCCCAGAGTAACAACCACGACCTCCACTTCTTATCATCCGTTAACAACACGCTTCACCAAAATACTCAATTATGAATATACAGGATCATCTCATGACAATAATAGTATTAGTTCATAGATATTGAATATCATAGCAGATCATAGATTAACAACAAGAAAGATAATACAGAAGCAACTCAACAATTGCTCAACGAATGAAACATAACAATAGAAATGCGGAAGCAATGGATTCCCAACCCCACCTACTGTGCACAGTGTGTCATTTTAATGTTCTTCTATTAACCATGGACCTAAAGCCCGCTCTGATACCAACTGTAACACCCTGGCTATTCAGAAGCCAAGATGCCACCTATTTACTCTAACAATCTACACATTGCGGAAGAATATGAAATAAGTATATCAACCAAGTGACAGCATTAACATAAACAAAACATGGTGAAGGTATCCTTCCTTCACCTTCTAAGTTATTTAATACTGATCATCAACAAATAAGGTTCACATGCAATAATAAAGCAACATCAATGTGGAGAAGGTATCCTTCCTTCACCATTTATAATTTAATTATTACAGTTCATCATTAACGAATGAATGATAGATCTAAAATTTATTCTTGGACATGAATTTGATGATGTGAACAAGTAGTGCGTGTCTACTCCCTCCCATGTGAGCCAACATCAGGGGTTACCTAAAATAAACAAACAACGCAAGAGTGAGTCCACGACTCAGCAAGTACAGTAAAAGGGACATAACACACATATGAACAGGTCAACATCATAAAAGAATATGAACATACATCGAATGAAAACTTAGGAATGCATGGCATGAATGAATATATTCAAGGATGGACTGCACACATGCTTATACCGGTATAGCGAGTGACACACCCGTCGGTGTTCACTTAAGCCCGCACCTTAACAAAAGTGCGGGGATCCAAGTCCTATATGAAGAACGTTTCATATAGGTGTCCAAAGCTGCCCATCTTTGGAATTGATGGGTCTTACGTGCCCATACTTGGAATTTATGGGTCTTTCAATCCACTCCGTGGGCGGGACATGACAATGTCCAAATCGCCCACATTGGAATGGTGGGACTTACAATCCACTCCCGTGGACATAACATGAATGAAAGGATGCATGATATGAACATGAGCAGGGATAATACCATCTCTCAAGATATACTCCACATAATGAAAGAACATAACCAGATTCAAAGATCTCGGGTAACACAATATGTCACATTATATTCATGTAAACATTCACAATCACAGCACTTAAAATCAACAAAGTACTTGCCTTCCGCGTTACGACGTGTTAGCAGGCAACAATGGCGCTCCCAAACCCGTAGCCTCGCGGCCTAAACAATTAAATAACCGAAATAAGAACAACATAGAGCCCAACATGAATTAATATTCTACAATACCCTCTTGCACACCCAAAACATAGTCATAACCCAAATCTGAAATTCCAGCAGCAACATGGAATCCCATCTGGACAGCAGCACGGTAAAGACCAAAACTAATGATCTGGGACTCCAAAAGAGATGAGCCCAGATCCTACACGAGCTTAACAAATATATCTACAACTTTGTAGTTGACGAGATAACCCAATTCGGCCAAACTAAATTGCTAACTGTCAAACGAAACAGCAGAACAGAATCTGACTGAGCAAATAGAACAGCAGAGCTAAAACGTCCATAACTTTTAAACAACAACTCCGAATTGAGTGCTCTTTAACAATCTGAAAAGGTTATGAAATTATCTACAATAACCTAGTTGGCACGATATTCATATTTTGCCTTTAACAAAAAGTGGCACACGGGTCAAAACTAAAGATAGAAACCGACATACAATCTGGACAGACTGACCTACAATCTGGACAGCCACAATGAAAAGTGCATAACTTTTGATCTATAAATCCAAATGAGGTGTTCTTTATCAATCCTGAAAGCTAGTGATATCACCTTCAAAATTTGTTATGGGCAAGACCTCTGAATCACCCTCTAACTAGGCCATATATCAACCTATGCAGAGACTGCTAATTCTCGTCAGGATTCTGGACAGCAGATAATAAATCTATCATAACCTTTGACTCGTTCGTCGGATTGTAGTGTTCTTGGCGGCCACCGAAAGCTAAGAACAAGACCTACAATACTCCAGGAGATGAACATCTCTAATTAGGCCTCTAAAACCACGAAACAGACCTCGCAACATACTGGACAGATTTAACTTTCTACTCGCAGCAAAACGTTCTAACCAAAGATGAATCAAATCGCCTCTACCACTAATCAAAAGACGAGGGTCGGCATCCGATACCTTTGCAGCAACCAGGAAGTAGGCGGAAGAGCATTGGAGAAGACGATCTTCCTCCTCCTCCTTTCTCTCCCTTCTTCTACCTCCCGATGGGCGGTAGCAAGGAGCAGCAAAGGGGGCGACATGGAGGGCGAGGCAGCAGGGGGGAGGAGGGTTGCTACAGTGGCAGCGCGGTACTGTAGCTGCGTGCTACAGTAAAAAGACCTAGGGTTTTGGTTGGCCCCTTCTTAAACCAACTTCCTACTTGGGCCAGACAACGTGGGCCGAAAGCCCAAGATTAATTCTCCTCTAAAAATCTGTTTCTCTTTTTAATTCCTGTTAAATACCTTTCTCATTTCAATTAATTCTCTAATGTTAAACAGGATATTACATAATCGCTGACGGATACTTTCCTTGTTAGGAGAAATCTCTCTCTAAACTATATTGCACTCGAAAATTGAATAAATTTCTCTCCCCCGAATAATACATTCTCTCAAATTGATATTCGGGGTATTACAGGTACCTTACAAGAGTTGGTGTCTACTCTGAAGACCAACCAGAATGATTCAATAAGGGAAGCAGTTAAAGGGGCTGTGAGCTTTGTTTTAGCAAAACTCAAGGCCCACGATCCTAACCTTAATCCTCATTCTGTTGAAGCCGACTTCGACTGCACCGAATCCGAAGCAGAAAAGCTAATCGAAGGGATGCAGTCGTTTGGTGAGAAGGTCGCGGAGGAGATGCAAATAGAATCTCCTTGATCAGAGTAGTCTTGTAACACTTTTTTTTTTTGTAAAGACAAGTCTTATGGTGATGCACATATATATGATCCTTTGCTTTTTCCTGCAAGTCATCTCGTAGAGTAATTAGTAACTCGTAAGTTGATGAAAGAGGAAGAAATAATCAAACCAGATATGAGCGATTCCTCCTTTCTCCTTCCTTTTCCCTGTGAACATCTCGTAGAGTAGTTAGCAACTCGTAAGATGATAACTCGGAAAAATTAAGACTAAGAAATGAAGTCATGTTTATAACTTTATCTTAGCCCCCGACTACTTACTTAGTTTAAGAAATAAACTAAGAAAGTAGTAAAGAAAGGGTTTCTGAAAATAGGGAGGTTTGTTCGACTTTTAATTTTCGAGTATCGATCATCTTGCACTAGTCGAGAGAGTAGAAACAGATCGCCGCTACGAAGTTCCCTCTAGTGGGCAGGACCACGTGCAGAGAAAAAAAGTCTTCGACTAGGTGATGTTACCATCTCTGACTGGATTAATCAAATCAATGACGACTACATGAGCGAAACAAACATCTAGAGGACCGTAAGGATTCGTTCGACTGTTTTCATTTTTCCTGACGGAGTTATCCTGGCAGCAAAAGTAGGAAACGGGACGACGCTAGGAAGTTCCTTCTAGTGGGTGGGACCACGTGCAGAAAGGAGAGGCTTCGACTAGGTGTGTTTCTTCCTCCGGCCAGTAAAAACCAATCAAGATAATTGAAAAGTAGTTGAACGCATCGCAACAGGTGCACTCTTCTTAGATTATTTTCAAAATAAGCTGAAGTGACATGAATTTGCTTAACATCTTTTGACCATGTTTTTGAGCTCGATAACCTTTGTACTGGTTGTTATAGCAAAGAACAAGGCGACATTAGGAAGCTCCTTCTAGTGGGCAG
The DNA here is from genome assembly GCA_036346255.1 of Ampelocalamus luodianensis. NCBI lineage: Eukaryota > Viridiplantae > Streptophyta > Magnoliopsida > Poales > Poaceae > Ampelocalamus > Ampelocalamus luodianensis. The sequence goes on from CM070637.1 coordinate 29,480,506, forward strand.
GACCACATGCAGAGAGGAGAGACTTCGACTAGATATGTTGTCCTTTTTCCAACCAGTGTACAAAAGGAATGAGTATATAAAAATGGTCAAAAATTAAAGAAAAATCCAAAAAAGAGAAAAAAGGTAGGGAGAACCTGACACTTTATTATCGTAGATGCTTGTTACACATAGAACTTGCGTAACTGGTCAATGTTCCAAGAATTGGAGAGAACACGGCCGTCTTCCGTTGCAAGTCGTACCGATCCTGGACGCGTTACTTCGACCACAGTGTAAGGACCTTCCCATTTAGGGGAATGTTTGTTCCGATTAGACTGGGATTGGATAAGCCTCAATATCAGGTCACCTACAGCAAGGCTGCGAGGTTGGACCTTACGGTCGTAGTATCTGCGCAGGGTCTGTTGGTAGACTGCGGAATGGATTAAAGCACTGTTTCTTTTTCCTCGAGCAGGTTGATGTCATCCGCTCGGAATTGTTCTTGAATGGAGTCATTGAACTTGTCGACCCGTGCTGACTTGATCTTTAGTTCTGGTGGAAGCATGGCTTCAGCACCGAAGACTAGAAAGAAAGGCGTTTCCCCTGTAGCTCGGCTAGGCGTTGTGCGAATTGCCCATAATACTGAATGTAATTCTTGTACCCAAGCCCCCGAGCGCTTGACAAGCTGATCGAAGACTCGGGTTTTGATTCCCTTCATTATCTGGCCATTCGCTCTCTCAACTGCCCCGTTGCGTTGGGGTGGGAGACAGAAGCGTAACACAAATGAGTTCCCAACTCGTCGCAAAATTCCTGAAATTTTACGCTTGTAAACTGTTTGCCATTATCTATGATAATTCGACTTGGTACTCCAAACCGAGTGATCACGCATCTCATCATGAACCGTTTTGCTGCTTCCGTTGTTATCCCAGTCACAGGCTCAGCTTCTATGCATTTTGTGAACGTATCGATAGCCACAAAAAGGAACTCGAAACCTCCTGGAGCTCTGGGTAACGGTCCTAGGATATCAAGACCCCAGGTCGCAAAAGACCAAGACAAAGGAATTGTTTGCAATGCCTGAGCCTGTTGGTGTATTTGCCGGCTATGAAACTGGCACTGTATACACTTCTTAACCAGCTCTTTGGCATCATGGAGGGCTGTTGACCAATAAAAACCTTGTCGAAAGCTTTACCGACCAGTGTTCTGTAGGGAGCATGGGTTCCACAGATCCCTCCGTGTATGTCGTGAAGGAGTTTTAACCCTTCGTACTGCGGAATACATCGCAGGAGCACCCCTTGTGTTCCTCTTTTATAAAGGACACCTTCGACCAAAGCATACATTTTGGCCTTTTGGGATAGTCGATCTGCTTCTAGATCATCATCGGGTACGGAACCCGTCTGAAGGTATGTGTAGATGGGTGTCATCCATGTATCTTCGTACTGCAGAGAGGCTGTTTCTACAGGAGGCGTCTCTAGTTCTTCGACTATAAATGACTTCTGAAGCTGTTCTAGAAACACCCCTTTCGGTACTGCGGATCGAGAAGAAGCTAGACGAGTCAGTTGGTCTGCAAGGAAATTATCCTTTCGAGGGATAAATTGTACCTCAAAACCCAAAAAGTGCTTTTCTAACTTTCGAACTTCCAATAAGTACCGGGACATGGTCGAATTGGAGCACTATTACTCTTTTCCGACTTGATTCACGACTAGTTGAGAGTCTCCTCTTACGAGTAGTCGTCGAATCGAGAGCGCTTTCGCGGCTCGTATACCAGCTAGCAAACCTTCGTACTCTTCCACATTGTTAGTGGCCTGAAAGTTTAATTGTATGGCATACTTTAAGGTTTCTCTGGTAGGAGATTCTAGGACTACCCCAGCCCCCGAGCCACTTATCGTAAGCGACCCGTCAAAGTACATCGTCCACTGATCATGGGAATCGTACTGGGGATCCTGAACAGGTTCAGGATTTGTCCATTCGGCGACAAAGTCTGCCAAGATCTGGGATTTAATAGCCGTTCGGGAAACGAAATGGATGTCGAACGCCCCAAGTTCGACTGACCATTTTGCCATGTGTCCCGCTGTTTTCCTATTCTGGAGGATCGCTCCCAAGGGAAACTCAGACGGCACAGCTAGTTTATGCGCCTGAAAATAATGCCGCAGTTTCCTCGAAGACATGAGGAGGGCATATAGAAGTTTTTGAACCTGAGGGTAACGCTCCTTAGGTCCGTGTAAAACCTCACTAACGTAGTAGACTGGCCGTTGAATCTTTTCACGTTCTACGACTAGTACTGCGCTCACTGCCTGTGGCGTGGCAGCTAGGTAAACTAAGAGCGTCTCCCCTGGTTTCGGTGAAACCAGGACAGGAGCACTCGTAAGATACCTCTTGACTTCCTCGAAGGCTAAGTTAGCCTCTTCCGTCCACTCGAAGCCTTCGTGTTTCCTTAGAAGTTTGAAGAAAGGGAGCCCTTTTTCTCCCAAGCGTGCTATGAAACGACTTAACGCCGCCATGCATCCTGTGAGTTTCTGGACTTCTTTCTTCGTGGTTGCGGAGTGCATCTGAGTGATAGCTTTTATGTTTTCGGGATTTGCTTCTGTTCCTCGTGCAGAGACCAGAAATCCAAGTAATTTCCCCGAAGAGACCCCAAACACACACTTCTCAGGATTAAGTTTCAAGTGGTGCTTTCTGAGGTTATCGAAAGTCTCCTGTAAGTCTGTGATATGATTGAGTCGTTTGCTGCTCTTTACAACTAGATCATCAACATAGGCTTCTAGATTTCGGCCTAGTTGAGGAGCAAAAGTCGTTTGCATCAAACGCTGATAAGAAGCTCTAGCGTTTTTTAAGCCGAATGGCATTTTGACATAGCAAAATATCCCAAATGGTGTAATAAACGCGGTCTTCTCCTCATCTTCTCGACACATACTAATCTGGTGGTAACCAGAGTATGCATCTAGAAAACTCAACATTTCACACCCTGCAGTAGAGTCAACCAGCTGATCGATACGAGGTAAAGGGAAATCATCTTTTGGACAAGCTTTATTAAGGTCAGTAAAGTCCACGCACATACGCCATTTGCCGTTCGACTTTCTAACCATTACAGGGTTGGCCAACCACTCGGGGTGGTCGACTTCTCTTATGAAGCCTGCTTTAAGCAACTTGTCCAATTCTGATCTAATTGCATCTCGTCGATCAGGGGCAAATCTCCGTAATTTTTGTTTTACGGGTAATTCATCAGGCCGTAGAGCTAGCCTGTGCTCGATCACTTCCCTGGGGACTCCGGGCATGTCGGATGCTTGCCACGCGAAGACATCAGTGTTTGCCTGGAGGAAAGTGATGAGGGCGTCTTCCTATTTGGGGTCAGAATAATCCCCAATGAGAACAGTCTTCGAAGGCTCCTCTGCATCCAAAGGAACCTCCTTGACCTGGTCGTTCGGCTTAGGTGCAGCTTTAGGCTTCGACTTACTAGTCGAAGGCTGACTTTCGTCTCGAGTTGGTAGTTGTCCAACCATCTCGAGGGAACGACGGTCGCAAGAGTGCGCCATCTTCTTGTCACAGTATATCGTGATCACTCCTTTGAGACCTGACATCTTAAGACATTGGTACCCATAATTAGTAGCTATTAAGAATTTTGCCAAAGTAGGTCGTCCGAGTATAGCGTTATACGCCGTATCAAAATCGACCACATCAAAGGAGACCTTCTTTGTCCTGAAATTACTTGGTGATCCAAACGTTAAAGGAAGAGAGACTTGGCCAATGGGTTTGGCCGAAGACCCCGGTATGATTCCATGAAATGAATATCGTACCGGTCTTACCTTTGTCCTGGGTACCTGCATCTCGTCCAGGGTACTCGTAAACAGTATGTTTAACGAGCTTCCACCATCAACCAAAACTCGATTGACTCGACAATTGTTGATGGTGGGTTCGACCACTATCGGGAATCGACCTGGTCTGGTCGAAGGGATCGGACAATCACCCTTCTCGAAAGTAATGGTGACTTCCGACCACTTCGGTAATTTATTGACAAGAGGGGAGTCGATTGTGTTTACCTCACGTTCGACAGCGTTCAGCTGCCTCCGCGATTCGTATGCCAAAGATCCCCCATAGATGTGATCGATGGTGTGTTGCGGATCCTGGAAAGGCATCTCTTCATCATCCGACTCCTTTTGTCCACTTGTTTGGCCTACCTGTTCAAGAGTAGGAAGTGGCCCCTTGCCAGAGTAATTGTCTTCGAGTTTCCGTAAGAAAACTCTGCAGTTACGAAGATCATGTCCTTCTTTTTTATGAAAAGGACACCACCTGGGTTTGTCATTTCTCCGTTCTTGGCGCTTAACTTGGCCTCGATCGGGGTTTTGCTTGGCGTTGCGTGGCTCCTTGTCGCTTACGGCCAGGACTTCTTTAGAACCGGCTGCTGGAGATTTGTGTATTTTTACCTTTTCTTAGATTTCTTAGCCTTTTTTATCCTTTTTCTTACCACCTTCACCTGCTTCTTGAGGGATGTCGTCTTTGCGATCGATAGTATTATTCCACTCGACTGCTTCAGCAGCAGTCGCATATCTATCGGCCATCTCAAAAAGTTCGGCGACGGTGGCAGGTGGATGTAAAGCAATGTCTTCTGTAATCCTTCTGCTTCGGACTCCTTGCTTGAAAGCCCTGATCACGGACGAGTTAGAAACTTCCGGAATAGAATTTCGAACCGGACTGAAGCGCCTGATGAATTGGCGTAGCGTTTCATGGTCGTTCTGTCTTATCCGGGGCAAGTCATCCTCCTTTCCTGGGCGGTTATAAGTGCCCTGGAAATTTGCCAGCAGAAGATCGCAGAGGTGTTGCCACGAGTAGATCGATTCGAATGGCTGGTTTAAAAGCCATGATCGTGCCGATCCTTCGAGCACAGTCGGAAGGTAATTCGCCATGACATGCTCTCCTCCTCCTGTAGCTCGGATAGCAGTAGTGTAAATTTAGAGGAACTCGATGGGATTTTGAGTTCCATCGAATTTCTCCATATTTGCTTGCCGGAACCGAGGTGGCCAGCGAACCGCTCGAAGGTTGGGTGAGAACGCCCGACACCCCGAAATAACCTCTTGCCTCCTTCTTTGCAGAAAAGAAGGGTTAATTTCGCCGGGTGATCGAACTCGTCGATACCCATCCACAGGAGGGCTAGACCTATGATAGGTCTCAGTTTTACGAGGGGAATATTCCTCGTATCCCGCTTGCCGTCGAGTGTCTTGTCGCCGAAGTGGTGGAAGATCACCTCTCCTGTGAGCTTGTGACGTTCTCCTCAGGTCGGGAGAACGACGTGAGTGAAAGTGGTGTTGCCTTCTATGCGACGAGTTATCTTAACGTCTTGCAGAAGGAGTCGTACTACTACGACCTCCTGGTTGTGATTGACGAAGACGCTCGAGTTTGGCCATCGTGTCGCAAAGCCTTTGTGTGATTTCTTCTGCAAAGAGATCATATCCTGGTGCTCGAGCGAGTTCTTGGGTCGGGTTTTCCAACAATTCGTTGATGTGCTGGAGTTCTTGAGCTTCCTCCGACTGGAAATAAGCACGCTCAGGAAGATTCTTCTTAGCCACTATTCTCTTCCGTCGGGTTGTCTCAGAATGGTCTATTTCAGACCTCTGAGCTTGCTTCAATGGAGTGCGAGAACATTGAGGATGTCCCGCATGTTCATTAAAGTGTTCGTCTCGTTCGCCAGCTGTGGTGTCCTTGTCATTACGACGGGGTGGTGTAGAGTATGCTCGTCGGGAAGCATCGCCAATCCTTCTTCTGGGAGAACGATCCTTATCAAAGGGAAGGACAAAGACCTCCCGTGGACGACCTCCACTTGCGCTCGAGGTCTCCTCGCTTGAGGAGTAGTCGAGCGACACCATCTGACGACTTGGAGTAAACCCCTCCATGTAGGGGAACTCCGAGTTATAACCGTCTCCATCTGCAGGTGGGTCCTATGTCGGGACGGTTGGACTTGGATGAACAGCATGTTCGATCCTCTTCCCTGCGGAAATACTCAAAGAGAGAGGACCATCAGGTGTCGATGGAGCCCCGGAATGATGGCTTCCAGAACCTGTCTTGCTAAGTCGTACTGCGTCGGGGGAACTCGAACACTTGGAGGAAAAACTCTCGTCGCGTTGCGAATTTTCCCCAGTGCATTCCTACTGTTGGTCGTGGTGACCCTTGCTGATGGGAACGGGGTCCCGATCTTCCAACAGGTTCTGGATAAGTTCGATTTGGTGGAGGCACGACACAAATCGACTTGGCTTCCGAACAACACGTTCTGAACCCCGCAATTGCAGCACCACGTCTCCTCAGGTTATCAACCGTGCGCAACCCGGTTGACCTCGCCAAGAAGGCTAATCCTCGCCTGCCAATCAAAGAACACAAGCAAGAACAAGGAAGAACACAACGGAATTGCAGATGTATTGTTTTAGCACTGGAAAGTTGGGGTCTCACAAACCGATGAACGGCGAAACTGTTCAAGACAGAATTATTCTAAGCAAAACCCAACCCTAATGGTGGGGGTGGTGGCTGTATATAGAGGACTGAGGGGCGTACAAATCCCCTGGACGCGCCCTAATGGGCTCCAACACGATACAAAGCCGAACGACCCAAAAGACGGTGACGCAGCACCCTGACAGATTCTGAATGCCCACTTGTTTCGACGATTCCCGTTGACTCGGAAGGAATTTTCACATGGGACTAGAGCCATTGGAAAGGTCATCTTCTCAGCTTTCGATACATATGTGGAACATCCAACACGGAGCCCGGATGCGATCTGGGCGTCCGTTTTAGTGCGGCCTGGTCCTGGACTCCGAATTGGATTCGAAGTCGGCTTGAGTTGGGCCTCCAACATGATTCGACCGCCCTTGCTGGACTTGTGCGCTTCGTAGCCCTTCTCCAAGTACTTCCAGGTCCTCTCCATGGTTCCTAATCATAATTAAATCATTAGGTAGCAATCGATTCTCAAATGAACAAAAAGTACTTAGGAACGAGCTCACCTGTAAATTCAATTGTCGGGCGCGAGCTCTAGTGATTGGTCCTTGAATGTCAAGTGGAGGATTGTTGTGCGTATCCGAAGAAGTGATGTCCTCATCACTTGCCCTCCGAGGAAGTTGGTTCCTCGACGAGGCGTACCGTCGTGGGGGATAAGGATCCCTCCTCGACTCCGGTAATGATGCAGTCTCCGAGATCTGATAAAAGATCTCCAGAGGCGACAATACCGTCAGAAGATTCGATACTCGGCTCGTAGTCGAAGCCGGCATCCATGTCGATGTCTGCGTAATCGGCCAAGTCGAACCAATTCTCCTCGTTCCATTCTCCTGCCATGGTAGCATCAAAGAGAAAAGAAAGAACTGTTGACAAGGAATTACCAGAAGATCCCCACGGTCGGCACCAACTGTCGGTGTTTTAGAACCGATCTTACGTAAAGATTGTTTGATTCGGGGGGTCTCCACAATTGATCACGCAGACGAGAGAGACACGGGGATTTTTATACAGGTTCGGGCCTTCTCCAGTGAGAATAATAACCCTACTCCCGTATCTTGTATTGGGTATCTGGATTACAATCAGCTGAGGGTTTTACTCATTGTCTTCCAAAAAAGCCTCCCCTCTCTATCTCTAAAAGACACTTATTTATACTAAGCAATGGTGGCTGTTGTCATTCCAGGCTCATTAGTCGCTCATTATTGCACAATAATGAGTGTAATTACCGGAGTAGTAACCTCCCCATGCTGTCAAACGGTTATCAGTCAGAAATAGTGGGCATTATCTGTAGTTACATCAGGCATAACTACGTATTTTGACTGCTTAGATTCCCACTATTAAATAGGCCTTCTGACGAGTGGACCCAGCTAATTGTGAGGAAGTCATGGCAGAACTGGTCATAAAAGAACTTACGACCAGGGGGGGTTGTCGTAGAAAGACTTACGACTGGGTACTGGTCGCAGGAAGACTTACGACCGGACGTAGTCATAGCAGGACTTACAACTACACCATAGTCGTAGGGATGTTTACGACTAGGGGATAGTCGTAGGAAATCTTACGACTACCTGACTCGCTTTCCCCTTCTGATATTTAGGGGGTGATGTCATATTACATGATTATGGAAATAATAAAATGAGGATTATTAGATCCTCGTCAAAGGAGAATGAGGAATTGCATGTATCAATACACGCTATATCGGGAACAAGTTCAGGAGTAAACACATTCACACTAAAGGTAAAGGTAGGAAGAATTAATGCCATAGCCCTGGTTGACAGCGGGAGCACGGCCACCTTCATGACGCCTATTGCTGCACTCAAATCTCAATGTGAAATAACATGTCATCCCCATATCAGAGTAGCAGTGGCAGATGGCAATATATTAAGCAGCAATTCACAATGCCTGGGCTGTCCATACGAAATACAAGGGGAGACGTTTCAAGCTGATTTCAGGCTATTGGAACTAAAAGGGTATGATATTGTTTTCGAAAGTGATTGGATTTATGATCATAGTCCTGTAAATCTCAATTTGAAGACTAGGGAATTCAGCATCTGTAAGGAAGGAAAGAAGATAGTGAAATTTATTGATGAAACATACCCAAGTGAAAATTGTGTCATTAATGCCTTACAATTGAAGAAGATGATGAACAAAGGAGTGATTGGGACCGTCATCTATTCTGACATGGTATTGAAAACTGGTACCACAAAACAGGTGAACCCTCCAGAGATTTAGTACATCCTGGACAAGTTTAAGGATGTCTTTCAAGAACCGAATCATTTACCGCCTGTGAGAGATTGTGATCATACCATTCCCTTAAAACCTGAAGCTCAACCGGTGAATGCAAGGCCTTACAGGCTACCTCATTTCAAGAAAGATGCTATGGAGGGATTAATTGAGCAATTATTGAAGAACCAGATTATCAGGAGCAGTGTAAGCCCTTACTCATCTCCTACCATCTTAGTTAAGAAAAAAAGTTGGAACGTGGAGACTTTGTATTGACTATAGACAATTGAATGCTGATACGATTAAGAATAAGTATCCTATTCCCATAATTGAAGATTTATTAGATGAGCTACATGGAGCAAAGTATTTTTCCAAGATAGATCTCAGGTCTAGTTATCACCAAATCAAGATGGAACCATCTGATATTTACAAAACTCCATTTAGCACACACACCGGCCATTTTGAATTTCTTGTGAAGCCATTTGGCTTAACCAACGCCCCAGCCACATTCCAAGCACTGATGAACAAGATTTTGCAACCATTCCTCAGAAAGTTTGTACTAGTTTTCTTCAATGATATCCTTGTGTACAGCTCTAACATGGAAGATCACCAAGTACATTTGCAGCAAGTGTTGGAAGTATTGAGGAACAATCAGCTATATGCAAAGTTGAGTAACTGTGTATTTGGACAACTCCAAGTGGAGTACATGGGCCATGTAATTAGCCAGGCTGGAGTAGCAACCGACCCTGAGAAAGTGATAGTAGTAAAAAATTGGCCACAACCTGGGAACATTACTCAATTGAGAGGATTTTTGGGGTTAGCAGGTTACTATAGAAGGTTTATAAAAAATTTGGAGTGATCTGCAGGCCCATGTTCAATGCACTAAAAAAGAATGCTTTCTAATGGAGTGATGAGCAACAGCAATCATTTGTGAGAATCAAGGAAGCATTAATTAATGCCCCAGTTTTGGCTTTACCAGATTTCGGCTAGGCTTTTGTTTTAGAAACCGACGCCAGTGGTTATGGAATAGGAGCTATGCTCATGCAAGGAGGAAGACCAATATCATTTATAAGTAAGGCAATGGGACCAAAAGCAGCAGCAATGTCCACCTATGACAAGGAAGCACTAGCTATACTAGAGGCTATTAAGAAATGGAAGCATTACCTCATGGGTGCAAGCTTGATCATTAGAACTGACCAACAGAGTCTACGATATATTTCTGATCAGAGATTAATTGACGGTATTCAGCACAAGCTTATGATCAAGTTAATGGGATACAATTATAAAGTGGAGTATAGAAGAGGGAGAGAAAACAAGGCTGCTGATGCTTTATCCCAAATTCCATGTGCTGAGCAAATTATGGCTATTACTATGGCCATTCCAGTTTGGATCAATGAAGTTATTCCGAGCTATCAAAATGATGAGAATTATCAAGAAATTCAGAGGAAGTTGAGGATTGATGCTAACAATACTCCTCCATACACACTGCGAAATGGGATATTGAGGTATAAAGAAAGAATCTTCATCGGTGTAAACACAGACCTAAGGAAACAAATACTAAGCTCCTTTCATGAGTCAACTTTGGGGGGACATTCTGGAGGGAGATCTACCTATCAGAGACTGAAACTGCTATTCTATTAGCTGGGAATGAAAGCTGAAGCTCCTGCATATGTGAAAGAATGTGCAGTGTGTCAAAAAAGTAAGTTAGAAAATGTTCAATATCCAGGACTTTTGAACCATTACCTGTACCTGACATGGCTTGGGTTCACATAACCTTAGATTTCATTGAAGGTTTGCCTAGATCAGAGGACAAAGATGTTATTATGGTAGTTGTGGACAAATTCACAAAATATGCTCATTTCTTGTCCCTCAAACACCCATTTACAGTGTAGAATGTGGTTGACCTATTTCTAGATCACATTTACAAGCTACATGGTCTACCAACAGTGATCATATCTGATAGGGATAGAATTTTTACTAGCACTCTTTGGCAAGAACTCTTTAAAGCCTTGGGGGTTAAACTAAGAATGAGTAGTGCTTACCACCCCCAAACAGATGGGCAAACCGAGAGGGTAAATCAATGTATTGAGAATTATTTGAGATGCATGACGTTCGCTAGCCCAAGGAAATGGCATTCTTTGTTATCTCAAGCTAAATGGTGGTACAATACCTCTTTTCACATAGCTTTAAAAATGACCCCATTTGAGGCACTATATGGCAGTAAACCACATCTTGTTACTGAAGTTATGCTGACAGATCATACAAATGATGAAGCAAGGGAAAGACTTCAAGCTAGAAGGGTTGCTTTAGAAGTTATCAAGACAAATATGGAGAAAGCAAGTGCCAGGATGGAACACTTTGCTGGTCAGCATCGATCTGAAAGGAGTTTTGAGGTGGGAAGGATGGTGAACTTAAAGATGCAATCTTACTGACATAATGCCTTAGGGTTGCACAGAACCTTGAAGTTGCATTCCAAGTTTTATGGGCCTTTTAGAGTATTGGAGAGGATTGGTAGAGCATCATACAAGTTATTACTTCCTGAAGGTTGCCCAATTCACCCGGTTTTCCATGTTAGCCAGCTCAAAGGATACATTGGCCCGCAAGTAGTTCCCAGTAGAGAGTTGCCCTTGGTAAATGAGGAGGGACACATACTAACTGAACCGGTTGCTGTGTTGGAAAGAAGAGTAATTCCAAGGAATCATGAACCTGTAATTCAATGGAAGGTACAATGGGCAAATCTATCCCTAGAAGCAGCTACTTGGGAGGATGCAGATTTCATTACCAGAGTATTCCCACAATTTCATCCTTGAGGACAAGGATCTTAAGGAGGGAGCAATTGTCAAGTTCCTAGAAGTCTGAAGCAGTTCAGGAGGAGGCTCAAACATTTCAGTTATCCAACGGTGGAAATCAATAGATACCGGTTCATTCCAATACAATCCAAGGGTGGACGAGGACCCAGGCGAGTGTATGTCTATGAAGATCGTTCGGACAATCGTTCGGACGACTGCGGGATGTCGTTGAGCTCAGATCCAAGGGCCAGAAGCGAAGGAGGACTTTACTGTTATTCGTAATTTGTAGTTACTTTCACTGCTTTCTATCAAACTTTATTTCCTTGTCGTTATTACCTAGCTTAGACAGATCTGTTATAAAAACAACTATTCTGTAAGCAGATGGGATTATGAATGGAAAAACCCTAGTTCTACCTGCCCTACTTTACTCTTCGTTTTTCTCTTTTACGATTGTTCTTCCTGGTTACCCAAAAATCCTCAAAAATCATATTGAGATAGCAACAGGGTTTCAGGTTTGAACTGTGGGTCCTAACACCTCGGCCCCCACCGATTGCGCCAGTAAGTTCCGTGCCACCTCCTCATACCCATGCTCCCCTTGGTTTGCCCCCTAGTCCACCCCACGTCACCGTTGCCATTCCTTCCCCACGGCCAGCAACTGCATGGCCTTGTCGCACCACCACATTGCCGCCCAAATCACAACTCCGACTCCTCTAACCTCACTAACTATGAGGACCCGGAATATTTAACTAGTAACACTTAACCTCCAATTGGTTCTAGCATTACTAATTAAACATTCTAAGCCTCGATGGGCATATGTTTCCCAGAATTGCAGCATATGCACATCATCACAAAATTACACATCATTTCCATACAACAAATATTACTAAGTTCAACAACGAGATACATAAAGTAAAGTTATTACAAAAGAGAGCCGACCGGCCAAATAGAACAATATACAAGAATGACAATGAAGCAAAGGTGCCATAAGATGGCTAGAACAAAAGTCGACCAGGTTAGCCATACACCCACAAGGCAACCGACCGGCCGCTAAGCTAGTCGCCCATAGCTACCACAACACACCTCACAAAAGTGAGGCCCTCGAGCTCACCTTCTTCCTCCGGGAAGAACAATTAAGCATAGCATCTGAGTACAAAGATTGTCTTTGTACCCGCAAGACTGACGTGTGGAATAGCAGACCTATTCATAAACTACATGCAAGCTTATTTAGGTGGAGGTTGTATGTCTCATTTTGCACAAAGCCAACTTTATTTGCAATAATGTAATACATTTTAAAAGCAAGTTTGCAAATCTGTTTTGTTATCAAAGTAACAGTAAGTAAAGATACATACAAGTAACCACCTGGAAGTGACTATCCCAATAGCCACCACAACATAGCACGAATCCCCGATTCGTACCACCCATCAAGTTTTAATTTAAAAGGTTGTAGTCTAACTCTTGAAAGACCTTGCCAAGCGTGTCCATAACCTAGGACGAGGCTATTCGAATAGTTTTAACCTGCAGGGTGTACCAATGTACCCACACTTGCATCGCCTTCAAGCCACAAGCACACTACCGAAGGTATGCCGGCACGGCTAAGTCCTACGAGACGTTTCCATTCTTGTGTATTAACTACGAGCCGCTCATATGGATAGAAACCCATATGCTTACATTGCAAGCCAAAAGACAACAGATCCCATCACGGGTGAAGTCTTTCGGACACTACAATGCTCCCAACACCATCCCTCCCGCGACTCCTGCGACTGGAGCCAATACACGCCAAAGTACTAAGTCAAGAGAGGTCCCATACCCTCTAATGTGGTTAGCACGCTAAAATGCTTGGTTTAGTGTAACAAGATGTTCGGTCCTTGTTGACCCGGGCACCATTCCAGTCACACCCAAAAATCACACCATCATACCATTGTGCCCAAGTCTAAATCATTTTGTTTTCAGTTTTAGTTTTCATAAGTAGACAAGGCACAAGGTGGAAACCATAATCATAATAAGTTTGATGTGATCAAGGTTATCGACAAGTCGATAACTGCCCATTTCTACCGAAGCTAAGCATGGCTAAGCAATTAATTCGCAACTACTAAGTGACAAGAGCCCATCCATGAACTCTAAATCACAGCAAGTAACCTAGGCTCATGGTAGTAGAGGATAATCATTTGCTAAGGAAATGCATCTACTAGGCCAACTATTAACACAAAGTAGCAATGCATACATAGAATTTGTAATCAACATAAATACTTAAAATACTGGGATTAACATGATCAAACTGCTTGCCTTCTTGTTGTTGCTCAAACTGTTGTGGAGGGTCGTTCTCGGGGTTACCGCAAATGTCGAATCCTACTCGAAAAGGCAAAAAGAACCAAGAACAACCAATAAGACGAGCCACACTTAAACAAACGAGCAAGCAAAAATTATCCAATTGCGACGAAATTTATACATAAGGTAGAATACGAATATACCTAGACATAGAAACTGGAAAAACCTAATTTGGATTTGTGGTGCAAAAGATATTACCTAAAAACCCATTTTCGGCCATAATAAGGTACTGTAGCAAAAATATTTTCTAGAGGTTTTCTGGACTTGAAAATTTTATGATAGGTTGGTACTGATATTTTAAGGCTAATACAAGTGGTTTCATCTTAATTGGAGTTAAAATGATTTAGTTATGATTTTTCTAAGTTCTAAAACTAGCATATATCATTTCTCAGGAACATGAATAAAGACAAAGCCTAGTTCAAATTAAAGCATGTCTACAGGCCAAATTTACTAGGTTGAGTTTGCTCAGTTTGCAACTACAGAGAGGAAGTTATGTGTTTTACAAATTTTTCCATGAATTTCTAGGCATCATCTCTCATTAACAAGATCATGCTGTTTAAATCATTTTCTGCTACAAAACAGGGCCTAATTTCATTCTCAGATTAAAGTTCATACTATAACAAAGCTACAGCAACTGGAATCATTCAAAAAGGAGTTAAAATGACAAAGTTAAGCACTTTTGAAATTTGAAACAGCGAAAGACTTAGGAAACTTTGAGCTCGCGGGAGGTCCAACCGAACTGGAAGACAAAGGAGAGGTCGTGGGCCGTCGATCTTGCATCGCAGGGCCACACACCTCGAAGCACAGCGCACGGGAAGGCCTCCTCCCGCACTGGGGAGGTCCGGACCGTTGAGATCTGATCCAACGATCACGACCAGTGCGTGCATAGCGCACGCAAGGAGGTCTACGCGCCTAACCGAGGTCGTGAACGTCAGATCGAGATCTGGCGGTCCCGAGCACTAGGGGAGGTCCTACGGGTAAACCTTTGGAGAGAGGTCTAGATGGCTAAAAGCTCACGGAGGAGGTCTTCAACGGTCTAGATTTCCAGAGGGAGGTCTTTAACGGACACGATCCCGAGGGGGAGGTCCTGGGCGATCAAGATGAACGAGGGAGGTCCTAAGGCTTTAAATCTGAGGAAGGAGGTCTAGCCCGTTAGATCTAAATCTAACGGTTTAGACCAGAGGAGGAGGTCCTAAAGCTTCGGTTCTAAAGGATGAGGTCCTAGACTGTCAAGATCTACTCGGGGAGGTCTTGATCGGTTGGGATTGACACGAGGAGGTCTTGGATGGCCAAGATCTTCTCGGGGAGGTCCTAAGCAATAGGGTTTTTAATCGGAGGAGATCTGGACGGCTCAGATTAGACCTAGGGAGGTCTGAGCGGGGGTTTTCCTTGTAAAGGCCAGGGGTGGCTTTTTACAAAGAGGACCCCGAGGGTGGTCTTTGCAAAAATGACCAAGGGGAGGTCTTTTGCAAAGAGGACCTCGGAAGAGGTCCGAGAGGGTGGTTTTGACAACACGACAAGGGGTGGTCTTTTTACAAAGAGGACCTCGGGAGAGGCTCAGAGGTGGTCTTTGCAAAAGGACCGAGGGAGGTCTTATACCTAAAAGGTTTTCGCGGAAAGATCCAAAGGTCCAGATCTAAACTTGGGGAGGTCTAGACGGTCACGAAGAACCCGAGGAGGTCCAAGGTGCTGTTAAAGGCGCGGGACCTCCGGACAGCGACAAAGGGTGGCGGCTAAGACAACTCACTGGTACTGATGATTGGTAATAAATGGGCATTTAATATGTCCTAACACGATGACGAAAACGGAAGTTTTGAACCGGCAAAATCCCGAGCGGGCTCAACGGTTTGCCGCCGGCGATGGGGACCTCGCCGGCGCCGACCAAAGGCGCCGATGTACTCGCAATAGTGTCGCGGACCTAGCGGAGGCACTCTCGACGGCGGCGACGGCCTTAAACGCCAGCGAGCCGGAGAATGGCGGAGGACAAGCCTTTCGGCAAAAACCGAAAACGACAAAACCAAGCGCCACGAGCTAAGCTAGCTAGACCCTAAGCCCTAAGGAACTAAAATGAACTCACCCGAGTGTAGGGAAGGTCCAGAGGAAGACGGAGGGACTTGGAGAAGGTCGACGAAGTCCCGCGGTGATGTGTTTGCCGGCGAAGGAGAAGAAGACGACCTCGACCTCGACAAGCAGCTCCCCAACTTGACCACCTCTGCGATGGATAACCACAGCAAGTTAGAGAATGCTCGAGGTGCTCGAGATGACAAGGAAAACAGGCAAGAACGTTGATGGAACCACTGGAGCTCGAGCTTCGGCAGGGAGCTCCAAAGGTGACAATGGAGGTAAGGAAGGGGCTCTCGGGTTCTCAGGTTTGGGGCTTACACTCACAACCGAGAGAGTCTAAACAGCACCAAGTGACGGGGAAAGAAAAGGAGGAAGGAACCACTGGCTATACATAGCCGAGGCGCTTGGACAAGGCTAGGGCAAACCTACTGTGAGCAAGGTCCATGCCCCTGCCATGACTTGCTAGATTTGACAAGAGCAGGTAGGTAGGGAAAGACTTCTAGGGCTGGGCTCCTAACACATTTAATGTATGACAGAAAGAGACGTTGGGAAGGACCAAAAGTGACAGGCCACTGCTCCCAACTACCCTGGTTCTGACACATGCACAGAGGTGCGAAATTTCATGGCGGGCAGATCTCAGGGAGGTCGTGAGGAAGAAACACAGCGCTAAGGAGGTCTGGGCGTCCCAGTTTGCTTGGGGTGGTCCCGGACGTCCGAGAATCGCCGAGGTGGGGAGGTCCGAGCGCGCGCGGAGGTCTGGGGGTCGTGAGCCACACGATGGATATCCCACGGCTTGGACCACCCCAAGGTGCTGAGGGCGCTCAAGAGCTCCTCGGATCAGGGGGAGGTCGTGAGCATTGGATTGAGATCCAATGGCTCAGCTTGCGCGCGCAAAAGCTTGAGCCCGAGTGCGGCGCTGGCGACGTGGTCCAACCAAGTCGGTTGAGTTGGGCTCGGGTCCGAGCCCGAGTTTGTCTCAAACTAGATTTTAATTTTCTGGTATTAGAGAAAGGCTGACATTTGGAGAATTGTTTGAGGTAGCAACGAACTCCAAAAATTACGAAATTTTTACAGGGGCTTGCTAGCTAAAACGAGGACCTAGCATAAATTTTTCAGAGGCTTTGGTGCTGTGGATTTTCCTCCAAAAACTTACAAGGCACTGGTCCAAGGTTTGACCAGGTTTTGAATTGGTTTGACTGACCTCCAAAAATATTCAAACAATTTCTAAAAATTGTGAAACTTTTCAGAGGGGTCACATACCATCCCAAGAACTTAGGAAAAATATTTCCAGGAGATGATCAAGAGGTTTGACAAGATTGTTTTTGAAAGCTCAAGATTTGGATCAAAAGACTTGTGACTTCGTATTTCCATAACTTCTTGTACAATACTTGCTTGGTACAAAAGGAAATACAGGATATAAGAAAAAGTTTTAATTTCTACTCATTTGCTTACATTTGAAACACAAGCTCAAAATTGGGATGTTACACTAACCTCCTGGCACTCCATTTTGGCCGTCACCGCCGCCTCACCGCCGCTCAACCGCTAGCGATGACCAGTGCCCCATTTTAGCCCGAGACTCCCATGTTGCTGCCTAGTCTCCCTGTTTTGTCCCTGTGTGTTACATCTCTGTGACTGAAAATGGAACCCATGTGTAAAGCCAATCAAATGTTGTTGTAAAACATTAAGGGCTGTCAATTTAGTCAAGCAATTGAGTAAACAATTTGATGTTTAAAGTTCTGAAGGAAGATTAGTTGTAAGGACCTAGTTTCAGAAAAACTTGCTGTTGTAGGTTACCTGAATGGTAATATGAAAAATGCTAGTTTTGTCAAAAAGACTAATAACATGACCAATTCAAATAATTAGAGCCTTTCTTGATTCAATTAGTACTTTAGCTAAGTGTTGTGTTTAGCTAATAGATCACTCAAAGGATTTAACTGATTTGAAGTTTGGAGAAATTTTTAGTTAGCATCATTGCAAATTCAGAAAGCACTCCAATTGTCAGTTGTATGAACAAAGTAATGCATTATATGAAAATCTGAAATTAATTGTAGGTTAATGAATATGCTAACCATCTTGTAACTAACTTTGTACTACTCAAAAGAGTTAACAAAAATTTGAAGTATGAACTGTCAAGAAGTTTTAGTTAACTGTACCTCAAATCAGAAAAAACTACTTTAAAAGAATGAAATGACAGAGAAGATGACTAGGCGAAGAATTGAAATAACAGTGAACTAATGACTTGGCTAATAGGCATTTTTACAAACTACTAGATTACTCAAATTAATTAACAAATAGTGAGAAGATGAGTTGTGATGGAGGCGGGGTACCCGATCTTTCGATGAGATTGATAACTATCGATTTTGGTCGAGGTGACTCTCGCGATCCGACTACAACCGTACGACGACGCTTGCGCCTTAGCAATCGTTGAACCAACTCCGAGATGTTATTGACCGTGCTAGAAGCGCGATCAACCTGAACACGAGGTTCGATTCCTGCGAGCAATCGAAGAACTAGCAAGAATAAAATATAGACAATCTGATATTGCGAATAAGAATGTAGCGTAGATGGTATTGAAAATCAAAGGTGGGATCCCGAAGGCGGTCGTCCGACACAACTAAAGAACAGAAGTTTGCACAATGGCTAAACCTAAACTCAACGAAATCCAAGTTCTGGCCAAGGAAACGGCGGCTCCTATATGGGAATATGACCAGGGGTGGTGGCCAGGGAAGTGGACGCACGCCCCTAGGGTTACAAGGCCCATGGGCCCAAGAGGAGGTGGCGCAGCACCCTTTTTGGCTCGGACAAAAAAATAGATGTGAATTGTTTTGTTTATTGTGGTCGGTTCGATTGGAATTTGAAGCTGAGGTTGGATCCATTAAAAAGTAGACTTGATAAGCTTTCAATGAAGTCCAAGAACGTCCCAAACGGAGTCCGTATGAAGAAGTTACGTCCGTTTGAACTTAGTGCTGTTGCAGTAGTCCGAACTCGAATCCAGAACGAGCCCAACTCGAATTCTTGCTTGGCTCGGACCCAAAGTGACGTGATGACCTCCATTATGCCTCCTATGCTTGTCCATGACTCCACATACCTCTCCTTGGTACTTTCCCATATTCCTAAGCACAATTAAATCACTTGCATTAGGTAGCGATCTGTTCTCAGTAATATATAAACCTATGAACGAATTCACCTGGTGATTAAGTTGGCGAGCACGAGCTCGAGTAATTGGTCCTTGTAACATTTGTTGTGGATGAGCTGTGTGTGTAGACGCGGTTGTATCCAAGTTAGGGATGTCCTCATCATCCTCCTCTTCTTGCATTTGAGTCGTCCTCGACTCAAGCTCATCCTCTGCTCCCAAGTATGGCTTCAAATCTGCAATGTTAAATGTGGAACTAACCCCAAAATCTGCAGGCAGGTCAAGTTTGTATGCATTATCATTAATCTTTTCTAACACTTTAAAAGAACCATCAGCTCGAGGCATCAATTTTGACTTTCTCAATTCAGGGAACCTATCTTTTCTCAAGTGCAACCAAACAAGATCTCTTGGTTCAAAAGTTAAATGTTTTCTCCCGACTACCAAAGAAGTTTATATTTAGCATTCATGCGCTCTATATTCTCCTTAGTTGTCTCATGCATTTTAAAATCAATTCAAACGTTGTTTAGCATCAAAGTTCAATTTATCTCAAGATGGAATAGGCATTAAATCAATAGGAGCACGAGGAACAAAACCATAAACAACTTCAAAAGGGCACATCTTTGTAGTAGAATGCAATGAACGATTATGAGCAAACTCAATATGAGGCAAGCATTCTTCCCACATTTTTAAATTCTTTTTTAACACAGTCCTAAGCATTGTAGATAAAGTTCTATTCACAACTTCAGTTTGTCCATCAGTTTGGGGATGACAAGTAGTAGAAAATAGCAGCTTAGTCCCCAATTTAGCCCATAAAGTTCTCCAAAAATGGCTAAGGAATTTAGCATCACGATCTGAAACTATAGTATTAGGCACACCATGCAATCGAACAACTTCACGAAAAAATAAATCAGCAATATTGGCAGCATCATTGCTCTTATGACATGGTATAAAGTGAGCTATCTTAGAAAATCTATCAACAACTACGAATATACTATCGCTCCCATTCTTTGTTCTAGGGAATGCTAAAACAAAATCCATCGAAATATCTTCCTACGGAACACTGGGAACTGGTAGAGGCATGTATAAACCATGAGGATTAAGTCGTGACTTAGCTCTTTGACATGTAGTGCAGCGAGCAACGTAGCGCTCGACGTCCCGTCTCATCTTTGGCCAAAAGAAATGATCAGCAAGTATATCCTCCATTTTCTTCACACCAAAGTGTCCCATCAGCCCGCCTCCATGCGCTTCCTGTAACAACAAGAAACGAACGGAGCTAGCTGGAATGCATAGCTTGTTAGCTCTAAACACAAACCCATCATTAATAACAAATTTGTTCCACGTTTTCCCTTCTTTACAATTCAACAATATATCTATAAAATCAGCATCATGCACATATTGCTCTTTAATAGTCTCCAATCCAAAAATTTTGAAGTCAAGTTGTGAAAGCATGGTATATCTCCTAGACAAAGCATCAGCTATAATGTTCTCCTTTCCCTTCTTGTGTTTTATGACATAAGGAAAAGACTTAATAAATTCAACCCACTTTGCATGTCTACGGTTCAATTTACTTTGACTTCGAATATGCTTTAAAGATTCGTGATCAAAATGTATAACAAATTCTTTGGGCCATAAATAATGTTGCCAAGTTTCCAAAGTTCGAAATAGTGCATATAATTCCTTATCATAAGTAGAATAGTTCAAACTAGGCCCACTCAATTTCTCACTGAAGTATGCTATAGGTTTACCTTCTAGTAGCAATACACCACCTAAACCAATTCCACTCGCATCACATTCTAGTTCAAAAGTCTTATTAAAGTCAGGGAGTTGGAGTAGTGGTGCATGTGTTAACTTATCTTTCAATGTGGTGAAGGCGTTCTCCTGTGCGGCGCTACAAACAAATAGCACGCCCTTCTTGGTGAGCTCATTCAATGGTGCAACGATGGTGCTAAAATCCTTCACGAAGCGGCGGTAGAATCCAGCAAGTCCTAAAAAGCTTCGTACCTGTGTGACCGTGTTAGGAGTCGGCCAACTCTATATTGCTTCAATCTTGGCTTGATCAACTTCAATTCCCTGTGGAGTAACAACATAGCCAAGAAACGCGACTCGATCGGTGCAAAAGGTGCACTTCTCAAGGTTATCAAATAAACATGCATCACGTAAGGCATTAAAAACAGCACGCAAATGGTCAAGATGTTCCTCTAAGGATTTGCTGTATATCAATATGTCATCAAAATAAACCACCACAAATCTACCAATGAAAGCACGCAAAACCTCGTTCATTAGTCTCATGAAGGTGCTAGGTGCATTAGTTAATCCAAAAGGCATTACTAACCACTCATATAACCCGAACTTAGTTTTAAATGCTGTTTTCCATTCATCGCCTAATTTCATGCGAATTTGGTGATATCCACTACGCAAATCAACCTTAGAGAAAACAATAGAGCCACTCAATTCATCAAGCATATCATCTAACCTAGGAATAGGATGACGATACCTAATGGTGATATTATTAATTGCTCTACAATCTACACACATGCGCCATGATCCATCTTTCTTAGGCACTAAAATGACCAGAACAGCACAAGGACTAAGAGATTCACGTACATACCCTTTAGCAAGCAATTCTTGAACTTGGCGCTGAATTTCTTTAGTTTCTTCTGGATTGGTCCTATATGGTGCGCGGTTGGGCAGTGATGCGCCGGGAATTAAATCAATTTGATGCTCAATCCCTCGAAGCGGTGGCAACCCCGGCGGTATGTGTAACACCCTGGCTATTCGGAAGCCAAGATATCACCTAAAACATCTAACATACATCCATAATGCGGAAGAATTTGAATAAAATCAACTAATGCTAGTATCAAAACAACCAAGACATGATGAAGGTATCCTTCCTTCACCATCTAATCTATTTATTTTAGTTCATTGATAATGAAAGTTCACATGCAGTAATAATTCAACATCAATGTGGAGAAGGTATCCTTCCTTCACCAATTATAAATTTATTATTACAGTTCATCATTAACGAATGTAAGATAGAACTAAATTTAGTCTTGAACATGAATTGGATGATGTGAACAAGTAGTGCGTGTCTACTCCCTCCCAAGTGAGCCAACATCAGGGGTTACCTAAAATAAACAAACAACGCAAGAGTGAGTCCACGACTCAGCAAGTACGGTGAAAGAGACAGAACACATATACAAACAGAACATCACCATTTAAGAATGCGAATATTGCATCGAATGAGCACTTAAGAAAAACATTAAATGAATGAATGTAATCAAGGATGGACTGCACACATGCCTATACCAGTATAGCTAGTGACACACCCGTCGGTGTACACTTAAGCCCGTATCTTAACAAAAATGCGGGGATCCAATTCCCGTATGAAGAACGTTTCATACGGGTGTCCAAAATTGCCCATTCTGGAATTAATGGGTCTTACATGCCCATCCTGGAATTGATGGGTCTTTCAAATCCACTCCCGTGGACGGGACATGATAATGTCCAACATTGCCCACATTGGAATGGTGGGACTTGAAATCCACTCTCGTGGATGAAACATGCAAAATGAATGTATAACATGGATTGAGAATATTGAAAGACATGATATCTAAACATGGATATAACACATATATCAAAACATAAACAATCCACCTTCTCATGAATTATATGGAATCACAACAAGATCATAAAAACATTCATCAATCACAATCAATAAAGGTGGCAAGGTACTTGCCTTCCGCTAATCGCGTAGTAGGTAAAGAGGATGTCCCTAAACCAAGCCTCTCTGCCTACATAAGTAAGTACTAAAATAAATACAACATAACATAGCGCTTCCATTAACGTTCTACAACGACTTCCCAACAGTCCACAATTAACTAATTAGCTCTAATCTGAAAACAGACTACTCAGGCACAACCCGAAACTGGACAGCAGAACGGTAAAAATCATATCTATTGGTCTGGGACTCGGAATGAGGTGAGACCAATTTCTATGGATTCTTAACTGACATATCTACAATACTCTAGTTGACAAGGTAAGCCAATTCGGCCAATTTAATTTACTAACAGATAAATGAAACAGCAGAACAGAATCTGTCCAGATCTGTCTAACAAGCCTGGACAGCAGCACGGTATCGGACATAACTTTTTATTGGCTAAACCAAAATTGGTTTTCTTTAACAATCTGAAAAGCTAAGAACAAAACCTACTAAAGTCTAGGGTGGCAAAAGTTCAGATTTTGCCTCTAAAAAATTTGGCCCACGGCTCAAATCTGTTGACTGAATTAATAGACAGAAATATCGGCTAAAATAAAATATCCATAACTTTTGTTGTATAACTCCAAATTGGATGTTATTTAACAATCTAGAAATATTATCAAATCCTCTACCATAACCTAGTTGGGATGAAACCCTGATTCGTCCATTAACATACCCCAATTTTAAAAGACAACTCAAAAGGTAATTCTCGTCACAATTCTGGACAGCAGATAGTAAATCTATCATAACTTTTGACTCGAAAGTTGGAATGTGGTGATCTTGGCGGCCACCGAAAGCTAAGAGCATCCTCTAAATAACTCTAGGAGATCAAAATCCCTAATTCTGCCTCTAAGCATACGAAACAGGCCGCGCAAGAAACTGGACAGAATTGAATTTGTAGCAGCAGCAATTTAATCCAATCAAACTAATCGAATTCGCATCTAATACAACTTAAACAGCAAAGAACGCCTCTCGTTACCCTTGTAGAACCTTAGGGAGACGCTTGTTGAATCCAAGAAGAAGATCCCCTTCCTCTCCCTCATTCTCCCTTCCTTTTGGCCAAACAGCCCGCGCTTCCTTCTCCTTCCTTTAATTGGCATCAATGGAGGGGAGACCTCCCATGGATGGGGATGTACAGCAAGGGCTGCAAGGGGGAGGTGCTGGACAGGGAGGAGGCGCAAGGGGGGGAGAGGAAGTGGCGGCCAAAGGAGGGGAAGAGGGAAAAGGTGGGGGGCGGCTAGGGTTTTGGGGGAGGGTGGCACCTTGTGAGGACCCCAGTTTATTTGGCTTGTAATGCTTAACCAACCACCTGGTCCTAGCATCACAAATCAAATAAACCGATCCTCGAGAAATGTATACTTCCCAGAAAGCAGTATACACACCTCGTTACAAAATTAGACATCAACTCCATTCCAAACATAGAGTCCAAACATCACACTACAAACGGAAGATAAACAAATAGTAAAGTTATTACAGACAAAGGCCGACAGGCCAAGATACACAAATAACAAAAGAGAGACAGCGGAAGCAAAAGTGCCATAAGATGGCTATAAACAAAGCCAATCAGTGTGCCCTCACCCACAAGGCATCTGACCGGACCGCCAAGACTAGTCGTCCAAGAAACGGCAACACAGCTCACAGAAGTGAGGACCCTGAGGCTCACCTTCTTCCTCTGCAACAAAAACATTAAGCAAAGCACCTGAGTACAAAGATTGTCTTTGTACCCGCAAGACTGACGTGTGAACTAACAGACCTGTTCATATGCTACATGCAGGCTTGTTTAGTGGAGGCCATATGTTTTATTTGCATAAAGCCAATTTTCATTTGCAATAATGTAATACAGTTTAAAGGCAAGTTTGCAATTCATTTTTAATGTTGAAATACAGTAAAAGTAATAATAACAAAAGAGTAAGTAAAAACATCCTAGAAGTGACTATCCCAATAGTCACCACCACAATAGCACGAATCCCCAGATCCGTACCACTCATCAAGTTTTAATTTAAATGTTGTAGTCTAGTTCTTGGGGGGCGTATCCGAGCGTGTCCATAACCTAGGACGAGGCTATTCCAATAGTTTTAACCCTGCAGGGGTGTACCAATGTACCCACACTTCAGACCGACTTTAAGCCAAAGCACACTTCCGAAGGTATGCTGGCACGGCTAAGTCCTACGAGACTTTTTCCAATATTGTGTATTAACTACGAGCCGCTCGTATGGATAGAAATCCATACGCTTACATGGTAAAGCCGAAAAGGCAACTACCCACTCAGATAAAGCTTTTGGACAACTACCATGCTCCCACCTCCATCCCTCCCGCGACCTCCTGCGACCCGGAGCCAATACACGCCAAAGTACTAGGTCAAGAGAGGTCCCATATACTCTAGTGTGGTTAGCACGCAAAATGCTCAGTACGGTGGCGCAAGTAACTCGGTCCTTAACTGACTCGGGCGCCTTTCCAGTCACACCCAACAGATCACACCAGTCTTACGATTGTGCCCAAGTCTAAATCATTTTTGTTTTCAGTTTTAGTTTTGCAATTAAACAAAGCGAAAATGCTGAAACATAAAGTTATAGTAGATTTTGTGTGATCAAGGTTACCGACTAAAGTCGATAACCGCCCAGTTCTACCGATAGCTAAGCATGTCTAAGCAAGTTGACCCGGATCTACTAAGTGACAAGAGATCATCCAGCGACCTCTAATCACAAAGAAATAACCTAGGCTCGGTAGTAGAGATCAATATTTTGTCTACAGGATATGCAACTACGTATTTAACTAAACAATTTAACACAAATTAAGCAATGCATACATACAGCTGAAACAAAATATTAATCTTTAAAATACTGGGATTAAACATGATCAAACTGCTTGCCTGGTTGCTGTTGCTCGATATGGTGCGGAGGATCGTCCTCAGGGTTGCCGCAAATATCGAAGCCTAACGATCGAACATAACAGCAAATAAGAACGAATAACACCGACAAAACTCAAACATTCAACAACATCAAACAAGCCAAAACTCACACAGCAGACTAAGCATGCAATAACAAAATTTTAGAAACAGAGAACAAATCATTTTAAGTTATTAGCAATTTTTCCATGAATTTTCTAAGCTAAAAACACAACAAGTCACTAGTTAATTCCTTAACAAATTCTCATGAACAGAACCAGTGTATAAAACCTATCCTAATAGTTAGTATACTGAAAATGAAATTTTACAGAATTGGGTTCATTTAATTTGGACAATTATTGGAAGAGATATGCATTTTCTAATTTAGAAGATACATAAGACATCATGTTATTAGCTAACAGATTTTTGCTACAGAGACATGGGTGAAGTTAATTTTATCAAGTAGCACACTTAAAATGAAAATTAACGGCACTGGTTTCATGCAATTTGGATAAAAATTGAATTAGTTATGCATTTTCTAAGTTTAAATGAATTAACAGTGCAACAGAAAACATATTACATAAATACTAAAGCACTAAATCCTTTTTCTACCGCCATCAAGAAGCCCCACCATCGACAATGGGCCTTGTAACGCTGACTGCGACAATAAGACACGCCTAAAGTGACGTCGAAGGCGTATTCAAAGAATACGTCTTCGGCTCACTAAGGTGCAAACCCAAAACACTCTCACAGTGAAATACGCTTCCCATCAGAGAAAACGCATAACCAGAACTACACAAACCTAACTGACAACATGGACCCACATGGCAGTGACACAAAGAAATGCAACGGTTGGATTAAACGATTTCTAAACGTGATTAACCAAAGAGGGCCCACAAATCAGAGACTCAAAGAAGACATGATTAGAGTTAAGCTAATCTTCACCGGCGGTTCACCGCGAGCACGGCACGGCGGCGCGGCGCAAGAATCGATCTTGCAAACCAGAGGTTTCGGCGAAAGAGTGGTACCTTCGGTTCGCAGGACCTAGCGAACTCGACGACGGTGACGCGGACTCCACGAAGATGCGCGGCGGCAGGCGGCGAATGGGGCGGAGAAGAAGGTGCGGTGCGCGCGAGATGACGCTTCATGATTTACGAGAAGCTTCGAGAAGGTGCGCCACGAGATCGCGGAGACACCAGGAACGATAAGCCCACGATCTTGATGATGGAGGAGGACGGTGGCGCCCGGAATTGACACGGCGGCGCTTTACCGAGTTTGGAGAAGAAAGCGACGCACAGCCTCAGTGATGCACCAAAGAGCGAAACAAGGTCACGGTTAGACTCAGCACAGTGATGCGATCCTAAGGGACCAAGTGACGGCTGGAAACTCACCAGAGCGCCAATAAGCTTGCGAGCCGAGATCACCGGAGGCGGAGACGGCGACGGCGGCTCGGATGATTCACCGGTGCTACGAGCTCGGAACGGGCAAAATGGATGCGGCGAGGAGAGTGGATCACAGCGGTGCGGTCGCGGGCTCGAGGGCGGCGCTAACACGGCGGCGTTGCTCTCGTTCTTCTCCGGCCGGAAAGGAAATTTGGGCGGAGAAAACACGAATGGACGCGAAGGGTAGTGGATGGGCTCGGTGGGTAGATGAGATCCCGGCGATGCTTCACGGCCGACACGAGGACAAAAAGGTGGCAGCGACGAGGACGTGGCAAGCATGCGACACGCCGTGAGCTCGGTGAGACGCGAGAAGACGAGGACGGCGGCGACAGTGAGGCCCACATGTCGGCGGCGACGATCGGCGGTGCGAACTCGAGACCGCACGGTGCGATTAGGTGGTTTGACTCGATCAGAACGTGCGACCGTTGGATCCGAGATGGACGGTCGAGATTGATGTATGCATTCGGACAGTCGGTTGCGCGCGACGTGGATCGCTCGATTTGCATCGGACGGTCGCGATCAATTGGACTTGGGCGGTGCGATTAGTTGACGCGACCAACCAAGTGTGCGTAGTCGGACTCTAGCTTTGAGTTGGTTCGGGCCCGAGGAACAAGACTTTAGAATTTGATTTAAAAGACAGAGAAGGTTTTGGGGAATTTTTAGAGGTAGCTCCTGAGCTCCAAAAATTTCGAAATTTTTATGGTAGCTACTAGGTACAGAGGACAACCTTGTATAATTTTTCCAGAACTTTTTATGCACTGCATTGTTCTAGAGAAAATTCACAAGCTGCTGTACAGGGAGTTTGACCAGATTTCAAACAGAGTTGACTTGGCCATTTGAAATAGCAAACAAAATCTAAAAATTGTGAAATAATTCAGGGAGGTAGATAGGATGATCAAGATGGTAGGAAAAATAATTTCAGAGGATGATCACAAGTTTGAAAGCTAAGAATCTGCTGACAACAATCTCCATTCACAAGAATTTAATTCTAGAAAATGGAAATTGCTAGGGAAAAATGTAGAAACTTTCAAATGATTTGAAGAGACAATAAAAGTTTTTATTTCTCCTCAAAATTTTACATTGGAAATACAAACCCTAAGTCAGGGCTGTTACAAATCTCCCCCCCTTACAGGAATCTCGCCCCGAGATTCTGATCACTGGGAGAAGAATGATGGGTAATCTGCTCGGAGACGATCTTCTCGCTCCCAAGTGGCTTCATCCTCGGAGTGGTTTGACCACTGAACTTTGAGGAACTTGATCACACGGTTCCTCGTTGTGCGTTCAGCTTCTTCGAGGACACGAACGGGACGCTCACGATAAGACAGATCTTCCTGCACATCGATTTTTTCCAATGGTGTTTCCTCAACTGGAACACGGAGGCACTTCTTCAATTGTGACACATGGAAAACATCATGCACTCCTTCAAGCGTAGCTGGCAACTCCAACTTGTATGCAACAGCTCCCACTTTCTTGATGATGCGATATGGCCCGACATATCGAGGAGCCAGTTTGCCCTTGACACCGAAACGACGATGTCCCTTCAGAGGCGAGACTTTGAGATACACAAAGTCATTGGGCTGGAAACTCAGCTCACGGCGACGCCGATCTGCATAGCTCTTCTGCCTGGACTGAGCTATGCGCAAGTGCTCACGAATCAACTGCACTTGACTTTCCGCCTCATTGATCGAATCCGGGCCAAAGAACTGTCTTTCGCCGCCGACCAGGTTCAACGGTGTTCAGCGCAGCGCCCATACAAGGCCTCAAATGGTGCCATGCCGAGACTAGCCTGGAAGCTGTTGTTGTAGGAGAACTCGGCAAGCGGTAGGCACTTCTCCCAATTCTTTCCATAGGAAAGAACACAAGCACGGAGCATATCTTCAAGCACCTGATTGACGCGCTCCGTCTGACCATCAGTCTGAGGATGATAGGTCGAAATAACGAAAGACGGTACCCATGGCCTCCTGCATCGTGCAAAATCGGGAAGTGAAAAGAGAACCACGATCTGACACTATCGTTCGTGGCACACCATGCAGACTCACAATGCGGGATATGTAAAGATCCGCTAGCTGATTCACATCAATCTTAGATCGCACTGGAAGGAAATGGGCCACCTTCGTCAATCGATCAATGATAACCCATAATGCATCCTTCCCCGCAGGAGTACGGGGCAGACCAGTGATGAAATCCATGCCTACAGAATCCCACTTCCACTCTGGTATAGGCAAGGGCTGAAGAAGACCTGCTGGACGCTGATGCTCGGCCTTGACACGACAGCATGTGTCACACCCGGCAACGAACCTGGCAATCTCGCGCTTCATGCGAGTCCACCAGAATCTCTGACGCAGATCTTGATACATTTTAGTGGCCCCGGGATGGTTGGACAAAGGCGAATCATGGGCCTCCTGAAGAATCAAATCCCGCAACTCTGGGACCTTTGGGACCACAAGACGCTGCTCAAACCATACAACACCGTGCTCATCTTCTGTGAAACACTTGGCTGATCCATCCTTGATATTCTGCTTGATTTTGCCCACACCATCATCTGATTGCTGTGCTGCCTTGATTTGATCCACCAAGGTTGGTTGCACAACCAAGGCAGCAAGGGAACCATGCTCAACCAAACCCAAGTTGAGACGCTGAAATTCTGCAAGAAGTGCGGTCGTTGCTCTTGGATCATCAAAGTATTGCAAAGACACCTTTCGCTCAGTGCATCAGCAACCACATTGGCTTTGCCGGGATGATACTGAATACCCATGTCATAATCTTTGATCAATTCCAGCCATCTCCTTTGCCTGAGGTTCAGATCTGGCTGAGTGAACAAGTATTTCAAACTCTTGTGATCGGAATACACCTCACAGCGGTTACCGATCAGATAATGCCGCCAAATCTTGAGTGCATGAACTACAGCAGCAAGCTCTAGATCATGGGTGGGATAGTTGAGCTCATGAGGTCTCAACTTCCTGGATGCATAGGCAACTGCCTTGCCTTCCTGCATAAGAACACATCCAAGTCCCTGACGAGAGGCATCGCAATAAATATCGAAGCTCTTGTGGATATCAGGAAGAGTAAGGACTGGGGCTGAAGTCAATCGCTGTTTGAGCTCCTGAAAGCTCTTATCGCAAGCAGAGGACCACACAAACTTCTTATCCTTCTTGAGCAATTCAGTCATTGGCTTTGCGATCTTGGAGAAGTTCTCGATAAAGCGGCGGTAGTAGCCCGCTAAACCCAGAAAACTCCGCACATCAGTGACTGACTTGGGCTGACCCCAAGATAGAACATCGCTGACTTTGCTGGGATCCACAATATGCCTCCACTGAAAGAACATGGCCCAAGAATGCCACTTCCTTCAACCGAACTCACATTTGTTGAACTTTGCATATAGTCGATGTTCCCGCAATCGCCCAAAACAATCTTCGATGCTCAAGATGCTCGCTTGATCTTGGAATAGATAAGAATATCATCAATAAAGACCACCACAAATTTATCCAAATACTCCATGAATACTGAATTCATAAGGTTCATGAACAAAGCTGGAGCATTGGTTAAACCGAAAGACATGACGGTGTACTGCATGCGACCCATAACGAGTAGTGAAAGCCGTCTTTGAATATCCTCTCGATCCGATCCTCGACTGATGATACCCCATTCTCAGATCAATCTTTGAGAACACCTGGGCTCCAGTCAACTGATCAAACAGATCATCAATACGGGGCAAGGGATATTTGTTCTTCACCGTCACCTCATTGAGAGGACGGTAATCAACACACATGCGCAAAGTCTTGTCCTTCTTCTTCACAAAGATCACCGGACAACCCCAAGGAGATGAACTGGGACGGATGGAACCCTTTGCTTGGAGCTCACCAAGCTGCTTCTTCAATTCTTCTAGCTCATTGGGAGGCATCCGATACGGCGCCTTCGAAATCGGAGCGGTACCAGGCAGCAACTCAATGACAAACTCAAGGTCTCGAACCGGAGGCATCCCAGGCAAATCTTCCGGAAAGACATCCACAAAGTCAGATACTATGGGAACATCCACGAATCGCAAGGTCAAGCTTCGCTTCTAATGCACACAGATGTGGCCCCGCACCGCGCGAAAATCCAACCCGCCACTTTCAAGGGTCGGTGAGATAGACAATCTTCCGCACAATCGACCGCCCCAAGTGTTGGGACAACCAATCCATGCCAAGAATCACATCCGCACTCACGAACCGAGTAGAATAAGGTTTGCCAAAATCCCACTCCTCGACTATGATAGGAACATCCCGACATCAGAATCGCCTCTCATTTCCGACCCGGAGAGCGGATGAGCAAAGGAACTCCCAAAGGAACACAAATAAGACCACTAACAGCAGCAAATGATCTTGAAATAAAGAATGCGATGCCCGTAATCAAATAATACGCGCAGGACGAGAATTAACAAGAAGTGTACCAATCACAACATCTGGCGCCTCCTGAGCCTCCTCAGCTGAAAGGTGGTTGACTCGACCACGCCGCACTCGGGCTTCGGATCATCTTCCGTCGTGGATGACCACTCCCCTGCCCGCGTCCTCCATTAGGACGAGGGGCTGCTGCAACACTTTGAGGGCAGGCATTCGCATAATGGCCCTTGTTGTGGCAAAAAAACAAGTGACCTCGGCCGCCGGATTGCGAGGCCGCTCTGTTGCTGATCGCAGCGCACGTGGTCAAACACGCCTGCGGTGGGCGAAGAGCCGGCGCGGATGGCCTCGGCGCGGTGGAGCAAAAGAACGGCCATCAGTGCCGCCCACCGAGAACGCAGTGAGGTGGTGTGAGTAGACCGATGTGCCTCCCATTTGCGCTATGGACTCGCCAGGCGCTTTGCCTTATGCTCAGCAACAATGGCCTTATCTACCAAGGCACGAAAGTCGAGAAGTCTACAATAGATAGCTTGTCCTGCGCAGCTCCTCGACAAGCCATCCATAAACTTCTCCCGCTTAGCCTCATCGAGGCCACCTCTCCCGAGCATAACGAGCCAAATGATTAAACTCGCATGTGTACTCCGTCACGATTTGCGCCTTGCTTGAGCGCGAGGAATTCTTTCTTCTTCACTTCATCGTGCCATCCGGGATGTGGGCCCGACGAAAGCCGATCCGAACTCCTCCCACGCGACCACATGGCCCGCGGCCGCATGGCGAGATAGTTCTCCCACCATGAGAGTCCGCGCCCGCCGGTGGGACGCGAAGAGTGCCTTATCCCGTGCACGGCATCGAGCTATGTTGAGCTTCGCCAATCATGCGCAGCCAATCATCCGCATCGAGGGTCCTCGAGCGGAGAAAGTCGGCGGCCGCGCACGGAGGAACTCGCAAGTCCCCGCGAGTCCGTGGCCGCCACCATCGGCGGAGTGGAGGTATTCCTAGCAATAACCTCCAAGATGCGCGTCTGTCCATGCGGTTTCGCTCGATCCGGCGAGCACCTCACCATGGTCGGAGGAGGGGAAGCTCCTCATCATGACCAGCTGGCTGACCGCGCTGCTTCTCCGGCCATCCTGCTTCACTAAGACAAGTTAGCAACAAACTTTAAGAGCAAGAAAGCCCAAAATTCATGAAAACAAATCGAGAAACAAACACAAGGCGGGATAAAGTTCGACCAAAGAAAATCGGACACATAACTACTCCCTTTACATCTTACCCTATTATCCCCACAAGTTTTAGTGGAATTAAACTTCATGGTTCTCCCAAACTAATTCCACCGGTAGTAACTATCTTTTGAAAGGTGAAGAGAGAAACCAAGTTTCAAAACTTAAATTAGAGTAAGACGAGTAGAAAGCTAAGATAGGTAAGGAATAAAATTTGAGAATCTACTGGGTTTTCATAAACCTTTTATGATTCAAAATAAGACTTTCAAAATATCCTAAAGACGACCATGCTTGTTACTACGGTCGAATGGCTCGATACCAACTTTGTGAGGACCCAGTTTATTTGGCTTGTAATGCTTAACCAACCACCGGTCCTAGCATCACAAATCAAATAAATCGATCTCTCGAGAAATGTATACTTCCTGCAGCAAGATACACACCTCGTTACAAAATTAGACATCAACTCCATTCCAAACATAGAGTCCAAACATCACACTACAAATGAAGATAAACAAATAGTAAAGTTATTACGCACAAAGGCCGACAGTGCCAAGATACACAAATAACAAAAGAGAGACAATGAAGCAAAAGTGCCATAAGATGGCTATAAACAAAGCCAATCGGTGTGCCCTCACCCACAAGGCATCCGACCGACCGCCAAGACTAGTCGCCCAAGAAAGCGGCAACACTGACTCACGTAAGTGAGGACCCCGAGGCTCACCTTCTTCCTCTGCAACAAAACATTAAGCAAAGCACCGAGTACAAAGATTGTCTTTGTACCCACAAGATCGACGTGTGAACTAACAGACACTGCTCATATGCTACATGCAGCTTGTTTAGTGGAGGCCATATGTTTTATTTGCATAAAGCCAATTTTCATTTGCAATAATGTAATACAGTTTAAAGGCAAGTTTGCAATTCATTTTAATGTTGAAATACAAGAAAAGTAATAATAACAAAAGAGTAAGTAAAAACATCCTAGAAGTGACTATCCCAATAGTCACCACCACAATAGCACGAATCCCCAGATCCGTACCACTCATCAAGTTTTAATTTAAATGTTGTAGTCTAGTTCTTGGGGGGCGTATCCGAGCGTGTCCATAACCTAGGACGAGGCTATTCCAATAGTTTTAACCCTGCAGGGGTGTACCAATGTACCCACACTTCAGACCGCCTTTAAGCCAAAGCACACTTCCGAAGGTATGCTGGCACGGCTAAGTCCTACGAGACTTTTTCCAATATTGTGTATTAACTACGAGCCGCTCGTATGGATAGAAATCCATATGCTTACATGGTAAAGCCGAAAAGGCAACTACCCACTCAGGATAAAGCCTTTCGGACAACTACCATGCTCCCACCTCCATCCCTCCTGCGACCTCCTGCGACCCGGAGCCAATACACGCCAAAGTACTAGGTCAAGAGAGGTCCCATATACTCTAGTGTGGTTAGCACGCAAAATGCTCAGTACGGTGGCGCAAGTAACTCGGTCCTTAATCGACTCGGGCACCTTTCCATCACCCAACAGATCACACCAGTCTTACCATTGTGCCCAAGTCTAAATCATTTTTGTTTTCAGTTTTAGTTTTGCAATTAAACAAAGCAAAAATGCTGAAACATAAAGTTATAGTAGATTTTGTGTGATCAAGGTTACCGACTAAAGTCGATAACCGCCCAGTTCTACCGATAGCTAAGCATGTCTAAGCAAGTTGACCCGGATCTACTAAGTGACAAGAGATCATCCAGCGACCTCTAATCACAGCAAATAACCTAGGCTCAGGTAGTAGAGATCAATATTTTGTCTACAGGATATGCAACTACGTATTTAACTAAACAATTTAACACAAATTAAGCAATGCATGCATACAGCTGAAACAAAATATTAATCTTTAAAATACTGGGATTAAACATGATCAAACTGCTTGCACGTTGTTTGTTGCTCGATATGGAAAGCGGAGGATCGTCCTCGTGGTTGCCGCAAATATCGAAGCCTAACGATCGAACATAACAGCAAATAAGAACGAATAACACCGACAAAACTCAAACATTCAACAACATCAAACAAGCCAAAACTCACACAGCAGACTAAGCATGCAATAACAAAATTTTAGAAACAGAGAACAAATCATTTTAAGTTATTAGCAATTTTTCCATGAATTTTCTAAGCTAAAAACACAACAAGTCACTAGTTAATTCCTTAACAAATTCTCATGAACAGAACCAGTGTATAAAACCTATCCTAATAGTTAGTATACTGAAAATGAAATTTTACAGAATTGGGTTCATTTAATTTGGACAATTATTGGAAGAGATATGCATTTTCTAATTTAGAAGATACATAAGACATCATGTTATTAGCTAACAGATTTTTGCTACAGAGACATGGGTGAAGTTAATTTTATCAAGTAGCACACTTAAAATGAAAATTAACGGCACTGGTTTCATGCAATTTGGATAAAAATTGAATTAGTTATGCATTTTCTAAGTTTAAATGAATTAACGATTAAATGAAAACATATTACATAAATACTAAAGCACTAAATCCTTTTCTACCGCAACAAGAAGCCCCACCATCGACAATGGGCCCGCGCGAACGCCGACTGCAATAAACTCCTAAAGTGACGTCGGGCGTATTCAAAGAATACGTCTTCGCTCACTAAGGTGCAAACCCAAAACACTCACACGGGAAATACGCTTCCCATCGAGAAAACGCATAACGTAACTACACAAACCTAATCGACAACATGGACCCACATGGCGTTGACACAAAGAAATGCAACGGTTGGATTAAACGATTTCTAAACGTGATTAACCAAAGAGGCCCACAAATCGAGACTCAAAGAAGACATGATTAGAGTTAAGCTAATCTTCACCAGCTTTCACCGGCGAGCACGGCGCGGTGGCGCGCCGCCAAGAATCGATCTTGCAAACCAGAGGTTTCGGCGAAAGAGTGGTACCTTCGTTCGCAGGACCTAGCGAACTCGACGACGGTGACGCGGACCACGAAGATGCCGCGGCGGTCGCGGCGAACGGGGCGGAGAAGAAGGTGCGGCGCGCGGAGATGACGCTACTGACGACGAAGCTTTGAGAAGGTGCGCCACGAGATCGCGGAGACACCGAGAACGATAAGCCCACAATCTTGATGATGGAGGAGGACGGTGGCGCCGGAATTGACACGCGCGCTTTACCGAGTTTGAGAAGAAAGCGACGCACGGCCTCGATGATGCACCAAAGAGCGAAACAAGGTCACGGTTAGACTCAAACACGTTGATGCGATCCTAAGGGACCAAGTGACGGCCGAAACTCACCGAGCGCCAATATGCTTGCAGAGCCGAGATCACCGGAGGCGAGACGGCGAAGTGGCTCGGATGATTCACCGGGTGCTACGAGCTCGAACGGGCAAAATGGATGCGGCGAGAGAGTGGATCACAGCGTGCGATTTGCGGGCTCGAGGGCGGCGCTAACACGGCGGCGTTGCTCTGGTTCTTCTCCGTGGAAGGAAATTTGGGCGAGAAAACACGAGAATGGACGCGAAGGGTAGTGGATGGGCTCAGTGGGTAGATGAGATCCCGGCGATGCTTCACGGGCTGACACGAGGACAAAAAGGTGGCAGCGACGAGGGACGTGGCAAGCATGCGCACACGGCCGTGAGCTCCGGTGAGACGCGGAGAAGACGAGGACGGTCGACAGTGTGAGGCCCACATGTCGGCGGACGAAAGATCGGCGGTGCGAACTCGAGACCGCACGGTGCGATTAGGTGGTTTGACTCGATCAGGAACGTGCCGACCGTTGGATCTGAGATGGACGGTCGAGATTGATGTATGCATTCGGACAGGTCGGTTGCGCACGCGACGTGGATCGTTCGATTTGCATCGGACGGTCGCGATCAATTGGACTTGGGCGGTGCGATTAGTTGACGCGACCGAACCAAGTGTGCGAGTCGGACTCGAGCCTGAGTTGGGTTCGGGCCCGAGGAACAGTACTTTAGAATTTGATTTAAAAGACAGAGAAGGTTTTGGGGAATTTTTAGAGGTAGCTCCTGAGCTCCAAAAATTTCGAAATTTTTATGGTAGCTACTAGGGACAGAAGACAACCTTGTATAATTTTTCCAGAACTTTTTATGCACTGCATTGTTCTAGAGAAAATTCACAAGCTGCTGTACAGGGAGTTTGACCAGATTTCAAACAGAGTTGACTTGGCCATTTGAAATAGCAAACAAAATCTAAAAATTGTGAAATAATTCAGGGAGGTAGATAGGATGATCAAGATGGTAGGAAAAATAATTTCAGAGGATGATCACAAGTTTGAAAGCTAAGAATCTGCTGACAACAATCTCCATTCACAAGAATTTAATTCTAGAAAATGGAAATTGCTAGGGAAAAATGTAGAAACTTTCAAATGATTTGAAGAGACAATAAAAGTTTTTATTTCTCCTCAAAATTTTACATTGCAAATACAAACCCTAAGTCAGGGCTGTTACACACCTCCCCCCCCTATGGCCGGCCAGGCCTCATGGGCCAAGGCCCAAGCCCAAGTTGCCGAGAGAACGCAGAAAACCCCCTCTAAACTCCTGATTAAGCGTTTTTCCAAAAGAAACCTTCTACCGATTAAATATTTTCTCCCGAAAATTATTTCTAACACTATCGGAGAATTACATTAATTCCCTCTCAAATTGAAAAGTCGGGATATTACATTCTACCCCCCTTAAAAGGATTCGACCCCGAATCTAATCGCCGATCTATGCGAAAGAACAACCACAACTAGGAACTAACGACGGTAACCACGTACCCGTCGCTAACCACATCGGCAAATGCTCAAGCATGCGAAACT
Organism: Ampelocalamus luodianensis; assembly: GCA_036346255.1. Taxonomy (NCBI): domain Eukaryota; kingdom Viridiplantae; phylum Streptophyta; class Magnoliopsida; order Poales; family Poaceae; genus Ampelocalamus; species Ampelocalamus luodianensis. Next base: position 29,517,975 of record CM070637.1, read on the forward strand.
CCAACTTCCCATGTAGCCTCTCCCTCAGACTGAAAATACCACAACACAACGACGTAACGCGACGGCTGAACTAACACTCAACCCGGTACTTCCAGGTACACTCATCGGACAAGACTCGAAGTTAAGATCTCACTCGATGGTCAACGCGCAAACGAAATTCCAAACTCGGTTCTACGGTACTCACTCAACACGAACATACAAGACGTTGCGTACTCGCGCATGGACTCGAGACGATCCCGGCGATATGCCAACTAGCTAAAACAACCCAATGACACCGAACCACACGACAAGCACAAAGAACACGGAACTCTTATTCCACCTCTCAATTGAACTCTTCACTGAAAACAAGGATCACCTCCTTTAACCGAAACATACAATCGAATTCTTTTAAGCAAACTCTTTTACCAGCAAAACACATCTGAATAAGAAAGATTCACATCACAACTATACGTTACCAACTGTGTATTGAAGAGTAAAATCCAGAAATCAGAATTTCATCAAGAAAACCTTTCCACTTTCCAAGTGGCAAATTGCGAATAAACGTCATGAAAACTAAAGGAGAAATCATTTTAAATGCCCAAATCAAAACTTCCTTTATTCTTCCTGAACCGGAAAGAACCACACATACCAGAATCGAGTCAAACTCGACTTACGAAAGACATTGGCCAACAGCACAAAGCTCATGCGAGAATAAAGAAAACGCTTCACTAATCAAGAAGACATTTTTTTTTCCTTAGTTTCACTTTTTGGAATAAAATATCTCTCAAACCTTGGAATTCGAATTCATCGCATACCACACGGTCTCAAACCTCTTAATTTAACATCCTCAAATTAGGCTTAAACCGAAATACATCATCCACACCGTTGTAGAGAGACTCTATTGATTCCACTGAATACTCTAGACAACTCATTCAACTAATGACATTAATTTGAAAGAAGGCACCAAAGCACCTCAAAAAAACCCATGCAATATCATCACCTCCAACTTTCAGGAATAACACATCAGAATCCTCAGTACACCCGCTCATGAACTACATCAGAAGGATTCTATCGACAATCATTCCACTACTCAGAATACTCCAGTTTTCTATCTCCTCTACACACAAATCGTTGGGCGACCAAAAGTTTAGCATGAAAATGGAAAGCCCAAATTTAACCTCTGAGACCTCTACAACGAATTCCTCTTATAACAAATAATGAAATCATCGGATTAAATCTCTAAGATCCCCACAAATCCGACATACTCGCTCATTGACATCATCAGGAATCACTCATACAACATCACGATACTTTCAATAGTGTTACTCTATAAAATTGATTACGGTTTCCATACATTTGATAATCCCCAACATTTCAAAATGAACCAAGGTTCTGGAACTACACTATACCATAGGTCCTACTTAGTCGAACAATATACAATTTTACTTCGAAACCATACATTCCATCTGAATCAACTTCCCTCCAAGAGGTTCAGGTCAAAACCAACTCATCTTCTATTACTCCTCCAATAGCTGGGTAGCAAAATCTCACCCCTACAATCACTTAACCACCACCAAACCAAATAACAACTTACGAGTTGTAAAACTTTACAGCACAAAACGGTTGATCCTTTCTCAAAAGAAAGAGGCGAAGAAGAACAAATTTCACCACACAGGAAAATGTTGCTGCTCACAGTGAGCACGAGACCAAAAGAAATAATCTGGTAATGAAGATCTGGGAAAACGAAAGTTGAGTTCACAAATGAAGAGCACGCATCCTCGAAAAGGAATAGCAAATAACCACCAATAAAAAGAATGACATTGCGATTGAAACTCGACAACTCTTGAGTGTAAAGAGCAAAAAGTTTATGAACAATTCAAATAACCACAAGATACAAAACTTGACTCAAATTCTCAAATATTCCTACTGTACTCTTTCCTTTAACACTGAAATTAATTCTTTGACTAACATCGCTTTGCCACAACGAACTGATAAGGTCTTTAGTCCAAACCACAAGGACTAATTAAGAACCAAGAAAAAAATATTCTTCAATACGTCATATTTGTTCAAAACAGTTCAACTACAGGAGAAACATGAGATCCAAATAATCTCACCACCAAACTCAAACATTTCCAATTACGGATTTCATGAAAAGCAAGTAGATTATTCTCCTCTTAAAGGAACCAACATAACCTCTTTGATTGCAACCTCACGTTGTCAACTCAAACCAAAGAGCCTTTAGTGTTAAACCACACAAATCTTTTAAGAAGCAACATGACAATCCAATACCTTAATTTATTTAAAATAATTTCAGCTACCAGATGATTCAATAGCTCAAAGAAAATATCACGAAAGCTAAACTTGAAATATTCTCATCATGCGATATCACCAAAGGCGATCAAATTACTATGGGTATTAACATCAATTTCACAACAACAATTAGAAAACACTTGAAAGACCCACGTGAAAAGAATGGGTTGATTCTTTCTCAAAAGAAGAGACAAATGGAAACGACTTTCACCAACTAGAAAACTCATCTACCACTGCACCAACACGGACCAAGGAAGAAACCAATTAAGCAATGAACTTATAGAACATAAATGGAGTCCACAGTTGAACACTTAAGCCTCACAAGAAGAGAATATCGAACCTTAATGAGATAAGAACAAATAAGTATTCAAATCAAAGCACTTGCATCATCAAGAACCATTATAACTTTGCAACATATCGCTACTCGATAAACTTCATTTACCACATAAAGCCTGAACCCCCAAAAGATCATGAACACAAAACTTGAAATTTGATCATTTAAGAAATATTACCATGGGTGATCGAATTACTACGAGAATTAACCTCATTCTCACATTTTGACGATTTAAAAACTTCGACAACATACTCTGGTACCAAAAATCATCAAACTTTATTACTCCATCCTACAACTTCCCAAAGGAAACACAAACCACAAGGTTGAAACAAATTTATTATAACAAGATTATGCTAAGCAATAACAATATCACGAGGCACGATATCAAAGACTACTTATGAAATTCGTCTACTCAACTGTTGGTGTTGCTCAACACCTTCTTCAGCGCTCATTAACAATTGATGATTGTACTAACCACGTGTATACATACGGTACTAATTCCATTTGCAATCACATAACCATATATAAACATAGATTCACATTTCACCTTTGTTCAGAAATCATTTCAAAACATGATTAAAGATTCACTAACATAATTTCCTATAAACAAGGTTTCATGAGTCGATACACCAGCACCCATCTGGTACTTTATACTAGTTTCAACAATTTTAGCATACCAGGAAATAGATAAATCTATCTCTTAAGTAAGATCTATAGGTTCTGAACGGATATGGACAGTCTTTATTTAACATACACCAAGTATCAAATACAAGGACATTTCAAATTAATCAATTTCACTTTCATGGATGGTAATTAAGAATAATTGATTTGCACCATGCTAATAACCCAACTTGGTAACTCAGCTCGTAACAATTTATTCGTTTAGATATATCTTCTCATTTTAAGCATGGCAAGTCAACACCAAAGGATTCTAACGCCTTACTTCAAAAAGAGACTTCAAACCTCAACGCTCAAGTTATCCAAAAGAAACACATAAAGCCAAAGCTTTCCCATGCAAATGAACTTACAGCGGGAAACTCTCACTAACCAAGCTATCAAACGAGTAAATGAGTCATTCTTTTGCAATGAGAAAGAAGGAGCAACCATGAAAACATCAATCTTGCCAATTGACAACGATCACAAGTAGTAAAAGCAACTCAACAATCAAAAAGCAATGATTGTTTCAGAGAACCGAGAGGGATATATTGAAAACCATAAACTATCATGAACCACTAACCCAGGAGAACTTCATCAACCACCACAGGACAAGAATTGCCAAATTTAGAAATCAAGGAAGAGAACATCTTTCTAAAGCAACTCACGCTTAACACCTGAAACTATGGTACTCGGGGTATCTACTCCTCTAACCACGTACTGCGAACAGTGGTGTAACCTGGTGAATCCCAGAGTAACAACCACGACCTCCACTCCTTATCATCCGTTAACAACACGCTTCACCAAAATACCCCATTCTGAATATACAAGATCATCTCATGACATTCATAGTATTAGTTCATAGATATTGAATATCATAGCAGATCATATATTACCAACAAGGATGATAGTACAGAAGCAATTCAACAATTCCTCAACAAAATGAAACATAATAACAGATATTACGGAAGCAATGTAATTTTCCAACCCCACCCATCAGGTACAAGTGTGTCAATTTAATAACTTAATTACCACGGACCTAAAGCCCGCTCTGATACCAACTGTAACACCCTGGCTATTCGGAAGCCAAGATGTCACCTAAAACATCTAACATACATCCATAATGCGGAAGAATTTGAATAAAATCAACTAATGCTAGTATCAAAACAACCAAGACATGATGAAGGTATCCTTCCTTCACCATCTAATCTATTTATTTTAGTTCATTGATAATGAAAGTTCACATGCAGTAATAATTCAACATCAATGTGGAGAAGGTATCCTTCCTTCACCAATTATAAATTTATTATTACAGTTCATCATTAACGAATGTAAGATAGAACTAAATTTAGTCTTGAACATGAATTGGATGATGTGAACAAGTAGTGCGTGTCTACTCCTCCCAAGTGAGCCAACATCGGGGTTACCAAAATAAACAAACAACGCAAGAGTGAGTCCACGACTCAGCAAGTACGGTGAAAGAGACGAACACATATACAAACAGAACATCACCATTTAAGAATGCGAATATTGCATCGAATGAGCACTTAAGAAAAACATGAAATGAATGAATGTAATCAAGGATGGACTGCACACATGCCTATACCGGTATAGCTAGTGACACACCGTCGGTGTACACTTAAGCCCGCATCTTAACAAAAATACGGGATCCAATTCCCGTATGAAGAACGTTCATACGGTGTCCAAAATTGCCCATTCGAATTAATGGGTCTTACATGCCCATCCCGGAATTGATGGGTCTTTCAAATCCACTCGTGGACGGGACATGACAATGTCCAACATTGCCCACATTGGAATGGTGGGACTTGAAATCCACTCGTGGATGAAACATGCAAAATGAATGTATAACATGGATTGAGAATATTGAAAGACATGATATCTAAACATGGATATAACACATATATCAAAACATAAACAATCCACCTTCTCATGAATTATATGGAATCACAACAAGATCATAAAACATTCATCAATCACAATCAATAAAGGTGGCAAGGTACTTGCCTTCCGTGAAGCAATCGCGTAGTAGGTAAAGAGGATGTCCCTAAACCGAAGCCTCTCTGCCTACATAAGTAAGTACTCGAAATAAATACAACATAACATAGCGCTTCCATTAACGTTCTACAACGACTTCCCGACAGTCCACAATTAACTAATTAGCTCTAATCTGAAAACAGACTACTCAGGCACAACCCGAAACTGGACAGCAGAACGGTAAAAATCATATCTATTGGTCTGGGACTCGGAATGAGGTGAGACCAATTTCTATGGATTCTTAACTTACATATCTACAATACTCTAGTTGACAAGGTAAGCCAATTCGGCCAATTTAATTTACTAACAGATAAATGAAACAGCGGAACAGAATCTGTCCAGATCTGTCTAACAAGCCTGGACAGCAGCACGGTATCGGACATAAATTTTTATTGGCTAAACCAAAATTGGTTTTCTTTAACAATCTGAAAATCTAAGAACAAAACCTACTAAAGTCTAGTTGGGCAAAAGTTCAGATTTTGCCTCTAACAAAATTTGGCCCACGGCTCAAATCTGTTGACTGAATTAATAGACAGAAATATCGGCTAAAATAAAATATCCATAACTTTTGTTGTATAAATCCAAATTGGATGTTCTTTAACAATCTAGAAATATTATCAAATCCTCTACCATAACCTAGTTGGGATGAAACCCTGATTCGTCCATTAACATACCCCTATTTTAAAAGACAACTCAAAAGGTAATTCTCGTCACAATTCTGGACAGCAGATAGTAAATCTATCATAACTTTTGACTCGAAAGTCGGAATGAGGTGATCTTGGCAGCCACCGAAAGCTAAGAGTATCCTCTAAATATCTCTAGGAGATCAAAATCCCTAATTCTGCCTCTAAGCATACGAAACAGGCCGCGCAAGAAACTGGACAGAATTGAATTTGTAGCAGCAGCAATTTAATCCAATCAAACTAATCGAATTCGCATCTAATACAACTTAAACAGCAAAGAACGCCTCTCGTTACCCTTGTAGAACCTTAGGGAGACGCTGGTTGAATCCAAGAAGAAGATCCCCTTCCTCTCCCTCATTCTCCCTTCCTTTTGGCCAAACAGCCCGCGCTTCCTTCTCCTTCCTTTAATTGGCATCAATGGAGGGGAGACCTCCCATGGATGGGGATGTACATCAAGGGCTGCAAGGGGGAGGTGCTGGACAGGGAGGAGGCGCAAGGGGGAGAGGAAGTGGCGGCCAAAGGAGGGGAAGAGGGAAAAGGTGGGGGGCGGCTAGGGTTTTGGGGGAGGGTGGCACCTCCCCCCCTATGGCCGGCCAGGCCTCATGGGCCAAGGCCCAAGCCCAAGTTGCCGAGAGAACGCAGAAAACCCCCTCTAAACTCCTGATTAAGCGTTTTTCCAAAAGAAACCTTCTACCGATTAAATATTTTCTCCCGAAAATTATTTCTAACACTATCGGAGAATTACATTAATTCCCTCTCAAATTGAATTGCACTCTCAAAGGAAAGTCGGGATATTACAGTATGTCCTTCGGAAAGACATCATTGTACTCCTGCAAAATGTTAGTGATAGCAGTAGGCAAAGAAGAAGATGTATCCTCAAACGAAAACAAAACTTCTTTGCAAACTAATGCATAGCAAACAGAATTACTAGCATCCAATTCAGTCATATCAGATTTGGTAGCAAGAAAACTAGCACCTTTCAATTTAATTTCTTTATTCTTCACATGAGTAGATTTAGGTTCTTTCTTTTTATGTTGCTCAAGTTCTTTTGCTACAATCTGATTTTCGCTCCTAGCATTCTTCTGATTCTTCTCTCTACTAGCTCTAGCAAGTTCATCCTTAACAATTTGTTCAGGAGTCATAGGATGCATCACAATTTCCTTTCCCTTGAACATGAGAGAGTATTGATTATTCCTACTATGATGCACACAATCAGTATCGTATTGCCAAGGTCGTCCTAATAACAATGACAAAGCTTGCATAGGAACAACATCGCAATCAACATAATCATGGTATGAGCCCATAGAAAAGTTTACTCTCACCATTCGTGTTACCTTCAACTTACCACTGTTGTTGAACCATTGAATATGGTATGGGTGGGGATGAGGGTTGGTCGGCAAAGCAAGCTTCTCCACCATATCCATACTCGCCAAATTGTTGCAACTCCCACCATCAATAATTATGCGAATCGAGCGTTCCTTGACAACGCCCTTGATTTGAAACAAATTATGGCGCTGATTTTTCTCAGCACGAGAAACTTGTGCACTTAGTACGCGTTGCACTATAATGCTTAAATACTTGTCGGCATTTTCGGCGCCAACATGTTCCTCCTCATGATCAGATTCATCATCAAGTCCTGCAGGGTCAGTTACAAGCATAGCATATGTTTCATCATCAAAATCACTAGCAGAGGAATACCCGCCATCATCGCGTATGATCAGTACGTGCTTGTTTGGACAATCCCGCATCATGTATCCATAGCCTTTGCACCGATGGCATTGAATATCCTTAGTTCGTCCTGTCGAAGCAACTGAAGAGGAGGTTTTTGCAGATGCTTGTGGTGCTGATTTGGTTGCTTCAGAAACTCGTGGTGCTGGATTTGAAGTAGCAGGGCGCGGCTTGTTGAAGGGTGGCGGTGGGGGTGCACTGATGGCGGGGGCAATAGAGGTGCGTGGTGTCCATGAGTTTGTGCGACCTGCCGAAGAGTTAGATCGTGTCCTCGTCTGGCATCCCTGCACTTCACGCTCACTTTGCAAGCAAGATGAAACAATCTAGTAATGGAGTTGTATTCTTTATAATCTAGGATGTCTTGAATTTCTCGATTCAACCCTCCCAAAAACCTAGCCATTGATGCCTCCTCATTCTCATCTAAACCTCAACGCAACATACCAATTTGTAATTCTTGATAGTAGTCTTCCACAGACTTTGTACCTTGTCTTAAGCGTTGTAATTTATTTAACAAATCACGAGCATAAAATGAGGGAACAAATCGACGCCGCATAAGCAATTTTAAAGCCTCCCAAGTGTTAGGTATGTTATTGGGATGTTGACGGCAATGTTCTTTCCACCAAATAGAAGCAAAATCAGTAAATTCACTAGTAGCAGCCCTAACTCGTCTAATCTCAGAAACTTCATGGCAAGCAAATTTTTGATCAACAGCTAGTTCCCAATTAAGATAACCATCAGGATCATATTTACCATTAAAAGAGGGAATAGTAAATTTAACCTTAGCAAAAGAATCATCGTGGTCACGTACCTCACGTCGTGGGGCATCTCGTCGCATACCTTGTCGGTTAAAACGCAACTGTCGATGAGCTCGATCGTTGTTATTATTACCCATGTCATTGGCCTCGTGACGCTCACATAGTCGATTCATCTTGTCCTCTACCACCGGGCAGCAGGGGGAACAAAGCGGTGGATGCATGGGCCATCTCGTTAAGACGCGCCATAATACCGCCAAAGAAGTGTTAGTGACGCCTTGCGCTCTCTCCATCGCGCGAAGCGTGGCGTTTGTCTCAATTTGGGCACCCTTAAGTTGAGCAAGTCGCTCATTTGTGACCACGACATCTTCCTCAAGACCCTCCGTCACGAAGGTTCATGAGGCGCCAAAATGTTATACGATTCCTTCGACGAGGAGTATGAGATGTATCCTCATCCAATGCTCTGCAGAACTCGCCATTGTTAGCAAATCACAAGTATATGTCCCTAACAACTACTAGGATGTGGTGGTTCAAAAGTCGCCACACTCAAGCCTTCTATCGAATTCTTACCAATTCTTACCAAGCAAACAGGGGTTATCGGCAACCAGCGGTGTCAATGTATCTCCGAAGATTAGATGGAGCGATTGCCAGGTGAAGTTCAGCCTGCACGGTTGTAGAAAAGGTGTAGCTGGAAGGCTCAAGTATGGTAGCAATGGATTAGCAACTATCAAATCGAGAAAGCAAGTGAAAAATCGCTCAACGCCGGTTAGTGCTGGTCCTAGACTAGACCGTATTAGAGACGCGAGCCTAGAACACAAACGAAAGCACGATGCGGCAGAAGCTCGAAAAAGGATGCCGTCTTCACGGGGAACCTTAGAATCACTTACAAAAAGGCTCTGTCAATTTTGAGCAAATTTTGAGAAACTTTTTTTTTCGTTTTTTTTTGCTCCTTTTTTTTTTTTGCAAATGTGCACCTCACTCAAAACTCTTCAAAGTCCTCTTCCAGGCCTAGGGAGGTATATGGGTCACAAACGTTTTCTAAAAAGTAGGGGTACAAAGGTAATTCAAAGATGAAACTTTGATTTTTTTTATCGCATTGCCGAAGTCAGATGAAACTTATGTTTACTTTTGGCAGCACGAAAACAACCTCTCTTTTTTTTTCTTTTTTTCTCTCTTTTTTTTCTCTGTCACAAACCGAAACAAACTTTTGTTCTTGGTTAGGGTTTCCCTTGGTGTGGCGGTGGCAGGAGGATGGTGGCTTGCTGCGGCAGGAGGATGGTGGCTACGGTAGGACGCGACAAGGGATGGTGGCAGCGCTGGTGGTCACGGCAACGGCTCTGGTGGTCGTGGCAGCGTGAAGGCAAAGACAGCAGCGGCTCTGCCGGGCGCGGCAAGGACTGGCAACGATGGAGGTAAGCGGCAGATTGAACCCAAGCGCAACGGTGAGACCAAACGTGAGCAGAACTCAAAACTCTAAAGGACTAGACACTAAGACCAGCAAAAGACACGACGATGCACTCGAAAGTTCAACAATGCAATGCACTGAAAAGAAAGATGCAATGGCGCAATTGGTCTTGGACAGATAGATGATCTAATCCTATAATTTTTTTGGCTTTTTCTGGACTTTCGGAATTAAGCAACCTAACTACGAAAAACAGTAAATTCTCACCGAGCAACCTTGAGCTCTGATACCACTTGATGGAGGCGGGGTACCCGATATTTCGATGAGATTGATAACTATCGATTTTGGTGGAGGTGACTCTCGCGATCCGACTACAACCGTACGACGACGCTTGCGCCTTAGCAATCGTTGAACCAACTCCGAGATGTTATTGACCGTGCTAGAAGCGTGATCAACCTGAACACGAGGTTCGATTCCTGCGAGCAATCGAAGTGTGAGGACCCGGAATATTTAACTAGTAACACTTAACCTCCAAATGGTTCTAGCATTACTAATTAAACATTCTAAGCCTCGATGGACATATGCTTCCCAGAATTGCAGCATATGCACATCATCACAAAAATTACACATCATTTCCATACAACATACATCACTAAGTTCAACAACGACATACATAAAGTAAGGTTATTACAAAAGAGAGCCGACCGGCCAAATAGAACAATATACAAGAATAACAATGAAGCAAAAGGTGCCATAAGATGGCTAGAACAAAAGTCGACCGGTTAGCCACACCACCCACAAGGCAACCGACCGGCCGCCAAGCTAGACGCCTGCAAGCTACCACAAAGACAACTCACGTAGTGAGGCCCTCAAGCTCACCTTCTTCCTCTGCAACAATTACATTTAAGCAAGATAACCGAGTACGCAAGGTACTGCAAGATCGACGTGTGGAATAATGACCTATTCATAAACTACATGCAAGCTTATTTAGGTGGAGGTTGTATGTCTCATTTTGCATAAAGTCAACTTTATTTGCAATAATGTAATACATTTGAAAGCAAGTTTACAAATAAATTTTAATGTTGAAGGTAACAGCGAAAATAATGATAAATACAAGTAACCACCTAGAAGTGATTATCCCAATAGCCACCACAACATAGCACGAATCCCAGATTCGTACCACCCATCAAGTTTTAATTCAAAGGTTGTAGTCTAACTCTTGAAAGACCTTGCCAAGCGTGTCCATAACCTAGGATGAGGCTATTCGAATAGTTTTAACCCTGCAGGGGTGTACCAATGTACCCACACTTCAGACCGCCTTTGAGCCACAAAAGCACACTTCCGAAGGTATGCCAGCACGGCTAAGTCCTACGAGACGCTTTCCAATATTGTGCATTGACTACGAGCCGCTCGTATGGATCGGAATCCATACGCTTACATTGCCAGCCGAAAGACAACCAGCCATCACGGGGGAAGCCTTTCGAACTCTACAATGCTCCCAGCACCATCCCTCCTGCGGCTCCCTGCAACCCGAAGCCAATACACGCCAAAGTACTAAGTCAAGAGAGGTCCCATACCCTCTAGTGTGGTTAGCACGCTAAAATGCTTGGTTTAGTGTAACAAGATGTTCGGTCCTTGTTGACTCGGGCACCATTCCAGTCACACCCATAAGCACACCAATCATACCATTGTGCCCAAGTCTAAATCATTTTGTTTTCAGTTTTTAGTTTTTTTTATAAGTAGACATGGCACAAGGCTGAAATCATAAATCATAATATGTTTTATGTGATCAAGGTTATCGACAAGTCGATAACCGCCCATTTCTACCGGAAGCTAAGCATTGCTAAGCAATTAGTTCGCAAACTACTAAGTGACAAGAGCTCATCCAATGAGCTCTAAATCACAGCAATAACCTAGGATCATGGTAGTAAAGGATAATCATTTGTCTAAGGAAATGCATCTACTAGGCCAACTATCGACTATAGTTAAAACAAGATAGCAATGCATACATAGAAGTTGTAAACAACATAAATACTTAAAATACTAGGATTAACATGATCAAACTGCTTGCCTTGCTGGATTTGTTCCTGCTGCAGAGGGGAGTGCTCAGGTTCAATAAATTCTTCGGAACCTAACGCGGAAAGGCGATAAAAACCGATAAGAACGAAGAACACCAAAAGGAACTCAACAACAAAGAACATCCAAATCCAATGATATTTCTACAGCAGATAGAGGTTGATTTTAGACAATTTTAGAAACAAGAATCACTTCATTTGGACTTAGCATGAAAAAGTTATGGCTAATCTAAGTTCTCTCAGCCTGAAAAATCATAATTAAATTAATTTCGGTTACTGTTCATGGCGAAAATTTCTAGAATGATCTGGAACTTGAAATTTTTATGGTAGGTAGATATGGTTATCCTAACAACAGCAAAACTGAGTTTGCACAATTTGAAGTTGAAATGAATTAGTTATGATTTTTCTAAGTTCTAAAACTAGTGAATCATTAATTTCAGTGACAAGGATCATATTAAGACCTATCCTATATTACAGTACATTCATAGTGGGTTTTAACAAAACTTAGTTTGCTCAGTTTGGAATAACAGAGAATAAGTTATGCATTTAACAAATTTTCAATGAATTTCTAGACATCATTATTCACTAAACAAGATCATGCAGTTAAAACCATTTCCTACTACATAACAGGGCCTAAATTCATTCTCAGATTAAAGTTCACATTATAACAAAGCTACAACAACTGGAATCATTAAAAAAGAAGCTAAAATGACAAAGTTATGCACTTTTGAAATTTGAAACAATTAAAAACTTAGAAAATTCGAGCTCTCGGGAGGTCCAATTGAACTGGAAAACAAAGGAGAGGTCGTGGGCCGTCGATCCTTCATCGCACGGCCACGGACCACGAAGCACAGTGCACAAAAGACCTCCTCCCGCTCTGGGGAGGTCTGGATCGCTGAGATTTGATCCAACGGCCACGACCAGTGCATGCACAGCGCATGCAAAGGAGGTCCTCGCGCCTAATGGAGGTCGTGACCGTCAGATCAAGATCTGGCGGTCCCGAGCACTAGGGGAGGTCCTAAAGCTAAACATACGGAGGGAGGTCTGGACGGCTAAGATCTCACGGAGGAGGCCTTCAACGGTCTAGATCTCCAGAGGAGGTCCTACGGCTAAAATCCACCGGGGAGGTCTAGTCCGTTAGACGAAGATCTAACGGTCCAGAACAGCGGGGAGGTCCGAAGGCTAAGGATCTACTGGGAAGGTCCTCAACGTTCAAGATCGAGGTGGGGGAGGTCTGGACGGCTGGGATTTAACCGAGGAGGTCTTGGATGGCCAAGATCTACTCAGGGAGGTCGTGAACGGCTGGGATTGAGCCTAAGAGGTCCTGAGCGGGGTTGTCTTTGTAAAAGACCAGGGGCGGCTTTTTACAAAGAGGACCCCGAGGATGGTCTTTGCAAAATGACCAAGGGGAGGTCTTTTGCAAAGAGGACCTCGGTGGAGGTCTTTTTGCACAGGGGTGGTCCTAGCGGTTCAAATTAGATCCCGGGACGTCCTGGACGGCTGAGATCCAACCAGGGGAGGTCGTGTGCACTTACGGGTTGTACGGAAAGGATCTAAGGGTCCAGATCTAGCCCTAGGGAGGTCCTCAATGGTTGAGATGCAACCGAGGAGGTCCGGGGACTAGGGATTTTTCAGAAACAGCTCCAACGGTCAGATCTAAACTTGGGGAGGTCTTTTACGGTTAGGATTGATCCAAGAGGTCCAGCGACTTAGCGATTTTATCAGAAACGGCTCTACGGCTCAGATCTAGCCTGGGTGGTCTTTGACGGCCATGATTAACGTGGGAGGGAGGTCCTGAGGAGGGAGGTCCTAGCGGAAATACGGGAAGTGATCTGACGGCTAAGTTTTAACTCGGAGAGGTTTTAAACGGTGCAGATCACTCTAGGAGGTTGACCGGGGAGGTCTGGGCGGGGGTTTTGCCGTACGACAACAGGAGGAGGAGGCCCACTCGCAGTGAGAGGCCTCCACGATTCCGACAACCAATCATTGGCTATAGGGGCTGTCCGAATCTTACGCGACAAAAGCCCGAGCGTCTAAACGAGCTCACCGCCGGCGATGGGGAGCTCGCCGGCGAGAACCAAGGACACGACTGAGTTCCAAATAACGCCGAGAACCTAAAGGACGTGCTCTCGACGGCTACGACGGCCTTGAACGCCGGCGAGCCGGAGAGAGAGAAAGAAGCCCCAAACGGTAAGACTACAAAATCTACATGAGCTCTAGGAAGCAGTAAAGCTAAGAAATGGGCACCTGCAGGCAGAGAGGGGACCAGGGTGGTCGGAGGAGCCTGGAGAAGGTTGACGAAGTCCGGCGATGGAGAAGAAGGTGATCCCGACCACGAAAAGCGGCTCCCCAACTTGTCCACCCCTGTGATGAAAAACCACAGCAGGTTAGAGAGGGCTTAAGGTGATCAAGATGACAATTTGACGAGCCAAGAACTACGATGGAACCACTGGAGCTCGAGGCCTTCAAAGAGCTCCAAAGCCGACAATGGTGGCAGAGAGAGGGTGTGTTCTTAGGTGTTTGAGTTTGGGAACCAGCTCAACTAAGGGAGCTCAAGCACCACAAGAATGGAGAAGAAAAGGGAGAAGGGGAGTATCAGGCTATACATAGCCTGGGAGCTTGGTAAAGGTGTGGGCAAAAGCCTACTGTGAACAAAGTCCATGCCTAAGGACCTGCCAGATTTGACAAGGCAGAAAGGGTGACTCCTTTTAGGGCAACGCTTCTGCCGCATTTAATGCATGGTAGAAAGAGGCGTTGGAAAGGCCAAAAAGGTGACAGGCCACTGCACCAACTGCTTTGACCCTGACACACGCACGGGCGCGTGAAAATCATGATGACCAGACCTCCAGGAGGTCTAGAGGAAGAGGGACAGGGCTGAGGGAGGTCTTGGACGCCCCAGATGCGCTCGAGGTGGTCCTTGACATCCCAGATCAGCCGAGGTGGGGAGGTCTTTGCGGGTGAGGAGGTCCAGGGGAGGTCGGGAGCATTGGATGGAGATCCAACGACCCAACACATGCCCGCACGAGAACGAGCCCGAGGAGGTTTAAGGGCTGGCTCAACCGAGCCCGATAGACTGAGCCTGACTCGGGTCTGAGTCAAACTTAGATCTAGGGTTCCAGAATTTGAACTTCAATAGGAGCTGAACTTTGGAGACTTGTTTGGGCTAGCAAAACAACTTCAAAAATTTTGAAATTTTTATGGAAGTTTGCCAATTGAAGTATTGACCTTGCATAAAATTTTCAGAGGTTTTGGTGCTATAGATTTTCCTACAAAATTTTAACAAGGTGCTGGACCAATGGTTGACCAGAATTTGAATAGGTTGACTGACCTCCAAAAATATTCAAACAATTTTTAAAAATTGTAAAATTTTTCAGAGGGGTCACATACCATCCCAAGAACTTAGGAAAAATATTTCCAGGAGATGATCATAAGATTTGACTTGAATGCTTTTGGAAGACAAGGTTTGTGGATAACAGGACTTGTGACTTTGTATTTCCGTGTTTCTTGTACAAGGATTGTTGAGTACATGCAGGAAATACATAATGTAAGAAAAAGTTTTAATTTCTACACATTTTCTTACATTTGAAACACAAGTCCAAAGTTGGGATGTTACACGAAGAACTAGTAAGAATAAAATATAGGCAATCTGATATTGCGAATAAGAATGTAGCATAGATGGTATTGAAAATCAAAGGTGGGATCCCGAAGGCTGTCTTGACAGGTGGTCGTCCGACACAACTGAAGAACAGAAGTTTGCACAATGGCTAAACCTAAACTCAACGAAATCCGAGTTCTGGCCAAGGGAACGGCGGCTCCTATATGGGAATACGACCAGGGGTGGCGGCCAGGGAAGTGGACACACGCCCCTAGGGTTACAAAGGCCCATGGGCCCAAGAGGAGGTGGCGCAGCACCCTTTTTGGCTCGGACAAAAAAATAGATGTGAATTGTTTTGTTTATTGTGGCCGGCTCAATTGGAATTTAAAGCTGAGGTTGGATCCATTAAAAATTAGACTTGATAAGCTTTCAATGAAGTCCAAGAACGTCCCAAACGGAGTCCGTATGAAGAAGTTACGTCCGTTTGAACTTAGTGCTGTTGCAGTAGTCCGAACTCGAATCCAGAACGAGCCCAACTCGAATTATTGCTTGGCTCGGACCCAAAGTGACGTGATGACCTCCATTATGCCTCCTATGCTTGTCCATGACTCCAGATACCTCTCCTTGGTCCTTTCCCATATTAGAAATGATTAGAAACTAAGGATGATTAGAAATTGATGGCAAACTAAGGATGATTAGAAATTGACAATGGTTCTTTCAGTTAGAAGGTTAAGTGATAAATGCACAGAGTAGTTAACCTAGGAATAGATGTTAAATTAGAGTTACATGTTTAAGGAGAGGGTGATTTAAGATGAATAGTAGGAGCAATTAGAGGTCAATTGTTAGTAAAAAGATAGATGAAATTGGCAGTGAGCTATTGTCATTTCTAACAGAAGCACTTAGAAAGTTATGGATTCAATTAGCCCTTTTAGCTAAGAGCTGTGATAAATTAATTGATCATCCAAAGATTAATTAACAAATGAATAACTGAATTAGTTAACTAACAAAACTTCACTTCAGATTAATTTCCAGATTAATTTCCCTCTATTAGGTTGCATTAATAGAGAAGATAACTGAGGATGATTAGACAAATGACAGTGAATTTATAAACCTATTGAATGACTAATTGATCACTTAAAAGCATTATTTAAATGGATGTTTGAATTATTTAACCAACACTCATTTTCAGAATAACCCATCATTCTAGATGAATGAACAGAGAAAAGCTATAGAAGAAGAATTAAAATGTCAGTAGAAGCCCCTCTTGTTAATCAAGCCATCTAGTACTAACAGGGATGTCAATTAGAACACTGAAGTGATTTAACAACTTTGAAGTTGAGATTTGTAGGAAGTAGTACTTCAGTTTAGATATTATCCTTTTTGTAAGATATGAGCAGGGGATAGGATCTGAAAATAGCTAAAGGTAACAGGAGGCTAATATCATGTCTAACCCAAGTAGTTAGAAATTGTCTTGAATCAATTAGCCTTTGGTCAATCATCTAACCGCAGTAACTAATTTCGGAAACAAGCATGAATATGACTATCCAAAACCAACAATGAACAACCAATGGTTTAGTAAACTAATTTATCAAAGAGAGCTTAGACTAGACAAAGGCTTAATAAGACGAAGGTACAGTAGGAAAGAGTTGATTAGGTCAGAGAGACATTGTCTTGGCAATTGCCAAAATAATTGTTTAGAAGATATAGAGATGACAATTAACTTAAAGGAGTAAAGCTAATTAGCAATTAAGTCTTGGCATGTGGCTAGCTAAGCAAATAGTAGGCCTTATGCCATGAATAAGATAATAGCAAGAGTAGCACTAGGTCAATGAGATGTTAAAAGATAGTAAGGCAATTTGAGATTAAAAAACATTAGTACATACTTAGTCAATATCACTAATGTCTAGGTTAAGATGGAGGTCAACTAAAAATAATCCTTAATACATGTTCTAGTTAAAGTACAACAAAAAATGGAGCTTTTCTTTTCTCTTTGCATATACCGGTAATGCGGAGTATGCATCCGTCGATGCATACCCATGCCTATGCCTTCTTGCATAGGGACCATAAGCTCACACTCCACAAGTGTGGGGACCTCAAGCCCATCCAATTCATGACGGGGATCTCAAAATCAATACTTGGTCACCACGTGACCAAGTCTCAAAGACGATAACATGATGCATATGAATCAATCATTTTATCTAACAAAATCATGTACTAGCTAGCAGCAACATACATGAATAAAGATCATACACATACTACTAGCATTCAAGAACATGCACATCGTGCTAGCACTAAAGAACATAGATATCGTACTAGCATTCATGGGTAGAGAATGTACACATAACATTAGCATTCATGAACATTCACTCTTAACTATTCTACCACTAATTGTACTTGCCTCAACCGTGTGCAGCTTGGTGATGCGGAGAGGGCGCTGCCTCCGTAATCAAACCACCTGAATATATATAACAATCACACTAAGAGGACATTTATTGACAATACATTGCTAGAAATAAATGCACGATGAACTACACTCCCTAGCGCAACCCAAAACACTAATTTCTATAGACATCGATCTGTCCCAAAACAGAATAGTCTTCTTCTAAACTTCATAAATTTTCGTCTACTTATCCAAATCTAGTGTTCTTTGATCCTCTTGAAATCTCATTAAGTTATCCACATAAAACTAGTTGGTGAGATTAACAGATTCTGTCATCCTCTATCCTTACCAAACAGATTACTAAAACTACTAAATCCCATCAGAGATTCTGGACAGCGAGACTAAATCTTACACAACTTTCAGTACAATTATCCAAAAATTATGTTCTTTAGCTCTATGAAAACCTTACGAACATACCTACAACTTTCATGTTGGTGTTATCCTTCAAATAATTTGTTAACTAATTTCTATTATCCAGTTAATACAATCCGCTCGAAACCTGACAAAGCCTCGGGACAGTATCGTTATAAAATCCATATCTAACAATCCGTCCATCCAAATGATCTGATCCAAGACTCTATTGAAAGCTAAAGACGTGACCTACAAATCTCTAGGAAATGTCCAGATCGAATTTCGTAGTTAACATCCTCAAAACAGTTCGGCACTACAGACTGCCCTAAACCGATCTAATACCGACATTGCTAAAATATAAGAATTTACGACTAAACGAACGTGATCAGAGATTACCCTTGGAGAAACCGCTATCGAACGCGAGGAATACCACGCGATCCCTCTTCCCCTTCCTTTCTCCTCTTCTTCCTCTTGATCCCTTGGCAACAGCACGGAGGGGCGTGGAGCTACAGTTCAGGCTACAACGGTGCTACAGTGCCATACACGCTACAGTGTGGCACTACAGTGCATGTGATCTACAGTTCGGGCTACAATGCCATGCGTGCTACAGTGTTGTGCTACAGTATATGGCTAGGGCTTTCCCCCATCTCCCCCTCTTGGGCTTCTTGGACCAAAGACCCAAAGCCCAGGTTCTCGCACAACTACGAAAAACCGTCCTTTTCTCCTTCTAATTTTCTCTTTTAAGCGATTTCCTTCCTTAGAATAACTCGGGGTATTACATTCTACCCCCCTTAGATAGGATTCAACAACGAATCTTCAGACCGAACTACGCGAAGGAACAACCACAGCTGAAAATTAACATGGAATCCACGTACCTGTCATGAACAGATCTGGATATTTTTTGCACATGCGAGACTCCACCTCTCATGTCACTTCTCGCTTAGACCGACATGACCACAGCACCATGACATATATCCATGTCTATAACTCGATACCCTCTCTGACCTCTCCAGGTACACTCAACAGACGGGGCTCAAAGGTAAGGTCTTACTCGTTGATCAACGGCCGTTACGAAACCTCACACTCTAGAACTCTTAAGTACTCTCTCGACACTGGGTTATACAACACGTTTTACCCCGTGATAGGACTCAAGACGATCCTAGCGATACGCTAACTTCCAAAATTCCCGCAACTTCCAGAAACAAACGATGCACCCTGGGACAACCTTCCCTTTTAGTACCAAACCACACAATCTGCCCCCCCCCCACACACACACGTAACTCTTGTTCCATCCCTCAATTGATCTCTTCACCTTAACCAGGAGCATCTCCTTTAACCGGGGACGCATAACGAACTCGCTTTAAACAAATCCTTTTACAAAAAAAAATACAACCGAAAATAAAGGATTCACCATGCAACCAACTTCCCTCCAAAAGACTCCAATCCAAAACCAAAGGATTCATCATGAAACTTTCCCATTTTCTAAGTAGGCAATTTGCCAATGAACATCACATAAACCAAAGGCGAAATCACTTGAATGGCCAAAACAACCATTTCCTTTCTTTTTCTTAATCGAAAAGAACCACGCATCCCAATATGAACCAGCTCAAATTGTAATTGGCATCTGTCATGAACACAAAGCTCAACTAAAACCAAAAGAACCTTCCACTATCCAAGAACACAACCTTTTGCTCAACTTTTCCTTTAAGAATTCAACTTTCTCTGAAATCATGGGATTCCAAATCATCACATATCACACTAACTCATATCTCTTAAATCGGCATCCTCAACTCTATGCTCAAACCAAAATACATCGTCTACACCTTTGTAGGAAGGCTTTATTGACCCCACAAAACATACTCTAGACAACTCCTCTACCGATGGAATTAATTTGACAAATGACTCCAAATGCATCTCAAAATAGATCTCACACGCAATCACATCACCTCAATCTTTTAAGAATAAACAACTCGGAATCCTCAGCACGCACACTTATGTACTACATCAAAAGGGTTCTATCAATGATCATCCCACTGCTCGGAATCTGTTGGGACCACCTCGGGATGTGCTAAGAAAATCTCCCAAGACCTCTTAGGGAGGTCCGATAGGACCACTCGGAGGTCTGGGAGGTCCTCCTAAAATACCCTAAGAGGAGGTCCTTCAGGACCTCCCAGGAGATCACAAAGACCTCCCAGAGGTCTTAGCTCTGTGCACTAAGTTAGTCTCAGGAACCGAAGCTAACTCGCACAAAATAACATTAGTGAAATCACAACCACAAAGTCCAACAACTGGAACAACAGATGAAGTAAAGCTTATATTAAACAAGGGCCTTATGTCCAAGGTTATTTACAGCAGCTGTCAACAAGGGCTTACAAAACTGACAACAGAACTACACAGTGGAAACACCAAAAGCGTGTAAGGCCATCCGGCAAGCCCACAGGCTGTCGAGTGGAGGATGTCCCTAGAAGGTCAGGTCATCAAAGAACTCCTCCTCGAAGAGGTCTGAGCCACCATGACCTAGTTCATCTTCGGCCACTGCTTAAAGAGAGGGTTTAAAGCCATGAGTACGTTGAATATACTCAGCAAATCACAGGGAACAATTATGCAAATAATATTCATGCATTGGCTTTGACAATGGAGAGTTGTAGGATTAGTTGCAGAAAGCAAAGTTTAACTGGAAATAACATAGATAAATGGCAAGGCTCAAGTTTAAAAACAGAAACAACACAAAAGCACATTTGTTTTAAAAGGAGGTCATGAACACCAACTCATTCCCAAAACCACGCGTGGGAGGTCTTGGCCGCACCCACGTCCAGGACCACCCCCATGACCATCTTGGAGCACCAACCCTAGAGCACCCAAGACCACCCTAAGACTCCAACACCTTCCTGAGCACCAACTCTGGAGTACCTTGGACCTGTTGGAGATATGCCCTAGAGGCAATCATAAAGATGATGATATTTCGTTGTATCCATGATTTAATAAATGTTCCTTGAATATTGCCTTTGTGTTGATTAACAAGTATGTGACTTGTTTGTGAAACTCTTTACTTGTATGGTTATTCTAAAGTTGTCCCTAGTCGGAGTTCATGTGAGGACACACGTGAATGATGGATTAGCACATGTATCGGTTGATTACCATGTTTCACAGGTCATAGACATGGAGATGTCAAACCAATAATGTGGACACATGTTTAGAACATGGGGTTGGACCGACCCAACATGAGACATAGCAATTATACTTATGGTTCTCTCTACACAATGTGTACGCCTTGTCCTTAGACCTAAGATTGTCGCATGTACTTGAGATGTGAATCGACCTACTTAGGGGCTATCAAACGCTACTCGTGAATCGGGTAGTTATAAAGGTAGCTTTCGGGTTTGTCATGAAGCATGCTTTGCGAGGCATGGTCGATCGAGATGGGATTTGCCCTCTCTACGAGAGAGATATCTCTCGGCCTCAGTGATCGGATCCAGAAATGCATGGCCATGCTACTTAAGGTTAAGAGTTAACCTAGTAAGGGATTCCGGATCACAGGATCAAGAAAGAGTGGTCAGCTTGGAGCTCGACCGAATATCGTGAGGCAAAGGGATTGGCATGTACATAACGTTGTGATGGTTCGTCCGATATGATCTTTGTGTACGTTTAGGAGTTGGCACGTCTTGCTAGAGGCCGCTACCAACTATTGACCAAGTATGTGTACTCGCGTCATGTCTAAACATACGTGAACCTATAGGGTCACACACTTAAGGGGCTGAAGCCTAATTCGGATTGGATCCGAATTAGACTGGGCATTGAGTCCTAATGGGCCTCTATTCGTAGAAGCCCATTGTAAGGACATCTATAAAAGGAGGGCAGGGGCGCACAGGATTGGGGGATGAGTTTTTTGTGACATCCTCAAACCCTAGCCGCCACCCCTCCCACGCCCTAGTCACTCGCGCGGATCTAGTAGTTCGGCGTGCGTCGCTTCCTCCTGTACGTGTGGATACCTTTGAAGGCGCTGCATCTGTAGCGTTGGGACGAACCGCTAGAGAGGAGCTGTACGTGGAACGCCACGACGAGGAAGTAGTACGACTACTCTGCCCCGACGTGCTGCATCAACTTAGTACGACTACTCTGCACCGACGTGCTGCATCAACTTCCGCACCTGCGCGTCTAGTGGTAAGACCGTGATCTATAACTACAGTGATCTTGGTTTACGGGTAGAATTTTTTTTAATTTGCGCTAGTGTAGCCTACCCGTTACCCTTCAGGACCACCCTAGGGTTCCAAAGACCGCTGTTGAAAAGCTACCCCTTGCGCAAAATCACCAGGCAATGTTCATGACCAAGGACTCGGCTATTCGAATAGATTTTTACACTCTACAGAGGTGTACAATTTTACCCACAATTCATGACCTCTGTAGCGGGGCGGGTTCCTGTCGAAACCCTTGCTTATTTCCAAAGATGAGCAGTCTAGAGAGCGCGGCATGGCCTTTACAAAGTTTTGAACTGACTCGGAGCTGCCCGCTAAGGTTTCGCTTCTAATAGTGTAAAACAATATACATTTGGAAAACCAGGTTCAATATGATCAAAGGTCTGCGACTTGCCTTCGTTAAGAAATGGCGAGGCTTCGGCAGAAACGGCGGGGTCCAGATACTCTTCTTCGAACTCGGTACCTACACGTTCGCAAAGAACCAAATAAACAAGACAAGCTCAGGCAAGACAACTAAAAAGACTCGAAAGAAAATCAACACAAAACCAGAAGAACAGGAAGTCCAATTCAGAGAGGGGTGAAGCTCCGGATGTGAGCACGGAGAGGTCTAGACGAGGGCAAGAAGGTTAGAAATGAGGGAAAAGGTGGTGAAGGGAGGCACTCTTGGCTACAAATAGCAAGAGAGGTAGTGGAGAAAACATTGAGGCTCAGGGCAACGTGTTAAGGGTAGGTGAAAACAGGACAGGGATATGACAAGGCATTGCCATAAAAAGGAGGAAACAGGGTACCTCAGATGTGACCACATTTAATGTGACACCCTGGCTATTCGGAAGCTAAAATGTTACCTAAAGAATCTACATACAACCAAATTCTGGAAGAATTTAAACAATAACTCATCTAATGGCATAAAGAGGTCAACATATAATTGAACAATTACAAGAATATAATATGTATCCAACGATTGTTCACAAACTTCAATTATTCAAGTCTACTGAATCCACTAAGATAATTATTTCAAGGAGGTAATCATGGATCACATGCAATTTTTTAATCAACCAAAACGTATAGAAATAGAACATTCACCATCATTCTCTATTTAATACAATTCATCATTTATCGAATGAAAGATAGGAACAAAATCATATTATTGAAACTTGAATGTTGTGAAGTGAATGAATTATGTGTGTCTACTCCCTCCCATGAATGCCTTTAACAGCGATCACCTAGAATAAACAAACGAAGGCAAGAATGAGTCCAAGACTCAGCAAGTACAAAAAATAACTGGATATACAATAAAATTGAACATGACATTGTCATTAAAGATTATGAACATAACACTGAAAGAACATATGAATGAGTGAAATGAATAGATTGAATGTAATGAATGGACTGCACTCTTGCTTATACTGGTACAGCTAGTGACACACCTGTCGGTGTTCACTTAGGCCCGCATTTAACAAAATGCAGGGATCCAAAGCCTGTATGAAGAACGTTTCATACAAGAGTCCTAATCTGCCCATCATGAACAATGTATGAATGAATGAATATGTGAATTTGTAAGAAGGAAGCTCAAGAAGCATGATTCACATACATGAAACGAAATATAAATCAGTGAAACCTACTCACCGACCATAGCACTCATTCATGGCATGAACATAAAACACTATGAACAAACAACAACAGTACATTACACAGTGTACTTGCCCATATTGGAATAATGGGACTTCACTACCCACTCTCGTGGATGAACATGAAAGAAGGAATGAATGAATTTTTTGAACGTAAACATACCACCAAATAATCATGGTTTACAAATTATGAAGGCAAACGAGAGATACTGGAATTACCCATTGGATAATCACCAATCAAGTAGAATAAAACATCAAACAAGACAATTCAATTGTACTTGCCTTTCGAACTGCGATGCGTCAGGAGGCAAGGACGTAACCACTAATCTTAAATTTTCTCCTCCTACACAATTGAATTATTTTAAATAAGAAACAACGTGAATAGGATGTTACTCGAAACGCTTAGTCGCATCAATCTAAACCCAAGGTTCACATGGTCAATCTGTCCAATTAACCCGACAGTTTAGCAGAACGATAAACTAGACAGCGGTACAAAACACCTCATAACTTTTGATCTGAGACTCAAAATGGACTAAACCCAGATCCTATGAAAAGTTATCGAAAACCTCCACGTTAGTCTAGTTGCTGAAACTTCCAATTAGGCCAAAAACCTAGGATAACATTCAGGCGAAAGTTTAAAACACAATCTGTCTAGCAGAACTATACGTCGGTAAAGAAATATTCATAACTTTTGATTGGTCTAACCAAAACCCAAAATTCTTAATGTTCTGGAAATCTAAGAACACCATCTTCAAAATCCTAGTTGGCATGACACCCAAATTGTGCCCTTAACAAAAGGTGGCACACGGGTCAAATCTAATGACAGAACCTGATATGTATTTTGGACAGTCAACTTGCAATGTGTATAATTTTTGTTCTACAAATCCAAATAGGGTGTTCTTTATAAATCCTGAAAGCTAATGAGATTATCTACAATAGTCGTTATGGGCAAGACTTCTAAATCATTCTCTAACTAGGTCATAATTTAACAAATATAGTGACAGTTAATTCTCGTCAAACTCCCGGGACAGCAGCAAGCAACTCATCATAACTTTTAAATCGTAACTCGGCATTGAGTGATCTTTGTGTCCACTGAAAGCTAAGAACAAACCCCATATAACTCTAGGAGATGGGATCCTCTGATTTGGCCTCTAAGATCACGAAAACAGCCGCATACTAAACTGGACAGAACTGAATTTCTCACAGCTGCAATTTGATCCAATCAACCTATTCGAATTCGCATCTAAACAACCTAAACAGCAAGGGGAATCCATCGTTACCCTTGTAGAACCATCGGAGATCGTTGATCAAATCCCACGAAGAAGTTCTTCTTCAACTCTCTCTTCCTTCCTCTTCCTCTTCTTCCCTTGACCGGCCACAAGCAACAGGGAAGATGGCGCCGGGGAGAGGAGCAACAGCAGGCGACGGAGGTACTGTACCACACTGCTATTGTAACACGGGCTACTGTAGCATATGGGGCTAGGGTTTGGTCCCCTCCCCTCCCTTGCCTTCTAATGGGCTGCCAGCCCACTCATGGGCCTTGGGCCACTATGGCCGGCTCCCCTCTTCTCGAATATTGGTTGGCGGCCCATACCTCTCCTAAAATTCTGAATTTTAATTTAATTCCTCTCTAATCTTTACAGCATTCGATATCGAATAATCGGGTATTACATTTAATGTGCTGCAGCAACATTAATGTTCAGAGACTTTTTGCTGCAAAGTGTGCAGAAAGGAGAAAAGGGGACAGGGTTGGCTCAAACAAAGAGGTTGGTCAAAGCAACAGGAAAAAGTCATGACCGAAGGAGAGGTCCAACGATGGGGTGGTCCTAGGAGGAGGTCCCGAAAAGGTTCTGCAGAAGGTAAAGGAGGTCCTTTCCCACCACGGTGGTCTTCACAAAAAGACCAAAGGTCAGGACCACATAGGGTGGTCATGACAAAAGAGTGTGGTATTTGCAAAAAGACCAAAGGTCATGACCACAAAGGGTGGTCGTGACAAAAGAGGGTGGTCTTTGTAAAAAAACCAGAGGTCATGACCACATAGGGTGGTCGTGACAAAAGAGGGTGGTCATTGCAAAATGACCAGAGGTCATGACCACATAGGGTGGTATGACAAAAGAGGGTGGTCTTTGCAAAAAGACCAGAGGTCATGACCACATAGGGTGGTCGTGACAAAAGAGGGTGGTCTTTGCAAAAAAATCAGAGGTCATGACCACAAAGGGTGATCATGACAAAAGAGGGTGGTCTTTGCAAAAAGACCACGGGGAGGTCTTAAAGACAAGGAGGTCCAAAAGACAAAGGAAAAGAGCGCAACGAACCAGAGCCACACGATCTTGATCTGGTGGTCCAAAAGGGAAAGGAACGTTCGGAGCACGTAAACATGCACTTACATCGGGCCGCCCAAACTCAATCGGACGCACTACAATGCAAGGGTACGTTTGGACCACGTGAACGCTTTTCTCTCAATCGGGCCATCCAAACAAAATCTAACGGTCCTAGGGAGGGGAAGGCGCACATAGGATCTGGACTTAAGGGAGGTCCAGGCAAAAGGGAGTTTCAACGAATAAGATTTAAAAGTGAAAATGATCTAATGGAGGAGATCCAAAGAAGGAGGTCCAAGGGGGTCCTAACAGTCAGAATAGAACCAAGGGAAGGTTCTGACAGTCAAGATCTAACAAGGGGAGTTCCTGGAAAGAGGAAAGAAGGAGAAGGAGAGGAGGTCAAGCGAGAGGGAGGTCCAGGAAGGGGAAACTCAATTCAAAATCGAATTTCAGGATTCACAAGGGTTTGAAACACAAACCCAAGCTTAGAACAACTCGAGGATGATTGCAACCTAAAGGAAGGTCGGAACCCAAGGGAGGTCTTAACAAGGAAGAGGTCCAAGCACCAAGGAGGTCTAAACCTAAGGAGATAACGCAGAGGAGGTCTGAACCTTAAAGAAGGTCCTAACCGAGGGAGAGATCTGGACCAAGGGAGATCCAGGCAAGGTTAAACTAGGCTGATGTAACATCCCAAATTCTGTACTTGTGTTTCAAATGTAAGAAAATGAGTAGAAATTAAAACTTTTTCTTACATCATGTATTTCCTGTGTGTACTAAACAATTATTGTACAAGAGTATGGAAATACAAAGTCACCAGTCTTTTGATCCAAATCTTGATCCTTCAAAAACAATCTCGTCGAATATTTTGATCATCTCCTGGAAATATTTTTCCTAAGTTCTTGGGATGGTTTGTGGCCCTCTCAAACATTTTACAATTTTGGAAATTGTTTGAATAGTTTTAAGGGTCATCAAACTTGTTTGACTTGTAGTCAAACCCTAGCCTAGCACAATGTATGATTTTTGGAGAAAATGCTCAGCATAAAACCTCTGAAACTGTACACAAGGTCCATCTCAAAGTTAGCAAGCTATGTCAAAATTTCATAAAATTTGGAGTTAGTTTGCTACCTCAAATAAATCCCAAGTCTTAGCTTTTATTTCAAAGTCAAATTTGGATTCACTGTTCCTCGGGTCCGCACTGTGTCCGCTCGTGCAACCGGCTCGGTCAAACCCACTAACACCACCACCGAGCCTGCAACCTCGCCAGCCCCGCAGCCCTTGGATCTCAATCCAACCGCAAAGACCTCCTCTGGTCTTTGTAAAAGACCTCCCACCCTCACGACCTCCTCAGGTTCTATTTGCAAAGACGACCCTCGAGGACCTCCCCTAGGACCTCCTTTGCACCTTTGCAAAGACCACCACAGGCGACCTCCTCAGCCCTCCACGACCACCCCTAGCACTTGGGTGATCGTGGGCCGTCCATCTTGAGATCTGTGGCTCAGACCTCCCCTAAGTGTTAGGACCTCTAATACTTAGCTCAAAATCTGAGCCCTTGGATTTCAATCCAACAGCTCACAACCTCCCTGGTGGAGCTCAGACGATTTAGCCGTTGAGTTCATTTGACCAGTTTTTCCCATTTCTCTCACCGTCGGGTGGGCACAGGCATTATCAATTTTGTGCATGGCGGAGAGAGCAGTGCCTTGTCAACTCTAGGGCTGACAAACGGCTATCTGCTGCCAACATTAAATGTCTGGCAGCCCCTTTTTGCTCAAAAGTCTCTCTGACAACCTACTCCCATCATGTCGAGTGTCCTAGCTTGTTGAAATTGTGGACACGCCTTGTTCTTCCTCTCCGCTATATATTGAGCCCGAGCTTTTCCTTAAGCTTCTTTGGATCCATTCTTGCACCTCCAACTTCTTTCTCTCATTGTCAGTCAAGACACCGAAAGTCTCTGCCACCATTGCTGAACTTTGGAGCTCTCCGACGACCTTCGAGCTCCAGTGGTTCAATATTGCAATATTGGCTGTCTCTTTGTCATCTTGGTCACCTCCAGTCTCCCTAACTTGTTTTGTTTAAACCTTCACTGAGGTTGACAATTTGGGGAGCCTGTTTTCGGGGCCGAGTTGGTCGTCTTCCTCATCTCCAGCGAGCACCACTGTCACCGGAGCTCTTGCGACCCCTCCCAGTTCTCCTTCAATCCCTGGTAAGTACCTCAGTTCCAAAAACCCGATCCTCTTAGACCTCTTCGGTTTCGCTTTGCCGCATTTGGTCTCCGGCGGTTATCTCCTGGCCAGCCGTAGGTGCGCTCTAGCCCTAGCTGTTGGCACCTTTAGGTTCTCCTCCTATTTGGGACTCATCCGTGTTCTTGGTTTCGCCGACGAGGTCCACGTCGCCGGCGCAAGTCGTGGAACACGCCGGTTTTGTCAGTCAAAACCTCCCGTTGTCGTCATGTTCTTCGGACAACTTTAATGCTCAAATCATTGCTTATCGTTTGGTGCGTTAATGGTATCTTAATCTGTGCCGTGGAGTCACTGACGTGTGGGCCATGGGTTTAGAATTAAAGTCCGGAAGTCTTTAAGTGCTCCTGTTGGATTCATTTATTGTCAATCATTAGATGCTTTTAATTTGTCTTAGCTACCACCTTTTGTCGTTGTCCGGAGGTCCTGCGCCATTAAATCCACTCTAGGACCGCCTCAGGCTAATCTTAGCCGTTCACGACCTCTCCAAGTTTAGATCTGGGCCTTAGGACCTTTTCCGAAAAATCCTAAGTCTCTGGACCTCCCCTTGGTGGTGATCCTAGTCATATAGGACCACCCCTGTTAAATCTTAGCCGTATAAGACCACCTTTGTGTTTCCGCAAAGGACCTTCCCCGAGGTCCTCTTTGCAAAACACCTCCCTGTGGTATTTTGTAAAAACCACACCTAAAGACCTTCCCCGAGGTCCTCTTTGCAAAAGACCACCCCTGGTCTTTTGTAAAGAAAACCTTCAAAACTACCCCCTGAGGTCCTCTTTGTAAAAGACCACTACTGGTCCTTGTAAAGAAGCCTCAGGACCTCCCCGCCTAGATCTAGACCGTTAGGACCTCCTCGGTGAGATCTTAACCGTCCAGACCTCCCTCGCTTCATCTTAGCCGTTCAGGACCTCCTCTTGGAGATCTTGACCGTCTAGGACCTCCTCCTTTAGATCCGTGGCTTTAGGACCTCCCCCGCCTCAGATCTGGACCGTTTATGACCTCCCCTGGGAGATATAAGCCGTCCAAACCTCTCTCTGTTAAAAACCCGCTTAGGACCTCCCCATTGAGATCGTGACCGTTTAGGACCCCCTCGGTGAGATCCTAGCCGTCAAGACCTCTCGCTGTTAAGCTCACCGTTTAGGTCCTCTCTCGCTCAGATCTAGACCGTTAAGACCTCCCTCGGAGATCTTAACCGCCCGTAACTCCCCTTAGTGAGATAGCCGTAGGACCTCCTCGTGGAGCTCGGGACCGCCAGATCCTGATCTGACGGCCACGACCTCCCTAGTGCGCGAGGAGATCCTTCGCGCGTGCTGTGCCTCCAGTGGTCGGGACCGTTGGATTCGATATCCACGGTCAGGACCTCCCCTGTGCGCGCCGCGCTGGTGCGCTATGCATCGGTGCTCTGTGACCGTTGGATCCCGCATCGACGGTCCAGACCTCCTCCTTTTCGCTAGCTCCCTCAGACCTCCCGAGAGCTCCAAGTTTTCAAAGTGTTTAAGTGTTCTAATTTTCAAATGTGCATAACTTTTTCATTTTAACTCCTTTTTGAGTGAATCCAATTCTGTTAGCTTCCTCTAGTAATAAACTTGTTAATAAAACTGACTTTAGGCATGTTACTGTTTCCAACAAGATTTCGCATGCAAATTAGTTTTGTTCATTTTCATAACTTGAAAAATCATAACTAAATCATTTTAACTCCAAATGAGGTGAGACCACTTGTGTTAACCTTAAAATGTCAGTAGCCACCTATAATAAAAATTTCAGCTGCACCACCTTTTTAGAAATTTTTGCCAAATAATTTAATTATGTGAACAGTAACAGATTGCAATTTTTTTCAGCCGAACCAAATTGTTTTGATCATATCTTTTGCATTGAGAGTCCAAATCAGTTGGTTCTTGTTTCTAAATTTGTTATAAATCATGTTCTTTCTGCTGTAAAGTTTTCAGAGCATTTGGAGCATTTTGGTTTTAGAGTCTTTTTCATTTTCTTTGTTCTTATCGGTTCTTTTTCGCTCTTTCGGTAGGTTCCGACGATTGTGCCGTCCTGGAGAGTGATCCTCTGCAGCATAGTGAGCAACAGCAGCCAGGCAAGCAGTTTGATCATTTCCCATTTGATCCCATTACTTTTAAAGTCTAATATTTTGTTTAACTTGTATGTATGCATTGCTATTTTGTTGTTAAACTGATTAGTTAATCCTCTAGTTGCATAATCTGTAGGCAAATAATTATCCTTTACTACCTGAGCCTAGGTTATTTGCTGTGATTAGAGTTCGTTAGATGAGCTCTTGTCACTTAGTAGATTTCGAATAAATATTGCTTAGCCATGCCTAGTTATCGGTAGTATTGGGCGATCATCGACTTAGTCGATGATCTTGATCACACAAATACTTATATTATTCCATTATGTCCAATCCTTGTGTTTTATTGATTTACAAATCAAAAACTGAAAACAAAAACTATATCTTGACTTGGGCACAATGGTATGTTGGTGTGATCTGTTGGGTGTGAATGGAATGGTGCCTAAGTCCCTAAGGACCGAGTTACTTGTGCCACTGATCCAAGCAATTGTTGCGTGCTAACCATACGAGGGGGATATGGAACCTCTCTTGACTAAGTACTTTGGGAGGTGTTAATTATGAGCTTGTCGGTGGGTGTGTTCATGTGTGTGTGTGTGTGGTGTGGGAGGGGAGCATTAGCAGTCCGGTTAGGCTGTCTAATGTGTCCTTATCCCTGTGGGTTGCGGCTCTTAATTAGCACCGTCCATTGGAAAGTGTCTTGTTAGACTTAGCCGTGCCTGCATACCAAAGGAAGTATGCTAACCGTGGCTGGTGGAAAGGCGGTCTATCGTGTGGGTACATTGGTACACCCCTGCTGTAACACCCCAGCTCAGCATTGAGCCTGGAATGCTACTAAAATTAAATTAAACTAAACTAAACTAAGACCAATTACAAATTTTCGGCAAAACCTCCATTGTATAGTCAGCTATACCGAGGTTCCAACAATTAATCATGGCATTTATCAATGTCTTCATAATCAGGTTCATTCAAGCATGCAGGATAATCTCATAAACATAACCAAAATTTGCTATTCTCATTATTACAATTAATCTGAAACTCAAACCATCTATAAGTAATTCTTATGATTGAGTGGTAGTGCGTGCATCCAAACGTCTACTCCTCCCATGCATGCGGTCTTGCAGTTGTACCTAAAACACATCAAAGCAAGAGTGAGCCCAAAGACTCAGCAAGTACCAACAAGGCTAAGCAAGTTATCATTCATAGCATCAACAATCCAAGATAAACAATGCACCAAAGTATAGCCTTCATGCTCATGTGAATGCAACCAATGCAATGCACCTTTCTCAACTTTATCTCTTTCGCATTTTACCGTGTAATGCGGGTATACAACCGTCATTGTGTACCCTTGCACGTGCCCACCGCACAGGGACCAAGAGCCTATACACCACATGTATAGGGACCATTGCCCATCATCTTAATGATGGGGACCTCTTTGCTTATAGCCCACATTCAACGAATGTGGGACCTCAAGCCCGTCATTTACATGACGGGACTCAATCAGATGTGCTTGGTCACTACGTGACCAAGGCACTGTATGCTCTCAACATGCATATGCACCATGATAACGTTCTTCATATGCGTGAACTCAACATATTATCATTAACATGTAAGCATTAACAACAACATCATACATGAATAAACTTATTCATACTTCTAGCATTCCACATCATTGATATTCATAGCATTCTAGCATCCATGAATAGCACATTTAATCATAATACTAGCACACTTGAACAATCACTCATGAATATCAATTAATCATTTCTCTAGTATCCTTCATCCTTAATCTTACTTACCATACTATCAACCTTGCATGGTTATTACGCATCAAAGTATTAGCATCCTCTATCAAACAGTCATAATTAGTCACTCAAACAGAGTACTTGCATTCACCAAGATAAATTGGAACTCATCACCATAACATCCATGCATAGCTATTACGAGCCAAACACCAACAGTCACAGCATACAAGCATAAATATACAATAGCCCGAATACTTGCCTCAACTGTGCGAGAACGGTGGACGTGAAGAGGGTGCTGCCCCTGGAACTGCGCTCCCACCTAAACATAAAGGTATCCCAATCTAAGGCCAACACGCTGGACCAAGAGCATAACTAATAACACCACAA
This sequence comes from Ampelocalamus luodianensis, assembly GCA_036346255.1. Classification (NCBI taxonomy): domain Eukaryota; kingdom Viridiplantae; phylum Streptophyta; class Magnoliopsida; order Poales; family Poaceae; genus Ampelocalamus; species Ampelocalamus luodianensis. The sequence continues at coordinate 29,550,909 of CM070637.1, forward strand.
AACTCGCTAACTCTCAAGTGTTAACAAAAACCCCCAATTTCTAGCGATCGTTTTGGTGCTTACTGAAAACAGCCAAATTCTAAAATACACAACTTCCTGCTCAAGAGTCCAATTAAGATGCTCTTAGACTTTCTGAAAAGGTAATTGGATTACCTAAATAAACCTAGTTGAGGAGCCCTCTTGATTCTGCCCTTAATTTCCCCTATCAAACCAAACATCAGACGATAGAATTCTCGTCGGGTTCTCTGGACAGTACGCTAAAACCACCATAACTTTTGCTACGAAAGTCCAAATATCATGTTCTTTATCTCTATGAAAAGGTACAGAAATTACCCACATTTTTCGTTATACTGAGATCCCCTGATTCTCCTTTTAAATAGCAGTTTTAACCAAATTACTACGGACTGCAAGAAACTGACAGAACCACGGGACAGCAGCATTAGAAAAAATCATATCTCCCATACCGTTAATCGGATTTGGGCGATCTTGGCGGCCAACGAAAGCTAAGAACATAACCTACAACTCTCTAGGAGATCCAAACTCCTAATTATGCCTCTAACCACATGAAACTGGCCGCGCAACATTCTGGACAGAATTGCAACTTTAACAGACCGACTTCAATCTTGCCAAAACTACTCGATTTCGGTTCTACGACTAAACACACAACAACAAACGAAGCTAGTTACCCTTGGCGCAGCTGAAGATCACGAACTCCGGATGGGATCCCGCTTTCTTCTCTTCTCCCTTCTCTTCTCCCCTCTTCCTTCCCTCTTCTCCTCCTCCTTCTCTTCCTCCTTAGCCAGCCGCAATGGGGGGGTGTCCTTCTTCTACCTTTGGACAGCAGCAATGGGGGGACTTGGAGGGATGCTTGGGAGGGGTGGAAGGGGGAGGTAACCAGGGAGGGGAGGCGTGAGAGAGAGGGAGTGGCGGCCACCAAGGGGGAGAGGGGTGGGGGCGTGGGGGAAGTGGGGAGGAGGGGCTGCGGTTAGGGTTTGGGGGGGAGTGGTGCCCCCCCTTTGGCCGGCTGCCCCTTGGGCTCCCATGGGCTGGGCCCAAGCCCAGGAGTGACTAAAAACACTGATTTCCCCCTTTTCAACTATTGAACTATGAAATTAACCAAAAGGTCCTTTCCGAAAACCATTGAATTCTCTCCCGAATATTTAATCTCTCCCGATTAAGGCTTAACACACTTTCGGGGTATTACATTCTATCCCCCTTAACAGGATTCGACCCCGAATCTAAACGCCAATCTACACGAAAGAAAACCGCGACTAGAACTTAACAACAGATACCAACGCGATCAACTCTTACTAAACTCGCTCACGCGAGACTTCAACTCTCAAGTGGCCTATCTCTCCAACAGAAGAGACCACAACACCAGGACATAAATCGACGTCTGTACTAATGCTCAACTCGACATTCCAGGTACACTCATCGGACAAGACTCGAGGGTAAGACCTCACTCGATGGTCAACGGCGCAAACGAAACCTCAAACTCTGGATCTCCTAGGTACTCACTCAACACCATAACATACAAGACGTTACATACTCCGCGCACGGACTCGAGACAAACCTGGCGATACGCCAACTAGCGAGAACAAGCCAATGTATCTTGGGTTAAACTTCCCAAAGATACCGAACCACACGACAGAACTCACTTTAAACACACCCTTTTACCATCATAGCCCAACTGAAAATGAAGGACTCTCATCGCGACCAAACGTTACCAACTTGGTACTAAAAAGAGTAAATTCAGAATCGAAGATTTATCACGAAAATCTTTCCACCTTTAAATTAGAAAATCTGCAAATAAACACCACGATCGCCAAAAGAGAAATCACTCGAATATCCAATTCCATCATTTCTTTTATTCTTTCTGAATAGATAAGAACTACACAAGCCAACATAAAGTCAAGCCCAAATTGCGAAAGACGTCCGTCATAAACTCATAGCTCAAACAAGATCAAGAGAGTGATTCAGTACTCGAGGAAATAATCTTTTCTCAATTTCTCCTTTAGAAATAAAGTTTCTCTCAACTTTTTTGGAATCTCAATTCATCGCACAACACACTAACCTGTTACTCTTAACTTGGCGATCTCAACGCCAACCCAAATCGAAACACCTTGTCCACACCTTTGAAACGGGACTCTGATTATCTCACAAAACATTCTCTAACCGATTTCCTTTACTGACAGAATTACTTTAATAGATAACTTCTGATGCATCCCAAAATGGATCTTCACACGTAATCACGTTACCTCAATCCTCAAGAATGGACAACTCGGAATTCACATCACATTTTCTCATGTATTTCATAAAAAAAATATTTCTATCAATGACCATCCCACTGTTTGAAATCCACCCTTTTACTACTTTTTCACATTATCAATGGGCGTTCAAAGTTCTAGCATAACAATGCAAAGCCCAAATTTAACCTCCAAGACTTTTGCAACGAAATTCTCATATAAAGTATAGGGAAATCCTCAGATTAAATCCCTAAAAATCCACAATTCCAACATACTCACTCATTAAAATCATCATGAAAATATTTTCTTGACCAGTTAACCATTACAAGGATTATAACTCTCAGAGGGTTACTCATTTAGAGCCAAATCACTCTTGACATTACTCAACATTTTCCATTATCCCATTAATTGACACGACGATTTGATTACTTTATAATCCCACTCTCATTAAATCACATCATCAAGTTTAACTCTCATAGCCTTGCAATACTACCAAATTGCAATACTCTATAAAATTGATCAATATTTCTATACTTTCAGTAATTCTAATGTTCCGCCCAAGTGAACCGAAGATCTTGGATCACACTCACTATAGGTTCTACTAGTCAGTAACAATGCAATCAGTTTAACCTCATAAGATAAAATTCCATTGACTTAGACTTCTTTCAAAGAACTATATTACTAAATTATTTCATCCTCCAAATAGCACATGGAATAACTTACAACCCATAGTTTCACCACTACAATTATTCAACACCTCAAAAGACTCAGGTGAAACGAATTGGTTGATTCTTCCTCAAAAGAAAGAGCGAATGGAATCAATTTTTCGACAACTTGGAAAACATGTGCCACCCGCAGTGAACACAAGACCAAGGAAAACTGTCACTTAAGCAAAGTACTCGAAAAACATAAGGGAATGTCAACAGTCGAGGGCTCAATCCCTACTGAAAGCGAATACCAAACCACAAATGAGAAGAAGGTAAAGCCCTTTGAAAATTGATATACTCTTAAGGAACAACTGCACAAGGTTTAAGCACTCTCAAATAGACTGCAAGATGCGAAACGAGACTTAAAGCTCAATTACTTATACTTGACTCATTCCTTTAACAAGGAAGGTTATTTTCGGTGATTACTACATCACCTTGCTAGCTTAAATGAATAAGCTCTTAAGACCAAGTCATAGGAACCACTTAAGAACCAATAAATTTTTTTCAACATGTCACTTTGCTCAAAGCAACTCAGTCACCACACACATAAGTCACCATTTCTTGCAGATAATTTTACTAACATCAAGAATAATATACTCTGAACATGAATATTTATCATCAACTATTCCATTAGAAAACCCCCAAAGTTTCACCAAATTATTCCATACTACCTTTTTATCCCATCTTCAAAATGAGAGTATACCAAAACCAGACAACATCACTACATCAACCTCTTAAGTTTAGAAGGGGTCTACTATACAATTTAAAAGCTCCTACCAAAACCCTTTCATCAAGGACACAATTTCATCCGGTTATTTCACAATCATGTGGGCATAAGCCACCTATTATATCATATCAGTTCAACTTTTAGCGATTCTTAACTTCAAACTGCAACACATAACAGTTATACTACAACCATTGTTGTTATTAACTGGCTTCATTATGAAATCTAGTTGCTACCTACTTTTATTCCCAAATCACATGGATATTAACAAACACGTATCCAACTGTTCCTCCTCATATTTGGATTTCAAAAAAATACGCTAAAACTTCAAAAGTCGAAATCTTCTATCGATCAAAAGTCTTAACAACGTTACAACCAAATTCATCGCGTCATTCTATACAGAAGAACTACATAGAACTCTTCTCATAGATTCTAGATCCACCGATATTCAATCCAGTCAACCGCTTATACACGCTCCAAAGAACCAATCATACTAAGGAATACGTAAATCTGGTATTCCCTCTAATTTTTTCTTTCCACACAATTAAATTAATCCATGGGAACCAAAGAACCCAACAAGTTTAGCAACCTAAACAGTTTTAATGACCAGACTAGTTCATCAAGGTTCCATACTTCTTGATATCTCTCAATCACTACTCATATATACCATTCATCAAAAACTAGGAAAAGACAACATCAACTTAATCAATTTCACTTCCAAGGTTACTAATTAATATTAATTGTGCACCATACCAATGACTCATCTTGATACCCATACCATATCAAGTTATTTGATTACAATCTCTGATTTAACCATAACGAGGCATCACAAAAGATTTTAACAATTTCCAACGAAAAGAGATGCCTTAAACTTCAACACTCTTAATAATCCAAAAGGAACACGAGAGCCAAGCTTTCTCATGCTAACAAACTTGCAACTTCAAACTCTCAATACCCAACTATCAAACGAATAAATGAGTCATTCTTTGCTAAAGAGAGAGAAGGAACAACCAAGAAATTATCAATAATTGCCAATTGAGAAAGATCACAAATAGCAAAAGCGACTCAACAAATGAAAACAAAAATTGTTTCAGAGAACCATTACAGACCATTGACACTCAACAACCCCATAAACCAAGAACCCGGAGAAATTCATCATCCACCACAGATCAAGAATTTACCAAGATTGAGGTCAAGAAGGAAAACAACTTTCCAAAGCAGCTCACGCCAACTCCCGCAACTAGGGTAATCGGGGTAACTACTCTATTCGTCTACCACGAATGGTGGTATAACCTGACAAAGTCCAAGGTCACAACCACGGTCTCCACATTCTTAACAACCATTATCGACACGCAAAAACAATATAATCAAATATGATTATACATGATCATCTCATGGCAATTATAGAATAGATTAATAGATATAGAATATCATAACATCTCATTTCATAGATTAACAACAAGAAAGATAGCACAGAGGCAATTCAACAACTGCCCAACAAATGAAACATAGCAATAGATAATACGGAAGCAATGTAATTCCCAATCCCACCTACTGTGCACAGTGTGTCAATTTAATATTTTTCTATTAACCACGGACCTAAAGCCCGCTCTGATACTAATCGCAACACCCCACTTCAAAGATTGAGCCTGGAATGCTACTAAAATTAAATTAAACTAAACTAAACTAAGACAAATTACAAATTTTTGGCAAAACCTCCTTTGTATAGTCAGCTATACCGAGGTTCCAACAATTAATCATGGCATTTATCAATGTCTTCATAATCGAGTTCATTCAAGCATGCAGATAATCTCATAAACATAACCAAAATTTGCTATTCTCATTATTACAGCTTAATCAAACTCAAACCATCTATAAGTAATTCTTATGATTGAGTGGTAGTGCGTGCATCCAAACGCCTACTCCTCCCATGCATGCGGGTCTTGCGGTTGTACCTAAAACACATCAAAGCAAGAGTGAGCCCAAAGACTCAAAAGTACCAACAAGGCTAAGCAAGTTATCATTCATAGCATCAACAATCCAAGATAAACAATGCACCAAAGTATAGCCTTCATCCTCATGTGAATGCAACCAATGCAATACACCTTTCTCAACTTTATCTCTTTTCACATTTTACCGTGTCATGCGGGTATACAACCGTCATTGTGTACCTTGCTGTGCCCACCGCACAGGGACCAAGAGCCTATACACCACATGTATAGGGACCATTGCCCATCATCTTAATGATGGGGACCTCTTTGCTCATAGCCCACATTCCACGAATGTGGGTACCTCAAGCCCGTCATTTACATGACGGGGACCTCAACTGTATCTGCTTGGTCACCACATGACCAAGGCACCTGTATGCTCTCAACATGCATATGCACCATGATAACGTTCTTCATATGCAGGAACTCAACATATTATCATTAACATGTAAGCATTAACAACAACATCATACATGAATAAACTTATTCATACTTCTAGCATTCCACATCATTGATATTCATAGCATTCTAGCATCCATGAATAGCACATTTAATCATAATACTAGCACACTTGAACAATCACTCATGAATATCAATTAATCATTTCTCTAGTATCCTTCATCCTTAATCTTACTTACCATACTATAAACCTTGCGTGGTTATTACGCATCAAAGTATTAGCATCCTCTATCAAACAGTCATAATTAGTCACTCAAACAGAGTACTTGCATTCACCAAGATAAATTGGAACTCATCACCATAACATCCATGCATAGCTATTACGAGCCAAACACAAACAGTCACAGCATACAAGCATAAAAATACAATAGCCCGAATACTTGCCTCAACTGTGCGAGAACGGTGGACGCGAAGAGGGTGCTGCCCCTGGAACTGCGCTCCCACCTAAACATAAAGGTATCCCAATCTAAGGCCAACACGCTGGACCAAGAGCATAACTAATAACACCACAAAACTCGCTAACTCTCAAGTGTTAACAAAAACCCCCAATTTCTAGCGATCGTTTTGGTGCTTAAAAAACACCAAATTCTAAAATACACAACTTCCTGCTCAAGAGTCCAATTAAGATGCTCTTAGACTTTCTGAAAAGGTAATTGGATTACCTAAATAAACCTAGTTGAGGAGCCCTCTTGATTCTGCCCTTAATTTCCCTATCAAACCAAACATCGACGCGAATTCTCGTCGGGTTCTCTGGACAGTACGCTAAAACCACCACAACTTTTGCTACGAAAGTCCAAATCTCATGTTATTTATCTCTATGCAAAGGTACAGAAATTACCCACATTTTTCGTTATACTGAGATCCCCTGATTCTCCTTTTAAATAGCAGTTTTAACCAAATTACTACGGACTGCCGAACCGATGAACCACGGGACAGCAGCATTAGAAAAAATCATATCTCCCATACCGTTAATCGGATTTGGGCGATCTTGGCGGCCAACGAAAGCTAAGAACATAACCTACAACTCTCTAGGAGATCCAAACTCCTAATTATGCCTCTAACCACATGAAACTGGCGCGCAACATTCTGGACAGAATTGCAACTTTAACAGACCGACTTCAATCTTGCCAAAACTACTCGATTTCGGTTCTACGACTAAACACACTACAACAAACGAAGCTAGTTACCCTTGGCGCAGCTGAAGATCACGAACTCCGGATGGGATCCCGCTTTCTTCTCTTCTCCCTTCTCTTCTCCCCTCTTCCTTCCCTCTTCTCCTCCTCCTTCTCTTCCTCCTTAGCCAGCCGCAATGGGGTCCTTCTTCTACCTTTGGACAGCAGCAATGGGGGGACTTGGAGGGATGCTTGGGAGGGGTGGAAGGGGGAGGTAACCAGGGAGGGGAGGCGTGAGAGAGAGGGAGTGGCGGCCACCAAGGGGGAGAGGGGTGGGGCGTGGGGAAGTGGGAGGAGGGGCTGCGGTTAGGGTTTGGGGGGGAGTGGTGCCCCCCCTTTGGCCGGCTGCCCCTTGGGCTCCCATGGGCTGGGCCCAAGCCCAGGAGTGACTAAAAACACTGATTTCCCCCTTTTCAACTATTGAACTGCGAAATTAACCAAAAGGTCCTTTCCAAAAACCATTGAATTCTCTCCCGAATATTTAATCTCTCCCGATTAAGGCTTAACACACTTTCGGGGTATTACACCTGCAGGGTTAAAACTATTCGAATAGCCTCGTCCTAGGTTATGGACACGCTTGGTTATTTCCCACAAGAACTAGACTACAACCTTTTAAAAACATAAACTTGACATGGGTGGTCTGAAGGGGGACTTCATGCTATTGTTATGGTGGCTATTGGGTTAGTCACTTCCAGGATGTTGTCATCTACCTATTGTTATATTTGTTTCTCTCTTATTTGAACAATAAGAATTAATCGCAAACTTGCTTTTAAATGTATTACATTATTGCAAATAAAACTTGCTTTATGCTGAAAATAAGTCCAGAGCCTCATCCACTTAAATAAAGCTTGCATGTAGCTAATTATAGTTCTGTTATCTCACACGTCAGTCTTTCGAGTACAAAAACAATTTTTGTACTCATATGCTATGCTTAATTGTTTTGTTGCAGAAGAAGAAGGTGAGCCCCAAGGGCCTTACTTTTGCGAGATGTGCGGTTTCTGGGACGATTAGCTTAGCGATGTGCGGTTTCTGGGACGATTAGCTTAGCGGTCCGGTTGGTTGCCTTGTGGGTTAAAGGCACACTGATTGGCTTTTGTTTATCGCCATCTTATAGCCCTTTTGCTTCCGCTGTTTAAATTAGTTACTTATGTGTTATTTGGCCGGTCGGCCTCTTTTTTGTAATAACTCTCTTTATATTATGTATGTCTTCTGATTTGTTTCTTTAGCTTCGGCTCTATGTGTATGAATGGAATTGATGCATAATTTTGTAACGGGGTGTGTATACTGCATTTCTGGGAAGTATACATATCTCGAGGCTTGGTTTATTTGATTTGTGTTGCTAGGACCAAGTGGGTGGTTAAGCAGTACAAGCCGAATAAACCGGGGTCCTCACAGCTGAGGAACCCAAAGCAAGGATAGGTAAGAAACTAATGGCCAAAGAACACCAAAGAAACTCCAACAGCGAGCAAAGAGCTAAAGGACATTAGTTGAAGTTAAGTTAGTTCAAGTTAAACTTCCAATATTTCTAAAGTCCCAAGTTAAGCTTGAGCAAGATAATAAACCAAATGGTTCTTTTTTATTTTGAAATCGGGCAAGAAATTTAAGACAAACGGGACGTTACAAAATCCACCCTTATTATACTTCCTCTACACACAATCATTGGGCGACCAAAGTTCTAGCATAAAATGCAAAGCCCAAATTTAACCTCTAAGACCCCTACAACGAGCTTCTCATATATAAGATAGGGAAAGTCTCAGATTAAATCCCTAAAATTCCCACAATCCAAACATACTCACTTATTAACATCAACATGGAAACACTTTCTCGACCAAACTATCTTTAGAACAAATCTAACTCTCAGAGGGTTACTCAGTAAGCCCAAGTCATACCTGACACTAATCCATCGATCCCAGCTATCTCATTATTCACTTTAATGTTTAGATTACTTAGCTAATCTTACTCTCATTACTCCACACCATCATATTTCACCTACAAAACCTTGCGAATTACTCAACCACGAAACTCTAGTAGGTTGATCAAGATTCCCACACCTTTTTGAAAGTCCCAACATTACAACATAAACTAAGATTCTTGGATTACAATCTACCATAGGCTCTACTAGTTGTAACACTATTTAGTTTTATTTCACACCAATCATTCCATCAAATCCTCTCAAGAGTTATAGGTCAAAACCACTTCACCTTCTATTGCTCTTTGAATAGCTTGGTACCCAAAATTTGACCACTATCATCTACTTAACCACCACCAACTAGTTGCCATTTTACACTTTATAAGACTTTGAAACACAAGTTGGCAAATCCTTTCTCAAAAAGGAAGAGGCAAACCAAGACGAGTTTCAACACACAGGAAAACGTTACCACTCATAGTAAGCACAAGACTAAGCGAAATAGTCAAATATCAATGATCTCAGAAAATAAAAGATAAGACCATAGTTGAGGGCACAAGTCCCACAAGAAGAGAATATCAAACCTCAACCAATAAGAACAAATCATTGCTTTTGAAACTTGAGAAACTCTTATGCGGTAAATAGAAAGGTTAAGCACACTTCAAATAAGTTGCAAGTTACAAACTTGACTCCAACCTCAAATACTTTTACTACACTGTTTCATTTAACAAAGAAAACAATTTTCTTTTATTACAACCTCATTTTGTCAACAAAAACAAAAGAGTCTTTAAGATCAAATCACATGAATCTCTTAAGAACCAAATAAAACTTTCCAACACGTCACTTTGCTCAACCAATTTCAGCTACCACGTAATTCATGAACTCCCAAAAGATCACGAATGCAAAACTAGAAACATTTCATTTAACTGATATATCGAAAGGCAATCAAACTACTTTCTTTCTAAAAGAATCAACATCACTCTCACAACCATTTACTGTTAATCTTTCTAACAACATCTAATGCACTCCTGGCAAGAACCAACATACCTTACTATCCCATCATCAACCTTTCCAGAAGAAACACAATAACTTATTTCATAATATTTTTTTTATCTCAATAAGATTGCAACACTAAACTTGGTCAAGAGAATATCTAATGCACAAACCACACTATCAAAGTAAACCATCTTTTAACAAGGACATGCTGCCCCAGGTCATCCTCGCAAAACACACATATATAGATCACCTTTAGATTCCAACCATTCACCTATTAGCAATGCTCAACACCAATTTAGTGCACACTAATTCCAATATAGAGGTTATCGTAAACAATTGAGGATTATTCAGTCATGCAAGAATTTATGGTCCTGTCTCTATTTACATTCCCACTAGCAAATATAAGATCATCACGTAGTCAATTAAAGAAAATTTTCGTATTATTGTCCACTAAGACAACAGTCAAATACATCCTTATCTTTTCCTTCCTATACAATTAAATTAATCCATTGAGATCAAATAATTCAACAATTTTAGCAAAATAAATAATTTTAATGATCAACCATTTCATCAAAGATATGCTTTTATCCTACCATTCCACTATCATGTAAACATATATCACCAATCACATCCCATCAGTTCATCTTGTAGTGATGCTCAACACCATACTTCGATACATAATAATTGCACCTAGCAATTACATATGATCATTACATATCCATAAAAGATAACTCTAAGATTAATATCCACTAAGACAACAATCTAACACCTTCTGGACTTAGCCATCCCAAAGGGTTAGATTAATCCGTTGGGACCTGTTAATCCAATTTACCCAAGAAGTTTACCAAATTTATCACCCGTAGTTCATCAATGTTCTACACCTCTTAATAACTCTATCGGTTCTAATTAGGAATAGATATACTTTTAATCTCAACTCATCATGCAATCATTACAAGGCAGTAATAAGTTATCCATCCATGCTACCAAGGACATCCGTTAAGATCAATTATGCATCACGCTACTGACCCATCTTGACATCTCATATATTATCATTTATCTTCCAGGCTTACAACTTCTCACTTAACATAATAAAACATTACAAAAGAGTTTTGACACTTTCTTTCTTAGAGGAGATGCACTAGACTTCAACACTCCAACTATTCCAAAAGAAATACATAGAGTCAAAACTTTCTTCAATGGAGTTTGTAAGGGATAATTTAAATTATCTCAAATACCAAACGAATAACCGGGTCACACTTACCAACAAGAAAGGTAGAACCCCCATGAAAGAGAACAAAATTGCCAATAACAATGTTTAGAAATAGCAAAAATAGCTCAATAGTCGAAAAAGCAATAATTGCTCTATAACCAATTAATACCCATCAACTACCTTGTAACCCTGAACCAAAGAAATTCATCAACTACCAACGAGTAATTAGAATAACCAAATATAACTCAAGGAAAACATCAACTTTTTAAAGAAACTCATCCCTAACCTTTATAATTAAATTACCCAAGAAAAACCCTTTACTATTCCCATACCACAGACGGTGGTATAACCTAGCCATACCCATGGCCACAACCACGATATCTACCTCTCGACCTCGACTATCACCACATATAGCAATCACATAATCATATCATAAGCATTCAATAATCAATTCATATTAGCAATCATCAATGTGACATAACGAAATCATAAATGCAATGCTTTGCCCATTTCCATCCTACTGTGCACCAGTGTGTCAAATTTTAAATTATTTAACGATCCGCAAATTTTAACCGATTAAGTTTACCTAAGTTGTCAATCTATTCACCATGGACCTAAAGCCAGCTCTGATACCAACTGTAATACCCCAGCCCAACATGAGCTTGGAATGCTACTAAAATGACAAATTAATAATTTTAAACTAAGACATTATACTAAATTTTGGCAATACCTCCTTTGTATAGTTAACCATACATAAGGTTTTATCGATTATCGATAACATAAATCAAATAATCTAAGCAACCAATCTAAATCATAATCATAAACCTCCATGGAACATTAACAAACTCAATTACAGTCCAACTGATGTATAATACTTAATCAACAGAAAACATCTTGGCAGATCGCTCAATTATTAGTTCATAATCCCAAAATTAATCATTCATGAAGGTGCGTGGAGGTATGCAACAGATCTTGTGACTATTCCCTCCCATGCATGACGTCCGTGTATGGAGTACCTAAAACAAACAAACAAACAGCAAGAGTGAGTCCAAAACTTAGCAAAGTACAATTATTACAACAAATCAATACTCAACCCTGTCATCATCATCCAACCAAACTCTTTTTGGTAATCCATATCATATGCTCATGCAATGCAATACACAAATGCAGCTTTTCTTTTCTCTTTGCATATATCGGTAATGCGGAGTATGCATTCGTCGATGTATACCCATGCTTGTGCCTTCTAGCACAAGGAACATAAACCAACACTCCACAAGTGTGGGGACCTCAAGCCCATCCAATTCATGACGGGGACCTCAAAATCAATACTTGGTCACCACGTGACCAAGTCTCAAAGACGATAACATGATGCATATGAATCAATCATTTTATCCAACAAAATCATGTACTAGCCAGCAGTAATATACATGAATAAAGATCATACACATACTACTAGCATTAAAGAACATGCACATTGTACTAGCACTAAAGAACATACACATCGTACTAGCATTCATGGGTAGAGATTGTACACATGACATTAGCATTCATGAACATTCACTCTTAACTATTCTACTACTAATTGTACTTATCTCAACCGCGTGAATCTTGATGATGCGGAGAGGGCACTGCCCCGGAATCAAGCCACCTAAATATATGTACAAATCACACTAAGAGGACATTTCTGGACAATACATTGCTAGAAATAAATGCATGACAAACTACGCTCCCTAGCGCAACCCAAAACACCAACTTCTATAGACATCGATCTGTCCCAAAACAAAACAACCTTATTCTAAAATTCATAACTTTTTGTCTACTTATCCAAATCTAGTGTTCTTTGATCCTATTGAAAGCTCATTAAGTTATCCACATAAAACTAGTTGGTGAGATTCCCAGATTCTGTCATCCTCTATCCTTACCAAATAGATTACTAAAACTACTAAATCCTGTCAGAGGTTCTTGATAGCGAGACTAAATCTTACATAACGTTTAGTATAAATATCCAAAAATTGTGTTCTTTAGCTTTCTGAAAGCCTTACGAACATACCTAAAACTTTCATGTTGGTGTTATCCTTAAAATAATTTGTTAACTAATTTCTATTTTTTAGTTAATACAATCTGCCCGAAACCTAACAGAGCCTCGGGACAGTAGCTTTGTAAAATCCATATATAACAACCTGTCCATTCAAATGACCTGATCCAAGACTTTGTTAAAAGCTAAATACATGACCTACAAATCTCTAGGAGATGGCTAGATCGAATTTCACAGTTAACATCCTCAAAACAGTTTGGCCCTATAGACTGCCCTAAACCGATCTAATACTGACATTGCTAAAATACAAGAATTTACGACTAAACGAACGTGACCAGGGGTTACCCTTGGAGAAACCACTATCGAATGAGAGGAATACCACGTGATCCCTCTTCCTGTTCCTTTCTCCTCTTCTCCTTCCTCTTAATCCCTTGGCAACAACTGGGAGGGGCGGCGGTGCTACAGTGCGACGCTACAGCACCATGTGATCTATAGTGCGGGGCTACAGTGCCATGTATGCTACAGTATGGTGCTACAGTGCAATGTGCACTACATTGCGACGCTACAGTGCCATGCATGCTACAATACAACGATGCAGTATATGCTAGGGTTTTCCCCATCTCCCCTTCTTGGCTTCGTGGACCAAAGACCCAAGACCTAGGTTCTCGTACAACTGTGAAAACCCCCCTTTTCTCCTTTTAATTTTCTATTTTAAGCGATTTCCTTCCTTAGAATAATTTGGGGTATTACAGTCATGTCCTCATTATCCTCCCCTTCTTGAAAACAAAGCCGTCCTCGGCTTTTGGTAACCTGAAAATAGGGTAACAAAGAAGCCAAGGTGTATGCATAGTATATGTATATATTATCCGTTTTAACGGTTCTTTGTTGTTGCACAATTAATGTTATAAAATAGCAGCATCGATCATGAAAACTCATTGTATTATCACCCCAAGAATAATCATATATGTTAATGAGCAAAACAAAATAGACTTTGTCACGACCCGACCAGGGTCACCCGAGAGGTCCTCCAAGAACTCTTGGAAAGTCCATTAGGACCTCCCAGGAGGTCCAGCAGGACCATTCGAGAGGACCTTCAAGACAACCCAGTAGGTCTAGTAGGACCACCTGGAGGTCTGGATGTGAGACCCCGGTTTATTTAGCTTGTAATACTTGGCCTTCTATTGGCTCTAGCATCACAAACAAAATACTCCGCGTCTCGATGAACATGTGCTTTCCAGAAATTGCAGCACACATACATCATACAAAATCATGCATCAATTCCATACAAGATAGTATAACAAGTCTAGCAAAAGACATACATAATAATAAGTTATTACAGAACAGCCAACCGGCCAAATGACAAGTATTAAGTATCAGCGGAAACAAAAGGTGCCATAAGATGGCTTAAACCAAAAGACGACCGGTTAGCCACATAACACCACAGGGCAACCGACCGGGCCGTCAAGCTAATCGCCCCACACACTGCCACAGCACAATTCACAAAAGTGAGGCCCTTCGGGCTCACCTTCTTCCTCTGCACACAACAAGCAATGCAGATGAGTACAATAATGTACACGCAAGACTTACGAGTTACAAGCCTATACATAGCTACATGGAAGCTGTATCAAAGGAAATTGGTTATATGGTTATTTGGACGCATAAAGCAATTTTCATTTGCAATAATGTAATAGATTGAAGGCAGTTTAACAATTCAGTTTGAATCATTGAAATAACAGCGAGTAACAATAAGTAGCAAGTAACCACCTAGAAGTGACTAACCCAATAGCCACCACACATAGCATGAATCCCTGATTCATACCACCCATCAAGTTTTAATTAAAATAATGTAGTCTAACTCTTAAAAAGCTTACCCAAGCGTGTCCATAACCTAAGACGAGGCTATTCGAATAGTTTTAAACCCTGCAGGGGTGTACTAATGTACCCACACTTCAGACCGCCTTTAAGCCATATGATTTAGCACACTTCCAAAGGTATGTCGGCACAGCTAAGTCATACGAGACATTTCCAATATTGTGTATCAACTACGAGCTGCTCGTATGGACCGCACTCCATATGGTTACATTGTAAAGACGAAAAGACAACTACCCCTCGGGGTAAAGCTTTTTGGACAACTACAATGCTCCCACACATAACCATCTCATTTTACCACAACGCAACACACACGCGCTCTCCTGCGACTCGTAGCCAACACACGCCAAAGTACTAGGTCAAGAGAGGTCCCATTCCCTCTAGGGTGGTTAGCACACACAAAATTGCCTAGATAACAGGTATTCACAAGATGTTCGGTCCTTAATTGACTCGGGCACCATTCTGATCACACCCAAAAGATCACACCATCATACCATTGTGCCCAAGTCCAAATTGTTTTATTTTCAGTTTTAGTTTTGCAATTTAATCATAGCACAAAGCTGAAATATAGAGATCATAATAAGTTTGTGTGATCAGGGTTATCGATAAGTCGATAACCGCCCATTTCTACCGATAGCTAAGCATGGCTAAGCAACAAACTCGTAAACGACTAAGTGACAAGGGTTCATCCAACGAACCCAAAATCACAACAAGATAAACCTAGGCTCAGTAGTAGAGGATAGACATTTACCTACCGATAATGCATCTACTGGGTCAACTATCGATAATAGTTAAAACAACATAGCAATGCATACATAGAATTTGCAAACAATATATTAGAATTTGAAAATAGTAGGAACAACATGATCAAGTGATGCTACATCTGCTTGCCTTGCTGGAGTGCAGGACCTGATGGCTGTGGCTCAGAATCAATATCAATATTTTCTTCGGAACCTAACATGAAAAGGCGATAAACCAATAAGAACGAAGAACACCAAATAACTCCAACAACAAAAGATATCCAAAACCTCATGAAATTTATACAGCAGCTAGGGGATGATTTTAGACAATTTTGGGAACAAGAATCATGCAATTTGGATTTAGTATGCAAAAGTCATAGCCAAAATACACTCTCTGAGCCCATTAATTCACTAAATTAATTACTAGTACTGTTCATGGCAAAAATTTCTATAATGATCTAAGTCCTGAAATTTTTATAGCAGGTAGATTATGACATCCTAATGTCAGCAAAGTTGAGTTTACTAAATTTGAAGTTATAATGATTTACTTATGATTTTTTCTAAGATGTAAACCTAGCACAAGTTACTTTACAGAAATATACTCATGATCAAACCTATTTCATAGCAAAGTTTGCTAATGGAGGAATCTAACAAAATTGATTTTGCACAATTTGGAATTATACAGAAAAAGATATGCATTATACAAGGTTAAATCAATTTCTGGAATAATCTAAAATGGCTGATATCAAGTTATTAGTGTTTGTAAAACTTTCTGTTACCAAAACGCATCTAAATGCATTTTTATATTAAACTTTAGTGACATATGAATTTATTGCAGTTGGAATCACCTAAGAAGGAGTTAACATGAATTAGTTAAGAATTTCTAAAGTATTAATACAATTTTCAGTTGATAAATAAATACTTAGCGAATTAAAGTTAAACTTAACAGAAATAACACGACATGGACGCTCGTGGGCCGTTGATGCGAAATCAAATGGGCCACACACACGGAGAACAGCACACGCGCGCAATCCTAACAAGTCAGCGTTGGATCGAGATCCAACAGCCCACGTGGATGGAGACATTCGGGATCGCGAACGTTTCGATCAACCACGGCGGGAGATCTCAAGATGAGCGGCTCAGAGCGCAAGGGCATTCGGAAGTCCGAATGCATCCATGATCTCGGCCGCAGATCGAGAGATGGACGGCTCCGAGAGATTGGGACATCCGGAGGTCCGATTGTTCCTCAGATCTGGGCCGTTGATCACGAGACCGACGGTCCACGATCAACAAAGCGCAACGCACTCACGCACGTGGGTTTAAAAGCGCCGGGAGGGGTTAAATGAGCGGGTCCACATGTCAGTGAGACGAGGGACCATTTATGACAATGATTAATTACTAAAAACCAATAATTAGTGATGATTAGCAGTTAATGTGTCCTAAAGCCTTTGCAGAGAGAGGTTTAAGCGGCTGAGGGCCCACCTGGCAGTGACACGATTTGCCAACTAAGACACATTAATTGCTAACCAATGATTAGCAATTAATGACCCCAGATTTTGTCTTAAAGAGCCCCGGAACTGTGGTTTAAGGCCTACGGGCGCACATTTCAGCGGCTCAGAGAACCAGAATAAGACATATTAATTACTCCTAAAGATTAACAATGATTAGGCCATTAATTGTGTCTTAACGACAACGGCACAAAGGAGGTTTCGTCCGGCAAAACCCGAGCGAAAAGAGCGGCTTGTCGCCGGCGGCTCCGGCCACGGCGGCGCAACCTTAAGGCTAAAATGGATTCGCAATAGCCTTGCGAACCCAAAGGTGGTGACCTCGCCGGCGGCGACGGCCCTAAACGCCAGCGAGCCGGAAAATGGAGATAGGGGCTTTTACTGCCAAAAGAGAAAATAGAAAAAAGCTCCACTGCAGTTCAAAGAAGCGAGTGCCACGACCTCTAGGGACTAATAAGAAGCTACCTTGACCAAGGAGAGCTTCAACGATGGCCGGAGAAGGTTTGACAGAGAAAGAACCCGCCGGAGTTGAAGAAGACGATAAGAAAATAGCAACCTGAGCAAAATGAACACCGCCGGGTGGTCATAATAGCTACAATATAGCCCACAGAAGTTTTATGAGCAAATAATTGAGGAATGGAGCACTCACCAGAGCTGAGGAAGAAAAGGGGTAGAATCGGCCGAAATGATCCAAACTTAAAATTGGTCAATTCCTGTGAATGATTCCCAAAATTAAGTTAGGGGAAATGAGTATGGAGCTAAGGAGCTCAAAAGGGTGCAAAGAGATTTGAAGAAGAACCACTGAAACACCAAGATCCTCAATTGAGCTTCTCAGGCCAACAATGGTGATTTTGTGTTTTTGGTGTATTAAGCTCCAAAAATGAAGAAGGAGCTAAGGGCTGTGTAAAGGGACACCAGGAAGGGTTTGGGGACCTTAAATAGCTAAAGATTAGGGTTTGGCAACCAAAATGTGATTTTCGGGTGTTAGGTTCATAGGGCTGCCATAGCCCGAAAAAGAAGTGATGGGGTGCAGGAGTAGGGCAGGGGCATGGCCGAAAACACCTGCGCCCCCGAATTGCCGGCAAAAAGAGACGTTGACAGGGGAACACGATTTAACAGTGCCATGCCTCCCTCTCTCTTTCTCTGTTCACGCACGACGCGAGGTTGAAGATGACCAGAGAAACTAGAGCTACTAAGAGCTGTTAGATTTAAAATGGACGGCTCAGATCGAACGAAGCAATCGGAGGTTCGAATGTATCAAGAGACGTGGACGGTCCGATTTTAATCCAACGGCTAAGGTTTGCCCAAGGCTCCTGAGGTTTGAAACAACAGAGAAGATCGTGAACCCTTGGATCAGAAATGAACGGCCATGATTAGAGGTTACATTCGGAGGTCCGAACGTCCTCAGATAATCTGGACTGTTGGATAAAGATCTAACGGTCCAAAAGGATCAGCGCATTCGCACGGTCCGAATGTTCACGCGAACATGGGCCGAGCGATTAGGATACCACGACTGAGATTGGATGCGCACTTTAAAAAGGAGGCCGGGTGCAGTTAGTTGACTGGACCAAGTCAAGTGACTCGAGTCCGAGACTGACTCGCACCCGAGGAACAGTGAAAACAGGTTTTGTGTTTTTAAATTGAGCTGGGACTTTGAGGATTTATTTGAGATAGCAAAACAACTCCAACAATTCTGAAATTTTTACTGGAGCTTGCTAACTCAGATATTAATATTGTGTAAAATTTTCAAAGGTTTTTATGTAGTGCAAAATCCTCCAAAAATTTCTGCAAGGTTCTAGAATAGGGTTTGACTGAAAGTCAAACAGGTTTGACTGCCTCCTAAAACTATTCAAACAATTTCTAAAAATTGTGAATTTTTTTAGAGGGGTCACATACCATCCCAGGAACTTAGAAAAAATATTTTCAAAGGATGATCACAAGATTTGACAAGAATGTTTTTGGAAGACAAGGTTTTGGATCAAAAGACTTGTGACTTTGTATTTCCATAACTTCTTACAACAATTGTTCAAAGCATACAGGGAATACAAGATGTAAGAAAAAGTTTTAATTTCTACTCATTTTCTTACATTTGAAACACAAATCCAAAATTGGGATGTTACACTGGAGACCTGACCTGAGGAGGTCTTGAGACCCATGACCTCCCCAAATGCCACAACCTGACCTGAGGGTGGTCGAGAGACCGATCTAAGGAGGTCGTGGGACTTGGAAAAGCCCTAAATCTCCTGTGATCTGAACTAGTCCCAAGGATCAATGGCAAGCTCACACAGTCAACACAAGTGATAATCATACATCAACGCAAACTTTATTAACAACAAAAGAGTTGATTGCAAGATTGGCTTACAAGCCAGCAAAAGCAACTTTACACAGTGGAGACAAAGTGACAAGTCCACCCGATACACCACAGGCAATCGGCTGGAGAGCGTAGCCTAGTCGTCTAGGACCTCTTGGTCCTCAGCAAAGATCTCTTCACCTGCTTGCAACAAAGCAAGAGTGAGCACAACAACCGTGCTCGGAAGTTACACTCATCAAATAATAGAATGACATGCATAAATGGATATCACGATAGAGAGCTTATAAGGTTGATTTGCATGAAGCCATGTTTCTTTCCAAATACAAGTAATAAGTTCTAAAGCGGTCTAAACCACATACAAAATTCATTTTCTAACACAGTTTTGATTAATTGATAACAAGAATAAAAGAGTGAAGGATAACCTCCTATTACCAGGGTAACCGCCAGGGCTCCCCGCCCAAAACCCATTTGGATAGAGTCCAAAACCAGTTAACAAAGGTATTTGAAAACACAAAACCAAAGTCTAACTTGGAGTGGCTTTGCTAGCATGTCCATGACAGTGGACACGGCTATTCGAAAAGATTTACACTCTGCAGAGGTGTACAGCTTTACCCACAAGAGATAACCAATTTATACTGTCCGCTCACACACTTCCGAAGGTGTGCGACTAAAAGGTTATCACAAAGCCTTTACAATGCTCTTTCAAACTACAGTCCCCCCTCGTGAAGGTTTCACCCCCATTGGGATAACCACCCGCAGGGTTCAGGCCCCCTCTTGCGCCAGGTGGGAATGTAAAGAAGTAGGTCGTGAAGGACCGCCCACTCATCCAGATGGGACAACCATGGTGAGACATTGCAAATTATTCAGCCAGGTCCCGCCCACACAAGACTTGTAGTTGCACGATGGGGCATAGCAAAGGAACGCTCGAAGGCCAGTCCTTAACTGACTTAGGTGACAACCACAAAACCCTGGGTCTCAACTTACCCAATTGAGCCCGTACATAAACATGCACCGAGCAGACAACCAAATACGCCCAAGTTCACACCCTTTTTCATTTATTTTGCCTTTGAGAACAACAACATATTTCCATGACAACCCAATGTCATGGTTAAAACATTTGTCTTGGGCAGTAAAACTTTCGAAATCAAGGTTTTGGGTCTAAGCATGACTAAGCATTTCTTTTCAAAAGGTCCTGGTCCCTACTATTGCATTAACTAGGTTTTAACTATGGTGACAACAAGTTCGATCTCAATGTCAAAATTGGCCATATGAAGGAGTTAGATCTAACTATGAAGTTAAAAACTGGTATTGAAATACTAAGTAAAATATGTATGCAGTACTTAGCTTGAAACAGGAAATACATAAGTTGAAATACTAGGTGTCAACATGATCAAGGGTATGACTTGCCTTGCTTGAATGCTTGGGTGTCTTCCTCCACAAAGAACTTGGGCTCCTCGGTGCCGTTACAATCTACACAAGAGAACAAAACCAACTAAAACAAAGCTCAAGTAAGAACCAAAAGAACTCCAAAGAGAACACCAACTAGAACCAACAGAAGAACTCTAGAGGCGTGGAGGAAGTCCAAGGAGCTGGTCGGAGGAGGTCCAAAGCTTTGGAGGGAGGTCAAAAGAGCTGGCTGAGAGAATGAGAGAGTTGAAATGAGGAAGAAGGTAAAGATAAAGAGCTGCCCAAGTTTATATAGCCAAGGCTGCTGGGGGGTTTCAAGGACATACGTGTTCAAGGGTAGGTGAAGGAGGAGATGGGAGTAGGCAAAGGAGATGACAAGAGAAAGAAAGGGTGCTGCAGAAGTGATAGCATTTAATGCGACATAATAGGCATTAAATACACGAAGACTTCTGTGGGGCCTGCGATGTGCCCGAGGAAGGAGAAGGTGAGTAGGACTGACAGATGTGACCACTCAAAGCTCGGGTGGGAGGTCCTGAGGGGGTCCCACAGAGATCAAGGGAGGTCTTGACCCACCAAGGTGGTCCTTGCAAAAAGACCCGAGGTCATGACCACAGGAGCTGGTCTTGACCAAAGAGGGTGGTCTTTGTAAAAAGACTAGAGGTCGTGACCACATAGGGTGGTCTTGACCAAAGAGGGTGGTATTTGCAAAAAGACCAGAGGTCCTGACCACATAGGGTGGTCCAAAGGTCAAAGGAAAAGGCACGGTGAAACAGAGCCGTTCGATTTTGGTCGGATGGTCCAAAGAGACACAAACGTTCGGACCGTGCTAACGCTCAATTGCATCAGGGCCGCCCAATCTCAAACGAATGCACCACAATGCTAGGGAACGTTCGGACCATCTGGACGTCTGCTCTTGATCGGGCCATCCAAACAAGATCTGACGGCCCTCGAAAGGGGAAGGCATGCACTGAATCAGACCACACAAAAGGACAAAAGAGGTCTGGACTCAAAGAAGGTCCTAACAAGGAGGAGTTTTACAACGGATGAGATCCAAAAGGGGAAAGGATCCAATGGAGGAGATCTAAGGAAGGAGATCCAAGGAGGTCCTAACAGTCAGGATAGAACCAAAGGAGGTCTCAATGGTCACGATGAGATCAAAAGAGGTCTCAACGGTCACGATGAGATCAAAGGAGGTACCAACGGTCACGATGAGATCAAATGATATTTGAAACACAATCCCGAGCTTAGAACAATTCGAGGGTGGTTGTGACCTAAAAGGGAGGTCAGAACTGAGGGGAGGTCTGGACAAGGGAGAAGTCCAAACACAAGGGAGGTCTAGACCTGAGGAGATCTAAACCAAAGAGAAACACAGAGGAGGTCTAAACCAAAGAGAAACATAGAGGAGGAAAGAACACCAGAGCTCAAACACTCCAACAAACTCGATAGGGAATTTTCTCACACAACAATTATGGCAACTAGTTTTGCAAATGTAAGTGAAGCATTTATGCAATCCAAATCTCTGAAGTTGTAAACTTGTAGTGGTAGCACATATGGGCAAATCTACAACTTTTGGAATCATACAAAGTTCATCCATATAATCGGATTTCAATCAAGCAATAGCAAATGCATCTAGCAAGGTTGAAAAGATTTGTAAGTTCTTCTATACTTCAACATCATGATGTAGATTGTTAATACTAGATGGTGCAATAAGAGATGAACACATAGGCATTGAATGATCAATAAATTTTAATTTCCTCTCATAATAAACAAGATTCGACACACAAGAATTGTTGTTCAAACCAGTAAGCTTCAATTCATGCATGTGATCACAAGTTATGCATATTCGATAAACAAGAAATTGATTGTCTACACCATAATCTCCAATCAAATTAAACTTATACCTAGGGGTGTAGGCACTAGACAAGGATTTCGAACATACGATTTCAGAAACTTTCTCCATAGCATGTGTCAATTTCATAGGTGAATCCAATATAATGTAACACAAACAATCAGCAGGACAAATTCTATTCAAAACTTCTTTATATCTAACCAATTCCATATAATCATTATATGCGATTAACTCATCACATGAATCACTCAGAACAGAAGGCAATTCAATTATTTTATCGCATTGTGCACTCAAGTCAGCAATTAAATCAATAATTTTATCACATGATGCACTCAAATCAATGCAGTCTGAATTCTCTACTTGAAACATGTGCATATCAGAATTGTTTTCCACTAATTTTTGCTCTAAAATAGCATGAACAGTGGACATTTGTAGTTCTTTACAAGCATACTCACCTTGAGTGATGATAGCACCATGATCTTTACCTTTTTGGCTCTCCTCAAATGATGTAGGTGCATCCATCTCCTCATCTTCCGTCTCAACCAATGGAGTCAGTCGTTCAATCAGCTCATTCTCCTCTTTAGCATGGTTCTCAACTTCCTACAAGTTGTTGGTCTTAGAAAAAGACACACACACACACACAGGTTTGTTCTCATGTTTTCTATCATCAAGCATTCTCAATTTCTTCTCAAGCAGACTTTCAACCTTACAGGCAAGTATAAACAAATGAAAGAGTGAACCATATTCTTTGTGAACAAGAAGCTCCTGATTTGCTTGATTAAGCCCACTTAAGAATCTATTCTCTGCTGCTTGAGCATGTTCCTCTAAGCCACAATGCAATAGACGAGTTTTCAATTCATGATAGTATTCCCTTATAGTTCTATGACCCTATTTGAAACGTTGTAATCTAGCTAATAAATAATCAGCATGATATTTAGGAACAAATTCATCTCTCAAAAGTTTCTTTAATGCATGCCAAGTTTGAGACACTCTTCTATGTTTACGTAAATACTTTCACAAAGTATTGCATCCTCAACAAAAACACTAGTGGCAGTTCTAATCTTTTACCTATCAGACCATTCATAATGTTCAAATTATGTGTCTAAAGCTATCTCCCAGTAAACGTAGGCATCAGAATCAAATTTACCAGCAAAGGATGACAAAGTGAGTTTAGTTTTACTAGACGTACTATCATGATCATGTACCTTTTGTGTTGGAGAAACTCGTCTGAAGCATGCATCTTCCTCATGGACTTTCTTGTGCTCCCGTTCAATGGCTCGAAGAACATGTGGATCTATCTTGTAATCATCCCGTGAACCTGACATAGTTAGTAGAAAACAAGGAAACAAATCACAAGTATATGTTCCTATCTACTACTAGGATCTAGAGGCTCAAAGTCGCTCACACTCAAGCTTATACCAAGTCTTACTAGTTCTTACGAAGCAGAACAGGTGGTGCAACCGGTGGCTGGTTCGTGATACAGACTCAAGTGATTGCAAGGGCCAGTTCGACGTGATCTGCTCGGTTAGTAGAAAGTGTAGCTTGGAAGGCTAGATATGTAGCAATGGAGAACAATCAATTAATTTCAGAAATTGCATAGAATTGAATTATAGTTCGTATCTAGCTCTTAGCCTATGTTGCTGATCAACTAAGGATGGAAGAAGGCTAAAACAAGGGTATAACAATGTATAGGAGCGGTAGACATAAGATAATTCAATAGAATGCAATCTGGAATTGAAAAGCACAAGATGAGACAATGGGTGTCCCGATCTTCCGATAGGATTGGAACTTTGATTTGGAGGAGAACGACTTTGATGATGCAGGCTTCTAATTGGTCATGACCAGAACACTAAGCAATCGCTAAACCACACTCCGAGTCATTATCAACCGTGCCAAGAACGCGGTTGACCTGACCACGATGGTCTATTCCTGCATGCAATCGAAGAACACACAAGAACAAGATAATAAGCAATCTGAAATTGCAAATATGATTAAAATACTCGATAAATTAGAATTCTGAAGAGGTATTATGGTTGGTCTAATCGACAAAAGTCAATACACGAAGTTGCAATATAGCTAACTTTTAAATAAACAAAATCCAACGAACCCTAAGGGTGGCGGGCACAATGTATAGGAGGAAGAAGGAGAGGAGGTGGCACTGTTCATGTATGAATAGTAACCTCATGAACAGTATAGGCCTAGGGTTTCTATCCGAATTACAAGGCCCATGGCCCAATTAGGTGATACAACACATTCTTTTGATGATTACAGCATGCACAGAAGGAATTTGGAGGTGAGTCTAGATCTATTTGAAAGAGGATGAGATAAGCTTTCAATCAAGTACTCGTGGACCTCAAACGAAGTCTGTATGTAAAAGTTATGTATGTTTGAAGTTGGGGCTGTCTACAGAGGCCGAATTGGATTTCAGAACATGTCCAACTTGAACTCTTTCTTGGCTTGGACACAAAGTGACGTGGTGCTGCACAAATATATATTTTTATCATTAGGTAGCATCATATAGTTCATATAATATAAAGGCACTCCTAAAAACGAACTCACCTGATAATTTAAGTGAAGTGTACGAGCTATTGTAATTGGAAAAACAAGCATAGCAAATTTGGTTGTATCTATAGGGGTCATGTCCTCATCACTTAGTGTGTTGAGCCACGTCAGTTTAAGTTTAGTAGTGTTGCCCTTTAGGCGGTAGTTTGTGTGTTTAGGTATGCTCTTATTTCTTGTGTGCGAGTATGAGCTGTAAAGGCCCTTAGGCATTTGTTGCAGTCATACTAAGACCTTAAGTAATATAAAGTGTTTTAGTTGAGTTTCTTGTGCAAGTGTTTGTTGGGTTTAACCTACCCCATTTAGTTCTTAACTCATCTTGTACTTGCTATCTTATCTAACCCCTGGAGCTTTACCAGATGGTTCAGACTCGTCATATCGCCGCCTGTGGTTCAGATAGGAATGAGCAGACACCAGCAAGAGTAGTTCTACCACAAGCACCACCAATCGACTTGCAGAATTTTGGAGCTTTTATGGCAGCTCAGACACAGATGATGTACATGATGATGAATCAGATTCAGAATATGAATAACAGCCAAAACGACAACAACAGTCACCACAATGCTGCACCAGCTACTCATTGATGAGGACATCAATCCTTCAGGACGACCGCTACTCCGCCTCCAACTGGGCTACTCAACTGCCATCGATTCGGCTGCGTCAAATGCTACTCCAGTGTGCCGACAAAGTTACTTCACCTCATATTGATCGAGAAGGTTTACGACCACTACACGACTTCGACTGCGTGGTCGAAGCCCCCGCTGAGTGGGCGACGGAGGCTATCGACCACACGAGGAGTGGTCGTAGAAGAGGTCGTAGAAGGCTACGACTGCATCACATCTGGTCGTAGGATTGCTTCGACTGCTCGTGGTACTAGCGTGCGGAGGTTCGACTACATCCTGGTCGAGGAGCTTGGACTGGTCGGAAGTTCCGACTACCTGGTCGTAGATCACTTATATCTGGTGCTGCGCCACCTCACATTGGGCCGAGGGCCTTGTATCAATTATTGGGTCCAAATGATAACCACCACTTTACGGTATTTGGGCCGGCCACCTCCCTGGCCCATGTGGCCACCTAGGGTTTGGGGGGGTACTGTTCACATGGCACTATTCACACATGAACAGTGTCGCCGCCTCTCTCTTCCTCTTTTAAGTAGTGGCCGCCTCCCCTCTAGTTCCTTGGGTTTTTCTTAGATTATTTTGCCACTTTGCAGTTTCGCCGTTTATTGGTTTGAGAAACCCCACATTGTGAGCTTCATCCATATTCGCAATACAATTCAGATTGCATCTATCTTGTTCTTGTGAGTTGATTCGATTGCTTGTAGGAACAATAACCCTCGTGGTAAGGTCGATCGCGTGCGAGCGTGGTCGATAACGACAGTCATGCGGGTGTAGCGAATTGCGAGGTGATGATATGCTGGTCGAAAGCCTCAAAGCATCAACGTCCTCATGATGAAATCAATCGAACCTATCGGAAGATCGGGCCGTGGACCATCTCCAAGATTGCAAAGTTCATGAGGACTCGTCCACCCACTTTCTCAGGAAATATTTCACCAATGGAAGCCGATGATTGGCTCTATGTCATTGAAAGGACACTTCTGATCACCCATGTAGTGATCATGAGAAGGTTCTCTATGCCACTCATCAGATGGAAGGCATTACCGCCGAGTGGTGGAAAAACTTCAGTGCCGCACATGAGACACCATAGAATATCACTTGGGAAGAGCTTTGTAACATCCCAATTTTGGGCTTGTGTTTCAAATGTAAGAAAATGAGTAGAAATTAAAACTTTTTCTTACATCAGGTATTTCCTAATTGTGCTGAACAATTATTGTACAGGAAGTTATGGAAATACATAGTCACAAGTCTTTTGATGTAAAATCTTTATCCTTCAAAAACAATCTTGTCAAACCTATTAATCATCTCCTGGAAATATTTTTCCTGGGTTCTTGGGTTGGTATGTGACCCCTCTGAAAAATTTCACCAGTATTAGAAATTGTTTGAATATTTTGGAGGTCAGTCAAACCTATTCAAATTCTGGTCAAATTGTGGACCAGCACCTTGTGGAATTTTTGGAGGAAAATGTATAGCACAAAAACCTCTGCAAAATTTACCCAAGGTCAATAGCTCAGCTAGAAGGCTCCTGTAAAAATTTCATAATTTTTGGAGTAAGTTTGCTACCTCAAACAAATCCCCAAACCTCAGGTTAATTTAAAACTCAAATTCAGTCCGAGTCGACTGAGTCAGTCGACTCCACCGATCGCTCGGTCGAGTCAAGTTCAGCCGAGCTAGGGCTCGGTCTTGTGCGCGCTTGTTCAGGGCCGTCGGATTGAAATCGTGGGGCTCTCAACCTCCCCGAGCTCCTCTTCTGTTCTTCTTCCTCCTCCCCGCGTGCGCGTGCGTAGTGAGCAGTGCAGGCTCCAGTCACCTCGTGGGGCCCTGCAACGGCTCGGAGCCTTTCTTTTCGTCAACTGTGTCAGCTTTGCCCTGATCTTACCTGCCTCCCCGCCTCGTTTTCTCGCGCAGCAACCTCCCTTTTGTCCCATCGCCATTAAACCTCTGTCCTCGAGCTCAGTCAGCTCCGAGCTACATGAGCACCTCCGAGGTCCTCCTCTAGCTCCTTTACACTCCCAGGCACTCCAGCTTCCTCCCGCTGTTAGTTGGGTGCAAAACCACCGTGTGCCTCTCGCCCCGCCATTTTCGAGCTTCGGGCTCTTCACGGCTGGCAGTGTTCCAGTGGATCTCTTGCACTAATCTTTACCCCTCTGAAAACCTTTGATCGTCGTCAAGTTGAGCCCTAACCCCATTTTGGTTTGCCCCCCTAGGACCAGCTGGATTTGGATTTTCGGGTTTCGCGGCCGTAGGTGGAGCACCTTCGTCCCCATCTCCGGTGAGGTTCCTCCACTCGATTCCCTGGTTCTGGAGCCTCCTTAGGTCATCGCAAAGTGTTCCTCATCATCCTTTTTATCTATGTTGCTCAGGAGCTGCTGTCGTCGTTATCTTCCTCATCTCCGGCTGCGGTCTCCGCCGCTGGACCTCCTCCGAGCTCCTTTGGACCTCATCTTGGCTCTGGTAAGTTCGTTCTAGCCTCCTAGAGCTCGAGCGCTTGTCGAGTTAGGTCGTATCGAGCCTTTTTCTTGTTTTCGGTTTTTGCCGAAAACTGGTCCTCCGCCCTCCTCCGGCTCACCGGCGTTCTAGGCCTGCTCCGCCGTCGAGGATACCTCTGTTAGGTTCGCAATAGTATTACGCTCGTTTTGGTACCTTTAGTTAGCTCCGCCATGGTCTTGGTCGTCGGCGACGTGCCGGCGAGTGAACCGCGGTGCTCTCTACTTTGTTGGGTTTCCGACAAGTCCCCAGACCTCCTCGGGTTAATCATGGCCGTCCACGACCACCCCAGGTTTAGATCCGAGCCTTTGGATCCTTTTCGTAAAGACTTAAGCCTCTGGACCTCCCCCTCATTGAATCTTAGCCGTTTAAGGTCACCCCAAGATTAGATCGGTGCCGTAGAGCGTTTTCTGTGAAAACTCGAAGTCTTAGGACCTCCAAGGGTTAATCTCGGTCGTTGAAGACCTCCTCAGATTAGCTCTTGGTCGTAGGATCCCCTTTGTTTTGATCCTAGCCGTCCAGGACCACCCTGGTTGAATCCTGGCCGATAGGACCACTCCTGCGCAAAAAGACCTCCCCGTGGTTATTTTGTAAAGACCACCCCTAAAGACCACCCTTAGGGTCCTCTTTGTAAAAGACTACCCCTGGTCTTTTATAAAAGAAAAGCCCCCGAACCTCCTCCAAGGTCCTCTTGGCAAAAGTCCTCCCTCCGCGTCGATCTGAACCGTTCAGGACCTCCCTAGGCCTAATCTGAGCCGTCCAGATCTCCTCCGATTAAAACTCTATCGCTTAGGACCTCCCCGAGTAGATCTTGGCCACCCAAGACCTCCTCGTGTAAATCCCAGCCGATCAAGACCCCCCCTGGAGATCTTGACCGTCTAGGACCTCCTCCTTTAGATCCGTAGCTTCAGGACCTCCCCCTCTGGTCTAAACCGTTAGATTTAGATCTAACGGGCTAGACCTCCCTCCGTAGATTTAGCCGTAGGACCTCCCTCTGGAGATCTAGACCGTTGGGACCTTCCCGCGAGAAATCCTGACCGTCCCGACCTCCTTCCTCAGGGTTAAAGCCTTAGGACCTCCCCTAGTGCTCTGGACCGCCAGATCTCGGTCTGACGGTCACGACCTCCGTTAGGCGCGAGGACCTCCTTTGCGTGCGCTGTGCATGCACTGGTCGTGACCGTTGGATCAGATCTCAACGGTCCAGACCTCCCCAGTGCGGGAGGAGGTCTTTTGTGCGCTGTGTTTCGAGGTCTGTGGCCTTGCGATGAAGGATCGACGGCCCACGACCTCTCCTTTTTCCTTCAGTTCATTTGGACCTCCCGAGAGCTCAAATTTCTAAGTCTTTTAATGTTTTAAATTTCAAAAGTGCATAACTTTGTCATTTTAGCTTCTTTTTGAATGATTCCAGTTGCTATAGCTTTGTTATAATGTGGACTTTAATCTGAGAATGAATTTAGGCCCTGTTATGCAGTAGGAAATGGTTTTAACTTCATGATCCTGTTTAGTGTATAATGATGTCTAGAAATTCATTGAAAATTTGTTAAATGCATAACTTATTCTCTGTTATTCCAAACTGAGCAAACTAAGTTTTGTTAAAACACACTAGGAATGTACTGTAATATAGGATAGGTCTTAATATGATTCTTGTCACTGAAATTAATGATTCACTAGTTTTAGAACTTAGAAAAATCATAACTAATTCATTTCAACTTCAAATTGTGCAAACTCATTTTTGTTGTTGTTAGGATAACCATATCTACCTACCATAAAAATTTCAAGTTCCAGATCATTCTAGAAATTTTTGTCATGAACAGTAACCGAAATTAATTTAATTATGAATTTTTGAGGCTGAGAGAACTTAGATTAGCCATAACTTTTTCATGCTAAGTCCAAATGAAGTGATTCTTGTTTCTAAAATTATCTAAAATCAACCTCTAGCTGCTGTAGAAATCTCATTGGATTTGGATGTTCTTTGCTGTTGAGTTCCTTTTGGTGTTCTTCGTTCTTATCGGTTTTTATCGCCTTTTCGTGTTAGGTTCTAAAGAATTTGTTGAACCTGAGCACTCCCCTCTGCAGCAAGATCAATCCCAGCAAGGCAAGCAGTTTGATCATGTTAATCCCCCTATTTTAAGTATTTATGTTGATTACAACTTCTATGTATGCATCGCTACTTTGTGTTAAACTATTGTCGTTAGTTGGCCTAGTAGATGCATTTCCTTAGCAAATGATTATCCTCTACTACCATGAGCCTAGGTTATTGCTGTGATTTAGAGTTCGTGGATGAGCTCTTGTCACTTAGTAGTTTGCGAATTAATTGCTTAGCCATGCTTAGCTTCGGTAGAAATGGGCGGTTATCGACTTGTCGATAACCTTGATCACATAAAACTTATTATGAGTATGATTTCCACCTTGTGCCATGTCTATTTATGAAAACTAAAACCTAAAAAAAACAAAAGGATTTAGACTTGGGCACAATGGTATGATTTGTGTGCTTTTGGGTGTGACTGGAATGGTGCCCGGGTCAATTAAGGACCGAACATCTTGTGAGTACCTATTATCCGAGAAATTTGTGCGTGCTAACCACACTAGAGGGTATGGGACCTCTCTTGACTTAGTACTTTGGAGTGTATTGGCTTCGGATCGCAGGGAGTCACAGGAGGGATGGTGTTGGGAGCATTGTAGTGTCCGAAAGACTTCACCCGTGATGGGATTTGTTGTCTTTCGGCTTGCAATGTAAGCGTATGGGTTTCTATCCATACGAGCGGCTCGTAGTCAATGCACAATATTGGAAAGCGTCTCGTAGGACTTAGCCGTGCCGGCATACCTTCGGAAGTGTGCTTTGTGGCTTAAAGGCGGTCTGAAGTGTGGGTACATTGGTACACCCCTGCAGGGTTAAAACTATTCGAATAGCCTCGTCCTAGGTTATGGACACGCTTGGGTAAGCTTTCAAGAGTTAGACTACAACCTTTTAATTAAAACTTGATGGGTGGTACGAATCAGGGATTCGTGCTATGTTGTGGTGACTATTGGGATAGTCACTTCCAGGTGGTTACTTGTATGTATCTTTATTTCGCTGTTATTTTGACAACAAAACAAATTTGCAAACTTGCTTTTAAATGTATTACATTATTGCAAATAAAGTTGGCTTTATGCAAAATGAGACATACAACCTCCACCTAAATAAGCTTGCATGTAGTTTATGAATAGGTCCGCTATTCCACACGTCGCCTTTGCGAGTACCTTTGTGTACTCGCTTATCTTGCTTAAATGTAATTGTTGCAGAGGAAGAAGGTGAGCTTGAGGGCCTCACTTCGTGAGTTGTCTTTGTGGTAGCTTGCAGGCGTCTAGCTTGGCGGCCCGGTCGGTTGCCTTGTGGGTGGTGTGTCTAACCGGTCGACTTTTGTTCTAGCCATCTTATGGCACCTTTTGCTTTCGCTGTCATTCTTGTTTATTGTTCTATTTGGCCGGTCGGCTCTTTTGTAATAACTTTACTTTATGTATGTCGTTGCTGAACTTAGTGATGTATGTTGTATGGAAATGATGTGTAATTTTGTGATGATGTGCATATGCTGCAATTCTGGGAAGCATATGTCCATCGAGGCTTAGAATGTTTAATTAGTAATGCTAGAGCCATTTGGAGGTTAAGTGTTACTACTTAAATATTCCGGGTCCTCACAAGCTTTCCACAGCTTTTCGCCGGTACCATGTGCCAGAAGGAATCATTGACGTAAAGAAAGACGAATTTCGTGCTCTCAAGCAAGGAGGCATGTCAGTGATTGATTACCTCAACAAGTTTTCTCAGCTTGCTCGCTACGCAGTGGAAGATGTCGCCACTAACAAGTCTCGTCAGAGTCATTTTCTGAAAGGACTAAATTCTGGACCGCAAGTCAGTCTGATTGCGCATACCTTTCTAGACTTCCAGGAGCTAGTCAATAAAGCTTTAGTTCTTGAGGATAAGTTCAAGGAATTAGAAGACCATCGCAAGTGCAAAATGTATCAGCAAGGAAGCCACCAGGCCCAGTAGAGAGCGAGAACCACCCCTAAGCAGTTCACTCGTTTTTCGCCATATAATTCTTTCAAGACGCCTGTGCCTACTTCAGCACCTCGTCCATCTGCTTAGAGTTTTTGTAACTCTGCGCCTGTCAACCCTAATCCAGGAAGCAACCAGTAGGATGGAGCTCGAGTTTGCTATTCTGGCCGTCAACCAAGACACTTCGCCAACAATTATCCTCGGAAGGATGAAGTAACCCCTGTCTGTTTCAACCTCGGAGCTACGCCAGCTATGACACCAGCGCCAAGCATCAACTGAGGAGCACCTCAAGGTACCGGTCAAGCCAGAGGAGCACCGTAGTCTGTGGTCAGAGGCCGTGTCAACCACGTCACTTTGGAAGGAGCCCAGGAAGCACCTGAGGTCGTACTGGGTAAGTTTCTAGTTAACTCATTACCTGCATTAGTTTTATTTGATTCTGGAGCTTCGCATTTGTTTATTTCTAGAGTTTTTGGAACAAAAAACAAGTTGGAAGTTATGCATCTTAAGCATACCCTGTTAGTCCAATCGCTTGGAGCAGAGTTAAGCTCTAGAGTGGGTAGTTTAGGAGCTAAGTTACTCATAGTTGGAGTTGAGTTTCTAGCCAACCTAATCGTCCTAGACACCCAAACCTTACATGTCATACTTGGCATGAATTGGCTATCCAAACATAAAGCTGTGTTAGTTTGTGCCCAAAGAGCCGTAACAGTTGAAGACACCAATGAAAAGAAAGTGGAATTTTTAGCCACCTCAGTTTGTGATGGACATTTGTTAGTCAACAACCTGAAGATCATTTCATTTGAAGATTTACTGATTGTCAAAGAATATCCAGATGTTTTTCCAGAAGATTTCCATGGAATGCCACCGGACTGTGACATTGAGTTTGCCATCGATCTTGTGCTAGGAACAGCACCAATTTCTAAGAGACCCTACCGGATGCCAACTGATGAGCTAGTAGAAATGAAGAAGCACATTGAGGAACTTCTTGAGAAAGGTTTTGTGAGACCTAGTTCATCGCCATGGGGAGCGCCAGTATTATTTGTCAGAAAGAAGGACATTGAGGATGTGTATGGATTACCGTTCTATTAATGAGGTCACCATCAAGAATAAGTACCCACTACCCCGGATTGATGATTTGTTTGATCAGATGAAGGGAGCCGGAGTGTTCTCAAAGATCGATCTGTGATCAAGTTACAACCAGTTGAATATTTGCCCGAAGGATACCTCGAAGACCGCTTTCTCTACGCGGTACGGACATTATGTGTAACAGCCCCAAGTTTATAAACAGTAATAAAATGCTTTATGAACAGTAATGAGATACTGTTCATGGCATTACTGTTCATGTTTACACTTTGGGCAGCATGTTACAAGTTAAAAACCTTCCTTTGTAGTCAAAACCCTAAAGACCCATTCAAAGTCTTAAAGGGATACAAGATAAAACTTGTATTATGACTGGGAAGTATTTTTATTAAAGCCTAGGTAAATTATCTTGACTAAAACTATTTTTGTTGCATTTTTAGAAATTATTTGGGCTTAAAGAAAAATTTATTATCTTTAAATAAATATTTTCGGCCTGAAATAAATATTTGTGTATTTTACAAAGTGAAAATGTGGTTTATAAAATTTATCTGGGAAATATATCATCCCAGTAGCTTACAGTAAAAATTTCATGAATTTATAAATTTATTTGATATTTTTAAAGTCCCAGTCAAACCTTTTAAGTGTTCAAATGGGTCTAGTCAACTAAACTGGTCTAAACCCAACCCTTGCACTGTAGCGACTCGGTCTCACGTGTTTGGGTCCAACCCAGTGCGACTTGGTCTGGCTCGGTCACGTCCCAACGCGAGCCCAAAACTCCACGCGTGATACGAGCCGTTGATTTTCAATCAAACGGGCGAAGCTATAACACTCCACGAGCTGTCCACGTACGCATCTTAATCTCCGCCGTTGGATCTTGATCTAACGCGCGAGATCAGTGTATGCAACCGGACAACTCCGGATCCTTATTCAATCTCCACCGTTCGTTTCTAATACAACCGTGACGCCCTTTTCGTTTTAAACCTAAAGGCGCGCTTTTATCTCAGCCGTTAGATTCAAATCCTACGGCTTTTCCTTTTCTCGCGTGTTATTAAAGCCCGCACTCCTCTGGACCGTTGGATCTTCATCGTGTGGTCCAGATTAGTGTATGCATTTGGACGACTCCGGATCCCCTCACAATCGTGGCCGTCAAACCTTGATCTAACGGTATCGCTTATTTCAATTTGAAATCAGAGGCGCGCGTTTATGCGGGCCTTTGGATTTCAATCCTACGGCGCTTCTTTTTGACCGTGGGCCTTTAAAGCCCAAAATCGGTGGATCGTTGGATTTTAATCGTATGGTCCATATGAGTGTATGCAATCGGACCATCTGGTTCAACTTTTCATCCTAACCGTAGAAATCAAATCCAACGGTGTTGTGCCATCGCATCTAAAAGGGGTGACGTGTATATCTTTTAATTGATCGTTGGATTTCAATCCAACGTCTCTCTTTGAAAGCGGAGCCCCGGAGCCTTCGGGATTCCATTTAGATCTCGATCGGTAGATCTAGATCGTGCGGTCCATATTAATTGGTACCGATTCAAATCATTTAATCTCTCTATTTATCACAGCCGCCCATTTCCAATCGGACGGCTGATATTCTTTTGAGCTTTTGTGAGGCGTGCGCGGCTGAGAATGACAAAGGGGCCCACATGTCATATTTTGCCTCTCTTCTTCCTTATCTCTCTGCAGCCATTTTTGTGAGCGGGGAGAGGATTTATCCAAAGATTATGCACTAATTTTTGGGATGTTTAGCTAAATGGACACCTCATCAACTCTAGATCTTTCCTCTTGCCCCGTAGCTCAACATCCATATATAAACCCTAGCTTTCCTTCTTTGTTGCCATTGTTGACCGAAGAAGCTCATCCTTTCTTGCCGACCGGTGGAGTTTCTTGCTTCTTGTTCATTGCTTATCCACTTTAAGCATCGGTTCCACCTTACAATAAAGATTTGACATCTTTTGTAGGTTGAACCATTGTCCATCTCTCTGTTGATCAACATCCAGATTTTAGAAACTTGGGTGTCTTCCTTCTTCTGGTAAGATAAAACCCTAGTTTCGACATCTTGAGCATCTTAAGGACCTTAGAAGTCTGTGAATCATTCTCTTAAGCATCGTAGCTTCAACTCGCTTTAAACCGAAAAGTTGATATTATGCCTTTCGGTTTTTCATGTCATTTTCAAGACCTAGGGTTCTTCCTGTCAACTTATCATCTTATTTCGGTTTTGACTAAACCCTAGCAGCATGACAAGTTGATCTTTCAATTCTTGTCATCATCTATTTTGACTCCTAGCTGAAATATGTCTGTTTCTCTTGTCCTACCAACCGACAAAATAGGTGTTTGCTTTAGCTTTTGTAATCTAACTAGTTAGGTTAGACTAAGGTTGGTTTGGGATATTAATTACCTAAAAGATCATGCTAAGGTTCATTTATGAACTTTTGCATGATCTATACTTCTTTTCCAAAATTGCAATCTGTCTGCTTTGACTCTTTTCAAAATCAAACTGAACTTTGCAATAAACTCTAGTTTCGTCTTTTGAAAACAGATAAGCTATATTATGTGTTATTATCACTATTATGGGTAGTTATGGCTTAAGCATACTGTAATCATGCATTTCATTGATCATGCATATTTCGCCATTTTGGACTTATTGTCGCTTTAATATTTATTAGATCTTATTGCTCCTTTTAGAATCTGGTTCTCTGAGGCTTTTGAATATACTTCAACAACTCAACTCGCAATGTAAGTCTATTACTATCAAGGCAAGCATCCTCTTTGCACCATATTGAACCCAGATTTTGTACAATAGCTTTACAAATCCATGATATCTGTGCATGCTATTTGTCCAAAATACAAAATGTGACTTGTAATAGCTAGCTATAACTTTGACTTGGTGGATTACCTTAATTATGACCATACACTCAACTCTAGTGTAGTATCAGTATACTATATGGTTTATTTTCAGATTTGGCTTAGATATGCGTCTAGAGATTTTAGAGTTTGGCAAGCATATCTTGTCAAACATGGGAATCACAATCAACCACGGTTATTTTGAACTCTTTGTCCAGCTTTCTTTAAATCCATCTTGTATTTGAAATTCAAATTGATCTCGACAAGAGGAAGCTAGTGATGGTGCTTTTGTGCACGAGATTGTGTTTTGTGGTGGACTTGTCCGGTTGATTAAGGACCGAACTCGACTATTCGGTTCAAGTCCCCACGCATTTCCACATGCAAGTGTATGGTATTTGTTTGGTTAAGTAAAATGTTGAGACTATTGAGTTGGAAACAGGAGAGTAAGGATATGTGTATTGACCTTGTATGGCATAGATGCTTTGGTCCGAGGATGCGCTTTATGCCATGTGAGCTTTGTATGTCGATGATCGATGTTCTTAGGAGGGTGAGGCGTATATGTGCCTCGCCGCATATACGATACCTTAATGGTGCCGATAGCATTCTACTATGGGTAGGGAACCCAATTCGTTTTAAATTGTTTGGATCGGCATTACTGACACAACATGTGTGCCCCGTGGTTAGTAGGTGGTATAGCCCACGCTAATGGGATTAGTTCACACATGGGGGTCCAACTCAATAGTGTTAGCTTGTTGAAAAATACCAAATCTTAGCTTCCCCGGTCGGCATACCAAAGGAAGTGTGTCATCATTCGGAGGCATCCGAAGACAACGGGCTAGCTAAGTCATGTGGGTAAAGATGTACACCCCTGCAGGGTATAAACTGTTCGAATAGCCGTGTCCACGGTCATGGACGATAACTTGAACTGATATCACTTGTATAGAGATTTTGATTTCAAAAATGTGGTTTCGGTTTATGTTCGGTTTGCATGAGGGAATCATGCACTGTACTGTTTACATTTAATGTATTTACTTACTGTTTTACTTTTTTTTGATTTATTAAATTGCTTTATCAAAAGTTAGCCTTTGTAGGATAAGGTGTATCGCTTTATGCAAATTTGAACCTTTATACCTTCCTGTTGTAACCTTATGCATGTAACAACTCTACTCCTTTGAATAGGATCTAATAACCACTTTCTTTTGTTAGTTTGTGTAAGACTTGCTGAGTACCTTTTGTACTCAAGGTGCTACCACCTATTGTTGCAGTGAGGATGGTTTTCTATGAAGTACCGTTAGCGCCGATCGGGTGACGCTAACGAGTAACGCTACTTCTTTCCTCCACGCAATTGCTGCGGGTGGATGAGGCCATTGGTGGACATTTTCCGCTTATTTTGCTTCGCTAGATCTTCGTTAAAGTGACCAAGTCACTTAATATTGTAGTACTAATAGAATGATGTAACCTTATGTTTAATTATATCAATGTATGACTGGTATGTGTTTGATGCAATGTTGATGAAGGATATATATGCAATGGTCGTTGATCCTGGGAACCATTGTGAATCATATATATCCGGGAATCCTGTTTACTGGATCTGTCATTTGTTAAATTTATATCTTTAGCATGGTTTTTAATAAAGGGGCAGTACTGTTCCTTCATTAACAATTGTGCTACAGTATGAATTTAATTAGTAACATTTCCAATAACCGGGGGTCCTCACATTATGAGTTCCTTGTCATGTCCTTTGGTCTGACTAATGCCCCTGCATACTTCATGAACATGATGAATAAGGTTTTCATGGAATATTTAGACAAGTTTGTAGTTGTGTTCATCGATGATATTTTGGTTTATTCCAAGACCGAAGAAGGGCATGCTTGTGAGGAACCCCTGGGATTGAATTTATTTTCAAGTCAAGAGATTATACCAAAGATATAACCCTTAACAGAAAACAAACCCAATTCCAGATTTCCCGGATATATTTTCTACAATAGTTCCCAAGATCAAAGACTATTGCACATATATCCTAAACAACATTGCACATAGTCATACAACATATATACAACAAAACTTTACAACTGCTTCGGTTCAACAGTTACAGCTGAATAGTAACAGAAACAGAAGTTTAGGCAGCGGAAATTAAAAGTATAAACAGCAAAAGCCACCAAGTGTGCCCCATCAAACCCAAGGCAACTGAGTGGAGGATAGAAATAGCTTCACTCGTTAGCGTCGTCCTGATCGGCGCTAACGGGAACTTCGCATAAGTAACCATCCTCACCTGCGACAAGTGGTTAAAGCACCTGAGTACAGAAGGTACTCACAAGACTTACACAAAACTACTAAAGGAATGTGTTTAGTAGAACCTATACGAAGGATTAGAGATTAACATGCATAAGGAGGACAACAGGAAGGTTGTAATGGCAATAATTTTTGCAAGAAGCCAAGTTTCATTCCTACACTTGCTAAGTTTTGATATGGCAGTTTTGTAAGCAAGATTTGGACTAAAAACAGTAAGTAAAAACAAAAGTTAATCACCAGTAAGAACTAAGTCAAATGGCTTTCCACCATGACCAAAACATGCATGAATACCCTTCATGCCGATCCAGTACCCAAGACAACAATTTTAATACAAAGCCTATACAAAGATATCATCAAATCAAGTGTTGTCCATAACCGCGGACACGGCTATTCGAATAGTTTTAACCCTGCAGGGGTGTACATCTTTACCCACACAACTTGACTAGCCCATAGCCTTATGAATAACGACACACTTTCTTTGGTATACTGGCCGGGGAAATCAAGATTTGGTATTTTTCAGCATGTTGACATTATTGAGTTGAAACCCCCATGTGGACCTTATCCCGCTTAAAACAAGTTTTTCATAAAACTTGCTAACCGAGGGTACACATGTTACGTCGGGAATGCCGATTCAATCATAAGTAAAAGTTGTGCTCACCCGCACATATAGAATTGAAATCGGAGCCCTACGAACACGTAAAAACTACAAATGTCCTCGCCCTTAAGAACATATGATATAGATATGAGATCAAACACATATGTCCTTATCCACCTATTTTCCAAATCAATAACATCATCCCCTTACTTAACCAAAGAGTGCCCATACACCGCGTGTGGAAGTACTAAATGTACTCCAATTGACGGGTCAAAGTTTGGTCCTTAATCAATCCGGACAAGACCACCACATACCCAATCTCGTGCACGAAGACACCATCACTAGCATCCACTTGTCCAGATCTAAAACAAGGTTTTAAATTAAATAAACTTAACTTAACTCTCAGTTTTAACCAAACTGAACAAAGAAAACAAAACTTGGAAAATCAAAAGAGTTTTTCCCCAAAAACTGACAAGAGAAGCTTGTCTGTTCACTAACGTTCTATAGACTTGCATGGCTAAGCAAAAACTACAGAACAAAAATATCAATACAAGGATTCTATCTTAGGCATAAGTGTATGAATCTGATTTAGGATAAGCCACAATCATTGGGCTGTAACTAACTATGCACAGAACAAAATTACTTCATAAAATAGCATGCAACAGTATCATTGTACTTCGAAAATCTAAAGTATGAAAATCTGGGATCAATATGGTGCAAGAGGATGCTTGCCTTGATAGTAATAAACCACTTGTGCAGTTTCTGGAGCCTCAAAAATAGATTCACTCATGCCAGCTATACCAGAATGTAAAAAGAGCAATAATCAAATAACCAGCAAGAACAACTCCAGAGGACAACGCTGAAAAGATGCATGATTAAAGTATTAAAGTGCGAACTAACAAAATGCTTACGTTATAACTATCTTAGTGAAGATAATAACCTAGCTTAAACTTACTAGCACTAACTGACAAATATTTAGAGGCTACAGACTTTGGCTGCAGATTTTGTCGGTCTGCCCAACAACATAACATTAGAGGCAAAGACTGATTTGTTTTGCGGATTTGAAAGCACAATAAGCAAAAGACTTTAGCTTAAACTACAACGGTTGGGTAGGA
This sequence comes from Ampelocalamus luodianensis, assembly GCA_036346255.1. Lineage (NCBI taxonomy): Eukaryota > Viridiplantae > Streptophyta > Magnoliopsida > Poales > Poaceae > Ampelocalamus > Ampelocalamus luodianensis. The sequence goes on from CM070637.1 coordinate 29,591,651, forward strand.
GTCTACCTGGATGGGGAGATTGAATAGAAGAGCTCAAGAGCTTAGAAACGATATGAAAGACCAAAAAACGATAATAAGATGATATCCTCCGACAAGGTAATCTGGTCATGGATTCAAGGGGTGAGTGATTGAGATAGGTTACATAACTCCATAAGAAGCTCAAAACGAAAGGAAATAAGAAATGGCTCACCCACCAGAGTTGGAGACGAAAGGGATAAAAACCGGCCGAAACAGAAGATCTTCGAAATTCAATCAACCTGTTTGACCAAAGATGGAAATAGTTTAGGGGTTTTGCTCTTTAGATCATATGACACGATGTGATGCAAAAGAGCTAACGAAAAATCTCACCGGAGCAAAGAAAACCACCACGGCGGCGCCCCGGATGTGCTCTGGATAGCTCAACTGACAAGCTCTCGCTTTAAATCTACAAACAATGCCACAGACTCCCATTAACATGGTGAATAAAGCATTGAAAGAGTTAAACAAAGTGAGAGTGAGAAGGCTATGCCGGAGATGAAGAAGAAACACTGCGGTAGCAAAAAGGACGAAGGTGAGCTCTAGGGTTTAAATAGCCAACTCGCTGGAGAAGGAGAGGCGAGTCCATGAGGGTCCTCTAGGCAGCAATGTAGTGCCAAGTGGCAAACACATGCTGCAAAACGCACGGTGCAACGCCACCTCTCGGCGACGAGCTCGACGCTAGCGCAAATGCCCTAAGGAAACACAGATGTGCCATTGACACGCGAGCCCTACTGTCAGTCTCAGTAACGACACAGAACAGCGAGCTCAAACAATTGTGGATCGTCCGATCCAATTTGAACGGCTCAAATTGATTTCGATGTTCGGATGATTCGAACATCACATTCAATTAGGACGGCCTGATTGCATTTGAATGGCCCATATTGAGTGGTACTTTCAAGTGGTCCGAATGACACCAACTCATAGGGACCCTGCGATTGAAAACCAGCGGTCACTCAAACTAGCGCTTTAAGTTTCAACTCAATAAGAGCGGCACCGTTGGATCTGGTTTGAATGGCTGAGATCAATGGGTGTTTCGGCAGTCCGAACGGCCCAATTGATCCTGGTGGTTGTTCTCGAATCCAAAGGCTCACGAGTGTGTTGGGCTTTTCCATTTGGTAATGGTTTGGCCCGATAAAACGTGCATCGCCCAATTTAGATCTACGCCCAGATTGTAGCAAAGGAGGTCTGGACGGTTACGATTAGAACAAGGGAGGACCTTAACGGTTAAGATCGATCAAGGGAGGACCTTGACGGTTAAGATCAGCTCAAGGAGGTCTGAACGGTTCGATAGAGTCGAGGGAGGACCTTAACGGTTAGATGAGCTCAAGGTGGTCTTAGCGGTAGATTTGATCTTAAGGGAGGTCTGAACGGTTAGATCAGCTCAAGGAGGTCTGAACGGTTAGATATGATCTGAGCAGCCTGTTGAGAATCGGACGGCTCGCGCGTGTTGAAAGTTGGGACTGAGCCCTAACGTGACAGTGCTGGTTTCAAAGGCACGCGTCTGAACTTCAACCAAAGTGTCTCAAGTCGCTACAGTACCGAAGAGGCTAGGGCTAAGTTTACAGGTTGACTAGACTCAAAACCAAATTCAAAACTTTGATCGGGGTTTAAAAAAATATGAAATAAATTTATAAAAATACAAAATTTTTCAGAGAGGCTACTGGGATAATATATGTCCTAGATAAATTTTGAAAACCCCTGTTTCTCGTTTTAAAATACTAAAATGATTTACTGAAACCAAATAGGTTTGTTTAAAGAACCAAGATTTTTCTTATGCTCAAAAATAATCCCTAGAAGTTTGAAAAAATTCATTTTTACTCAAGATGATTTATCTAGTGTTTGATAAAAATACTTCCTGGTCTTAAAACAAGCATAGACTTTGCATTTTCTTTTGAAGTTTCAAAACAAGGCTAAGGTTTGGGTCAAAAATGGAGGTTTTAAATAGTAACAAAGTACCCAAGTTTCCAAAAATGACCAGCAATGCTATGAAAGGCATTTTATTATTGTTCAATAAAACTGGGGCTGTTACAATATTGAGCATTTAAGATAAATTTTGGAGAAACTCAGAGTGCATCAACTGTATGCCAAGTTCAGTAAATGTGATTTTTGGAAGAAGGAAGTCGATTTTCTTGGTCATGTGATGACAGTTGAAGGAGTCGCAATTGACCCTGGTGAAGTTAAAGTAGTGTTACATTGGGAGCCGCCCAAGATAGTAACGCAGATTTGCAGTTTCTTAGGAATGGTGGGTTATTATAATCGTTTCATCGAAGGATTCTTAACGATTGCTAACCCTCTTACATAATTGTTAAAGAAAGAGAAAAAGTTCACTTAGACCCTAGCTTGTGAGGAAAGTTTTCAAGAATTGAAGAAACGTCTGACATCAGCCCCAATGCTAATTCTGCCAGATATTCGAAAGGATTTTGACATCTATTGTGATGCTTCGCATCAAGGATTAGGTTGCGTCATGATGCAAGAAGGAAGAGTTGTCGCTTATGCGTCAAGACAATTAAGACCTCACGAAGAGAATTACCCCACCCATGATCTGGAACTAGCTGCCGTAGTGCATGCTTTGAAAATTCAGCATCATTACCTCATTAGTAATTGCTGTGAGGTTTAAACAGATCATAAGAGCTTGAGGTATATCTTCACTTAGTCGGATCTGAACATGAGGCAGAGAAGATGGTTGGAGTTAATGAAGGATTATAATCTCATAATCCATTACCATCCCACAAAGGCCAATGTAATTGCAGATGCTTTAATTCGTAAGAGTTACTGCAGTGCTTTGTAAGTAAAAGAAATCTGCCCAGAACTTCACAAGGAATTCTAGAAGCTAAAATTGGAAATTGTGTATAAAGAATTTGTGGCCAGTTTAGAAGTGCAGTATACTCTGGAGAAGCAAATTCGTGTGGCCCAACCAAATGACCTAGGAATTTCAGACATCAAGAAAAAGATGGTAGAAGGAAAATTCAAAAATTTCACAAAGGACGATCAAGATATACTTTGGGTCAATGGTCGTATCTGTGTACAGATGTTGATGGTCTAAGACAGCTAATCTTAAAGGAAGCTCATAACTCGAAGTATTCTATTCATCCTGGAGCACTAAGATGTATCAGGACATCAAGAATAAATTTTGGTGGCCAAATCTAAAGCGAGAAGTCGCAGAGTTCATTGTCTTGTGCGACGTATGTGAGAAGGTAAAGGCAGAACATCAGAGACCAGTAGGTCTGTTGCAACTCCTAAAGATTCTAGAGTGGAAATGGGAAGAGATCGGAATGGATTTTGACGAGGATCTAATAATCCTCATTTTGCTATTTATCTGTAATTGGTATTATTGTTAAATATGATGTCACACGGCTATTAAGCATACCCCTTATAGTTGTTGTTAAGAAACCAGGCCCAGGACCGAGAGTCCTAGCCCAAGGTGGGCTCCTCATCCCAAACCCTAGCAGGGTCTCTAGGCTATAAATAGGGGGTGCGATTCACTGTAAAGGATTGATGGTTTGATGAAGGAATAAAGAGAAGCAAGAAGTCCCCCTACATCTCTGTGTTCAATCACTTGTTCTGTTCTTGTGATTCATGCAAGGTTCTTACGATTCTGAGTTTGTCTACGAGGTAATCGCTCGGACTGGACTCGCCACTGGCGGTTCCTCAACACGTTATCAGCACGATCGACTCTCCTCGCATCGAAAACGTAACCGTCGATGAACGACACTCATAGATTGAATTGTTTTTCTAGATCGCTTTCAATTCTACAATTGTTGCTTTCTAGATTGTTTTTTATGGTGCAAATCCTCTCTAATCTACCACGAGCCGACTTGAAGTCACCGGCCAAGCCGATCGGTTGGATTGCATGAAAGAGATGATGTTGATTGCACCATAGATCATCGCATGAACAGAAATTGTATGAACAGTATGTATCGCATGAAACTCAAAAAAAATTGTTGCCCTCGACGGCTCCTCGGTCGCCGGATGCCGATCGCCGCAAGAACCAGGCGGCGATGCCCCGCGACGGCTCACCTCCGCGCCACCACCCGAAGTTGGCATCGCGTACTCATACCCGCATGAAAGCCCTGCCCTCCGGCCACCGGCTCCTGCGTGCTTGCAGCACCACCCACGGCACCAGCATGTCAACCCACCGGCTTGAAGACGGCCACCCGACCTCCCCGCCGCACAGAACAACCACCGGCTTGAAGCCGTTGTTTCACATCACCCAAAGCAAAAAGAAGAAGAAGAAAAAAAAAGGGGAGCAAGGGGAGTCGCCGTTGCCCCGCACATTGCCGCAGCACGGCGTCGCCTCCATGACCGGCCCACAGCCGACGACGCCGCCGCATCTGACACCAAAGAGGCATGCGCCCGTCGCCGGCCTGAAGTCGCGCGCCGATCACGGAGCCCCCCCCCTCGCGCCATCTCTGCACAGGAGGCGCCGCTACGCGCCTTGAACCGGCCGCCGCCGTCGCTTGGGGCCTCCGCATGGGTCCATGCACGCGTAAGGAGCCGCTGGCCCCGACCGCCTCGCAGCACCACCGTCGGTTGCTTCTTGGCTCCGGGAGCCAGCGCTGCCGCCTCGCGTAAAGGAACGCACTGCCGCGCCTTGAACCGGTCGCCACGGACCGCGGCTGGAGTGCCGCCCGCACCGAGGCTGGAGCACCGCCAGGCCCGAGCTCAGAGCCGCCGCACAGCTTGGAGCGTCGCGCCGCACCGCTTAGAGCCACCGCCGGAGCCGTCCGTTCGGAGCACCGAGCAGCCGACCGCTCGCGCAGCCGCGACGCCTGGAGCCGCCGCTCCCGGCCTTGAAGCCGCGCCGTCACGCACGGACTCACCCGCATCACGTGCGTGCACCACCCACCGCCTGCCGCTTCCTCCCGAGCCCACTCACTGTTGGCTCCCACGCACCGCCGTGTGTTCGTCGGCCGCCTATAGCGCCGCTGGTTAGCCGTGCCCGAATGCGCTGCCACGCTCTCACCGGATGCCTCACCCACGCGACACCTCTGGCCCGCAGCCGCCTCGCCGCGCCACTCCCGCCGGGTCGCCGCGTGCGCCGTCGGCCACCAAAGGCGTTGAAGCCGCCATGGAGGGAGCCGTCGCTTCCTGTGAGGACCGGGGTAGGGTTTCCCTTCTCGAAGCTGGTCTTTTGGGCCAGGTGGAAAGGTCTATTGGGCCGACATATGGGCTCGTTGGAATCGGTCCAGTGAACCGAAAAAAGGGAAATCCTGAAATTTGCAAAAAGGCCCTCGGGTTGTTCTGAAATTGCGCAAAATTTTCTCAGAACTGAAAAATTTGCACGTAAACCCTCCAAATTCTGAAAATTACGAGAATTTTTCTGGGATAAAGAAATTCTTGCAGAATAAACCCTCAAAAAATGAAAAATTACGAAAATTTTCTCTCAGAACTGAGATTTCATGTTTTAACCCCTGGAAATTGTAGAATTTGCCGAAAATTTATTTTCCAGCAGAAAAGGGTCTCAGGAATTCAAATTTTGAATCAATTTTGCAGTTGAAGCATGTTTAACTCTATTATTGTTATTTCTATGCAATTTATGTATCGCATTTACTGTTTTTGATTATATGTGATTGTAAGTATTGTTTTTAATCACTGAAATAGCAGTAAATCATGTAAATGCTTAGAAAAATATGGGATCACGAACCGCGAGTTCGAACAGCATTATGAGAATTTTGTAACCATTTTATGCAGATTACTAGCAGTAATCTTATGAACTTTTTGTATGAATATGAAGATGACTGGCATCACGAATCAGGAATTCGAAGAACTGACCGAGCATGGCCAGAATTTGTACAGAATTTGTACCAATCTTCAACTCTGTGATAATGTAATCACGGATGAGTAGAAGATGGAGAAGACTTTCTACTTTTCACCCAAACGCGGTGTAATCCGCACGCAACTATCGTCAAGACGGCTACATGAAGTATGCCGAATTAATTGACATCATGCAAGTTGCGGAAGCTCAAGATAATGTTCTAAGGAAGAACTACATCTCACAGCCACCTGATAGCAATGTTGGCCAAGAAGCCAATTCTGGCAACTACAAGATGATGAAACCTCTCACGAAGGAGAGTGGCAAGAAGGGTAAGGTCGTGGGTCGCATATTATTGATGCTTTTCGGTCTAAGAAGAAGGGCAAATGACAGCATGAGGCACACCTCGCCATTGCAGGCACAGAGGGTCCACAACCGTTAGTCGCACTCATGGATGTGCACAGCCCATAGCAACCCCCATTATCCCTCATTTGGACATCACAGTGGCCGCATCTGTAGTTGCCCAAAGAGGAGAAGATCGCCATAGAGTAGATTGAGGCAGAAGTTCCTGAATACTTCGCCTATTAGACCTAGTGCACGCACTGTACCCGGATCTTTTATAGAAACTTGAGTTTGTAATTGAAGCAGAACTTTGAATTATTGAATAATGGTTGCAAGCTCTAGGAGAGCAAAGCATTAAATTCTTATTATGAGTCTTACAAGACTTATTTTCCTGTCTTTATAATAGCAAGTTACGTTCTGATATCTAAAGTATTTTATTTATGTGTTGCTTGCTTTCTGCTACATATTAATAAAGTACATTATATTAGAACGCGTGTGGCGTCCTATGGAGGAAGTGTGCTTAGCAGGTAGCGGCATGACAAATACCATCCTGAAAGAAACGGAATTTTTTTTAGTCGATCAGCAAGAATGCTAGTAGTCTTACGACAGTCGCAGGCAGCGATACTTGTATAATAGGCTCAAGAAGGGCCATAATTATACTCCCAATGGGCACAACATTAGTCATTGAAGAAGACTTGTTGTACCCAGAATCGACTAGAACTCTCAAGGATATTCGCGCTAACAGTTTCTATGTAGAGACTGAAGAAGAGTATGGTAAGCAATACCTACTCATTGAAAAGCATGAAGAAAGTGGAACAATGGCATTAGAATACCTTCCTTCATATGAAACTGGGCTATACTGCACTAATATTAAGGCACCTGCAGCCTGTACTGCCCTGAAAACCGTATTTAGAAGCTCTGAACTTTTCTATCTCTAGCATGATGATTATGACACCTAGATCTTAGGATAATGAGAGATATTATTAACAATTCACAGGGACATAATATGAATGTAAAGAATTTCCCGAATCAGGAAGATTTTGTGCCCCGCATGTGCCACCGGGAAATTAATTACTAGACTTTTCGCTCTGAAAGCGAAGAATGAAGTCCCTGCATCCCTGGACCGTATTGTAACATCCCAAGTTTAGGCTTGTGTTTCAAATGTAAGAAAAAGTGTAGATATTAAAAACTTTTCTTACATCTTGTATTTCATGTATGTTATGAGGAACTCTTGTAAGAGAATTATGGAAATACAAATCACAAGCTATTTTTGGTCTAAACCTTGCCCATCAAAAACTTTCTTGTCAAATCTTGTGATCATTCTCTGAAAATATTTTTCCTACGTTCTAGGGATGCTGTGTGACCCCTCTGAAAAATTTCACAATTTTTAGATATTGTTTGAATATTTTTAAGAGGTTAGTCAAACCAGTTTGACTCTGAGGCAAACCCTAGCTCAGAACCTTGCAGAATTTCTAGAGGGAATTGCACTGCATAAAAACATCTGAAAATTTTATACAAGCTCAACCTTTAGGTTAGAAAGCTCCTGTAAAAATTTAAGAATTTTTGGAGTTGTTTTGCTACCTTAAACAATTCCCTAAAAATAAGCTCAATTCAAAACCCTAATTTCAAACCCTAGTCTGAGTCAGACTCGAGTTAGACTCGGGCTCGACTACTTGACTCGGTCGAATCTGGTCGTCCAGCCGCACTCGGGCTCGGCGTTTGGGCGTGTGCTTTTCAACCGTTGGATCTCCATCAGGCGGTCCTCGTTCGATGAGACTTTCGGACCTCAAGAGAGCCGCCTTAAACCTCAGCCGTTAGATCTCCATCTAACACTCACGACCTCCCCTACCGTTTTTAAACCTCCGGACGTTTTGAGAAATCCTAACCATCCATTTCTGATCGAACCCCTCATGACCACCCCAACCTCCTCTGTTCTTCTTCCTCGTCACGCCGTGCGAGCGTGCGCCATGGCAGGTGAGTAGGGTAGGCACTAGTCATGTCGTGGGGCCCCGCAACGGCTCTGTGCACGCCTTTTTCAACCTTGTCAGCGTTTAGCTCTGACTTTAATTGCTCCTCTCCTCGTTTTCGCACGGGGCAGAGCCCTTTTGTCCCGTCGCCATTAAACCTAAGTCCTCGCACGGCCGTTGACACTTGAGCTACTTGAGGGCCTCGAGTTCCTCCATTGGCTTCCCCGTTACACCTGTTTGTCACCCCCTAGCTCCCTCTCTGCCTAGTGAGCCAAAGCACCGTGAGCGCCTCTTATGCTCTTGTCGGTCGTGGAGCTCCATTAGCGACCTTGGTGCTCCAGTGGTTCCCTGGCTCTCTTTCTCGCATCGTTTGGACCACCTTATCGTTTCGAGCAAATCCCCTAACTTGATTTCAAGTTGCTTACACAGGGGCAGCTTGAATTGAGTTTGCGCGGATTTCGACCGTAGGCAGTCCCCTTCGTCTCTAACTCCGGTGAGTGTCTCCCTTGTCAATTTAAGTGCTTGTGGACCTCCTATGGGCCCTCATGGAGCTCTTTTAACATCTTGTGGCCTTTCTTTTTGCTCAGGACGCACCTCACCGGGTTCTTCCTCATCTCCAGCGTCGGTCTCCACCGCCAGGACTTCTCCGAGCTCCTTCGGACCTCCCCTGCATCCAGGTGTGTTCGCGATAACCCCGTAGTGCTCGAGAATCTGTTAGATTAGATCGTAACGGACCTTTTTCGCATTTTCGTATTTTGCCATAGTAGCTCCTCCGCCCCTCTCCGGCTCGTTGACGTTTCAGGCCAGCTCTGCCATCGAGAGTGCCCTCGTTTGGTTCGCAATAGTATTTTGCACATTTTGATACCTTGGCTTCGCACCGTCGTGGCCGTGGTCGCCGACGGCGAACCGGTGGGCAAAGTGCGGTGCTCTGTACTGTTGTCGTTTTTTCGACAAGTCCCTGGACCTCTTGAGTTCAATCTCAGCCGTTGATGATCTTTGTAGGATAGCTCTTAGCCGTAGGATCTTTCTTGGTAAAACATTAGTGCCAGGACCTCCCCCCAGGTTAGATCCTAGCTGTTTAGGACCTCCCTGGTTCAATCTTAGCCGTTAGGATCAACCCCGTGCGAAAAGACCACCCCGTTGTCATTTTTGTAAAAACTACCCTCGGGACCTCCCTTGGGGTCCTCTTTGCAAAAGACCACCCCTGGTCATTTGTAAAGAAAACCCCAGGACCTCCCCTTTCTGCGAGCCTTAACCCTTAAGACCACCCTCGGGCAGATCTTGATTGTTTAGGGCCTCCTAGTGGAGATCTGAGCCGTTAAGACCTCCCTCTGTTAAGGCGTTATCTTTGAAGACATCTCTCGTGTAGATCTTGACCGTTGAGACCTCCCACTGTGAGATCTTAGCCGTCGGGACCTCCCAGTCTAGATCTAGGCCATCCAGGACCTCCTCTGGTAGATCTTAGCCGTCCTGGACCTCCTCCGTTAGATCCTTAGCTTTAGGACCTCCCCTCAGCTCTGGACCGTTAGATCTAGATCTAACAGGCTAGACCTCCTTGGCACGTTTAAAGTTCTATATGTTCTGATCCTTTTGTGCGGTTCATCTCTAGGTCTGCGGCTCTGGTGGCGCGAGCAATCGAACCTCCGACCGGAGCTCCCATTGTGAGCCGCTCATCTTTAGATCTGCGGACCACATTTGTTGGATCGTTCAGACCGCCGAACACCTCCTTTGTTGAGGGCCGTTGGATCTAAATCCAACAGTAGCTACCATGTTAGGGCGTGCGCATGCGCTGTGTTGCAGAGCGCGTGGGCCGTTGGATTCCAGATCTGCGGCCCACGTCTGTCCATGTCATTTCGTTTTTGATCAGTTTGTTTTAAATCCGGTAAGCTTTTATTTGCCAACTGAAAATTGTATTAAACTTGGAAATGTCATAACTAATTCATTTTAATTCCTTTTTAGATATTTCCAGCTGTGTTAAATTCCTGTTTAACTAAAGTTTAATCTAAAAATATAATTAGACATTGTTCTGTGCCAGAAAATTTTGTAAATAATATTAACTTGTTTTAGTCATTATTTGGTATTCCAGAAATTCAAATAAAACTTGTAAAATGCAAAACTTTTTCTGTATAACTCCAAATTGGGCAAACTCAAGTTTGTAAAAATCCTTTGTTAGTACACTTTAATATGGAATAGGTTTTGTTCATGTCTTTGCCTCTGAAAAATGATATGCTCTAGTTTCATAACTTAGGAAAATCATAAGTAATTCATTTTAACTCTAAATTAAGTAAATCTAGTTTTGCTGTCATTAGAATGCCATGTTCTGCCTACCATAAAAATTTCATGTTCTAGATCTTTCTAGAAAATTGTGCCATGAACAATAACCGAAATTAATTTAATTAGAATTTTTCACACTGAAAGAAATTGTTTAGGCTATAACTTTTGCATGTTTAGTCCAAATTGAATAATTCTTGTTGCTAAATTCATTTAAAATCATACCCTTGCTGTTGTGTAAATTTTATGGAATTTGGATGACTTTGGTTTTTGGATTTCTTTCGGTGTTACTCGTTCTTATTAGATTTTCGCATTTTTGCGTTAGGTTCTGAAGAATTTGTCGAACCCGAAAGTGACCCTCTGCAGCAAGAGGACATCCAGCAAGGCAAGTAGATGTAGGATCATTTGATCATATTTCTCCTATTATTTTCAAAGTCTAATATGTTGTTTGAAAATTCTACGTATGCATTGCTATCTTGTGTTAAACTATTGTTGATTAGTTGACCCATTAGATGCATAATCTGTAGGCAAATGTTTATCCTCTAGGACTGAGCCTAGGATTATTCTTGCTATGATTTTGGGTCCGTTGGATGAGCCCTTGTCACTTAGTAGTTTATGAGTCAATATTGCTTAGTCTTGCTTAGCTATCGGTAGAATTGGGCGGTTGTCGACTTAGTCGATAACCTTGATCACACAAACTTATTATAACTTTATTTTAGCATTGTGCTATGTTTAATTGTGAAAGCTAAAAACTGAAAACAAAATGATTTGGACTTGGGCACAATGGTATGTTGGTCTGTTTTTGGGTGTGACTGGAATGGTGCCCGAATCAACAAGGACCGAACATCTTGTTACACTAAACCAAGCATTCTTGCGTGCTAACCATACTAGAGGGTATGGGACCTCTCTTGACTAAGTACTTTGGCGTGTGTTAGCTCCGAGTCGTAGGAGCTTGTAGGAGGGAAGATGTTGGGAGCATTGTAGTTGTCCAAAAGCTTTACCCCGGGTGGGTAGTTGTCTTTCGGCTTTACAATGTAAGCGCATGGGTTTCTATCCATACGAGCGGCTCGTAGTTGATACACAATATTGGAAACATCTCGCAGGACTTAGCCGTGTCAGCATACCTTTGGAAGTGTGCTAATCTTATGGCTTAAAGGCGATCTGAAGTGTGGGTACATTGTTACAACCCTGCAGGGTTTGATTTATTTGAATAGCCTCGTCCTAGGTTATTGTAACACCCCAACTCAGCACGAGCCTGGAATGCCACTATCCTAAACTAAACCACAAAATTTCGACAGAACCTCTTTGGTATACGAAGATACCGGAGGTTCTTCACAAGAGTTCATAGAACAATAATAAAATCATATATAAGACTTATTCATAAATCCTAATTAACCAATTAAGGTAACACCTTGGCTATTCAGAAGCCAAGATGCTACCTACCAACTTAACATAAACCATACAGCATAAACTTTCTCAACAACGTCAATCAATCCTCAAAGATCAGAAAAGAATACCATCCATGACTAGATTTATTTATTACAATCTGAAAGTTAACATAATAGAGTCTTTAATTATTCTTGCAATGGAACTAAGGTGAAGTGCATTATTCGAGTAGTGCATGTCTACTCCCTCCCCAAGAGATCTTCATCAACGATCACCTAGAAATAGATAAACAAAGCAAGGGTGAGTCCAAGACTCAGCAAGCACAATGATTAATGAAACATAAACCAATAAGAATAAGACCTACTCGGCATCAACATTGATCATAACACAAATGAGTACTTATGAAGGCATGAAATGAATGCTTAAAATCAAGGGAATGGACTGCACACACACATATATCGCAGATAGTCAGTGAACACCCGTCGGTGTTCACTCAAGCCCGCATCTTAACAAAAATGCGCGGATCCACTTCCCGTATGAAGAACGTTTCATACGGGTGTCCAACATTGCCCATCTTGGAATTAATGGGTCTTACTCAACCATCCTGGAATTGATGGTCTCCCTCATCCACTCGTGGATCGGCAAATGATAATGAATGCATGAAACAACTTATTGAATAAAACAATATCATCATTTCTATTCATGAATTCAACACAAGAGACAAAACATGGATATTTCACTTCATACTACACAAAAGTTATCACAGCACGCTCATATCAATAACCACAATGCACAATCATTTAGATTAACAAAGCACTTGCCTTCCGCGTTGAGACGCGTTAGCTGGAAGCGATGGCGTTCCTAAACTCGAAGCTCCGCCGCCTAACCAATGAAATAAATTCAATAAGAACACCAAAAATACCCATTTCTACTAACCGACGTTATACATTGCTTCCCTGATGACTCTAGTCATTAATACAAAGCTTAAACTAAAATCAATGTTTTCAGCTATAAAACTGTCCCTGGACAGCAACACGACAATTAACGTAACTCCGTGTCAGGAAGTCAAAAAGTGGTAAACCCAATTTGTGTAGCTTCTTAACTGACTAATCTACAATACTCTAGTTGACGTGATAAACCAATTTGGCCAATTTAATAGGTTAATAATTGTTTGAACTTTCGGTCCAGAATCTGTCCACAGAACGAACAGCAGAATTAAAAAGATCATAACTTTTATTAGGTAGCTCCAAATTGAACGTTCTTTACCAATCTGAAAAGCTCATCGAATCCTCTACAATAACCTAGTTGGGTGAACGTTCAGTTTCAACCAATTTCCCTCTCATAATTTAGGAAATAACCAGACAGTTTATTCTCGTCAGGTTTCTGGCAGCAGGTACTAAAACATCCATAACTTTTGACTCAGACGTCGGAATCAAGTAAACTTGGTGGCCACTGAAACTTAAGAACGAGGCCTAGATATCTCTAGGAGACCAAACCTTCAGATTCTGCCTAAAAACAACCGAAACAACCCCTCCAACATACTGGACAGAACTGAACAAAACGCGGACAGACTGGAAATTAACAAAACTACTCGCTCACTTAACGAATGACTTCTAGAAATCCCAAGAACACATCATTACCCTTGATGACGTGGGAGATGATGCTGAGCGAGCCTCGAAGAAGAAGTTGGTGGTCATTTCCTCTTCTTGTTCCACAGCCCACGATCGTCGTCCCCGATCCTTGCGAAGACCGGCAATGGAGGGAGACCAACACCGCAGCGGGGAAGATGTCGTGAGGGGCAGCACCACGTGAGAACACCAGGGAGGGGAGGAGGCAGGGCGCACAGGAAGGGGGAGGCCAAAGGAGGCGGCGGCCAAGGGGGGAGGGACGGCCAAAAGAGGGAGAGGGGCTAGGGTTTGGCAAAGGGGGAGAAAAGGGGTAGAGTCCCCCCCTTGGCCGGCCACTAGGGGTCCAAATGGGCCTCTAGCCCAGGCCCAGGTTGGCCTAAAATAGCAGATAACCCCTCCTTTCCCGAGACAATTCACTAATCCAATTGTTTCCTCTCCCTAAAGATAAATTTTCATTCTCAAAGTTTAATCCGGAGTATTACACTCTACCCCCCTTAGCAGGATTCGACCCCGAATCTAATCGTCATCATACAAAGAAGATAACTGGAATTGAACTTAGGAATTAAGGTTACACACCTGTCGAAACAAGTCCGATACTCGACGCGCATGCGAGATTCCGCTTCCCAAGTGGCTTCTCTCACCGATGGGACCAAAGTACCTTGACAAACTTGTGGTTTTATTTCTCGTAACCCGCTCGACACCTATAGAATCTTCTCTGTCGTGACTCAAAAGTAAGATCCTCGCTCAATGTTCAAAGGCTCTAAGGGAATTGCATGCTCGTGGTCTCTAAGAACTTTCTCAAAGATAGACACATGAAACACATTATGAACTCCGCGCATGGACTCGGGAGATCCAAGCGATAAGACAATTTCCTGATTCGTGCCACGATTGGGAATGGTCCAATGTACCTCGGACTAAGCTTTCCTTTGGTACCAAACCGCACGACACCTCCGGTAGGCGATACCCTGTAAGAACCTCGTTTCCCACTTCGAATTCCAACTCTCGCTTCTCACATCTCGCATAACTCTTCTGCTGGCTCTGAGCAAGCTAGCGATTCTTCCCGATCTCTGCTACTCTAGTCACGCTTTCTTGAACCTGGCCAGACCCAAAACAGCCCGCTCTCCAACTGCATCCCAACACAATGGAGATCTGCATCTCCGCCCATAGAGAACCTCAAATGGTGACACTCGAATACTGGCGTGATAGCTATTGTTATAGGCGAACTCTGCCAAAGCCAGGTGATCTTCCCAACCACCCTTCCAGGATAAAACACAACACCTGAGCATATCTTCTAAGGTTTGGATTGTACGCTCAGACTGACCATCTGTCTTTGGGTGGAATGCAGTACTAAGACGGAGTTGCGTGCCCAAAGCACTATGCAAGCTCTCCCAAAACTTGGAAACAAATTTGGCATCTCGGTCGGAAACAATAGTCTTTGGCACCCCGTGCAACCGTACTATCTCTCGTACATAGAGTGGAGCCAAATCGCTCGCAGAATTGGTTGTTCGAATGGGAATAAAATGTGCAGACTTACTGAATTGGTACACTATAACCCAAATAGCATCCTTCCCTCACTGAGTGCGAGGTAATCCAACTACAAAATCCATGGAGAAGTCATCCCATGGCCACACCGGAACCTCTAAAGGTTGCAACAATCTGCTGGCCGCTTATGTTCAGCCTTAACTCACGGGCGATTCCACACGAGGCCACATATCGCGCAATATCGACTTTCATTCTCTTCCACCGTAAGCTCTTCTTCAAATCTTTGTACATTTTGGTCTCACCTAGATGTATCAGATACGTGTACTGTGTGCTTCCTTTAGAATCTCATCTTTAACTCTGTGCCCCTGTGGCACACAAAGGCGACCTTTAAATCGCAAAGCACCGTAATCATCTATACCAAAATGGCCTTGCTTGCCTTCATCTAGGCGCTTCTCACACGCTGGAGCATCCGATCATGTGTTGTGCTTCCGTGCACTGCTCGGAATGGTCGACTCAAGAAGCAAACGGGTCTCGGACTCGACGGTACCCGCAAAGCAAAAAGATATATCCATACGCTCAAAATCAATGACAAGACAACTGAGGGTAGGAGGGGTCGCCTTACGACTTAGAGCATCTGCTACAACATTCGCCCTCCCTAGGTGATACTGAATAGTGAGATCATAGTCTTTTATCAACTCTAACCACCTTCTCTGTCTCAGATTCAAATCTTTTTGCGTAAAGATGTATTTCAAACTCTTGTGATCAGTGAAAATGTCACAAGACTCACCGTACAAATAATGGCGACAGATCTTTAAAGCAAGTACTACTGCTGCAAGCTCTAGGTCATGAGTAGGATAATTCTGTTCATGTTTCTTCAACTGCCGCGACGCATAGGCAATCACCTTGCCATCCTGCATAAGTACACAACCAAGCCCAACTCTAGATGCATCTGAATAAATAGTGAACCGCTTCCCTGGTTCAGGAAGAGTGAGAATTGGAGCGGTCACCAATCTATCCTTCAAAGCACAGAAACTTCGTTCGCACGCGTCAGTCCACTGGAACTTGACCCCTTTCTGTGTCAACTATGACATTGGTCTAGCAAGGGTAGAGAAACCCTCCACGAAACGCCGATAATAACCAGCTAAACCCAGAAAACTCCTCACTTCTTTTATATTAGTTGGTCTTTTCCATTCCACCACTGTTGAGATCTTACTTGGATCAACTGAAATGCCCTCTTGATTGATTACATGGCCCAGAAACCCAACTTCAGAAATCCAGAATTCACATTTCTTCAGTTTGGCATAAAATTGATTCGCTCTTAGGGTCTCAAGTACCAACCTCAGGTGCTGAGCATGATCTTCTTTCGTCTTGGAATAAATCAGGATGCCATCAATGAATACTATGACGAAGTCATCAAGGTAAGGGTGCAACATACTATTCATGGTTTCCATGAAAACTGCAGGAGCATTGGTTAGCCCAAAAGACATAACCTTATACTCATAATGACCATACCTTGTACAGAAAGCCGTCTTCTCAATATCTTGCTCTCGAACTCTAATCGATTATAACTCGATCAAGGTCAATTTTGGAGAATATTTTAGCTCCTTCAACTGATCAAAGAGATCCTCAATACGGGCAAAGGATATTTATTCTTCACAGTTGCTTGGTTAAGAGCCCGGTAATCCACACACATACGCCAACTACCATCCTTCTTCTTAGTGAAAAGAACAGGAGCTCCCCACGGCGAAACACTACGCCGAATCAAACCTTTGGATAGCAAACCATCCAATTGCTTTTTCAACTCCTCCTGAAAGGGACGCGCCAAACGATATGGAGATATAGAAATAGGTCGGGTTCCCGGAACAAGATCTATCCGGAACTCCACTTTACGCTCGGGAGGTGTAACAGCCCCAAGTTTATAAACAGTGATAAAATGCTTTATGAACAGTAATGAGGTGTTGTCCATAGCATTACTGTTCATTTCTACAATTTGGGCAGCATGTTACAAATTGAAGACCTTCCTTTTTGCCAAAAATCCCAAAAGAACCATTTAAAGTCTTAAAGGAATACAAGATAAAACTTGTATTATGACTGGGAAGTATTTTTATTAAAGCTTAAATAAATTATCTTGGTTGAAAATATTTTTGGTTGCATTTTTAGAAATTATTTTGACTTAAAGCAAAATAATTATCTTTAAATGAATATTTTTGGGCTAAAATAAATATTTATGTATTTTACAAAGTGATCATGTGATTTTAAAATTTATCTGGGAAATATATCTTCCCAGTAGCCTTCAGTAAAAGTTTCATGATTTTACAAATTTATTTGCTATTTTTAAAAGCCCAGTCAAACCTTTTAAGCTTTTGAATAGGTTCTGGTCAACTAAACCGGTTTGAATCCAAACCTGGTACTGTAGCGACTCACACCTTTGTGGTTGGGTCCAACCCTTTAAACCTGGTCCGGCTCTGTCATGCTCGGGCGCGAGCCCGAATTCCACGCGTGATGTGAACCGTCGATCTTCAATCGAACGGGCGAGGCTATAACTCCCCGTGAGCTGTCCACGTGTGCGTTTTAATCTCCGCCACTGGATCTTGATCTAACGATTGAGATCAGTGTGTGCAATTGGACAACTCCGGAGCCCTTCTCAATCTCCACCGTTCATTCTCGATCCAACAGCGCATCCCTTTTTGTTTTAGACTTAAAGGCGCGCTTTTATCCGAGCCGTCATATTAAAATCCTACGGCTTTTCCTTTTTACCGCGTGTTATTAAGGCCCGCGCTCCTCTGGGCCGTTAGATCTTCATCGTGTGGTCCAGATTGGTGTATGCATTCGGACGACTCCGGATCCCCTCACGATCTCAGCCGTCCATTCTTGATCTAACCGCGTCGCTCGTTTCATTTTGAAATCAAAGCGCGCTTTATATGGGCCTTTGATTTAAATCCTACACGCTCCTTTTTGACCGTGGGCCTTAAAGCCCAAATTCAGTGGATCGTTGGATTTCAATCGTAAGGTCCATATGAGTGTATGCAATCGGACCATCCGGTTCATTTGTTTCATCTTGACCGTAGAAATCAAATCTAACGGTACTGTGTCATCGCATCTAAAAGGGGTGATGTGTATCCTTTTATTTGATCGTTGGATTCCAATCCAACGTCCAGATTTGAAAGTAGATCTCAAGATTCCTTTGGGCCCCGTTTAAATCTCAATCGTCCATTTGAGATTGCATGGCCCGTATTTTAAGGTACCGATTCAAATCTTTTAATCTCTCTATTTATCACAGTCGCCCATTTCCAATCGGACGGCTGATATTCTTTTGAGCCTTTATGAAGCGCTGCAAGTGAGAATGACAAAGGGACCCACATGTCAGATGTTGCCTCCCTTCTTCCTTATCTCTGCGCGCAGCCATTTCTGAGAGCAGAGGAGAAGATTATCCCAAGATTATACAACTAATTTTTGGGATAATTAGCCCTAAATGGACACCTCATCAACTCTAGACTCTTCTCCTATGCCCTGTAGCTCAACATCCATATATAAACCCTAGCTTTTTGCTGTTGCCATTGTTGACCGAAGCAGCTCATCCTCCATTGTTGCCCAGTGGAGTTCTTCCCCTTGTTCCTTTTGCTTATCCATCCTAAACTCTGGTTCCACCTTACAATAAAGATTGGTTATCTTTTGTAGGTTAAATCCAGAGTTTATTTCTCTGTCAATCCACTTCGGTTTTCAAAATTCTGTGGTGTCTTTCCTCTACTGGTAAGTTAAAACCCTAATTTTTTTCGATATCTTGAGCATCTTAAGAACCTTAGAAGATGCTGTGAATCATTCTTTTGAGCATCAGTAGCTTTAACTTGTTCTAAACTGAAAAGTTGATATTATAACTTTTCGGTTTTCCATGTCATTTTCAAGACCTAGGGTTTCTCCTGTCAACTTGTTATCCTAATTAGGTTTAGACCAAACCCTAGTGGCATAACAAGTTATTCTTTTAATCCTTGTTATCATCTATTTAGGTTGATAACAGAAATTTACCTCTGTTTTCTTTTGTCGGCTCAACCGACAAAATAGGTTTTACTTTAGGTTTTGAAATCTAATCGATTAGGGTTAGCTTAAGGTTAGCTTGGGGTATTAATTGTCCTAAAAGATCATGCTAAGCTTCATTTATGAACTTTTGCATGTTCTATTTTCCTTTTTTCCGAAAACTGCAATCTGTCCTGTTTTTAGTTCTTTTAAAATCTGAAAACTAGAACTTTGCACTAAACCCTAGCTTCTGTCTTTTGAAAACAGTAGACTATATTATGGGTTGTTATCACTATTATGGGTAGTTATGGCTTAAGCATATTGTTAATCATGCATTTCCAGATTGATCATGCATATTTCTTCCATTTTGGACTTATTGTCAGTTTTGGTATTTATTGGGTCTTATTGCTTCTTATAGAATCTGTTCATCCAAGTTTTTGAATATATTTCGAGCAACCCAACTCGCAATGAGGTTTATTATTATCAAGGCAAGCATCCTCTCGCACCATATTGATCCCAAATTTTATACATTAGATTTTCTAAATCCAAAGGACAATCAGGCATGCTATGTTTCTAAAAATACAAAGTGTGACTTGTTAGTAGTTAGTTATGACCTAACATGAAGGATTACCTCAATTGTCACTATACACTCAACCTTAGCATAGTACTGTATATTATAACCTATATTTTCAGTTTTGGCTTAGACATGCAGTCTAGAGATTTTAGAGTTTGACAAGCATATCTTGTCAAACATGGGAATCACAAATGAACTTTTGTTATTTTAAACTCTTTGTCCAGTTTCTTTAAATCAAACTTGTATTTGAAATTTAAATTGATCTGGACAAGAGGAAGTTAGTGATGGTGCTTTTGTGCACGAGATTGGGTTTTGTGGTGGACTTGTCCGGGTTAATTAAGGACCGAACTCTGATTATTCAATTCAAGTCCCCCACGTACTTCCACATGCAGTCTATGGGCGCTGTTTGGTTAAGTAAAATGTTAAGACTATTGGGTTGGAAACAAGAGAGTAAGAATATGTGTATTGACCTTGTATGGCATAGATGCTTTGGTCTGATGACTGCATTGTATGCCATGTGAGCTTGTATGTCAGTATCAGATGTTCTTAGAAGGGTGAGGGCGTATATGTGCTCCGTAGCATATACGATACCTTAATGGTGCCGATTGCATCCTAATATGGGTAGTGAGCCCAGTTCGCATTTAATTGTTTGGATCGGCATTCTCGACGCAACATGTGTGCCCGGTTAGCGGATGCTATCGATCGTTGTTTAAGCGGGATCGGTTCACACATGGGGTCCAACTCAATAGTGTTAGCTTGTTGAAAATACCAAATCTTAGTTTCCCGGCCGGCATACCAAAGGAAGTATGTCATCATTCGGAGGCATCCAAGGCAACGGGCTAGCTAAGTCATGTGGGTAAAGATGTTCACCCTCGCAGGTATAAACTGTTCGAATAGCGTGTCCACGGTCATGGACGATAACTTGAATTGATGTCACTGTATAGAAGTTTTGATTTACAAAACTGTTTGATTTTAGTCGTGCATGAGGGATTCATGCAATCTGCATCATTACAATTATGTCATTTGCTTACTGTTTTAGTTAAACTTTGATTTATTAAATTGCTTTATCCAAATTTAGTACTTGTAGGTTAAGATGTATCGCTTTATGCAAATTTGAACCTTTATGCCTTCCTGTTGTAACCTTATGCATATATAAATTCTACTCCTTTGGGTAGGCTCTAATCAACACTTTCTTTTATTAGTTTGTGTAAGACTTGCTGAGTACCTTCCGTACTCAAGGTGCTATCACCTATTGTTGCAGGTGAGAATGGTTTTCTTTATGAGGTACCCGTTAGCGCCGATCAGGGTGACGCTAACGAGTAAAGCTACTTCTTTCCTCCACGCAATTGCCTGCGGGTGGATGAGGCCATTGGTGGACTTTAATATTTTGTCTTTGCTTCCGCTGTTAAACTTTTGAAGTGACCAAGTCACTTAATATTGTAGTATTAACCCGAATGATGTAAACTTATGTTTAATTATGCCAATGTATGACTTGTATGTGTATGATGCAATGTTGTTGGAGGATATATATATGCAATGGTCGTTGATCCTGGGAACCATTGTGAGATATATATATATATATATCCGGGGATCCTGTTTATTGGAATTGTTACTTGTTAAATTTATATCTTTAGCATGATCTTTAATTAAGGGACAGTACTGTTCCTTCATTAATAATTGTGCTACAGTATGAATTTAATTAAGTACATTTCCAATAATCCGGGGCGCCCACAGCGTTGGTATCAGAGCATACATTGCCTGTAGGTTAGAAGTAGTATGGCCGAAGTTATTAGAGAGTCTTCTGATAAAATTATTTTTAAGCAGTAAAGTATTTTCGAAATTTTAAGTATGACATCTTTTATTTCTTATCTTCCTTAATGTCAATTCTTGCCCAACTTTCTATTGGTTTATTTAAAAGTGAATTGCTTCTTACCTTGCCCTTTTGTCTATAGATGAGTGGGTGGTACTTGGTCAAGGAGACCCGAGCTGAGGATGTTGATGGATTTCCAGCCTTACTTCGGGATATGATGTGGCGAGCCAATTTCACCCATCAGCCGGAGTACGCCATCTATCGACGAGACCGAGGACCAGGGATGGAGGAGTACTGTGCCTTCATCGACGTCATCGCTAGGCATGTAGCTGGCAGTGTCCCCTACTGTGTCCAAGCACTTGCCACCTCTGAGGCTATGGCGGTTCAGGAAGCTGCAAGTAGGATGATGAGCCTTCTTCGCCATGATTTGACGGAATTGTCTCAACCCCCCTACGACCACTTCCTGAATCAAGGTCCTACCTCCGAAGTGAGCATGTTCGCTGAGATACAGTTTGGCGAAGACCCCCAGGTGCGACAGTTGGCGAGGATGGTCCGCATCATGGACCAAATCCATCGCTGTCTTGTGAGGGAGCTATGGGAAACTCGACATCATCTTAATGAGGCCCAGGAGTACCTGCTTCTTGGAGTCAACATGAACCGCGTTCCTCGTAACGTGCTTTATGGTGACAACGAGACCTCTCCTGCTGCTGCTGCACCACCTCTTTACCGACTTCCAGAAGTGGCCGGGTGCGTGCCTGTTTATGGACAAGTGCGCCAAGCCCGGATGATCGCAGTTTTCTCGCACCGCGGATCGTACCTCTCCGGAGGTCACCAGCCACTGTTGGGTTCCCCGAGGCGTCTCATTAGCCATTTGGATCCTGTTGACACGGGTTCCCCTGGAGCTCATCTTTTGAATGAGTTTCCAGTGAACTTTAACCGGGATCTTTACGCTAGCACCTCGACGATGAACCCTCGTGGTTAAGTGTCTTTTAGTCTAGCAGTTGCCCTTAAATAAAATGTATGTAATAGGGCAATAGTATCTTGTACAGAATGTGTAAGTTCAACTTTTGGGGTTGTAATATGACTGTAATACTCCAAATTAATTCAGAAGAGAATATTCGAATTAAGAGTAGGATCAAATAGAGAATAGTTTAATTAGCAGTTAGAGAGGGGGTTTTTAGCATAATTGGGATAAGTTGGGCCTCAGGCCTTAGCCCAAGAGGCCCATGAGGGGCTAGCCACTATTAAAAGAAGGGGAAAACCCTAATTTTTCTATCAGAAGCATGCATGCAAAGGCACGCCGCCATCGTAGCACCACCATGGTGCCTCCTCCCCATGGCAGCCCTTGCCTCCATCATTCGCTGCTGTTGCCGACCAAAGAAGTGAGAAGGAAAGGGAGAAGAGAAGGAAGAGAGGAGAAGGAGGATCACCTTCTTCGAGGCCTGTTCATCATCTTCCTGCGATTCTTCAAGGGTAACGACGAGTGTTCTTCGCTGTTTGATTAGTATATTATGCGTTTACGGTTTCGTTTAGTAGATCGATTACTTTTGCTGCTAGATCGCGTTTTGTCCAGATTAGTGCGTGGAAGTTTTGGCATCCTTAGAAGCGGAATCTGGGAATCTTGTCTCCCAGAGATAGTTGGGTTTTGTTCTTAGCTTTAATTGGCCGCCAAGAACACCCAATTCCGATTTACGGTTTAGAAGTTACGTTGATTTAATTGCTGCTGTCCCAAAATCCTGACGAGAATCTGTAGTCGTTTTGATTAATAATTAAGAAGCTGTTAGAGGCCGAATTGGAGGTCTCTATCACCTAGAGAGTTGTAGGTTATCTCGTTATCTTTCATTGCCGACAAGAATCACGTCATTTGGACCTCTGTAGAAAAAGTTATAATTTTTTCTTAGGGAGTCTGTGCTGTGGAATGATGGCTGGTCTGACAGGTTTTAGTGTTTCGACTTAAGCGTATACTTAGAGGAAAAATCAGAGGGGATCACCATAACTAAAAATGTAGATAATCCTTCCAGCTTTCAGGAAAACTAAAGATCATGAAATTCGGACGAACGTAGAGAAAGTTATGATAGTTTCTTTGTTGCTGTCCAGAGACCCGACGCGAGAATTGATACTCTGTTGTATGGCTTGGTAGGGCTAGTAAAGGGACGAATTAGAGAACCTCACCAACTAGGTTTAGAAGGGGAATTCAATAACCTTTTCAGAATGTCCAAGATCTCTTTATTTGGATTTCTGTACAATTAGTTATGTTTTTTCGAAGGTGACTGTCCACCGGTAGGACAGACTGGTAGTTGGTAATAGAATTGGGGACCGCGTTTTAGTGGCCGTTATGCTCAGTTGTATCTATAGTTTTGCTTTTGAATCTACATGGTAGCCTTAGCGTGTCTCATATGTTATCCAGGTGTGGGTTTGATTCGGGAGAAGCACCGATCCCCAACCTCCTCGTTCGCACGGTTGAGGCAAGTGCATTGTTGTTAAATGGGTGTGATTGATTGGCTTTGTTTGTGTGCTATTTGATATATGGTTGCATAGCAAGATGGCTTACTTGATGAATGTTTAAGTATGGTGATGGCTCAAATTATGCTTATGCTCTATCGTGGTTCAATGTTGTTGTCTTTTGGTAAGATTGATGATGAATGAGAGATGAGCATTTGCATATTGAGAGCATATTGAGGTTTGGTCACGCAGTGACTAAGCATGTTTCCCTTTGAGATCCCCGTCATGAATGTGACGGGCCCGAGATCCCCTCACTCGTGGAGCGTGGGCTTGAGGTCCCGTTACTTGCGAGTAACGGGCAATTGGTACTGTGCGTGCGCGCGCATGTGCATGGGTATGCGGCGACGGTTGCATACTCTGCATTACCAGTGTAATGCACATAGAAAGTTAAAGATAAAGGTTCCTTGAGCATTGCATTTGCATATGAGATGTTCTATTGTTGATCTCCTTTACATGTATGTTGATGTTATAGTTTTTTTATGTACTTGCTGAGTCGTGGACTCACTCTTGCTTTATTGTTGTTTTAGGTACCTGAGCCAAGAACGACATGCATGGGGGGAAGTAGTCTGCTAGTCACACACATGCCACATGAACTAAATAAAGTTGAATGATCTTCAGATCGTAATTGTTTTTAGTAATTGGGTAAGATACTCAAAGGTTCATTATGTCTTGTCTCTTGCAGGGGTTTAAGTATAATAATGATGAGTAGTGGAACTTTATACTTCATTGGATTGCTAGATACTTAGCATATCTTTGATTATCTTTTGATGTGTCTGGATGATAGTTTAGTTAATTTATGAATTATTCAGTATGTTGGAACCTCCGTAATTAATTTTACAAGGGAGGTTCTCACAAATTTACTAAAGTTGCCTTGATTAGAATTATTAGGGTTTTGTTTAGTAGCATTCCGTGCTCATGTCGGGTCAGGTGTTACAGTTGGTATCAGAGCGGGCTTTAGGTCCGTGGTAGTTGAAATATTAAATTGACACTGTGCACAGTAGGTGGGTTGGGTTTTTGCATTGCATTTACGCTTCCGTATGTTGTATTGAAGAATCCTGTTGTGAGTTGAACTAATATATCTATATTATAATGGTAAGGTTATATGTGTGGCGATAACCCATGTTGAGAAGTGGAGGTAGTGGTTGTAGTCCTGGGCTATACCAGGTTACACCACCATTTGTGGTATAGGATTAGCGAAGTGTCCACACCGGAGAGCGTGATACAGGCGTTGATAGCAAGTATTTATATTTAGAAGAGTTGTTCTCTTCCTTGAAATTGAATTTGGTCAACTCTTATCCGGTTGTGATTGATGAGTTTCTCTTGGGTTCTTAGTTCATTGTGATTGATGGATTGCTTTGAAAATATTGGTGTGTTTCCATTGGCTTAATTTGTCCCGTAAATCAATTATTGTTTTCCCAACTGTTGAGTTATTCTCGCGATTGGTGAACTTTGCTAATTTTCAAGATTGACCTTTGTATTGGAGCTTTGTCTTTCCTATTGGAAAACTTAACCTATTTATTCGCTTAAAGTTTTTGGATAATGAATGTTTCCTTTTGCAAGTCCTTTAGTACAGGAAGGCTTTGACCCAATGTATCTCTCTTGGGTATTTTGAGTGTTGAAGATTAATGGTTTTTTTTTTATGGGAAAAGATGTTAAACCCTTTAGCGATGTTTTGTCTTGGTTAAGTGAGAAGTTATAATCAAAGAAATTAATAGATATGATATGGGTTATTACGTTAGGTCTGCAGTGTGTGCATGATTGATCATAACTAAGATCCTTGAAAGGAAAGTTGATAAATTTGAAAGTGTCTTGTAGTAGTTCTTGATGAGCCGTGATTAAGAGTATGGCTATACTAATTTGTAATCAATAAAGTTAATAAAAAGTGTGGAACATTGATGAATTGAGTTGATCATTAAGAGTGATACATTTGGTAAACTTCTTTGGTAAATTGGATTAGCGAATCTCAATGGATTAATCTAACTGTTTGGGATGGTTAAGTTCAAAAGGAGTTAGATTATTGTCTTAGTGGATATTAATCTTGGAGTAATCTTTGGTGGATACTTAGCGATTATATGTAATTGCTAGGTGCAATTATTGTCTATTAAAGGTTGGTGTTGAGCATCACTAAGAGATAAAATTGATGTGATTTAATGGATGAATAATGTTTACGTGATGGTAGAATTATCGGATAATAGTATGTCTTTGATGGAAGGGTCGTGGAATAACTTTTTAAATTGTGTAGTCGGTACCCTCTAAAATACAATGGTTTTTGTAGTGAGGTTGTAAGAATTTGGTATACCCTCAATTGAGGATGAGATGATAAAGAGGCATCTAACAGTTTGGTAAGCCTTTGGAGGCTTAATAAAAGGAAGAGTTAACGATAACGAGTCTTGTTAAGGGTAGATTATTCTTGATGTTAGTAAGATTGTCCATAAGAGATTCTGACTCGTCGTAGTGGTGATGATTCTTCTAGAGAGAAAGTAAGTTAATTGTCTTTCGTAATATCACCAAATGAAATGTTTGGAGTTTGTATTCGTGGACTTTTGAGAGTTCATGATTTAGGTAGTAGATGGAATTAATTGAGCAATGTGACGTTTGAAAAGGTTCTGATTGGTTCCTAAGTGGTTAATATGATTTGGTTTTAAAGGGCATTTCTGGTTTGTGTTGGCAAGTAATGTTGTAATCAAAGAAAATTGCTTTCTTTGTTAATGGAAAATATGTACCATAAGTATTGAAGGTTGGAGTTAAGTTTGGTAATTTGCAACCTTCCTGTTGTTACAGCTTAAGAGTTTCTTGGGTTTTCCATAGTAGTATTTTATTTTGATTCTTGGAGGTTGAAAGTTCCTTCTTGTGGGACATGTGCCCTCATCAGCAGACTTGTAATTTTGTTTTTAGAGGTCTTTTCCTTTGACTGTTTCTCTTGGTCTCGTGCTCACTCGGAGGGGCAATGTTTCCTTGTGTGTTGAAACTTGTATTAGTTTGTCTCTTCCTTTTTGAGAAAAGAATTAACCAACTTGTGAGGACCCCGATTCATTCGGCTTGTACTGTTTAACCACCCACTTGGTCCTAACAGTACAAATCAAATAAACCAAGCCTCGAGATATGTATGCTTCCAAATGCAAAGATACACACCCTGCTACAAAATTATGCACCAATTCCATACATCACCCTATAACAAGTCTAGCAAAAGACGTACAATAAAGAGTTATTACACAAGAGGGCCGACTGGCCAACAACAACAAAGTAACATTAACAGCGGAAGCAAAAGTGCCATAAGATGGCTATAAATAAAATCCAACCAGCTTAGCCATAACCCACAAGGCAACCGACCGCCGCCAAGCTAGTCGTCCCAAACCACAATGATTCTCACAAAAGTCGATCCCTTGGGGATCCACTTCTTCCTCTCGCAACAAAAACATTAAGCATAGCATCCGAGTACAAAAATTGTTTTTGTACTGCAAGACCGACGTGTGGAATAGCGCACCTATCATTATACTACATGCAAGCTTATTTAAGTGGTGGTTGTATGTCTCATTTAGCACAAAGCCAACTTTATTTGCGATAATGTAATACATTTCAAAAGCAAGTTTGTAATCAGTTTTATTGATTGAAATAACACGAGATACAATAAGTACAAGAGTAACCACCTATTGGTGACTAACCCAATAGCCACCACACATAGCACGAATCCCGCATTCGTACCACCCACCAAGTTTTAATTAAAAATGTTGTAGTCTAACTCTTGAAAGACCTTGCCAAGCGTGTCCATAACCTAGACGAGGCTATTCGAATAGTTTTAAACCCCGCAGGTGTACCAATGTACCCACACTTCGCACCGCCTTTTGCCAAGCTATTAAGCACACTTCCTTTGGTATGCCGGCACGGCTAAGTCCTACGAGACGTTTCCAATGGAATGCGTTAATTAAGAGTCGCACGTATGGGGTTAACCCTTAGTGACCAGCCGGCGAAAGAGGCCACTAGGACCACACGTTGTGGTGGGGTCAAGCAAAGCCGGGAGTCAATAGTTACTAGCCGGACATTACAAGCCCCCGGTCGGGGTGGAGGACCTAGAAAGGAACCACCCCGGTCACGCCTTAGTGATCCTTTTTCTCTATAAGCTACCGCCAGCGACTCATTAATTAATGCCTCCCAAAGTACTAATTCAAGAGAGGTCCCATACCCTCTAGTGTGGTTAGCACGCACGAAATGCTTGGTTTAGTGTAACAAGATGTTCGGTCCTTGTTGACCCGGGCACCATTCCAGTCACACCCCACAATCACACCATCTTACCATTGTGCCCAAGTCTAAATCATTTTGTTTTCAGTTTTAGTTTTCATAAGTAGACAAGGCACGAGGCTGAAATCATAAGTGATAATAAGTTTTAGGTGATCAAGGTTATCGACAAGTCGATAACCGCCCATTTCTACCGGAAACTAAGCATGGCTAAGCAATTAATTCGCAAACTACTAAGGGACAAGAGCTCATCCAACGAGCTCTAAATCACAAAAAACCTAGGCTCATGGTAGTAGAGGATAATCATTTGTCTATGGAAATGCATCTACTGTGCCAACTATCGACAATAGTTAAAGCAAGATAGCAATGCATACATAGAAGTTGTAAACAACATAAATACTTAAAATATTGGGATTAACATGATCAAACTGCTTGCTGGCGGTAGATCACTTTCTTGCTGCAGAGGATTCACTCACGTGAACAATAATTCCTTCAAACCTAACGCTAAAAGGCGATACTCAAATAAGAACAAGAACTCCAAACAAAACTCAACAAAGAAAAGTTCTCCAAATACAATAAAATTTATACAGAAGCTAGATTATGATTTTAGACAATTTTAGAAACAAGAATCACTTCATTTAGACTTAGCATGCAAAAGTTATAGCTAAACTAAGTTCTCTCACTGAAAAATGCTAATTAAATTAATTTGTTATCTTGTTCATGGCGAAAATTTCTAGAATGATCTGAATCTGAAATTTTTATGGTGGGTAGATAATGTCATCCTAACAACAGCAAAACTAAGTTTGCACAATTTGGAGTTATAATGAATTAGTTATGATTTTTCTAAGCTCTAAAGCTAGCATATATCATTTCTCAGAACATAAATAAGGACAAAGCCTAGTTCATATTAAAGCATGTCTGCAGACCCATTTTACCAAGTTGAGTTTGCTCAGTTTGGAATTACAGAGAATAAGTTATACATTTTACAAATTTTCCATAAATTTCTAGACATCATTTTTCACTAAACAAGATCGTAGTTAAATCATTTTCTGTTATATGACAGGCCTAATTTCATTATCGATTAAAGTTCATACTATAACAAAGCTACAAAGAATCGGAATCATTCAAAAGGAGTTAAAATGACAAAGTTAAGCACTTTTGAACTTTGAAACATAAAAGACTTAGAACAATTGAGCTCTCGGAGGTCCAAACGAATTGAATGAAAAGGAGAGGTCGTGGGCGTTAGATCAAGATCTCGACGGCCTTACGAGCTTCAAGCACAACGCACACAAGACCTCCTCCCGCGACCGGGAGGTCCGGACCGTCGAGATCGGATCCAACGATCACGACCGGTGCGTGCACAACGCACGCAAGGAGGTCTACGCGCTAACAGAGGTCGTGACCGCCGATCGAGATCCGCGGTCCCGAGCACTAGGGAGGTCCTAAGGGTAAACCTACGGAGGAGGTCCGACGGCTAAGATCTCACGGAGGAGGTCTTCAACGGTCTAGATCTCCAGAGGAGGTCTTTAACGGACACGATCAAGTGAGGAGGTCCCGGCGATCAAGATTGAACGAGGGAGGTCCTAAGGCTTTAAATCGAGGAAGGAGGTCTAGCCTGTTAGATCTAGGTCTAACGGTTTAGACCAGAGGAGGAGGTCCTAACGCTACGGATCCAAAGGAGGAGGTCCTAGACGGTCAAGATCTCCGAGGGAGGTCTTGATCGGTGGATTGACACGAGGAGGTCTTGGATGGCCAAGATCTTCTGGGAGGTCCTAAGCGATAGGGTTTTATCGGAGGAGATCCGGGCGGTTCAGATTAGACCTAGGAGGTCTTGAACGGTCCGATCGACGCGAGGGAGGTCTGAGCACTAAGGATTTGACAAAAGAGATCTAACGCCGATCTAATCCGGGAGGTCGTGAACGGTCGTGATTGAGCCTAAGAGGTCTCGAGCGGGGTTTTCTTTGTAAAAGGCCGGGGTGGCTTTTACAAGGACGACCCGAGGTGGTCCCGAGGTGGTCTTTAATGGCTCGATTCAACGAGGGGAGGTCCCGAGGCTTAAGCTTTTCGGAAAGGAGCCAAGGGCTCGGATCTAAACCGGGTGATCGTGGCGGTCCCGATGAACCCGAGGAGGTCCAAGGACTCGACAAAACGCAACCGTGTGCAGAGCTCGACGGTGAGCTCGCGGCATGTCGCCGACGACCAGACTACGGCGGGGGAACCAAAGCCACCAAAACGGTTAATAGCATTGCGAACCTAACGGAGGTGCTCGACGGCGCGACGCCTTGAACGCCGCGAGCCGAGCGAGGCGAGGACGGCTTTCGGCAAAAACCGAAAACACGAAAAGGGAGCGCTACGAGCTATCCTAGCTAGACCCTAAGCTCTAAAGGACTAAAATGAACTCACCAGGGCACAGGGGTGGTCCAGAGGAGGTCGGAGGAGTGCCGGCGGAGCAAGCTTCACCGAAGGCGAGGAGATGACGACGGCACGGATCTCCGATCAACCAACAAATGAAAGGAGAGGTCGATAGGTTCGCACGAACCACAAGGTGGTCCGTAACCACACGATGGGGCGGGGATGCTTACCGAGCCGAGAAGACGGCTCCACCTACGCCGCAAAACCCAAAACCCAAATCCAAACCGCTCTGGGAGGCAACCAAAAGAAAGGTTAGGGCTCCGCTTGACGACGACCAAAGGTGTACAAAGGGGTAAGAATAGTGCAAGAGGTCCACTGGAACACTGCCAGTCGAGGAGAGCCCCGAAGCTCGAAAATGGCGGGGCGAGAGGCACTTGGTGGTTTTGCACCAAACTAACCACGAGGAAGCCGGAGTGCCAGGGATGTGAAGGAGCTTGAGGAGGACCTCGGAGGTGCCCAAGCAGCCGGCCGATCGAGCTCGAGGACGAAGGTTTAATGGCGATGGGACAAAAGGGTTCTGCCGCGCGAGAAAACGAGGCGAGGAGGCAGGTAAGGTCAGAGCAAAGCTGACACAGTTGTCAATCAGAGGGGCTCCGAGCCGTTGCAGGGCCCCACGGCGATCGACAACGCCTGCTCACTGCGCACGCGCACGCCGCTCTCGCGGAAAGAGGAAGAAGAAGAAACGTAAGAGGGAGGTCGGGGTGGTGCGTGAGCGTTGGATTTCAAATCCAACGGCTCACACACGGGACCAGTCGAGCTCGGTGTGGCCTAGTGACTCGACTCGAGCGAGTCAATTGGTCGGGTCGACTGAGTCCGAGTCGGACTGCACCTAGGGTTCAAAATTTGAGTCCCAACAAGAGCTGACCTTAGGAGAATTATTTGGGGCAGCAAACTATCTCCAAAAATTATGAATTTTTTACAGAATCTTGCTAATCGAGTTTAAGACCTCGTGTAAATTTTGCAGAGGTTTTTGTGCTATACATTTTCCTCCAAAATTCCACAAGGTGCGGGTCCACGCTTGACCAAATTTCGAATAGGTTTGACTGGCCTCCAAAGATATTCAAATAATTTCTAAAAATTGTGAAATTTTTCAGAGGGGTCACAAACCACCCAAGAACCCAGGAAAAATATTTTCAGGAGATGATCAAGAGGTTTGACAAGATTGTTTTTGAAAGCTCATGATTCGGATCAGGGGCTTGTGACTTTGTATTTCCATAACTTCTTGTACAATACTTGTTCAGTACAAATAGGAAATACAAGATGTAAGAAAAAGTTTTAATTTCTACTCATTTTCTTACATTTGAAACACAAGTCCAAAATTGGGATGTTACAACTCTCCCCCCCTTACAAAAAATCTCGTCCCGAGATTTGACTTGCTCAGGAAAGAAAGAGGGGTAGTTCAGATGTTGGCGGTCTTTATGTTTCCAAGTAGCTTCATCCTTGGAACAATTCGACCATCGAACTTCAAGGAAATGAATGGCACGATTCCCCGAGAGAAGGAGCTCAAGCAAGGGATCGGCACAATTCCCGGTTCTGACCTGGTGGAAAATGTGCCACTTTAGTTGACACGGGGAACTTATCAAGTCCAGATATAGCAAGGATTGACAGACTGAGAGATCTTCCTCGATTTTTGAGGGCGATGGCGCAAGATCGTTGTTGGTGGTGGAGCGATTTGTCAGTTAATTCCGCCAACAACGGAATCTCACCGCTAACTAGCTATGCGAGTCATCCTCCGTAGCCGCTTGATTAGAAGGGCTATGGACATTTAGGTCATGCAATTTCGAGGCA
The DNA here is from genome assembly GCA_036346255.1 of Ampelocalamus luodianensis. Lineage (NCBI taxonomy): Eukaryota > Viridiplantae > Streptophyta > Magnoliopsida > Poales > Poaceae > Ampelocalamus > Ampelocalamus luodianensis. The sequence continues at coordinate 29,623,827 of CM070637.1, forward strand.
ATACCAAGTAGGTGATGCCCAAGGATGTATAGAGACGTAAGGGTGTCACTCAAGTCAAAAGACCGATGACAACCCTGATGGTAGCCTTCTTCTTGGGGAAAAAGCAGGTAGGCTAGCAAGGCTTGATGAAACCGAGATGGTGCTAGGCATCAGTGATGGAGCAAGATGAAGATCACCAACACACTCAAAGATAGCGATATAAAGGAACGAGATGCCTCTGAATCGAATAATACCGCATCAGGGTAAGAGTAAACAAGAAGCGTACCCAACATGACGTCAGGCGCCTCCTGAACTTCTTCAGCGGAGATGGAGTTGACTTGATCACGAACAGCCTTCCGCTCCTGATGCTTCACGGGGCAACTGTTGGCGTAATGCCCCTTCTTGTGACAAAAGAAGCACGTGACAACGGCCAGATCGCGGGGGCCACCTTGCTGCTGGACCGCAGGTGCGCGAGACTGAAACACGACCCGCGGAGGACGAGGGGTTGTTGCACTCTTCTTAGGACAACTATGCGCATAGTGACCCTTGTTGTTACAGAAGAAACAAGTGGCATTCGCCATCTGTTGATGCTTTGGCTTCTTCTTTCTGGCCCCAACAACCATGGGATTCTCGACCGTGTCGAAAGTTGGGAAGGTATAGACGGTAATTTGTCCCGCACTCCACGCACAAATCATCCAAGAACTCCTCTGGTCTGGAAGCATTAGCGATTGCGATACTCGCAGATGACCGAAGAAGCAGTCGCTGAAGCTTTAATGACCTGGCGATCACCAGACTCATGCTACACTCTTTGGAAGAGTGAGTGCTTCCCTCGCAGAGAAAACAAGTGACTTTGGCAGTCGGACAGTTTCCGGGTAGGTGGTCTTCATCACAATTTGGGCAAGCTGTGGTACACTCGCTGCCGTAGTGTCCTTCCTCACCACAGCGCCGGCAGACCTTGACCTTCCCAGGGTTGCAACCTTCGGCGACATGGCTCTTTTTACCATGGTCACAGCAAAAAGGGGACCAAAATCCATCACAATCGCCAGAGGGGAGGCGCTTGCAACCCTTGTCTGGACAGTTGGGGCCAGGGAGACCTTCATCCCAGCCAGCTTGCTGACCTAGTCTGCTGCTGGTCTGTCCAGACATCCTGTTACGAAGAGATGGGTTAGCGCGAACCCGAAGACTAGAAACTGCAGGATGCGGAAGAAATATCAAAGATTAGGGGGGGCCTGCTGAACGTTAGGGTGGGAATAGATACTAAGATGGACAAGGATCAAACCCGAAAGCTTAAGACAAAGAACAATAAACCACTAAGAAATGAACTCAAAAGCTCAAAAACAACCACGAAATCAACATAAGGCTTCAATCACAAAGTCAACTTCCCGGTACGACCAACTCGTATGGAGGGAACGAGCGATCGGTTTAGGAAGATAAATTTCAGCATGCAACTCAAATTCCAATAGGACCAAATGGCAGGGTAGAACTACTAATAATAGTGTTAGATACTTAGCCAACTAATATCACTTCTTACCCTTTTACTCCCACAAGTTTTAGTTGAATTATCCTCTCATTATCTACCTTCTTTAGAACCTTTGAGCTTGCTGTCCGGAAATTGACGCTTGCTGTCCAGATTTTGCATCCAAGCCCCTGGTCGAAATTAACCATTCCAGAAGCTTCAAAACCTTGTAGAAGGGCAGCCAACACTTCAATTTGCCAAACTCATTGGTTCCCAAAACCCAACTTAATGAAAACCACTATCTTTTGAAAGAAGGAGAGGAAAACAACTTTTAAAACTCAAATTAGAGCAAGGTGAGAGAAGAAAGCTAAGATAGGTAAGGAATAAAATCTGAGAATTTACTTAAGCTTTCATAAATCATTTGATACTTCGAATTTAAGTTTTCCAAAATATCCTAAAGACGACCAAGCTTAGGGTTTCTACGGTCAGTATGGCTCTGATACCAACTTTGTGAGGACCCCGATTCATTCGGCTTGTACTGTTTAACCACCCACTTGGTCCTAACAGTACAAATCAAATAAACCAAGCCTCGAGATATGTATGCTTCCAAAATGCAAAGATACACACCCGTTACAAAATTATGCACCAATTCCATACATCACCCTATAACAAGTCTAGCAAAAGACGATAATAAAGAGTTATTACACAAGAGGGCCGACGGCCAACAACAACAAAGTAACATTAACAAATGAAGCAAAAGTGCCATAAGATGGCTATAAATAAAATCCAACCGCTTAGCCATAACCCACAAGGCAACCGACCGGCCGCCAAGCTAGTCGTCCAAACCACAATGATTCTCACAAAAGTCGATCCCTTGGGGATCCACTTCTTCCTCTCGCAACAAAAACATTAAGCATAGCATCCGAGTACAAAAATTGTTTTGTACTCGCAAGACTGACGTGTGGAATAGCAGACCTATCATTATACTACATGCAAGCTTATTTAAGTGGTGGTTGTATGTCTCATTTAGCACAAAGCCAACTTTATTTGCGTTAATGTAATACATTTCAAAAGCAAGTTTGTAATCAGTTTTTATTGATTGAAATAACACGAGATACAATAAGTACAAGAGTAACCACCTATTGGTGACTAACCCAATAGCCACCACACATAGCACGAATCCCAGATTCGTGCCACCCACCAAGTTTTAATTAAAAATGTTGTAGTCTAACTCTTGAAAGACCTTGCCAAGCGTGTCCATAACCTAGGACGAGGCTATTCGAATAGTTTTAAACCCTGCAGGGGTGTACCAATGTACCCACACTTCAGACCGCCTTTTTGCCAAGCTATTAAGCACACTTCCTTTGGTATGCCGGCACGGCTAAGTCCTACGAGACGTTTCCAATGGAATGCGTTAATTAAGAGTCGCACGTATGGGGTTAACCCTTAGTGACCAGCCGGCGAAAGAGGCCACTAGGACCACACGTTGTGGTGGGGTCAAGCAAAGCCGGGAGTCAATAGTTACTAGCCGGACATTACAAGCCCCCGGTCGGGGTGGAGGACCTAGAAAGGAACCACCCCGGTCACGCCTTAGTGATCCTTTTTCTCTATAAGCTACCGCCAGCGACTCATTAATTAATGCCTCCCAAAGTACTAATTCAAGAGAGGTCCCATACCCTCTAGTGTGGTTAGCACGCACGAAATGCTTGGTTTAGTGTAACAAGATGTTCGGTCCTTGTTGACCCGGGCACCATTCCACTCACACCCCACAATCACACCATCTTACCATTGTGCCCAAGTCTAAATCATTTTGTTTTCAGTTTTAGTTTTCATAAGTAGACAAGGCACGAGGCTGAAATCATAAGTGATAATAAGTTTTAGGTGATCAAGGTTATCGACAAGTCGATAACCGCCCATTTCTACCGGAAACTAAGCATGGCTAAGCAATTAATTCGCAAACTACTAAGGGACAAGAGCTCATCCAACGAGCTCTAAATCACAGCAAAAACCTAGGCTCATGGTAGTAGAGGATAATCATTTGTCTATGGAAATGCATCTACTAGGCCAACTATCGACAATAGTTAAAGCAAGATAGCAATGCATACATAGAAGTTGTAAACAACATAAATACTTAAAATATTGGGATTAACATGATCAAACTGCTTGCCTGGCGGTAGATCACTTTCTTGCTGCAGAGGATTCACTCACGTGAACAATAATTCCTTCGAAACCTAACGCGAAAAGGCGATACTCAAATAAGAACAAGAACTCCAAACAAAACTCAACAGCAAAAGTTCTCCAAATACAATAAAATTTATACAGAAGCTAGATTATGATTTTAGACAATTTTAGAAACAAGAATCACTTCATTTAGACTTAGCATGCAAAAGTTATAGCTAAACTAAGTTCTCTCAGCCTGAAAAATGCTAATTAAATTAATTTCGGTTACTGTTCATGGCGAAAATTTCTAGAATGATCTGGAATCTGAAATTTTTATGGTGGGTAGATAATGTCATCCTAACAACAGCAAAACTAAGTTTGCACAATTTGGAGTTATAATGAATTAGTTATGATTTTTCTAAGCTCTAAAGCTAGCATATATCATTTCTCAGGAACATAAATAAGGACAAAGCCTAGTTCATATTAAAGCATGTCTGTAGACCCATTTTACCAAGTTGAGTTTGCTCAGTTTGGAATTACAGAGAATAAGTTATACATTTTACAAATTTTCCATAAATTTCTAGACATCATTTTTCACTAAACAAGATCGTGTAGTTAAATCATTTTCTGTTATATGACAGGGCCTAATTTCATTATCAGATTAAAGTTCATACTATAACAAAGCTACAGCAACTGGAATCATTCAAAAAGGAGTTAAAATGACAAAGTTAAGCACTTTTGAACTTTGAAACATAAAAAGACTTAGAACAATTGAGCTCTCGGGAGGTCCAAACGAATTGAATGAAAAGGAGAGGTCGTGGGCCGTTAGATCAAGATCTGACGGCTTACGAGCTTCGAAGCACAGCGCACACAAGACCTCCTCCCGCACTGGGGAGGTCTGGACCGTCGAGATCGGATCCAACGATCACGACCAGTGCGTGCACAGCGCACGCAAGGAGGTCTACGCGCCTAACAGAGGTCGTGACCGTCAGATCGAGATCTGGCGGTCCCGAGCACTAGGGGAGGTCCTAAGGGTAAACCTACGGAGGGAGGTCTGGACGGCTAAGATCTCACGGAGGAGGTCTTCAACGGTCTAGATCTCCAGAGGGAGGTCTTTAACGGACACGATCAAGTGAGGAGGTCTGGGCGATCAAGATTGAACGAGGGAGGTCCTAAGGCTTTAAATCTGAGGAAGGAGGTCTAGCCCGTTAGATCTAGGTCTAACGGTTTAGACCAGAGGAGGAGGTCCTAACGCTACGGATCCAAAGGAGGAGGTCCTAGACGGTCAAGATCTCCAGAGGGAGGTCTTGATCGGCTGGGATTGACACGAGGAGGTCTTGGATGGCCAAGATCTTCTCGGGGAGGTCCTAAGCGATAGGGTTTTAATCGGAGGAGATCTGGACGGTTCAGATTAGACCTAGGGAGGTCTTGAACGGTCCAGATCGACGCGGAGGGAGGTCTGAGCACTAAGGATTTGACAAAAAGAGATCTAACGCTCAGATCTAATCCGGGGAGGTCGTGAACGGTCAGGATTGAGCCTAAGAGGTCTGAGCGGGGGTTTTCTTTGTAAAAGGCCAGGGGTGGCTTTTACAAGGACGACCCCGAGGGTGGTCCTGAGGTGGTCTTTAATGGCTCAGATTCAACGAGGGGGAGGTCCTGAGGCTTAAGCTTTTCGGAAAGGAGCCAAGGGCTCGGATCTAAACTGGGGTGATCGTGGGCGGTCCCGATGAACCCGAGGAGGTCCAAGGACTCGACAAAAACGCAACCAGGTACAGAGCTCGACGGTGAGCTCGCCGGCATGTCGCCGACGACCAGGACTACGGCGGTGGGAACCAAAGCCACCAAAACGAAGCTAATAGCATTGCGAACCTAACGGAGGTGCTCTCGACGGCGGCGACGGCCTTGAACGCCGGCGAGCCGGAGCGAGGCGGAGGACGGCTTTCGGCAAAAACCGAAAACACGAAAAGGGAGCGCTACGAGCTATCCTAGCTAGACCCTAAGCTCTAAAGGACTAAAATGAACTCACCAGGGCACGGGGTGGTCGGAGGAGGTCGGAGGAGTGCCACGGCGGAGCAGATTCACCAAGGCGGAGGAGATGACGGCGGCACGGATCTCGATCAACCAACAAATGAAAGGAGAGGTCAGGATAGGTTCGCACGAACCACAAGGTGGTCCAGAACCACACGATGGGGCGGGGGATGCTTACCGGAGCTGGAGAAGACGAAGCTCCACCTACGGCCGCAAAACCCGAAAACCCAAATCCAGCTGCTCCTGGGGAGGCAACCAAAAAGAAAGGTTAGGGCTCCGCTTGACGACGACCAAAGGTGTACAAAGGGGTAAGAATAGTGCAAGAGGTCCACTGGAACACTGCCAGCCGAGGAGAGCCCCGAAGCTCGAAAATGGCGGGGCGAGAGGCACTTGGTGGTTTTGCACCAAACTAACCACGAGAGGAAGCTGGAGTGCCAGGGGATGTGAAGGAGCTTGAGGAGGACCTCGGAGGTGCCCAAGTAGCCAGAAGCTGACTGAGCTCGAGGACGAAGGTTTAATGGCGATGGGACAAAAGGGTTCTGCCGCGCGAGAAAACGAGGCGAGGAGGCAGGTAAGGTCAGAGCAAAGCTGACACAGTTGTCAATCAGAGGGGCTCCGAGCCGTTGCAGGGCCCCACGTGGCTCGACATCGCCACTGCTCACTGCAAGACGCGCACGCCGCGCTCTCGGCGAAAGAGGAAGAAGAAGAACGTAAGAGGGAGGTCGGGGTGGTCTGTGAGCGTTGGATTTCAAATCCAACGGCTCACACACGGGGACCAGGGTCGAGCTCGGTGTGGCCTAGTGACTCGACTCGAGCGAGTCAATTGGCTGGGTCTGACTCGAGTCCGAGTCAGACTCAGACCTAGGGTTCAAAATTTGAGTCCCAACAAGAGCTGACCTTAGGAGAATTATTTGGGGCAGCAAACTATCTCCAAAAATTATGAATTTTTTACAGAATCTTGCTAATGAGTTTAAGACCTCGTGTAAATTTTGCAGAGGTTTTTGTGCTATACATTTTCCTCCAAAATTCCACAAGGTGCGGGTCCACGCTTGACCAAATTTCGAATAGGTTTGACTGCCTCCAAAGATATTCAAACAATTTCTAAAAATTGTGAAATTTTTCAGAGGGTCACAAACCAACCCAAGAACCGGAAAAATATTTTCAGGAGATGATCAAGAGGTTTGACAAGATTGTTTTTGAAAGCTCATGATTCGGATCAGGGGCTTGTGACTTTGTATTTCCATAACTTCTTGTACAATACTTGTTCAGTACAAATAGGAAATACAAGATGTAAGAAAAAGTTTTAATTTCTACTCATTTTCTTACATTTGAAACACAAGTCCAAAATTGGGATGTTACACAACTTGTGTTGCCGAGTTTTCTAAAGTGTAATTTGGCGACTGGTTGGTGGTGGACAAGTATATGATAGTGGTGAAATTTTGGGAACCAAGCTATTTGAAGAGCGATGAGACAGTGGATTGGTTTTGACCTTTAACACCTGGAGAGGATTCGTTGGAATGTTTTGGCGATGAAATAAAATTGATTAGTGTTACAACTAGTGGAACCTATGGCGAGTTATGATCCAATAACCTTTGTCTATGTTGGAATGTTGGAGTTAACGAAAGTATGGACTCTTGACAAATTATTACAGTGTCGCAATTGGATACTTAGTAATATTGTGTAGAAGAGTTTTGATGGTGAAGTTAATGAGAGTAGCAGTGTAGAGAAATCTATTAGTCGTGTTAATTAATGGGATAGCAGGGAATGTTGAGATATTGTCAAGTATGACTTGGCCTCAATGATTAACCCTATGGGAGTTAGATTATCTCTAAAGATAGCGTGGTCAAGAATATTTTTTTTATTGATGTTAGTGATTGAATACGTTTGAATCTTGATCAATTAGTTAAAATATGGTGAATGAGTATATGGTGGCCGTGTAGCTGAATTTGATTGATATGGGTTAGAGAAGGTCTAAGGTTGGTGAAATGAATCGCTTTAGGTGGTATTTGTTTAGCGAGGAATGTTGATATTAATAACTGAGGTTATTGTTGAGCTGTGTGAAATTTTAGTAAACGAATTTGAGGACTTCCTATCAATTATACTAGAAATTCATGGTAAGAGTTGGAGGTTACATTTGGGGCTTTGCATGTTATGCCAGGACCTTGGAGACCCAATACTATGTGTAGAGGAGGATGAACAGAATCGAATTTTAAATAGTGTGTTGATCTTTGATAGAATACTTTGGGTAAAGTAGATGAGTGTGAATGTGGTGAGTTTCACATTGATTATCCATAAAATATGAAGGTGACGTGATTATGGAGAAAAGATATATTGAGGTGTGTTTGGAATTATTTGTCAAAGTAATTACTTTAGTAGAGAAGTTGATCAAAGTATGTTATTATGAATTGAAAGAGTATCTCTACATAGGTGTGGATCTTGCGTACAGTTTGAGCATAGCTTTGAGATGGTCAAATTAAGAGAAACAATTTAGTGTGTTATGCGATGATTTGGAATCTCATGGTTTAAGAGAAAGTTAAATTCTTAAAGAAAGTTTGAGAAAAAGGTTGTATTCTCGAATGATGAATTATTCTCTTAGTTTTTATTTGAGCTTGTCCCTAAGCCAGATGCCAAATTATAAATGGAGTTGTTTCTTTTCGGTATGCGTGGTTCTTTTCGGTTAAGACAAAGAAAGTAAATGGTTGTATTGGGCATACATGTGATTTTGCCTTTAGCTTTTGTGGTAATCATTGGCAAACTGCCTACTTGGAAAGTGGAAGAGTTTCATGACGAATCTTTTGGTTTTTGGATTTAACTCTTTTAGTAAGGACTTGGTAATGCGTGTTGCGGTGATACCCTTTTATTTTCCGCTGGGTTCTGTTTTTAAAATAGTTTGTTTTAAAACAAGTTCTGTTGTGCCTCCCGGGTTAAAGGAGGTGCTCATTATCAAAGTGAAGAGATCGAATGATACAAGGAACAAGAGTTCTATGTGTTATGCACAAGTTTTGTGGTTTGGTGCCAAAGGGAATATTGGCTCAAGGTACATTGGTTGTTTCTGGAAGTTGCGGAGATTTGGGAGATAGCGTATCACTAGGACGATTTGGAGTCCTGGCGTGTAGCACGGAATGTTTTGTATGACCTATTGTCGAGGGAGTATTGGAGAAATCTGGAGGGTAATGTAACAACCCTAACTTAGGGTTTGTATTTCAAATGTAAAATTTTGAGGAGAAATAAAAACTTTTGTCGTCTCATCAAATCATTTGGAAGTTTTCCAAATTTTCCCTAGCAATTTCCATTTTCTAGAATTGAATTCTTGTGAATGGAAATTGTTGTCAGCAAATTCTTAGCTTTCAAACTTGTGATCATCCTCTGAAATTATTTTTCCTATCATCTTGATCATCCTATCTACCTCCCTGAATTATTTCACAATTTTTAGATTTTATGTAATACTCCGGAAGTGTGAAAAGTCAAGAATCGGATTAATTAAAAACAATCGGTAGTGAATAATTTAATCGGGGAAGTTTTATTTTCTTTTTTTTCGTCAAATCCGGCTTAGAGAGGGGCTTTTCTGTTGTTTTGCTTCCTTTTGGGCTGGGCCTTGGCCCATCTCCTAGTGGTGGCCGGCCAAAGGGGGGGAGGGCCACCCTCCCCAAACCCTAGCCGCCCCCTCCCTTTCCCCTTTTCCTCCTCCCTCCAGCAGCCGCCCCTCCTCCTCCTTGGTCGACTCCCCTCCTCCCCCTTGCACCTCCCCTCTCCCAAGGTGCTGTCCCCCTGCACCTCCCCTATCCCAAGGTGCTGCCCCCTGCGCAAGGAAGAAGAAAGAGAGGAAGAAAAGAAGGAGAAGAAGGAGAAGAAGAAGAAGAAGAGTTTGTGCGGGGTTTGGTTCAGCGATTTCTAGTGGTTCTACAAGGGTAACGAGATGCCCTCCCCGCTGTTTAATCCTTATTAGATGCAAAAACCGATTAGAATTGATGGTTAATTGTTGGGCTGCAGTAGATGCAATTCTGTCCAGAACCTTGCGTGGGTTTTTTCGTGTGTTTAGAGGCTGAATTTTAAGTTTCCATCTCCTAGAGATATGTGGTTTATGTCGTTAGCTTTCAGTAGCCGCGAAGATCACTCGATTCTGAGGTCTGAGTCAAAAGTTATGATCGATTTAGTATCTGCTGCCAGAAATCTGACGAGAATAATCTGTCTGGTTATTTCCTAAAATTTGAAAGGGAATTTGGTAGAATCTGAAAGTTCACCCAACTAGGTTATTGTAGGTAATTCGATAACCTTTTCATATTGATAAAGAACGATCAATTCGGAGTTACCAATTAAAAGTTATGGTCATTTTAGTTTTGCTGTTCGTTTGTGTAGACAGTTTCTGTACTGTAAGTTCAGACAATGGTTAGCCTATTCTTTTGGCCGAATTGGAGTATCGTGTCAACTAGAGTATTGTAGATTAGTCAGTTAAGAATCTACAGAAATTGGGTTTACCTCTTTTGACTTCCAGATCATGAGTTATGTCATTTACCGTGCTGCTGTCCAGAATCAGATTATGGCAGCAAGCGTTGTTTTCGTTTTCAGCTTTGTAAACTCGTTTTGAGTCGTCTAGTAAGCATTGTAGAATGCCGATTAGTAGCGCTGGGTATATTATGACCTTATTGAAATTATTTTACTTGTTTAGGAGGTGAAGCCTCAGGTTTAGGAGTATCGCCTTGGCCGCTAACGCGTCACATCGTGGAAGGCAAGTAATTGTAGCGATATTACTACCGTTTAACTGGTTGTTCTTACTACTTGCAATCCCTATGAGTTTCGTATTTTGAAGTATTATGCCATGGTTGGTTGACTTACATATGAGATGATGACAGTAATTATTATTTAATGAATTACATTGGATATCTTGTGTGTAGTCATGAAATGGTTGCTTTATGTGTCGAATGTGGATCATGGATGTATTTTTCCATAATGATTATGTGGTACATGTACAAGTTAATCCTGTTGGTGCCATTATGAGATGTCACATATGTGGTTTATGATTATCATATCACTCATAACATATCATTACATTGCATTGTGGATGTCGCGCTTATGGCGCGGCCAGATGCAGACAAACATCGTACATTCAGTGTCGATGCACACTCTTACCTTGATGGGTAAGAGTGCAGTGGAGCATGACATGCATTTGCATTAAGCATTGTGGATGGAGAACATGCATTCTTTTGTCAATGGTTGAATTCTTATGAGGCAGGACTCATGCTAGTCCATGTGGTTTATTGAATGAGATAGTGGATTGTGGTTGTGGTCATGCAATATTATAACTTGTGTTGTAGCTTGCTTGTCATTTGATTAACTGTTATGCAACTTACTTGCTGAGATTTTATCTCATTCTTGTTGTTTCTTTCCCCTTTCGTGATTCTTAAGCATTCACAGGATGGGTAGAGCGGCACTACAATAATGCACTCAATTCATAGTTTCATCTTTGTAATAAAGTTGAGAGGAATTTAGCCTATTGACTAGCTATTCACGAGTGATCTGTTGATTTATTTATTGATGCATTTGTGGACTACACTTGGATTGATCTGCTAGAGGTTGTTTAATTATTGAACTTGTTACTGTTATCTTTATTCCCATAGTGGTTTATGCTTCCGCTTATTGATTCTTGCCTAGAGTTCTTTGCGAAATTTTATATTCTTATGAAATTATTGGCTAGTTGTAAGTGGTTAAGTAATATCCCGTGGTAATGTGGGTCGGGGTGTTCTGATTGGTATGAGCCTAGGCTTTAGGTTCTAGGAGAAGTAAGAAATTGACACACTTGCACATGTAGGATGGGGAAGGGTTTGCATATCTTGCATATACCTTGTTGAATTCTTTAATTTATTGCTTGTGCTTCACTTGTCTGAGTTTATTGTTTGTTTGTTTGTGGGTTGCGGTGGCTGCAGGAATGCCACCTAAGGGTAGTGGCCGTGTTCGTCCTGCTACGCGGCAAAGCAACCGGCAGTTGAGGAGGCTGAGGATGCTCAGCCAGTGGGTGGTACCCAAGAGGAGCTGTTGGCTGTGGTCAGGGCCATGCAGCAAGAGTTGAGGGCTTTGAAGCAGGGGCAGGTGGCCCCTGGTGCTGATGCCGCTCCGGTGCTGGTGCGGCGGTGGAGCGATTAGCGGCATCTCACCGTGAGTGGGTAGGGTTGGTGGGCGGCCGGCCGCGCGCCACTCTGTCGGTGGACCGGGTGTCCCACGTGGAGGACAAGATGGAGGCTTTCGAGGTAGTGGCCTCCGATCGCGTGCGCTATGTGGTGCAACTGCTGAAGGGAGAGGCCCAGATCTGGTGGAAAGGAGTGCGATCGCTGCACGGCTGCCCATGGACTCCCATCGTGGGCGGAGTTTGTCCGGCAGTTTGAGAGGCGGTTCTATCCAGAGACCTTTCTGGACAAGATGAAAATTGACTTGGGCAAATACACTCAAGACAAGCAGTCTGTGGCAGAGTATGAGGTGGGCTTCAATCAGATAGTCCGCTTCGTCCCACATGTGGCTCGGGATGATGCGGAGAAGGCCGCGATTTAAATCGGGGCTTAGGCCTTCGATCCGCCATCTGCTGGGTGCTTTTCCGATCACGGATTTTCGTACCCTGGTGGAGCAGGCCTTGGGGATCGAGATGCAGCATGTGTACCCAGAGGACACTCGCAAGGCCTCTGGAGGAGATCAACCTCGAAGTCATAGCGAGAGGAGGGGCCATTCTGGGGGCCCCATGTTTAAGAAGGCAAGGGTCGTCGTCACCCGGCCCTACCGTGGTAGCGCAGGCGAACCAGCTCTCCGGAGGAGCTCTGCGATGCATGCCACCTCGAAGCCGGAATGGGCTTGGTGTGTTCGTTGTGGGGATCCGCGACAGCGGAGTGGCGCTCTTGGAGGCGATGTGCTATCGTGGTCAAAACCACAAGGATGTGGTGTGCGGCGAGAATCCCAAGGGAAGCTACAGTGGGAGTTGGCGCCTACACCTTGGCGGGATTCTCTCGTCCCGATGGCACCGTTCGGATGATGGTGTGGCTCCTACCCGCAGATCCCTACCGCGGTCTCTACACGCGTTACTGCGGCGCCTTCAACACCTTCATCGATCGTCTTGGCGCCCCACCGGAGGATACTGGGTTCGCGGCCTACTCCATCGACCACAGTACCTCGGTGGACACTGCGCCGACCTACCGAGTGTGGGAGATCCTTCTTCTTCACCGTCCTGCGGCATTCTCCATGCCGACATCGGATGGCGAGGATCGTGAGACGTTGTGGCAGTACCTTATCGTTGACTCTTTTGATGCTGCGTACTTTTGATTCTGGAGCCGTTTCTCTTTTGTCTCGGAGAATTTTGTTGAGCGGGCGGGGCTTTGTGCGATTAATTTGGAGGCGGTGGTCGTTAGTTCTCCTAGTGGGCTTATATCCGCCCCGTGTTTGCCACGGTTGTGTGGTGGTTCTAGCGGATGAGGAGTTCGTGGCGAATTTGGTGGTTATATCCTCGAGCCCTTCGATGTGATCCTTGGCATGGATTGGCTCACGCGGTATCAAGCGTCATCTCTTGTTTACGGAAGACGGTCACCTTGCGTTCTGCATGCAGGCGTGAAGTTGTTTTCAAGGAGTGCTCGCGATACTCTCTCGTTGTTGTGCCGATTGTTTCCTAATCGGCGGATCACGAAGTCGAAGTGTTGTGGGCTTTGGTGGAGGGTCACGAGGCTGCCTTGAGGTTAGAGAATATACCGGTAGTCTGCAAGTACCCGGATGTTTTTCCCAGTGAGCTCCCCGACCTGCCACCAGAGCGGGAGTCGATCTTCCGTATTGAGCTTGTTCCTGGTACGCGGCCTATTTATAAGTCCCCGTACCGGATGGCACCGGTTGAACAGGTTGAATTAAAGAAGCAGTTGGATGAACTCTTAGCTAAGGGGTTCATTAGACCGAGCACGTCACCTTGGGCTGCTCCGGTTTTGTTTGTGGGAAAGAAGGATGGCACCAAGAGGCTTTGTGTGGATTATCGAGCACTCAACCAAGTGACAATCAAGAACAAGTATCCCCTGCCTCGTATTGAAGATCTCTTCGATCAGTTGAGAGGTGCCAAAATATTTTCCAAGATTGATTTGCAGTCTGGTTATCATCAACTGCGAATCAGGGAGGAGGATATAGAGAAGACAGCTTTTAGCACAAGGTATGGGCATTATGAATATGTCGTCATGTCTTTTGGACTGACTAATGCTCTCTTGTCTTTATGGAAGCTATGAGCAGGATGCTCCATGAGTACCGGATTCTTTTGTGGTGGTCTTCATCGACGACATCTGGTTTATTCCAAAGCGGAGGAGGACCACGAATTGCATCTCAACCTGGTCCTAGATACTCTTGGAAGAATAAATACTATGCGAAGCTAAAGAAGTGTGCTTTCGGTTATCCAGTAGGATTTTTGGGTCATACCATCGATCGGACGGTATTACGGTGGATCCAAAGAATGTTGCGGCGGTGGTTCATGGCGGAGGCCAACCAATGTGTCGAGATCCGGAGTTTCCTTGGTCTTGCCGGGTATTACGGCGCTTTGTGCAGATTTTTCTAGCATTGCTAAACCAATGACCCGACTCACGCAAAGGGGTTCCTTTTGTGTGGGCGGGCGCTGTGGTGGGTTTGGACTTTGAAGAACAAGCTGGTAAATGCACCTATTCTATCCTTGCCCGGAGTGGCAAGCGCTTCACTGATGTACGGATGCTTCTCGGATTGGACTCGGTTGTGTCGATGCAAGAGGGCGAGTAATCGCTATGCTTCTAGACGATTGAAGACTCATGAGCGAGAATTATCCCACTCATGATCTTGAGTTGGCGTGCATTGTGTTTGCTCACGAAGTCTTGGAGGCATTACTTGTATGGGGAACAGTGCGATATCTTCACCGATCACAAGAGCCTTAAGTATATATTCACACAATGAGAGCTAAATTTGAGGCGTGGAGGTGGTTGGAGTTAATCAAGGATTATGACCTGACTATCCAGTATCACCCCAGTAAGGCTAATGTGGTGGTGATGCCCTAAGTAGGACAGGTACCTCGGTAGCGTTATCCTTGGCCTCGGAGTTTGAGAAGATGGGTATTTCTTTACGTCTTCTGGTTCTGCAGCGAGAGACACAAATGATCATCGATCGCCATCCCTGGCGCGTTCTTGAAGCTCAACAGCTCGATCGGCTCCTTTCAGAGGTGCGGAAGAGGATCTCGGAGGGGCGTTCCCGAGATTTTAGTGTGGATGAACACGGTGCGGTTCGATTCAAAGGCGGTGTGTGTACCCAAATCACCGGTGAAGGATGATATTCTTCGTGAGACTCACGGACCCCATATTCGGTACATCCAGAGAGACCAAGATGTATCGTGATCTGAAACAAATCTTTTGGTGGAAGCGGATGAGGGTGGATATTGCTAAATATGTCGCTGCTTGTGGCGTTTGTCAACAGGTAAAGGCTGAGCACAAACGTCCTGCTGGTTTGTTGCAGCCCTTGGAGGTACCTGAGTGGAAGTGGGAGCATATCACTATGGACTTTGTGGTTGGGTTGCGCGCTGGCCCCGAGGCGAGATGCAATATGGGTCGTGGTGGACAGGCTTACCAAGTCCGCACACTTCATACCGATAAAAACGACCAACACAGCGCAGGACCTAGCCCCGTTGTACATCCGAGAGGTGGTGAGACTGCACGGTGTACCCAAGTCCATTGTTTCTGACCGAGATGCCAAGTTCGTCTCTAAGTTCTGGCAGAGTCTTCAGGCTGCGTTGGGCACGACAGTTTCCCTTAGTACAGCTTTCCACCCTCAGACGGATGGTCAGTCAGAGCGGACCATTCAAACCCTGGAGGACATGCTTCGTGCTTGCGTACTATCTTGGAAGGGTAGTTGGGAGGACTTTCTGGCTTTGGCAGAGTTCGCTTATAATAATAGTTATCAGGCGAGTATCAAGATGCCTCCTTTTGAGGCTTTGTATGGTCGGAGGTGTGTTTCCCCTCTTTGTTGGGATGCAGTGGGTGAGAGGTCGTTGCTTGGTCCGGATCTTGTTCAGCAGACCGTGGAGAAAGTGCGGGAGGTTCGTCAGAACTTGTTGGCTGCTCGAGCCGACAAAGAGCTATCGCGGATGTTGGCGCCGAGTTGGAGTTTGCGGTGGGTAGCCTTGTGCTCCTTCGGTGTCTCCAACCAAGGGTATTGTTCGTTTGGTACCACCAGAAGCTTAGCCCGCGGTACATCGGTCCTTTTCGGTGGTTGCCGGGTGGGTAGTTTGGCTTATCGTTTGGGTTGCCAAACTCATTGAGTGGTGTGCACAATGTTTTCCATGTGTCTATCTTGAGAAATACTTGCGAGATCCAGAACACAAGATTGACCTGGAGCAGGTCACAGTGGAGCAGGATCTCACTGTGGAGAGTCGTCCAGTTCGTATCTTGGATACATCGGAGCGGGTCTTGAGGAATAAGACCATCAAGTATGTGAAGGTCCTTTGGGCGAATCGATCGAGAGAGAGGCTACGTGGGAGCTGGAGGATCATTTGCGAAAAAGTACCCGAGCTCTTGAGGTGGTGAGTACTCCTAGTTTGGGTTCTTTGTTTGCTTGTTGTTCTGTTCCTTGTGGTCTGTAGATTTGGATTCGAGGGCGAATCCTTTTAAGGTGGGAAGAATGTAATACTCCGGAAGTGTGAAAAGTCAAGAATCGGATTAATTAAAAACAATCGGTAGTGAATAATTTAATCGGGGAAGTTTTATTTTCTTTTTTTCGTCAAATCCGGCTTAGAGAGGGGCTTTTCTGTTGTTTTGCTTCCTTTTGGGCTGGGCCTTGGCCCATCTCCTAGTGGTGGCCGGCCAAAGGGGGGGAGGGCCACCCTCCCCAAACCCTAGCCGCCCCCCCTCCCTTTCCCCCTTTTTCCTCCTCCCTCTAGCAGCCGCCCCCTCCTCCTCCTCTTGGCCGACTCCCCTCCTCCCCTTGCACCTCCCCTCTCCCAAGGTGCTGTCCCCCTGCACCTCCCCTATCCCAAGGTGCTGCCCCTTGCGCAAGGAAGAAGAAAGAGAGGAAGAAAAGAAGGAGAAGAAGGAGAAGAAGGAGAAGAAGAAGAAGAAGAGTTTGTGCGGGGTTTGGTTCAGCGATTTCTAGTGGTTCTACAAGGGTAACGAGATGCCCTCCCCGCTGTTTAATCCTTATTAGATGCAAAAACCGATTAGAATTGATGGTTAATTGTTGGGCTGCAGTAGATGCAATTCTGTCCAGAACCTTGCGTGGGTTTTTTCGTATGTTTAGAGGCTGAATTTTAAGTTTCCATCTCCTAGAGATATGTGGGTTATGTCGTTAGCTTTCAGTAGCCGCGAAGATCACTCGATTCCGAGGTCTGAGTCAAAAGTTATGATCGATTTAGTATCTGCTGCCAGAAATCTGACGAGAATAATCTGTCTGGTTATTTCCTAAAATTTGAAAGGAATTTGGTAGAATCTGAAAGTTCACCCAACTAGGTTATTGTAGGTAATTCGATAACCTTTTCAGATTGATAAAGAACGATCAATTCAGGTTACCAATTAAAAGTTATGGTCATTTTAGTTTTGCTGTTCGTTTGTGTAGACAGTTTCTGTACTGTAAGTTCAGACAATGGTTAGCCTATTTTTTTGGCTGAATTGGAGTATCGTGTCAACTAGAGTATTGTAGATTAGTCAGTTAAGAATCTACAGAAATTGGGTTTACCTCTTTTTGACTTCCAGATCATGAGTTATGTCATTTACCGTGCTGCTGTCCAGAATCAGATTATGGCAGCAAACGTTGTTTTTCGTTTTCAGCTTTGTAAACTCGTTTTGAGTCGTCTAGTAAGCATTGTAGAATGCCGATTAGTAGCGCTGGGTATATTATGACCTTATTGAAATTATTTTACTTGTTTAGGAGGTGAAGCCTCAGGTTTAGGAGTATCGCCTTGGCCGGCTAACGCGTCACATCGTGGAAGGCAAGTAATTGTAGCGATATTACTACCGTTTAATCTGGTTGTTCTTACTACTTGCAATCCCTATGAGTTTCGTATTTTGAAGTATTATGCCATGGTTGGTTGACTTACATATGAGATGATGACAGTAATTATTATTTAATGAATTACATTGGATATCTTGTGTGTAGTCATGAAATGGTTGCTTTATGTGTCGAATGTGGATCATGGATGTATTTTTCCATAATGATTATGTGGTAGATGTACAAGTTAATCTGTTGGTGCCATTATGAGATGTCACATATGTGGTTTATGATTATCATATCACTCATAACATATCATTACATTGCATTGTGGATGTCGCCGCTTATGGCGCGGCCGTGCAGTCTGACATCGTACATTGCCAGTGATGCGATGCACACTCTTACCTTGATGGGTAAGAGTGCGATGGAGCATGGCATGCATTTGCATTAAGCATTGTGGATGGAGAACATGCATTCTTTTGTCAATGGTTGAATTCTTATGAGGCGGGACTCATGCTAGTCCATGTGGTTTATTGAATGAGATAGTGGATTGTGGTTGTGGTCATGCAATATTATAACTTTGTGTTGTAGCTTGCTTGTCATTTGATTAACTTTGTTATGCAACTTACTTGCTGAGATTTTATCTCATTCTTGTTGTTTCTTTCCCCCTTTCAGGTGATTCTTAAGCATTCTGGGATGGGTAGAGCGGCACTACAATAATGCAATCGAATTCATAGTTTCATCTTTGTAATAAAGTTGAGAGGAATTTAGCCTATTGACTAGCTATTCACGAGTGATCATTGATTTATTTATTGATGCATTTGTGGACTACACTTGGATTGATCTGCTAGAGGTTGTTTAATTATTGAACTTATTCTTGTTATCTTTATTCCCATAGTGGTTTATGCTTCCGCTTATTGATTCTTGCCTAGAGTTGCTGCCGAAATTTTATATTCTTATGAAATTATTGGCTAGCTGTAGAGTGGTTAAGTAATATCCCAGGGTAATGTGGGTCCAGGGGTGTTACATTTTATTTGCTATTTCAAATGGCCAAGTCAACCCAGTTTGAAAATCTGGTCAAACCTCTGAACAGCAGCTTGTGAATTTTACTGGGAGAAATCTAGTGCATAAAAACTCCTGGACAAATTACACAAGGTTGTCCTCTGTTCCAGTTAGCTTCCATAAAAATTTCGGAATTTTTGGAGCTCAGGAGCTACCTCTAAAAATTCTCCAAGCTCACTCAGCCTTTTAAAACTCCAAATCAGTATTCACTGTTCCTCGGGCTCGAACCCGAGCCCGACTCGAGTCCGACCGCACCACATGGCTCGGTCGTGCCACCTAGCGGCACCGCCTGAGCCCGATCTCTGTCGGCCGTCCGATCTGGATCGTGCGGCCCTCGTCGTCGAGTCTGTCGACCAGTCCGAATGCATACATCAATCTCAGCCGTCCATCTCCGATCCAGCGGTCAGCACAATCCTGATCGAGTTAAACCATCTATCTGTGCTGCACCAGACCCCGACTCGAGCCGTTTTGTCACAGTCGCTGAGAGGTGGACCCCACCTGTCAGTATCGCCCTCGTCTTCTCCGCGCCTCACCGGAGCTCGCGGCCGCTCGCGCATGCATGCCACGCAGCTCGTCGCTGCCACGTCGTGGACGCGTGTCGCCTCCGGAGAATCGCCAGGAGCTCACCTATCTCTTTAGGTCACCCATTCGTCCTCGCGTGCATTCTCGTGCATTCTCCGCCCAAATTTCCTTCTCGGCCGGAGAAGAACCCGGCGTAGCGCCGCCGTGTCGGGCCGCCCTCGAGCCGCGACGCACCACCGTGATCCACGCTCGGCGCCGCCTCCATTTGCCCAACCGGGTCCTTGGAGTCGATGAATCACCGGCGGTATCGTCGTCTCGCCTCCGGCGATCTCGGTCCGTGAGCTCGTTTGCGATCGGTGAGTTTCTAACCGTCACCTAGTCCCTTAGGATCGCAGCGATGCACCGAGTCTAACGGTGACTTCATTTTCATCTTTGGTGCATCGTTGCGGGCGTGCGACCAATTCTTCTCAAGATCGGTTTCGCGGCTGTGGAAATTCGGCCATCTCGGACCTTCTTCTTCGACATTATCGTGGGCTTATTGCTCCTAGGATCAAGCGAAGGTGGTGCGCACCTTCCGTAGCTTCGAAGCTCGTGGCGTCTTCTCGCGGAGGTGCACCTTCTTCTCCGCCTCAGTTCGCGCCATTTCTGCCGCGGTATCCTCGAGGTCGGTCACCGTCATCAAGTTCGCAAGGACGCGGTGAACCCGAAGGTACCACTCTCGCCCGAAACCCACGGTTAGCTAGATCACCTCTGCGGCGCGCCACCGTCCCGCGTCTTGGCGGTGAGCGCCGGTGATGATTAGTTTAACTCTAATCATGTCTAGTTTGAGTCTCGACTTGTGGGCCCTATTGGCTAATCACGTTTAGAAAATCTTTAATCCAGCCCGTTATTTGTTCTGCGAGTCATTGCCATGTGGGTCCGTCTTTGTCGATTAGGGTTGTGTAGCTCAGTAATGCGTTTTCTCTGTCGGTAGCGTATTTCTCTGTGAGTATGTTAGGTTTGCACTTTGGTGGCGAAGATGTATTCTCGAATCGCCTTGACGCGTCACCTTCGTGACGATCTGTTGCAGTCAAGCACCTTTATTGGGCCATTGTCGATGTCCAGGGCTGGTTGGTTGTCGGTAGGAAAAGGTATAAATGCTTTAGTATTTACAAATGCTTTTGTTGCACTATTAATTCAATTAAACTTAGAAAATGCATAACTAATTCAATTCTTATCCAAATTGCATAAAACCAGTGCTGTTAATTTTCATTTTAAATGTACTATTTACTAAAATTAGTGGCAACCTTGTCCCTATATCAAAAATCTGTTAATTAATTTAATGTTGTAGAATGTAATCTCCAAGTTAGAAAATTCATATCTTTTTCAATAATCGTTCAAATCCAGTAAATCCAATTCTGTAAATTTTCATTTTTAGTGCACTAATTATCAGGATAGATTTTAGATACTGTTTCTGTTATTAAAATTTTGCTAAGTATTTAACTAGTGCTTTAATGTGTATGTTAGCTTAGGAAATTGCTAGAAAATTCATCACCACTTCAAATAATTATTTCCCTCTCTCTAAAATATGTTAGAACCTGCTTAGGTTGCTGTGTGAGTTTTGGTATGTTTTGATGTTGTTATATGTTTGAGTTTGGTCGGTGTTATTCGTTCTTATTCGCTGTTTTGTTCAATCGTTAGGCTTCGATATTTGCGGTAACCACGAGAACGACCCTCATAACAAATTGAGCAACAATGAGCCAGCAAGCGGTTTGATCATTTTATCCCAGTATTTTAAAGTCTAATATTTTGTTTCAACTGTATGTATGCATCGCTTATTTTGTGTTAAATTGGTTAGTTAAACCTTTAGATGCATAATCTGTAGGTAAATATTTGTCCTCTACTACGAGCCTAGGTTATTTCTTTGTGATTAGAGTTATTGGATGAACTCTCGTCACTTAGTAGATTACGAGTTCGGTTGCTTAGCCATGCTTAGCTACAGGTAGTTTTGGCGATCATCGACTTAGTCGATGATCTTGATCTATAAAATTATTCTTGTTCTTATATTCCAGCTCGTGCTATGTTAATTGCAAAACAAAACCGAAAACAAAAATGATTTAGGCGCGCACTGCTTGGTAAGATTGGTGTGATCATTTGGGTGTGGCTGGAAAGGTGCCGGGTCAATTAAGGACCGAACATCTTGTGAGTTCTGTTATCCGAGCATTTCGCGTGCTAACCACACTAGAGGTATGGGACCTCTCTTGACCTAGTACTTTGGCGTGTATTGGCTCAGGGTCGCGGGAGGTCGCGGGAGGGATGGAGGTGGGAGCATGGTAGTTGTCAGCTTTATCACGAGTGGGTAGTTGTCTTTTCGGCTTTACCATGTAGCGTATGGATTTCTATCCATCTGAGCGGCTCGTAGTTAATACACAATATTGGAAAAAGTCTCGTAGGACTTAGTGTGCTGGCATACCTTGGAAGTGTGCTTTGGCTTAAAGGCGATGCGAAGTGTGGATGCAGATGGTACACCCCGCAGGTTAAAAACTATTCGAATAGCCTCGTCCTAGGTGATGGACACGCTTGGGTAAGCTTATCAAGAGTTAGACTACAACCTTTTAAATTAAAACTTGCAGGGTGGTACGAACCTGGGGATTCGTGCTATATTGTGGTGACTATTGGGATAGTCACTTCTAGGTGGTTACTTGTATCTATCTTTATTTGTGATTATTTCAACGATAAAAATGAATTGCAAACTTGCCTTTAAATTGTATTACATTATTGCAAATAAAGTTGGCTTTATGCAAATGAAACATATGACCTCCACCAGATAAGCTTGCATGTAGCATATGAACCGGTCTGCTAGTTCACACGTCGGTCTTGCGGGTACAAAGACAATCTTTGTACTCGTGCTTTGCTTAATGTTTTTGTTGCGAGAGGAAGAAGGTGAGCCCCAAGGGCCTCACTACGTGAGTCGTGTTGCCGTTTAGTGGGCGACTAGACTTGGCGGTCGGTCGGATGCCTTGTGGGTTGAAGGCACACCGATTGGCTTTGTTTATAGCCATCTTATGGCACTTTGCTTCATTGTCGTTCTTGTTTATTTTGTATTCTTGTGGCACATCGGCCTTTATGCCGTAATAACTCTACTATTTGTTTATCTTCCGTTTGGTAGTGTGGTGTTTGGACTCTATTTTTGGAATGGACTTGATGTCTAATTTTGTAGCAGGGTGTGTATCTTGCTTTAGGAAGTATACATATCTAGAGATCAATTTATTTGATTTGTGATGCTAGGACCAGGTGGTTGGTTAAGCATTACAAGCCAAATAAATTGGGGTCCTCTAAAGTTGGTATCGAGCCATTCGACCGTAATAACCAAGCATAGTCGTCCTTAGGATATTTTGAAAAAGCTTAATTTCAAAGTATAAAAGGGTTTATGAAAACCTAGGCAGATTCTCAGATTTTACTCCTTACCTATCTTAGCCTTCTACTCTCATCTTATTCTAATTTGAGTTTAAAACTTGGTTTCTCTCTTTCCTTTCAAAAGATAGTTACTACCGGTAGAATCAGTCTTTGGGAGAACCATAGAGAATTGGTCTAATTAAAAGTTGTGGGGGTATAAGGGTAAGATATGTATGAGTTTGCTAAGTGTCTGATTTTTGTCAATTGGTTTTGTAACTTAAAAGTCTTGTGTTTATTTTGTGTTGTTAGTAAGTTATTTGCAGTGGGTTGTCGACTTTGTGTTTTCCGGCTGTTGTTAACTTGTCTTAGTGAAACAGGATGGCGGGAGAACGCGTGGCGATCGTGAGTGGTCATGATGAGAGCTTCCCCTCCTCCGACCATGGTGAGGTTCTCGCTCGGATCGGCGAAACCGCATGGACCGACGCGCATCTTGGAGGTTATTGCTAGGAATACCTCCACTCCTGCCGGTGGTGGCGGCCACGGACTCGCGGGGACTTGCGAGTTAAATGCGTACCACGCCGCCGACTTTCTCCGCTCGAGGACCCTCGATGCGGATGATTGGCTACGCATGGTAGAGCGAAAGCTCAACATAGCTCGATGCCGGCGCAGGATAAGGCACTCTTCGCGTCCCACCCGGCTTGAGGCGCGCAAAGACTCTCATGGTGGGAGAACTATCTCGCCATGCGACTGCGGGCCATGTGGTCGCGTGGGAGGAGTTGGATCACTTTCGTCGGGCCCACATCACGATGGCCTGATGAAGTGAAGAAGAAGGAGTTCCTCGCGCTCAAGCAAGGGCGCAAGTGCGTGACCAGTACCATGCGAGTTCAATCATTTGGCTCGTTATGCTCCGAGGAGGTGGCCTCGGATGAGGCTAGCGAGAAGTTTATGGATGGCTTGTCCGAGGAGCTGCGGGACAAGCTATCTATTGTGGACTTCTCGACTTTCGAGCCTTGGTAGATAACGCCATTGTTCTTGAGCATAAGGCAAAGCGCTGGCGAGTCCGCAAGTGCAAATGGGAGGCGCATCAGTCTACTCACACCACCTCACTCGTCCTCGGTGGGCTAGCACGAGGCCCGTTCTTTTGCTCCACCGGCGCCGAGGCCATCTGCACCAGCTCCTCGTCCACCGCGGCGTGTTTCAGCCACGTGCGCTGCGATCCAAGAACGAGGTGGCCTCCGCAATCCGGCGGCGAGGTTACTGTTTTCGCCGCCACAACAAGGGCCACTACGCCAGCGCTTGACCTCGAGTGTTGCAGCAGCCCCTCGTCCTAATGGAGGGCGCGGCGGTGGTCACCCACGACCGAAGATTATTTAGAAGACCCGAGTGCGGCGTGGTCGAGTCAACCACCTTTCACCGAGGAGGCTCGGGGGCGCGGATGTCGTGATGGGTACACTTCTTGTTAATTCTCGTCCTGCTACGATTATTTGATTACGGAGCATCGCATTCTTTATTTCAAGATCATTTGCTGCTGCTAGTGGTCTTCACCGTGTTCCTTTGGGAGTTCCTTTGCTCATCCGCTCTCGGGTGGAAATGAGGTGATTCTGATGTCGGGATGTTCCTATCATAGTCAAAGGAGTGGGATTTTTGGCAAATCTTATTACGCTTTCGATTCAGCGAGTCCGGATGTGATTCTTGGCATGGATTGGTTGTCCCAACACTTGGGGCAAATCGATTGTGCCGGAAGATCGTCTATCTCACCAACCCTTGAAAGTGACAGTCGGATTTTCGCGCGGCCGGGGCCACATCTATGTGTATTAGAAGCGAAGCCACCTTGCATTCGGGATGTTCCCATAGTATCGACTTTGTGGATGTCTTTCTGAAGATTTGCAGGATGCCTCGGTTCGAGATCTGGAGTTTGTCATCGAGTTGCTGCCGTCTGCCCGATTTGAAGGCGCCAGTCGGATGCCTCCCAATGAATTGGAGGAGTTGAAGAAGCAATTAGGTGAGCTTCAAGCAAAGGGTTTCATCTGTCCTAGCTCATCTCCTTGGGGTTGTCCGGTGATCTTTGTGAAGAAGAAGGACAAGACTTTGCGCATGTCGTTGATTACCGATCCTCTCAATGAGGTGACGGTGAAGAACAAGTATCCTCGCCCGCATTGATGATCTGTTTGATCGATTGGTGGAGCCAGTGTTCTCAAAGATTGATTTGAGAATGGGGTATCATCAGTCGAGGATCGGATCGGAGGATATTCAAGACGGCTTTCACTACTCGTTATGGGTGCATGCAGTACACCATCATGTCTTTCGGTTTAACCAATGCTCGACTTTGTTCATGAACTTAATGAATTCAGTATTCATGGAGTTTTGGATAAATTTGTGGTGGTCTTTATTGATGATATTCTTATCTATTCCAAGGCTGGCCGAGCATCTTGAGCATCGAAGATTGTTTTGGGCAAATTGCGGGAGCACCGGCTATATCACGAAGTTCGGCAAATGTGAGTTCGGTTGAAGGAAGTGGCATTCTTGGGCCATGTTCTTTCAGTGGAGGCATAGCTGTGGATCCCAAAGAAGGTCGGTGATGTTCTATCTTGAGGCGACCTAAGTCGATCAGCGATGTGCGGAGTTTTCTTGGTTTAGCGGGCTACTACCGTCGCTTTATCGAGAACTTCTCCAAGATCGCAAAGCCAATGGTGAATTGCTCAAGAAGGACAAGAAGTTTGTGTGGTCCTCTGCTTGCGATGAGAGCTTTCGGGAGCTCAAGCAGCGATTGACTTGACCCCCATCCTTACTCTTCACGATATCCATAAGAGCTTGATATTTATTGCGATGCCTCTCGTCGAGTCTTGGATGTGTTCTTATGCGGGAAGGCAAGGCGGTTGCCTATGCATCCAGCGATTGAGACCACATGAGCTCAACTATCCCACCCATGATTTAGAGCTTGCGGTGTGGTTCATGCACTCAAGATTTGGCGGCATTATCGATCGGTAATCATTGTGAGGTGTATTCCGATCACAAGAGCTTGAAATACTTGTTCACCCAACGGACTGAACCTCGAGCGAGAGGAGATGGTTGGAATTGATCAAAGATTATGACATGGGTATTCGGTATCATCTGGCAAGGCCAATGTGGTTCTTGATGCACTTAGCGAAAGGTGTATTGCAATACTATGATGATCCAAGAGCGACAACTGCACTTCTTGCGAGTTTCAGCGTCTCAACTTGGTTTGGTTGAGCATGGTTCCCTTCTTTGTCTTGGTTGTGCAACCAACCTTGGTGGATCAAGTCAAGGCACCAATGATCGAATGGCGGTGTGAACGAGATCAAGCAGAATATCAAGGATGGGATAGCCAGGTGTTTCTCGGAAGATGAGCATGGTGTTGTGTGGTTTGGGCAGCGCCTCGTGGTTCCAAAGGTTCCGAATTACGGGATTTGATTCTCTAGGAGGCCCATGATTCGCCTTTGTCCATCCATCCCGGGGCCACCAAGATGTACCAAGATCTGCGACAGAGGTTCTGGTGGACTCGCATGAAGCGCGAGATTGCCGGGTTCGTTGCGGATCGGCGTATGTTGTCGCGTGAAGGTGAGCATCGGCGTCAGCGAGTCTCCTCGGCCCTTGCCTATACGAGTGGAAGTGAGATTCGTTGGTATGGACTTCATCACCGTTTGCCCTGTACTTCTTCGGGAAGGATGCTATCTGGGTGGTTATTGACCGATTGACAAAAGTAGCACATTTTCTGCCAGTGTGTACCGCCCTCAGCGTCAGTAAATTGGCAGACCTCTACATATCCCGCATTGTGAGTTTGCATGGTGTGCCACGAGCGATGGTGTCGAATCGTGGTTCTCTTTTCACTTCCGACTTTGCTTTGATCTCTGGAGGCCATGGGTACCGTCTTACTTTCAAACCGCCTACCATCCTCGGTGATGGTCGACGGAGCGCGTCAATCAGTGCTTGAAGATATGCTCGTGCTTGTGTTCTTTCCTATGGGAAGAATTGGGAGAAGTGCCTACCACTTGCCGAGTTCTCCTACAACAACGACTTCCAAGCTAGTCTCGTGATGCCTTGTTTGAGGCTTTGTATGGGAGGCGTCGCGAACCCCATTGAACTGGTCGAATCGGGAAGAGCGGTTCTTTGGCGGATTCGATCAATGAGGCGGAAAGTCAAGTGCAGTTGATTCGTGAGCACTTGCGCGTAGCTCAGTCCAGGCAGAAGAGCTATGCAGATCGTCGTCGTCGTGAGCTGAGTTTCCAGCCCAATGACCTTGTGTATCTCAAAGTCTCACCTCTGAAGGGACATCGTCGTTTCGGTGTCAAGGGCAAACTGGCTCCTCGATATGTCGGGCCGTATCGCATCATCAAGAAAGTGGGAGCTGTTGCATACAAGTTAGAGTTGCCAGCTACACTTGAGGGGGTGCATGATGTTTTCCATGTGTCACAATTGAAGAAGTGCCTCGTGTTCGGTTGAGAAGCGTCATTGGAAAATATCGATGTGCGGGAAGATCTGTCTTATCGTGGCGCCCGTTCGTATCCTCGAAGAAGCTGAGCGCAGAACAAGGAACCGTGTGATCAAGTTCCTTAAAGTTCGGTGGTCGAACCACTCAGAGATGAGGCCACTTGGGAGCGGGAAGATCGTCTCGGCAGATTACAGTCCTTCTTCTCAGAGTGATCGAATCTCGGCGAGATTCTGTAAGGGAGATTTGTAACAACCTAACTTAGGGTTTGTATTTCAAATGTAAAATTTTGAGGAGAAATAAAAACTTTTGTCGTCTCATCAAATCATTTGGAAGTTTTCCAAATTTTCCCTAGCAATTTCCATTTTCTAGAATTGAATTCTTGTGAATGGAAATTGTTGTCAGCAAATTCTTAGCTTTCAAACTTGTGATCATCCTCTGAAATTATTTTTCCTATCATCTTGATCATCCTATCTACCTCCTTGAATTATTTCACAATTTTTAGATTTTATGTGCTATTTCAAATGGCCAAGTCAACCCAGTTTGAAAATCTGGTCAAACCTCTGAACAGCAGCTTGTGAATTTTACTGGGAGAAATCTATTGCATAAAAACTCCTGGAAAAATTACACAAGGTTGTCCTCTGTTCCAGTTAGCTTCCATAAAAATTTCGGAATTTTTGGAGCTCAGGAGCTACCTCTAAAAATTCTCCAAACTCTCTCAGCCTTTTAAAACTCCAAATCAGTATTCACTGTTCCTCGGGCTCGAACCCGAGCCCGACTCGAGTCCGACCGCACCACATGGCTCGGTCGCGCCACCTAGCAGCACCGCCTGAGCCCGATCTCTGTCGACCGTCGGATACAGATCGTGCGGCCCTCGTGCGTCGAGTCTGTCGACCAGTCCGAATGCATACATCAATCTCAACCGTCCATCTCCGATCTAGCGGTCAGCACAATCCTGATCGAGTTAAACCATCTATCTCGTCTGCACGGACCCGACTCGAGCCGTTTGTCACGATCGGCGGCAGGTGGACCCCACTGTCGATGTCGCCTCGTCTTCTCGCGCCTCGCGGGCTCGCGGCGCTTCGCGCATGCATGCCACGCAGCTCGTCGCTGCCACGTCGTGGACGCGTGTCGCCTCCGGAGAATCGCCAGGAGCTCACCTATCTCTTTAGGTCACCCATTCGTCCTCGCGTGCATTCTCGTGCATTCTCCGCCCAAATTTCCTTCTCGGCCGGAGAAGAACCCAGCGTAGCGCCGCCGTATCGGAGCCGCCCTCGAGCCCGCGACCGCACCACCGTGATCCACGCTCGACGCCGCCTCCATTTTGCCCAACCCGGGTCCTTGGAGTCCAGTGAATCACCAGGGGCGGTATCGTCGTCTCCGCCTCCGGCGATCTCGGTCCCGTGAGCTCGTTTGCGATCTGGTGAGTTTCTAGCTTCGTCACCTAGTCCCTTAGGATCGCACTGATGCACTGAGTCTAACGGTGACTTCATTTTCATCTTTGGTGCATCGTTGCGGGCGTGCGACCAATTCTTCTCCAAGATCGGTTTTCCGCCGCCGTGGAAATTCCGGTCATCTCGGACCTTCTTCTTCGACATTATCGTGGGCTTATTGCTCCTAGGATCAAGGCGAAGCTGGTGCGCACCTTCCCGTAGCTTCTCGAAGCTTGTAGCGTCTTCTCCGCGGAGGCCGCACCTTCTTCTCCGCCTCAGATTCGCCGCCACTCGCCGCGGTATCCTCGAGTCGGTCACCGTCATCAAGTTCGCAGGGCGCGTGAACCCGGTTACCACTCTCGCCCGAAACCCATCGGTTAGCTAGATCACTGCGCGCCGCGCGCCGTCCCGTCTTGTGCCGGTGAGCGCGGTGATGATTAGTTTAACTCTAATCATGTCTAGTTTGAGTCTCTGACTTGTGGGCCCTATTGGCTAATCACGTTTAGAAAATCTTTAATCCAGCCCGTTATTTGTTCTCTGAGTCGCTGCCATGTGGGTCCGTGCTGTCAGTTAGGGTTGTGTAGCTCTGGTAATGCGTTTTCTCTGTCGGTAAGCGTATTTCTCTGTGAGAGTATGTTAGGTTTGCACTTTGGTAAGCCGAAGACGTATTCTCAGAATACGCCTTC
The DNA here is from genome assembly GCA_036346255.1 of Ampelocalamus luodianensis. Taxonomy (NCBI): domain Eukaryota; kingdom Viridiplantae; phylum Streptophyta; class Magnoliopsida; order Poales; family Poaceae; genus Ampelocalamus; species Ampelocalamus luodianensis. Next base: position 29,652,912 of record CM070637.1, read on the forward strand.
GACGTCACCTTCGGCGGGCAGTCTGTTCTGGTCAGCACCTTTCGCTGGGCCCGCTGTCAGTGTCTGGGGCTGGTTGGTTGTCGGTAGGAAAAGGTATAAATGCTTTAGTATTTCTGAAATGCTTTTCTGTTGCACTGTTAATTCAATTAAACTTAGAAAATGCATAACTAATTCAATTCTTATCCAAATTGCATGAAACCAGTGCTGTTAATTTTCATTTTAAATGTACTATTTACTAAAATTAGTGTCAACCTTGTCCCTGTATCAAAAATCTGTTAATTAATTTAATGTTGTAGAATGTAATCTCCAAGTTAGAAAATTCATATCTTTTTCAATAATCGTCCAAATCTAGTAAATCCAATTCTGTAAATTTTCATTTTTAGTGCACTAATTATCAGGATAGATTTTAGATACTGTTTCTGTTATTAAAATTTTGCTAAGTATTTAACTAGTGCTTTAATGTGTATGTTAGCTTAGGAAATTGCTAGAAAATTCATCACCACTTCAAATAATTATTTCCCTCTCTCTAAAATATGTTAGAACCTGCTTAGGTTGTTGTGTGAGTTTTGGTATGTTTTGATGTTGTTATATGTTTGAGTTTGGTCGGTGTTATTCGTTCTTATTCGCTGTTTTGTTCAATCGTTAGGCTTCGATATTTGCGGTAACCACGAGAACGACCCTCATAACAAATTGAGCAACAGCAGACCGGGCAAGCGGTTTGATCATTTTATCGGTATTTTAAAGTCTAATATTTTGTTTCAACTGTATGTATGCATCGCTTATTTTGTGTTAAATTGGTTAGTTAAACCTTTAGATGCATAATCTGTAGGTAAATATTTGTCCTCTACTACCGAGCCTAGGTTATTTCTTTGTGATTAGAGTTATTTGATGAACTCGTCACTTAGTAGATTACGAGTTCGATTGCTTAGCCATGTAGCTACCGGTAGTTTTAGGCGATCATCGACTTAGTCGATGATCTTGATCTATAAAATTATTCTTGTTCTTATATTCCAGCTCGTGCTATGTTAATTGCAAAACAAAACCGAAAACAAAAATGATTTAGACGCGGCACTGCTGGTAAGATTGGTGTGATCTTTGGGTGTGATCGAAAGGTGCCCGGTCAATTAAGGACCGAACATCTTGTGAGTTCTGTTATCCGAGCATTTCAGCGTGCTAACCACACTAGAGGGTATGGGACCTCTCTTGACCTAGTACTTTGGCGTGTATTGGCTCAGGTCGCGGGAGGTCGCGGGAGGATGGAGGTGGGAGCATGGTAGTTGTCCAAAAGCTTTATCCCGAGTGGGTAGTTGTCTTTTCGGCTTTACCATGTAAGCGTATGGATTTCTATCCATACGAGCGGCTCGTAGTTAATACACAATATTGGAAAAAGTCTCGTAGGACTTAGCTGTGTTTACATACCTTGAAGTGTGCTTTGGCTTAAAGGCGATGCGAAGTGTGGAGTGCAGTGGTACACCTGCGGGGTTAAAAACTATTCGAATAGCCTCGTCCTAGGTGATGGACACGCTTGGGTAAGTTTATCAAGAGTTAGACTACAACCTTTTAAATTAAAACTTGCAGGGTGGTACGAACCTGGGGATTCGTGCTATATTGTGGTGACTATTGGGATAGTCACTTCTAGGTGGTTACTTGTATCTATCTTTATTTGTGATTATTTTAACAAGAAAATGAATTGCAAACTTGCCTTTAAATTGTATTACATTATTGCAAATAAAGTTGGCTTTATGCAAATGAAACATATGACCTCCACCAGATAAGCTTGCATGTAGCATATGAACAGGTCTGCTAGTTCACACGTCAGTCTTACGGGTACAAAGATAATCTTTGTACTCAGGTGCTTTGCTTAATGTTTTTGTTGCAGAGGAAGAAGGTGAGCCCCAAGGGCCTCACTTCTGTGAGCTGTGTTGCCGTTTCGTGGACGACTAGACTTGGCGGTCCGGTCAGATGCCTTGTGGGTTGAAGGCACACTGATTGGCTTTGTTTATAGCCATCTTATGGCACTTTTGCTTCCGCTGTCGTTCTTGTTTATTTTTGTATTCTTGTGGCCTGTCGGCCTTTGTCTGTAATAACTCTACTATTTGTTTATCTTCCGTTTGGTAGTGTGGTGTTTGGACTCTATGTTTGGAATGGAGTTGATGTCTAATTTTGTAACGGGGTGTGTATACTGCTTTCTGGGAAGTATACATATCTCGAGGATCAATTTATTTGATTTGTGATGCTAGGACCAGGTGGTTGGTTAAGCATTACAAGCCAAATAAATTGGGGTCCTCACAGGTAAAGCTTCCTTAGAACAGTTGACCCACAAGTAAGACCGTGCCTTCGAGACGTGTCCGTCGAGTGACTCTTGAAAGCTTGGGACAAGTAGTAAGGCGTAACGCGTAAGTACGTCAAGGTATTTTTGTCGTAGTAGACCGAGAGAGAGGCCACCTGGGAATTTGAGTCTCGCATGCGTGAGCAATATCCGGAGTTATCCACGGCAGGTTCGTCACAATGTTAATAAGTTTTAGCTGTGATCATCTCTTTCACAGAACGGGTTTGAATTGGTCGAATTCAGTTTAAGGGGGGTAGAATGTAATACTCCAAATTAATTCAGAAGAGAATATTCGAATTAAGAGTAGGATCAAATAGAGAATAGTTTAATTAGCAGTTAGAGAGGAGGTTTTTTAGCATAATTGGGATAACTTGGGCCTCAGGCCTTAGCCCAAGAGGCCCATGAGGGCTAGCCACTATTAAAAGAAGGAAAACCTAATTTTTCTCTCAGTAGGCGTGCGTGCTACGATTACTGCCGCCATCAACTAGCACCACCATGGTGCCTCCTCCCCATGGCAGCCCTTGCCTCCATCATTATTTCTTTGTTGCCGACCAAAGAAGTGAGAAGGAAAGGGAGAAGAGAAGGAAGAGAGGAGAAGGAGGATCACCTTCTTCCAGGCCTGTTCATCATCTTCCTGCGATTCTTCAAGGGTAACGACGAGTGTTCTTCGCTGTTTGATTAGTATATTATGCGTTTACGGTTTCGTTTAGTAGATCGATTACTTTGGCTGCTAGATCGCGTTCTGTCCAGATTAGTGCGTGGAAGTTTTGGCATCCTTAGAAGCGGAATCTGGGAATCTTGTCTCCTAGAGATAGTTGGGTTTTGTTCTTAGCTTTAATTGGCCGCCAAGAACACCCAATTCCGATTTACGGTTTAGAAGTTACGTTGATTTAATTGCTGCTATCCCAAAATCCTGACGAGAATCTGTAGTCGTTTTGATTAATAATTAAGAAGCTGTTAGACGCCGAATTGGAGGTCTCCATCACCTAGTGAGTTGTAGGTTATGTCGTTATATTTCATTGCCGACAAGAATCACGTCATTTGGACCTCTGTAGCAAAAGTTATGATTTTTTCTTAGGGAGTCTGTGCTGCGGAATGATGGCTGGTCTGACAGGTTTTAGTGTTTCGACTTAAGCGTATACTTAGAAGAAAAATCAGAGGGGCTCACCATAACTAAAAATGTAGATAATCCTTCCAGCTTTCAGGAAAACTAAAGATCATGAAATTCGGACGAACGTAGAGAAAGTTATGATAGTTTCTTTGTTGCTGTCCAGAGACCCGACGCGAGAATTGATACTCTGTTGTATGGCTTGGTAGGGCTAGTAAAGGGACGAATTAGAGAACCTCACCAACTAGGTTTAGAAGGGGAATTCAATAACCTTTTCAGAATGTCCAAGATCTCTTTATTTGGATTTCTGTACAATTAGTTATGTTTTTTCGAAGGTGACTGTCCACCGGTAGGACAGACTGGTAGTTGGTAATAGAATTGGGTACCGCGTTTTAGTGGCCGTTATGCTCAGTTGTATCTATAGTTTTGCTTTTGAATCTATATGGTAGCCTTAGCGTGTCTCATAGGTTATCCAGGTGTGGGTTTGATTCCGGGAGCAGCACCGTATCCCCAACCTCCTCGTTCGCACGGTTGAGGCAAGTGCATTGTTGTTAAATGGGTGTGATTGATTGGCTTTGTTTGTGTGCTATTTGATATATGGTTGCATAGCAAGATGGCTTACTTGATGAATGTTTAAGTATGGTGATGGCTCAAATTATGCTTATGCTCTACTGTGGTTCAATGTTGTTGTCTTTTGGTAAGATTGATGATGAATGAGAGATGAGCATTTGCATATTGAGAGCATATTGAGGCTTGGTCACGCGGTGACCAAGCATGTTTCCTTGAGATCCCGTCATGAATGTGACGGGCCCGAGATCCTCACTCGTGGAGCGTGGGCTTGAGGTCCCGTTACTTACGGAGTAACGGTTGGTCCCTGTGCGTGCGCGCGCACGAGCATGGGTATGCGGCGACGGTTGCATACTCTGCATTACAGTGTAATGCACACGAAAGTTAAAGATAAAGGTTCCTTGAGCATTGCATTTGCATATGAGATGTTCTATTGTTGATCTCCTTTACATGTATGTTGATGTTATAGTTTTTATGTACTTGCTGAGTCTGTGGACTCACTCTTGCTTTATTGTTGTTTTAGGTACTGAGCCAAGAACGACATGCATGGGGAAGTAGTCGCTAGTCACACACATGCCACATGAACTAAATAAAGTTGAATGATCTTGGATCGTAATTGTTTTTAGTAATTGGGCAAGATACTCAAAGGTTCATTATGTCTTGTCTCTTGCAGGGGTTTAAGTATAATAATGATGAGTAGTGGAACTTTATACTTCATTGGATTGCTAGATACTTAGCATATCTTTGATTATCTTTTGATGTGTCTGGATGATAGTTTAGTTAATTTATGAATTATCTGTATGTTGGAACCTCCGTGTAATTAATTTTACAGGGGAGGTTCTGCCGAAATTTACTAAAGTTGCCTTGATTAGAATTATTAGGGTTTTGTTTAGTAGCATTCCAGGCTCATGTCGGGCTGGGGTGTTACAATGACCTTTATGGCCGACTCTTGTATGGGGCTGGAACTGAATACCTTTTGCTGTTGATATGCAGTTTCTGGTTTTGGTGTTAATTCAAATGCATAACAAAGCATGATGCATTATATGTACAGAGTTTGTTTCTCTTCTAATTGTAATCTTGTTTGTGTTTGCCGAGTACATCCTTGTTATGTTGTTAACCATGGTGTGGTAACAGGATGACAGGACCTACTACTTGTGCGCAAGCGCAACAAGGGAAGGGCATGTCGACTCCCGTGCCTCATTCTCAGGGAGGGCCGACTGAACCTTCCAGCTCTCAGGGTCCGCAAGGTGGTCCCCAGGAAGAGGAGCTTCCTCCACCACCTTCGATGGCCAATGTGCTCATGCAAATTGAGCGCAATCGAATGGACCAGACGCGCATCTTGGAGCAGATTGCGCGCAATACTTCTTCCCCTGCTGCACCAGCTGTCAGAGCAGGAGGTCACCATGTGCAGGGCAGTCTTGCTGACTTTCAGCGGACTAACCCGCCGGTGTTCTCTAGTTCTCAGGATCCCATGGAAGCAGAGGACTGGCTTCGGACCATTGAGAAGAAGCTACTAATTGCTCAGTGCTCCGAAAGGGAAAAAGTTCTCTTCGCCAGTTATCAGCTTGATGGCCCAGCTAGCATATGGTGGGATAATTTCCTTGCCATTCAGCCTGCTGGACATGTCCCTACTTGGGATGAGTTCGTGGAAGCTTTTCGCGAAGCTCATATTCCTGAAGGGGTCATGATGATCAAGCAACAAGAATTTCTCGCTCTCAAGCAAGGGCGAAAGTGCATTACGAATATCCGCATGAGTTCAACTTCCTTGCGGATATGCTCGATGATGTTTCACCGACCTTCGTCGTCAACCGGTTCTTGAATGGGCTATCTCAAGAAGCTGCAGATGGTCAGCTCGCATGAGTTCTGGAATTTTTCTCATTTGGTCAACAAAGCCATTGTGGCCGAAAGCAAGTGCAAGGCATTGGATGAGTCACGCAAGCGACAGCGGACTTCTCAGTTTATCCCTGGTGGCAGCTCACCAAGGCCTCGCATGTGGGTACCTAGACCACCGCGAGCACCAGCTCCATTTGCACCAAGGCCTGCAGTGTTTGCCCCTCGCCCATCCTCTTCCACTAATCAACCAAAGTCTAGTGGAAACCGGCCACCAGCTGTTGTGACTGTCAGGCCAGGGGTTATATGCTACCATTGTGGCCGCCCAGGGCATTTTGCCAATCAGTGTTATGCCAGGGCTCAGGGGATACCACCTATTTCGCCTTCCCCAGCCAATGTGCGTCCTGCACCACCTTCCCGATCGTGGTCAAGCGACCACTGTTCGGTTCGAGGCGAGTGAACCAGACATCTGCTGAGAAGCACCGTCCTCTGAGTTGTGCTTGGTATGCTCCTAGTTAATTTCAAGATCGCAATTGTTTTATTTGATTCAAGCATCCCATTCATTTGTTAGTAGGCGGTTGCTACTCAACATCATTCTTGGTGCATCATCTTCATCCACCTCATATCATCCATTCACCGATCAGCCTTTATGACTAATCAAGTCTGCCGTAATGTCAATATAAATATTGAAGGGGTAGACTTTTGGGCTGATTTGATTGTGATAGATTCTAAAGGGTTGGATGTTATCCTGGGAATGGATTGGTTATCCAAGCACCTTGGGCAAATTAACTGTGCTCACAAATCTATTTCTTTAACTAATGAAAGCGGCACTTCAGTCGTTTTTCAATCCAGGACAATGGGTTCCCATCTTTGTGCTCACCAACTTGATACTACTCCCTCTTTGGAGTCGGTACCAATTGTTTGTGAGTATGTTGATGTCTTTCCTGAGGATCTTCCCGGGTTGCCACCAGACCGGGAAGTGGAATTTGTTATTGAACTTGTTCCTGGAACTGCTCCTATATCCAGGAGTCCTTATCGTATGCCCGTCAACGAGTTGGTTGAATTGAAGAAGCAACTCGGAGAATTGCTTGACAAAGGATTTATTCGACCGAGTTCCTCACCTTGGGGATGCCCGGCGATCTTTGTCAAGAAGAAAGACAATACTTTACGGATGTGTGTGGACTACCGTCCGTTAAATGAGGTCACTATCAAGAACAAGTATCCTTTGCCTCGCATTGATGATCTTTTTGATCAGTTGGTTGGAGCCCGAGTCTTTTCAAAGATTGATTTGCGATCGGGCTATCATCAGATCAAGGTTAGATCTGAGGACATCCCTAAAACAGCTTTCTCTACTCGTTATGGTTTGTACGAGTACACTGTTATGTCCTTTGGTCTGACCAATGCTCCAGCTTATTTCATGAACCTTATGAATTCGGTGTTCATGGACTTCTTGGATAAGTTCGTTGTCGTGTTCATTGACGACATCCTTATTTATTCTAAGTCTGATAAAGACCATGAACAACATTTGCGACTTGTGCTGGAAACACTTCGTCGGCATCGATTGTATGCTAAGTTTAGCAAATGTGCTTTCTGGCTCAGAGAAGTTGCATTTCTGGGACATGTGTTATTTGAAGGAGGTATCGCTGTTGATCCAAGCAAGGTACAAGATGTACTAAATTGGAAGCCTCCCAAGAGTGTCCCTGAAATCCGAAGTTTTCTTGGACTTGCGGGTTATTACCGTAGGTTCATTGAAAATTTCTCCAAAATTGCTAGACCTTTGACTCAGCTTTTGCAGAAAGAGAAGAAATTTGAATGGTCAGCCAAATGTGAAGAGAGTTTTCGGCTTCTGAGAACCCTCTTGACTAAAGCTCCCGTTCTCACTCTTCCGGATATTCATAAGAACTTTGACATCTATTACGATGCATCTCGCCATGGACTTGGTTGTGTGCTTATGCAAGAAGGCCGAGTTGTGGCATATGCATCTAGACAGTTGCGCCCTCATGAAGTTAATTATCCTACTCATGATTTGGAATTGGCTGACGTGGTCCATGCATTGAAGATTTGGCGACATTACCTTCTTGGTAATCGTTGTGAGATCTATACTGATCATAAAAGCCTAAAGTACATATTCACTCAATCTGATTTGAATATGAGGCAAAGAAGATGGCTTGAATTGATCAAGGACTACGACATGGGTATTCATTATCATCCTGGTAAAGCCAATGTTGTGGCCGATGCTTTAAGCAGAAAGTCACAATGCAACTGCACATTTTCTCTACCTGCAGCCAAGGGCTTGTGTGCTGATTTTCAGCGCTTAAATCTTGACTTGGTGGGAAAAGGTTTCCTGGCTGCACTACAAGTGGAGCCTACCTTAGAATCTCAGATTCTTGAGGCCCAGAAAACTGATGCCGAGGTAGCCAAAATTAAGGAGAACTTGAAAGCGGGTAAAGCCAACGAATTTTCTGAAGATGATCGCGGTACGATTTGGTATCACAATCGTTTGGTGGTACCTGCTGATCCCCGTCTAAGAAGTCTAATTCTTAGAGAGGCTCATAATTCCAAGTTTTCTCTACATCCTGGAAGTACCAAGATGTATCAGGACTTGAAGAAAACATTTTGGTGGAGCCAAATGAAGAGGCAAATTGCTCAGTATGTTGCTGAATGTGATATTTGCCAAAGGGTTAAAGCTGAACATCTGAAGCCAGCTGGTACCCTTCAGACTTTGCCTATTCCACAGTGGAAGTGGGAAGAGATCGGTATGGATTTTGTTACTGGCCTACCCAAAACTTCCAATGGATCCGATGCCATTTGGGTAATCATCGACCGTTTGACAAAGGTGGCTCATTTTATTCCTGTCAAAACCATCTTTACTGGCAAGCAGCTAGCAGAGCTTTATATTGCTAGAATTGTTTGTCTTCATGGTGTTCCCAAGGTCATTGTTTCTGACCGTGGCCCTCAATTTACTTCCCACTTTTGGAATTGCCTTCATCAGGCTATGGGGACTGAGCTCTCTTTCAGTACTGCTTATCATCCTCAAACTAGTGGTCAAACTGAGAGAGTGAGTCAAGTAATGGAAGATCTTCTTCGAGCCTATGTGCTATCTTATAGCAAAGACTGGGAGAAATCTTTGCCATTTGTGGAATTTTCCTACAATAATAGCTACCAAGCAAGTATTCAAATGTCACCTTTTGAAGCCTTGTATGGGAGAGCTTGTAGGACTCCATTGAATTGGTCCGAGTCTGGTGAAAGATCATTCTATGGTCCGGACTTGGTAAAGGAAGCAGAAGAGCAAGTTCGTCTGATTCGAGATTGCTTGAGAACTGCTCAGTCTCGTTAGAAGAGCTATGCTGACCATCGTCGTCGTGAATTAAGCTTTGAGGTAGATGACCATGTCTATCTTAAAGTGTCACCCATGAAGGGTACTCATCGTTTTCAGGTAAAAGGGAAGCTCGCACCTCGTTATATCGGACCCTTCCGAATCATTGCAAAACGAGGAGCTGTAGCTTATCAATTGGAACTACCTGAATCCCTCTCAGCAGTGCATGATACTTTTCATGTGTCTCAATTGAAGAAATGTCTTCGTGTTCCTATTGAGGCAACTGCTTATGAGCATCTTGACCTCCAACCTGATCTTTCTTATCAAGAGCAACCAGTACGTATTCTCGACACAATGGAATGTAGGACAAGAAATCGTACTGTTAAGTTCTTGAAAATTCAGTGGGCTAATCATTCTGAGGATGAAGCCACTTGGGAGCGCGAAGATCTAATGCAGATTGAGCACCCCCATCTCTTTGTTGTTTAGTACTTTCCTTTGAATCAAGAAAGGAAAGTTTAAACAAAGCAATGTAAACAAAGATGTAATGATAACACTATGTTGTTATGTAAAGTTCTTCTTTGTTATCTTTAAAGGAAATCAAGACAACAGATGTTGAATTTCCTTACAAATCATTTCCATTTCACTTTTTCCTAATCTTTAACTTGTTCCAAATCTCGGGGACGAGATTGAAATCACGCAAGACAGATGCCCCCAGAATCTGGCGATACTCCTGAACGAGACCCCGACGGAACCTCTTGGCCTTCTCCATATCATCATTGGCTACTGCTGGTACAAAGCGTACCGGTCGTTGAACTCACCTCATACTCGACATCGACCTATGACCACGAGTCAACGTCGGCCTGCATCGCTCCATCTTCTCAACGAAGGAATCCGGATAGTACTTGGCTCTAAATTGCCCCACAAAAACTTCCCAAGTAACTGGTCCATGCATCGGGTCCTAGCGCATGAAACCCTTCCCACCGGATATCGGCTTGGCCCTTCGGTTGAAAGGCCACAAACGAACCTTTGCACGAGTTCATCTCCAACGCATCAAACGCCGCTCCATGTACCGGAGCCAATCCCATCGCTGAACGGGGTACCGCCCCATCAAAAGTGTCAAGTCGGCGACATCCACTCGCGAGACTTATCCTAGTCTCGGGTGGAACCACGCAACGATCGGACTCGCAACGAGACAAGCAGAAGCGGCAGCAGAGCAGCAGAACAGCAGCAGGATGAGCCGCTGCATCTGCCGACGAGCTGCTCGTTCTCCTCTCAAGATTCGAATAATAATAGCCGACGCCGCTGGGCATCCATGGCCGGCGCAGCTTGAGCTTCTGCGGTGGGTGAGCGGTGAGGCAACCTCCTCGGTAGCTCCACCGGCGGCCTCTTCTCGCGAGGTTGCGAAACAACGGACCACGTCCACGACCGCGACCACGGCCCGACAGACGACCACATCCTCTACCTCTCGCCATCTAAGAACACCACAACCGAACAAAACTAAACACTTAACTTAGCAGTTCAGAAGAAGCACAGAACTAAACAACAATTGCACAACAAATAAAGCATAACAACAGAAATTGCGGAAACAATGAATTACCCAACCCAACCTACTGTGCACAGTGTGTCAATTTTAATAATTTTATTTTAACCACGGACCTAAGGCCCGCTCTGATACCAACTGTAACACCCCAACTCAGCACGAGCCTGGAATGCCACTATCCTAAAATAAACCACAAAATTTCGACAGAACCTCTTTGGTATACGAAGATACCGGAGGTTCTTCACAAGAGTTCATAGAACAATAATAAAATCATATATAAGACTTATTCATAAATCCTAATTAACCAATTAAGGTAACACCTTGGCTATTCAGAAGCCAAGATGCTACCTACCAACTTAACATAAACCATACAGCATAAACTTTCTCAACAACGTCAATCAATCCTCAAAGATCAGAAAAGAATACCATCCATGACTAGATTTATTTATTACAATCTGAAAGTTAACATAATAGAGTCTTTAATTATTCTTGCAATGGAACTAAGGTGAAGTGCATTATTCGAGTAGTGCATGTCTACTCCCTCCCCAAGAGATCCTCATCAACGATCACCTAGAAATAGATAAACAAAGCAAGGGTGAGTCCAAGACTCAGCAAGCACAATGATTAATGAAACATAAACCAATAAGAATAAGACCTACTCGGCATCAACATTGATCATAACACAAATGAGTACTTATGAAGGCATGAAATGAATGCTTAAAATCAAGGGAATGGACTGCACACACACATATACCGGTATAGTCAGTGAACACCCGTCGGTGTTCACTCAAACCCGCATCTTAACAAAAATACGGGGATCCACTTCCCGTATGAAGAACGTTTCATACGGGTGTCCAACATTGCCCATCTTGGAATTAATGGGTCTTACTCAACCATCCTGGAATTGATGGTCTCCCTCATCCACTCCCGTGGACGGCAAATGATAATGAATGCATGAAACAACTTATTGAATAAAACAATATCGTCATTTCTATTCATGAATTCAACACAAGAGACAAAACATGGATATTTCACTTCATACTACACAAAAGTTATCACAGCACGCTCATATCAATAACCACAATGCACAATCATTTAGATTAACAAAGCACTTGCCTTCCGCGTTGAGACGCGTTAGCTGGAAGCGATGGTGTTCCTAAACTCGAAGCTCCGCCGCCTAACCAATGAAATAAATTCAATAAGAACACCAAAAAAATATCCATTTCTACTAACCGACGTTATACATTGCTTCCCTGATGACTCTAGTCATTAATACAAAGCTTAAACTAAAATCAATGTTTTCAGCTATAAAACTATCCCTGGACAGCAACACGACAATTAACGTAACTCCGTGTCAGGAAGTCAAAAAGTGGTAAACCCAATTTCTGTAGCTTCTTAACTGACTAATCTACAATACTCTAGTTGACGTGATAAACCAATTTGGCCAATTTAATAGGTTAATAATTGTTTGAACTTTCGGTCCAGAATCTGTCCACAGAACGAACAGCAGAATTAAAAAGATCATAACTTTTATTAGGTAGCTCCAAATTGAACGTTCTTTACCAATCTGAAAAGGTCATCGAATCCTCTATAATAACCTAGTTGGGTGAACTTTCAGTTTCAACCAATTTCCCTCTCATAATTTAGGAAATAACCAGACAGTTTATTCTCATCAGGTTTCTGGCAGCAGGTACTAAAACATCCATAACTTTTGACTCAGACCTCGGAATCAAGTAAACTTGGTGGCCACTGAAACTTAAGAACGAGACCTAGATATCTCTAGGAGACCAAACCTTCAGATTATGCCTAAAAACAACCGAAACAACCCCTCCAACATACTGGACAGAACTGAACGAAACGCGGACAGACTGGAAATTCACAAAACTACTCGCTCACTTAACGAATGACTTCTAGAAATCCCAAGAACACATCGTTACCCTTGATGACGTGGGAGATGATGCTGAGCGAGCCTCGAAGAAGAAGTTGGTGGTGATTTCCTCTTCTTGTTCCACAGCCCACGATCGTCGTCCCCTATCCTTGCGAAGACCGGCAATGGAGGGAGACCAACACCGCAGCGGGGAAGATGTCGTGAGGGGCAGCACCACGTGAGAACACCAGGGAGGGGAGGAGGCAGGGCGCACAGGAAGGGGGAGGCCAAAGGGGGCGGCGGCCAAGGGGGGAGGGGCGGCCAAAAGAGGGAGAGGGGCTAGGGTTTGGCAAAGGGGTAGAGTCCCCCCCCACTTGGCCGGCCACTAGGGGTCCAAATGGGCCTCTAGCCCAGGCCCAGGTTGGCCGAAAATAGCAGATAACCCCTCCTTTCCCGAGACAATTCACTAATCCAATTGTTTCCTCTCCCTAAAGATAAATTTTCATTCTCAAAGTTTAATCCGGAGTATTACAGTTATGGACACGCTTGGCAAGGTCTTTCAAGAAATAAAACTTGATGGGTGGTACGAATCGGGGATTCGTGCTATGTTGTGGTGGCTATTGGGTTAGTCACCTCTAGGTTGTTACTTATGTTATCTATTGTTACCTCGCTGCTATTTCAATGATTAAAAACAGATTTGACAAATTGCTTTCAAACTATTACATTATTGCAAATGAAAATTGCTTTATGCGTCCAATTAACCACATAACCATATTCCTTTGTGCCTCCATGTAGCTATGTATAGGCTTGTTACTCGTAAGTCTTGCGAGTACATTATTGTACTCACCTGCATTGCTTGTTGTGTGCAGAGGAGGAAGTGGATCCCCAAGGGGTCTACTTCTGTGAGAATTGCTGCGGATCGTGCGACTAGCTTGGCGGCCCGATCGGTTGCCTTGTGGGTTATGGCTAACCGGTCGTGTTTTGTTTATAGCCATCTTATGGCACTTTTGCTTCCGCTGTTATTGTTACTTTGATGTATTTTGGCCGGTCAGCTCTCTTGTAATAACTCTATATATTGTATGTCTTTTCCTAGACTTGCCTTTATGTGTTGTACGGAATTGATGCATGATTTTGTAAAGATGTATGTGTGCTGTAATTCTAGGAAGCACATGTCTATCGAGGCATGGTGTATTTTGTTTGTGATGCTAGAGCCAATGGAAGGCTAAGTATTATGAGCTAAATAAACCGGAGTCTCACACATATCCAGGGAGAACTTTTTGTGGTCTTATACAGCCCCTGTAAGGGCTATTTAGGTATTTTATGGTGCTCATCGATGCTTACTCGGAATGGTCGCACGTATGTTTATTGTCTACGAGAAACCATGCTTTTGCAAAGCTAATCTCGCAGATAATTAAAATTAGAAATATTTTCCCTAATAATCATGAGAAGTCCACCTGAATGGACAACGCCGGAGAACTTACTTCGAAGGCATTTGATGATTATTGCATGAAAATGGGAATTAAAAGTTGAGCATTCTGTACCGCGTGTCCACACCTAGAATGGACTAGCAGAACTTTGAAGAATTATAATTTACCAACTACATGTTGGCGATACACAGTCATGCTCACAACATCTCTCATCAATTTTAGACCGTCGGCCTATAACATCCATCCACCTATGCAACTAGCGCAAGGGCCAGCACTGAAAACTCCTCATCTTCGCAGGTTAGGTTGCAAGGGTTATATACCTATACCACTACCACAGCGAACTGCAATGGGCCTTCTTCGAAAGTTTGGGATATACATTGGTTATGTGACAACATCCATAACCAAGTATTTGGACCCTATGACTGGAGATTTTGCATAATGCCTGATTCGCTTATTGCAAATGAAAATTGCTATATGCGTCCAATTAACCATATAACCATATTCCTTTGTTGCAGCCTCCATGTAGCTATGTATAGGCTTGTTACTCGTAAGTCTTGCGAGTACATTATTGTACTCACCTGCATTGCTTGTTGTGTGCAGAGGAGGAAGTGGATCCCCAAGGGGTCTACATCTGTGAGAATTGCTGCGGATCGTGTGACTAGCTTGGCGGCCCGATCGGTTGCCTTGTGGGTTATGGCTAACCGGTCGTCTTTTGTTTATAGCCATCTTATGGCACTTTTGTTTCCGTTATTATTGTTACTTTGATGTCTTTTGGCCGGTCGGCTCTCTTGTAATAACTCTATATATTGTATGTCTTTTGCTAGACTTGCCTTTATGTGTTGTATAGAATTGATGCATGATTTTATAAAGACGTATGTGTGCTGCAATTCTGGGAAGCACATGTCCATCGATCGAGGTATGGTGTATTTTGTTTGTGATGCTAGAGCCAATGGAAGGCTAAGTATTACAAGCTAAATAAACCGGGGTCTCACACGTATCTAGGGAGAACTTTTTGTGGTCTTATACAGCCCCTGTGAGGGCTATTTAGGTATTTTGTGGTGCTCATCGATGCTTCCTAAGAATGGTAGCACGTATGTTTATTGTCTACGAGAAACCATGCTTTTGTAAAGCTAATCTCGCAGATAATTAAAATTAGAAATATTTTCCCTAATCATCATGAGAAGTGCGCCTGAATGGACAACGCCAGAGAACTTACTTCGAAGGCATTTGATGATTATTGCATGAAAATGGGAATTAAAAGTTGAGCATTCTGTACCGCGTGTCCACACCTAGAATGGACTAGCAGAACTTTGAAGAATTATAATTTACTAACTACATGTTGGGGACACGCAGTCATGCTCGTAGCATCTCTCATCAATTTTAGACCGTCGGCCTATAACATCCATCCACCTATGCAACTAGCGCAAGGGTTAGCACCGAAAACTCCTCATCTTCGCAGGTTAGGTTGCAAGGGTTACATACCTATACCACCACCATAGCGAACTGCAATGGGCCTTCTCCGAAAGTTTGGGATATACATTAGTTATGTGACAACATCCATAACCAAGTATTTGGATCCTATGACTGGAGATTTGCATAATGCCTGATTCGCTTATTGCAAATGAAAATTGCTTTATGCGTCCAATTAACCATATAACCATATTCCTTTGTTGCAGCCTCCATGTAGCTATGTATAGGCTTGTTACTCGTAAGTCTTGCGAGTACATTATTGTACTCACCTGCATTGCTTGTTGTGTGCAGAGGAGGAAGTGGATCCCCAAGGGGTCTACTTCTGTGAGAATTGCTGCGGATCGTGCGACTAGCTTGGCGGCCCGATCGGTTGCCTTGTGGGTTATGGCTAACCGGTCGTCTTTTGTTTATAGTCGTCTTATGGCACTTTTGCTTTCGCTGTTATTGTTACTTTGATGTCTTTTGGCCGGTCGGCTCTCTTGTAATAACTCTATATATTGTATGTCTTTTCCTAGACTTGCCTTTATGTGTTGTATGGAATTGAGGAATCTGGACTGTTTTGGCCCTGTAGCGCAAATTAATTCCTAAACTAGACCCCTTAGCGTCAAAATTCCAGTTTTAGCCCCATCCTAGCACCTGCTACCGTCGGGGACGGCAGCAACTGAGTTCAGGGCGTGCCAATTGGCAGCATCTAGGTGCTGCCGTGCCAATTGGCAGCACCCAAGGTGGTGCCGAGCCAAAACGCAGCATCAAGCTGCTGCTGCCGACTACGGCCGGGCGCGCACGGGCGCAAGCGGAGCTACGGCGCGTGGGTCAAGCGAGATGCTGCCGTGCCACATAGCAGCATCTACGTGCTGCCGAGCCCGAACGCAGCATCTTAGATGCTGCCGTACACGGTGGAAGCACGTAGGTGCTGCGGTTTCGGACCGCATGATCTTCGATGCTACCGACCCAGACGGCAGCACGTGCTAGGAGGGGGCTAAATCTGGAATTCTGACGCAAAGGTGGCTACTTTAGGAAATAATATGCGCTACAGGGCCAAAACATTCCAGGCTTCTGGAATTGATGCATGATTTTGTAAAGATGTATGTGTGCTGCAATTCTAGGAAGCACATGTCCATCGAGGCATGCTGTATTTTGTTTGTGATGCTAGAGCCAATGGAAGGCTAAGTATTACAAGCTAAATAAACCGGGGTCTCACACGTATCCAGGGAGAACTTTTTGTGGTCTTATACAGCCCCTGTAAGGGCTATTTAGGTATTTTATGGTGCTCATCGATACTTCCTCAGAATGGTAGCACGTATGTATATTGTCTACGAGAAACCATGCTTTTGCAAAGCTAATCTCGCAGATAATTAAAATTAGAAATATTTTCCCTAATCATCGTGAGAAGTCCACCTGAATGGACAACGCCGGAGAACTTACTTCGAAGGCATTTGATAATTATTGCATGAAAATGGGAATTAAAAGTTGAGCATTCTGTACCACGTGTCCACACTTAGAATGGACTAGCAGAACTTTAAAGAATTATAATTTACCAACTACATGTTGGGGACACGCAGTCATGCTCGCGGCATCTCTCATCAATTTTAGACCGTCGGCCTATAACATCCATCAACCTATGCAACTAGCGCAAGGGTCAACACCAAAAACTCCTCATCTTCGTAGGTTTGGTTGCAAGGGTTATATACCTATACCACCACCGCAGCGAATTGCAATGCGCCTTCTCCGAAAGTTTGGGATATACATTGGTTATGCGACACATCCATAACCAAGTATTTGGACCCTATGACTGGAGATTTGCATAATGCCTGATTCGCCGATAGTATATTAGATGAGGTAATTTTCCCGTCATTAGGGGGAGGAAATCAACCCTTGATGAAAATGTCAAAAAATAACGTAGCAAACCACAGGAACTCTAGAAGACGAGAAGTCTCGAAGACAATTGAAGTCTAGAAGATAATTGAAATCTATGCGTATGACCCGCGCACTAGTAAAACAAATAAAAAGTCTAGAAGACAAAAGTAGTCCAGAAGATAATTGAAGTCTAGAAGATAATCGATTTGCAAGCATTAGCGAATCAACCGCCTAACCACTTTAGTGATTTGAACAGCGTGACCAAGTAGCATGTGCCTGCACGCAATGCACCGGAGAGGGTTGAAATACCGATGAAGGTATCCCTAATCCTATCCTACGGCCTCTAAAAGGACGAGAACTCCGGCCCCTTGAATCCGAAGTAACCGAGACGCCTGGTGAAAAAGGATAAGAAGGACATGACACAGCCGATCACCGAAGTTCCCTAGAACCAGAAGGGGAGCCAGTTGAGACCTGGCACCGGTATAGAACCTTTAGAAAAGGCATACCAGAATTGAACATTCCCATGAAGGGAGATATCAACATGGATGTGTGCGCACACATCGAAGCTGAAAACCTAAAGGGACTTGCCCCGCAATTGGAAGCAGCGATGAGCAAGTAGAAGCATTAGAAGAATTGCCCCTTGAAGAAATTGCCAATGTCGATATTTACTTTGCAAAGAAACTTGACACAATCACCAATCTTGATCTAGAGCCTGCATCACTCGCTGAATGAAAGAAAAGATCAGATTGGAAGAAGGCAATAGAAATTGAATTATTCTCTCCAAATAAAAGAAAGGCGTTTAGGCCTGTAAGCCGCACGCCTCCCCTTGTGCACCCCGTAGGGGATAAGTGGGTATTTGTTCGAAAGAGAAATGAAAAGAAGTAAGGCTCGTTGCATAAGGTTTCACTGAACATCCAGGAGATGATTATGAAGAAACCTATTCCTCGGTGATGGGCGGAACTTGTAACACCCCAGGACCCACATTACCCTGGAATGCTACTAAACCACTCAGCTAGCCAGAAATTTCAAGATAATTTAATCTGGCAACAATTTCTAGACATGAAGCAATAAGCGGAAGCATAAACAACTAAGGGAACAAAGAAAACGATAACAAGTTCAATAATTAAAACAACCTCTAGCAGATTAATCAAAGAAATAGTTCACAAGTCCATCATTATTAAATAAAATATTCATCCTCGAATAGCTAAGCATTTGACTAGAATTTCATCGACTTTATTACAGCATGAGTTGATGAACCAAGTGCATTATTGTGGTGCCGCTCTACCCAACCCATGAATGCTCAACAATCACCTGTAGGGGGGGAAAAACAAGGGTGAGATAAAAATCTCAGCAAGCAAACTGTTTAACAGGCTATTCAGACTACAAACAAATATACAACATCATTACAGTATCCACAAGTCCACATCCACAATGTGCATCCACATTCACTACAAGTTAATTAAACTACAAAGATATTAAGCATCAATATCAATTTCCCATAATGATCACAATTATAGCCTCAACCATATTTACTACCATCAATAGTAAAATATTAGCAAATGAGTCTTGATTAACTTCTTCATATTATTCACCACTACCACTACCAATGACAATAAAGTATTAACAAGTTTACCTCATCTCTTTACTATTTCTCGCATCCACAACTGCTATCAACAATTACCACAAGAGAGTAGAATCTCAAGCCAGAATCACAACCACTACCATTCCACAAGGGATGAACCTCAATCCACGACCATAGCCACCTTCCTCACACCACAAGTGACTCTCATGAGCCAATTCCACATTACAACTATAAAGTTGCAGTTGTTTGTAATATAACTCCACCACAATATCTTGCATAAGTATGCAAATGATCTTTCCACAATGTAATGCATATGTATGCTATGCTCCACTGCACCTTTACCCAACAAGGTAAAAGTATGCATCGTGCTACGGCAATGCACGATGTTGTACCGGTACGGTCGTGGCTATAAGCGGCGACATCCACAATGCAAATGTCATGATATGTCATGAATGATATGATAATCATAAACCACAAGAATTTAACCACGAAGGTCAACAACATACTTATCATGAATATTTTCTCATAATCCACATGTGTCTCATTAAGCACAATACCATTGTGTCATCAGACCATTACCACATAACCCACACTCGATTCACCAAGATCAAAATCAATCGATCTAAAGGGAACTCTACCACATAGACCACAACATGATCATCATGAATATAACCACAAGGAATTATCAATATGTCCACCTTGAGTTTATTTTCATATTCTGCATTTGGCTCATTAAGCAAATTACCACATGACTACCAACAACTCTTCCAACGCATGGCAAAAATGAATATTAATTTGCTACCACGACCTCATCCATAAAACATGGAACCATGGCATATAACTTCAAGTTATGAAAAAACATGTATATTGCAAGTAGTAAGAATAACAAGTTAAACAGTAGCACAACCGCTGCATTTACTTGCATGATCATATAAGCATTCATCCATCACAAGCATTAGGGTTAGCAATGTACTTGCCTTCCACGATGCGACGCGTTAGCCGGCAAAGGTGATACTCCTAAACCTGAGGCCTCACCTCCTAAACAAGTAAAATAATTTCAAATAAGGACATAATAAACCCAGCGCTACTAATCGGCATTCTACACCGCTTCCCTGATGACTCAAGACGAGATTACAAAGCTGAAACTGAAAAACAACGTTTCCTACCATATACCGTTTCTGGACAGCAGCACGGTAATTGACATAACTCATGAACTGGAAGTCGAAAAGAGGTAAACCCAATTTCTGTAGATTCTTAACTGACTAATCTACAATACTCTAGTTGACACGATAATCCAATTCGTCCAAAATAATAGGCTAACCAATGTTTGAACTTTCAGTACAGAACCTGCCTACACGTTCGAACAGCAATACTAAGATGACCATAACTTTTAATAGGTAACTCCGAATTGATCGTTCTTTATCAATCTGAAAAGGTTATCGAATTATCTACAATAACCTAATTGTGTGAACTTTCAGATTCCACCAATTTCCCTTTCATATTTTAGGAAAATATCTAGACAGATTATTCTCGTCAGATTTCTGGCAGCAGATACTAAAAGGACCATAACTTTTGACTCAGACCTCGGAATTGAGTGATCTTCATGGCTACTGAAAGATAACGACAGATCCCACATAACTCTAGGAGATGGAATCTTAAAATTCAGCCTCTAACTACACGAAATTACCCACGCAAGGAACTGGACAGAATTGAATCTACTAAAAACAGACTTGATCCAAACAATTCTAATTGTCCACGCATCAAATACCTACAACCAATGCGAGAACCGGTCGTTACCCTTGACGGCACGCTGCAAGACGACGATGAACAAGCCTCTAATCTGCTGGTCCTCTCCTTCTTGATCCACCACCCCGAAACGACCACCTCCGTCCTTCGCGAGACCGGTAGCAGGGAAAACAGCACCAAGGGGAGGCGGCTCCAGAAGGTGGGAGGTGCAGCACCAATGGAGGGAGGAGGCGTCATGGAGGGGAGGAGGCAGGGCGCAAGGGAGAGGGAGATGGGGGCGGCGGCCAAGGGGTGGAGTGGGAGGTGGGAGGAGAAACTAGGGTTTGCCCCACCCCCTTATGGTCGGTCACTCATGGGCCAAAAAGGGCCCTCCCCCCAAAAGCTTTCGGCTGCCCTGGGCTCCCCTGGCCCTCGAGGCCGGATTCCCCTCTGGGCTCTTGGTCCAAAGGCCCGTGCCCAAAACTCGGGTAAAATGAAGAAAATCTGATTTCTTTAGTCTATCGAAACTCAAAATCGAAATGCTTTCTTTCTAAACTAAACGGGTATTACATTCTTCCCTTAACGAGATTCGACCCGAATCTAAATGCCGATCTACTCAACAGAAAACCACGGCTAGAAATACTTGATGGCTCTCTTCCTCACGGCCAGTCCTAAAGTCCACCATTCACGTTGGTCTAAGCGAACGTCCGCATAACTCTTCTGGACAGCTTTGAGCGTAATGAGTCCTGCCATTTTGGCAAAAGAATTTCCATAATAACTATTTAAGACCACTTTCTAAAACCATCCTCTTTCTTAAAACACTTTTCTTTTATTAAATATACTTGGGATAACACAATATACCTTTTTTAAAGAATTTGATCACAAATTCCACTCACATCATCCTACTAGAAGCACAACGGTATCTTTTGCAAATAGAACCCAGCAACAGAAGAGTAAAGAACTCTCAAGCATCACACTAGCAACCATCTTTCCTTCAAAGGACCACGATCCAAATCAAAGGATTCACCACAAAAAAATATTTCTACTCGTCAAGTAGACAATTGGAGAACCACACCACATAAGCTAAGAGTGAAAATCACTCGACAGACCAAAACAATCAATTTCTTTTCCTAATTGGAAAAGACTACGCCTCAACATAAGTCAACTCAATTTGCAAATGGTCTCTGCCATAAACACAAAGCATAAACAAGAATCAAGAGAGCATCTCACTACTTGACATAACAATAATTTCCCAATTCATTTATTTTAATAATTTAACTTCCTTGAACCAAGGATTTTCAAATCATTGCCCAACACACCAACTCATTTATCTCAAGTTGGCCACCTCAACAATTAGCTCAATTGAGTACATCATCTACACCATTGTAGATAGACTCTACTGGCCCCACAAATCATACTCTAGCCAAAACCATGACCAACAGAATTATTTTGAGAAATAATTCCTAACGCACTTCAGTCCCTTAAGGATAACAACTCGGGATTCAAATCACACCCACACAAATTCAATTACTGCACCTCAAGGATGCTATCCCGATCATCACACTATTTGGATTCCACTCTGATCCACTATTCCAACACAGAGACACCGGGCCTCTAAAAAAAAATTCTAGCATAACAGAAGGTGAAGCCCAAACTCAGCTTCCAAGTTCTTACAACCAACATACCATATAAGATAGGGAAAACCTCAGGTGAACACCCTACTATACCACAATTAACAAACACTCATTTCTTAACATCAATAAATCGGTTGGCTCTAAGATAAACCTTCTATTTAAAACATACCCTTCCTAAGGATTATTCCAAGAAAATAATATATCATCCATTATATCTTAAATATTGTGATATTTAAGGCTCCCACAAAAACATCACTACACTACCACTATTAAGTTGTCACCACGCAACAAAAGTCTTCGCAACCCACAACAATTACCATGTTCTTAGAAGAAGAGGTAAGAAGAAATAAATTCCAGCATACAGAAAATTGCTATCATTCACAGTAGCCAAAAGACCAAGGGGAAAAAATAGCATTGAGGTTGGAAAACACAGGATAGATCATCTGTACCTCAAATACTTATAGTACAACTTTTTCTTTCAATAAGAAACAATTTTTCTTTTATAACAACATCCCGCCAATTCCAACAAAGGATGCTTGAAGACCACAACACGAGATTCAGATAAAAACCAATAAGATCATTCAACATGTCGCTTTACTCAAAGCAACGTCAGCTATCACACAAGTCATAAGGTCCAAAAAGATTCCAACCGTAAATCTCACACCTTTCAATTCAATTAGTATTATGGAATTAACAAATTCCTTTATTTTAAAACATTCAACACCATAATCACAACTACATGCTATCGACTGTATTCACAACAAGATAAAACATTCTTTGCAAAAATCATCATATCATCTCACTCCTTCATATTTTTCCAAAAGGAACACCATAACTCACTTCATCATGTTCTTATTATCCAAATAAGATTCCAACTACTTAATCTAGTTAAACCTAGTGCATAAGCCATCATATTAAAACAAACTCTTTAACTAGATGATATTAGAACATAACAACCTCACAAAACATGCTAGTATGAATCTCTTATTAGATTTCATACATTTATCTCATCTCGATGCTCAACTCTAGTTTAGCAAAAAGTAATTACACTCTGCCATTCTTTGTCAATAATTGATTATTTATTTTTCATCAAGATAGCATTAATGATCCTATCTCTAATTTGCAATCACAAAGACAATAAAGAGCACAGATTCAATACTCCACCTTATGTTAAGATATTAAAATAAAATAACTTTAAACATCAATAATACTAGCTTTACAAGACAAGATTCCACAAGTCAATACATCACCTTCATCCATTTCTGTATACATATTTCAACAATTTAGCATGGTAATAGTTACATAAATTTAACAGTTGTACATGCTCATCAAGTATGTAAAGAGAGAACATTTTAAAGGTTAATCTTATTAAGGCAATATTCCAACACCTCCTTACTTGACCATCCTGAATGGTCAGATTAATTACTTAAGATCTGTAATACCCCGAATGTTTCTACGGAAGGAGAGTAAACGAAAAAGGGGTTTTTTCTGTAATACTCCAACTTATTGTAATGAAGGAAGCAGTGAAAAGAGAAATTAAACTTTAGACGAGGGAAAATCTGCAATTCTTTGACAACTGGGCTTGGGCTTTGGCCTAGGAGGCCCATGAGGGCCGCCACTAATAAAAGGAGGGGAAACCTAGCCCACCACTGTAGCACGCATTGCTACAGTGTTCCGCCGCTGCTACAGTGCCGCTACGGTGTGCGCCCTCCTTGCACTCCGTTGCTCTCTCTTGGTGGTGCTCTCCCATTGCTGTCGGCCAAGGAGAAAGGTGGAGGGAGAGAGGAGAAGAAGAGGAGATGAGCATCTAGCGGGGGTATTTCAGCGGGCACGCGTGTCTCCAAGGGTAACGATTGCGGTTGTTGTTGTTTGATTAGTCGTAGAAGTGAAACCGATTAAATTTGATTAGATCGAAGTCTGTCTGTTGGAAATTCAATTCTGTCCAGTAGTTTGCGCGGCTGTTTTCGCAATCTTAGAGGCCGAATCAGAGGATCCCATCTCCTAGAGTATTGTAGGTTTTGTTCTTAGCTTTCGGTGGCCGCCAAGAACACTAAATTCCGACTTTCGAGTCAAAATTTATGATAGATTTATTATCTGCTGTCCAGAATCCTGACGAGAATTAGCAGTATCTGTATAGGTTGATTTATGGCCTAGTTAGAGGGTGATTCAGAGGTCTTGCCCCTAACAAATTTTGAAGGTGATATCACTAGCTTTCAGGATTGATAAAGAACACCTCATTTGATTTATAGATCAAAAGTTATGCACTTTTCATTGTGACTGTCCAGATTGTAGGTCAGTCTGTCCAGATTGTATGTAAGTTTCTATCTTTAGTTTTGACCCGTGTGCCACTTTTTGTTAAAGGAAAAATATGATTGTCGTGCCAACTAGGTTATTGTAGGTAATTTCATAACCTTTTCAGATTGTTAAAGAACACTCAATTCGGAGTGGTAGTTTAAAAGTTATGGACGTTTTAGTTCTGCT
Organism: Ampelocalamus luodianensis; assembly: GCA_036346255.1. Taxonomy (NCBI): domain Eukaryota; kingdom Viridiplantae; phylum Streptophyta; class Magnoliopsida; order Poales; family Poaceae; genus Ampelocalamus; species Ampelocalamus luodianensis. Next base: position 29,677,645 of record CM070637.1, read on the forward strand.
GTTCTAATTGCTCAGTCAGATTCTGTTCTGCTGTTTCGTTTGACAGTTAGCAATTTAGTTTGGCCGAATTGGGTTATCTCGTCAACTACAAAGTTGTAGATATATTTGTTAAGCTCATGTAGGATCTGGGCTCATCTCTTTTGGAGTCCCAGATCATTAGTTTTGGTCTTTACCGTGCTGCTGTCCTGATGGGATTCCATGTTGCTGCTGGAATTTCAGATTCGGGTTATGACTATGTTTTGGGTGTGCAAGAGGGTAGTGTAGAATATTAATTCATGATGGGCTCTATGTTGTTCTTATTTCGGTTATTTAATTGTTTAGGCCGCGAGTCTACGGGTTTGGGAGCGCCATCGTTGCTCGCTAACGCGTGCAACGCGAAGGCAAGTACTTTGTTGGTTTTAAGTCTTTGTGATTGTGAATGTTTACATGAATATGATGTGACATCTTGTGATACCCGAAATGCTGAATTGGTTATGTTCTATCAATATGTGGAGTAAATACCGAAAGATGATATTAGCATTGTTCATGTTCATATCATGCATCCTTTTATTCATGCTATGTCCACGGAGTGGATCGTAAGTCCCACCATTCCAATGTGGGCGGTTTGGACATTGTCATGTCCCGCCCACGGAGTGGATTGAAAGACGATCAATTCCAAAGATGGGCACGTAAGACCCATCAATTCCGGTATGGGCAGCTTTGGACACCTATATGAAACGTTCTTCATATAGGACTTAGATCCCCGCACTTTTGTTAAGGTGCGGGCTTAAGTGAACACCGACGGGTGTGTCACTCGCTATACCGGTATAAGCATGTGTGCAGTCCATCCTTGAGTACATTCATTCATGCCATGCATTCCTAAGTTTTCATTCGATGTATGCTCATATTCTCTTATGATGATGACTTGTTCATATGTGTGTTATGTCCATTTTACTGTACTTGCTGAGTCGTGGACTCACTCTTGCGTTGTTTGTTTATTTTAGGTAACCCCTGATGTTGGCTCACTTGGGAGGGAGTAGACACGCACTACTTATTCACATCATCCAATTCATGTTCAAGATTAAATTTAGTTCTATCTTTCATTCGTAAATGATGAACTGTAATAATAAATTTATAATTGGTGAAGGAAGGATACCTTCTCCACATTGATGTTGAATTATTACTGCATGTGAACTTTCATTATCAATGAACTGAAATAAATAGATTAGATGGTGAAGGAAGGATACCTTCATCATGTCTTGATTGTTTTGATACTATCATTAGTTGATTTTATTCAAATTCTTCCGCATTATGGATGTATGTTAGATGTTTTAGGTGACATCTTGGCTTCCGAATAGCCAGGGTGTTACAGTTTGGTATCGAGCGGGCTTTAGGTCCGTGGTAATTAAGATATTAAAATGACACACTGTGCACAGTAGGTGGGGTTTGGGTAATCCAGCATATCCGTATTTCTAGTGATGTGATTCATCATGTTGAACTGTTCTTGAATTGCTTCCGTACTATCATTCTTGTGGTTAATCTATGATCTGCTATGATATTCAATATCTATGAACTAATTATATGATTGTCATGAGATGATCCTGTATATTCATAATGGAGTATTTTGGTGAAGCGTGTTGCTAATGGATGATAAGAAGTGGGGGTCGTGGTTGTTACTCTGGGATTCACCAGGTTACACCACTGTTCGCAGAACGTGGTTAGAGGAGTAGTTACCCCGAGTACCATAGTTTCAGGTGTTAAGCGTGAGTTGCTTTAGAAAGTTGTTCTCTTTCTTGATTTCTGAATTTGGCAATTCTTGTCCTATGGTGGTTGATGAATTTCTCTTGGGTTTGTGGTTCATGATAGTTTATGGTTTTCAATAGATCCCTCTTGGTTCTCTGAAACAAATATTGCTTTTCAACTGTTGAGTTGCTTTTACCACTTGTGGTCGTTGTCAATTGACAAGATTGATGTTTTCATGGTTGCTCCTTCTTTCTCATTGAAAAAGAATGACTCATTTACTCGTTTGATAGCTTGGTTAGTGAGAGTTTTCATTTGTAAGTTCGTTTGCATGGGAAAGCTTTGGCTTTATGCGTTTCTTTTGGATTACTTCGAGCGTTGAGGTTTGAAGTCTCTCTTTTGCTGTAGTAAGGTGTTAGAATCCTTTTGTGATGTCTTCCCATGCTTAAAATGAGAAGTTATAACTAAACGAATAAATTGTTACGATATGAGTTACCAAGTTGGATTATTAGCATGGTGCAAATCAATTATTCTTAACTACCATCCATGAAAGTGAAATTGATTAATTTGAAATGTCCTTGTATTTGATACATGGTGTAGGTTAAATAAAGACTGTCCATATCCGTTCAGAACCTATAGATCTTACGTAAGAGCTAGATTTGTCTATTTCCTGGTATGCTAAAATTGTTGAAACTTGCATAAAGGACCAGATGGGTGCTGGTGTATCGATTCGTGAAACCTTGTTTATAGAAAATTATGTTAGTGAATATTTAATCATGTTTTGAAATGATTTCTGAACAAAGGTGAAATGTGAATCTATGTTTACATATGGTTATGTGATTACAAATGGAATTAGTACTGTATGTACACACATGATTAATACCATCATCGATTGTTAATGAGCGCTGAAGAAGGTGTTAAGCAACACCAATAGTTGAGTAGATTAATTTCGTAAGTAGTCTTTGCTATCGTGCCTTCTTATATTAATATTGCTTAGCATGATCTTGTTATAATAAATTTGTTTCAACCTTGTGGTTTGTATTCCCTTTGGGAAGTTTTAGGATGGAGTAATAAAGTTTGATGATTCTCAGTACTAGTGTATGTTGTCGATGTTATTAAATCGTCAAAATTGTGAGAATGAGGTTAATTCTCGTAGTAATTTGATCACCTATGGTGATATTCTCTAAATGATCAAATTTCAAGTCTTATGTTCATGATCTTTTGAGGGTTTAGGCTTTTATGTGGTAAATGAAGTTTATCGAGTAACGATATGTTGCAAAGTTATAATGGTTCTTCAGTGATGCAAGTGCTTCGATTTTGAATACTTATTTGTTCTTATCTGTTAACATTCGATATTCTCTTCTTGTGAGGTTTATGCTTTCAACTGTGGACTTCACTTATGTTCTATAAGTTCATTGCTTAATTGGTTTCTTCCTTGGTCCCGTGTTCAGCGCAAGTGGTAGATGAGTTTTCTAGTTGGTGAAAGTCATTTCCATTCGTCTCTTCTTTTGAGAAAGAATCAACCCATTCTTTTCACGTGGGTCTTTCGAAGTGTTTTCTAATTGTTGTTGTGAAATTGATGTTAATACCCATAGTAATTTGATCGCCTTTGGTGATATCGTTCAGATGAGAATATTTCAAGTTTAGCTTTCGTGATATTTTCTTTGAGCTATTGAATCAGCCGGTAGCTAAAATTATTTTAAATAAATTGAGGTATTGAATTGTCTTGTTACTTCTTAAGAGATTCATGTGATTGAATCTTAACGGATTTCTGGTTTGAGTTGGCAACGTGAAGCTGCAATTAAAGAAAATTATGTTGGTTCCCTTAAAAGGAGATTAATCTGCTTGCTTTTCATGAAATCCCGTAATTGGAAAAGTTTTGAGTTTGGTGATTGAGATTATTTGAATCTCATGTTTCTTGTGTAGTTGAACGGTTCTGAACAAATATAACGTATTGAAGAATTTCATTGGTTCTTATTTAGTCCTTGTGGTTTGGACTAAAGATCTTATCTTGTACGTTGTGGCAAAGCGATGTTAGTCAAAGAATTAATTTCAGTGTTAAAGGAAATAGTGCAGTAGGAATATTTGAGAATTTGAGTCCAGTTTTGTAACTTGTAGTTATTCGAATTGTTCATAAACTTTTTTGCTCTTTTCACTCAAGAGTTGTCGAGTTTCAATCGCAATGTCATTTTTTTCTCTTATTGGTGGTTATTTGCTATTCCCTTTTTGAGGATGCGTACCCTCATTGTGAACTCAACTTTCGTTTTCCATATCTTCATTATCGATTATTTCTTTTGGTTTCGTGCTCACCGTGAGCAACAACATTTTCTGTGTGGTGAAACATGCCCTTGTTCGCCTCTTTCTTTTGAGAAAGGATCAACAATTTTGTGTTGCAAAGTTTTACAAAGCGTAAGTTGTCAATTGTTTGGTGGTGGTTAATGATTGTAGGGGTGAGATTTTTGCTACCAAGCTATTGGAGGAGTAATAGAAGATGAGTTGGTTTTGACTGAACCTCTTGGAGGAAGTTGATTCGATGGAATGTATGGCTTCGAAGTAAAACTGTATAGTGTTCGACTAAGTAGGACCTATGGTATAGTGTAGTTCCAGAACTTTGGTTCATGTTGAAATGTTGGGGATTATCAAATGTACGGAAACCTTAATTAATTTTATAGAGTAACACAATTGGAAAGTATTGCGATGTTGTGTCAGTGATTCCTGATTATGTTAATGAGTGATTATGTCAGAATTGTGGGGATGTTAGAGATTTAATCCGATGATTTCACCATGTATTATAAGAGGAATTCGTTGTAGGGGTCTTAGAGGTTAAATTTGGGCTTTCCATTTTCATGCTAGACTTTTGGTCGCCCAAAGATTTGTGTGTAGAGGAGATAGAAAACTGGAGTATTCTGAGTAGTGGAATGATTATCGATAGAACCCTTCTGATGTAGTTCATGAGCGGGTATACTGAGGATTCTGACGTGTTATTCTTGAAAGTTGGAGGTGATGATGTATTTCGGTTTAAGCCTAATTTGAGGATGTTAAATTAAGAGGTTTGAGACCGTGTGGTATGCGATGAATTCAATTCCAAGGTTGGAGAGATATTTTATTCCAAAAAGTGAAACCAAGGAAAAGATGTCTTCTTGATTAGTGAAGCATTTTCTTTATTCTCGCATGAGCTTTGTCTTTGTTGACCAATGTCTTTCGTAAGTTGAGTTTGACTCAATTTTGGTATGTGTGGTTCTTATCGGTTCAGAAGATTAAAGGAAGTTTTGATTTGGGCATTTAAAATTATTCCTCTTTAGTTTTCGTGATGTTTATTCGCAAACCGCCACTTGGAAGGTGGAAAGGTTTTCGTGATGAAATTCAATTCTGGATTTGACTCTTTAGTACCGAAATGGTAACGCTTAGTTGCGATGTGAATCTTTCGTTTTCGAGATGGGTTTTGTTGGTAAAAGAGTTTGCTTAAAGAGAGTTTTGTCGTATGTTTCGTTAAAGGAGGTGATCCTTGCTTTAGTGAAGAGTTCGATTGAGAGGTGGAACACGAGTTCCGTGTTCTTTGTGCTTGTCGTGTGGTTCGGTATCATTGGGAAGGTTAACCCAAGATATATTGGGTTGTTTTCGCTAGTTGGCGATCGTCAGATCTGTCTCAAGTCCTTACGCGAGTACGTAACGCCTTGTATGTTCTCGTGTTGAGTGAGTACCGAGATCCAGAGTTTGAGGTTTCGTTTGCGCCGTTGACCATCGAGTGAGATCTTACCTTCGAGTTTTGTCCGATGAGTGTACCGAAGTACCGGGTTGAGTGTTAGATCGACGTCGTGTTACGTCGTTGTGTTGTGGTATTTTCAGGTCGAGGAGAGGCTCTCGGGAAGTTGGAGTTTCGCGTGCATGAGCTTTAGCGGTGTTGTTCACAACGGCACGTGGTTACCGTTGTTCGTTCTCGATCGTGATTGTTCTTTCGCTATGTGTTTAGATTCGGGTCGAATCTGTTAAGGGGTAGAATGTAATACCCGAATGTTTCTACGGAAGGAGAGTAAACGAAAAAGGGGTTTTTCTGTAATACTCCAACTTATTGTAATGAAGGAAGCAGTGAAAAGAGAAATTAAACTTTAGACGAGGGAAAATCTGCAATTCTTTGACAACCTGGGCTTCGGGCTTTGGCCTAGGAGGCCCATGAGGGGCCGGCCACTAATAAAAGGAGGGGGAAACCCTAGCCCACCACTATAGCACGCATTGCTACAGTGTTCCGCCGCCGCTACAGTGCCGCTACAGTGCGCGCCCTCCTTGCACTCCGTTGCTCTCTTGGTGGTGCTCTCCCATTGCTGTCGGCCAAGGAGAAAGGTGGAGGGAGAGAGGAGAAGAAGAGGAGATGAGCATCTAGCGGGGGTATTTCAGCGGGCACGTGTGTCTCCAAGGGTAACGATTGCCGGTTGTTGTTGTTTGATTAGTCGTAGAAGTGAAATCGATTAAATTTGATTAGATCAAAGTCTGTCTGTTGGAAATTCAATTCTGTCCAGTAGTTTGCGCGGCTGTTTTCGCAATCTTAGAAGCCGAATCAGAGGATCCCATCTCCTAGAGTATTGTAGGTTTTGTTCTTAGCTTTCGGTGGCCGCCAAGAACACTAAATTCCGACTTTCGAGTCAAAAGTTATGATAGATTTATTATCTGCTGTCCAGAATCCTGACGAGAATTAGCAGTCTCTGTATAGGTTGATTTATGGCCTAGTTAGAGGGTGATTCAGAGGTCTTTCCCATAACAAATTTTGAAGGTGATATCACTAGCTTTCAGGATTGATAAAGAACACCTCATTTGGATTTATAGATCAAAAGTTATTCACTTTTCATTGTGACTGTCCAGATTGTAGGTCAGTCTGTCCAGATTGTATGTAAGTTTCTATCTTTAGTTTTGACCCGTGTGCCACTTTTGGTTAAAGGAAAAATATGATTGTCGTGCCAACTAGGTTATTGTAGGTAATTTCATAACCTTTTCAGATTGTTAAAGAACACTCAATTCGGAGTTGTAGTTTAAAAGTTATCGACGTTTTAGTTCTGCTGTTCTAATTGCTCAGTCAGATTCTGTTCTGCTGTTTGGTTTGACAGTTAGCAATTTAGTTTGGCCGAATTGGGTTATCTCGTCAACTACAAAGTTGTAGATATATTTGTTAAGCTCGTGTAGGATCTGGGCTCATCTCTTTTGGAGTCCCAGATCATTAGTTTTGGTCTTTACCGTGCTGCTGTCCTGATGGGATTCCATGTTGCTGCTGGAATTTCAGATTCGGGTTATGACTATGTTTTGGGTGTGCAAGAGGGTAGTGTAGAATATTAATTCATGATGGGCTCTATGTTGTTCTTATTTCGGTTATTTAATTGTTTAGGCCGCGAGTCTACGGGTTTGGGAGCGCCATCGTTGCCTGCTAACGCGTCGCAACGCGGAAGGCAAGTACTTTGTTGGTTTTAAGTGCTGTGATTGTGAATGTTTACATGAATATGATGTGACATCTTGTGATACCCGAAATGCGGAATTGGTTATGTTCTATCAATATGTGGAGTAAATACCGAAAGATGATATTAGCATTGTTCATGTTCATATCATGCATCCTTTTATTCGTGCATGTCCACGGGAGTGGACTGTAAGTCCCACCATTCCAATGTGGGCAGGTTTGGACATTGTCATGTCCCGTCCACGGGAGTGGATTGAAAGACCCATCAATTTCAGTATGGGCACGTAAGACCCATCAATTCCAGTATGGGCAGCTTTGGACACCTATATGAAACGTTCTTCATATAGGACTTGGATTCCCGCACTTTTGTTAAGGTGCGGGCTTAAGTGAACACCGACGGGTGTGTCACTCGCTATACCGGTATAAGCATGTGTGCAGTCCATCCTTGAGTACATTCATTCATGCCATGCATTCCTAAGTTTTCATTCGATGTATGCTCATATTCTCTTATGATGATGACTTGTTCATATGTGTGTTATGTCCATTTTATCAGACTTGCCGAGTCGTGGACTCACTCTTGCGTTGTTTGTTTATTTTAGGTAACCCCTGATGTTGGCTCACTTGGGAGGGAGTAGACACGCACTACTTATTCACATCATCCAATTCATGTTCAAGATTAAATTTAGTTCTATCTTTCATTCGTAAATGATGAACTGTAATAATAAATTTATAATTGGTGAAGGAAGGATACCTTCTCCACATTGATGTTGAATTATTACTGCATGTGAACTTTCATTATCAATGAACTGAAATAAATAGATTATATGGTGAAGGAAGGATATCTTCATCATGTCTTGATTGTTTTGATACTATCATTAGTTGATTTTATTCAAATTCTTCCGCATTATGGATGTATGTTAGATGTTTTAGGTGACATCTTGGCTTCCGAATAGCCAGGGTGTTACAAGATCGATCAATCCAATCTATCCAACAAGTTGGGAAAATTAAACAACTACAATAGTCAAAACAATTGTTTTTCATATTCCTTAATAAATGCATGAGTTCTACACATGTATCGCTAAATTCTTAGCCACAAATATTCAAGAAACTACAACAGGACAACATCATATTCATCAACTTCACTTCTAAGGATGTTAGTAGAAATTAATGATGTACCACGCTAACTTTTCAACTTGATAATTCACTATCTATCAATTATTTACATAATTTCCACCTACTACTTAAACACAACAAAACATCACAAAGGGGTTTTAACACTCCCTTCTAGAGAGAAAACAAACTTCAAAACAAATGCATAGAGCCAATGCTTCCACAAGTTAATGAACTTCCCACATAAAGCTTTGATTCGCTCTCAAAATATCAAACGAAATACAAGAGTCATGTTTTCCAAGAAGAAAAAATGGAACAACACGGAAAATACCGGTCTCTCCAAAAGCACTTGCTCACGGCGGTCAAACAACCCATCAATCGAAAGAAACAATACTTGGTCTCAAGAACAATTGAGGCCTATTGACACCCAACAACCGCAATAAACAATAACCCGAGAGAAAATCATTAATCGCAATAGGCCAAGAATCGCCAACATCAATTCAAGGAGGATAACACTTTTTTAAGAAACTTACCCATGACATCCGCAACTAAGTTTCCCGAGGTAACTGCATCAATATTCCCGTACCACGAACGGGGTATAAACTGGCAATGCCCAAGGCAACAGCCGCAAACCCTACCTCTTATCGTTGACTATCCTCACTCATAGCAGTCATAGAATCAACACATAAACATACAAGATTATCTCATAGCATGAATAATCAATATAACATGTCAAAGCATGAATGCAATGCTTGACCATCCCATCCTACTGTGCACCAGTGTGTCAATTTAATATTTTTATTTACCACAGACCTAAAGCCCACTCTGATACCAACTATAACACCCCAGGACCCACATTACCCTGGAATGCTAATAAACCACTCAGCTAGCCAGAAATTTCAAGATAATTTAATCTGGCAACAATTTCTAGACATGGAGCAATAAGCGGAAGCATAAACAACTAAGGGAACAAAGAAAACGATAACAAGTTCAATAATTAAAACAACCTCTAGCAGATTAATCAAAGAACTAGTTCACAAGTCCATCATTATTAAATAAAATATTCATCCTCGAATAGCTAAACATTTGACTAGAATTTCATTGACTTTATTACAGCATGAGTTGATAAACCAAGTGCATTATTGTGGTGCCGCTCTACCCAACCCATGAATGCTCAACAATCACCTGTAGGGGGGGAAAACAAGGGTGAGATAAAAATCTCAGCAAGCAAACTGTTTAACAGGCTATTCTGACTACAAACAAATATACAACATCATTACAATATCCACAAGTCCACATCCACAATGTGCATCCACATTCACTACAAGTTAATTTAACTACAAAGATATTAAGCATCAATATCCATTTCCCATAATGATCACAATTATAGCATCAACCATATTTACTACCATCAATAGTAAAATATTAGCAAATGAGTCTTGATTAACTTCTTCATATTATTCACCACTACCACTACCAATGACAATAAAGTATTAACAAGTTTTACCTTATCTCTTTACTATTTCTCGCATCCATAACTGCTATCAACAATTACCACAAGAGAGTAGAATCTCAAGCCACAATCACAACCACTACCATTCCACAAGGGATGAACCCCAATCCACGACCATAGCCACCTTCCTCACACGACAAGTGACTCTCATGAGCCAATTCCACATTACAACTATAAAGTTGCAGTTGTTTGTAATATAACTCCACCACAATATCTTGCATAAGTATGCAAATGATCTTTCCACAATGTAATGCATATGTATGCTATGCTCCACTGCACCTTTACCCAACAAGGTAAAAGTATGCATCGTGCTATGGCAATACACGATGTTGTACCGCACGGATCGCGGCTATAAGCGCGACATCCACAATGCAAATGTCATGATATGTCATGAATGATATGATAATCATAAACCACAAGAATTTAACCACGAAGGTCAACAACATACTCATCATGAATATTTTCTCATAATCCACATGTGTCTCATTAAGCACAATACCATTGTGTCATAAGACCATTACCACATAACCCACACTCGATTCACCAAGATCAAAATCAATCGATCTAAATGGAACTCTACCACATAGACCACAACATGATCATCATGAATATAACCACAAGGAATTATCAATATGTCCACCTTGAGTTTATTTTCATATTCCGCATTTGGCTCATTAAGCAAATTACCACATGACTACCAACAACTCTTCCAACGCATGGCAAAAACGAATATTAATTTGCTACCACGACCTCATCCATAAAACATGCAACCATGGCATATAACTTCAAGTTATGAAAAAACATGTATATTGCAAGTAGTAAGAATAACAAGTTAAACCGTAGCACAACCGCTGCATTTACTTGCATGATCATATAAGCATTCATCCATCACAAGCATTAGGGTTAGCAATGTACTTGCCTTCCACGATGCGACGCGTTAGCCGGCAAAGGTGATACTCCTAAACCTGAGGCCTCACCTCCTAAACAAGTAAAATAATTTCAAATAAGGACATAATAAACCCAGCGCTACTAATTGGCGTTCTACACCGCTTCCCTGATGACTCAAGACGATATTACAAAGCTGAAACTGAAAAACAACGTTTCCTGCCATATACCGTTTCTGGACAGCAGCACGGTAATTGACATAACTCATGAACTGGAAGTCGAAAAGAGGTAAACCCAATTTCTGTAGATTCTTAACTGAGTAATCTACAATACTCTAGTTGACATGATAATCCAATTCGGCAAAAATAATAGGCTAACCAATGTTTGAACTTTCAGTACAGAACCTGCCTACACGTTCGAACAGCAATACTAAGATGACCATAACTTTTAATAGGTAACTCCGAATTGATCGTTCTTTATCAATCTGAAAAGGTTATCGAATTATCTACAATAACCTAATTGTGTGAACATTCAGATTCCACCAATTTCCCTTTCATATTTTAGGAAAATATCCAGACAGATTATTCTCGTCAGATTTCTGGCAGCAGATACTAAAACGACCATAACTTTTGACTCAGACCTCGGAATTGAGTGATCTTCATGGCTACTGAAAGATAACGACAGATACCACATAACTCTAGGAGATGGAATCTTAAAATTCAGCCTCTAACTACACGAAACTACCCACGCAAGGAACTGGACAGAATTGAATCTACTAAAAACAGACTTGATCCAAACAATTCTAATTGTCCACGCATCAAAGACCTACAACCAACGCGAGAACCAGTCGTTACCCTTGACGGCACGCTGCAAGACGACGATGAACAAGCCTCTAATCTGCTGGTCCTCTCCTTCTTGATCCACCACCCCGAAACGACCACCTCCGTCCTTCGCGAGACCGGTAGCAGGGAAAACAGCACCAAGGGGAGGCGGCTCCAGAAGGTGGGAGGTGCAGCACCAATGGAGGGAGGAGGCGTCATGGAGGGGAGGAGGCAGGGCGCAAGGGAGAGGGAGATGGGGGCGGCGGCCAAGGGGTGGAGTGGGAGGTGGGAGGAGAAACTAGGGTTTGCCCCACCCCCTTATGGCCGGCCACTCATGGGCCAAAAGGGCCCTCCCCCCAAAAGCTTTCGGCTGCCCCTTGGCTCCCCTTGGCCTCGAGGCGGATTCCCCTCTTGGGCCTGCTGGTCCAAAGGCCCAGGCCCAAAACTCAGGTAAAACAGAAGAAAATCTGATTTCTTTAGTCTATCGAAACTCAAAATCGAAATGCTTTCTTTCTAAATGGAAACGGGGTATTACGGAACTCCTTTTAGACATTTATCTCAATGGCAGTGAACTTGAAGTTAGAAGTGAAATTGATGGATAGGGTACCAGCATACCTTTACGAAATATTGGATTCAGATATTTATATGAAGATACCTGAATGTATCTCTGTCTTGAACCAAGACAGAGCAAATAGAAATATGTACAGTGTGAAACTCAGAAAGTCACTGTAAAAGTTAGCAATTAGGCAGAATGTGGTATAATCGCTTGAAGTGACTTTCTATGTAAGAAAGGCTACACGAACAATGAGAATAAGCCCTGTGTCACTACTACAGAAAAAGCCATCACAGACGGTTTTCGAACCGTCTGGAAAAATGGGTCTCTGATAACAGGTGGATATCACAAACGGTCAGTAAACCGTCTGTGATATGAATATCACAGACGGTTTTTATCAACAACCGTCTGTGAAGACAGAGTATCACAGACGGTTCTGGAAACAAAACGTCTGTGAAGTCAGAGTATCACAGACGGTTCTATGTAAAAACCGCTCGTGATACTCGTCTTCACGCACGGTTCTTTACGAACGTCATGAAGTCGAGTATTACAAGCGGTTCTTTGTAAAACCGTCGGATACTCGACTTCACTGACGTTTTTACTTAGAACCGTCGTGATACTCGTCTTCACGCATCGTTTTATAAAAACCGCTTGTGATAGTTCATTAAACTAACTACATTTTTTCGATTTTTGGCTAGCCTTAGGAATTGTTAGCCATGCCCTCTCAAAACAAGCATGCAAAAAGCGATACATCACGGATAATCAATTGTCGACAAACTGAATCTGATCATTACTCAAAATAAATTCCAAAAGATCACATTTGTTCAAGTATTGTTACAAAATAAATTGGATTACAATTGAGTCAATTGTTTGCAGGTAGTTGAGAAGTGTCGGCAGGGTGATGCGCTCGGTCGGCAGCGGAGTGAAATTCTCCGGTGTCCTTAATTATCTCTGATATGATAAAGCCGCAGAGCTTCCCTCGAATGTCCTTGATCTCATTATCAAGGAGTCCATCTAATTCTATATTCAAGCCCTGTCGCTAGCAAGAATAAAGTGTTATGCATATATATTTAATTTTATAATTAGAAAATAATTATTTGGAGATTCACAAACCTCGGGATCCTTCTTCCTAGCTCTAATGATTTGCTCCATATGATGGCATACGTAGATTGCACATAACTCATCATTTTTTTTGCTAGCGGCACTGCAAAAATAGAATTACATATATCAGTTCGAGATGCGTTATTATGAAGTATGATATAGGATTATCGTATTATAGCACGTACCGGAAATTTTGTCCTGTGTGTTAGTTGGGCGCTCTTTCCATCGTATATTCCTTTGTTGGCAACATAGTCGATGAACGACCTACATGATTCCAAAAAGTTATCCTCGACCATTTCAAACTAATGAAGACTAAAATAGAGTTATGTATGAAGGAAATGAGTATATCTGTCGAGTATTCCTCCTAGAATGCTGAAGTCGTGGTTGTTGCGGATTAGGGAATCAAGGTATATCACATGGTTGCTCTTTGGTATGATGACTAAAAGGATCCAGTGGTACCTACTCATGTATGTCACTATAGTCATTAAACCTGAGTTCGTGCTGCGTATAAAGTAGAGCAAGTAGTGACACTTACCCCTGGTTGTAGGGCACCACGATGTACTTCGTGTTCTGCTGACAAAGCAATGCATGTGTTATGTATTTCTCGACGAAGGACGAGTCTGTTTGGATGGTTTGCAATGATACCACATGTGGGTCGAGGAAACCCACCGGTTCTTTCCAGCCCCGGACATTTTTCATCATGTATCTGTACATAAGAAATGAGTTGTGATATTTATCGGTATTACGTGAATGTAGAACTTGATTGTATGAACTTACGATTGTCCAACATCGTAGAAGCGGGCGCCAAGGCCAACGAGGTTGAATAGGTCATATAGGTCGTTGAAGCCCACGCACGGTGGTTCGTCCCGTTGAAGAAATGCTTATGCTCGTATCTGACGGTGATTCCAGTATCGCACCCCTCCTTTTGGGTCCTATCCAAGTACCAGGCATGCAAAGCCTGACAAGCATATCCAGCACGCCCTAATACTGCGTGGGAGCACAACGGTTTTCCGAGGATGTACTTCCCGGATATTGCCGACTTGCCGAACTTGAGGGGCGCCTTCGTCGATTTTGATTTGGTCTTAAGCATTGCCACCGTCTTCTTGCGAGATGACTCGGGACCCGATACGGTGACACGCTTTTCTTGTTCCTTCGATGTCTTCTCCAAGGGAACCGAAAAGGTGGCCTTCTGAGGCGAAATATGAGGTGGAGTCATGGAGGGTCCCGTTGGAGAGGAATCGTCGTGTTGAGATCGCGGCACTGCTGGGTCCAGGACGATGTCCTTCTTGGGCCACTGGATAAAACTGTGCACGGCATCCCCTAGTGTTGTGATCTCTTCGTTCGGGCGAATCTCCAGCGGGACGGCCATGAAATGTTCATGTACCATGTCCACCTCCACCCTAGCGTAACCCTGCGCCACCTGGACACCATGCTGCACTGCCCCTTCCTGGTATGGATGCACTGTCCCCCGCGCGGCCTCAATAGAAATGGACCCAACTAACCTCACTACGAGCTTGCAGGCCGTCGGCTCCTACAAAATGATACGCAATTAGCTAAAGTGTCCTATAGGTCTATCTTTGCTGCATTCCATAGATGTACATTACCTTGATCTCGTCTATCGGTAATTGGACATCGTCATGTCCAGAATTATGTGTGGACGCAACTCTACTCCGATGTCGAGCAGGACTGGCTCCCAAATTAACAGGGGTGGCTTGCGACTGCTGCTGGCTGAGGAGTTGATTCAATTGATCCTGCAATGCTGCCAGCTTTCCTTCAAAATGTTCAATCATGCATGCGAACCGGTCCTCACGCCGCCTTAGATCTCTTCCTACTCCGTATGTGCGTGAGTCGCCCGAATCCATGACTCCATGGTACGGTAACCCCAAGACTCGCGTGCGACCCGGTGTTCCTTGTTTCCCGGGGCGTAGAGTATATCCTTCTCCCTGCCTACATGGAAGGAGCCTTGGGAAGTTTGGGCAGACAATTCACGCTGCAAGAAGTCATCATGTTATTATAGACACTATGAAGTTATATATGGAGTTATTAACTAGGTAGTTCGACATACTTACCAAACGTTGAGACACTTCCTCGTCTGCCGGGTTTGTGAAAGAGTTGCTTCCCGAAGACGAGACTTTTGCCCTCGCTTTTAACCAGGCTAGGGAACGCGGGTCTGTGACATCAGGAAACGCGTTGTCCTCCGCCGCCGCCCATTCATCATATTTTCCTATGTATCCAGCGGTGCCGAGTCTGTGCGGATGAGTGTTTCATGTCTGGAGAGCTTTGTGTGCCACACTTTGCTCGTTAAATTCGGGCGTCGTCTTCATAGCAACAAAGGTGTCCCATGTTTCCTGCATCAAGAATCCGTACTTGCGAAGGCGTCGACCGTGTTCACGCATGCCGTGACAAGAATGCTCTTGAACGACCTCCACGATTTATCGATCGTGAGCATCGCCGTCCATTCCACGCGTGCCATGTCTGCTTCTGATAGTGAACTTTTGTAATAGTTCGTCCACGGCACGCTCTCGCTTCTTTCGTCGATCCTTCCACCTTGGTGTGGTGATGGGGACCCGTTTCCTTGCAAGTATCCCGCACATGGTCCGGAATCTCGCCACTGAGCTCTTGGGATGCAGAGGGACCCCAAACTCACTAACCTCCGTGATGACCAGTCGGCCCACAGGCATCTTCGATTCTCCCCTGCCATCTCGCTTTCGTGTCATTGTCGTCTGCGGCGTCGGCGACGGCGGGGAAGATGTTGCCTCTGCCATCTCGCTTACTTGCTATCTATATAATTAGTTTGAGATATATTACTACCCAAGCCAGGGCCGAGGGTTAAGCACACCGAAGAAAACAAACCGTGTATGTGAAAAATCTATTTTGGATGTGGAGATCAGCTATAGCTCAAAGTATGTGAAAACACGACAAATATATATGGTGCCATCAATATCTATATATTGCAAGTCCTTATAGTACTCAATATAGCTTAAGAGTGAGCTTGGATGTTTACATATACAAAGGAGGCAAAAAAAAGTAACATAAACTAATTAGTAGTGCACAGAGGTACATATTACGTGCAACACTAAAACACCATCAAACATGGTACATATTACATCAAGGGCAGCCAGTGAAATGCAAAAGGAGGCTACAAATGTTTAATTATGTATTCTAGCATCCGAATATATACCAAATTAATTCCAGCAATAATTAATGACATCCCAGCATAATTCAACCAGAGTTTAAATGACCAAAATAACATGAAATCATGAAATTCTACCATGTCATCTAAACACAGCAATATGCTTATCATAAATATCAGTAAAACACCATAAATCAGCATAAAGCTCAAATTCTTGATGTTAAAAGGTGCTCTCAGAAGGCTAGATGCAAAGTTCAAAAACCTTGCCATGACAGCCCTTAAGCCTAATATACTTCACAAACTGAATCAATTAACTAAAATTCAGACTATGAGCTCTTATTATAGCTAACTAACTGTATGACAATAGAAATTCTTTACAGAATGTATTTAAACTACACTATCTTTCGGCTAGTAGAAGCTAAGTAGAGTGCAAGATCACAGAATCAATACTAGTATCAGCAAACAGAACAAAGAAGTGCTTCTAGAACAAAAGCAGCACAGGTTCAGTGTTCAGCTTCTGAGGCCTTTTGCCGATACAAAATCAGACAAGTATAACAGATTAGAAGCTAATCAGTCCTCTCTGAACAAAATGATCCAAAGCTCTTGACTACTACCGAAAGTAATCATAGAAACACACATAGACAAGCAGGTAGCTACCTCAATTATAGAGCTCAAAAGGCTGAATTAATTATTGAAACAATTATCGAATATGGCTATGAACATCACGAGCAAAACCCGATCACTCATTTCTTTGCAATATCTTCCAGAGCTAGTCTCAAATATCAATCTCAATCACGATCAAAACAACTAGCACAAAGTGTATATATATGCAAAGAGACAGAGCACGTTAAGTCGCAATACTCACAACGGCGATGGCACTCAAAACCACCGAGGTCGGGCGGCGGTGTCGAGGTCGGGTGCCGAGGTCGGGAGCGCCGAGGTCGGAGCAGCGGCGCGGTGGGGAGCGCGCCGAGGTCGGGGTGCCGAGGTCGGGAGCGCCGAGGTCGGGAGCAGCGGTGCGGTCGGGAGCGGCGCCGAGGTCGGGGCGGCAGTGTCGAGGTCGGGGGCGCCGAGGTCGGGAGCAGCGGCGGTGAGGTTGGGGCGGCAGTGTCGAGGTCGGAGGCGGCGGTGAACGGGAGCCCTAGAGGAGGCAAAGGAGCGCGCGATAAACTCAGTGGTGCGGGAGAGGAAGGGACGAGTGAGGAAAACCCTAGCGGTTCCCACCTTATAAGAGGCTATCACAGACGGTTATTTACTAAAACCGTCTTTGATAAGTAATCATAGACGGTTCTATCTAATAACCGTCTGTGATACGTTCCATATCACAAACGGTTTGTGTATTAAACCGTCTGTGATTAGCTTTTATCACAGATTACCTATTGGTTTTGTCGGGATATCACAGACGGTTATCAAATAGAAATATAACCGTCTGAGATAATCTCATATCACAGACGGTTCTATATTAGAACTGTCTGTGATTCATTATCACAGACGGTTATATTATAGAACCGCTCGTGATAGATCCGCATAATTATCAATTACAATGAACTCGTGACAAGTATATATGAATTACAATGAACATCCACATTCACATCAATATCAAAATATATGAGAGATGACAAAACCTGGTGACAAGTATATATGAAGACAAGCTCATAACACATTTTACTTGAAAAACCAATTGTCGGTTACGATGAACGTCCACATTGACATCAATATCAAAATATATGAGAGATTACAAGTCCATAACACATGATGTTATAGAATAAATTAATTACAATGGATTAAATTCTTAATTAAAATATAGCCCTTCATGATGATCGGCGCGCATATAGCTAGCTTCCTCACTGGTTCTTCGTCGAGCCCGATGCCATCTCCGAAAGGAGGCAACTCACAAATTGATTGTATTCTTCCTCATCCACTACATTCTCAACTCCGACAATCCTTCTTTTCCATGAAGAACTACGTGGCGTTTCTTATTTGCCGGTCGGTTACATAGAATACTTGAACAACTTGATTAGCTAGTACGAATGGTTCGCCTTTGTATCCGACACGCTCATGGTCCATGAGGTGACGCCGTGCTTGTCAACCTTCACCGTGGGAGATGGACCCAACAAAGACCAAATAGGGGATCTTGAAAAGCACGTAGTCGAGCTCCCATATCTCCTCTATTTGCCCATAGTACGAGCTCCTCACCCATCGGTGCGAATGCATCTATGCCGACACCGCTGTTCTGGACTGTGCTCTTCCTATCCCGAAATGTCGATAAAATGTGTACCCATTTATGTCATATCCTTGCCATGTGACAATTGTAAATTGTGGCCCTTGTGCCAACCATAGCAATGTATCATCACTTGATGACCTCCCGTGATTCGCACCTTTAACCATCCGTTGAACCGACGGTTGTGCTTCTCATGATCCAAACCTCCGACCGTTTGGATTACATTGGCGCACCATGTATTTGTGCTCGTCGATGTACGGGACACTTGGTCATGTGTTGCAAGACCATGAAATGGGCTTGAGCGTATGTATCCAGATCGGGAGTGATTGATTTCCTTCCGATGGTCCCGATACCATCAAGTCTCCCCTCATGACGAGATAGAGGCACACCTATCGGATCCACCTGAGCCATATAGTCGACGCAGAACTCAATGACCTCTTCCGTTGGATAACCTTCGATGATGCTGCCCTCCGGTCGAGATTGATTCCGTACGTAGGACTTGAGAATTCCCATGTACCTCTCGAACGGGTACATATAACGTAGGAACACAGGGCCACATATCTTTATCTCTTTCACAAGGTGAACAATGAGATGGACCATGATATCGAAAAATGACGGAGGGAAATACATCTCAAGATGACATAGAGTCGTCACCACCTCGGCCTGTAGAGCATCTAGTCCTTGGGGATCGATGACCTTCTGAGCAATTGAGTTGAAGAAATAACACACCTCAAGATTGCTACTCTAACTTGTTCGGCAAGATACTCCTAATTGCAACAGAAGCATTTGTGTCATCAGCACATGACAATCATGCGACTTCATACCAATTAATTTCAAATCTTGCATAGAAACAAGTTTCTTAATGTTAGCAGAGTAACCAGACGGGACTTTCACACCATGCAAGCTCTGACATAGTTCATATCTCTTGGCCTTGGATAGAGTGTAGCAAGCTGGGGGGAGGTACGTTCGTCCTGTATCAGTCTCTTGCGGTGCTAACTCGGTCCTTATGTTCATATCGACCAAGTCTCTCCGTGCGTTAACACCATCCTTTGTTTTGCCACTAATGTTCGGTAAGAGACCAATCAAGCTATCACATACATTCTTCTCCACATGCGTGACGTCGATGCAGTGGCGAACTTCTAAGTGCTCCCAATAAGGCAAGTCCCAAAAAATTGACCGCTTCTTCGGATGTTCATCCGACGGTTCTTAATTGACGCCCTTCCCAAGCACAACATCGATATCCTTAACCATATCATAGACATCTTTCCTCTAAAAGCCCTTGAGCCGAACCGTCCTCCTTATTTCCGTCGAATTGTTTCTTCATCTTCCTGTATGGGTGACTCACGGAAGGAACCTACGGTGACGCGTATACACGCTTTTGCGTGAGTTGTTTAGCCATATACTCAGTAGCATCTAAGCGGTGCGGACAAGCTTTGGCTCCTTTTGTATCAAGCCCGACAAAGTTACCTGGTAGGGAAATCATTGATGGTGCGAAACAACATGGCGTGTAAAGTGAAGTTCTCTCGTTTGTACGCATCCCATACTGCACCCTTCGCTCCACGTTGTCACAAGATCTTCCAAAGAATGGTGCTAGGTACACATCAATATCATTCCCGTGTTGTTTCGACCCTTGGATAAGTAGTGACATCAAAATGTACTTCCACTTCATACACGACCAAGGAGGAAGGTTGTACATGCATAGATTCACGTGCCAAAGCTATGTCGATCGCTCATGTTACCGAAAGGACTCATTCCATCCAGCACTCAACCCTAACCTTATGTTCCTTGGTTCGCACCGAACTCTTCAAGCTCCGATCGAAGTTTCTCCACCGAGCGTAATCAGCAGGTGTCTTAGCTTTCCATCTTTCTTACGGTCCTCTGAGTGCCAACGCACCAATCTTGCCTCTTTCGCCGCAAATAAACGCTTCAAACGTGGGATCACAGCGGATACCACAACATCTTAGCAGGAGGTCCTTCCTTCAACCTAGCAGATTCTCGACGCTTGTATCGGATGCTCGCACACGGACATACATGCATGTCCGCATACTCTTTACGATAGAGGATACAATCGTTCGGACATGCATGTATTCTTTCTACTTCCATTCCCAATGGACAAAGAACCTTCTTTGCTTGGTAGGTGGTGTTGGGCAACACGTTTCTCCTAAGAATGTCCGCTAGAGACCTAACAACGCCGTGAAACTCTTATCGGACCAACCATTGCTTGCTTTTAATTTAAGCAGTTCAATCACGGTTGATAACCTTGTATATTCCGGCTTGCAGCCAGGGAACAAAGGTCTCACCGAGTCCTCCATTAAGCGCTCGAATTTACAAAACTCTCTCTCACTGTAGTTCTGTAACACCCCAGCCCAACATGAGCCTAGAATGCTACTGAAGAATCAATAAACAAATCTAACCTAGGACAATTTATCAAATTCCAGCAGAACCTCCTTTGTATAGTTAACTATACGGAGGTTCTTCCAACAGATAAAGAATAACATAAATAAGTATTCCAACATCCAATACCATCACTAAGCATTAGAAACATGCTAATCGACTAGAACATATTCAAGGATATCTAAAATACGTTTCTCATCATTGTAACAAAGAACCTCGATGCATAAGGCCTAACCAAGATCATTTCTTAAGTAGTTCGCTTAATTATTAATACACTCTAAAAGAATTAATCAACTTGTAAAGATGTGTGGCAGTGTGTGACTCCAAATCAAGTCTACTCCCTCCCATGCATGTCGTTCTTGCAGAAGGTACCTAAAACACAACAAAAGTAAGAGTGAGCCCAAAGACTCAGCAAGTACCAAAAAGAATCATTAACCTCACAAGTACAGCAACAACATTCAAACCTAAAGCTTTACTCGGAAACATAGTTCATGATGTATGAATGCAAATAATCAATGCATCTTTTCTCTTCAACTCTTTTTCGCATTTTACCAGAAATGCGAGATATGCAACTGTCGCCGCATACCATGCTTGTCTTCGCAAGCGCAGGGACCAATTGCCCAATACTCCGCAAGTAAAGTGGACCTCAAGCCCACACTCCACAAGTGTGGGGACCAAAAGCCCATCGTTTTCCTGATGGGGACCTCTTTTTAATGCCCATATTCCACGAATGTGGGGACCTCAAGCCCGTCATCTACATGACGGGGACCTCGAATATGCATACCTAGTCACCACGTGACCAAGTCTTATGTATGCTCTCATGGTGCACATGAACAATTACAATTTCGCAGTAATCATGAACAACATCAACATCATACATGAGTAACAATCATTCGTATTATAAGCATTTCCCATCTTTAATCAACATATCAACCAAGCATAGCTAATATGTATCAAAATGCTAGCACTCACTATCAAACAATTCATAATTACTCTATCAAACAGAGTACTTGCCTTAACCACGTGAGAACGGAGGATGTGAAGAGGGTGCTGCCTCCGGGACCAATCCCCCACCTAAATTCATTTAAAATCATACTAAGACAACAAAAATGGACCAAACAAACTATATAAGCAAACACGAACTCACAATAGTTTTTAACACGATCCCAACTCCAATTCCTAAACGTAGATATGTCCTCTTTGCAGACAGTCATAATAAACAATTCATATCTTTTAGTACAGAGATCCAAATGGGGTGTTCTTAGACTCTTTAGAAAGCTTATCAAATCTTACATCTAAACCTAGTTGGTGAGCCTTCCAGATTCGGCCATTTAATACCCCTACCAAGCTGATGAACAGAACAACTAATTCACGTCAGGTTTCTGGATAGTGATATTAAAACATTCATATCTTTCAATAAAATTATCCAAATTTTGTGTTCTTTATCTTTTTGGAAAGCTAAGCCAATTATCTACAATTAACTAGTAGATGACATTCCCAAACTTCGCCATTAAGTTGCCCGAATAAATCGTACAACAGAACAGCAGACCAAAACCAATCTACTGCTCGATATCGCTCTGACTATAAACATGCTAATAAAACATGCAGCACTAACTAGCTAATGACTCACCTTTACTATTCAAACATGCATGCATACCAAAAGATCATGCACTACTAGTTTGCTGCATGCACCCAAAGCAACGTGGCCCACCTAGTTAATGCATACAAAGCATCTTGTATTACTAGTTTTCTGCATGCAGATCCCATTAAATAATCCTAGTATGTACTATTAAATAATCAAGCAACAACACCACTAACTAGTAATTACTAATACCAACCGAGGCATGCATACTAGATATTTCATCTCTCCCTTAAAACTTCAATGAATCACATGCATGCAGGCCATGCTACGTGGCCACTAATTAACTATCTAGCCCAACCAACACCAGCCAAAATTTAACATCCCCATTTTGGCTTGTGTTTCAAATGTAATAAAATGAGGGTAAATTAAAACTTTTTCTTCATCCTTTTACTCTTGAAACTTTTCTGAAATTCTTGTAAAGGAATTTTGGGAAATTCAAAATCAAAATCCTCATTTATCTCAAGTCAAAACCTTCTGGGTGAAATCTTGTGTCAAACCCTTGGTAATAATTTTTCCTGGGTTCTAGGGTGGCTTGGTAACACCTCTGAATTATTTCATAATTTTTGGAAATTATTTGAAATATTTTAGAGGCAAGTCAAACCTTGGTCAAACCTCTGAAATCACCTTCTGGAATTTCTTGAGAAAATTTCATTGCACAAAAACCTCTGGAAATTTTATGGAAGGTTAACCCTAAGGTCAGGAAGCTCCAGTTAAAATTTCATAAATTTTGGAGTTGATTTGATACCTCAATTAAATCCCCAAAGTCTCAGCCTTTAAAATTCAAAACCTAATTGGTTTGCACTGTTCTCTAAAAGAAGTCGACTGGGCTCGAGCCAACCGACTCGCCGAAGTCAACTAATCGCACCGCGCGGTCGAAGGGCGCGCGCGCCATCACCGTTGGATCTCCATCGAACGGCTCTTATTCGTAGGCATTCGGACAACTCGGTTGCCTCTCTCTCGACCGCTGGATTTCCATCGACGGTGGACGATTGCGCGCCGTTTCGACGCGATCGCGTGTTAGCCCTTGGATGCAAATCGGACGGCCGGCCGCCGCCGCTTTCCTTCGCCGCGGCGCGCGCGCCATGGCGAGCCGAGCGTGGTGCGCAGCGTTCGCCACCTCCGCTTCGCTAACGGCTCTGCAGCGCATTAAATGCCCGCTACCCACCGCCCGCTTAGTCGCCGCCTCAATCGCTTCCTCGCCACGGCGACCGCAGCGGCAGCGGAACCCGAGGCGAGCAACGGTGCTCTCTTGCTCCTCAGGCCTACTTAAGCCCTCATTGTCCTCCTTTATCCTTCTTTACACACCCCTTGAGCTCTCCCGTGCACCCACTACCCTTGTGGAGCTTCCGAGCGCCCGAAACCTCCTCGCCGCCATTGTTGCCCACGGAGCTTCTCGGTGAAGGCCGTGCTCCGATGGTTCCTGGCTCCCTCCTTGCTCCTGCACCTCCTCTCACCTCGGTGGTGCTAACAACCGCTCCATTTCAGTTGCTTCAACGGGAGCACCGGGATTTTGATTTCCCAAAATCGCCGCGAGCATCCTTCTTCGTCTCAGCGCGGTGAGTGCTCCTTTTCTAATTCCTTTCTCTCGGAGCTTCTCGTTTCTAGAACCCATCGTGATGACGCGCAAGGTAGATTTTGCCCAGTGCCGCCTTCCTCGCGCCATCTTCCTTGGGTCCGCTGCGAGCTTCGTCGCCGAGTCGCCCGACCGCCGCACTCCGCGTCCCGCCGTAGGTAGCTCCTGGTAGC
The DNA here is from genome assembly GCA_036346255.1 of Ampelocalamus luodianensis. Lineage (NCBI taxonomy): Eukaryota > Viridiplantae > Streptophyta > Magnoliopsida > Poales > Poaceae > Ampelocalamus > Ampelocalamus luodianensis. The sequence goes on from CM070637.1 coordinate 29,701,920, forward strand.
CCCTAGATGCTCGTGCAACGCTTGAATGGACCGCGCGGAGCTCTTTTGCCGCTTGTCGCCGTTGTCGCCTTTACCACGCCGCCTCGCCGCCGCGCGCGCGCTCGTCCACCACCGTCGGTGTGGGTGGTACGGCAGGGTGCGCAATGCTATTGCGCACCCATTTCTGGCATTCTCTCGCACCGCCGTGCCTTTGGTCGCCGGCGCTTTGCCGGTGAAGCCATCGGGCTCGTTGCCGGACGCGCCAGGCGCGTGCGCGACGTGGCCCGATGTGCGCTGTCCGTCCGTAGATCTACAGTCAAGATTTCGTTAGATCTGCGCTGTGCACTGTGTCGCGTTGCTTGTGAGCCGTCCATCTTGTGATCGACGGTCCACAGCCGGTGTTGCTTTTGCTTCGCCTCTACGTGTATGAATGGAATTGATGCATGATTTTGTAACGGGGTGTGTATACTGCAATTCTGGGAAGTATACATATCTCGAGGCTTGGTTTATTTGATTTGTACTGTTAGGACCAAGTGGATGGTTAAACAGTACAAGTCGAATAAACCGGGGTCCTCACACAAAAGAAGGTCATTCGCATCCAAAGGAATCCAATTGCAGCCAAAAGTATGTCATGCGGCAAACCTTGCACACGCTCTGGAGATGGTGACACGAACGAAGCTTCAGGCGCTCGGCAGGTTGCGACTACGTCGGCCGAGCAAAGACTCTCGTGGGCGGGAAATCAACGATTCAATCGGACTTCCACGCCGCACGCCACGGATGGCGATTGCACTCGGTGGTAGGTGGCTAAGTGCCCATGCGCGACAGGCGCTCGTCGCAGTGCCCACGCCGTAGCAGCAGGAGGCGGCCGCAATTGGGAGACAAAACAAAAGTGGCGGCGGCGGAAAGAAGAAAAGGAAGACTAGGGTTTCGAGAATCCACTCTCCCCACAATCCTTTTATCTCGGCACGATCCAACTCCCCCTAAAACTCCAAAATATCCCATTTTCACGTATTCCCTTTTATCTAATGATGTACGAGTCCTCAAGAGGGTTAAATTTCAGAAAAACCCTACTAACCCCGTTCGTTCTCTTTCTAAAGTGTTTCAGGGTATTACATTCTACCCCGCTTAAACAGAATTCGACCCCGAATTCTATATGTCGTTCTACTCGAAGGACAACAACAATTAGCACGTACTCGACATGAACAATTATGGATTTCGGTCGCGCTTGCGGGACTCTAGGTCCCATGTTGCTTTCAGCTCGGTCTGATGCGACCACTGCACCTTGATGTAATTGATGTATTACGCCTTATTACCCATCCCGACTTTTTCAGATCCACTCAATGGACAGGACTCGAAGGCACAGTCTTACTCGTGGGTCAACGGCTCTAACAAAATCTTACACTCTAGATTTCTCAAGTATCCCCTCGACACCGGGTCCCACAAAACGTTGTGTACCCTTCGCTAGGACTCGAGACGGTCTTAGCGATACTCTATCTTCCAAAATCACCGCAATTTTCAGAAACAAACCAATGTACCTTAGGCCAACCTTCCCTTCAGTACCAAACCACACAACCAACACAAAACACGTAGAACTCTTGTTCCTTTTATCACTCGATCTCTTCACTTAAGCAATGAGCACCTCCTTTAACCAGGGACGCACCACAGAACTTGTCTTAAACAAATTCTTTTAAAAACAGAACCCAACTGAAAATATAAGATTCTCATCGCAAACACGCAGTACCAAGAAGAACCAACTTAATTTACAATTGGCATCTGTCATCAAGACAAAGTTCAAATAAAAACCAAGAGAATACTTCACTATCCGAGAATACAACCTTTTTCTCAAACTTTCTTTGAAGAATTCAACTTTCTCTTAAACCATGAGATTCCAAATCATCACATAACATACTAATTCATTTCTTTTTATTTGGCAACCTCAAAGCTATACTCAACTGAACACAAAATCCACACCTATGTAAAGAGTCGACTCTTCTAATCCACAATAACATACTCTGATCAACTTCTATACCAAAGGAATTACTTTTACAAATAATTCCCAACACACCTCGATATAGATTTCAGCCGCAATCACATCACCTCAATCTTTTAAGGATAATCGACTTGAAGTTCACAGCTCACATACTCATTTTCTACCTTTGAAAGATTCTTTTAACAATCAACACTATTCGGAATCCAATTTTGTTCTTATACTTATACACATTGTTAGACCTCCAAGGTCCTAGCATAAAAAATGCAAAACCCAAATTCAACCTCCAAATCTCCTTCCATGAACTTCTAGTATAATTTATAGAAAATCCTCAAATCTGATGACTAAAATTTCACACAGCTCAACAATAACCTCAGTTATTAATGTCGTCATTCCTCATTAATCAAGTAACCGCCCAATGCGATTCATTACACCAATCTTAGACCTTCTCTAACAAACACCCATCAAATGCGGTTACTCGACCATAATATACCCATTCACAAAACCCTAACTGTTTGACCAGAATTCAAACATACTCAATTACTAACATCAATAAATAAATATAATCTTGACCAAGTTATCCTTAGAGATAATCTAACTCCCATAGGGTTACTCACTAAGGCCGAGTCATACTTAACAATATCTCAACAATCGCTGCTATCCCATTAATTAACACGACTATTAGATTTCTCTACACTACTACTCTCATTAAACTACACTATCATACTTCTTTTACACAATTTTACCGAGTACCCAAATACGATACTCTAATAAACTGATCAAGATTTCCATACTTGCTAATTCTAATGTTCTGTCAAAATGAACACAAAATATTGGACCACCTCTCGCTATAGGTCCTACTAGTTGCGACAACAAAATCTGTTAGCTCCAAGGACAAGCATTCTTTTTAAATCAAATCCACTCCAGGGATTATTCTAATAAATCGATTTATTACTCAAAGCCTCTCAAACAACCGACACCTAAAGGTTCACAGCATCATCTACTAGACCACCACTATCTAATTGCCAAAACACAACCAAAAAGACTCCGCAATGCAATTCAGTTAACCCCTTTTCTTAAAAAAAGAGGCAATTAGAACTTCCTGAAAGACCATAAATGCAAAACTCCAAACATTTCTTTTAAACGATATTTTGAAGGGCCGTTAACTTACTTTCTCTCTAGAAGAATCATCACTACTCCAACGAGTCTGAAGCTCTTGTGGACTATCGTGCTAACATCCAGAATAATTCACTCTTAACAAGATTCGTTATCGCCAACTCTTCCTTTATAAAGCCCCAAAGGCTCACCAAAAAGGTACATACTACTTTACCACCTCAACATCGATTGAGAGTATACCAAATTCTTACAACCTCACTACACAACCACATTATTTTAGAGGGAACCTACTACAACATTTAAAAGGTTATACCAAAAACCCTTTCGTCGTAAACATGCTGTCATCCGACTATTTCACAACCATGTCAGTGTAAGCCATCCATTCAATCACATGAGTTCAACTTTTGATGAGGCACGGTGTCCCGATCTTCCGATAGGTTCGATTAGTTTCGTCGTGAGGACGTTGACGCTTTGAGGCTTTCGACCAGCAGATCGTCACCTCGCAATTCGCTACACCCGCACGACTGTCGTTATCAACCACGCTCGCGCGCGATCGACCTTACCACGAGGGTTATTGTTCCTGCAAGCAATCGAAGCAACTCACAAGAACAAGAAAAATGCAATCTGAATTGTATTGCGAATATGAATGAAGTTCACAATGTGGGTTCTCAAACCGATAAACGGTGAAACCGCAGTGGCGTAATAATCTAAGAAAACCCAACCCTAAACCGTGGCGGCCTGCTGATATATATAGGGCGGGGTAACGTGAGGGGTTGACCTAGGTTGTGCGACCATGGGGAGAGGCGATACAACCTAGGCATTGACCCCGACACGCTTACAAGGCCCTATTAGGCCAAAACGGTGTCGCAGCACCTAATGACTGGTCGAGAGCGTGAGACCTAGTCGTAGCGCCGATCGTCCGGTCGTAGTCCGCGAACCTTGTCGAGGAGCTTGAGATGTGATCGTAGCGCCGGCCGGTCCGGGTCGAGCGCCGCGAACCTAGTCGAGGATCTTGAGACTTGGTCGTAGCGCCGCGGATCGGTCGTAGGGCTTGTAGACCTGGTCGTAGACTTGAGATGTGGTCGTAGCGCTGGTTGGTCTGGTCGTAGCGCTGGCGACCCTAGTCGAGGATCTTGAGACTTGGTCGTAGCGCCGCGTGATCGGGTCGTAGGCTTGTAGACCGTCGAGACTTTGGGGATCCATTATTCCTGGCAACAACAGATCACAATTATTAGGTAGTATACCATTCTGCATAGATAAATTATTAGCACCTAGAAACGAGCTCACCTCATAATTTAAGTGACGTGCACGAGCTCTTGTCATAGGGCCTTGTAGTTTCGCAACCGATCCGTAGGATTTTGTGTAGTGTGTGTATCCGAAGGAGTGATGTCCTCATCATCCTCCCCTCTTGAATTGGAGTCGCCCTCGACTCAAACTCATCCGCTTCTCCCACGATGGCTTCAAATCAAATGTTAAATGTGGGGCTAACCCCAAAATCTGCAGTAGCTCCAATTGATAGGCATTGTCATTTATCTTCTTAATTATCTTAAATGGTCCATCACTCTAGGCATCAATTTTGATTTTCTTAACTCGAAACCTGTCTTTCCTCAAATGCACCCAAACTAAATCACCTCAGCAAATTTTATTTCTTTCCTACCTTTACTTCAAAGAACCCTATACTTTTCAACATACGCTCTATATTTTCTTTAGTTGTTTCATGCAACTTAAGAACAAATTCAGCACGCTTCTTAGCATCTAAATTAATGTGTTCAGAGGTAGGCAAAGGTAGTAAATCAATAGGAGCACAGGGTTAAAACCATACACTACCCGAACGGACTTACCTTGGTGGTGGAGTGTACCGACCTATTGTAAGCAAACTCAATGTGCGTAAACACTCTTCCCACATCTTCAAATTCTTCTTTAAAACAGCCCACAACATGGTGGATAACGTGCGGTTGACAACCTCCGCTTGTCCATCGCTTGGGGATGGCACGTAGTAGAAAACAACAGCTTTGTCCCCAATTTGTTCCAAAGTGATCTCCAAAAGTGGCTCAAAATTTTGTGTCGCGATCCGAGACAATAGTATTGGGCACTCCATGTAAGCGAATGATTTCTAAAAATAAATCAGCTATGTTTGTAGCATCATCGCTCTTGTGACAAGGTATAAATGTGCCATTTTAGAAAATCGATCCACTACTACAAATATACTGTCTCTCCCCCTCTTTGTCCTTGGCAATCCTAAAACAAAATCCATAGAAATATCCTCCCAAGGGGCGCTAGGAATAGGGAGAGGCATATAAAGTCCATGTGGATTGAGACGGGACATAGCTTTGTTGCATGTAGTGCAGCGAGCCACGCATCGCTCAACATCGCGCTCATCTTTGGCCAAAAGAAGTGGGCGGCCAGCACATCTTCTGCCTTTTGCTCCAAAATGCGCCATCAAACCTCCTCCATGCGCTCCCGCAACAACAAAAGACGAACGGAGCTAGCCGAATGCATAGCTTGTTAGCACGATAGATCAAATCATCAATTATCACATATTTATTCCATGTTCTCCTCATTTACAAAGCTCAAGCACTTCTTTAAAGTCCAAATCAGAGCATATAATTCCTTAATGGCCTCTAAACCAAAAATCTTATGGTCAAGTTGAGATAACATGGTATAACGTCTAGAAAGCGCATCAAGAATCACATTGTCCTTACCTTTCTTATGCTTTATGACATATGGAAACGACTCAATAAATTCTACCCATTTAGCATGTCGCTTATTTAGGTTAGCTTGGCTTCTAATATGTTTTAGCGATTCATGATCCGAATGTATAACAAATTCTTTGGGCCATAGATAATGTTGCCAAGTTTGAAGCACACGAACTAAAGCATACAGCTTCTTTGTCATAGGTAGAATAATTCTTACTAGGCCCATTTAGTTTCTCACCAAATATGCAACGGTTTACCTTCTTGAATCAATACACCACCTATCCCAATCCCGCTAGCATCACATTCAATCTCAAAAGTCTTACCAAAATCGGGAGTTGGAGTAGGGGTGCTTGGGTGAGCTTCTCTTTCAATAAGTGGAATGCTTTCTCTTGCAGTCCCCATTGGAATGGCACTCTTTCTTTGTCAAATCATTCACAGCAGCAATGGTGTCAAGTCCCGCACAAAACGCCGATAGAATCCAAAGAAGTCCATGGAAGCTCCGCACCTGACACAAGAGTGGGCGCCGCCAGCTTTGGATGGCTGCAGTCTTTGCCCCATCCACCTCAATTCCCTGTGGTGTCACAACATAACCAAGAAACGCAACTCGATCGGTGCAAAAGGTGCACTTCTCAAGGTTACCAAACAAACGTGCATCTCACAAGGCATTAAAACAGCACGATATGATTCAAGTGTAGCTCATGTGACTTGCTATAAATCAAGATATCATCAAAATAAATCACCACAAATTTCCCAATGAAAAGACGAAACCTCGCTCATTAATCGCATGAAGGTACTAGGTGCATTAGTTAGACCAAAAGGCATCACTAACCATTCATATAGTCCGAACTTAGTTTTAAAAGCGCTTTCCATTCATCTCCCGCCATTCTAATCTGGTGGTAGCCACTTCGCAAGTCAATCTTTGTGAAAATAATAGCGCCACTCAACTCATCAAGCATGTCGTCTAGCCTAGGAATAGGATGACGATACCTTATGGTAATATTATTAATGGCTCTACAATCAACACACATACGCCAAGTTCCATCTTTCTTAGGAACCAAAAGAACAGAACAACACAAGGACTAAGGCTTTCTCTTACGCACTCCACGGTCCAAAAGATCTTGGACTTGTCACCGAATTTCCTTAGTCTCCTCTCGATTGGTCCTATATGCAAGACGGTTTGGCAAAGTCGCCCCGAATCAAATCAATTTGATGCTCTATCCTCGAATAGGGGCAACCCCGGGTATCTCACTGAAATACATCCACATACTCTGCAAAAGATTAGCAACAGGGGGCAAAGAGCTAGATATATCTTCAAGTGAAAATAAAGCATCTTTGCATATCAAAGCATAGCATGGCAGCTCATTATCACAAATTTCAGCAAGCTCAGATTTAGTGGCAAGCATGACACACCCTTTCAATTTAATTCCCTCGGCCTTGGAACTAGGCGCCACTTTCTCCTTTTTAGGTGGGTAAACATGTTTCGCTACTTGCTGATTTTCATAATTATGTTCATTGGTGTTTCTTTCATTACTAGCACGCTCTACTTCATCTTTCACAATTTCAACAGGTGTCAAAGGCAACAACTTAATCTTCTTACCCCTATGTGAGAATGAGTAGGTATTAGCTCTACCATGGTGCAAAACATCATTATCATATATCCAAGGCCTACCGAGCAACAACGAGCATGCTTGCATAGGCACTACATCAAAGTCGGTACTATCTTTGTAATTACCAGTTGAAAATTGTACTCTCACAACTTTGTTTACCTTTAACTTACCACACGAATTGAACCATTGGATGTAGTAGGGACGTGGGTGTGGTTGTGTGGTCAAACCAAGCTTCTCGACCATCTCAGAGCTTGCAAGGTTATTGCAACTCCCTCCATCAATGATGACTCGCAGCTCTCTTTCACGAGGAATCTGGATTGAAACAAGTTGTGCCGCTGATTTTGTTCCACTCTCTCCACTTGTGCGCTTAGCACTCGCTGCGCAACAAGGCTCACATGAGTCCCTGTGTCAACAGCAGCAACTTGTTCTTCTACATCATCAACATCACTATCTGTCTCGTCTCCTCCACCTGCAATGTTAGCTGCAAGCACATACTCATCCTCATCCTCAATATCACTAGCACTTACATAACCTCCGTCTTCGGTGGCAAGGTAGGCTCGCTGACTTGGGCAGTCCCTCATGCATGGCCCATTCCTTGCAACGATGGCAATAATCCCATCCAGACGACTGTGGAAGCAACCAAGAAGAACTCTTGGTCGGAGCCCGCACACTAGTAGATTTGTTTACCTCGGGTGCATGTGTTGGTGTCGGAGGTGCGCTGAACGCGCCCTACTCGAGGAGGGGGCAGCAGACGCGTGGCGAGGGTTGACCGTTTTAACGCACTCGATGTTGATCGTGGTGTAGACGTGCTTCCAAAATGGTTCCTTGGCCTCTGTGCTGACCCCGCAATTCTTTTCGCCAAACAAGCAAGGTGGAACAATCTAGGAACACTATCATATTCTTTGTAGTCAACTATGTCCCGAATTTCACGTATTAGTCCTCCATAAAAACGTGCCATAGCAGCCTCTTCATCCTCAATAATTTCACAACGCAACATACTAATTTGTAGCTCCCGATAATATTCTTCTACGCATCTATTGCCTTGGTTTAAGCATTGCAATTTCTTACGCAAGTCCCTTTAAAAGAGGGTGGAATAAATCATTACGCATAGCAACCTTTAAAGCATCCTGTAGTAGGCGCTAATCCATCATTGCATACTCTACTCCACCAAATGATGGCAAAATTTTTAAATTCACTTGTAGCTTGCCTAACTCTATGCACTTCGGAACTAAGTGAGCATTAAATTTCTATTCTACCGTCATCTCCCAATCTAAATATACTTCAAGATCATAAGCACCCGCAAAAGATGGTATAGTGAACTTGACTTTAGCATATGGATCATCATTATCACGTGCATTATGTTGCGGAAGGTTATTACCTCTCATACCTTGACGGTTGAAGTTCAATCGGTTCCGTTGTCGTGCATCAAGGGCATCGCGGTTGCGCATCTCATTATCGTTGTCGATCTCATGGTCGTGGACTGCACCTTGAGGATCCACACGACCATTGTTCGGCGGTTGATTGGCCATACCATCAATACGTGCATTGAGTGTTGCAATGCTAGCATTGAGCTGTTGTAGTGCAGCAGTTGTCTCTGCAAACTTCCTTTCGATGTCGTCATTAATAGCATGACGGTGCTCATCCAACACCCTTGTAAGCTCTTCCCTCACAACACAATCTTGCGCATTCAATTCCTCACCTGCCAATGTTAGTAGGAGACTCATGAGGACATCAACCCTTCGGATACGACCGCTACTCCACTTCCAATCAGGCTGCTCTACTTCCACCACACATTGATCAAGAAGGTCTACGACTGCCTGGCAACTGGTCGTAGGAGGCTATCGACCACACAAGGAGTGGTCGTAGAAGGCTACGAATGCATCACATCTGGTCGTAGAATTGCTTCCACTGCTCGTGGTCGTCGCGTGTGGACATCCGACTACCTGGTCGAGGATCACTTATATCTGGTGCTGCGCCACCTCACTTTGGGCCGAGGGCCTTGTATCAATACTACTTTAGGGTTTTTGGGCCGGCCACCTCCCTAGCCCATATGGCCACTGTGAGGACCCCAATTTATTTGGTTTGTAATGCTTAACCAACCACCTGGTCCTAGCATCACAAATCAAATAAACTGACCCTCGAGATATGTATACTTCCTGCATAAGATACACACCTCACAACAAAAGTATGCATCAACTCCATTCCAAACATAGAGTCCAAACATCACACTACAAACGGAAGATAAACAAATAGTAATAATATTATGTATATAGGCCGATTGTGCCACAAGATACACAAATAGACAACAACGACAATGAAGCAAAAGTGCCATAAGATGGCTATAAACAAAGCCAATCGGTGTGCCTCCAACCCACAAGGCATCCGACCGGACCGCCAAGACTAGTCGTCACCCACGGCGACAAAGACACTCACGTATGAGGCCCCGAGGCTCACCTTCTTCCTCTCGCAACAAAAACATTAAGCAAAGCACCGAGTACAAAGATTGTCTTTGTACCCGCAAGACTGACGTGTGAACTAGCGGCACTGCTCATATGCTACATGCGAGCTTGTTTGGTGGAGGTCATATGGTTCATTTGCATAAAGCCAATTTTCATTTGCAATAATGTAATACAGCTTTAAAGGCAAGTTTGCAATTCATTTTTAATGTTGAAATACAAGAAGGATAATAATAGCAAAAGAGTAAGTAAAACATCCTAGAAGTGACTATCCCAATAGTCACCATTAACAATAGCACTAATCCCTGCATTCGCACTCACCCATCAAGTTTTAATTTAAATGTTGTAGTCTAACTCTTGGAAGACTTTGCCAAGCGTGTCCATAACCTAGGACGAGGCTATTCGAATAGTTTGAACCTCGCAGGTGTACCAATGTACCCACACTTCGCATCGCCTTTAAGCCAAAACACACTTCCAAGGTATGCCGCACACTAAGTCCTACGAGACTGTTTCCAATATTGTGTATTAACTACGAGCCTCGTATGGATAGAAACCCATACGCTTACATGGTAAAGCCGAAAAGACAACTACCCACTCAGATAAAGCTTTTGACAACTACCATGCTCCCACCTCCATCCCTCCCGCGACCTCCTGCGACCCTGAGCCAATACACGCCAAAGTACTAGGTCAAGAGAGGTCCCATATACTCTAGTGTGGTTAGCACGCAAAATGCTTGGTTCGATGTAACAAGATGTTCGGTCCTTGTTGACTCGGCACCATTCCACCACACCCAACAGATCACACCAATCATACCACAGCCCAAGTCTAAATCATTTTGGTTTTCGCTTTAGTTTTGCAATTAAACATAGCAAAAATGCTGAAACAATAAGTTATAGTAAATTTTGTGTGATCAAGGTTACCGACTAAAGTCGATAACCGCCAGCTTCTACCGATAGCTAAGCATATCTAAGCAATTTGACCTGATCTACTAAGTGACAAGAGACCATCCAAATGCCTCTAATCACAAAGAAATAACCTAGGCTCGTAGTAGAGATCAATATTTTGTCTACAGGATATGCACTACGGATTTAACTAATCAATTTAACACAAATTAAGCAATGCATACATACAATTGAAACAAAATATTAAACTTTAAAATACTGATAGGAATGATCAAACTGCTTGCACGGTGCCGTTGCTCAATAAGGTGCGGAGGATCGTCCTCGTGGTTGCCGCAAATATCGAATCCTAACGATCGAACATAACAAAGAAATAAGAACGAATAACACCGCAAAACTCAAACATACAACAACATCAAAACAAGCCAAAACTCACACAAGAGCCTAAGCATGAAATAACAAAATTTCAAACAGAGAACAATTCATTTTAAGTTATTAATAATTTTCTATGAATTTTCTAAGCTAAAAACACAACAAGCACTAGTTAATTACTTAACAGATCTTCATGAACAGTAAACAGCAGCAAAACCTATTCTAATAGTTAGTATACTGAAAATGAAATTTTACAGAATTGGGTTCATTGAATTTGGACAATTATTGGAAGAGATATGCATTTTCTAATTTAGAAGATACCTAAGGCATCATTTTATTAATTAACAGATTCTTGCTACAGAGACATGGATGAAACTAATTTTTGTAAATAATACATTTAAAAAGAAAATTAACAGCACTGGTTTCATGCAATTTGGATAAAAATTGAATTAGCTATGCATTTTACAAGTTTAAATGAATTATCAGAGCAACAGAAAACATATTACAGAAATACTAAAGCACTTAATACTTCTTCTACCGGCGCACGGCTAGCCCCACCATCGACAAGAGGGCCCGCGCGAAATGTCGACTGAGCGGACGCCGCATAGGTGACGTCAAGGCGTATTCAAAGAATACGCCTTCGCTTAACAACGTAATCCTAACACATATGCCCAAAGAAAAACACGCTTCATGAAAGAGAAAACGATTAACAAAACTACACAATCCCTAACCGACATTCCGCCCACATAACAGACTCGTAGAATTAAAACGATTAGATTTGAATCCTAAAACAAAGTTTAACACCGAGAGGCCCACAAGTCGCTGACCTAACGTAACTGTGTTTAGCGATAACTAAGCTTCACGGCGGCTCGTCGTCAAGACGCGACGGGACGGCAAGCGCGCGCGCAGTGTTCTAGCAACCCGGTGAGTTTCAAGACGAGTGAGTGGTACCTTAAGGTTCGCAAAGACCTCACGAACCGTGACGGTGACGCGGAGCCCAATGGTCGCCGGGATGGGCTCACGACGGCGGAGGCGGAGAAGAAGCTACGGCTCGCAGAAGACGCCATGCACTTCGAGAAGCTTCGGAAGGTGCGCCACGGAATCGCCTCGACTCCGTGAGCAATAAGCACAAGATAACGTCGAAGAAGAAGGTCCGAGGCGCGGAATTGCTACGCGCGCGAGCACCGTGATTGGAGAAGAAAGGGTCGCGCAGCCTCAACGATGCACCAAAGACAAAAATGAAGCCATCATTAGCTTCGCATCCATGCGATCCGGCGACCAAGTGTCGGCCGAAACTCACCGAGCACTAGCAAGCTTGCAGAGCCGAGACCAACGGAGTTGGGGACGGCAAGTGGCTCCGACGATTCACCGGATGCCACGAGCTCGGGATGGGAAAATGGATGCGCACCGAGTGTGGTTCACGATGGTGAGGTTGCGGGCTCAAGGGCTTCTCCAACGCGCAGTTGCTACTCGTTTCCTTCTCCTACCAAACAAGAAATCGGGCGAGATAACACGAAACGCAAAGGAGAAGAAGTGGATGAGCTCGTGTCTTTATGAAGTCACGCGATGCCTCCCACCGGACACGAGGGCATAAAGGTGGCGCGACGCAGGTACGTGGCAAACATGCACGCACGCCGCGAGCCCGGTGAGGTGCGGAGAAGACGAGGTTGATGCCGATGTGGGACCCACATGTCAGCGATAAACGAAGCGGTGCGAACCGGTGGTTTGATTTGATCAAGAACACACCGACCGCTGGATCTAAAACGGACGGCCGGGATTGGTGTATGCATTCGACAGTCGGTTGCATACGCGACGTGGATCGCTCGATCTTCATCGGACGGTTACGATCGATTGACTCGCACGCAGTGCAGCTAGGCGGTGCGACCGAGTCAAGTGGTGCGGGTCGGACTCGAGCCCGAGTTGTTCGGGCCCGAGGAACAAAGATTTTTAGAATTTGATTTAAAAGACAGAGAAGGTTTGGGGAATTTTTAGAGGTAGCTCCTGAGCTCCAAAAATTTCTGAAATTTTTATGGTAGCTACTAGGACAGAGGACAACCTTGTATAATTTTTCCAGAACTTTTATGCACTGCATTGTTCTAGAGAAAATTCACAAGCTGCTGTACAGGAGTTTGACCAGATTTCAAACAGAGTTGACTTGGCCATTTGAAATAGCAAACAAAATCTAAAAATTGTGAAATAATTCAGGAGGTAGATAGGATGATCAAGATGCTAGGAAAATAGTTTCAGAGGATGATCACAAGTTTGAAGGCTAAGAATCTGATAACAACAATTTCCAATCACAAGAATTAAATTCTACAAATTGAAATTGCTAGGAAAATTGTAGAAACTTTCAAATGATTTGAAGAGACAACAAAAGTTTTTATTTCTCCTCAAAATTTTACATTTGAAATACAAACCCTAAGTTAGGGCTGTTACAAATCTCCCTCTTACAGAATCTCACCCGAGATTCGATCATCGGGAGAAGAAGGACTGCAATCGCTGAGACGATCTTCCCGCTCCCATGTGGCTTCATCCTCTGAGTGGTTCGACCACCGAACTTTAAGGAACTTAATCACACGGTTCCTTGTTCTGCGTTCAGCTTCTTCGAGGATACGAACGGACGCCACGATAAGACAGATCTTCCTCGCACATCGATATTTTCCAATGGTGTTTCTCAACTGGAATACGAGGCACTTCTTCAATTGTGACACATGGAAAACATCATGCACCCTTCGAGTGTAGCCGCAACTCCAACTTGTATGCAACAGCTCCCACTTTCTTGATGATGCGATACGCCCGACATATCGAGGAGCCGCTTGCCCTTGACACCAAACGACGGTGTCCCTTCAAAGGCGAGACCTTGAGATACACAAAGTCATTGGGCCGAAACTCACCACGACGACGCCGACCGCATAGCTCTTCGCTCGATCGAGCTACGTGCAAGTGCTCACGAATCAATCGCACTTGACTTTCAAATTTCATTGATCGAATCCGGGCCAAAGAACCGCTTTCACCGCCACCAGCCAACGGTGTTCTGCAGCGCCGACCGCATAAAGCCTCAAACGGTGCCATACCGAGACTAGCTCGAAGTCGTTGTTGTAGGAGAACTCGCAAGCGGTAGGCACTTCTCCCAATTCTTCCCATAGGAAAGAACACAAGCACGGAGCATATCTTCAAGCACTGATTGACGCGCTCCGCTCCCGACCATCGGCCCGAGGATGATAGGCCGTGGCCGAAAGTAAGACGAGTTCCCATGGCCTCCTGCAGACTATGCCAAAACCGAGAGGTAAACAACGCCCACGGCCGACACAATCGCCTTGGGTACACCATGCAAACTCACAATCCTTGATACATAGAGCTCGGCTAGAGGTTCCACACGGAGTCGACTTCTTGACCGAAAGGAAATGCGCCACTTTAGTTAGCTCACAATGACAACCCAAATGGCGCTGTTTCCTTGGATGAACGGGCAAACCGTTGATGAAATCCATGCCTCACGTAATCCCACTTCCACTCGTATAGGCAAGGGTCAAGAAGACCACTGACGCCGATGCTCGGCCTTGACGCGACAACATACGCCACATCCGCAACGAACCGGCAATCTCGCGCTTCATGCGAGTCCACCGTAATCTCGACGCAGATCTTGATACATTTTGGTGGCCCCGGATGGATGGACAAAGGCGAATCATGGGCCTCTGAAGAATCAAATCCCGCACTGGGACCTTTGGGACCACAAGACGCCGCCCAAACCGCACAACACCGTGCTCATCTTCTCAAAGCATTTAGCTGAACCATCCTCGATGTTCTCGCTTGATTTTGCCCATACCAACATCGATTGTCGTGGCCGACTTGATTTGATCCACCAAGGTTGGTTGCACAATCGTGGCGAAGGGAACCGTGCTCAACCAAACCCAAGTTGAGACGCTGAAATTCGCAAGAAGTGCAGTGTTGTCGCTCTTGGATCATCGAGTATTGCAATACACCTTTCGCTAAGTGCATCAAGAACTACATTGGCCTTGCCGTGATGATACCAATACCCATATCATAATCTTTGATCAATTCTAGCCATCTCCTCTCGCTCGAGGTTCAGATCCGCCGAGTGAATAAGTATTTCAAACTCTTGTGATCGAATACACCTCACAATGGTTTCCGATCAAATAATGCCGCCAAATCTTGAGTGCATGAACCATCGCAGCAAGCTCTAAATCATGGGTGGGATAGTTGAGCTCATGAGGCCTCAACGCCTAGATGCATAGGCAACCGCCTTGCCTTCTTGCATAAGAACACACCCAGTCCCCGACGAGAGGCATCGCAATAAATATCGAAGTTCTTGTGGATATCGGGAAGAGTAAGGACTGAGTCAAGTCAATCGCCGCTTGAGCTCCCAAAGCTCTCATCACAAGCAGAGGACCACACAAACTTCTTGTCCTTCTTGAGCAATTCAGTCATTGGCTTTGCGATCTTGGAGAAGTTCTCGATAAAGCGCGGTAGTAGCCCGCTAGACCAAGAAAACTCCGCACATCGTTGATCGACTTGGCCGCCCCAAGATAGAACATCGCGACTTTGCTGGGATCTACAAACTATTCCTCCAAATGAAAGAACATGGCCCAAAAATGCCACTTCCTTCAACCGAACTCACATTTGTTTGAACTTTGCATACAAATGATGCTCCCGCAACTTGCCCAAAATAATCTTCGATGCTCAAATGATGCTCGTCAGCCTTGGAATAGATAAGAATATCATCAATAAAGACCACCACAAATTTGTCCAAATACTCCATGAATATCGAATTCATAAGGTTCATGAACAAAGCCGAGCATTGGTTAGACCGAAGACATGACGGTGTACTCGTGATAGGCCATAACGAGTAGTGAAAGCCGTCTTCGAATATCCACACCGATCCGACTTGATGATAGCCCGATCTCGATCAATCTTGAGAACACCGGGCTCCGCATAACTGGTCAAAAGATCATCAATGCGGGCAGAGGATATTTGTTCTTCACCGTCACTTCATTGAGAGGACGGTAATCAACACACATGCGCAAAGTCTTGTCCTTCTTCTTCACAAAGATCACCTGACAACCCCAAGGAGATGAACTCGACGGATGAAACCCTTTGCTTGGAGCTCACCAAGCCGCTTCTTCAATTCTTCTAGCTCATTGGGAGGCATTCGATACGGCGCCTTCAAATCGGAGCGGCACGGCAGCAACTCGATGACAAACTCCGATCTCGAACCGAGGCATCCTGTAAATCTTCGAAAGACATCCCCAAAGTCGATACTATGGGAACATCCCGACCGCAAGGTCGGCTTCGCTTCTATTGCACCTAGATGCGCCCCGGCCGCGCGAAAATCCGACCGCCGCCGCTCAAGGGTCGGTAAGATAGACGCCTTCCCGCACAATCAATCGCCCCAAGTCCGGGACAACCAATCCATGCCAAGAATCACATCCGCACTTGCCGAACAGAGCGTAATAAGATTTGCTAAAAATCCCACTCCCTTGACTATGATAGGAACATCCCGCATTGTAAATCAGCTCTCATTTCCGACCCGAGAGCGGATGAGCAAAGGAACTTCTAAAGGAACACAATGAAGACCACTAGCAGCAGCAAATGATCTTGAAATAAAGAATGCGATGCTCCGTAATCAAATAATACCGCAGCAGACGAAATTAACAAGAAGTGTACCCATCACAACATCCGCGCCCCGAGCCTCCTCACCAAAGGTGGTTCACTCGGCACGCCGCACTCGGGCTTCGGATCATCTTCCGTCGTGGGTGACCACTCGCCCGCGCCCTCCATTAGGACGAGGGGCTGCGCAACACTCGAGGGCGTGCATTCGCATAATGGCCCTTGTTGTGGCAAATAAAACAAGTGACCTCGCCGCCGGATTGCGAGGCCGCTCGCTGGCTGATCGCAGCGCGTGGTGGCTGAAACACGCCCGTGGTGGGCGAGGAGCTGGTGCAGATGGCCTCGGCCGGTGGAGCAAAAGAACGAGCCACGATGCCGCCCACCGAGGACGAACGAGGCCGGTGTGAGTAGACCGATGCGCCCCCATTTGCGCTATGGACTCGCCAGCCGCCGCTTTATGCTCAAAGAACAATGGCCTTATCTACCAAGGCCTCGAAAGTCCGAGAAGTCCACAATAGATAGCTTGTCCCGCAGCTCCTCGCACAAGCCATCCATAAACTTCTCCCGCTAGCCTCATCGAGGCCACCTCTCCGAGCATAACGAGCGGATGATTGAACTCGCATGTACTCCGTCACGATTTGCGCCTTGCTTGAGCACGAAACTCCTTCTTCTTCGCCTTCATCGTGCCATCCGGGATGTGGGCCCGACGAAAAGCGATCGAACTCTTCCCACGCGACCACATGGCCCGCGGGCCGCATGGCGAGATAGTTCTCCCACCATGAGAGTGCCGCGCCCTCAAGCCGGTGGGACGCGAAGAGTGCCTTATCCTCGCGCTCGCATCGAGCTATGTTGAGCTTTCGCCAACCATGCGCAGCCAATCATCTGCATCGAGAGGGTCCTCTGAGCAGAGAAAGTCGGCGGTCGCGTGCGGAGGAACTCGCAAGTCCCCGCGAGTCCGTGGCCGCCACCACCGGCAGGAGTGGAGGTATTCCTAGCAATAACCTCCAAGATGCGCTGCTCGTCCATGCGGTTTCGCTCGACCGAGCGAGAACCTCACCATGGTCGGAGGAGGGGAAGCTCCTCATCATGACCACCGGCCGATTCCGACCACTACGGTTCCGCCACCATCCTGCTCCACTAAAACAAGTTAGCAACAATTTAAAAGCAAGAAAGCCCAAATTTATCAAAGCACCGAAACAAACACAACGCAGATAAAGTTCGACCAAAGAAAATCGACATATAACTACTCACTTTACATCTTACCCTATTATTCCCACGATTTTCCATAGTTCTCCCAAAACTAATTCCACCACTAAGTAACTACCTTTTGAAAAGGGAAGAGAGAAACCAAGTTCTCAAAACTCAAATTAGAGTAAGGTGAGAGTAGAAAGCTAAGATAGGTAAGGAATAAAATCGAGAATCACTAGGTTTTCATAAACCTTTTATAATTTGAAAATAAGACTTTCAAAATATCCTAAGGACGACTATGCTTGGTTGTTACGGTCGAATGGCTCGATACCAACTTTGTGAGGACTTCAATTTATTTGGTTTGTAATGCTTAACCAACCACCGGTCCTAGCATCACAAATCAAATAAATCGACTCTCGAGATATGTATACTTCCTGCATGTATACACACCTCACAACAAAAGTATGCATCAACTCCATTCCAAACATAGAGTCCAAACATCACACTACAAACGGAAGATAAACAAATAGTAACAATATTACGTATATAGGCCGACTGTGCCACAAGATACACAAATAGACAACAACGACAAATGAAGCAAAGTGCCATAAGATGGCTATAAACAAAGCCAATCGGTGTGCCTCCAACCCACAAGGCATCCGACCGACCGCCAAGACTAGTCGTCACCCACGGCGACAAAGACACCACGTAAGTGAGGCCCCGAGGCTCACCTTCTTCCTCTGCAACAAAAACATTAAGCAAAGCACCGAGTACAAAGATTGTCTTTGTACCCGCAAGACCGACGTGTGAACTAGCGCACTGCTCATATGCTACATGCGAGCTTGTTTGGTGGAGGTCATATGGTTCATTTGCATAAAGCCAATTTTCATTTGCAATAATGTAATACAGCTTTAAAGGCAAGTTTGCAATTCATTTTTAATGTTGAAATACAAGAAGGATAATAATAGCAAAAGAGTAAGTAAAAACATCCTAGAAGTGACTATCCCAATAGTCACCATTAACAATAGCACTAATCCCAGCATTCGCACCACCCATCAAGTTTTAATTTAAATGTTGTAGTCTAACTCTTGGAAGACTTTGCCAAGCGTGTCCATAACCTAGACGAGGCTATTCGAATAGTTTGAACCTGCAGGTGTACCAATGTACCCACACTTGCATCGCCTTTAAGCCAAAACACACTTCCAAGGTATGCCGGCACACTAAGTCCTACGAGACTGCTTTCCAATATTGTGTATTAACTACGAGCCGCTCGTATGGATAGAAACCCATACGCTACATGGTAAAGCCGAAAAGACAACTACCCACTCGGATAAAGCTTTTCTGACAACTACCATGCTCCCACCTCCATCCCTCCCGCGACCTCCTGCGACCCGGAGCCAATACACGCCAAAGTACTAGGTCAAGAGAGGTCCCATATACTCTAGTGTGGTTAGCACGCAAAATGCTTGGTTCAGTGTAACAAGATGTTCGGTCCTTGTTGACTCGGGCACCATTCCAGCCACACCCAATGATCACACCAATCATACCACAGTGCCCAAGTCTAAATCATTTTTGGTTTTCAGCTTTAGTTTTGCAATTAAACATAGCAAAAATGTGAAACAATAAGTTATAGTAAATTTTGTGTGATCAAGGTTACCGACTAAAGTCGATAACCGCCCAGTTCTACCGATAGCTAAGCATATCTAAGCAATTTGACCCGGATCTACTAAGTGACAAGAGACCATCCAATGCCTCTAATCACAAAGAAATAACCTAGGCTCGTAGTAGAGATCAATATTTTGTCTACAGGATATGCAATACGGATTTAACTAATCAATTTAACACAAATTAAGCAATGCATACATACAAATTAAAACAAAATATTAAACTTTAAAATACCGATAGGAATGATCAAACCGCTTGCCCGGTGTCGTTGCTCAATAAGGTGCGGAGGATCGTCCTCGTGGTTGCCGCAAATATCGAATCCTAACGATCGAACATAACAAAGAAATAAGAACGAATAACACCGCAAAACTCAAACATACAACAACATCAAAACAAGCCAAAACTCACACAAGAGCCTAAGCATGAAATAACAAAATTTCGAAACAGAGAACAATTCATTTTAAGTTATTAATAATTTTCTATGAATTTTCTAAGCTAAAACACAACAAGCACTAGTTAATTACTTAACAGATCTTCATGAACGTAAACAGTGTGCAAAACCTATTCTAATAGTTAGTATACTGAAAATGAAATTTTACTGAATGGGTTCATTGAATTTGGACAATTATTGGAAGAGATATGCATTTTCTAATTTAGAAGATACCTAAGGCATCATTTTATTAATTAATGATTCTTGCTACAGAGACATGGATGAAACTAATTTTTGTAAATAATACATTTAAAAGAAAATTAACAAAGATGGTTTCATGCAATTTGGATAAAATTGAATTAGCTATGCATTTTACAAGTTTAAATGAATTATCGAGCAACAGAAAACATATTACGTAAATACTAAAGCACTTAATACTTCTTCTACCGCACAAGCACGGCTAGCCTCAACCATCGACAGATGGCCCGCGCGAAAATGTCGACAGAGCGATCGCTCATAAGGTGACGTCGGGCGTATTCAAAGAATACGCCTTCGCTTAACGTAACGTAATCCTAACACATATGCCCAAAGAAAAACACGCTTCATGAAAGAGAAAACGATTAACAAAACTACACAATCCCTAACCGACATTCCGCCCACATAATGTAGACTCGAGAATTAAAACGATTAGATTTGAATCCTAAAACAGTTTAACACCGAGAGGGCCCACAAGTCGCTGACCTAACAGAACCGTGTTTAGCGATAACTAAGCTTCACGGCGGTTCGCTTCAAGACGCGACGGGACTACGGCGCGCGCGCGCAGTGTTCTAGCAACCCGGTGAGTTTCAAGACGAGTGAGTGGTACCTTAAGGTTCGCAAAGACCTCACGAACCAGTGTGGCGGTGACGCGGAGCCCAATGGTCGCCGGGATGGGCTCACGACGGCCGGAGGCGAGAAGAAGCTACGGCTCGCAGAAGACGCCATGCACTTCGAAGCTTCGAAGGTGCGCCACGAATCGCCGACTCGTGGAGCAATAAGCACAAGATAACGTCAAGAAGAAGGTCCGAGGCGCGGAATTGCCACGCGCGAGCACCGTGATTGGAGAAGAAAGGGTCGCGCAGCCTCAACGATGCACCAAAGACAAAAATGAAGCCATCATTAGCTTCGCATCCATGCGATCCGGCGACCAAGTGTCGGCCGAAACTCACCGAGCACTAGCAAGCTTGCAGAGCCGAGACCAACGGAGTTGGGGACGAAGAAGTGGCTCCGACGATTCACCGGATGCCACGAGCTCTGGATGGGAAAATGGATGCGCACCGAGTGTGGTTCACGATGGTGAGGTTGCGGCTCAAGGGCTTCTCCAACGCGGCGCATACTCGTTTCCTTCTCCGCCAAACAAGAAATCGGGCGAGATAACACGAGAACGCAAAGGAGAAGAAGTGGATGAGCTCGTGTCTTTTATGAAGTCACGCGATGCCTCCCACCGGACACGAGGGCATAAAGGTGGCAGCGACGCAGGTACGTGGCAAACATGCACGCACGCCGCGAGCTCCGGTGAGGTGCGGAGAAGACGAGGTTGATGCCGGCAGGTGGGACCCACATGTCGCGATAAACGAAGCGGTGCGAACCGGTGGTTTGATTTGATCAAGAACACACCGACCGCTGGATCTAAAACGGACGGTCGGGATTGGTGTATGCATTCGACAGTCGGTTGCATACGCGACGTGGATCGCTCGATCTTCATCGGACGGTTACGATCGATTGGACTCGCGCAAGGCAGTGCAGCTAGGCGGTGCGACCGAGTCAAGTGGTGCGGGTCGGACTCGAGCCCGAGTTGGTTCGGGCCCGAGGAACAAGATTTTTAGAATTTGATTTAAAAGACAGAGAAGGTTTGGGGAATTTTAGAGGTAGCTCCTGAGCTCCAAAAATTTCGAAATTTTTATGGTAGCTACTAGGGACAGAGGACAACCTTGTATAATTTTTCCAGAACTTTTATGCACTGCATTGTTCTAGAGAAAATTCACAAGCTGCTGTACAGGAGTTTGACCAGATTTCAAACAGAGTTGACTTGGCCATTTGAAATAGCAAACAAAATCTA
Organism: Ampelocalamus luodianensis; assembly: GCA_036346255.1. NCBI lineage: Eukaryota > Viridiplantae > Streptophyta > Magnoliopsida > Poales > Poaceae > Ampelocalamus > Ampelocalamus luodianensis. The sequence continues at coordinate 29,724,038 of CM070637.1, forward strand.
AAAATTGTGAAATAATTCAGGAGGTAGATAGGATGATCAAGATGCTAGGAAAAATAGTTTCAGAGGATGATCACAAGTTTGAAGGCTAAGAATCTGATAACAACAATTTCCAATCACAAGAATTAAATTCTACAAATTGAAATTGCTAGGAAAATTGTAGAAACTTTCAAATGATTTGAAGAGACAACAAAAGTTTTTATTTCTCCTCAAAATTTTACATTTGAAATACAAACCCTAAGTTAGGGCTGTTACAAATCTCCCCATACAGAATCTCGCCCGAGATTCGATCACCGGGAGAAGAAGGACTGTAATCTGCTCGAGACGATCTTCCCGCTCCCATGTGGCTTCATCCTCGGAGTGGTTCGACCACCGAACTTTAAGGAACTTAATCACACGGTTCCTTGTTCTGCGCTCACTTCTTCGAGGATACGAACGGACGCTCACGATAAGACAGATCTTCTCGCACATCGATATTTTCCAATGGTGTTTCCTCAACCGAATACGGAGGCACTTCTTCAATTGTGACATGGAAAACATCATGCACCCTTCGAGTGTAGCCGCAACTCCAACTTGTATGCAACAGCTCCCACTTTCTTGATGATGCGATACGCCCGACATATCGAGGAGCCGCTTGCCCTTGACACCAAACGACGGTGTCCTTCAAAGGCGAGACCTTGAGATACACAAAGTCATTGGGCCGAAACTCACCACGACGACGCCGACCGCATAGCTCTTCGCTCGATCGAAGCACGTGCAAGTGCTCACGAATCAATCGCACTTGACTTTCACCTCATTGATCGAATCCGCCAAAGAACCGCTTTTCACCGCTTCACCAGTTCAACGGTGTTCGCAGCACGACCGTATAAAGCCTCAAACGGTGCCATACCGAGACTAGCTCGAAGTCGTTGTTGTAGGAGAACTCGCAAGCGGTAGGCACTTCTCCCAATTCTTCCCATAGGAAAGAACACAAGCACGAGCATATCTTCAAGCACCGATTGACGCGCCCGTCGACCATCGGTCCGAGGATGATAGGCCGTCTTGAAAGTAAGACGAGTTCCCATGGCCTCCGCAGACTATGCCAAACCGAGAGGTAAACAACGCCCACCGTCGGACACAATCGCCTTGGGTACACCATGCAAACTCACAATCCTTGATACATAGAGCTCGCCAGAGGTTCCACACGGAGTCGACTTCTTGACCGAAAGGAAATGCGCCACTTTAGTTAGCTCACAATGACAACCCAAATGGCGCCGTTTCCTTGGATGAACGGGCAAACCAGTGATGAAATCCATGCCTGCGTAATCCCACTTCCACTCGTATAGGCAAGGGTCAAGAAGACCACTGACGCCGATGCTCGCCTTGACGCGACAACATACGCCACATCCGCAACGAACCCGCAATCTCGCTTCATGCGAGTCCACCGAATCTCGACGCAGATCTTGATACATTTTGGTGGCCCCGGATGGATGGACAAAGGCGAATCATGGGCCTCTGAAGAATCAAATCCCGCACTCGGGACCTTTGGGACCACAAGACGCCGCCCAAACCGCATAACACCGTGCTCATCTTCAGAAGCATTTAGCTGAACCATCCCCGATGTTCTCGCTTGATTTTGCCCATACCAACATCCGATTGTCGTGGTCGACTTGATTTGATCCACCAAGGTTGGTTGCACAATCGTATAAAGAAGGGAACCGTGCTCAACCAAACCCAAGTTGAGACGCTGAAATTTCGCAAGAAGTGCAGGTTGTCGCTCTTGGATCATCGTAGTATTGCAATACACCTTTCGCTAAGTGCATCAAGAACCACATTGGCCTTGCCGTGATGATACCAATACCCATATCATAATCTTTGATCAATTCTAGCCATCTCCTCTCGCTCGAGGTTCAGATCCGCCGAGTGAATAAGTATTTCAAACTCTTGTGATCGAATACACCTCACAAATGGTTTCCGATCAAATAATGCCGCCAAATCTTGAGTGCATGAACTATCGCAGCAAGCTCTAAATCATGGGTGGGATAGTTGAGCTCATGAGGCCTCAATGCCTAGATGCATAGGCAACCGCCTTGCCTTCTTGCATAAGAACACACCCGAGTCCCCGACGAGAGGCATCGCAATAAATATCGAAGTTCTTGTGGATATCGGGAAGAGTAAGGACTGAGTCAAGTCAATCGCTGTTTGAGCTCCCAAAGCTCTCATCACAAGCAGAGGACCACACAAACTTCTTGTCCTTCTTGAGCAATTCACCATTGGCTTTGCGATCTTGGAGAAGTTCTCGATAAAGCGCGGTAGTAGCCCGCTAGACCAAGAAAACTCCGCACATCGCTGGATCGACTTGGCCGCCCCAAGATAGAACATCACGACTTTGTTTGATCTACAACTATTCCTCCAAATTGAAAGAACATGGCCCAAAAATGCCACTTCCTTCAACCGAACTCACATTTGTCGAACTTTGCATACAAATGATGCTCCCGCAACTTGCCCAAAATAATCTTCAGATGCTCAAAGATGCTCGCTTGATCTTGGAATAGATAAGAATATCATCAATAAAGACCACCACAAATTTGTCCAAATACTCCATGAATACTGAATTCATAAGGTTCATGAACAAAGTGGAGCATTGGTTAGACCGAAGACATGACGGTGTACTCGTATAGGCCATAACGAGTAGTGAAAGCCGTCTTGAATATCCTCACTCGATCCGACTTGATGATAGCCCGATCTCGCATCAATCTTGAGAACACCTGGCTCCGCATAACCGTCAAAAGATCATCAATGCGGGCGAGGATATTTGTTCTTCACCGTCACTTCATTGAGAGGACGGTAATCAACACACATGCGCAAAGTCTTGTCCTTCTTCTTCACAAAGATCACCTGACAACCCCAAGGAGATGAACTGGGACGGATGAAACCCTTTGCTTGGAGCTCACCAAGCTGCTTCTTCAATTCTTCTAGCTCATTGGGAGGCATTCGATCGGCGCCTTGAAATCGGAGCGATGCACGGCAGCAACTCGATGACAAACTCCAGATCTCGAACCGAGGCATCCTGTAAATCTTCGAAAGACATCCCCAAAGTCGATACTATGGGAACATCCACGACCGCAAGGTCGCTTCGCTTCTATTGCACCTAGATGCGCCCCCGGTCCGCGCGAAAATCCGACCGCTCGCCAAGGGCTGGTAAGATAGACGCCTTCCCGCACAATCAATCGCCCCAAGTCCGGGACAACCAATCCATGCCAAGAATCACATCCGGACTTGCCGAACAGAGCGTAATAAGATTTGCTAAAAATCCCACTCCCTTGACTATGATAGGAACATCCCAAGCATTGTAAATCGGCTCATTTCCGACCCCGAGAGCGGATGAGCAAAGGAACTTCTAAAGGAACACAATGAAGACCACTAGCAGCAGCAAATGATCTTGAAATAAAGAATGCGATGCTCCAGAATCAAATAATACTGCAGCAGGACGAGAATTAACAAGAAGTGTACCCATCACAACATCTGGCGCCTCCTGAGCCTCCTCAGCTGAAAGGTGGTTCACTCGGCCGCTGCTCGCACCCTGGGGCTTCTGGATCATCTTCTGGTCAGGTGGGTGACTCAATGTAGGTGGTTAAACTCGACTAGGTGGTCGAATCCGACGAGGTGGTCGAACTCGATGTAGGTGGTCGAATCCGACTGGATGGTTGAATCCGAGTAGGTGGTCGGATGGGAATGTTGGCTCGAGTAAGTGGTCGGATGGGGGTGGTGTCACGAGTAAGTGGTCGGATGGGGGGGTGACTCAATTCTCGGCTATAGCAGACAAACCCTAATTGCAACGGATGCAACAAAGGACATGCCGAGATACACGATGACCAAAACAGCAAGGACTCGACGCTAGAAACTAGATCACGATGACTAGACCAGCAACAAAGACACCGATGATGGACTCGAACTCAACAACGCGAATACTGAAAACAAAATTGCAAAAGGCACAACGTGGTTTGGACAGCGGAAAGACTAAGATCTAAAACTTTTTGTAGGGAAATTTTCTGGACTATAGGTGATGGAAAACAACTAACAAAAGGGGATAAACGAGGTTACCTAACGGGCAACATTCGCTCTGATACCAAATGATGAGGCACGGTGTCCCGATCTTCCGATAGGTTCGATTAGTTTCGTCGTGAGGACGTTGACGCTTTGAGGCTTTCGACCAGCAGATCGTCACCTCGCAATTCGCTACACCCGCACGACTGTCGTTATCAACCACGCTCGCGCGCGATCGACCTTACCACGAGGGTTATTGTTCCTGCAAGCAATCGAAGCAACTCACAAGAACAAGAAAAATGCAATCTGAATTGTATTGCGAATATGAATGAAGTTCACAATGGGGTTCTCAAACCGATAAACGGTGAAACCGCAAAGTGGCGAATAATCTAAGAAAACCCAACCCTAAACCGTGGCGGTCTTTGATATATATAGGCGGGGTAACGTGAGGGTTGACCTAGGGTTGTGCGACCATGGGGAGAGGCGTACACAACCTAGGCATTGACCCCGACACGCTTACAAGGCCCTATTAGGCCCAAAACGGTGTCGCAGCACCTAATGACTGGTCGTAGAGCGTGAGACCTAGTCGTAGCGCTGACTGGTCTGGTCGTAGTGCTAGCGAACCTTGTCGAGGAGCTTGAGATGTGATCGTAGCGCTGGCTGGTCTGGTCGTAGCGCTGGCGAACCTAGTCGAGGATCCTGAGACTTGGTCGTAGTGCTGGCAGGACTGGTCGTAGGGCTTGTAGACCTGGTCGTAGACTTGAGATGTGGTCGTAGCGCTGGCTGGTCTGGTCGTAGCGCTGGCGACCCTAGTCGAGGATCTTGAGACTTGGTCGTAGCGCTAGCAGGACTGGTCGTAGGGCTTGTAGACCTGGTCGTAGACTTTGGGGATCCATTATTCCTAAGTAACAACAGATCACAATTATTAGGTAGTGTACCATTCTGCATAGATAAATTATTAGCACCTAGAAACGAGCTCACCTCATAATTTAAGTGACGTGCACGAGCTCTTGTCATAGGGCCTTGTAGTTTCGCAACTGGATCCGTAGGATTTTGTGTAGTGTGTGTATCCGAAGGAGTGATGTCCTCATCAACTTTTATTGATGCTCAACAGCACACGTCAACATACAACAGTTGCACTTCAACCCTTGTTGCTATCAACCGGCTTCATCATGAAATCTATATGCTACCTACTTTCCTTGCCAAATCACATGAACAATTACATCCACATATTTAACCGTTCTACCTCACATTCATAATTAGGTACAAAATCGCAAAAAAAATTTAAGAATCGAAACCTTCCATCATTCAAGATTCTCAGCAACACTACAACCAAATTCATCACATCGTTCTTTATAGAAGAGCTATCCAGAACTCTTCCCATAATATTCTACATCCACTAGTTTCTGTCCCTTCAATCATTTATAGGCAAATCGAACATTTAATCATGGTAAGAAACATGTAGACCTACTAACTATATATGTTCACCACGTATCTATAGAAAAAGATAATTCCCAGTTTAATATCCACTAAAGCGATGATCCAGCATCTCCTCAACTTTCCCTTTGCACACAGTTAATTTTATCCATTAAGACCAAATAATCCAACAAGGTTAGCAGACTAAACAATTTTAGTGGCCAACCAGTTCGTCAAATTTTCCACACTTTTTAATAACTCCTTTAACTTCAATTAGGTATAGTCATACCTTTAAGTACAGTTCATTAAGAACTACTATAAGACACTTTAAAGGATCTTAGTTAAGATCGATCATGCACATACTACAGACCCAACCTGATAATCCATATCAAATCCATTGATTGCTTTGATTATAACCTCTTACTTAACCAAGACAAAACATCATTAAAGGGTTTAACATCTTCTTACATAAAAGAGAACCATTAATCTTCAACACTCAAAATACCCAAGAGAGATACATTGAGTCAAAGCCTCCACGTACTAAAGGACTTGCAAAAGGAAGCTTTCATTAACCAAAAACATCACGCGAATAAGTGGGTCATGGTTTTCTAATGAGAAAGACAAAACTCCATTATAAAGGTCAAACTTGACAATCAACCAAGTTCACCAGCTGCAAGAATAACTCATCGGTTGGGGAAACATTGATTACTTTACGGGGCAACTTAAACCAATGTGAACACAACAACATTTCTCAAAGAATCCCATCAACTGGAATGAACTACTAATCCAAGAGAAGTTCATCAGCCACAACTAGACAAGAATTGACCAAGTTCAAATTTCAAGGAAGAGAACAACTCTTCTAAAGATATTCACTATCAACACTTGTACTAGGATATTTGAGGTAACCACTTCCCTATTCTCATACCACGAACGGTGGAGTAACCTGGTATAGCCCAGGACCACAACCACGACCTCAACCTCTCAACATGGGTTATCCCCACACATAATAACTATAGTATTATAATATAGATATATCAGATCATCTCATAACATGACTCATCAAAACAACATAACGGAAGCGTAAATGCAATGCAAAAACACATTCCCAACTACTGTGCTTAGTGTGTCAAGTTTAATAATTCAAATACCACGGACCTCTGACCGCTCGATACCAATCAGTAACACCCCACCCAACATGAGCACGGAATGCTATCAAGAATCAATAAACAAATCTAACCTAGGACAATTTATCAAATTCAGTGAGAACCTCCTTTGTATAGTTAACTATACGGAGGTTCTTCCAACAGATAAAGAATAACATAAATAAGTATTCCAACATCCAATACCATCACTAAGCATTAGAAACATGCTAATCGACTAGAACATATTCAAGGATATCTAAAATACGTTTCTCATCATTGTAACAAAGAACCTCGATGCATAAGGCCTAACCAAGATCATTTCTTAAGCGGTTAAGCAATTATTAATACACTCTAAAAGAATTAATCACTTGTAAAGATGTGTGGCAGTGTGTGACTCCAAATCAAGTCTACTCCCTCCCATGCATGTCGTTCTTGCAGAAGTACCTAAAACACAACAAAAGTAAGAGTGAGCCCAAAGACTCAGCAAGTACCAAAAAGAATCATTAACCTCACAAGTACAGCAACAACATTCAAACCTAAAGCTTTACTCGGAAACATAGTTCATGATGTATGAATGCAAATAATCAATGCATCTTTTCTCTTCAACTCTTTTTCGCATTTTACCGGAAATGCGAGATATGCAACCGCCGCCGATACCACCCCGTGCTGCGCAAGCGCAGGGACCAATTGCCCAATACTCCGCAAGTAAAGGGGACCTCAAGCCCACACTCCACAAGTGTGGGGACCAAAAGCCCATCGTTTTCCTGATGGGGACCTCTTTTTAATACCCATATTCCACGAATGTGGGGACCTCAAGCCCGTCATCTACATGACGGGGACCTCGAATATGCATACCTGGTCACCACGTGACCAAGTCTTATGTATGCTCTCATGGTGCACATGAACAATTACAATTTCGCAGTAATCATGAACAACATCAACATCATACATGAGTAACAATCATTCGTATTATAAGCATTTACCATCTTTAATCAACATATCAACCAAGCATAGCTAATATGTATCAAAATGCTAGCACTCACTATCAAACAATTCATAATTACTCTATCAAACAGAGTACTTACCTTAACCACGTGAGAACGGAGGATGTGAAGAGGGTGCTGCCTCCGGGACCAATCCCCCACCTAAATTCATTTAAAAGCATACTAAGACAACAGTAATGGACCAAACAAACTATATAAGCAAACACGAACTCACAATAGTTTTTAACACGATCCCAACTCCAATTCCTAAACGTAGATATGTCCTCTTTGCAGACAGTCATAATAAAAAATTCATATCTTTTAGTACAGATATCCAAATGGGGTGTTCTTGGACTCTTTAGAAAGCTTATCAAATCTTACATCTAAACCTAGTTGGTGAGCCTTCCAGATTCGGCCATTTAATACCCCTACCAAGCTGATGAACAGAACAACTAATTCACGTCAGGTTTCTGGATAGTGATATTAAAACTTTCATATCTTTCAATAAAATTATCCAAATTTTGTGTTCTTTAGCTTTTTGGAAAGCTAAGCCAATTATCTACAATTAACTAGTAGATGACATTCCCAAACTTCGCTATTAAGTTGCCCGAATAAATCGTACAACAGAACAGCAGACCAAAACCAATCTACTGCTCGATATCGCTCTGATTATAAACATGCTAATAAAACATGCAGCACTAACTAGCTAATGACTCACCTTTACTATTCAAACATGCATGCATACCAAAAGATCTTGCACTACTAGTTTGCTGCATGCACCCAAAGCAACGTGGCCCACCTAGTTAATGCATACAAAGCATCTTGTATTACTAGTTTTCTGCATGCAGATCCCATTAAATAATCCTAGTATGTACTATTAAATAATCAAGCAACAACACCACTAACTAGTAATTACTAATACCAACCGAGGCATGCATACTAGATATTTCATCTCTCCCTTAAAACTTCAATGAATCGCATGCATGCAGGCCATGCTACGTGGCCACTAATTAACTATCTAGCCCAACCAACACCAGCCAAAAGAAGGTCATTCGCATCCAAAGGAATCCAGTTGCAGCCAAAAGTATGTCATGCGGCAAACCTTGCACACGCTCTGGAGATGGTGACACGAACGAAGCTTCAGGCGCTCGGCAGGTGGCGACTACGTGCTGGCCGAGCAGCACTCTCGTGTGGGCAGGAAATCAACGCATTCAATCGGACTTCCACGCGCACGCTACGGATGGCGATTGCACTCGGTGGTAGGTGGCTAAGTGCCCATGCGGCGACAGGCGTTCCGTCGCAGGTGCCCACGCGGTAGCAGCAGGAGGCGGCTGGCAATTGGGAGACAAAAACAAAAGTGGCGGCGGCGGAAAGAAGAAAAGGAAGACTAGGGTTTCGAGAACCCACTCTCCTCACAATCCTTTTATCTCGGCACGATCCAACTCCCCCTAAAACTCCAAAATATGCCATTTTCACGTATTGCCTTTTATCTAATGATGTATGAGTCCTCAAGAGGGTTAAATTTCAGAAAAACCCTACTAACCCCGTTCGTTCTCTTTCTAAAGTGTTTCAGGGTATTACAAGTTCTCTTCTGCATCGCGTAGCATCTGATCCAGATTGTCATCGTGTGACCTATCCTCATCAAAAGCACAGTCTACATCCGGCATATCGTTGACATCCGGCATATCGTTGACTTCCTCGGCGATGTCGTTATTACTAACTTCCTGTCGCTCATCACCGTGACTGGTCCAACATGTATACCCTTTTTTAAGCCCTTCAATCAAGTGTGCTTCTATCTGCGGGTTGGTAAACATCTTGATTATCGCAATCAATGCATGGACAAGACATATGTTTTATCCCCTTTTCAACATATCACCGCTTCGCGGCTCTTCTAAAAGCAACCACGCCATTAATGTACTCTTGACTCACACGGTTCACACCATACATCCAGTTTCGGTCCATCTACGCTACACATGTAACAAAATATATAGTGTCAAATTAGATTAATAAAATCTCTCTCAACCGCTCTCTCTCTCCATTTCCTTCCCCCTCACAGAACTTTAATATTATTCCAACTACCAAATGAAAAATATTATACTATTCCCTTACATCCGGATAGAAAAGTTTGCATCGGTTCCTAGAGTTTTGTTTCGGAATAGGCAGCTTCCACTTGTGAAATCGGTTCCTAGCATCAAATCTAGCCATTCGAACCGGCTAATTAAGCACGTAAATTGCAGATGCTCTAAAGCGTAGAGTTTCGGGATTTGTTCAAAATAGCTAATAACTGCATTCCTAATAATGGGATTAATTCCTTACTACTTTGTGTGCTTTTTTATTATTCCTTGGTGCGATTCATAAATCCGCACAATTCCTCTTCACGTATGGTTACCCGATGCTATGGAAGGACCCACTCCCACTTCGACTTTATACACGCGATGCTTAGCATATTCTACCATATCTCAATTGGGTTATAAAGAATGTTACCCTCGGAGCTCATGACGAAAATACCAAATCGATCTATTCCGATTGCTGTCTCCCTCCCTTTCTCCTCTCCTTCTCCCTCCCTTTCTCCTCTGTTTCTCTTCTCCTTCCCTTTCTCCTTTCCTTCTCCCTCCCTTTCTCCTCTCCTTCTCCTCCCTCTCTCTCTCGGCGCGCAGATGGGTTTTTATCCGGTGGCAGCTCAAATGGGAATGGGCGGGGTACTCAAGGTATTTATAGCGCGAGATATCACGACGGTTCAAAATATGAACTGCTCGTGATAGGCATATATCACGAGCGGTTTATAAAGAAAACCGCTCGTGATATTTCACGACAGTGCTCTTTATCAACCGCTCGTGATACGGAGGATTATCACGCAGCGGTTTATGTACGTAATCGTGCGTGACATATCACGACGCTCTATTAATAAACCGTCTGTGATATGGGGGATTATCACAGACGGTTAATAAATAGAACTGCCTGTGATATTTCACAGACGGTTCTGTATATAAACCGTCTGTGATAAGCATATATCATGACGGTTACTAGTAAGAACTGCTCGTGATAGGCCGCAAAGCAAATGCCGCGCCAATGCACTCCAACACGTATGGATTCAAATTAACCCGTCTGTGACGGGGTGTCTTCTATAGCCTGTTTTGTAGTAGTGTGTATTTATACGACGATCCCAGGATGGATTTTGTATGATCTCAGAGTACGAAGATGATCTGAATATCATCAAAACCCCGAAGAATATTAAGAAAGCAAGCTCTTACCTGAAGTCAGAGTTCAAGATAAAAGATTTGGGTAAAACCAAATATTGTCTAGGCTTGCAGCTTGAGCATGTACTTGAAGGAATATTAATACATCAGTCAACCTACACTCAGAAGGTGTTAGAAAGGTTTGACTTCGAAAAGGCATACCCTTCGAAAATACTAATGGTCGGGAGATCTTTACAGCAAGACAAGGACCCATACAGACCTAGAAAAGAGGGGGAGGAAGTCCTGGGACCGGAATTTCCACACTTAAGTGCAATAGAAGCACTCGTGTATTGAACAAACTGTACTAGATCGGGTATTGCATTTGGCGTGAACCTAGCAAGGTATAGTACAGAACCTACCAAAGGCATTGGTAGGGAATGAAGGACATCTTCCGATACCTCTAAAGAAGCAAAGAATTTAGTACGTTCTACAGAAAGAACCAAGACCTAACTATGAATAGATGACGGGTACCTGTAGGACCCGCATATAGCCAAATTCCAAACAGGTTATGAACTCCTATCTGGTGGAAATGCATTTCCATAAAAATCATCTAAGAAATGTCTTGTATCGACTTCGACGAACCACTCGGAAATCAGAGCATTGTACAAAGCCTTACAAGAATGTGTTTGGCTTTAGCGGATGATTCACCACATCCAGCAGTCGTGTGGATTGAATACCGCGCAAACCCCCATTTTTTTTCTATGAACATAATGCGTCTTGTGTTGCACAGGTACAGATAGGTTATGTGAAGAATCCTCTCACAAAGCATATCAATCCCAAGTTTTTCTATGCTAATGAATTGCAAAAGATGAACGTAATCAAACTACTGTATACTAAGTCATGTGAGAATCTTGTAGATTTATTCACTAAGTCACTTCCAGTGTCTAGCTTTGAAAGATGCATATGTGAATTGGAATGATGAGACTTAGAGAAGTACAAAATTCAGGAGGAGAACCTTCACGAACTCATTATTAAAGCTTGATCATGAAGATCGAGTACCCAAAGAATAAATCCAGGAGATTAAATGAAATTGGGTGGATTGTACTCTTTTTTCCTTGACGAGTTTTCCTGAAGTTTCTCGGCTAATGTTTTTAATGAGGCAATTCGTGTAGCACAGCAGAACGTGTATCATGTACTCTTTCTCCAAATTTTTCCCACTGGATTTTTATGGAGTTTTGACGAGGCATGGACATGAAGGATGAGTGCCCAAGGGGGAGTGTTAAGAAATCGGGCCCAAGACCGGGAGTCCTGGCCCAAGGTGGGCTCCTCATCCCAAACCCTAGCAGGGTCTCTAGCGTATAAATAGGGGTGCTATTCACTGTAAAGGATTGATGGTTTGATGAAGGAATAAAGAGAAGCAAGAAGTGCCCCTACATCTCTATGTTCAATCTCTTATTCTGTTCTTGTGATTAATGCAATGTTCTTACAATTCTGAGTTTGTCTACGAGGTAATCGCTTCGACTGGACTCGCCAGCAACGGTTCCTCAACAGTTGTAAGGGAAAAGCCAATCAAGTGGTCATAAGTCCTTCTACGACCACCCCCATAATCGTAAGTCTTTCTACCACTACCATGTAATCGTAAGTTCTCCTACGATTACTTTTGGTCATAAGTTCTTCTACGATTACTTCTGGTCGTAAGATCTTCTATGACCAGTACCTAGTCGTAAGGCTTTCTACGACTACCCCCTGGCCGTAAGTTCTTCCATGACCAGCTCTGTCACGACTTCTTCACAGTTAACTGGGTCCACTCATCTATAGGCCCAATTAATTAGGAAATCTAAGCAGTCAATATACGCAGTTATTCTCTGGAATAACTGCAGATAACGCACCATTATCTCTGATTGAGAACCATCAAGCAAGGTGTGGAGGATACTACTCCGGTGATTACTACCATTATTATGGAATAATGAGGCACCCCCTGATCTAGAACGACTACCTCTCCCCGTACTATAAAAAGACTTCTTTTAGAGAGAAATGGGGAGGACTTTTGGAGAGGCAATCAGTAGTAGCATAAGCACGAGTCTTTCCACTAATTGTAACCAGGATACCCAATAGAATACACACAGGAGTAGGGTTCTTATTCTCTCTAGAGAAGGTCTGAACCTGTATAAAAATCCCTGTATCTTTTCTGTTTACGTGATCAATTGTGGAGACCCCCCGAATCAAATAATCTTTACGTAAGATCGGTTCTAAAACACCATAGATTTTATTACCGGTTTACTTAGGGCTCAATTGGGTTACAATTCGATTTGAGTAATAGTTGATCCTTTGATAAAAGTTGCCCATTTCTTGCCAGTCAAAATCATGTATTCAAGAGATCCCCTTGTAGAGTTGTAGATGTCAAGAATTGTCAGTCTGCATTGTGTACCTAAGAAGATAGTGTCAGATCGAGGATCTCAGTTCACCTCTCATTTCAGGCATCGAGGAACTCATCGGAATTTTAGTACTACTTATCATCCTCAAACAGATGGACAGACTGAAAGATTAAACCAGATATTGGAAGATATGTTGAGAGCTTGTACTCTAGCTAATGCTACTAGTTGGGACAAGAGTTTCTCGTATGCAGAATTCTCATATAACAACAGTTATCAAACCAGTCTACAGATGTCTTCATTTGAAGCCTTGTATGGTCGTGCATGCAGAGCCCCTCTGAATTGGTCTGAAATAGATGAACGCTTGGTATTTGAACCAGATATTATTCAAGAGGCAGAAGAACAAGTGGCCATGATTAGAGAATGATTGAAGATAGCTCAGTCCAAGTAGAAGAGCTACGCTGATAATCGTCATCGTGATCTCAGCTTTGAACCAGAAGATTTTGTTTATCTTCGAGTCACCCCGCTCAGAGGTGTAAAAAGGTTTCATGCCAAAGGAAAGCTTGCCCCGTAGTATGTTGGTCCATTCAAGATTTTGGAACGCTGTAGAGAAGTTGCCTATCAGTTGGAGCTGTCGTAGTTGTTAGCAGGAGTACATAATGCCTTTCATGTCTCACAGTAAAAGAAGTGTCTTCGTGTACCAGAAGAATAAACTCCTTTGGATTCAATTCAGTTAAAAGAATATCTCACTTATAAGGAGTAGCCGATCAAGATTTTGGATGTTTCAGAGCATCGCACCAGAAGCCAGACCGTTCATTTTTTGCATGGTTTAGTGGAGCAACCATTTAGAAGGAGAAGCAATGTGGGAGCGTGAAGAAGAGCTGAAAGCTGAGTTTCCTAGCCTTTTCTCTAGCTAGCCTGAATCTCAACAGGGGGAGGTTTGTAACATCCCAATTTTTTGAAGTTTAAAAACCTCTTTTGAATAGTTAGTATGGAGAAAATTCACCATTTGATTTTATTTGAATTTAATTTAAAAGCTTAACTTGAACTTTTAGTATCAAAACAATTTAATATGAATAATTCCAACATGAACAATTATCAAAACTATTTTATTTGGGTTTTATGTGCTTGGATTTAGTTTTTAGAATTTTTCTGAGTTCATTTGCTATTTTTTATTGCTTATTTGAATTCTCAGTATTTTCTAAAATAGAAAATGTATTAAAATCTCATTTAAAGCTCTCGGGTCGAATCTCCTCAGCGAGACCAATCCAATCTTTCCCACGTGTGGCCTGCGTAGTGGCCCAAACACGCATCCAATCCAGCCCACCTCGTGATGAGGACATCACTTCTTCGGATACACACAACAATCCTCCACTTGACATTCAAGGACCAATCACTAGAGCTCGCGCCCGACAATTGAATTTACAGGTGAGCTCGTTCCTAAGTACTTCTTTTTGTTCATTTGAGAATCGATTGCTACCTAATGATTTAATTATGATTAGGAACCATGGAGAGGACCTGGAAGTACATGGAGAAGGGCTACGAAGCGCACAAGTCCAGCAAGGGCGGTCGAATCATGTTGGAGGCCCAACTCAAGCCGACTTCGAATCCAATTCGGAGTCCAGGACCAGGCCGCACTAACATGGATGCCCAGATCGCATCCGGGCTCCGTTTTGGATGTTCCACATATGTATCGCAAGCTGAGAAGATGACCTTTCCAATGGCTCTGGTCCCATGTAAAAATTCCTTCTGAGTCAACGGGAATCGTCGAAACAAGTGGGCATTCAGAATCGCTGGTCTTTGCGTCACCGTCTTTTGGGTCGTTCGGCTTTGTATCGTGTTGGAGCCCATTAGGGCGTGTCTAGGGATTTTGCACGCCCCTCAGTCCTCTATATACAACTGCCACCCCCACCATTAGGGTGGGGTTTTGCTTAGATTAATTCTGTCTTGAACAGTTTCGCCGTTCATCGGTTTGTGAGACCCCAACTTTGAGTGCTAAAACAATACATCCGCAATTCCGTTGTGTTCTTCCTTGTTCTTGCTTGTGTTCTTGATTCGCAGCGAGGATTAGCCTTCTTGGCGAGGTCAATCAAGTTGCGCACGGTTGATAACCCGAGGAGACGTGGTGCTGCGATTGCGGGGTTCGAACGTGTTGTTCGGAGTGAGTCGATTTGTGTCGCGCCTCCACCAAATCGAACTTATCCGAAACTTGTTGGAAGATCGGGACCCGTTCCCATCAAGTGGTAATCGAGCTTGGTGTTCCTTCAGTTCGAGTTTACCCTACCCTTGTTGTTTCGGTTTCATCCTAGAGTCCAAGAAAAGCCCTACAAAAATTGTAGTCATAGGTTGTTCCTGTCCCGGATCTCATTTAGCCTTTTGCACAATTTGATTTCAGAGTCCGTAGTGTTGAGTTTGTGTCCTTAGTCGAGTTGTGTTGCTGGTTTAGATCGTGTTTTATTTCGGGTTGTCTTGCTTTCGCATACGAACTCGAAATCAGACGATTTTTTTTTTGAAATTGGGTGAAATTAAATTTTGCATCCGGAACCTCCCTACTTCGTGGGGTTCAGCGAATTTATTTTGCCCAAATTCAGGCTGGAAAGTGTAGTACTCGAGCTCTGAACTTTCATCACCGAATTTACAGCACATTCATTATTTTCTGTATGCCACACCTTACATCAGATTGAGGTGAAACTTTGTGTGGTTCCTATTTCTGTGCTCTGCTTCGTGAAAAAAATAACAGAAAAAAGGAAAAAAAATAAAAATAATTCGGCACCTGGTTTTGCCTGAGAAAAAAAAGGCACCTGAGAGCCCTCTGTGCCTAAAAAAAAAAGAGAGAGCACAGTTTTAGGTGACAGATATTGATTTGTGCTGTCCTTATGTAACACCCCAGGATCCACATTACCCTGGAATGCTACTTAACCACTCTACAGCTAGCCAATAATTTCAAGACAAAATTAATTCGGCAGCAACTCTAGACAAGAAGCACTAAGCGGAAGCATAAACAACTAAGGGAATAAAGATGACGGTAACAAGTTCAATAATTAAACAACCTCTAGCAGATTAAACAAAGAATGGTTCACAAGTCCATCCTTATTTAACAACATAATCATCCACAAATAGTTAAGCATTTGGCTAGAATTTCATCGTCTTTATTACAACATAGGTTGATGAACCAAGTGCATTATTGTGGTGCCGCTCTACCCATCCCATGAATGTTCAACAATCACCAGTAGGGGAAACAAGGTGAGATAAAAATCTCAAACAAGCAAACTGCTTAACAGCTAATCGGACTACAAATAAATATACAACATCATTAAAGTATCCATATGTCCACATCCATAATGTGAATCCACATTCATTTACAAGCTAATTAAACTACAAAGATATTAAGCATCAATATCCAATTCTCATAATGAACACAATTATAGCCTCAACCATAGTTACTACCAAAGATAGTAAAATATTAACAACAAAATCTTGATCAACTGCTTCATATTATTCACCACTACCACTACCAATGACAATAGAGTATTAACATGTTTTACCCCATAACTTTACTATTTCTCACATCCACAATCGCTATCAACGATTACCACAAGAGAGAAGAATCTCATGCCACAATCACAACCTCTACCATACCACAAGGGATAAACCCCATTCCACAACCACAACCACATTACTCATTCCACAAGAGACTCTCATGAGTCAATTTCCACATTGCAACTATGAAGTTGCGTTTGATTGCAAAATAAATTCACCTCAATATCTTGCATGAGAATGCAAATGATCTTTCCACAATGTAATGCATATGTATGCTATGCTCCACTGCACCTTTACCCAACAAGGTAAAGGTATGCATCGTCTTCTGACAATGCACGATGTTGTACCGCACTGATCGCGGCTATAAGCGGCGACATCCACAATGCAAATGTCATGATATGTCATGAATGATATGATATGATAATCATAAACCACAAGAATTTAACCACGGAGATCAACAACGTACTCATCATGAATATTTTCTCATAATCCACATGTGTCTCATTAAGCACAATACCAACGTGTCATAAGACCATTACCACATAACCCACACCGATTCACCAAGATCAAAATCAATCGATCTAGATGAAACTCTATCACATAGACCACCACATGATCATCATGAAAATAACCACAATGAATTATCAACATGTCCACCTTGAGTTTATTCTCATATTCCGCATTTGGCTCATTACGCGAATTACCACAATACTACCCAAACTCATCCAAACATAGCAATTGATTAATATCTTGCTACCACATTCTTACTTAGAAAACATGTAACCATGGCATATCATTTAACACTACATCAATCATGCATAGTGCAAGTAGTAAGAAAAACGGGTTAAACCGTAGCACAACCGCTACATTTACTTGCCTTCCACGATGCGACGCGTTAGCCGGCAAAGATGATACTACTAAACCTGAGGCTTCACGTCCCTTGTAGAACCGCTAGAATTCGCTGAACCAAACCCCACACAAACTCTTCTTCTTCTTCTTCTCCTTCTTCTCCTTCTTCTCCTTCTTCTCTCCCTCTCTTTCTTCTTCCTTGCGCAAGGGGCACCTTGGGATAGGGAGGTGCGGGGACAGCACCTTGGGAGAGGGGAGGTGCAAGGGGGAGGAGAGGAGTCGGCCAAGGGAGAGGAGGAGGGGCGGCTGCAAGTGGGAGGAGAGAAAGGGAGGGGCGGCTAGGGTTTGGGAGGTGGCTCCTCCCCCTTTGGCCGGCCACTACAGGCCGGATGGGCCAAGGCCTGTGCCCAAGTAGGTGAGAAAACACAGAAAAACCCCTCTCTTTTCTTGTCTTTGCTGAATTCTGAAATTAAACTCTTCCCCGATTAAATAATTCTCTACCGATTAAATTTAATTAACCCGATTCTTGACTTCTCACACTTCCGGAGTATTACACCTTACCTGGCCATCCTTATGCTGTCTTTACCTGGCCATCCTTGTTGCTGTCTTTGCTTTACTATTCTGGTCTTGACTCCTTATTCATCATATCATACCTGTTATAGGACACATTTAGACCAGCAACTAGGACCCGTGTTTTGGACATTTACTCAGCATTACTATCTGTTATTGGTTTGTGTTCCACTAACATATTTGCCCTTCCAAGCTCCATATACCTACTTCCGGATAGCACAGCTTTTGACCCTTGCAATCGCCGGGTCACACGCTCCAGGTATCACGAACCAACCACCGGTTGTACCACCTACGGTTTGCGTTGGTAAGAACACTTGTAAGAGCTTGGTAAGCCACTTCCTTTGCGGGTTCCCACTGTCCTCCTTTGTAATTGATAGGGATAATCATTTTGTTTTCCTTTGTTTTCCCGTGTTTCCACTAACCATGGCAGGACCGGGGGACGCGACACCGTCGACTTCAATGAGTGTGTTAGTCGCGGCCAGCTACAAGCTGCGCTCGACAAACAAAATGCTTCATTCACTGATCTCGGCGCACGAATGGACACCATCGTCGCCGCCATTGCCCAGTTGAACACCACAGAAGGCATTGAGCGGGTGGAGCGGCGGATGGCTGACCTCACTAGTCAGATGGACACATTGGAGGCACGCCTGCCACCTGTCAATGACGGCCATCATCATGATGATGACACAGTGCATGATGCGGTTGGCAACATTGATCAGCGGGAGACACAAGATGCGCGACTACGTCGGCGTCTTCAGCAAAACAGACATGGTATGGGAGGTAATAACCAAAACCGTCATGGTAACGATGACCCTTTTGCTAAAGTCAAGTTTACCATCCCATCTTTTTCTGGCCTTTATGATGCTGCAATATATCTTGATTGGGAGATGACGGTAGAGCAGAAGTTTAATTCTCACTTGGTTCCTGAACAACATAGAGTTAGACAAGCTACTAGTGAGTTTAAGGACTTTGCTATTATCTGGTGGAATGAACTGGGTACCATGCGCTTACAACCTGACACATGGGAGCGGTTAAAAGAAGCTATGCGTAATCGTTTTGTTCCTCCCTCATATAAACGTGATTTGAGAAAAAAATTACAGCGCTTAGAACAAGGTGATAGTTCTGTTCAGGACTATTATGCTGAGCTTCAAAAGGGTATGGTGCGTTGTGGGGTTGTTGAGGAAACAGAGGATAAGATTTGTCGTTTCTATGGGGGTTACGGCGTGAAATTCAGGACATTGTTGATTATAAAGAATTTACTATCGTCCACCGCTTGTTCCACTTGCTATGCTTGCGAAAAGAATTGCGAGGACGCAAGGAATCACGACGGCAAGCACCGGACGACCCTCCTACACGCGCGAACGACTACATCGACGGATCGCCAAGTCTTCTTGAGTTTCGTTCTCCTCCACCACCGATGAACAAGATTGCTGCGGCGCCACCAAAGCCACCTTCCATGACACGCCCGCAGATTCTACAAAAATTCTTTGCGTGCTCCACCAAGAGTTCTTCTTCCGTGCCTTCCACGGGCCGCTCCTCTGACATTCAGTGCCACCACTGCCATGGACTTGGTCATGTGCAGAGGAATTACCCTAGCCAATGGGCATACATCGCCACGGAAGATCGAGGCTACATCAGCACTTCGGATGTCGAGGAGGATGATGACGTTGCTGCTGCCTCGGACGACAATGGCGGTGGTCATGATGACCTGTTCCTTGGTGGGGCATCCACAGCGATGCTACGGAGCATCATTGTGCAACGAGTCCTCAGCACACAGGTACAACAACCCGATAAGCTTCAACGCCATAATTTGTTTCAGACTTTCTTTGCAATCAAGAACCGGCGCGCACGTGTCATCATTGATGGAGGAAGTCGCAACAACTTGGTGAGTTCGATTTGGTCAAGAAGCTTGGCTTGACCACGCGACCGCATCCACATCCATACCATATTCAGTGGTTAAATGACTCTGGAAAAGCTAAGGTAACACAAACATGCCGAGTCCATTTTTCCATTGGTGGTTATGCTGATCATGTTGATTGTGATGTGGTTCTCATGCAAGCATGCTCTCTTTTATTGGGTCGACCTTGGGAATTTGATAATGATGCTTTGCACCATGGTAGTAGTAACAAATACACTTTTATGCATAAAGGAAAGAAAGTTACTTTACTGCCTTTGACCCCAGCTAAGATTATAGAGGCCGATAGGGAGCGAGCTGCTGCTGCTAATGATCCAAAGGAACATGATAAATCTGAAAAACATTCTGTTATGCTTGCCACAAAATCAGACCTTGCTGAAATTGATGATATTAATGATACATGCTATGCTTTTGTGTGCAAAGATGCTTTATTTTCTCTTGATAATATGCCTTGCACTTTGCCTGCTCCTGTCACTAACCTTTTGCAGGATTTTAGAGATGTTTTCCCTGATGAGATACCTCCAGGACTTCCACCCATTCGAGGGATTGAGCACCAGATTGACTTGATCCCTGGAGCGAGTTTGCCAAACCGTGCGGCGTACAGGACCAATCCCGACGAGACTAAGGAGATTCAGCGACAAGTCCAAGACCTTTTGGACCGTGGGTATGTACGTGAGAGCCTTAGTCCTTGTGCTGTTCCTGTTCTTTTGGTACCCAAAAAAGATGGTTCTTGGCGTATGTGTGTAGATTGTAGGCCATTAACAACATTACTATAAGGTATCGTCATCCTATTCCCAGGCTAGACGACATGCTTGATGAGTTGTGTGGTGATATAATTTTCACAAAGATTGACTTGCATAGTGGATACCACCACATAAGAATGAAACTTGGCGATGAATGGAAAACTGCTTTTAAAACTAAGTTCGGCTTGTATGAGTGGTTAGTCATGCCTTTTGGTTTAACTAATGCACCTAGCACTTTTATGCGATTAATGAACGAGGTTTTACGTCCTTTCATTGGCAAATTTGTGGTCGTTTACTTTGATGATATCTTGATTTATAGCAAGTCCATGGATGAACATTTGAATCACTTACGTGCTGTTTTTAATGCTTTGAGAGATGCACATCTGTTTGGTAACCTTGAGAAGTCCACCTTTTGCATGGATCGAGTCTCTTTTCTTGGCTATGTTGTGACTCCACAGGGAATTGAGGTTAATAGAGCCAAGGTGGAGGCGATATGGAGTTGGCCCACGCCCACGACGGTCTCCCAAGTGCGGAGTTTTCTTGGCCTTGCAGGGTTTTATCGCCGCTTTGTCAAGGAATTCAGCACCATTGCGACACCGTTGATTGAGTTGACAAAGAAGGGAGTCGTGTTTCATTGGGGGCCATCACAAGAGGAGTCCTTTAATCTTTTGAAGGACAAGCTTACACACTCACCATTGCTCCAACTTTCGGATTTTGGTAAGACTTTTGAGCTGGAATGTGATGCTAGCGGAATTGGCATTGGTGGTGTTTTGATGCAAGAAGGCAAACCTGTTGCCTACTTTAGTGAAAAATTGAATGGTCCTGCTCTTAATTATTCCACGTATGATAAAGAATTGTATGCTCTTATTCGTTCTTTAGATACGTGGCAACACTATTTATGGCCTAAAGAATTTGTCATTCATTCTGATCATGAATCACTTAAGTATATTCGTAGTCAAACCAATTTGAATCGTAGACATGCTAAGTGGGTTGAATTTATTGAATCTTTTCCTTATGTCATTAAACACAAGAAAGGGAAGGATAATGTGATTGCTGATGCTTTGTCTCGACGCTATACCATGTTGTCTCAACTTGATTGTCACATTTTTGGTCTTCAAACCATTAAAGGACAATATGCTTTAGATGCTGATTTTAAGGATGTGTTGTTGCATTGTAAAGAGGGACAAGCATGGAATAAATTCGTGATCAATGATGCGTTCTTGTTTAGAGCTAACCACCTATGCATTCCAGTTGGATCCGTTCGTCTTTTGTTGTTGCAGGAGGCGCATGGCGGCGGTTTGATGGGACATTTTGGTGCTAAGAAGACGGAGGACGTTCTGGCCACACACTTCTTTTGGCAAAAAATGAGGAGAGATGTTGAGCGGTTTGTGGCTCACTGCACTACATGTCAAAAAGCTAAGTCTCGCTTGAATCCACATGGTTTGTATATGCCTCTTCCTGTTCCTTCTATTCCGTGGCCAGATATTTCTATGGACTTTGTTTTAGGATTGCCCAGACTAAGAGGGAGAGGGATAGCATTTTTGTTGTTGTGGATCGTTTTTCTAAGATGGCTCATTTTATACCATGTCATAAAACCGATGATGCCATTCATATTGCTGACCTCTTTTTCAAAGAGATAATTCGTTTGCATGGTATGCCTTCTACTATTGTTTCAGATCGTGATGCCAAGTTTTTGAGTCACTTTTGGCGTACTCTATGGAACAAGTTGGGTACAAAGTTGTTGTTCTCTACAACATGTCACCCACAAACTGATGGCCAAACCGAGGTGGTGAACCGCACATTGTCTACCATGCTGAGAGCTGTTTTGACGAATAATTTGAAGCTGTGGGAAGAGTGTTTGCCGCATGTTGAGTTCGCATATAATCGAGCGGAACACTCCACCACCAAGGTAAGTCCTTTTCACGTAGTATATGGATTCAATCCACGTGCCCCTCTTGATATTTTACCTTTGCCTACTAGTGAGAGAGTTCATAATGATGCTAAGGAGTGTGCTGATTTTATTGTCAAAATGCATGAGACTACTAAGGCAAACATTGAAAAGATGAATGAAAAATATAGGATTATTGGTAGTAAAGGTAGAAAGGAAGTTAAACTTGAACCGGGTGATTTTGTTTGGTTGCACTTGAGAAAGGATAGATTTCCTTAGTTACGAAAGTCAAAATTGATGCTTAGAGCTGCTGGTCCTTTTAAAATAGTTGAGAAGATAAATGATAATGCATATAAACTTGAGTTGCCTTCTGAGTTTGGGGTTAGTCCCACCTTTAACATTTCAGATTTGAAGCCATACTTGGGAGAAGAAGATGAGGCTGAGTTGAGGACAACTCCGCTTCAAGAGGGGGAGGATGATGAGGACATCACTTCTTCGGATACACACAACAATCCTCCACTTGACATTCAAGGACCAATCACTAGAGCTCGCGCCCGACAATTGAATTTACAGGTGAGCTCATTCCTAAGTACTTCTTTTTGTTCATTTGAGAAT
Source organism: Ampelocalamus luodianensis (assembly GCA_036346255.1). Taxonomy (NCBI): domain Eukaryota; kingdom Viridiplantae; phylum Streptophyta; class Magnoliopsida; order Poales; family Poaceae; genus Ampelocalamus; species Ampelocalamus luodianensis. Next base: position 29,747,270 of record CM070637.1, read on the forward strand.
CGATTGCTACCTAATGATTTAATTATGATTAGGAACCATGGAGAGGACACGAAGTACTTGGAGAAGGGCTACGGCGCACAAGTCCAGCAAGGGCGGTCGAATCATGTTGGAGGCCCAACTCAAGCCGACTTCGAATCCAATTCGGAGTCCAGGACCAGGCCGCACTAAAACGGACGCCCAGATCGCATCCAGGCTCCGTTTTGGATGTTCCACATATGTATCGAAAGCTGAGAAGACGACCTTTCCAATGGCTCTAGTCCCATGTCAAAATTCCTTCTGAGTCAGCGGGAATCGTCGAAAGAAGTGGGCATTCAGAATCTGTCAGGGTGCTGCGTCACCGTCTTTTGGGCCGTTCGGCTTTGTATCGTGTTGGAGCCCATTAGGGCGCATCCAGGGGTTTTGCACGCCCCTCAGTCCTCTATATACAACCGCCACCCCCCCATTAGGGTGGGGTTTTCCTTAGATTAATTCTGTCTTGAACAGTTTCGCCGTTCATCGGTTTGTGAGACCCCAACTTTCGAGTGCTAAAACAATACATCTGCAATTCCGTTGTGTTCTTCCTTGTTCTTGCTTGTGTTCTTCAATTCGTAGGCGAGGATTAGCCTTCTTGGCGAGGTCAACCGGGTTGCGCACGGTTGATAACCTGAGGAGATGTGGTGCTGCGATTGCGGGGTTCGGAACGTGTTGTTCGGAAGCCGAGTCGATTTGTGTCGCGCCTCCACCAAATCGAACTTATCTAGAACCTGTTGGAAGATCGGGACCCCGTTCCCATCACCTCGCCCAGTGGTCCCCCGAGTCATCGTCTTCACGATGTCTTCGTCCTCGCGAGCGCCCAGGCCATGTCTGCCATTGGAGCTTCCAGAAGCTCAATCTGACAATGCGGATTCTCCAACCAAACCATATCTAGAAAACATGTAGAACTCCATCTCTATCTTCCCTGCATCCATTTCTGGTAGAATCTTATCTCAATTTGTTCTCTATCTCCAAGATCAACCGAGTCCGAAAAGCTTGCATTTGGGCGTTTCCATATCCGGTACACCCGCACGGTATAAATAGTACCCTCAGGTGCGCTTTTACTCGCTGATCTTGAATCCCATCTCCTTTTCGACCCAAGAACCCTAGAGCCACCTCAAGTCAGAGTTTAGGTTTTTGACCGAAGCTCTGTATTTTGCAAATTCTGCTGTCGCCGTGGACGCATCGTCGATGTTGACCACACCAACAGCTTCACTGTTGTAGCCGCTACCTCAAACGCTGATCCATTGCCTCATATCATCACTGGAGTTCTTCGCTGACAACAATCGATGTTCGTCCTCTGCTTCTTCGACAATTCCGGCAACCACAGACGTCCTCCCATGCCAAAATAGGTATTGTTAGGTGCACATTAGCGAGAGCTATCGAACGCACACCTTCGCTGCCAGTTGGACTTCGCCGTGCGATATTGTCGTCGGAATCATAAGCCCCACCGTCAATCGGACGTCACCGGGTACGTGTATGTCCACATAAGCTACCACGTAGATCCCTATCCCTCGTGTCATCCTACGTGGCATCCAGTCATTGCCCACGTACGCGCGTACGTGGTAGCCTAAACCCAGCCATATCCAATCCCTCGGTAGACCTAGTCCTTGTGCACCATGTCGCTGACTTGTGGGTCCCACATGTTAGAATATTCTTTTATTCCTTTAATCCAGTAATTCAAAGGGCTGGCTTTAGCATTGCGTCGTATTCCAGTTTTTCCATAGAAAAATAATTCAGAAAATCCAATTTAAGCGATTTTCTTTAGATTTGATCTTTGAGAAGCTATATCTTTTGCATCCGAACTCCGATTGAGCTCATTCAAATTTCTAAATTCATCTAAAATTGAGACCTATGTATCTGAGATTTGTATTGAATTTTTGGAGTTGATTTTGTTCTCTATTATATTTATTTTTGTTTGTTTGCCATTGTTTGCTACTTCAGGAGATTTTGAAGGAGTACCTCAAGATCATGACCAGTACCAAGATCTATTCTAAGGCAAGTCATAACTTTGATCATATTGAATCCTAGTTTTTAAAACTATATTTATTTAAATTATTGCATGTACTTCAAATATTTATTTAAATACTTTTGGGTTTAGCAATTAATCCCAATTGTTATATCCACCTTGTTTATTGTTATGCCACGATATTTTGTCACCCTAGATAGGTTCATTATTTAGTTGGTATTATTATAGCACCAACGTGGGTTGGTTAGATACGACTAGATTTCTTAGCCATGCAATGAGTCATCATTCCATGTAAATTGCAATTATAAATTTGACAAAGTGAATATGGAATGTGATAAAACTGTGTGCTGTGTGCTATTACTCATTGATGGCATATGTTGCACTTAACCAATTGGGTGGTAAAGGATTTAGACTGAGGCAAGTGGTGGATACTAAGTGACATGGTGGAGCTGTGTGCATGGGAATAATAATATGTGTGACATAGTTAGAAATTTGAAAGTTTTGCCTTGGTCAATTAAGGACTTAACTTTGTGCGTCATTGAATTGAGCCTTACTGTACGACCACATGCCTGGTATGGGATGGGCCTAACTTAGTAAGTTATGGAATCTCGGCATTGACTACTCAGGAAGTAGGTTAGGCTTTTGTGCTAGGGTGAAAGTGTGTTTCTGTCTGTGTGACAATTCACATTTATGAGCGGTTCGCCGTCTTCAGGTCCAACGGTGTGCATCGGACTAACTTTCTATGTGAGGGTTAGACTGGTAGTAAAACACGCCAGGAGTGTCAAATATTTGAGATGAAGTTTTAGAAATTTTTTGTTATGATTAGTGCTAGCAACACTGATTATATCGCATGGGTAAAGTGTACAATCTCTGCAGAGTGTTAAACAATCTATTCAAATAGCCGCGTCCGCGGTCATGGACATGCTCGAGGATTTCACACAAGGGTTAGATTTCCGTAAACTTTTGGGAAGGGACAGTTGTGTGATCTAAGTCATACGATTATGTGAAATAATCTGTTTAGGCTTTATGTTCTTCGTGAAAACAAACTGTTAAGCCATTATTATTGTTATTGTTTTGTATTATACTTTCAATCTATTATTTGTATTCAATTGCAAATATTGTATTTCTTCAAAAGAACCGCAGAAGCTATTTTCTTTGGAATAAGCCTACATCTATACATTGTATTCTGTGGTATGTCTTGCGAGTACGGTTGTAACAGCCCCAATTTTATGAACAGTAACAAAATGCTTTATGAACAGTAATGAGGTGTTGTTCATAGCATCACTGTTCATTTTTACAGTTTGGGCAGTATGTTACAAATGAAAACCTTCCTTTTCTAGCCAAACATCCAAAGCCTTTTCAAAAATTTAAAGGGAATGCAAGCTAATACTTGTATTGTGACTGGAAAGTATTTTTATTAAAGCCTAGATAAATTATCTTGGCCAAAAATAATTTTTTTGAATTTTTAGAAATTACTTTGCCTTGAAGAAAAATATTTGTTTTTAAATAAACCTATTCGGGCTAAGGTAATTATTTATGTATTTTACAAAGTGAAACAGTGGTTTTTGAAATTTATTTGGGAAATATATCATCCCAGTAGCTTCCTGGAAAAGTTTCATGATTTTACAAATCTATTTACTATTTTTAAAAGCCTAGTCAAACTCTTGAGTATTTGAATAGGGCTTGGTCAACTAATCCGGTCTAAACCCAAACCCTAGCACTGTAGCGACTCGAACCTATGAGTTTGGGTCCAACCAGTTCATCTTGGTCCGGCTCAGTCTCGCTCGGGCGCGAGCCCGAACTCTTCGCGTGCTGTGAGCCGTTGATCTCCTATCGAACGGGCATGGGTGCGATGCGGCGTGAGCTGTCCACGTATACGCCCTAATCCCCACCGTTGGATCTAAATCAGACGGTCAAAGGAGGTGTATGCATTCGGACGACTCCGGATCCCCTCTCGATCCCCACCGTCCATCCCTAATCCAACCGCGCCGCCCTTTTCATTTTTGAAATTAAAGGCACGCTTTCCTTTTAACCGTCGGATTCAAATCCTATGACACCCCTTTTTACCGCGTGCCGTTAGGACCTGCTTTTCTTTGGGTCGTCGGATGTTAATCGTAGGGTCCATATCGTGTATGCATTTGGACCATCTGGTTCCTCCGTTGATCCTGACCGTAGAAAGTCCATCTAACGGTGCCGCGTCATCTCATCTAAAGGGTGACGTGTATCCTTTTTGATTGACCGTTGGATTTCAATCCAACTCCCCTCTTTGAACGTGGACCCCCGAAATCCCGTAGAGCTCTTTTAAATCTCCACCGTTCGTTTCAGATCGCACGGCCCATATTAAACGATACCGATTAAAACCTTTTAACCCTTCTATTTATCGCAACCGCCCATTTCTAATCGGACGGTTGTTGTTCTTTCGCGATTTAGGAGGCGCGCACGACTGCGGCTGCCAGCGGGACCCGCATGTCATAGAGTTATTATCTTCTTCCTTGCCTCTGTGCGCCGCCGCCATTTCTGTAAACAGAGGAGAGGAATTATCCAAAGATTATGCAACTAATTTTTGGATATTTAGCCCTAAATGGACACCTCATCAACTCTAGACCCTTCTCCTTTGCCCTGTAGCTCAACCTCTATATATAACCCTAACTTTTTGAGCTGCTGCCATTGTTGACCACTGGAGCTTATCATCTTTCATTGCTGTCCATTGGAGTTTCTTGCTTCTCCAATTTGTTCATCCATTCTAAATCGTGGTATCAGCTTGTGATAAAGATTTGGCCTTTCTTGTAGGTTAAACCAGATTTATTTCTCTGTTGATCCAACTCGGTTTTAGGAACCTTCAGTGCTTTCCTTAGCCTGGTGAGTTAAAACTGTGAGTTTTGCTATCTTAAGCATCTTAGGGACCTTAGCAACTCACATGAATCATTCACGTGAATGTCAATAGCTCCAACTTGCTTTAAACTGAAAAGTTAGTTTTATAACTTTTCGGTCTTTCATATCATTTTTAAGGTTCTAGGGTTTCTCCTGTCAACTTATCGTTCTATTTAGGTCTCAACCAAACCCTAGTAGCATAAACCTTTGCTCTTTTAATTCTTGTTGTCATCTATTTAAACTTGTAGTAAAATGTTACCTCTGTCAGTTGTTGTCGGCTCAACCAACAACTTTTGAAATCTTGGTAGTTTTTGTAACCTGGCCGAATAGGGTTAGATTAGGGTTTGCCTAGGGTATTATCTACTCTAAAAATCAGACTAAGTTTCAATTTAACATCTTTTACTTAGTCTATTCATAACTAACCCGAAAACTGCTCCTGTCCTGTTTTCAGTTCTTTTCAAAATCTGAAAACTGCAACTTTGATCTAAACTCTAGTTTCTGTTATAAAAAAATTGTATATGATAATATGGGTTATTATCACTATTAGGGTAGTTATGACTTAAGCATGCTGTTAATCATGCATTTCTTTATTGATCATACATTTTCTTTTATTCTATACTGGTTGTCAGCTTTGGTATTTATTGGAGTTTATTGTCTCTTATAGAATCTGGTTCTTCTGAGGCTTTTGACACTATTTCTGAACAACCTGAGCCTGCACAAGAAGTTTATTATTATCAAGGCAAGCATCCTCTTTGCACCATGTTGATCCCAAATTTTCTACAATAGCTTTTCTAAATACTGATGACATCATTTGCATGCTATTTTTCTGGAAATACAAATATGGACTGTATTAGTTAGTTATGACTTGAGTAACATTGTGGATTACCTTAATTATGACCATACACTCAACCCTAGAGTAGTACTGTATACTATAATACATATTTTCAGAATTTGCTTAGACATGCAGTCTAGATAAGATTTAGTGTTTGACAAGATTAACTTGTCAAACAGGGGAGCAACAAATAAATTTCAGTTACTTCAATTTTTTGTCCAGTTTTTTTAAATCAGAATTGCATTTTAAATTTAAATTGATCTGGACAAGAGGATGCTAGTGATGGTGCTTTTGTGCATGAGATTGGGAATTGTGGTGGACTTGTCTGGACCAATTAAGGACTAAACTCTGACTATTCAATTCAAGTCCCCCACGTACTTCCACATGCAGTGTATGGGCGTTGTCTGGTTAAGTAAAGGGTTAAGACTATTGGGTTGGAAACAGGGGAGTAAGGATATGTGTACTGATCTAGTATGGCATAGATGCTTTGGTCTATAGACTGCGTTTTATGCCATGTGAGCTTGTATGTCAATATCAGATGTTCTTATAAGGGTGAGGGCGTATATGTGCTCCGTCGCATGTACGTACCTTAAAGATGCCGATTGCAATCTACTATGGGTTGCGAACCCATCGCATTAGTTCTTATGGTTGGATCGGCATTCCTGACGCAACATGTGTGCCCCGGTTAGACAGATGCTATCAGACGTTGTTTAAGCGAGATCAGTTCATACATGGGTATCCAACTCAATAGTGTTAGCTTGTTGAAAAATACCAAATCTTAGTTTCCCCGGTCGGCATACCAAAGGAAGTATGTCATCATTCGGAAGCGTCCGAAGGCAACGGGCTGACTAAGTCGTGTGGGTAAAGATGTACACCCCTGCAGGGTATCAAACTGTTCGAATAGCCGTGTCCACGGTCATGGACGATAACTTGAGTTGATGTCACTGTATAGAAGTTTTGTTTTCAACTCATTGTTTGGGTTTTGTTTCACATGAGAGGATTCATGCATCGCATCATTTACAATTACTTCATTTACTTCTTGTTTTAGTCCAACATTGATTTATTAAATTGCTTTATCAAAACCTAGTTATTGTAGGTTAAGAAGTTGCTTTAGGCAAAATTTAACCATTATACCTTCTTTTGCAACCTTATGCATGTATAAATTCTACTCCTTTGCATAGGTTCTAATAAACACTTTCTTTTATTAGTTTGTGTAAGTCTTGCTGAGTACCTTCCGTACTCAAGGTGCTATAATCTATTGTTGCAGGTGAGGACGGTTATTTGTATGAAGTGCCCGTTAGCGCCGATCAGGGTGACGCTAACGAGTAAAGCTACTTCTTTCCTCCACGCAATCGCCTGCGGGTGGATGGGGCCATTGGTGGATTTTGCGCTTTATTTTGCTTCCGCTGTTACTCTTTGTAGTGACCAAATCACTTAATATTGTAGTACTCCAGCCGAATTGTAAACTTATGTTTAATTATGTAAATGTATGACTTGTATGTGTATGATGCAATGTTGTTTTAGGATATATGTGCAATGGTCACTGATCCTGGGAACCATTGTGAGACATATATCCGGGATACCTGAATATTGTATCTGTTACTTATTAAATGTATGCTTCTAGCATGATCTTTAATGAAGGAGCAGTACTGTTCCTTCATTAAGCGTTGTGCTATAGTGTAACTTTAATTAGGTACATTTCCAATATTCCGGGGCGTCCACAGCGTTGGTATCAGAGCATACGTTGCCTGTAGGTTAGAAGTAGCATGGCCGAAGCAATTAGAGAGTCTTCTGAGAAAATTATTTTCAAGCAGTAATATAATTTCGAAAGTTTAAGTATGACATCTTTTATTTCTTATCCTCCTTAATATCAATCCTTGTCCCAACTTTCTGTTGGCTTTTCCAAAGTGAATTGTTTCCTTATCTTGTCTTTTTGTCTATAGATGAGCGGGTGGTACTTTGTAAAGAATATGTAAGTTCGACCTTTGGTTTGTAATGTGACCTTTATGGCCAACTATTATGTGTGGCTGGAACCGAATCTCTTTTGCTGTATATATAAAGTTTGTGGTTTGGTGTGGATTTGAATGCACGACATAGCATAATGCATTATAAGTGTAGTGTTTGTTTCTTTCCTAATTTTTACCTTATTTGTGTTTGTCGAGTATATCCTTGTTATATTATTAACCATTGTGTGGTAACAGTATGACAGGACCCACTACTCGTGCGCAGACACAACAAGGGAAGGGTCTTTCAACTTTGGTGCCCCGTTCTCAGGGAGGGCAGACTGAACCATCCAGTTCTCATGGTCCTCAAGGTGGTCCCCAGGAAGAGGAGCTTCCTCCACCACCCTCTATGGCTGATGTGCTCATGCAAATTGAGCGCAATCGAATGGACCAGACGCGCATTTTGGAGCAAATTGCGCGCAACACTTCTTCCACTACTACCCCAGTCGTCAGAGCAGGAGGTCATCATGTGCAGGGGAGTCTTGCTGAATTTCAGCGGACTAACCCGCCGGTGTTCTCCAGCTCTCAAGATCCCATGGAAGTCGAGGACGCCTTGGACCATTGAGAAGAAGGCATTAATTGCTCAATGTTTCGAGAGGGAGAAAGTCCTTTTTGCCAGTTATCAGCTGGATGGGGCGGCTAGCATTTGGTGGGATAATCTTCTTGCCATTCAACCTGCTGGACACGTCCCTACTTGGGATGAGTTTGTGGAGGCCTTTCGTGAAGCTCATATTCTGGGAGTCATGATGATCAAGCAACAGGAATTTCTCGCTCTCAAGCAAGGGCGAAAGTGCGTGGATCGAGTATCTGCATGAGTTCAACTTCCTTGCGGATATGCTCGATGATGTTTCGATGACCTTCGTCGTCGAAACCGCTTCTGAATGGATATGCAAGAATTGCGGATGGTCAGTAGCTTTGCATGACTTTAGAAATTTCTCCCATCTGGTCAACAAAGCTATTGTGGCCGAGAGCAAGAGCAAGGCTTTGGAGGAGTCACACAAGCGACAGAGGACTTCTCAGTTTGTTCCTAGTGGCAGTTCGCCAAGGCCTCGCATGTGGTTGCCCCGACCTCCGCGGGCACCAGCTCCATTTTCACAGAGGTCGGCAGTGTTTGCACCTCGTCCATCTCCTCCCACTATTCAGCCGAGGCCTAGTGGAAACCGGCCACCGGCTGTCGTTACTGTTAGGCCGGGAGTCATATGCTATCATTGTGGGCGCCCAGGGCATTTCGCCAATCAGTGTTATGCCAAGGCGCAAGGGGTACCACCTATTCAACCTTCTCCAGCTATTGTTCGTCCTGCACCACCTTCCCCGACCGTGTTCAAGCCTGACCCCGTTCCAGTTCGAGGTCGCGTGAATCAGATTACTGCTGAGGAAGCAGTTGTCACTCCTGAAGTCGTCCTTCGTATGCTCCTGGTTAATTTCAGCACTGCCGCTGTTTTATTTGACTCTGGAGCATCTCATTCATTTGTTAGTTGGCAGTTTGCTACTCAACATCGGTTAATTGTGCATCATCTTCATCCACCCCATAGTATCCACTCACCTGGGTGTGAGGACCCGGAATATTTAACTAGTAACACTTAACCTCCAAATGGTTCTAGCATTACTAATTAAACATTCTAAGCCTCGATGGACATATGCTTCCCAGAATTGCAGCATATGCACATCATCACAAAATTACACATCATTTCCATACATCATACAATAACAAGTCTGGTAAAGGACATAGATAAAGTAAGTTATTACAAAAGAGCCGACCGACCAAATATAACATTATACAAGAATGACAGGGGAAGCAAAAGGTGCCATAAGATGGCTAGAACAAAAGTCGACCAGTTAGCCACACAACCCACAAGGCAACCGACCGGGCCACCAAGCTAGACGCCTCTCAGGCTACCACAGCACAACTCACAGAAGTGAGGCCCATCTGATGAGGACATCACTCCTTCGGATACACACACTACACAAAATCCTACGGATCCAGTTGCGAAACTACAAGGCCCTATGACAAGAGCTCGTGCACGTCACTTAAATTATGAGGTGAGCTCGTTTCTAGGTGCTAATAATTTATCTATGCAGAATGGTATACTACCTAATAATTGTGATCTGTTGTTACTTAGGAATAATGGATCCCCAAGGTCTACAACCAGGTCTACAAGCCCTACGACCAGTCCTGCCAGCGCTACGACCAAGTCTCAAGATCCTCGACTAGGTTCGCAGCGCTACGACCACATCTCAAGTCTACGACCAGGTCTACAAGCCCTACGACCAGTCCTGCCAGCGCTACGACCAAGTATCAAGATCCTCGACTAGGTTCGCCAGCGCTACGACCAGACCAGCCAGCGCTACGACCACATCTCAAGCTCCTCGACAAGGTTCGCCAGCACTACGACCAGACCAGTCAGCGCTACGACTAGGTCTCACGCTCTACGACCAGTCATTAGGTGCTGCGACACCGTTTTGGGCCTAATAGGGCCTTGTAAGCGTGTCGGGGTCAATGCCTTGGTTGTGTACGCCTCTCCCCATGGTCGCACAACCCTAGGTCAACCCCCTCACGTTACCCCCCCTATATATATATAGCAGCCGCCACAGTTTAGGGTTGGGTTTTTCTTAGATTATTCTGTCACTTTGCAGTTTTACTATTTATCAGTTTGAGGAACCCCACATTGTGAACTTCATTCATATTCGCAATACAATTCAGATTGCATTTTCCTTGTTCTTCTGAGTTGCTTCGATTGCTTGCAGGAACAATAACCCTCGTGGTAAGGTCGATCGCGTGCGAGCGTAGTTGATAACGACAGTCGTGCGGGTGTAGCGAATTGCGAGGTGACGATCTGCTGGTCGAAAGCCTCAAAGCGTCAACGTCCTCACGACGAAACCAATCGAACCTATCGGAAGATCGGGACACCGTGCCTCATCATTTGGTATCAGAGCCAAGGTTGCCCGTTAGGTAATCTCGTTTATCCCCTTTTGATAGTTGTTTTCCATCACCTATAGTCCAGAAAATTGCCCTACAAAAAGTTTTAGATCTTAGTCTTTCCGCTGTCCAAACCACGTTGTGCCTTTCGCAATTTTGTTTTCAGTATTCGCGTTGTTGAGTTCGAGTCCATCGTCGGTGTCTTTGTTGCTGGTCTAGTCGTCGTGATCTAGTTTCTAGCGTCGAGTCTTTGTTGTTTTGGTCATCGTGTATCTCGGCTTGTCCTTTGTTGCATTCGTTGCAATTAGGGTTTGTCTGCTATAGCCGAGAATTGAGTCACCCCCCCATCCGACCACTTACTCGTGACACCACCCCCATCCGACCACTTACTCGAGCCAACATTCCCATCCGACCACCTACTCTGATTCGACCATCCAGTCGGATTCGACCACATACATCGAGTTCGACCACCTACTCGAGTTTGACCACCTTCTCGGGTTCGACCACCTGCTCGAGTATTCACCCCCGGCAAGTCTATCTGTTTCTGGTTGCTCTCGGACACCCACACACTCATCATATCGTGTTCGACCCAACAAGGATCGAGAAGAAATCCCATAGCCGAAAAAGTTTTATTACCTTATTACCCCTGCTCTCCGGAAAAAGTTTGTGACCTATATCTATCCTTAGGCCTGAAAAAGGGTTTTGAAGAGTTGTGAGTCAAGGTCACTTGCGCAAAAAAAAAAAGAGGAATCCTAGGTTGGGTTTCGTCAGTCAAAAAAAGAAGAAGAAGAAAGAATCAAAAAAATAGAGAAAAGAAAAAGAGAATCAAAAAGAAAAAGAGACCCACGACCACCCTCAGTTGGTCTACGACAACCCACCAGAGCTCCACGACCACCCACAGAGATAACGATTGCTTTGCAACTTTGTTCTTTTGAGCTTGTATCTACCCTATCTTTCGGCTTGCTTGAGCTAGTGCTAGGAGCGCGTTTGGACCAGAAACTGTGACGAGTACTGTGGACTTTGATTTAACATTGCTAATCTGATTTCATTATTGCTGCTCTTTGCTACTAAACATTGCCTGTCCGAGCTCCACGTACTTTTGGCCCTCATATTTGGATCCTCGCATTCGCCTCCGCCGTAGTCATACATCCCACCCTCTCCGATCAGACCACCTGCTGCAATTTGGTAAGAAATTCATAAGAGCTTGGTAAGACGCTTGAGAGTGTGTGATTCCACCTTCCACCACCTAGTAGTTGGTAGGGATAATACATTTGTGTTGTCTTTTGTCTCCTACTAACAATGGCAGGTGAGGAATTGAATGCGCAAGATTGTGTTGTGAGGGAAGAGCTTACAAGGGTGTTGGATGAGCACCGTCATGCTATTAATGACGACATCAAAAGGAAGTTTGTAGAGACAAATGCTACACTACAACAGCTCAATGCTAGCATTGCAACACTCAATGCACGTATTGATGGTATGGCCAATCAACCGCCGAACAATAGTCGTGTGGATCCTCAAGGTGCAGTCCACGACCATGAGATCGACAACGATAATGAGATGCGCAACCGCGATGCCCTTGATGCACGACAACGGAACCGATTGAACTTCAACCGTCAAGGTATGAGAGGTAATAACTTTCCGCAACATAATGCACGTGATAATGATGATCCATATGCTAAAGTCAAGTTCATTATACCATCTTTTGCGGGTGCTTATGATGCTGAAGTATATTTAGATTGGGAGATGACGGTAGAACAGAAATTTAATGCTCACTTAGTTCCCGAAGTGCATAGAGTTAGGCAAGCTACAAGTGAATTTAAAAATTTTGCCATCATTTGGTGGAGTAGAGTATGCAATGATGGATTAGCGCCTACTACCTGGGATGCTTTAAAGGTTGCTATGCGTATCAAATTTATTCCACCCTCTTTTAAAAGGGACTTGCGTAAGAAATTGCAGCGCTTAAACCAAGGCAATAGATCTGTAGAAGAATATTATCAGGAGCTACAAATTAGTATGTTGCGTTGTGATATTATTGAGGATGAAGAGGCTGCTATGGCACGTTTTTATGGAGGACTAATACGTGAAATTCAGGACATAGTTGACTACAAAGAATATGATAGTGTTCCTAGATTGTTCCACCTTGCTTGTTTGGCGTAAAAGAATTGCGGGTCGGCGGCAGAGGCCAAGGAACCATTTTGGAAGCACGCCTACACCACGATCAACATCGAGGCACGTTAAAACAAGACAACCTTCAGCTACACGGTCTGCTGCCCTCCTCGAGTAGGCGCGTTCAAAGCACCTCGACACCAACACATGCACCCGAGGTAAACAAATCTACTAGTGTGCGGGCCCGACCAAGAGTTCTTCTTGGTTGCTTCCATAGGTCGTGACGATGGGATTATTTGCCATCGTTGCAAGGGAATGGGCCATGTCATGAGGGATCGCCAAGTCGCGAGCCTACCTTGCCACCAAGACGGAGGTTATGTAAGTGCTAGTGATATTGAGGATGAGTATGTGCTTGCAGCTAACATTGCAGTGGAGGAGATGAGACAGATGAGTGATGCTTGATGATGTGGAAGAACAAGTAGCTGCTGCTGACACGAGGACTCATGTTAGCCTTGTTGCAATGAGTCTTTGAGCGCACAACCGAGAGAGCGGAGCAAAATCAGCGGCACAACTTGTAACAGCCCCAAGTTTATAAACAGTAATAAAATGCTTTATGAACAGTAATGAGATACTGTTCATGGCATTACTGCTCATGTTTACACTTTGGGCGACATGTTACAAGTTAAAACCTTCCTTTGTAGTCAAAACCTAAAGAACCATTCAAAGTCTTAAAGGGATACAAGATAAAACTTGTATTATGACTGGGAAGTATTTTTATTAAAGCCTAGATAAATTATCTTGACTAAAAATATTTTTGTTGCATTTTTAGAAATTATTTGGGCTTAAAGAAAATTTATTGTCTTTAAATAAATATTTTCGGCTGAAATAAATATTTATGTATTTTACAAAGTGAAAATGCGGTTTATAAAATTTATCTGGGAAATATATCATCCCAGTAGCTTACAGATAAAAATTTCATGAATTTATGAATTTATTTGCTATTTTTAAAAGCCCAGTCAAACCTTTTACAAATTTGAATAGGATTGGGTCAACTAAACTGGTCTAAACCTAACCCTAGTACTGTAGCGACTCACACCTTCGTGGTTGGGTCCAACCCAGTCTATTTGGTCCGGCCCAGTCACGTTCCAACGCAAGCCCGAACTCCACGATTGATACAAGCCGTTGATCTTCAATCGAACGGGCGAAGCTATAACACTCCACGAGCTGTCCACGTATGCATTTTAATCTCTACCGTTGGATCTTGATCTAACGAGCGAGGTTAGTGTGTGCAATCGGACAACTCCGGATCCATGTTCAATCTCCACCGTTCGTTTCCAATCCAACCGTGGCGCCCTTTTCGTTTTAAACCTAAAGGCGCTTTTATCTCACCGTTAGATTCAAATCCTCGGCTTTTCCTTTCTCGCGTGTTATTAAAGCCCGCACTCCTGCGGACCGTTGGATCTTCATCGTGTGGCCCGATTAGTGTATGCATTCGGACGACTCGGATCCCGCTGTCGTGGCCGTCCATCCCCGATCTAACGGTATTGCTTATTTCAATTTGAAATCGAGGCGCGTTTATGCGGGCCTTTGGATTTCAATCCTCACGGCACTCCTTTTTGACCGTGGGCCTCTAAAGCCCAAAATCGGTGGATCGTTGGATTTCAATTATGCGGTCCATATGAGTGTATGCAATCGCACCATCCGGTTCAACTTTCCATCCCGACCGTAGAAATCAAATCCAACGGTGTTGCGCCATCGTATCTAAAGGAGGTGGCGTGTATTCTTTTAGTGGCGTTGGATTTCAATCCAACGTCCGATTTGAAAGTGGACCTCAATGATTCCTTTAAAGCTCCGCTTTAATCCCGATCGGTGGATCTAGATCGTGCGGTCCATATTAAATGATACCGATTCAAATCATTTAATCTCTCTATTTATCGTAGCGCCCATTTCCAATCGGACGGTGACATTTGTTTGAGCCTTCCGAGTCCGCAGTGCAGTGAGGATGACAATTGGGCCCACATGTCGATTGGCTCTTATCTTCTTCCCTCTCTCTCTCGTACAGATCTCTCTCAGAAAGAGAGGAGAGGATTTACCCCAAAGTTTTTGCAACTAATTTTTGGGATAATTAGCCTAAATGGACACCTCATCAACTCTAGATCATTCCCTTTTGCTCTGTAGCTCAACATCCATATATAAACCCTAGCCTTTTTGAGTCTGCACCATTGTTGACCAAGCGACTTATCCTCCATTGTTAGCCGGGAGTTCATGCTCTTGTTCCTTTGCTTATCCATCCTAAACTCGTTACACCTTGCAATAAAGATTGATTATCTTTTGTAGGTTAAATCAGAGTTTAATTCTCTGTTGTTCAGTATCGGGTTTTCAAAACCTTTGGCATTTTGCTTCTCCTGGTAAGCTAAAACCCTAGCTGTTAACATCTTGGGCATCTTAAGGACCTTAGAAGCTGCTGTGAATCATTCTCTTAAGCATCAGTAGCTTCAACTTGCTTTAAACTGAAAAGTCGATATTATACCTTTTCAGTCTTTCATGTCATTTTCAAGACCTAGGGTTCTTCCTGTCAACTTATCATCTTATTTAGGTTTTGACTAAACCCTAACAGCATGACAAGTTGATCTTTCAATTCTTGTCATCATCAATTTTAACTTCTAGTTGAGATCTGTCTCTGTTTCTTTTTGTCGGCTTAACCGACAAAAATGAATTTCTTCTTAGTTGATGTGATCTAACTAGTTAGGGTTAGACTAAGATTGGTTGGGATATTAATTACCCTAAAAGATCATGCTAAGATTCGTTTATGAACTTTTGCATGATCAATATTTCTTTTTCCGAAAGTTGCAATCTGTCCTGTTTTCAGCTCTTTTAAAATCTGAAAACTGGAACTTTGCATTAAAACCTAATTTCTTTCTTTTGAAAACAGTAGGTTATAAAATGGGTTATTATCACTATTAGGGTAAATATAACTTAAGCATGCTGTTAATCATGCATTTCTTTATTGATCATACAATTTCTGATAATTTATACTAGTTGTCGTTTTTGGTATTTATTGGATTTTATTGCTTCTTTTAGAAGCTGGTTCTACTGAAGCTTTTGATTATACTTCTGAACAACCTGAGCCTGCAACAGAAGTCTATTACTATCAAGGCAAGCATCCTCTTTGCACCATATTGAACCCAGATTTTGTACAATAGCTTTTACAAATCCAAATGATATCTGTGCATGCTATTTGTCCAAAATACAAAATGTGACTTGTAATAGCTAGTTATAACTTTGACATGGTGGATTACCTTAATTATGACCATACACTCAACTCTCTTCGTAGTCTTGTATACTATATGGTCTATTTTCGATTTGGCTTAGATATGCGATCTAGAGATTTTAGAGTTTGACAAGCATATCTTGTCAAACATGGGAATCACAACTGAACCCTTGTTATTTTAAACTCTTTGTCCAGTTTCTTTAAATCAGTCTTGTATTTGAAATTCAAATTGATCTGGACAAGAGGAAGCTAGTGATGGTGCTTTTGTGCACGAGATTGGGTTTTGTGGTGGACTTGTCCGGGTTGATTAAGGACCGAACTCTGACTATTCAGTTCAAGTCCCCCACGTACTTCCACATGCAGTGTATGGGCGCTGTTTGGTTAAGTAAAATGTTGAGACTATTGAGTTGGAAACAGGAGAGTAAGGATATGTGTATTGACCTTGTATGGCATAGATGCTTAGGTCTGAGGACTGCGTTTTATGCCATGTGAGCTTGTATGTCAGTATCAGATGTTCTTAGGAGGGTGAGGGCGTATATGTGCCTCGTCGCATATCGATACCTTAATGGTGCCGATAGCATTCTACTATGGGTAGGGAACCCAATTCGCTTTAAATTGTTTGGATCGGCATTCGACACAACATGTGTGCCCGTGGTTAGTAGGTGGTATAGCCTACACTAGTGGGATCGGTTCACACATGGGGTCCAACTCAATAGTGTTAGCTTGTTGAAAAATACCAAATCTTAGTTTCCCGTCGGCACACCAAAGGAAGTATGTCATCATTCGGAGGCATCCAAGGCAACGAGCTAGCTAAGTCATGTGGGTAAAGATGTACACCTGCAGGTATAAACTGTTCGAATAGCCGTGTCCACGGTCATGGACGATAACTTGAACTGATATCACTGTATAGAGATTTTGATTTCCAAAATGTGGTTTCGGTTTATTTTCGGTTTGCATGAGGAATCATGCAATGCATCTTTATTACAATTAATGTATTTACTTCTGTTTTACTTTATTTTTGATTTATTAAATTGCTTTATCAAAAGTTAGCCTTTGTAGGATAAGGTGTATCGCTTTATGCAAATTTGAACCTTTATACCTTCTGTTGTAACCTTATGCATGTAACAACTCTACTCCTTTGAATAGGATCTAATAACCACTTTCTTTTGTTAGTTTGTGTAAGACTTGCCGAGTACCTTTTGTACTCAAGGTGCTACCACCTATTGTTGCGGTGAGGATGGTTTTCTATGAAGTACCCGTTAGCGTCGATCGGGGGACGCTAACGAGTGACGCTATTTCTTTCCTCCACGCAATTGCTCGGGTGGATGAGGCCATTGGTGGACATTTTCCGTTTATTTTGCTTCCACAGATATCTTTGTTAAAGTGACCAAGTCACTTAATATTGTAGTACTAATAGAATGATGTAACCTTATGTTTAATTATATCAATGTATGACTGGTATGTGTTTGATGCAATGTTGATGAAGGATATATATGCAATGGTCGTTGATCCTGGGAACCATTGTGAATCATATATATCCGGGAATCCTGTTTACTGGATCTGTCATTTGTTAAATTTATATCTTTAGCATGGTTTTTAATAAAGAGGCAGTACTGTTCCTTCATTAACAATTGTGCTACACTATGAATTTAATTAGTAACATTTCCAATAACCGGGGGTCCTCACACAACTTGTTCCAATCCAGATTCCTCGTGAAGGAGAGAGCTTGCAGAGTCATCATTGATGGAGGGAGTTGCAACAACCTTGCAAGCTCCGAGATGGTCGAGAAGCTTGGTTTGACCACACAACCACACCCACGTCCCTACTACATCCAATGGTTCAATTCGTGTGGTAAGTTAAAGGTAAACAAAGTTGTGATAGTACAATTTTCAGCTGGTAATTACAAAGATAGTACCGACTTTGATGTAGTGCCTATGCAAGCATGCTCTTTGTTGCTCGGTAGGCCTTGGATATATGATAATGATGTTTTGCACCATGGTAGAGCTAATACCTACTCATTGTCACATAGGGGGTAAGAAGATTAAGTTGTTGCCTTTGACACCTGCTGAAATTGTGAAAGATGAAGTAGAGCGTGCTAGCAATGAAAGAAACACCAATGAACATAATTCTGAAAATCAGCAAGTAGCGAAACATGTTTACCCACCTAAAAAGGAGAAAGTGGCGCCTAGTTCCAAGGCCGAGGGAATTAAATTGAAAGGGTGTGTCATGCATGCCACTAAATCTGAGCTTGCTGAAATTTGTGATAATGAGCTGCTATGCTATGCTTTGATATGCAAAGATGCTTTATTTTCACTTGAAGATATATCTAGCTCTTTGCCCCCTGCTGTTGCTAATCTTTTGCAGGAGTATGTGGATGTATTTCCAGCTGATATACCCCCGGGGTTGCCCCCTATTCAAGGGATATAGCATCAAATTGATTTGATTCCGGGAGCGACTTTGCCAAACCGTGCTGCATATAGGACCAATCCAGAGGAGACTAAGGAAATTCAGCGACAAGTCCAAGATCTTTTGGACCGTGGGTACGTAAGAGAAAGCCTTAGTCCTTGTGCTGTTCCTGTTCTTTTGGTTCCTAAGAAAGATGGAACTTGGCGTATGTGTGTTGATTGTAGAGTCATTAATAATATTACCATAAGGTATCGTCATCCTATTCCTAGGCTAGACGACATGCTTGATGAGTTGAGTGGCGCTATTATTTTCACAAAGATTGACTTGCGAAGTGGCTAACACCAGATTAGAATGAAACTGGGAGATGAATGGAAAACTGCTTTTAAAACTAAGTTCGGACTATATGAATGGTTAGTGATGCCTTTTGGTCTAACTAATGCACCTAGTACCTTCATGCGATTAATGAACGAGGTTTTACGTCTTTTCATTGGGAAATTTGTGGTGGTTTATTTTGATGATATCTTGATTTATAGCAAGTCACATGAGCTACACTTGAATCATATACGTGCTGTTTTTAATGCCTTGAGAGATGCACGTTTGTTTGGTAACCTTGAGAAGTGCACCTTTTGCACCGATCGAGTTGTGTTTCTTGGTTATGTTGTGACACCATAGGGAATTGAGGTGGATGGGGCAAATACTGCAGCCATCCAAAGCTGGCCGACGCCCACTACTATTGTGAGGACCCCTGGGTATCGGAAATGTAATTAATTAAAATTATGCTGTAGCACAAACCTTAATTAAGGAACAGTGCTGCTCCTTCTTTAAGAATCATGCTAGAAACATAAGTTTAATAAATACCAGATCGAACACTCAGGTTTCCCGGATATATGTCTCACAATGGTTCCCAGGATCAATGACCATTGCACATATATCCTTCAACAACATTGCATCATACACATACAAGTCATACATTTACATAATTAAACATAAGTTTACAACTTTCGGTTTTAGTACTACATTATCAAGTGACTTGGTCACTACAAAAGTTTAACAGCGGAAGCATAATAAAAGATCAAAATCCACCAATGGCCCCATCCACCCGCAGGCGATTGCGTGGAGGAAAGAAGTAGCTTTACTCGTTAGCGTCACCCTGATCGGCGCTAACGGGTACTTCATAAAGATAACCATCCTCACCTGCAACAATAGGTGATAGCACCTTGAGTACGGAAGGTACTCAGCAAGTCTTACACAAACTAACAAAAGAAGGTGTTTATTAGATCTTATTCAAAGGAGTAGAATCTATACATGCATAAGGTTACAACAGGAAGGTATAAAGGTTCCGATTTGCATAAAGCAGTACATCTTAGCCTACAAAAGCTAAATTTTGATAAAGCCATTTAATAAATCAAAGTTAGATTAGAACAGTAAGAAAATGAAATAATGGTAAACAGTACAGCGCATGAATCTCTCATGCTAAGCCAAAACCGAAACCAGTTTTTAAAAACAAAACTTCTATACAGGTGACATCAACTCAAGTTATCGTCCATGACCGTGGACACGGCTATTCGAACAGTTTAATAACCCTGCAGGGGTGTACATCTTTACCCACATGACTTAGCTAGCCCGTTGCCTTCGGATGCCTCCGAATGATGACATACTTCCTTTGGTATGCCGACCGGGGAAACTAAGATTTCGTATTTTTCAACAAGCTAACACTATTGAGTTGGACCCCCATGTGTGAGCTGATCTCGCTTAAACAACGACTGATAGCATCTGCTTAACCGGGGCACACATGTTGCGTCAGTAATGCCGACCCAAACAATTAAATGCGAACTGGGCTCACTACCCATATTAGGATGCAATCGGCACCTTTAAGGTACGTACATGCGACGGAGCACATATACGCCCTCACCCTTCTAAGAATATCTGATACTGACATACAAGCTCACATGGCATACAACGCAGTCATAAGACCAAAGCATCTATGCCATATAAGATCAATACACATATCCTTACTTTCCTGTTTCCAACTCAATAGTCTTAACATTTTACTTAACCAAACAGCGCCCATACACTGGATGTGGAAGTACGTGGGGGACTTGAATTGAATAGTCAGAGTTCAGTCCTTAATTAACCCGGACAAGTCCACCACAATTCCCAATCTCGTGCACAAAAGCACCATCACTAGCGTCCTCTTGTCCAGATCAATTTAAATATAAACTTCATTTCTGACATAAGTAAACTGGACAAAAAGTTCAAAATAATAGAAATCCATTTGTGATTCCCATGTTTGACAAGATATGCTTGTCAAACTCTAAAGTTCTCTAGACTGCATGTCTAAGCCAAATCTGAAAATATATTATAGCATACAGTACTACGCTAAAGTTGAGTGTATGGTTATATTTAAGGTAATCCACCATGTTAGGTCATAACTAGCTACTAACAGATCACAATTTTGTATTTTCAGAAAAGTAGCATGCACAGATGTCACTGGATTTGGAAAAACTATTGTATAAAATTTGGGATCAACATGGTGCAAAGAGGATGCTTGCCTTGGTAATAATATATACATTGCGAGCTCAGTTGTTCAGAGAAAGATTCAAAAGCCTCAGAAGAACCAGATTCTATAAGAAGCAATAAAGTCCAATAAATACCAAAATCGACAATAAGCACAGAATGAAAGAAATCTGTATGATCCATATGAAAATGCATGCTTACAGTATGCTTAAGTTGTATCTACCCCAATAATAAAATAATAACCCATAATATCACTTACTGCTTTCAAATAACAGAGACTAGAGTTTAGGTTAAAGACTCAGTTTCCAGATTTTGAAAATACAGAAACAGGACAGATTACAGATTTTAGGAAAAAGGAAAATAGATCAAGTAAAGGTTCTAAAATAAAGCTTAGCCTGATCTATTAGGGTAGTTAATACCCCAAACTAACCTTAACCTAACCCTAATCGGTCAGATTACAAAGGCTAAAGAAAAACCTATATTGTCGGTTAAGCCGACAAAAGAAGACAGAGACAAATCTCTGCGATCAAGCTAAATAGATGATGTCAAGAATTAAAAGAACAACTTGTTATGCTACTAGGGTTTAGTTAAGACCTAACTAGGATGATAAGTTGACAGAAGAAACCCTAGTTCTTGAAAACGATATGAAAGACCGAAAAGTTAGAATAACAACTTTTCAGTTTAAAGCAAGTTGAAGCTACTGATGTACAAGTGAATGATCCATGTGAGCTACAAAGATACCTAGTGCACTTAAGATGTCTAAAACTAGGGATTTTAACTCACCAGGTTAAGAGAAACACCGAAAGTTGAGAAAATCGATTCTGCTCAACAGAGAGAAAGCCTTTGGGTTTAACCTACAAAAGATGTTAAAACCTTAGTCCAAGGTGAAACCAGTTCTTAAGATGGATAAGCAATGGACAGGAGCAAGGAACTCCACTCGACAGCAATGGAGGATGAAGAGCTCCTTCGGTCACACTGGTAACAGCAAAAAGCTAGGGTTTATATATAGATGTTGAGCTACAGGGCAAAGTGGAAGAGTCTAGAGTTGATGAGGTGTCCATTTAGGGCTAAACATCCAAAAATTAGTTGCATAATCTTTGGATAAATCCTCTCCTCTGCTCACAGAAATGGCGGCGACGCACAGAGGCAAGGAAGAAGACAAGAACCTTTTGACATGTGGGTCCCAATGTCAGCCACAGCTGTAACACCCCAACTCAGCACGAGCCTGGAATGCAACTACCCTAAGCTGAAATACTAAATTTCGGCAGAACCTCCTTTGCATACGAGGATACTGGAGGTTCCACACAACAAAAACACACAAGAATCATAAACTAGTCATGAAATCCAATTCTAAGATCTAAACATGAATCAACGATAATGAGCTAAGATAACAAATAACCATATGACTTAAAGTTCTCATCTATGTTCTCATTGATCATAAAGGTACCATCCATGACTAAATTTATTTATTACAAACCAAAAGATGACAAAAGAGAATCATTATTTCTTATAGTAATGAGTCTAATGTGAAGTGCATTATTCGAGTAGTGCTCATCTACTCCCTCCCAAGTGAACTTCATCAACGATCACCTAGAAATAAACAAACAAAGCAAGAGTGAGTCCATGACTCAGCAAGTACAATGATTAAGAAAAACATTCATTCATTGAAGATCAAACATAACATCATTGGGTTCGATCATAACACATTGGATTACTTATGAATACATGATATGAATGCTCAAATCAAGGAATGGACCGCACACACACGTATACCGGTATAGCCAGTGAACACCCGTCGGTGATCACTCAAGCCCGCATCTTAACAAAAATGCGGGGATCCACTTCCCGTATGAAGAACGTTTCATACGGGTGTTCAACATTGCCCATATTGGAATTAATGGGTCTTATCCAACCATCTTGGAATTGATGGTGGTTCTCATCCACTCCCGTGGACGTCAAATGTCAATGAATGCATGCAACAATTAAATGAAATATACCATAACATCACTTCTATTCATGAACTCAATGTATTGAACAAGGCATGAATAATTCATTTCACATGTCTCACAAAGTTACCAAAACAACTCATGCTAAAAACCACAATGCACAAACATCCAAATAAACATGGTACTTGCCTTCGCGTTGCGGCGTTATCCGCAACGGCGCTCTTATACCCAGTTTCGCGCCTAAACCAACAAAATAACTAAATAAGTATACATGATACCCAGCTCAACTAGTCGGTGTTCTATTTTACTTCTATTAGAGTCAATTAAATCCTATATCGCATAGACTGAAAAACAGCGAGTCTGTCCAATAAGAAAATCCTGGACAGCAACACGGGACTAACATAACTCACAGCCTGGAAGTCGAAAAATAGCAAACCCAATTTCTGTAGATTCTTAACTGGTCTAACTACAAAACTCTAGTTGACGCGACAAACCAATTTGGTCAAATTAATAGGCTAATAATTGTTTGAACATTCAGCACAGATTCAGCCTACCAAAATTCAGCAGAAATATTCAGTTGATCATAACTTCTGTGTTACAACTCCGAATTGAGCGTTCTTTACCAATCTGAAAAGGTTATCGAATTACCTACAATAACCTAGTTGGGTGAACTTTCAAATTCTTCCAACTTCTCTATCATAATATAGAAAATATACAGACAGATTAATCACGTCAGGTTTCTGGCAGCGACTGTTAAAACAGGCATATCTTTTGACCCATAACTCGGAATCAAGTAAACTCAGTGGCCATCTAAACCTGACAGGGGATACTTCAATTTTCTAGGAGACACCAAGTTCAAAATCTGTGAATAACAATTTCTTATACAATTTACAAATTGACTGCAGAATCTCGTCAGGATTCTGGACAGTCAAGACTAATTCTATCATAACTTTTGACTCGGACCTCGGATTTGAGTGAACTCGGCGGCCACTGAAACGTAAGAACAAGACCTAGATATCTCTAGGAGACCGAACCTTCAGATTCTGCCTAAAAATAACTGAAACAATCCCTCCAACATACAGGACAGAATCAGTCTTTACACGCAGCGAGTCTGCCTAGACAAAAATGAATCCAAATCGCTTCTACCATCAAACAAAACAATGAGATTCGGCATCGTTACCCTTGCTGCAACCAGGGAGTAGGTAGACGAATCACGGAGAAGACGATCTCCCTCCTTCTCACCTCTTTTGCCCCAAACAAATTGCTGTCCTCCTCAACTCCTTGCGCAACCGGCGGCGGGAGAAGGTCCGAAGGCCGGATGGGGAGGCAAACCAGCAGGGGCCAGCACCCGGGGAGGTTGGGGGCGGCACCTAGGGGCAGGGGTGTGAGGGAGGAGAGAGGAGGAAGGGAGGGGGTGGCGGCCAAAGGGGGAGGTGGGGGGTTCGGCCAAGGGGAGGAAAAGGGGGCTGGTTAGGGTTTAGAGGGGGAGGGGGCGCATGGGCCTAGGCCCATGGCCGGCCAAGGGGGTGGGAAGGCTTCCCAGAGGCCCACGACCCTAAAAACTCCGAAAACTGAGAGTTTTAAGCTTTCCGGAGTTCCCCGATTAAATTCTTTCTTTCCCGACTAAAAACAGGGTATGACATTCTATCCCCCTTAACAGAATTCGACCCCGAATTCTACTCACGCCACGGACACAAGAGCAGAAGTCTAAGGAATTGAAAACAAAATTTAATACGTACCAAAGAACAAATAGGTGCGATAATGCTCGCGCATGCAGATTCCGCTTCCCAAGTGGCTTCTTTCTCCGATTGATGAGACCAAAGAATCTTGACATACTTCAGGGTTTTATTCCTCAAAACCCGCTCTGATTTGTCCAGAATTTTTACTGGTCGGGACTCAAAAGTAAGGTCCTGTTCAATGCTCAACGGCTCCATTGGAATTGCATGCTCAGGGTCAAATAAGAACTTCCTCAACATGGACACATGAAACACATTATGAATCCCTCTCATAGACTCTGGAAGATCCAAACGGTAAGCCAAATTTCCAACTCTTGCCTGGCCGAAACGGTCCGATGTACCTTGGGCTAAGCTTTCCTTTAGTACCGAAACGTACTACGCCTTTGGTAGGCGATACTCTCAGAAGGACCTCGTCACCCACATTGAACTCCAATTCTCGCCTCCTGACATCTGCGTAGCTTTTCTGTCGGCTCTGAGCAGCTAACAAGTTCCTTCTAACTTCGGCCACTCTAGCCACAGTTTGCTGAACCCATTCTGGACCCAAAACTGTCCTCTCTCCCACTGCATCCCAACACAACGGAGATCTGCATTTCCGCCCATAAAGGACTTCAAATGGTGCAGCTCGAATACTGGAGTGATAACTATTATTATAGGCGAACTCTGCCAAAGCCAGGTGATCTTCCCAACCACCCTTCCAGGATAAAACACAACACCTGAGCATATCTTCTAAGGTTTGAATTATGCGCTCGGTGACCATCCATGCGAGGGTGGAATGCAGTTACTAAGACGGAGTTGCGTGCCCAAATCACTCTGCAAACTCTCCCAAAACTTGGAAACAAATTTGGCATCTCGGTCGGAAACAATAGTCTTTGGCACCCGTGCAACCGTACTATCTCTCGCACATAAAGTGGAGCCAAATCGCTCGCAGGTGGTGGTTCGAATAGGAATGAAATGTGCGGACTTCTTGAACCGATCCACTATCACCCATATAGCATCCTTCCTCGCTGAGTGCGAGGTAAACCAACCACAAAATCCATGGAGATGTCATCCCATGGCCACACCGGAACCTCTAAAGGTTGCAACAATCCTGCCGGTCGCTTATGTTCAGCCTTAACCCGCTGGCAGATCCCACACGAGGCCACATACTGCGCAATATCGACTTTCATTCTCTTCCACCAGAAATTCTTCTTCAAATCTTTGTACATTTTGGTCTCACCTGGATGTACAGTATACGGGGTACGGTGGGCTTCCTTTAGAATCTCATCTTTAATCTGTGCCTCCTGTGGCACACAAAGGCGACCTTTAAATCGCAAAGTACCAGAATCATCTATACCAAAATGGCCTTGCTTGCCTTCATCTAGGCGCTTCCTCACCCGTTGGAGCATTTGATCATCTTTGTTGTGCTTCCCGTACTCGTTCTGGAATGGCTGACTCAAGAAGCAAACGGGTCTCGGTCTCGGCGGTACCCGCAAAGCAAAAAGATATATCCATACGCTCAAAATCAGCGATGAGACAACTGAGGGTAGGAGGTGTCGCCTTGCGACTCAGGGCATCGGCTACAACATTTGCCTTGCCCGGATGATACTGAATGGTGAGATCATAGTCCTTTATCAACTCCAACCATCTCCTCTGCCTCAGGTTTAAATCTTTCTGAGTAAAGATGTATTTCAGACTCTTGTGATCAGTGAAAATGTCACAAGATTCGCCATACAAATAATGGCGCCAGATCTTTAAAGCCAGTACTACTGCTGCAAGCTCTAGGTCATGAGTAGGATAGTTCTGTTCATGTTTCTTCAGCTGCCGAGACGCATAGGCAATCACCTTACCATCCTGCATAAGTACACAACCCAGCCCAACTCTAGACGCATCTGAATAAATAGTGAACCGCTTCCCTGGTTCTGGAAGGGTGAGAATTGGGGCGGTCACCAATCTATCCTTCAAAGTACAGAAGCTTCGTTCACACGCATCCGTCCACTGAAACTTGACACCTTTCTGTGTCAACTGAGACATTGGTCTAGCAATGGTAGAGAAACTCTCCACGAAACGCCGGTAGTAACCAGCCAAACCCAGAAAACTCCTCACTTCTTTTACATTGGTTGGTCTCTTCCATTCCACCACTGTTGAAATCTTACTTGGATCGACAGAAATGCCCTCTTGATTGATTACATGGCCCAGAAACCCAACTTCAGAAATCCAGAATTCACATTTCTTCAATTTGGCATAGAATTGGTTCACTCTCAAGGTCTCCAGTACCAACCTCAAATGTTGAGCATGGTCCTCTTCCGTTTTGGAATAAATCAAGATGTCGTCAATAAATACTACGACGAAATCATCAAGATAAGGGTGCAACATACTATTCATGGCTTCCATGAAAATCTGCAGAGCATTAGTTAGTCCAAATGACATAACCTTATACTCATAATGACCATACCTTGTAGAGAAAGTCGTCTTCTCAATATCTTGCTCGCGAACTCGAATCGATTATAACTTTGATGAAGGTCAATCTTGGAAAATATTTTAGCTCCTTCAACCGATCAAAGAGATCTTCAATACGGGCAACGGATATTTATTCTTCTGATTGCTTGATTAAGAGCCCGTAGTCCACACACATACGCCAACTACCGTCCTTCTTCTTAGTGAATGCGAGCAGAGCTCCCACGGCGATACACTACGCGAATCATACCTTTGGATAGCAAATCATTCAGCTTGCTTTTTCAACTCCTCTGGAATGGTCGTGCCAAGCGGTATGGAGACATCGAAATAGGTCGGGTTCCCGGAACAAGATCTATCCGGAATTCCACTTCACGTTCTGGAGGCATACCAGGAAGCTCCACAGGAAACACGTCAGGAAATTCATTCACCACCAGAATATCTTCAATACGAAGTGGAGATTCAGACTTCTCGCTAAGAGACCAAAGCAACCCAATGTTCGAGGCTCGACGACTAGGAAACAGACTAGCCAACACACACAGGGAATCAAACGGCGCACTGCCCTGAAACACTAGTTCCTCTCCCGACGGAGCCTGCAAAGTCACCGTCTTCCAAAAACAACAAATCTTGGCACGGTAAAAGAATAGCCAATCCATACCCAAGATAACATCAAAAGGTGATAACTGAATCACCATGAGATTGGCAATGAAATTTTCATCTTCTATAGTGATAGTACAGCCAGGACAAACTGTAGAGCTAGAAATAAGACCTCCCGGGGAACTGACCACCACAGATTCAGAAATAGATTGCACACTCAAACCCGCCCGTTTAACAAAATCTAAGGACACAAAAGAATAAGTAGCCCCTGAATCAAACAGAACGAAAGCCTCATGTGAATCAACTAATAAAGTACTGTCACCACATCGTATGCCCACGGTGTCGAGGGTGGGCATGGCGTAGACTCCCAAAGGTGCCGGAGCAGAGGACGCACCAACACTCTGAGAGGGAGGGGCAGGAACTGCAGCAGGTGAGAACGAGGGCGGAGCAGATGGAGCAGGGTTCCAGAAGAACCCGGTCGGAGGCGCAGAGCCGACACTGCCGGTGGAACCCATCCCGGAGAAATGTGGCACAAAGGTGCAACAGTGTCTGCGAGAGCTCAGGAGTACTAGAGGACGACGCTGCTGAACCGCTTCCCACTTGATGATACTTGTAGGATTCGCACAAACAGAAAGCTTGTGGCCCTCTCGACCACACTGACGACAAGTCCCTCTGAAAGAACATTCGACGCACGATGCCCCTCTTCACACTTAAAACATTTCATACCTTGACTCGAATCAGGCGGATCGAGGTGTGGAAGAAGAAAACGTGGCGCCAAGAAAAGATCGCCTCTTTGAGCCGGACGAGATGGGCGGCTCCCCTGAAACCTCTTGGAAGTAGGCCGCTGAGAGGACCCACCTCCACCAACAAAACTCCTCTTCTGGCCACCACCAGAACCACCAGCAGTAGTGCCACCAGTGCTTGCCTCTGCGAAGGAGAATTCCTCTCTGCTCTATCCTCTAGCTGCTCAACCACGTCTGAAATCACGCAAACCGAGGCTCCCAAGATCTAACGATACTCTGAAGGAGACCCCGTGAAACCTCTTAGCCTTCTCCAAGTCATCACTGGCCACAGCTGGTACAAAGCGTACCAGATTGTTGAACTCCATCTCGTACTCAGATACTGACCTATTGCCTTGAGTCAACACTAGCAATGACTGCTCCATCCTCTCAATAAAAGAATCCGGATAATACTTGGCTCTGAACTGTGCCACAAAAACTTCCCAAGTAACTGGTCCCTGCACTGGGGTCCTAGCAGACAGAACCCCTTCCCACCAGATATCGGCTTGACCCTTCAGTTGAAAGGCCACAAAACGAACCCTTTGCGCCGAGTTCATCTCCAATGCCTCGAACTGACGCTCCATGTACCGGAGCCAATCTGCTGCCTGAACTGGGGTACCCGCCCCATCAAACGTGTCCAGCCGAAGCGTCATCCACTCACGAAGGCTCATCCTAGTCTCCGGTGGAACTGCGGCAACAACCGGACCTGCCATGGCGACAGCAGCAGCATCCACGACAGTCGCAGGAGCAACAGGAGCAGCAGGATAAGCTGCCTGCACCTGCCGACGGAGCTGCTCGTTCTCCCTTTGAAGATTCTGAATAATCGCCGACACCGCCTGAGCATCAGCGGCCGGCGCAGCTTGAGCTTCCACAGCTGGTTGGGCAGCTGAGGCAACCTCCTCATTAACCCCACGGCCTCTTCTGCGGGCGTTGCGGCTCGCGGACCACGTCCACGCATCGCGACCACGGATGGCGGGCGCCACGGCCTCTACCTCTCGCCATCTAAGGACAACACAACGAACAAAGACCAAATCGAACAACAGTTGCACAACAAATAAATCATAACAACAAGAAAATTTGCGGAAACAACGAATTGCCCAACCCAACCTACTGTGCACAGTGTGTCAATTTAATAATTTTATTTTAACCACGGACCTAAAGCCCGCTCTGATACCAACTGTAACACCCCAACTCAGCACGAGCCTGGAATGCAACTACCCTAAGCTGAAATACTAAATTTCGGCAGAACCTCCTTTGCATACGAGGATACTGGAGGTTCCACACAACAAAAACACACAAGAATCATAAACTAGTCATGAAATCCAATTCTAAGATCTAAACATGAATCAACGATAATGAGCTAAGATAACAAATAACCATATGACTTAAAGTTCTCATCTATGTTCTCATTGATCATAAAGGTACCATCCATGACTAAATTTATTTATTACAAACCAAAAGATGACAAAAGAGAATCATTATTTCTTATAGTAATGAGTCTAATGTGAAGTGCATTATTCGAGTAGTGCTCATCTACTCCCTCCCAAGTGAACTTCATCAACGATCACCTAGAAATAAACAAACAAAGCAAGAGTGAGTCCATGACTCAGCAAGTACAATGATTAAGAAAAACATTCATTCATTGAAGATCAAACATAACATCATTGGGTTCGATCATAACACATTGGATTACTTATGAATACATGATATGAATGCTCAAATCAAGGAATGGACTGCACACACGCCAGATATCGGTATAGCCGGTGAACACCGTCGGTGATCACTCAAGCCCGCATCTTAACAAAAATGCGGATCCACTTCCGTATGAAGAACGTTTCATACGGGTGTCCAACATTGCCCATATTGGAATTAATGGGTCTTATCCAACCATCTTGGAATTGATGGTGGTTCTCATCCACTCCGTGGACGTCAAATGTCAATGAATGCATGCAACAATTAAATGAAATATACCATAACATCACTTCTATTCATGAACTCAATGTATTGAACAAGGCATGAATAATTCATTTCACATGTCTCACAGTTACCAAAACAACTCATGCTAAAAACCACAATGCACAAACATCCAAATAAACATGGTACTTGCCTTCGCGTTGCGGCGTTATCCGCAACGAAGCGCTCTTATACCAAGTTTCGCGCCTAAACCAACGAAATAACTAAATAAGTATACATGATACCCAGCTCAACTAGTCGGTGTTCTATTTTACTTCTATTAGAGTCAATTAAATCCTATATCGCATAGACTGAAAAACAGCGGAGTCTGTCAATAAGAAAATCCTGGACAGCAACACGGGACTAACATAACTCACAGCCTGGAAGTCGAAAAATAGCAAACCCAATTTCTGTAGATTCTTAACTGGTCTAACTACAAAACTCTAGTTGACGCGACAAACCAATTTGGTCAAATTAATAGGCTAATAATTGTTTGAACATTCAGCACAGATTCAGCCTACCAAAATTCAGCAGAAATATTCAGTTGATCATAACTTCTGTGTTACAACTCCGAATTGAGCGTTCTTTACCAATCTGAAAAGGTTATCGAATTACCTACAATAACCTAGTTGGGTGAACTTTCAAATTCTTCCAACTTCTCTATCATAATATAGAAAATATACAGACAGATTAATCACGTCAGGTTTCTGGCAGCGACTGTTAAAACAGACATATCTTTTGACCCATAACTCGGAATCAAGTAAACTCAGTGGCCATCTAAACCTGACAGGGGATACTTCAATTTTCTAGGAGACACCAAGTTCAAAATCTGTGAATAACAATTTCTTATACAATTTACAAATTGACTGCAGAATCTCGTCAGGATTCTGGACAGTCAAGACTAATTCTATCATAACTTTTGACTCGGACCTCGGATTTGAGTGAACTCGGCGGCCACTGAAACGTAAGAACAAGACCTAGATATCTCTAGGAGACCGAACCTTCAGATTCTGCCTAAAAATAACTGAAACAATCCTCCAACATACAGGACAGAATCAGTCTTTACACGCAGCGAGTCTGCCTAGACAAAAATGAATCCAAATCGCTTCTACCATCAAACAAAACAATGAGATTCGCATCGTTACCCTTGCTGCAACCAGGGGTAGGTAGGCGAATCACGGAGAAGACGATCTCCCTCCTTCTCACCTCTTTTGCCCCAAACAAATTGCTGTCCTCCTCAACTCCTTGCGCAACCGGCGGCGGGAGAAGGTCCGAAGGCCGGATGGGGAGGCAAACCAGCAGGGGCCAGCACCCGGGGAGGTTGGGGGCGGCACCTAGGGGCAGAGGTGTGAGGAGAGAGAGGAGGAAGGGAGGGGGCGGCGGCAAAGGGGAGGTGGGGTTCGGCCAAGGGGAGGAAAAGGGGCTGGTTAGGGTTTAGAGGGGAGGGGCGCATGGGCCTAGGCCCATGGCCGGCCAAGGGGTGGGAAGGCTTCCCGAGGCCCACGACCCTAAAAACTCCAGCGAGAGTTTTAAGCTTTCCGGAGTTCCCCGATTAAATTCTTTCTTTCCCGACTAAAAACAGGGTATGACAATAGCCGCGCGCGCCTCCTAAATCGCGAAAGAACAACAACTCGAATGAAGGATGGAGATTAAAAAGGGACCCTACGGGATTTCGGGAGTTCACATTCACATAGGGGCGTTGCATTGAAATCCAACGATCCATCGCAAAGAATACAAGTCGCCCTTAAACGGGAGGACGCGGCACCGTTCGATTGAATTTCTACGGTCGAGATTAACGCGGGATCCGGATGGTCCGAATGCATACACAATCTGGGCCCTTCGATTAGGATCCAACGGTCCACCAAATTTGGGCCTTAACCACACGCGGTCGAAATGGAACGCTGTGGGATTTGAATCCGACGGCCCAAAGAAAAGCGCGCCTTTAAGTTCAAAAAGAAAAGGGCGGCGCTGTTGGATCGAGAATGGACGGTGGAGATCATAAGGGGCTCCGGAGTCGTCTGAATGCATACACCACTCATGACCGTCCGATTAAGATCCAACGGTGGGGAGGGTGGCGCACACGTGGACAGCTCGCATGACGT
Source organism: Ampelocalamus luodianensis (assembly GCA_036346255.1). Classification (NCBI taxonomy): domain Eukaryota; kingdom Viridiplantae; phylum Streptophyta; class Magnoliopsida; order Poales; family Poaceae; genus Ampelocalamus; species Ampelocalamus luodianensis. Next base: position 29,779,717 of record CM070637.1, read on the forward strand.
CGCAGCCTCGCCCGTTCGATTGAAGATCGACGGCTCAGAGTGCGCGAGGGGGTTGGGATCGCGCCCGAGCGTGACTGAGCCGGACCAAAATGAAAGGGTTAGACCCAACCCTATGGGTCCGAGTCGCTACAGTGTTAAGGTTTAGGTTTAGACCAAATTGTTGACCAAAATCTAAACTCAAGCTTTGAAAGTTTGACTGGGCGTTTAAAAGTAGTAAATAAATTTGTAAAATAATGAAATTTTTCTAGGGGGCTACTGGGATGATATATTTCCCAAATAAATTTCTAAAATCACGGTTTCACTTTGTAAAATACATAAATAAATATCTGGGCCCGAATATGCTTATTTAAAAGCAATTGTTTTTCTTACAGCCAAAATAATTTCTAAAAATTCCACAAGATTATTTCTGGGCAAGATAATTTATCTAAACCTTAATGAAAACACTTCCCAGTCACAACACAAGCATTAACTTGTGTTTTCTTTGAAGCCTTGAATAGGTTTTGGATTTTGGCTAGAAAAGGAAAGTTTTAATTTGTAACAATAACCCAAATTACTAAATATAAACAGTAATGCTATGAACAGTATTCCATTACTGTTCCTAAAGCAGATTATTACTGTTTATAAACTTGGGGCTGTTACAACTGTGTCACAGGTGCGGAGCTTCCATGGACTTGCTGGATTCTATCGACGTTTTGTGCGGGATTTCAGCACCATTGCTGCACCATTGAATGGATTGACAAAGAAAGGAGTGCCATTCCAATGGGGACCTGCGCAAGAGAAGGCATTCCACTTATTGGAAGAGAAGCTCACCCAAGCACCCCTACTCCAACTCCCTGATTTTGGTAAGACTTTTGAGATTGAATGTGATGCTAGCGGGATTGGGATAGGTGGTGTATTGATTCAAGAAGGTAAACCAGTTGCATATTTCAGTGAGAAAGTAAATGGGCCTAGTCTGAATTATTCTACCTATGACAAAGAACTGTATGCTTTACTTCGTGTGCTTCAAACTTGGCAACATTATCTATGGCCCAAAGAATTTGTTATACATTCAGATCATGAATCGCTAAAACATATTAGAAGCCAAGCTAACCTAAATAAACGACATGCTAAATGGGTAGAATTTATTGAGTCGTTTCCATATGTCATAAAGCATAAGAAAGGTAAGGACAATGTGATTGCTGATGCGCTTTCTAGACGTTATACCATATTATCTCAACTTGACCATAAGATTTTTGGTTTAGAGGCCATTAAGGATGTAACACCCTAACTCTCAAAGAGCCTGGAATGCTACTGGAATTAAACTATTCTAGCACAAATACAAATTTTCGGCAGAGTCACCTTTGTTTAATCAGCTAAACTGAGAGTTCAATACGATCACATGGCATAAACAAAATTCTCATAATCAAATTATCCCAAACATGCATGATTATCAAATGAACCAACCAAGGCTAGCAACCTCATTATTACAACTAAACAGTTAATTCAACCACACCATCCATGGGTGTTAATCAACGATTTATTTAATTCTAAATTGGGACTAAGCGACAACGCCTTAAGAGTGTGATATAGTGAGTGCATCCAACATCTACTCCCTCCCATGCATGTCGTTCCTGCCTCTGGTACTTAAAACACATTAAAGCAAGGGTGAGCCTAAAGACTTAGCAAGTATCAACAAAGCCATAAACAAGAACACAAACACAGCATCGATGATCCTCAATTAACATCACACTAAACATAGCCACTTAACTCATGATATGCAACCAATGCAATGCTCCTTTGAACTTTATCTCTTTCGCATTTTACCGTGTCATGGGGTATACAACCGTCATTGTATACCCTTGCACGTGCCCTCGGCACGGGGACCAATAACCTATACACCACATGTATAGGGACCTTTGCCCATCATCTTAATGATGGGGACCTCTTTGTTCATTAGCCCACATTCCGCGAATGTGGGGACCTCAAGCCCGTCATCTACATGATGGGGACCTCAACTGTATGTGCTTGGTCACCACGTGACCAAGGCACCTGTATGCTCTCACCATGCATATGCACCATGATAACATTTTCATATGCCGGAATACAACATATTCTCATTGGCACGGAAGCAATAACAACATGCGGAAGAACTTTTAACCATAACTAGCAGTCATCAAGATAAATAGTAACTCATCTCATAAACAGGCATGCATGGCTATACGATCAAGATACACCACAATCACATCATGCAAGCATACATATATTATAGCCCGAATATTTGCCTCAACCGTGCGAGAACGGTGGACGCGATGAGGGTGCTGCCCCTGGGACCACGCTCCCACCTGAATATTAAGATAACCCAATCTAAGACCAACATACTGAACCAAGAGCAAAAGAACAACACAAATGAACTTGCTAAACCCCCCAAGTGTTTCCCAACTTCCAATTTCTAACGATTGGTTTGGCGCACCCTGTGAACAGTCAATTTATAAAATACATAACTTTCTGCTCAGGCGTCCAAATAAGATGTTCTTGGACTTTCTGAAAAGGTAATTAAATTATCTAAATAAACCTAGTTGGGGAGCCCTTCTGATTCTGCACTTAACTGCCCCTAGCAAATCAATCTTTCAGACATCAGAATTCACGTCGGGTTCTCTGGACAGTACGCTAAAACCACCATAACTTTTGCTACGAAAGTCCAAATCTTGCGTTCTTTATCTCTATGAAAAGGTATGGAAATTACCTACATTTTTTGTTATATTGAGATCCTCTGATTTCGTTTTAACTAACAGTTTAACTCAGTTTTCTACAGACTGTCAGGATGTTGACAGATTAACCAGACAGCGACACTAAACAATTCATAACTTTCTAACCGTTAATCGGATTTGGGCGTTCTTGGCGGCCATTGAAATCTAAGAACAAGACCTACATAACTCTAGGAGATCAAAACTCCTAATTCGGCCTCTAAACACATGAAACTGACCGCGTAATAATATGGACAGAACGCGATCTATTAAACTGACGCAAATCAATCTACCAAACAACATCAACCGCAACTACTGCGCATCAACCAACGAAGAACACACGACGTTACCCTTGTAGAATCGCAGCAAGATGATGAACTCTCCCCGCGAAGTTGATCTGCTCTCCTTTCTTCACTTGATCGGCAGTAGGGAGCACCGACGGCGAGGAAGGGAGGCACCAATGGAGGGGGGCACCACCATGGAGGAGAGGTGTGCTACAGGAGCCATGCTACAGTGCAGCGGCACTGTAGCTACAGTGCATATAGGGTTTTCCCTTTCCTTTTATTGGTGGCCGACCCCTCATGGGCCTCCTGGGCCAAGGCCCGAGGCCCAAGTTGCCGAAAAACTGCAGAAACCCCCCTTTTTATGTTTAATTTCTCTTTTGAACCCTTTCTTTCGTAGAATAAATCGGAGTATTACATTAAAACCCCTCTTTCTCTTGTTCAATCGCTTTGCTAAAAGAAATATTCTCCCAATTTTAATTATTCTCTCCCGATTTAATTATTCTCTCCCGATTTAATTTTTGGGGTATTACAAAGGAGTTATATGCTACTGATTTGGACTTTAAAGAAGTGCTTGAGCTTTGTAAAGGAGGGAGAACATGGAATAAATATGTGATAATTGATGATTTGATCTATCGTGCTAACAAGCTATGCATTCCAGCTAGCTCTGTTCGTCTTTTGTTGTTGCGGGAGGCGCATGGAGGAGGTTTGATGGCGCATTTTGGAGCAAAGAAGACAGAAGATGTGCTGGCCGCCCACTTCTTTTGGCCAAAGATGAGGCGCGATGTTGAGCGCTACGTGGCTCGCTGCACTACATGCAACAAAGCTAAGTCCGTCTCAATCCACATGGACTTTATATGCCTCTCCTATTCCTAGCGCCCCTTGGGAGGATATTTCTATGGATTTTGTTTTAGGATTGCCAAGGACAAAGAGGGGAGAGCAGTATATTTGTAGTAGTGGATCGATTTTCTAAAATGGCACATTTTATACCTTGTCACAAGAGCGATGATGCTACAAACATAGCTGATTTATTTTTTCGAGAAATCATTCGCTTACATGGAGTGCCCAATACTATTGTCTCGGATCGCGACACAAAATTTTTGAACCACTTTTGGAGATCACTTTGGAACAAATTGGGGACAAAGCTGCTGTTTTCTACTACGTGCCATCCCCAAACTGATGGACAAACGGAGGTTGTCAACCGCACGTTATCCACCATGTTGCGGGCTGTTTTAAAGAACAATTTGAAGATGTGGGAAGAGTGTTTACCGCACATTGAGTTTGCTTACAATAGGTCGGTACACTCCACCACCAAGATAAGTCCGTTTCAAGTAGTGTATGGTTTCAACCCCCGTGCTCCTATTGATTTACTACCTTTGCCTACCTCTGAACACATTAATTTAGATGCTAAGAAGCGTGCTGAATTTGTTCTTAAGTTGCATGAAACAACTAAAGAAAATATAGAGCGTATGGTGAAAAGTATAGGGTTCTTTGGAAGTAAAGGTAGGAAAGAAATAAAATTTGCACAGGGTGATTTAGTTTGGGTGCATTTGAGGAAAGACAGGTTTCCAGAGTTAAGAAAATCAAAATTGATGCCTAGAGCTGATGGGCCATTTAAGATAATTAAGAAGATAAATGACGATGCCTATCAATTGGAGCTACCTGCAGATTTTGGGGTTAGCCCCACATTTAACATTTCAGATTTGAAGCCATACGTGGGAGAAGCAGATGAGTTTGAGTCGAGGACGACTCCAATTCAAGAGGGGGAGGATGATGAGGACATCACTCCTTTAGATACACACATACACAAAATCCTACGGATCCAGTTGCGAAACTACAAGGCCCTATGACAAGAGCTCGTGCACGTCACTTAAATTATGAGGTGAGCTCATTTCTAGGTGCTAATAATTTATCTATGCAGAATGGTATACTACCTAATAATTGTGATCTGTTGTTACTTAGGAATAATGGATCCCCAAGGTCTACGACCAAGTCTACAAGCCCTACGACCAGTCCTGCCAGCGCTACGACCAAGTCTCAAGATCCTCGACTAGGTTCGCCAGCGCTACGACCACATCTCAAGTCTACGACCAGGTCTACAAGCCCTACGACTAGTCTTGCCAGCGCTACGACCAAGTCTCAAGATCCTCGACTAGGTTCGCCAGCGCTACGACCAGACCAGCCAGCGCTACAACCACATCTCAAGCAACTCGACAAGGTTCGCCAGCACTACGACCAGACCAGTCAGCGCTACGACTAGGTCTCACGCTCTACGACCAGTCATTAGGTGCTGCGACACCGTTTTGGGCCTAATAGGGCCTTGTAAGCATGTCGGGGTCAATGCCTAGGTTGTGTACGCCTTTCCCCATGGTCGCACAACCCTAGGTCAACCCTCTCACGTTACCCCCCTATATATATTGTAACAGCCCCAAGTTTATAAACAGTAATAAAATGCTTTATGAACAGTAATGAGATACTGTTCATAGCATTACTGTTCATGTTTACACTTTTGGCAGCATGTTACAAGTTAAAAACCTTCCTTTTTAGCCAAAACCCTAAAGAACCATTTGAAGTCTTAAAGGAATACAAGATAAAACTTGTATTATGACTGGGAAGTATTTTTATTAAAGCCTAGATAAATTATCTTGGCTAAAAATATTTTTGTTGCATTTTTAGAAATTATTTGGGCTTAAAGGAAAATTTATTGTCTTTAAATAAATATTTTCGGCCTGGAATCAATATTTATGTATTTTACAAAGTGAAAATGTGGTTTATAAAATTTATCTGGGAAATATATCATCCCAGTAGCTTACAGTAAAAATTTCATGATTTTACAAATTTATTTGCTATTTTTAAAAGCCCAGTCAAACCTTAAAGCTTTTGAATGAGTTCTGGTCAACTAAACCGGTTTGAATCCAAACCCTAGCACTGTAGCGACTCGAGCCATGTGGTTGGGTCCAACCTCGTGCAAAGGGTCCGGCTCTGTCACGTTCGGCGTGAGCCCAAACTCCCCGCGTGATATGAACCGTCGATTTTCAATCGAACGGTCGAGGACGCAATGTCCCTCGCGCTGTCCACGTGTGCATTTTAATCTCCACCGTTGGATCTTGATCTAACGAGCGAGATCATTGTGTGCAATCGGACAACTCCGGAGCCCTTTTCAATTTCCACCGTTCATTCTCGATCCAACAGCACATCCCTTTTTGTTTTAAACTTAAAGGCGTGCTTTTATCTGAGCCGTTAGATTCAAATCCTACGGCTTTTCCTTTTACCGCGTGTTTTTAAGACCCGCGCTCCTCTGGGCCGTTGGATCTTCATCGTGTGGTCCAGATTAGTGTATGCATTCGGACGACTCCGGATCCCCTCACGATCGCAGTCGTTCATCTTTGATCTAACCGCGTCGCTTATTCCAATTTGAAATCAGAGGCGCGCGATTATATGGGCCTTTGGATTTCAATCCTACGGCACTCCTTTTTGACCGTGGGCCTTTAAAGCCCAAAATCGGTGGATCGTTGGATTTCAATCGTAAGGTCCATATGAGTGTATGCAATCGGACCATCCGGTTCAACTTTCCATCCTGACCATAGAAATCAAATCCAACGGTGTTGCGCCATCGCACCTAAAGGAGGTGGCGTGTATTCTTTTAGCCGGCGTTGGATTTCAATCCAACGTCCGGTTTGAAAGTGGATCTCAAGATTCCTTTAAGCTCCGTTTTAATCCCGATCGGTCGATCTAGATCGTGCGGTCCATATTAATCGTACCGATTCAAATCATTTAATCTATCTATTTATCACACCGCCCATTTCCAATCGGACGGTGACATTCGTTGAGCTTTTGTGAAGCGCGGTGAGAATGACAATGGGACCCACATGTCGGTGACTCTTATCTTCTTCCTCTCTCTCACAGCAGATTTCTCAGTAAGCAGAGGAGAGGATTTATCCCAAAGTTTTTGCAACTAATTTTTGGGATAATTAGCCTAAATGGACACCTCATCAACTCTAGATCATTCCCTCTTGATCGTAGCTCAACATCCATATATAAACCCTAGCTTTTGGAGTGCAGCCATTGTTGACCATCAAGCTCATTTTCTTCCTTGTTTGTCGGTGGAGTTCTTGCTCCTATCCTTTGCTTATCCATCCTTAAGCACTGGTTTTACCTTGCATTAAAGATCTGATATCTTTTGCAGGTTAAATCAGAGTTTACCTCTCTGTCGATCAACTTTGAGTTTTCAGAATCTTGGTATCTTTCCTATACTGGTAAGCCAAAAACCCTAGTTATGATATCTTGAGCATCTTAAGGAATTAAGAATCTCCTGTGAATCATTCTTTTGAGCATCAGTAGCTTCAACTTGCTTCAAACTGAAAAGTTGTTATTATACCTTTTCGGTTTTCCATGTCATTTCCAAGTCCTAGGGTTTCTCCTGTCAACTTGTTATCCTAATCAGGTTTAGACTAAACCCTAGTAGCATAACAAGTTATTCTTTTAATCATTGTTATCATCTATTTAGGTTGATAATGTAATCGCCTCTGTTCTCTTTTGTCTACCAGCCGACAAAATAGGTTTTTCTTTAGCTTTTGAAATCTAATCGATTAAGGTTAGCTTAAGGTTGGTTTGGGATATTAATTACCCTAAAAGATCATGCTAAGTTTAATTTATGAACTTTTGCATGTTCTATTTTTCCTTTTTCCGAAAATTGCAATCTGTCCTGTTTTCAGCTCTTTTAAAATCTGAAAACTGGAACTTTACACTAAACCTAGTTTCTGTCTTTTGAAAACAGTAGTTAATAAAATGGGTTATTATCACTATTATGGGTAGTTATGGCTTAAGCATACTGTAATCATGCACTTCCAGATTGATCATGCATATTTCTTCCATTTTGGACTTATTGTCAGTTTTGGTATTTATTGGATCTTATTGCTTCTTTTAGAATCTGGTTCTGTTGAGGCAATTGAGTATATTTCTGAGCAACCTGAACCTGCAACAGAAGTGTATTACTATCAAGGCAAGCATCCTCTTTGCACCATATTGATCCCAAATTTTGTACAATAGCTTTTACAAATCCAGTGATAGCTGTGCATGCTATTTTTAAAGTACAAAATGTGATCTGTTAGTAGTTAGCTATGACCAAACATGATGGATTACCTCAATTGTCACCATACACTTAACCTAGCATAGTCTTCGTATATCATAAGCTATATTTTCAGTTTTAGCTTAGACATGCGATCTAGAGATTTTAGAGTTTGACAAGCATATCTTGTCAAACATGGGAATCTAAATCAACCATTGTTATTTTAAACTCTTTGTCCGTTTCTTTAAATCAGTCTTGTATTTGAAATTCAAATTGATCTGGACAAGAGGAGGCTAGTGATGGTGCTTTTGTGCACGAGATTGGGTTTTGTGGTGGACTTGTCCGGGTTAATTAAGGACCGAACTCGACTATTCAGTTCAAGTCCCCACGTACTTCCACATGCGATGTATGGTATTTGTTTGGTTAAGTAAAATGTTGAGACTATTGAGTTGGAAACAGGAGAGTAAGGATATGTGTATTGACCTTGTATGGCATAGATGCTGCAGTGCGAGGACTGCGTTTTATGCCATGTGAGCTTGTATGTCAGTATCAGATGTCCTTAGGAGGGTGAGGGCGTATATGTGCCTCGTCGCATATACGATACCTTAATGGTGCCGATAGCATTCTACTATGGGTAGGGAACCCAATTCGCATTAAATTGTTTGGATCGGCATTCTTGACGCAACATGTGTGCCCGGTTAGGCAGATGCTATCAGTCGTTGTTTAAGCGGGATCAGCTCACACATGGGGGTCCAACTCAATAGTGTTGGCTTGTTGAAAAATACCAAATCGTAGATTCCCGGTCGGCATACCAAAGGAAGTATGTCATCATTCGGAGGCATCCAAGGCAACGAGCTAGCTAAGTCATGTGGGTAAAGATGTACACCTGCGAGGTATAAAGCTGTTCGAATAGCCGTGTCCACGGTCATGGACGATAACTTGAACCGATATCACTGTATAGAGATTTTGATTTCCAAAATGTGGTTTCGGTTTATTTTCGGTTTGCATGAGGGAATCATGCAATTATCTTTTACAATTAATGTATTTACTTACTGTTTTACTTTATTTTTGATTTATTAAATTGCTTTATCAAAAGTTAGCCTTTGTAGGATAAGGTGTATCGCTTTATGCAAATTTGAACCTTTATACCTTCCTGTTGTAACCTTATGCATGTAACAACTCTACTCCTTTGAATAGGATCTAATAACCACTTTCTTTTGTTAGTTTGTGTAAGACTTGCTGAGTACCTTTTGTACTCAAGGTGCTACCTAAGTCATGTGGGTAAAGATGTACACCCCTGCAGGGTATAAACTGTTCGAATAGCCGTGTCCACGGTCATGGACAATAACTTGAATTGATGTCACCTGTATAGAAGTTTTGATTTTCAAAAATGTGTTTTTGGTTTATTTTCGGTTTGCATGAGGGAATCATGCACTGTACTGTTTACTTTTATGTCATTTACTTACTGTTTTAAGAAAACTTTGATTTATTAAATTGCTTTATCAAAATTTAGCCTTTGTAAGTTAAGATGTATTGCTTTATGCAAATTTGAACCTTTATACCTTCCTGTTGTAACCTTATGCATGTAACAATTCTGTTCCCTTGGTTAGGCTCTAATCAACACTTTATTTTAATAGTTTGTGTAAGACTTGCTGAGTACCTTCCGTACTCAAGGTGCTATCACCTATTGTTGCAGGTGAGGACGGTTTCCTTTACTGAAGTACCGTTAGCGCCGATCGTGGTGGCGCTAACGAGTAACGCTACTTCTTTCCTCCACGCAATTGCTGCGGGTGGATGAGGCCATTGGTGGACTTTTTCGTTTATTTTGCTTCCATTTGTTGAATATGTTGTAGTGACCAAGTCACTCTATATTGTAGTACTAAACCGAATGTTGTAAACTTATGTTAAATTATGCAAATGTATGACTTGTATGTATATGATGCAATGTTGTTAAAGGATATATATATGCAATGGTCATTGATCACAGGAACCATTGTGAGATATATATATATCCGGATCTGTTTATTGGAATTGTTACTTGTTGAATTTATACCTTTAGCATGATCTTTAATTGAGGGACGATCTTGTTCCTTCATTAATAATCATGTTCTTGTATGAATTTAATTAAGTACATTTCCAATAATCCGGGAGCCCACATATATCTGTGACCGCCACGATTTAGGGTTGGGTTTTCTTAGATTATTCGCCACTTTGCGGTTTCACCGTTTATCGGTTTGAGAACCCCACATTGTGAACTTCATTCATATTCGCAATACAATTCAGATTGCATTTTCCTTGTTCTTGTGAGTTGCTTCGATTGCTTGCAGGAACAATAACCCTCGTGGTAAGGTCGATCGCGTGCGAGCGTGGTTGATAACGACAGTCGTGCGGGTGTAGTGAATTGCGAGGTGACGATCTGCTGGTCGAAAGCCTCAAAGCGTCAACGTCCTCACGACGAAACCAATCGAACCTATCGGAAGATCGGGACACCGTGCCTCATCACCATCGAGCTCACCTTCTTCCTCTGCAACAAATACATTTAAGCAAGATAACTGAGTACACAAAGGTACTCTTAAGACTGACGTGTGGAATAGCAGACCTATTCATAAACTACATGCAAGCTTATTTAGGTGGAGGTTGTATGTCTCATTTTGCACAAAGCCAACTTTATTTGCAATAATGTAATACATTTAAAAGCAAGTTTGCAAATCTGTTTTGTTGTCAAAATAACAGCGAAATAAAGATACATACAAGTAACCACCTGGAAGTGACTATCCCAATAACCACCACAACATAGCACGAATCCCCGATTCGTACCACCCATCAAGTTTTACTTTTAAAATGTTGTAGTCTAGTTCTCACGGGGCGTATCCGAGCGTGTCCATAACCTAGGACGAGGCTATTCGAATAGTTTTAACCCCGCAGGGGTGTATCAATGTACCCACACTTCAGACCGCCTTTAAGCCACAAAGCACACTTCTGAAGGTATGCCGGCACGGCTAAGTCCTACGAGACATTTTCCAATATTGTGTATTAACCACGAGCCGCTCGTATGGATAGGAACCCATACGCTTACATTGCAAGCCGAAAGACAACCCACCGTTACGGCACAGCTTTGAGCCGAAAGCACTGACACGCCGCGACTGCTCCGACAACACGCGAGGGTGCGGGCGCGGGATGTGACAGTGCCATACCGCGATGGTCGCGTCGCGCGCGAGGAAGAAGATGACGGGGGAACAGTGGAGAAGGCGGGGAGGTCATGGGCGTTGGATGCTAATCCAACGGCCGAAACGCCCGTACCCGAACCCAACTTAACAACTTGGTCCGACCGAGCCCAAAGGCTGAGCCTGACTCGAGTCTGACTCGAACCCGAGTCTGACTCAGACCCATTTTGACTTTGGATATTGAATTGAGCTGGACATTTGGGAAGTTGATTGAGGTAGCAAACTAACTCCAAAAATTCTAAAATTTTTACATGAGTTTGCTAACTAAAGTGTCGACCTTGTATAAAATTTTCAGAGGCTTTGGTGCTGCACAACTTCCTCTAGAAATTCTACAAAGTGCTGATCCAAAGTTTGACCAGGTTTTAAATTGGGTGGACTTGCCCCCAAAAGCATTCAAACAATTTCTAAAAATTGTGAAATTTTTCAGAGGGGTCACACATCAATCCTAGAACTTAGGAAAAGTATTTCCAGGAGATGATCCAAAGGTTTGACAAGATTATTTTTGGAAGCTGAGATTTTGGATTAAAAAGACTTGTGACTTTGTATTTCCATAACTTTTGTACAAGAATTGTTTGGTACAACAGGAAATACATGATGTAAGAAAAGTTTTAATTTCTACCCATTTTCTTACATTTGAAACACAAGTCTAATTTTTGGGATGTTACAAATCTCCCCCCCTTACAAGAATCTCGACCCGAGATTCCGTTTACTCAGAGAAGAAAGATGGATAATCAGCACGAAGGCGATCTTCTCGCTCCCAAGTTGCCTCATCTTCAGAATGGTTTGACCACTGAACCTTAAGGAACTTGATGACACGGTTCCTTGTTCTCCATTCAGATTCCTCAAGAATACGAACAGGATGCTCGCGGTAGGTCAAATTCTCTTGCACATCGAGAACTTCCAACGGAGCTTCCTCAGTCGGGACACGGAGGCACTTCTTCAGGTGGGATACATGGAATACATCATGCACACCCTCAAGTGCCGCTGGTAGCTCCAACCTGTATGCAACAGCCCCAACTCTCGGCGATGCGTCGGCCCAACATAGCGAGGAGCCAACCGCCCTTGATGCCAAAACGCTGATGGCCCTTCAAGGGTGAGACTTTGAGATACACAAAGTCATTGGGCTCAAAGCTCAACTCACGGCGACGACGATCTGCATAGCTCTTCTGCCAGGACTGGGCTGTGCGCAGATGCTCGCGGATCAACCGAACCTGGCTTTCGGCCTCATTGATCGACTCCGGGCCAAAAAACTGCCGCACACCAGTTTCCGACTAGTTCAATGGGGTTCTGCACCTTCTCCCATAGAAGGCTTCAAATGGTGTCATGCCAAGACTGGCCTGATAGCTGTTGTTGTAGGAGAACTCAGCAAATGGTAGGCACTTCTCCCACTTCTTCCCATAGGAAAGAACACAAGCACGGAGTATATCTTCCAACACTTGGTTGATTCGCTCCGTCTGACCATCACTCTGAGGGTGGTAAGCTGAACTGAAAGTAAGACGGGTGCCCATAGCCTCTTGCAATTTATGCCAGAAACGAGAGGTGAAAAGAGAACCACGATCTGACACAATCGTTCGTGGCACACCATGCAGGCTCACAATGCGGGATATATACAAGTCTGCCAACTGACTCACATCAATCTTTGCCCGCACTGGAAGAAAATGGGCCACCTTCGTCAACCGGTCAATGATGACCCACAAGGCATCCTTCCCAGAAGAAGTACGGGGCAACCCGGTGATGAAGTCCATGCCAATGGAATCCTACTTCCATTCTGGCACTGGCAAAGGCTGAAGAAGGCCTGCTGGACGCTGATGCTCGGCCTTCACACGACAGCACACGTCGCACTCGGCAACAAACTTGGCAATCTCGCGCTTCATTCGGGTCCACCAGAATCTCTGACGAAGGTCCTGATACATCTTGGTAGTCCCGGGATGGATGGACAAAGGAGAATCATGGGCTTCGCGGAAAATCAATTCCCGCAACTCCATGTCCTTAGGAACTACAAGACGCTACCCAAACCATACAACGCCATGCTCATCCTCTGAAAAGCACTTGGCTATCCTATCCTTGATGTTCTGCTTGATTTGGCTCACACCAACATCTATCTGCTGTGCCGCCTTGATTTTGTCCACCGAGGTTGGCTGCACAACCAAGGTAGCAAGATAACTGTGCTCGATCAAACCCAAATTGAGGCGTTGAAATTCTGAAGTGAGGGTAGGCTGCTGCTCTTGGAGCATCAACATGTTGCAATACACCTTCCGACTGAGTGCATCCGCAACGACATTGGCCTTGCCCGGATGATACTGAATACCCATGTCATAGTCCTTGATCAATTCCAACCATCTTCTTTGCCTGAGGTTCAGATCTGGCTGGGTGAACAAGTACTTCAAGCTCTTGTGGTCCGAATACACCACACAATGGTTACCAATCAGGTAATGCCGCCAAATCTTGAGTGCATGAACCACTGCAGCTAACTCCAAGTCATGAGTAGGATAGTTGAGTTCATGAGGCCTCAACTGCCTTGATGCATAGGCCACTACCTTGCCTTCCTGCATAAGGACACAACCAAGGCCCTGACGAGAAGCATCACAATAGATATCAAAACTCTTGTGAATATCAGGGAGAACAAGCACTGGGGCTGAGGTCAACCGCTTCTTGAGTTCTGAAAACTCACATCACAAGCGATGAACCACTCAAACTTCTTGTCTTTCTTGAGCGATTCGGTCATAGGCCGCAATCTTGGGAAATTCTCGATAAAGCGGCGATAGTAGCCAGCCAAACCAAGAAAACTCCGCACATCGGTGACTGACTTGGGTTGACCCCAAGATAGCACATCGCTGACCTTGCCATGATCCACAACCACACCTCCTGCTGAAAGAACATGGCCCAAGAACGCCACTTCCCTCAACCAGAAATCGCACTTACTGAATTTGGCATACAGCTGGTGCACGCGCAGCTTGCCCAACACAAGCTTGAGATGCTCAGCATGCTCTTCTTCACTCTTGGAGTAGATAAGGATACCATCAATGAGTACCACCACGAACCTATCCAAATACTCCATGAATACCGAGTTCATAAGGTTCATGAATAAAGCGGGAGCATTAGTCAAACCAAAAGACATGACGGTGTACTCGTAAAGACCATAACGAGTAGCAAAGGCCGTCTTCGGAATATCCTCGGCCTTGATCCTGACTTGATGATAGCCCAATCTCAAGTCAATCTTGGAGAACACCTGGGCTCCGGACAACTGATCAAAAAGGTCATCAATACGGGGCAAAGGATACTTGTTCTTTACCGTCACTTCATTAAGCGGACGGTAATCAACACACATGCATAAAGTATTGTCCTTCTTCTTCACAAAGATAACCGGACAGCCCCAAGGAGATGAACTAGGACGGATAAAACTCTTCTCTTGCAGCTCACCTAGTTTCTTCTTCAGCTCCTCCAACTCATTAGGAGACATGCGATACGGCCTCTTTGAAATAGGGGCGGTACCGGGCAGCAACTCAATCACGAACTCCAGGTCTCGAACGGGAGGCATCCCGGGCAAGTCTTCAGGAAAGACATCCGCGAAGTCACACACAGTGGGGACATCGCGAATCTCCAATGCTGGCTTTGCTTCAAGGGCATAAAGATGTGGTCCAAGCAGCTGCGGTGAAAACCCAACCTGTTCGTCCGAGGAGCTGGTGAGAAAGACAATCCTCCTGGCACAATCGATTTGCCCCAAGTGTTGGGACAACCAATCCATGCCAAGAATCACATCCAGGCGCGCCGGGTCGAGTAGGATAAGATTCGCCAAGAATCCCACTCCTTCAATGTGGATAGGAACGTCCCGGCACACTTGGTCAGCTCTCATTTCCGAACCCGGAGAGCGAATAAGTAGTGGAACTCCCAAAGAAACATAGTGGAGACCACTATCAACAGCAAACGACCTCGAAATAAAAGAATGCGAAGCTCCAGATTCAAATAAAACTGTAGCGGGACGTAAATTGACAAGAAGCGTACCCAACACAACGTCGGCGCCTCTGTGCCTCCTCGGTAGAGATATGGTTGACTCGGCCGCTCCCAAGCCGGGGTCTTACGGTCGGTGGGTGACCACTCCCTTGCCGCGTCCTCCATTGGGGCGGTCGCTCCATCTTCTTAGGGCAACTACTCGCGTAGTGGCCCTTGTTGTGGCGATAGAAGCGGTGGCGTCGGCGCGGGGTTGCGAGGAGCAACTTTCTTCTGGTCGCAGTGCACGTGGATCGAGTCACGGCCTACGGAGGGCGTGGGCGGTGCGAAGGCCTCGGCGATGGTGAAGCCAAAGAACGGGCCTGAGTGCGAGGCCCAACTCGGGGCCGAGCGAGGCCGGCTGTGCGGACGGGCCTCCCTCCCACTTGCGCTTGCGGGACTCGCCGCTCTCGCCTTGTGCTCGGCGATGATGGCCTTGTCCACCAAGGTGCGAAGTCGGGAAGTCCACAATAGAGAGCTTGTCACAAGCTCCTCGAGACAAACCCTCCATGAACTTCTCTGCTTGGCCTCATCGGTGGCCACCTCGCGAGCATACCTGCAAGATGGTTGAACTCATGGAGGTACTCGATCCGCAATTTGCGCCTGTTTGGCGCAAGGAACTCCTTCTTCTTGACTTCATCGGTAGGCGGGGACATGGGCCCGACGGAAAGCCGACCGAACTCCTCCCGAGACCACGTGTCCCGCGGTGCATGGCGAGAAGTTCTCCCACCATGAGTGCCGCACCCTCCAAGCGATGGGATGCAAAGAATGCCCGCCGGCTCCGGCATCGAGCAACGTTGAGCTTCCGCTCAACGGCGCGGCCGATCGTCTGCGTCCAAGGGTCCTCGGGCCGGGAGAAGGTGGGAGGCTGCGTGCGAAGGAACTCCGCAAGTCCCCACGAGGCCGGTGACCACCTCCGGATCCGAGGCACGAGGGAGTGGAGGTGTTCCTCGCGATGACCTCCAACACCCTACGGTCCTCGAGCGATTGCGTTCGATCTTCATGAGGACTTCCGCCATGGTGGAGGAGGGGAAGCTCCTCATCAGGACTACAGGTGGTTCCGACCACTACGAGTTCCACCAGCCATCCTGTTTCACTAAGACAAGTTAGCTACAAGCCCGAGATCAAAAGGCAAAGAAATCCGAACTCAATTAAAATGACCAAAGAACAACCATAAGAAGTCATAAGACCATAAGTCACCAAATTAACTTCCCAAAACGACTAACCCGTATGGAAAGAACGAGTAATCGTTTGAGAAGACCAAAATTTCAGAACTCAATCCTAGCTCTAAACAGCCCAAAAATCAAGGTATATCCACCTAATAGAGTATAGGCATTTAGCTAATTTCATATCACTTCTTACCCTTTTATTCCCTCAAGTTTTAGTTGAATTAACCTCTAATTTTCAACACTATTTACTAATTACAAGCTAGCTGTCCAGAATTTGTTCCTTTAAGCTTCTGGCCGAAACATCTTGCTCCAGGAACTCCCAATTTCAAAAATGGACAGCCAACCCTTCAAATTACAACACTCATGGTTCTCCCAAACCAATTTTAATCGATAAGTAGCTAGTTTTTGAAAGGGAGGAACAACCTTTTCAAAACTTAAGTGAGAGTAAGGTGAGATGAGCAAGCTAAGATAGGTAAGGAGTAAAATCTGAGATCTCACTTAAATTTTTATAAACCCTTTTTGACACTTGAACATAGGTTTTCCAAATATCCTATGGGCGACCAAGCTAGGGGTTTCTACGGTCAGTATGACTCTGATACCAACTTTGTGAGAACCCGGAATATTTAACTAGTAACACTTAACCTCCAAATGGTTCTAGCATTACTAATTAAACATTCTAAGCCTCGATGGACATATGCTTCCCAGAATTGCAGCATATGCACATCATCACAAAATTACACATCATTTTCATACATCATACAATAACAAGTCTGGTAAAGGACATAGATAAAGTAAGTTATTACAAAAGAGCCGACCGGCCAAATATTACAATATACAAGAATGACAGCGGAAGCAAAAGGTGCCATAAGATGGCTAGAACAAAAGTCGACCGGTTAGCCACACAACCCACAAGGCAACCGGCCAGGGCCGCTCAAGCTAGGCGCCTCTCGGGCTACCAAAGACAACTCACAGAAGTGAGGCCCATCAAGCTCACCTTCTTCCTCTGCAACAAATACATTTAAGCAAGATAACTGAGTACACAAAGGTACTCGCAAGACTGACGTGTGGAATAGCAGACCTATTCACAAACTACATGCAAGCTTATTTAGGTGGAGGTTGTATGTCTCATTTTGCACAAAGCCAACTTTATTTGCAATAATGTAATACATTTAAAAGCAAGTTTGAAAATCTGTTTTGTTGTCAAAATAACAGCGAAATAAAGATACATACAAGTAACCACCTGGAAGTGACTATCCCAATAGCCACCACAACATAGCACGAATCCCCGATTCGTACCACCCATCAAGTTTTATTTTTAAAATGTTGTAGTCTAGTTCTCACGGGGCGTATCCGAGCGTGTCCATAACCTAGGACGAGGCTATTCGAATAGTTTTAACCCTATAGGGGTGTACCAATGTACCCACACTTCAGACCGCCTTTAAGCCACAAAGCACACTTCTGAAGGTATGCCGGCACGACTAAGTCCTACGAGACGTTTTCCAATATTGTGTATTAACCACGAGCCGCTCGTATGGATAGGAACCCATACGCTTACATTGCCAGCTGAAAGACAACCCACCGTTACGGGGGGGGAGCCTTTCGGACTCTACAATGCTCCCAACACCATCCCTCCTGCGACTCCCTGCGACCCGAAGCCAATACACGCCAAAGTACTAAGTCAAGAGAGGTCCCATACCCTCTAGTGTGGTTAGCACGCAAAAATGCTCGATGCGATGGCGCAAGTAACTCGGTCCTTAATGACCGGGCACCATTCGATCCACACCCAAAAGCACACCAATCATACCATTGTGCCCAAGTCTAAATCATTTTGTTTTCAGTTCTAGTTTTCATAAGTAGACATAGCACAAGGCTGAAATCAGTAGTGATAATAAGTTTGATGTGATCATGGTTATCGACAAGTCGATAACCGCCCATTACTACCGGAAACTAAGCATGGCTAAGCAATTAGTTCGCAACTACTAAGTGACAAGAGCTCATCCATGAGCTCCAATCACAGCAATAACCTAAGCTCAGGGTAGTAGAGGATAATCATTTGACTAAAGAAATGCAGCTACTAGGTGAACTAACGACAATAGTTTAGCACAAAGTAGCAATGCATACATAGAAGTTGCAAACAACATAAATACTTAAAATACTGGGATTAACATGATCAAACTGCTTGCCTTGCTGGATTTGTTCTTGCTGCAGAGGAGGATTCTTAGGTTCAAAGTTTTCTTCGGAACCTAACGAGAAAAGGCGATAAAAACCGATAAGAACGAAGAACACCAAAAGGAATTCAACAGCAAAGAACATCCAAATCCCATGAAATTTCTACAGCAGCTAGGGGTTGATTTTAGACAATTTTAGAAACAAGAATCACTTCATTTGGACTTAGCATGAAAAAATTATGGCTAATCTAAGTTCTCTCAGCCTGAAAAATCATAATTAAATTAATTTCGGTTACTGTTCATGGCGAAAATTTCTAGAATAATCTGGAACTTGAAATTTTTATGGTAGGTAGCTAAGGTCATCCTAACAACAGCAAAGTTGAGTTTACTTCATTTAGGGTTATAATGAATTAGTTATGAATTTCCTAAGTTCTAAAACTAGCATATATTACTTTTCAAGAACATGAATAAAGACAAGGCCTAGTTCATATTAAAGCATGTCTATAGCCAAATTTTACTAAGTCGAGTTTGCTCAGATTGGATTTACAGAGAATAAGTTATGCATTTTACAAATTTTCAATGAATTTCTAGACAACCTCACATATTAAACAAGCTAATGCAGTTTAAATCATTTTCTGCTACATAACAGTGCCCAAATTCAATCTCAAATTAAAGTTCATACTACAACAGAGCTACAGCAACTGGAATCATTCAAAAAGGAGTTAATATGACAAAGTTATGCATTTTTGAAATTTGAAACATCAAAAGACTTAGAAAATTTTGAGCTCTCGGGAGGTCCAAATGAACTGAAGGAAAACGGAGAGGTCGTGGGCCGTCGATCCTTCATCGCACGGCCACGGACCTCGAAGCACAGCGCACAAAAGACCTCCTCCTGCACTGGGGAGGTCTGGACCGTTGAGATTTGATCCAACAGCCACGACCAGTGCTTGTACAGCGCACGTAGAGGAGGTCCTTGCGCCTAACAGAGGTCATGACCGTCAGAACGAGATCTGGCGCTCCCGAGCACTAGGGGAGGTCCTAAGGCTAAACCTACTGAGGGAGGTCTGGACGGCTAAGATCTCACGGAGGAGGTCTTCACGGTCTAGATCTCGAGAGGGAGGTCTTTAACGGTCACGATCAAGCGAGGGAGGTCCTGCCTGTTAGATCTAAATCTGACGGTTTAGACCAGAGGAGGAGGTCCTAGACGGTCAAGATCTCCAGGGGGAGGTCTTGAACGGCTAAGATTTACACGAGGAGGTCTTGGATGGCCAAGATCTACTCGGGGAGGTCCTAAGCAACAGGGTTCTAATCGGAGGAGATGCGGGCGGCTCAGTTAGGCCTTGGGAGGTCTGGCGGTCCAGGATCGACGCGAGGAGGTCCCGAGACTAAGTGTAACACCCACTCAAGATTGAGCACGGAATGCTACTAAAATTAAATTAAACTAAACTAAACTAAGACCAATTACAAATTTTCGGCAAAACCTCCTTTGTATAGTCAGCTATACCGAGGTTCCAACAATTAATCATGGCATTTATCAATATCTTCATAATCAGGTTCATTCAAGCATGCAGGATAATCTCATAAACATAACCAAAATTTGCTATTCTCATTATTACAGATTAATCAAACTCAAACCACCATAAGTAATTCTTAAGATTGAGTGGTAGTGCGTGCATCCAAACATCTACTCCCTCCCATGCATGCGGGTCTTGCCAGTTGTACCTAAAACACATCAAAGCAAGAGTGAGCCCAAAGACTCAGCAAGTACCAACAAGGCTAAGCAAATTATCATTCATAGCATCAACAATCCAAGATAAACAATGCACCAAAGTATAGCCTTCATGCTCATGTGAATGCAACCAATGCAATGCACCTTTTCAACTTTATCTCTTTTCGCATTTTACCGTAATGCGGGGTATACAACCGTCATTTGTATACCCTTGCACGTGCCCACCGCACAGGGGACCAAAGCCTATACACCACATGTATAGGGACCTTTGCCCATCATCTTAATGATGGGGACCTCTTTACTCATAGCCCACATTCCACGAATGTGGGGACCTCAACCCGTCATCTACATGACGGGGACCTCGAACATGCATAGTCACCACGTGACCAATCCTCCAATATGATTGCATGATGCACATGAACAAAACTTTAAACCATCATACATATGGATTCACAACAACGACGTGCATGAATAAACTTATTCATACTTCTAGCATTCCTCATCATTGACATTCTTAGCATTCTAGTATCCATTAATAGCACATATATTCATAATACTAGCAAACATGAACAATCCTTCATGAATAACAATTAATCATATCTCAAATATTTACCATCCTTAATCATACATGTCACACTATCAACCTTGCATGGTTAGTACGCATCAAAGTACTAGCAGCTTCTATCAAGCATTCATACATATTCTCTCAATCAGAGTACTTGCATTCACTAGGATAAAATTGGAACTCATCACAATAACATCAACTTTAACCATAACTAGCATTCATCAAGATAAATGGAAACTCATCACAATAACATTCATGCATAGCTATTACGAGCAAAACACAAACACTCTCAGCATACAAGCATAAATATGCTATAACCCGAATACTTGCTTCAACCGTGCGAGAACGGTGGACGCGAAGAGGGCGCTGCCCCTGGGATCACGCTCCCACATGAACATAAAGATAACCCCAATCTAAGACCAACATACTGGATCAAAAGCATAAATAGCAACACAAACGAACTCGCTAATCTCCCAAGCGTTTTCCAATCTTCCAATTTCTAGCGATCGCTTTGGTGATCACTGCGGACAGTCAACTTCTAAAATACATAACTTTTTGCTCAGGAGTCCAAATGAGGTGTTCTCAGACTTTCTGGAAAGTTAATTAAATTACCCAAATAAACTTAGTTGGGGAGCCCTTTTGATTATGCCATCTACTGCCCCTACCAAGCCAAACTACAGAACAACAATTTTCACGTCGGCTTCTCTGGACAGTACACTAAAACCATCATAACTTTTTCTACAAAAGTCCAAATCTTACGTTCTTTATCTCTCTGAAAAGGTATGGAAATTACCTACAATTTTCGTTATGTTGAGATCCTCTGATTTCGTCTTTAACTAATAGATTAACTCAGTTTTCTACAGACTGTCAGGATGTTGACAGATTAACCAGACAGCGGCACTAAACAATTCATAACTTTCTAACCGTTAATCGGATTTTGGCGTTCTTGGCGGCCACTGAAAGCTAAGAACATTATCTACATAACTCTAGCAGACCAAAACTCCTAATTCGGCCTCTAAACACATGAAACTGACCGCACAATAATCTGGACAGAACACGATCTATTAAACCGACGCAAATCAATCTACCAAACGACATCAACCGCAACTATTACGCATCAAACAACGAAGAACACGCAACGTTACCCTTATAGAATCGCAGCAAGATGATGAACTCTCCCCACGAAGTTGATCTCCTCTCCTTTCTTCACTTGATCGGCAGCAGGGAGCACCGACGGCGAGGAAGGGAGGCACCAATGGAGGGGGGCACCACCATGGAGGAGAGGTGCGCTACAGTAACCGTGCTACAGTGTGGCGGCATTGTAGCTACAGTGCATCTAGGGTTTTTCCCTTCCTTTTATTGGTGGCCGACCCCTCATGGGCCTCCTGGGTCAAGGCCCAAGTTGTCGAAAAACTACAGAAACTCCCTTTTTTTATGTCTAATTTCTCTTTTGAACGCTTTCTTTCGTAGAATAAATTGGAGTATTACATTAAAACCCCTCTTTCTCCTGTTCAATCGCTTTGCTAAAAGAAATATTCTCCCAATTTTAATTATTCTCTCCCGATTTAATTATTCTCTCCTAATTTAATTTTTGGGGTATTACATTCTACCCTCCTTAAACAGAATTCAACCCCGAATTCTATCTGTCATCTACTAGCAAAACAACAACAACCCCAACTAAAAATCAAGGACTCTCATCGCAACCAAACGTTACCAACTCGGTACTAAAAGAGTCAAATTCAGAATCGAAGATTTATCACGAAAACCAAATGAGAAATCACTCGAATGCCCAAATCAAATATTTCTTTTATTCTTTCTGTACAGATAAGAACCACACATGCCAACATAAAGTCAAGCCCCATATGCGAAAGACATCCATCATAAAC
Source organism: Ampelocalamus luodianensis (assembly GCA_036346255.1). Lineage (NCBI taxonomy): Eukaryota > Viridiplantae > Streptophyta > Magnoliopsida > Poales > Poaceae > Ampelocalamus > Ampelocalamus luodianensis. The sequence goes on from CM070637.1 coordinate 29,802,517, forward strand.
TCATAGTTCAAACAAGAATCAAGAGAGCGTGTCAGTACTCAAGGAAATAATCTTTTCTCAATTTCTCCTTTAGAAATTAAAATTTCTCACAACTTTTTGGAATACCGATTCATCGCACAAGACACTAACCTGTTACTCTTAACTTGGCGATCTCAACGCCAAACCCAAATCAAAACACCTTGTCAACACCTTTGAAAAGGGACTCTGATGATCTCACAAAACATTCTCTAACCGATTTTCTTTACTGACAGAATTACTTTGATAGATAACTTCTGATGCATCCCAAAATGGATCTTCACACGTAATCACGTTACCTCAATCCTCAAGAATGGACAACTTGGAATTCACATCACATATTCTCATGTATTTCATAAAAAATATTTCTATCAATGACCATCCCAGTGTTCGAAATCCACCCTTATACTACTTTTTCACATTATCAATGGGCGTTCAAAGTTCTAGCATAACAATGCAAAACCCAAATTTAACCTCCAAGACTTTTGCAACGAAATTCTCATATAAAGTATAGGGAAATCCTCAGATTAAATCCCTAAAAATCCACAATTCCAACATACTCACTCATTAAAATCATCATGAAAATATTTTCTTGACCAGTTAACCATTACAAGGATTATAACTCTGAGAAGGTTACTCATTTAGAGCCAAATCACTCTTGACATTACTCAACATTTTCCATTATCCCATTAATTGACATGACGATTCGATTACTTTATAATCCCACTCTCATTAAACCACGTCATCAAGTTTAACTCTCATAGCCTTGCAATACTACCAAATTGCAATACTCTATCAAATTGATCAATATTTCTATACTTTCATGAATTCTAATGTTCACCCAAGTGAACCGGAAGATCTTGGATCACACTCACTATAGGTTCTACTAGTCAGAACAATGCAATCAGTTTAACCTCATAAGACAAACTTCCATTGAGTTAGACTTCTCTTAAAGAACTATATTACGAAATTATTTCATCCTCCAGCGCTCATCGAATAACTTACAACCTACAGTTTCACCACTACAATTATTCAACACCTCAAAAGACTCAGGTGAAACGAATAGGTTTATTCTTCCTCAAAAGAAAGAGCGAAAGGAATCAATTTTTCAACAACTTGGAAAACATGTGCCACTGCAGCGAACACAAGACCAAGGAAACTGTCACTTAGGCCAAGTACTCGAAAAACATAAGGGAAAGTCAACGATCGAGGCTCAAGCCCTCACGAAAGCAAATACCAAACCACAAATGAGAAGAAGGTAATGCCCTTTGAAAATTGATAAACTCTTATGGAACAATCGCATAAGGTTTAAGCACTCTCAAATAAAGCGCAAGATGCGAAACGAGACTTAAAGCTCAATTACTTATACTTGACTCATTCCTTTAACAAGGAAGGTTATTTTCTGTGATTACTACATCACTTTGCCACTTAAACAAGATAAGCTCTTAAGACCAAATCGTAGGAACAACTTAAGAACTAATAAAATCTTTCAACATGTCACTTTGCTCAAAGCAACTCAATCACCACATAACTCAATCGATCCAATTAATCACCTTCGCCAAAACTCAAACACTTCTACAAAATCCAAGTTACGAAAGACGATCAAATTTCTTTATTTCTAAAAGAATCATCACCACACACAAGTCACAATCTCTTGCGGATAATCTTACTAACATCAAGAATAATATACTCGAACATGAATATTTATTATCAACTATTCCATTAGAAAGCCCCCAAAGTTTCACCAATTTGTTCCATACTGCATTTTCATCCCATCTTCAAAATGAGAGTATACCAAAATCATACAACATCACTACATCAACTTCTTAAGTTTAGAAGGGGTCTACTACCCAATTGAAAAGGTCCTACCAAAACCCTTTCATCAAGGACACAATTTCATCGAATTATTTCACAATCATGTGAGCATAATCCACCTATTATATCATATCAGTTCAACTTTTAGCGATGCTCATTATCAAACTTCAACACACAATGATTATCGACAACCCTTGTTGTTATCAACTGGCTTCGTTATGAAATCTAGTTGCTACCTACTTTCCTTCCCAAATCACATGGATATTAACAAGCACATATTCAACTGTTCCTCCTCACATTGGATTTCGGCAAAAAAAATACACTAAAACTTCAAAAATCGAAATCTTCTATCGATCAAGAGTCTCAACAACACTACAACCAAATTCATCGCGTCATCCTACATAGAAGAACTACATAGAACTCCTCCCATAATTTCTAGATACACCGATATTCAATCCATTCAACCGGTTGTACACAATTCTAATAACTAATCATACTAGGGAATATGTAAATCTGGTATTCCCTCTAATTTTCCTTTCCACACAATTAAATTAATCCATGGGAACCAAAGAACCCAACAAGTTTAACAACCTAAACAGTTTTAATGACCAGACTAGTTCATCAAGGTTGCTTCTTGATATCTCTCAATCACTACTCATATATACCGTTCATCAAGAACTAGAAAAAGACAACATCATCCTAATCAATTTCACTTCCAAGGTTACTAATTAATATTAATTATTCACTATACCAATGACTCAACTTGATACCCACACCATATCAAGTTATTTGATTACAATCTCTGATTTAACCATAACAAGACATCAGAAAAGGATTTTAGCAATTTCCAACAGAAAAGAGATGCATTAAACTTCATCACTCAGAATAATCCAAAAGAAATACATAGAGCCAAAGTTTTCTCATGTTAACAAACTTGCAACAGAAACTCTCATTACCCAAACTTTCAAACGAATACATGAGTCATTCTTTTCCAATGAGAAAGAAGAAACAACCATGGAATTATCAGTAATGCCAATTGAGGACGATCACAAGTAGTAAAGACAGCTCAACAGTCGAAAAACAATACTTGTTTCAGAGAACCATTAGAGACCATTGAAACACAACCATTACCATGAACCACGAACCCAAGAGAAAATCATCATCCACCACAAAACAAGAATTTGCCAAGATTTGAGGTCAAGAAGGAAAACAACTTTCTAAAACAACTCACGCTCAACTCCTGCAACTATGGTATTCGGGGTAACTACTCTATTCGTCTACCACGAACGGTGGTAAAACCAGACAAAGTCCAAGGCCACAACCACGGCCTCCACTTCTTAACAACCATTACCAACACGCATAAACAATATAATCAAATATGATTATACATGATCATCTCATGGCAATCATAGAATAGATTCATAGATATAGAATATCATAACATATCATTTCATAGATTATCAACAAGAAAGATAGCATAGAGGCAATTCAACAATTGCTCAACAAATGAAACATAACAACGAGATAATGCGAAGCAATGTAATTCCCAACCCCACCTCACTACACGGTGTGTCAATTTAATATTTTTCTATTAACCACGGACCTAAAGCCCGCTCGATACCAATCAGTAACACCCACTCAAAGATTGAGCACGGAATGCTACTAAAATTAAATTAAACTAAACTAACCTACGACCAATTACAAATTTTCGGCAAAACCTCCTTTGTATAGTCAGCTATACCGAGGTTCCAACAATTAATCATGGCATTTATCAATATCTTCATAATCAGGTTCATTCAAGCATGCAGGATAATCTCATAAACATAACCAAAATTTGCTATTCTCATTATTACGATTAATCAAACTCAAACCACCATAAGTAATTCTTAAGATTGAGTGGTAGTGCGTGCATCCAAACATCTACTCCCTCCCATGCATGCGGGTCTTGCGGTTGTACCTAAAACACATCAAAGCAAGAGTGAGCCCAAAGACTCAAGCAAGTACCAACAAGGCTAAGCAAATTATCATTCATAGCATCAACAATCCAAGATAAACAATGCACCAAAGTATAGCCTTCATGCTCATGTGAATGCAACCAATGCAATGCACCTTTTCAACTTTATCTCTTTTAAATTTTACCGTGTGCGGGTATACAACCGTCATTGTATACCCTTGCTGTGCTTACACAGGGACCAAAGCCTATACACCACATGTATAGGGACCTTTGCCCATCATCTTAATGATGGGGACCTCTTTGCTCATAGCCCACATTCCACGAATGTGGGGACCTCAGCCCGTCATCTACATGACGGGGACCTCAACATGCATAGTCACCACGTGACCAATCCTCCAATATGATTGCATGATACACATGAACAAAACTTTAAACCATCATACATATGGATTCACAACAACGACGTGCATGAACAAACTTATTCATACTTCTAGCATTCCTCATCATTGACATTCTTAGCATTCTAGTATCCATGAATAGCACATATATTCATAATACTAGCAAACATGAACAATCCTTCATGAATAATAATTAATCATATCTCAAATATTTACCATCCTTAATCATACATGTCACACTATCAACCTTGCATGGTTAGTACGCATCAAAGTACTAGCGACTTCTATCAAACATTCATACATATTCTCTCAATCAGTACTTGCATTCACGGGATAAAATTGGAACTCATCACAATAACATCAACTTTAACCATAACTAGCATTCATCAAGATAAATGGAAACTCATCACATTAACATTCATGCATGGCTATTACGAGCAAAACACAAACACTCTCAGCATACAAGCATAAATATGCTATAACCCGAATACTTGCCTCAACCGTGCGAGAACGGTGGACGCGAAGAGGGCGCTGCCCCTGGGATCACGCTAAGACCAACATACTGGATCAAAAGCATAAATAACAACACAAACGAACTCGCTAATCTCCCAAGCGTTTTCCAATCTTCCAATTTCTAGCGATCGCTTTGGTGATCACTGCGGACAGTCAACTTCTAAAATACATAACTTTCTGCTCAGGAGTCCAAATGAGGTGTTCTCAGACTTTCTGGAAAGTTAATTAAATTACCCAAATAAACTTAGTTGGGGAGCCCTTTTGATTATGCCATCTACTGCCCCTACCAAGCCAAACTACAGAACAACAATTTTCACGTCGGCTTCTCTGGACAGTACACTAAAACCATCATAAATTTTGCTACGAAAGTCCAAATCTTACGTTCTTTATCTCTCTGAAAAGGTATGGAAATTACCTACAATTTTTGTTACATTGAGATCCTCTGATTTCGTCTTTAACTAATAGATTAACTCAGTTTTCTACAGACTGTCAGGATGTTGACAGATTAACCAGACAGCGGCACTAAACAATTCATAACTTTCTAACCGTTAATCGGATTTTGGCGTTCTTGGCGGCCACTGAAAGCTAAGAACATTATCTACATAACTCTAGCAGACCAAAACTCCTAATTCGGCCTCTAAGCACATGAAACTGACCGCACAATAATCTGGACAGAACACGATCTATTAAACCGACGCAAATCAATCTACCAAACGACATCAACCGCAACTATTACGCATCAAACAACGAAGAACACGCGACGTTACCCTTGTAGAATCGCAGCAAGATGATGAACTCTCCCCACGAAGTTGATCTCCTCTCCTTTCTTCACTTGATCGGCAGCAGGGAGCACCGGCGGCGAGGAAGGGAGGCACCAATGGAGGGGGGCACCACCATGGAGGAGAGGTGCGCTACAGTAACCGTGCTACAGTGTGGCGGCACTGTAGCTACAGTGCATCTAGGGTTTTTCCCCTTCCTTTTATTGGTGGCCGACCCCTCATGGGCCTCCTGGGTTAAGGCCCAAGTTGTCAAAAAACTACAGAAACCCCCTTTTTTATGTCTAATTTCTCTTTTGAACGCTTTCTTTCGTAGAATAAATTGGAGTATTACATTAAAACCCCTCTTTCTCCTGTTCAATCTGTAACACCCCAGCCCAACGTGAGCCTGGAATGCTACTAAACTAACATTAAAAACTTCAAAACCAAGTTCAAATTACCAAATTTCGACATAACCTCCTTTAACATGTTAACAACATGGAGGTTCCAACATTTAGGTAAATCATAAACAATTAATGCAACATCCAGAATCATCAATAGGCGTTCAAAACATACTAACCAACTAGCATATCCAAAGGAGTCTTAATTACACTACTCATCATTATTACACTTAATCCATTGCATGAGGCATAATCATAATCATAATCAACTCCTAAGCAGTTTGCTAAATTATTGAGGTCGACTAAAACTTAATCAACTTTAAAGATGAGTGGCGGTGAGTGAATCCAAATCAAGTCTACTTCCTCCCATGCATGCCGTTCTTGAATTGGGTACCTAAAACAATAATAAAAGCAAGAGTGAGCCCAGACTCAGCAAGTACAAAATAAAGGCATACCACAAAGGTTATAACATTAGCATCCATAATCGAAACGCATCATTAAAACATCTCATATGCATATGCAATGCTCAAGGAACCTTTCTCTTTATCTTTCTGTGTGCATTACACCGTGTCAGAGTATGCAACCGTCGCCGCATACCCATGCTCATGCGCGCACGCACGAGGACCAATTGCCCATTACTCATGAAGTAATGGGGACCTCAAGCCCACACTCCACGAGTGTGGGGATCTCGAGCCCGTCACATTCATGACGGGATCTCAAAGAAACATGCTTGGTCACCGCGTGACCAAGCCTCAACATGTTCTCAATATGCATATGCTTATCTCTTATTCATCATCAATCTTACCAAAAGTCAACAACATTGTACCACAATAAAGCATAAGCATAATTTGAGCAATCACCATACTTAAGCAATCATCAAGTAAGCCATCTTGCTATGCAATCATATATCAAAAGCACACAAACATAGCCAATCAATCACACCCATATAACAAACAATGCACTTGCCTTAACCGTGTGAGAATGGAGGCGTGGCGGTGCTGCCTCGGTACCAATCCCCACCTAATACATTAAGATCATAAGCTAAGACCACAGTAATGAACCACAAAAATTACAAAAGCAAACACAAACTAGCCTTAGCTTACAACGCGATCCCGACTCCAATTTCCTAAATGCTGATTTGTGCCTTCTGTAATCAGTCAAGTTCTAAAATTCATATCTTTCTGTATAGGGGTCTAAATTGGGTGTTCTTAGACTTCATTGAAAGGTTATCAAATTCCCCAACTAAACCTAGTTGGTGAGACTCCATGATTCGGCCATCTAAAATCCTTTTTAACCTAATTAACAAAACATCGATTTCACGTCATGCCCTCTGGACAGAACACTAAAACAATCATAACTTTCAGCTCGTTTATCCAAATTTTGCGTTCTTGTGCTTCCCTGAAAGCTACGACAATTATCGACAACTTTCGTTATACTGAGATCCTCTAATTCCCTATATAACTTATGGTTTTAACCAGATTTCTACAGACTGTCCAAACGCTGACAGATTCGCAGGACAGTCTCACTAATAAATTCATAACTTTTGCTACAGAGGTCCAAAAAATACGATCTAGCACTTCATTGAAAGCTATTGACGTCCTCTACAACTCTCTAGGAGAAGCCCAAGACTGAATCCAAACTTAACTACATCAAAACGTTTGTCTAACACGATCTGTCCTGAGGAGACAGAAATACCGACATTGATTAACTATCCAAAAACGCATCGGATCAAAGGGGAATTGAGGTTACCGTTGAAGAATCGCAGGGAGATGACAAACCACCCCTACGAAGAAGATCCTCTCCCTCTTCCCCTTCCTCTTCTTCTTCTTCTTCTTCTTCTTCTTCTTTTTCTTGGTCGGCAGCACCCGAAGGAGACAGCGCAAGGAGGCGGGGGTGGTACTGTTCACGGGGGTACTGTAGCAGTGGCGGATACTGTAGCATGCCGTATCCTAGAGAGTTGATACTGTAGCAGGTACTGTTCACAGGGGTACCCTAGGGTTTCCCCCTTCTTTTTGTTGGTGGCCGGCCCCTCCTGGGCCTCCTGGGCCAAAGCCTGAGGCCCAGGTTGTCGAATAATTGCAGAAACCCCCTCTAATCCTCTGTTAACTCTATTTTTTCTAGTTGGTTCTTCTCTCTAATTCTTTCTTTTCACTTAAATAGACTTGGGGTATTACATTCTACCCCCCTTAAACAGAATTTGACCCCGAATTCTTCTCACTGATCCACTTGAATGAGCACCGAAACTGAACTTAACAAGCGTTAACACATACACGGCGTGAACGACTCTGCATAGCTTCCAAGTCATTTTCCTCTCGGACATATGGGACCACCGCACTTTGATGCAACTGACGTATTATGCCTCATTACACTTATTGACCTGACCAGAACCACTTAACGGATAGGACTTGAAGATGCGACATTACTCGCTGGTTAACAGATCTTATGAAACCTCACACTCCAAATACCTCAAGACTCCTCTGAACGCCAGGTCATACAAAACGTTATATTCCCCGCTCCAGGACTCGAGATAGTTCTAGCAATTTGCCATCTTCCAATATGCCCACATCTTCCAGAACAACCAAATATACTTTAGGCTATCTATCTCTTCGGATCCAAACCACAAAAAATTGCACGTAAACATATGAAACTCTTGTTCCATCGCCCAGTCGACCTCTTCATCATAACAAGTAGATCCTCCATTAAGCAGGGATACGCAACAAAACTTATTTTAGTCAAGTTTTAATAATTAGATTCAACTGAAAACAGAGGTTTCATAATGTAATTCCAACTTTCCTCCAAAACACTCAAATCCAAAATCAGAGATTCTTCACAAAAACCTTCAATCCTTCCAACTTGACAGTTTGCAATTGAGCACCACATAAGCCAAAAGAGAATTCACTCAAATGCCCAAATCAAACACTATATTTTTTTTCCCTAAACCGAAAAGAACCACCTTGCCAACAAAGAGGCAACTCAAATTGTACATGTTCTCCGTCATAAAACCCAACTCAACCAAGAACCACTAGAGCACTTCTCTACTCGAGAGAACAATCTTTTCTCAGATGTTCTTTTAAGAAACAAACCCTTTTCGAATCATGGGTATCCGAACTATCACACTAACTCCTTCCTCTTAACCGCAATCCCAAAATGATCCTCAAACCAAAAAGACAACCATACTTATTTAGAGGACTCTATTAATCCACAAAAGGATTCTCTAGTCCACTTCTATTCCAATGGAATTTTCTTGACAAAAGGTTGCAAACACCTCAATAAAGATTTTTCACCCACAACCACATCATCTCATTCATTAAAGATAATCAACTTCAAATTCTCACCACACACACTCTTTTACTTTACCCAAAGTATTCTATCAAAGATCAACACATTATTCAAAATTTGCTCTGTTCATCTACCTCTACACATAATATTGAGTCTCCAAGATCCTAGCATAAAATACAAAGCCCAAAACCAACCTTCAAGTCTCCTACCATGAATCTCTCGGTGTAATCGATGAAAAATCCTCAAAATCGTTTACTAAAATTTCACACCGCTTAACTATAACCTCAGTCATTAATATCAAGATTCCTCACTAATCAAATAACCGCCCCAAGGCGATTTATTTCACCAATCTTAGACGTTCTCTAATCCACACCAATCCAATTCGATTAGCACAACCACAATATACTCATTCGCAAAACCTTAACTAATTGACCAGATTCAAACATACTCAATCACCAACGTTAATAAATGAATATATTCTTTGACCAAGATATCCTTAGAATTAATTTAACTCCCATAGGGTTACTCATTGAGGCGGGTCATACTTGACATTAGCTCAACAGTTCTGCTATCCCATTAATTAGCACGACGCTTAGGTTTCTTCACACCGCTACTTTCATTAAACTTCACCACCACAACTTTTCGCACAATCATACTAAGTATCCAATTGCGATACTCTAACATGTTTATCAAGAGTCCATAATTCGATAATCTCAATATTCCAACATGAACAAAGGTTCTTTGGATCATAATTCGCCATAGGTTCCACTAGTTGTAAAACTAATCACTTTTATCTCATCGACAAACTTTCCATTTAAATAGAATTATCTCCGTGTGTTGTAAATCAAACCAATTCACTTTATCTTGCTCTTCAAATAGCTTGGCCCCGTATTTGACTGCGATCATTTACTTGACCACCAACCAATCGCCACATTACACTCTAAAAGACCTTGCAACCTAGGTCGGTTAATCTTTTCCCAATAGGAAAGTGCAAACAAATACAAGTTTTAACACACGAGAAAACACTACTCCTCATAGTGAGCACGAGACAAAGAGAAATAGTCAAATAGCATTGATCTCGAAAAACAAAGGACGAGACCACGATTGAGGCACATGCTCCACAAGAAGGAGTTTCAAACATTAATAAATCACAATAAAATATTACTTTTGAAACTCAAGAAACACTTAAGCGGCAATGACAGAAAGTTGCAGATTACAATTCTTATCTCCAACCTCAAATACTTATGGTACTCATTTTCTGTCAACAAATAAAGCAATCTCTTTGATTACAACATTACTTGCCAAACCAAACAAGAGATGCCTTTGATACCAAATCACATTCATCACTTGAACCAAACGGAACCTTTTCATATGTCACGTTTCTCAACTAATTTTATCTACTACATAAATCATGAGCCCCAAAAGATCACGAATACAAAACTCCAAACATTTCATTTAACCGTTATTAAAACAATCAACTTACTTTCTCTCTAGAAGAATCATCACCATTCCAACGCGTCACAATCCCTTGTAGACCTTATTACTAACATCAAGAATAATTCACTCTTAATAAGGTTCGTTATCATCAACTCTTCCTTTATAAAGTCCCCAAAAGATGACCAAACTGTTACATTTTACTTTATCCTCTCATCCTCAAATGAGAGTACACCAAATTCTTACACCCTCACTATAACAACCACCATATTTTTGAAGGAACCTACTACACAATTTACAAGGTTACACCAAAACCTTTTCATCAAAGACATACTATTATCCGACAATTTCACCATCAAGCAAACACATGTCATCTATTAAATCCCATTGTAAACCTTTCCAAAAGAAACACAGCATATTATTTCATAACATTTTTGTTATCTCAAAAAGATTGCAATGATCAACCTGTTCTAGAGTATATCTAATACCCCAACTGCACTATCGGGGCAAGACCTCTTATAACAAGGACATGCAACCACAATACATCCTCGTGAAACACTCGTGAATAAATTACTTTCAAATTTCAACCCTTCACCTATTCGGAAGGCTCACACTTATTTAGTACACACTAATTCCAATCTAGAGGTTATCATAAACTTTTGATGATTATTCAATCATGGACGAATTGATGGTCCTGTATCTATTTGTACTCCCACGAGCATAAATAAGATCATCAAATATCCAATTAAAGAAAGTTTCTATATTAATATCTACCAAGACGACAGTCGAACACATCTTATATTTCTCTTCCCGCACAATTAGATTAAACCATTGAGATCAAATAATCTAACAAGTTTAGCAAACTAAACAGCTCAAGGGGTCAACCACTCCGTTAATGTTCCATAGTTGTTAATAACTCTATTGATTCCAATTAGGTGTAGCCATACACTTAATCACAGTTCAACAAGAACTAATACATGACATCATCAAATTAATCAACTTTCCTTCCAAGGATCTTAGTTAGGATCGATTATACACTACACTACGGACCCAACTTGATCACTCATATCATATTCACTAATTTCTCTAATTATAACCTCTCACTTGACCACGAGTCGACATCGCTCTGAGGTTTAGCGCTTTCTTTCATAAAAGAACTTTTCAACTTCTACACTCAAGATACCCAAAAGAGATAAATTGAATCAAAACTTCCAAGTACTACAAGACTTGCAAAAGGAAACTTTCATTAGCCAAAACATCAAGTGAAATAAATGGATCATGCTTTCCAATGAGAGGCAAAACTCAATATAAAGGTCAACCTTGACAATCAACCGAGTCCACCAAACCGCAAGAATAACTCATCGGTTGGAAAAACAATGATTGCTTAACGGACAAATTAAGCCAATAAAACACATCAATCCTTCTCAAAGAAACCCACCAACCGCAATGAACTATCGACCCAAAGAAATTCATCGACCACAACCGAACAAGAGTTGACCAAATTCAAATTCAAAGAAGGGAACAACTTCTAAAATACTCACTATCACGTCGGTACTAAGATATCCGAGGTAACCTCTTTCCTTCTCTCTTACCACGAACAATGGTGTAACTTTGGTAAAGCCAGGCCACAACCATGACCTCAATCCTCTCAACAAGGGCTACCCTCACTCATAATAATCATATAATCATATTATAGGTATGTAAGATCATCTTATAACAGAATCATCAATACAACATAACGAGCGTAAATGCAATGCTAGACCCACCCCATCCTCATGCACCAAGTGTCAGTTTTCGTTAATTAACCATTAACAATTTTTAACAAGCTAAGTTACCTAAGTCGTTAATCTGTTCACCACGGACCTCTGACCGCTCGATACCAATCAGTAACACCTCACCCAACGTGAGCACGGAATGCTACTAAACTAACATTAAAAACTTCAAAACCAAGTTCAAACTACCAAATTTCGACATAACCTCCTTTAACATGTTAACAACATGGAGGTTCCAACATTTAGGTAAATCATAAACAATTAATGCAACATCCAGAATCATCAATAGGCGTTCAAAACATACTAACCAACTAGCATATCCAAAGGAGTCTTAATTACACTACTCATCATTATTACACTTAATCCATTGCATGAGGCATAATCATAATCATAATCAACTCCTAAGCAGTTTGCTAAATTATTGAGGTACGACTAAAACTTAATCAACTTTAAAGATGAGTGGCAGTGAGTGAATCCAAATCAAGTCTACTTCCTCCCATGCATGCCGTTCTTGAATTGGGTACCTAAAACAATAATAAAAGCAAGAGTGAGCCCACAGACTCAGCAAGTACAAAATAAAGGCATACCACAAAGGTTATAACATTAGCATCCATAATCAGAAACGCATCATTAAAACATCTCATATGCATATGCAATGCTCAAGGAACCTTTCTCTTTATCTTTACGTGTGCATTACACGTAATGCAGAGTATGCAACCGTCGCCGCATACCCATGCTCGTGCGCGCGCGCACGCACGGACCAATTGCCCATTACTCGCAAGTAATGGGGACCTCAAGCCCACACTCCACGAGTGTGGGGATCTCGGCCCGTCACATTCATGACGGGATCTCAAAGGAAACATCTTTGGGTCACCGCGTGACCAAGCCTCAACATGTTCTCAATATGCATATGCTTATCTCTTATTCATCATCAATCTTACCAAAAGACAACAACATTGTACCACAATAAAGCATAAGCATAATTTGAGCAATCACCATACTTAAGCAATCATCAAGTAAGCCATCTTGCTATGCAATCATATATCAAAAGCACACAAACATAGCCAATCAATCACACCCATATAACAAACAATGCACTTGCCTTAACTGTGTGAGAATGGAGGCGTGACGGTGCTGCCTCGGTACCAATCCCCACCTAATACATTAAGATCATAAGCTAAGACCACAGTAATGAACCACAAAAATTACAAAAGCAAACACAAACTAGCCTTAGCTTACAACGCGATCCCGACTCCAATTTCCTAAATGCTGATTTGTGCCTTCTGTAATCAGTCAAGTTCTAAAATTCATATCTTTCTGTATAGGGGTCTAAATTGGGTGTTCTTAGACTTCATTGAAAGGTTATCAAATTCCCCAACTAAACCTAGTTGGTGAGACTCCCTGATTCGGCCATCTAAAATCCTTTTTAACCTAATTAACAAAACATCGATTTCACGTCATGCCCTCTGGACAGAACACTAAAACAATCATAACTTTCAGCTCGTGTATCCAAATTTTGCGTTCTTGTGCTTCCCTGAAAGCTACGACAATTATCGACAACTTTCGTTATACTGAGATCCTCTAATTCCCTCTATAACTTATGGTTTTAACCAGATTTCTACAGACTGTCCAAACGCTGACAGATTCGCAGGACAGTCGCACTAATAAATTCATAACTTTTGCTACAGAGGTCCAAAAAATACGATCTAGCACTTCATTGAAAGATATTGACGTCCTCTACAACTCTCTAGGAGAAGCCCAAGACTGAATCCAAACTTAACTACATCAAAACGTTTGTCTAACACGATCTGTCCTGAGGAGACAGAAATACCGACATTGATTAACTATCCAAAAACGCATCGGATCAAAGGGGAATTGAGGTTACCCTTGAAGAATCGCAGGGAGATGACAAACCACCCCTACGAAGAAGATCCTCTCCTCTTCCCTTCCTCTTCTTCTTCTTCTTCTTCTTCTTCTTCTTCTTTTTCTTGGTCGGCAAAGACCGAAGGAGACAGCAGCAAGGAGGCGGGGTGGTACTGTTCATGGGGTATCTTGTAGCAGTGGCGGATCTTGTAGCATGCCGTGCTACAGTACCACCCTAGGTTTCCCCTTCTTTTGTTGGTGGCGGCCCTCCTGGGCCTCCCCGGCCAAAGCCTGAGGCCCAGGTTGTCGAATAATTGCGGAAACCCCCTCTAATCCTTTGTTAACTCTATTTTTTCTAGTTGGTTCTTCTCTCTAATTCTTTCTTTTCACTTAAATAGACCTGGGGTATTACACAATCGCTTTGCTAAAAGAAATATTCTCCCAATTTTAATTATTCTCTCCAGATTTAATTATTCTCTCCCAATTTAATTTTTGGGGTATTACATAAGGATTTTATCGGAGGAGGTCGGAACGGTCAAGATCTACTAGGGGAGGTCTTGAACGATCCAGATCAACTCGAGGGAGGTCCGATGCGGTGGGGTTTTAGCGAGAGGAGATCTGGACGGCTCAGATGGAACTGGGGAGGTCCTGGGCTGTCCAGATCGAGGCGGAGGGAGGTCTAAAGCGATAAGGTTTTAAAGCAAGAGGTCTGGACGGCGAAGATCTCCACGGGGAGGTCTTCAACGGTCCAGATCTGCTCAAAAGAGGTCCTGAGACTTAGCTTCTTCGAACACAGGACCAGAGGGAGGTCTTTTTGCAAAGAGGACCCTGAGGGAGGTCTTGAGGTGGTCTTTGCAAAAAAAAAATGACCAGGGGAGGTATTTTTGCAAAGATGACCTCGGTGGAGGTCAAGAGGCTTAAGTTTTTTGGAACGGAGCCAAAGGCTCGGATCTAACCCGGGGTGGTCATGGGCGGCCACGATTAACCCAAGGAAGTCTTAGGACTTGTCGAAAATCCGACAAGGTACAGTGCACCGCGGTTCACTCGCCGACACGTCGCCGGCGACCAAGACCAAGGCGGCACTAACCAACTGTACGAAAACGACCCTAATACTATTGCGCACATAATGGAACCACTCTCAACGGCGGAGCGGGCCTGTAACGCCGGCGAGCCAGAGAGGAGCGGAGGATGATTTGTGGCAAAATCAAAAACGGCGAAAACACGTGCTACGAGCTAACCGAGCCAATGCTTAAGCTCTACAGGGCTAAAGCGAACTCACCCGAGTCCAGGGGAGGTCTAGAGGAGGTTGGAGGAGACCCAGCGGTGGAGACCGACGCCGGAGGTGAAGAAGATGGTGGCGACCAGGTGTTCTGAGCCAACAGAGACGAAAAGAAAGGTTAGGATAAGCTTGCGATGGCCCGGAGGTGATCCAGGACCCAAGAATTGGACAGAGAACACTCACCGGAGATGGGAACGAAGGGGAGCAGTTTCGGCCGCGAAGATCCAAAAACTTCAATTTGAGTTGTTCTTGAGAAAGTAACCCAAATTGAGTTAGGGAGAGGACTTGCGACGACAAGAGGTCCACAAATAAAGTGAGAATTGGGCTAAAGAACCACTGAAACACCCAAGTTACCAATGGAGCTCCCACGGCAACAATGGCGGAGAGGAGTGCTCACAGTGGTTTGAGTTTAACTCAAAAAGAGTGAGCTAGGGTGATCGCGAGTGGAAGAGGAGCCAGAGGGGGTCCTCGGGGTATTAAGAAACTCATGAGTAACGGGAACAAGGGAGGGGCTCGAGGCGAGCTACGGCGAGCTCCTCCGCAACTAGCCCGAAAGCTATGGGAACAGGGCAGCGCAGGGCACGGCTTTGAGCCGAAAGCACTGACACGCCGCGACTGCTCCGACAACACGCGAGGGCGCGGGCGCGGGATGTGACAGTGCCATACCGCACAGTGGTCGCGTGCGGCGCGAGGAAGAAGATGACGGGGGAACAGTGGAGAAGGCGGGGAGGTCGTGGGCGTTGGATGCTAATCCAATGGCCGAAACGCCCGTACCCGAACCCAACTTAACAACTTGGTCCGACCGAGCCCAAAGGCTGAGCCTGACTCGGGTCTGACTCGAACCCGAGTCTGACTCAGACCCATTTTGACTTTGGATATTGAATTGAGCTGGACTTTTGGGAAGTTGATTGAGGTAGCAAACTAACTCCAAAAATTCTAAAATTTTTATAGGGGTTTGCTAACTAAAGTGTCGACCTTGCAGAAAATTTTCAGAGGCTTTGGTGCTGCACAACTTCCTCTGGAAATTCTACAAGGTGCTGATCCAAAGTTTGACCAGGTTTTAAATTGGGTGGACTTGCCCCCAAAAGCATTCAAACAATTTGTAAAAATTGTGAAATTTTTCAGAGGGGTCACACATCAATCCTAGAACTTAGGAAAAGTATTTCCAGGAGATAATCCAAAGGTTTGACAAGATTATTTTTGGAAGCTGAGATTTTGGATTAAAAAGACTTGTGACTTTGTATTTCCATAACTTTTGTACAAGAATTGTTTGGTACAACAGGAAATACATGATATAAGAAAAGTTTTAATTTCTACCCATTTTCTTACATTTGAAACACAAGTCAAATTTTTGGGATGTTACACTGGGTCAGTGTTTTTGACTGATCAAGTCTGCCGTAATGTCAACATAAATATTGAAGGGGTAGACTTTTGGGCGGATTTGATTGTGATAGATTCTAAAGGATTGGATGTTATTCTAGGAATGGATTGGTTATCCAGGAATCTTGGGCAAATTAATTGTGCCCAAAGATCCATTTCTTTAACTAATGAAAGCGGCACTTCAGTCGTTTTTCAACCCAGGACTGTGGGTTCTGATCTTTGTGCTCACCAAGTTGATGCCACTCCTTCCTTGGAGTTAGTACCTATTGTTTGTGAGTATGTTGATGTCTTTCTTGAAGACCTTCCCGGGTTACCACCAGATCGGGAAGTGGAGTTCGTAATTGACCTAGTTCCTGGAACTGCTCCTATATCCAGAAGTCCTTATCGAATGCCTGTCAATGAGTTGGTTGAATTAAAGACACAACTTGGAGAATTGCTTGACAAAGGGTTTATTCGACCGAGTTCCTCACCTTGGGGATGCCCGGCTATTTTTGTCAAAAAGAAAGACAACACTTTGCGGATGTGTGTGGATTACCGTCCGTTGAATGAGGTCACTATCAAAAACAAGTATCCTCTGCCTCGAATTGATGATCTTTTTGATCAGTTAGTTGGGGCCCGAGTCTTTTCAAAAATTGATTTGCGATCTGGTTATCATCAAATCAAGGTTAGAGCTGAGGACATCCCTAAAACAGCTTTCTCTACTCGTTACGGTTTGTACGAGTATACTGTCATGTCCTTTGGTCTGACCAATGCTCCAGCTTATTTTATGAATCTTATGAATTCGGTGTTCATGGATTTCTTGGATAAGTTCGTTGTCGTGTTTATTGACGACATTCTTATTTATTCCAAGTCCAACAAAGACCATAAACAACATTTGAGACTTGTGCTGGAAACACTTCGTAAGCACCGGTTATATGCTAAGTTTAGCAAGTGTGCTTTCTGGCTCAAGCAAGTTGCATTTTTGGGGCATGTGTTATCTGAAGGGGGTATCGCTGTCGATCCAAGCAAGGTACAAGACGTGCTGGATTGGAAACAGCCCAAGAATGTTCCTGATATTCGAAGTTTTCTTGGACTTGCGGGTTATTACCGTAGGTTCATTGAAAATTTCTCCAAAATTGCAAGACCTCTAACTCAGCTTTTGAAGAAGGAGAAGAAATTCGAATGGTCAGCTAAGTGTGAGGAGAGTTTTCGGCTTTTGAGAACTCTCTTGACCAAAGCTCCAGTTCTCACCCTTCCGGATGTTCATAAGAGCTTCGATATTTATTGTGATGCATCTCGCCATGGGCTTGGTTGCGTACTTATGCAAGAAGGTCAAGTTGTGGCGTATGCATCTCGGCAGTTGCGACCCCATGAAGTTAATTATCCTACTCATGATTTGGAATTGGCTGCCGTAGTCCATGCGTTAAAGATTTGGCGACATTACCTTCTCGTGTCGTTGTGAGATCTATACCGATCATAAAGCTCAAGTACATATTCACTCAAGCTGATTTGAATATGAGGCAGAGAAGATGGCTTGAATTGATCAAGGACTATGATATGGGTATTTATTATCACCCTGGCAAAGCCAATGTTGTGGCGGACGCTTTAAGCAGAAAGTCATAGTGCAACTGCATGTCCTCTCTACCTGCGGCCAAGGACTTGTGTGCTGATTTTCAGCGCCTAAGTCTTGAAATGGTGAGAGAAGGTTTTCTTGCTGCATTAGAAGTGGAGCCCACGTTAGAAACTCAGATTCTGGAGGCCCAGAAAACTGATGCCGAGGTAGCTGAGATCAAGGAAAATTGGAAGGCAGGCAAAGCCAATGAGTTTTCTGAAGATGCTCGCGGTATAATTCGATATCGCAATCGTTTTGTGGTGCCTGCAGATCCTCAACTGAAGGGTCTAATTCTTAGAGAGGCTCATAATTCCAAGTTTTCTTTACATCCTGGTAGTACCAAGATATATCAGGATTTAAAGAAGACATTTTGGTGGAGTCGGATGAAGAGACAGATTGCTCAGTATGTTGCTGAATGTGATATTTGCCAGAGAGTTAAAGCTAAACATCTGAAGCCAGCCGGTACCCTTCAACATTTACCTATTCCACAATGGAAGTGGGAAGAGATCGGCATGGATTTCGTTACCGGTCTTCCAAAGACTCCGAATGGATCTGATGCCATTTGGGTAATCATTGACCGTTTAACGAAAGTGGCCCATTTTATTCCTGTTAAAACCATCTTCTCTGGCAAACAGTTAGCAGAACTCTATATTGCTAAAATTGTTTGTCTTCATGGTGTTCCCAAGGTCATTGTTTTTGACCGTGGCCCCCAGTTCACTTCCCATTTTTGGAATTTATTTTTGGAATTGCCTTCATCAAGCTATGGGGACTGAACTTTCTTTCAGTACTGCATATCATCCTCAAACTTGTGGTCAAACTGAGAGGGTGAATCAAGTAATGGAAGATCTCCTTCGAGCTTATGTGCTATCCTATGGCAAAAACTGGGAGAAATCTTTGCCATATGTGGAATTTTCCTACAATAATAGCTACCAAGCAAGTATTCAAATGTCACCTTTTGAAGCCTTGTATGGAAGAGCTTGTAGGACTCCATTGAATTGGTCCGAGTCTGGTGAAAGGTCCTTTTATGGTCCAGACTTGGTGGTAGAAGCAGAAGAGCAAGTTCGTCTGATTCGAGATCGTTTGAAAGTTGCACAGTCTCGTCAGAAGAGCTATGCTGACCATCGTCGTCATGAATTAAACTTTGAGGTAGATGATCATGTCTATCTTAAAGTGTCGCCAATGAAGGGCACTAACCGTTTTCAGGTGAAAGGAAAGCTAGCACCTCGTTATATCGGACCCTTCCGAATTATTGCAAAACGAGGAGTTGTGGCTTATCAATTGGAACTACCTGAATCCCTCTCGGCAATGCATGATACTTTTCATGTGTCTCAATTGAAGAAATGCCTTCGTGTTCCTATTGAGGCAACTGCTTATGAGCATCTTGATCTCCAACCTGACCTTTCCTATCAAGAACGACCAGTGCGTATCCTTGACGAAATGGAACGCATGACCAGAAATCGTACTGTCAAGTTCTTGAAAATTCAGTGGGCTAATCATTCTGAGGATGAAGCCACTTGGGAGTGCGAAGATCTGATGCAGATTGAGCACCCCCATCTCTTTGCTGTTTAGAGCTTGCCTTTGAGTCAAGAAACGCAAGGTTAAACAAAGCAATGTAAATGAAGATGTAATAATAACACTATGTTATTATGTAAAGTTTTCTTTACTATCTTTGAAGGAAATCAAGACAACGGGTGTCGGGTTTCTATTAAAATCATTTCAATTTCACTTTGTCCCATCTTCCATCTTTTCTAAAATCTCGGGGACGAGATTTTCTTAAGGGGGGTAGGTTTGTAACAACCCCAATTTTATGAATAGTAACAAAATGCTTTATGAACAGTAATGAGGTGCTGTTCATAGCATCACTGTTCATTTTTACAGTTTGGGCAGTATGTTACAAATGAGAACCTTCCTTTTCTAGCCAAACATCCAAAGCCTTTTCAAAAATTTAAAGGGAATGCAAGCTAATACTTGTATTGTGACTAGGAAGTATTTTTATTAAAGCCTAGATAAATTATCTTGGCCAAAAATAATTTTGTTGAATTTTTAGAAATTATTTTGCCTTGAAGAAAAATATTTGTTTGTAAATAAACCTATTCGGGCTAAGGTAATTATTTATGTATTTTACAAAGTGAAACAGTTGTTTTTGAAATTTATTTGGGAAATATATCATCCCAGTAGCTTCCTGGAAAAGTTTCATGATTTTACAAATCTATTTACTATTTTTAAAAGCCCAGTCAAACTCTTGAGTATTTGAATAGGGCTTGGTCAACTAATCCGGTCTAAACCCAAACCCTAGCACTGTAGCGACACGAACCCATGAGTTTGGGTCCAACCAGTTCATCTTGGTCCGGCTCAGTCCCGCTCGGGCGCGAGCCCGAACTCTTCGCGTGCTATGAGCCGTTGATCTCCTATCGAACAGGCATGGTTGCGATGCGGCGTGAGCTGTCCACGTATACGCCCTAACCCCCACCGTTGGATCTAAATCAGACGGTCAAAGGAGGTGTATGCATTCAGATGACTCCGGATCCCCTCTCGATCCCCACCGTCCATCCCCAATCCAACCGCGCTGCCCTTTTCATTTTTGAAATTAAAGGTGCGCTTTCCTTTTAACCGTCGGATTCAAATCCTACAGCACCCCTTTTTACGGCGTGCCGTTAGGACCTGCTTTTCTTTGGGCTGTCGGATGTTAATCGTAGGGTCCATATCTTGTATGCATTCGGACCATCTGGTTCCTCCGTTAATCCTGACCGTAGAAAGTCCATCTAACGGTGCCGCGTCATCTCATCTAAAGGGTGACGTGTATCCTTTTTGATTGACCGTTGGATTTCAATCCAACGCCCCTCTTTGAACGTGGACCCCCGAAATCCCGTAGAGCTCTTTTAAATCTCCACCGTTCGTTTCAGATGGCACGGCCCATATTAAACGATACCGATTAAAACCTTTTAACCCTTATATTTATCGCAACCGCCCATTTCTAATCGGACGGTTGTTGTTCTTTCGCGATTTAGGAGGCGCGCACGACTGCGGCTGCCAGCGGGACCCGCATGTCAGAGAGTTCTTATCTTCTTCCTTGCCTCTGTGCGCCGCCGCCATTTCTGTAAATAGAGGAGAGGAATTATCCAAAGATTATGCAACTAATTTTTGGATATTTAGCTCTAAATGGACACCTCATCAACTCTAGACCCTTCTCCTTTGCCCTGTAGCTCAACCTCTATATATAACCCTAGCTTTTTGAGCTGCTGCCATTGTTGAGCACTGGAGCTTATCATCTTTCATTGTTGTCCAGTGGAGTTTCTTGCTTCTCCAATTTGTTCATCCATTCTAAACCCTGGTATCAGCTTGTGATAAAGATTTGGCCTTTCTTGTAGGTTAAACCAGAGTTTATTTCTCTGTTGATCCAACTCGATTTTAGGAACCTTCAGTGCTTTCCTTAGCCTGGTGAGTTAAAACTGTGAGTTTTGCTATCTTAAGCATCTTAGGGACCTTAGCAACTCACATGAATCATTCACGTGAATGTCAATAGCTCCAACTTGCTTTAAACTGAAAAGTTAGTTTTATAACTTTTCGGTCTTTCATATCATTTTCAACGTTCTAGGGTTTCTCCTGTCAACTTATCGTTCTATTTAGGTCTCAACCGAACCCTAGTAGCATAAACCTTTGCTCTTTTAATTCTTGTTGTCATCTATTTAAACTTGTAGTAAAATGTTACCTCTGTCAGCTGTTGTCGGCTCAACCGACAACTTTTGAAATCTTGGTAGTTTTTGTAACCTGGCCGAATAGGGTTAGATTAGGGTTTACCTAGGGTATTATCTACTCTAAAAATCAGACTAAGTTTCAATTTAACATCTTTTACTTAGTCTATTCATAACTGACCCAAAATCGCTCTGTCTGTTTTGATTCTTTTCAAAATCTGAAAACTGCAACTTTGATCTAAACTCTAGTTTCTGTTATAAAAAAAATTGTATATGATAATATGGGTTATTATCACTATTAGGGTAGTTATGACTTAAGCATGCTGTTAATCATGCATTTCTTTATTGATCATACATTTTCTTTTATTCTATACTGGTTGTCAGCTTTGGTATTTATTAGAGTTTATTGTCTCTTATAGAATTTGGTTCTTCTGAGGCTTTTGACACTATTTCTGAACAACCTGAGCCTACACAAGAAGTTTATTATTATCAAGGCAAGCATCCTCTTTGCACCATGTTGACCCCAAATTTTCTACAATAGATTTTCTAATTACAGTGACATCTGTTGCATGCTATTTTTCTGGAAATACAAATATGGACTGTATTAGTTAGTTATGACCTGAGTAACATTGTGGATTACCTTAATTATGACCATACACTCAACCCTAGAGTAGTACTGTATACTATAATACATATTTTCAGAATTTGCTTAGACATGCAGTCTAGATAAGATTTAGTGTTTGACAAGATTAACTTGTCAAACAGGGGAGCAACAAATAAATTTCAGTTACTTCAATTCTTTGTCCAGTTTCTTTAAATCAGAATTGCATTTTAAATTTAAATTGATCTGGACAAGAGGATGCTAGTGATGGTGCTTTTGTGCACGAGATTGGGAATTGTGGTGGACTTGTCTGGACCAATTAAGGACTGAACTCTGACTATTCAATTCAACTCCCCCACGTACTTCCACATGCAGTGTATGGGCGCTGTTTGGTTAAGTAAAGGGTTAAGACTATTGGGTTGGAAACAGGGGAGTAAGGATATGTGTATTGATCTTGTATGGCATAGATGCTTTGGTCTATAGATGCGTTTTATGCCATGTGAGCTTGTATGTCAATATCAGATGTTCTTAGAAGGGTGAGGGCGTATATGTGCTCCATCGCATGTACGTACCTTAAAGATGCCGATTGCAATCTACTATGGGTAGCGAACCCATCGCATTACTTCTTATGGTTGGATCGGCATTCCTGACGCAACATGTGTGCCCCGGTTAGACAGATGCTATCAGACGTTGTTTAAGCGAGATCAGTTCATACATGGGTATCCAACTCAATAGTGTTAGCTTGTTGAAAAATACCAAATCTTAGTTTCCCCGGTAGGCATACCAAAGGAAGTATGTCATCATTCGGAGGCGTCCGAAGGCAACGGGCTGACTAAGTCGTGTGGGTAAAGATGTACAGCCCTGCAGGGTATCAAACTGTTCGAATAGCCGTGTCCACGGTCATGGACGATAACTTGAGTTGATGTCACCTGTATAGAAGTTGTGTTTTCAACTACTGTTTGGGTTTTTGTTTCAGCATGAGAGGATTCATGCACTGTACTGTTTACAATTACTTCATTTACTTACTGTTTTAGTCCAACTTTGATTTATTAAATTGCTTTATCAAAACCTAGTTATTGTAGGTTAAGAATTACTGCTTTATGCAAAATTTAACCATTATACCTTCCTGTTGCAACCTTATGCATGTATAAATTCTACTCCTTTGCATAGGTTCTAATAAACACTTTCTTTTATTAGTTTGTGTATGTAATACTCCGGAAGTGTGAGAAGTCAAAAATCGGGTTAAATCAATTTAATCGGTAGAGTTTACTTAATCGGGGAATTTCGGCTAGCGTTAAACTCTCAGTTTTCGGAGTGGTTCAGGGTTTTGGGCTTTCGGTTAGCCTTTCCAGGCCTCTTGGCCGGCCATGGGCCTAGGCCCATGCGCCCCCCCCCTTGGTGCTAACCCTAGCCCCTTTTCATCCCTTGGCCGAACCCCCTCCCCTTCTTTTCCCTCTTGGCCGCCACCCCTCCCCTCCTCTCCTCCCTTGCGCCCTGCCTTGGAGCCGCCCCCATCTCCCCTTGTGGCTGCTCCTCCTGCTGTGGTGTTGCCCCAACCGATCTACGGAGTTTCCCCGCTGCCGGCGTTCGCAAGGATTCAAGGTGGGCAGCAGTTTGATTCGGCCAAAGGAGGGGAAAAGGAGGAAGATCATCGTCACCAAGGTTCTTCCACCTACTCCCTGGTTTCAGCAAGGGTAACGATGCGGAGCCTCATTGGTTGGTTGTTGGTAGAAGTGATTTGGAATCGTATTTGATTAGATCGACTTGCTGTGAGCAGAAAGTTAAATCTGTCCAGTATGTTGCGAGGTCTGTTTCGTGGTTTTAGAGGCTGAATTAGAGATGTTCATCTCCTGGAGTATTGTAGGTCTTGTTCTTAGCTTTCGGTGTCCGCCAAGAACACTAAAATCCGACGAACGAGTCAAAAGTTATGATAGATTTATTATCTGCTGTCCAGAATCCTGACGAGAATTAGCAGTCTCTGTATAGGTTGATATATGGCCTAGTTAGAGGGTGATTCAGACGTCTTGCCCATAACAAATTTTGAAGGTGATATCACTAGCTTTCAGGATTGATAAAGAACACCTCATTTGGATTTATAGATCAAAAGTTATGCTCTTTTCTTTGTGACTGTCCAGATTGTAGGTCAGTCTGTCCAGATTGTATGTCAGTTTCTATCTTTAGTTTTGACCCGTGTGCCACTTTTTGTTAAATACAAAATATGAATGTCGTGCCAACTAGGTTATTGTAGGTAATTCCATAAAATTTTCAGATTGATAAAGAACACTCAATTCGGAGTTGTAGTTTAAAAGTTACGGACGTTTTAGTACTGCTGTTTTTTTTTATGTTCAGACAGTTTATGTTCTGCTGTTTCGTTTGACAGTTAGCAATTTAGTTTGGCCAAATTGGGTTATCTCGTCAACTACAAAGTTGTAGATATATTTGTTAAGCTCGTGTAGGATATGGGCTCATCTCTTTTGGAGTCCCAGATCATTAGTTTTGGTCTTTACCGTGCTGCTGTCCAGATGGGATTCCATGTTGCTGCTGGAATTTCAGATTTGGGTTATGACTATGTTTTGGGTGTGCGAGAGGGTAGTGTAGAATATTAATTCATGATGGGCTCTATGTTGTTCTTATTTCGGTTATTTAACTGTTTAGGCCGCGAGGCTACGGGTTTGGGAGCGCCATCGTTGCCTGCTAACGCGTCGTAACGCGGAAGGCAAGTACTTTGTTGATTTTAAGTGCTGTGATTGTGAATGTTTACATGAATATAATGTGACATATTGTGTTACCCGAGATGCTGAACTGGTTATGTTCTTTCATTATGTGGAGTATATATACGAGAGATGGTATTATCCTGTTCATGTTCATATCATGCATCCTTTTATTCATGTTATGTCCACGGAGTGGATTGTAAGTCCCACCATTCCAATGTGGGCGATTTGGACATTGTCATGTCCCGCCCACGGGAGTGGATTGAAAGACCCATCAATTCCAGTATGGGCACGTAAGACCCATCAATTCCAGTATGGGCAGCTTTGGACACCTATATGAAACGTCCTTCATATAGGACTTGGATCCCCGCACTTTTGTTAAGGTGCGGGCTTAAGTGAACACCGACGGGTGTGTCACTCGCTATACCGGTATACGCATGTGTGTAGTCCATCCTTGAGCACATTCATTCATGCCATGCATTCCTAAGTTTTCATTCGATGTATGCTCATATTCTCTTATGATGATGACTTGTTCATATGTGTGTTATGTCCCTTTTACTGTACTTGCTGAGTCGTGGACTCACTCTTGCGTTGTTTGTTTATTTTAGGTTACCCCTGATGTTGGCTCACATGGGAGGGAGTAGACACGCACTACTTGTTCACATCATCAAATTCATGTTCAAGAATAAATTTTAGATCTATCATTCATTCGTTAATGATGAACTGTAATAATTAAATTATAATTGGTGAAGGAAGGATACCTTCTCCACATTGATGTTGAATTATTACTGTATGTGAACTTTCATTATCAATGAACTGAAATAAATAGATTAGATGGTGAAGGAAGGATACCTTCATCATGTCTTGGTTGTTTTGATACTATCTTTAGTTGATTTTATTCAAATTCTTCCGCATTATGGATGTATGTTAGATGTTTTAGGTGACATCTTGGCTTCCGAATAGCCAGGGTGTTAAAGTTGGTATCAGAGCGGGCTTTAGGTCCGTTGTAATTAATTTATTAAAATGACACACTATGCACAGTAGGTGGGGTTGGGTAATCCATCGTATTCGTATTTCTAGTGGTGTGTTTCATCATGTTGAACTGTTCTTGAATTGCTTATGTACTATCATTCTTGTTGTTAATCTGAGATCTGCTATGATGTTCAATATCTAGGAACTAATACTATGATTGTCATGAGATGATCCTGTATATTCATAATAGAGTATTTTGGTGAAGCGTGTTGTTATCGGATGATAAGAAGTGGAGGTCGTGGTTGTTACTCTGGGATTCACCAGGTTACACCACTGTTTCGCAGTACGTGGTTAGAGGAGTAGTTAACCCGAGTATCATAGTTTCAGGTGCTAAGTGTGAGTTGCTTTAGAAAGTTGTTCTCTTCCTTCATTTCTGAATTTGCCAATTCTTGTCCTGTGGTGGTTGATGAATTTCTCCTGGGTTTGTGGTTCATGATAGTTTATGGTTTTCAATAGATTCCTCTTGGTTCTCTGAAACAAATATTGCTTTTCAACTGTTGAGTTGCTTTTACCACTTGCGGTCGTTGTCAATTGGCAAGATTGATGTTTTCATGGTTGCTCCTTCTTTCTCATTGAAAAATAATGACTCATTTACTCGTTGGACAGCTTGGTTAGTGAGAGTTTTCCGCTGTAAGTTCGTTTGCATGGGAAAGCTTTGGCTTTATGCGTTTCTTTTGGATTACTTCGAGCGTTGAGGTTTGAAGTCTCTCTTTTGCTGTAGTAAGGTGTTAGAATCCTTTTGTGACGTCTTGCCATGCTTAAAATGAGAAGTTATAACTAAACGAATAAATTGTTACGATATGAGTTACCAAGTTGGGTTATTAGCATGGTGCAAATCAATTATTCTTAACTACCATCCATGAAAGTGAAATTGATTAATTTGAAATGTCCTTGTATTTCATACATGGTGTATGTTAAATAAAGATTGTCCATATCCGTTCAGAACCTATAGATCTTACGTAAGAGCTAGATTTGTCTATTTCCTAGTATGCTAAAATTGTTGAAACTTGCATAAAGGACCAGATGGGTGCTGGTGTATCAATTCATGAAACCTTGTTTATAGAAAATTATGTTAGTGAATATTTAATCATGTTTTGAAATGATTTCTGAACAAAGGTGAAATGTGAATCTATGTTTATATGTGGTTATGTGATTGCAAATAAATTAGTACCATATGTACACACATGATTAGTACAATCATCAATTGTTAATGAACGCTGAAGAAGGTGTTGAGCAACACCAACAGTTGAGTAGATGAATTTCGTAAGTAGGCTTTGATAGCGTGCATTGTGATATTGTTATTGCTTAGCATAATCTGGTTATAATAAATTTGTTTCAACTTTGTGATTTATGTTCCCTTTGGGAAGTTTTAGGATGGAGTAATAAAGTTTGATGATTCTTGGTACTAGTATATGTTGTCGATTTTTTTTTAAATCGTCAAAAATGTGAGAATGAGGTTAATTCTCATAGTAATTTGATCACCCATGGTGATATTCTCTAAATGATCAAATTTCAAGTTTTATGTTCATGATCTTTTGAGGGTTCGGGCTTTTATGTGGTAAACGAAGTTATCGAGTAACGATATGTTGCAAAGTTATAATGGTTCTTCAGTGATGCAAGTGCTTCGATCTTGAATACTTAATTGTTCTTATCTATTAAGGTTCGATACTCTCTTCTTGTGAGGCTTATGCATTCAACTGTGGACTCCACTTATGTTCTATGAGTTCATTGCTTAATTGGTTTCTTCATTGGTCCCGTGTTTAGTGCGAGTGGTAGATGAGTTTTTCTAGTTGGTGAAAGTCGTTTCCATTTGTCTCTTCTTTTGAGAAAGAATCAACCCATTCTTTACACGTGGGTCTTTTGAAGTGTTTTCTAATGGTTGTGGTGAAACTGATGTTAATACCCATAGTAATTTGATCGCCTTCGATGATATCGTTCAGTTGAGAATATTTCAAGTTTAGCTTTCGTGATATTTCCTTTGAGCTCTTGAATCATCTGGTAGCTGAAATTATTTTAAATAAATTGAGGTATTGAATTGTCTTGTTGCTTCTTAAGAGATTCAAGTGATTTAATCTTAAAGGATTTTTGGTTTGAGATGGCAACGTGAAGCGGCAATTAAAGAAAAAAATTATGTTGGTTCCCTTAAGAGAAGAATAATCTGCTTGTTTTTCATGAAATCCTGTAATTGGAAATGTTTCGAGTTTGGTGGCTGAGATTATTTGGATCTCGTGTTTTGTGTGTAGTTGAATTGTTCTGAACAAATATGACGTATTGAGGAATTTCATTGGTTCTTAATTAGTCCGTGTGGTTTGGACTAAAGACCTTATGTTGTTCGTTGTGGCAAAGCGATGTTAGTCAAAGAATTAATTTCAGTGTTAAAGGAAAGAGTGCAGTACGAATATTTAAGAATTTGAGTCAAGTTTTGTAACTGGCAGTTATTTGAATTGTTCATAAACTTTTTGCTCTTTTCACTCAAGAGTGTCGAGTTTCAATCGCAATGTCATATCCCTTAATGGTGGTTATTTGCTATTCCCTTTTCGAGGGATGTGTGCCCTCCGTTGTGAACTCAATTTTCGTTTTCCCAGATCTTCATTACTAGACTATTTCTTTTGGTTTCGTGCTCACTGTGAGCAGTAACGTTTTCCTGTGTGGTGAAATTTGTCCTTATTCGCCTCTTTCTTTCAAGAAAGGATCAACAGTTTTGTGTTGCAAAGTTTTACAAAGCGTAAGTTGTCAATTGTTTGGTGGTGGTTAAGTGATTGTAGGGGTGAGATTTTGCTACCAAGCTATTGGAGGAGTAATAGAAGATGAGTTGGTTTTGACCTGAACCTCTTGGAGGGAAGTTGATTCATATGGAATGTATGGTTTCGAAGTAAAACTGTATAGTGTTCAACTAAGTAGAACCTATGATATAGTGTAGTTCCAGAACTTTGGTTCATGTTGAAATGTTGCGGATTATCAAATGTATGGAAACCTTAAGCAATTTTATAGAGTAACACAATTGGAAAGTTTTGCGATGTTGTGTGAGTGATTCTTGAGGATGTCAATGTGTGTGTATGTCGGAATTGTGGGGATGTTAGAGATTTAATCCGATGTTTTCACCATGTGTCATAAGAGGAATTCGTTGTAGGGGTCTTGGAGGTTAAATTTGGGCTTTCCATTTTCATGCTAGACTTTTGGTCGCCCAAAGATTTGTGTGTAGAGGAGATAGAAAACTGGAGTATTCTGAGTAGTGGAATGATTGTCGATAGAACCCTTCTGATGTAGTTCATGAGCGGGTGTACTGAGGATTCTGACGTGTTATTCTTGAAAGTTGGAGGTGATGTGATTACGTGGGTCTTTGAGGTGCTTTGGTGCCCTCTACCAAAGTAATGTCATCAGTTTGTCTAGAGTGTTCAGTGGAATCAATAGAGTCTCTCCACAAAGGTGTGGATGATGTGTTTCGGTTTAAGCCTAAATTTGAGGATGTTAAATTAAGAGGTTGAGAACGTGTGGTGTGCGATGAATTCGAATTCCAAGGTTGGAGAGATATTTTATTCCAAAAAAGTGAAACTAAGGAAAAAGATGTCTTCTTGATTAGTGAAGCATTTTCTTTATTCTTGCTTGAGCTTATGCTGTTGACCAATGTCTTTCGTAAGTTGAGTTTGACTCGATTTTGGTATGTGTGGTTCTTATCGGTTCAGGAAGCATAAAGGAAGTTTTGATTTGGGCATTTAAAATTGTTCCTCCTTTGGTTTTCGTGACATTTATTCGCAAACTGCCACTTGGAAGGTGGAAAGGTTTTCGGGATGAAATTCTGATTTCTGAATTTTTTTCTCTTCAATACTCAATTGGTAACGTATAGTTGTGATGTGAATCTTTCTTATTCAGATGTGTTTTGCCGGTAAAAGAGTTTGCTTAAAAAGAATTCGATTGTATGTTTCCGGTTAAAGGAGGTGATCCTTGTTTTCAGTGAAGAGTTCAATTGAGAGGTGGAATAAGAGTTTCGTGTTCTTTGTGCTTGTCGTGTGGTTCGGTATCTTTGGGAAGGTTAACCCAAGATACATTGGGTTGTTTTCGCTAGTTGGCGTATCGCCAGGACTGTCTCGAGTCCGTGCGCGAAGTACGTAACGTCTTGTACGTTCTCGTGTTGAGTGAGTACTTGGGAGATCCAGAGTTTGAGGTTTCGTTTGCGCCGTTGACCATCGAGTGAGATCTTGCCTTCGAGTTTCGCGTGCGTGAGCTTTAGCCGGTGTTGTTCACAACTGGTACGTGGTTACCGTTGTTCGTTTTCAGTCGCGGTTGTTCTTTCGCTTAAGTGTGTTTAGACTCGGGGTCGAATCCTGTTAAGGGGGGTAGAATGTAATACTCCGGAAGTGTGAGAAGTCAAAAATCGGGTTAAATCAATTTAATTGGAAGAGTTTACTTAATCGGGGAATTTCGGCTAGCGTTAAACTCTCAGTTTTCGGAGTGGTTCAGGGTTTTGGGCCTTCGGTTAGCCTTTCCAGGCCTCTTGGCCGGCCATGGGCCTAGGCCCATGCGCCCTCCCCCTTGGTGCTAACCCTAGCCCCTTTTCTTCCCTTGGCCGAACCCCCTCCCCTTCTTTTCCCTCTTGGCCGCCACCCCTCCCCTCCTCTCCTCCCTTGCACCCTGCCTTGGAGCCGCCCCCATCTCCCCTTGTGGCTGCTCCTCCTGCTGTGGTGTTGCCCCAACCGATCTACGGAGTTTCCCCACTGCCGGCGTTCGCAAGGATTCAAGGTGGGCAGCAGTTTGATTCGGCCAAAGGAGGGGAAAAGGAGGAAGATCATCGTCACCAAGGTTCTTCCACCTACTCCCTGGTTGCAGCAAGGGTAACGATGCGGAGCCTCATTGGTTGGTTGTTGGTAGAAGTGATTTGGAATCGTATTTGATTAGATCGACTTGCTGCGAGCAGAAAGTTAAATCTGTCCAGTATATTGCGAGGTCTGTTTCGTGGTTTTAGAGGCTGAATTAGAGATGTTCATCTCCTGGAGTATTGTAGGTCTTGTTCTTAGCTTTCGGTGGCCTCCAAGAACACTAAAATCCGACGAACGAGTCAAAAGTTATGATAGATTTATTATCTGCTGTCCAGAATCCTGACGAGAATTAGCAGTCTCTGTATAGGTTGATATATGGCCTAGTTAGAGGGTGATTCAGACATCTTGCCCATAACAAATTTTGAAGGTGATATCACTAGCTTTCAGGATTGATAAAGAACACCTCATTTGGATTTATAGATCATAAGTTATGCTCTTTTCTTTGTGACTGTCCAGATTGTAGGTCAGTCTGTCCAGATTGTATGTCAGTTTCTATCTTTAGTTTTGACCCGTGTGCCACTTTTTGTTAAATACAAAATATGAATGTCGTGCCAACTAGGTTATTGTAGGTGATTCCATAAAATTTTCAGATTGATAAAGAACACTCAATTCGGAGTTGTAGTTTAAAAGTTACGGACGTTTTAGTACTGCTGTTTTTTTTATGTTCAGACAGTTTATGTTCTGCTGTTTCGTTTGACAGTTAGCAATTTAGTTTGGCCAAATTGGGTTATCTCGTCAACTACAAAGTTGTAGATATATTTGTTAAGCTCGTGTAGGATCTGGGCTCATCTCTTTTGGAGTCCCAGATCATTAGTTTTGGTCTTTACCGTGCTGCTGTCCAGATGGGATTCCATGTTGCTGCTGGAATTTCAGATTTGGGTTATGACTATGTTTTGGGTGTGCGAGAGGGTAGTGTAGAATATTAATTCATGATGGGCTCTATGTTGTTCTTATTTCGGTTATTTAACTGTTTAGGCCGCGAGGCTACGGGTTTGGGAGCGCCATCGTTGCCTGCTAACGCGTCGTAACGCGGAAGGCAAGTACTTTGTTGATTTTAAGTGCTGTGATTGTGAATGTTTACATGAATATAATGTGACATATTGTGTTACCCGAGATGCTGAACTGGTTATGTTCTTTCATTATGTGGAGTATATATACTGAGAGATGGTATTATCCCTGTTCATGTTCATATCATGCATCCTTTTATTCATGTTATGTCCACGGGAGTGGATTGTAAGTCCCACCATTCCAATGTGGGCAGATTTGGACATTGTCATGTCCCGTCCACGGAGTGGATTGAAAGACCCATCAATTCCAAAGATGGGCACGTAAGACCCATCAATTCCAAAGATGGGCAGCTTTGGACACCTATATGAAACGTCCTTCATATAGGACTTGGATCCCCGCACTTTTGTTAAGGTGCGGGCTTAAGTGAACACCGACGGGTGTGTCACTCGCTATACCGGTATACGCATGTGTGCAGTCCATCCTTGAGCACATTCATTCATGCCATGCATTCCTAAGTTTTCATTCGATGTATGCTCATATTCTCTTATGATGATGACTTGTTCATATGTGTGTTATGTCCCTTTTACTGTACTTGCTGAGTCGTGGACTCACTCTTGCGTTGTTTGTTTATTTTAGGTAACCCCTGATGTTGGCTCACATGGGAGGGAGTAGACACGCACTACTTGTTCACATCATCAAATTCATGTTCAAGAATAAATTTTAGATCTATCATTCATTCGTTAATGATGAACTGTAATAATTAAATTATAATTGGTGAAGGAAGGATACCTTCTCCACATTGATGTTGAATTATTACTGTATGTGAACTTTCATTATCAATGAACTGAAATAAATAGATTAGATGGTGAAGGAAGGATACCTTCATCATGTCTTGGTTGTTTTGATACTATCTTTAGTTGATTTTATTCAAATTCTTCCGCATTATGGATGTATGTTAGATGTTTTAGGTGACATCTTGGCTTCCGAATAGCCAGGGTGTTACAGTGTAAGTCTTGCTGAGTACCTTCTGTACTCAAGGTGCTATAACCTATTGTTGCAGGTGAGGACGGTTATTTGTATGAAGTGCCCGTTAGCGCCGATCAGGGTGACGCTAACGAGTAAAGCTACTTCTTTCCTCCACGCAATCGCTCATGGTGGATGGGGCCATTGGTGGATTTTGCGCTTTATTTTGCTTCCATTTGTTACTCTTTGTAGTGACCAAGTCACTTAATATTGTAGTACTCAAATTAATTGTAAACTTATGTTTAATTATGTAAATGTATGACTTGTATTTGTATGATGCAATGTTGTTTTAGGATATATGTGCAATGGTCACTGATCCTGGGAACCATTGTGAGACATATATCCAGGATACCTGAATATTGGATCTGTTACTTATTAAATTTATGCTTCTAGCATGATCTTTAATGAAGGAGCAGTACTGTTCCTTGATTAAGCGTTGTGCTACAGTGTAACTTTAATTAGGTACATTTCTAATATTCCGGGGCGTCCACAACGGTTGTGTACTCATACTTGCTAAATCAAATCAACATAAGTGGAGGAGTCATCGCCTGCATTCGAGGAGGAGTATTACGAAGGTGCTGATCGTTAGGTCTTTAATCCCAGTCGGTTGCCTGTGGTGAATTGATGGGATTCCATTGGAGTTATTTTGTTCCGCTGCTTATTTAATTATTTGCAGCCCTATGAGGCTTAATAAATGTAAACTCGACCATAAGGTCAAAACCTTTATTTGTTATTCAAATTAATCGTTTATGCTATTATTCGACTTGTGTGGATCGATATTCAACTATGTTGACACTGTGTACACTAGCGTGATCCTGGACTAGCATAGAATACACAGAGGGTCTAGAATTGCATTTTTTGGTCCCGACACCCTGCTACTGGTGCCGGCCAGGGAAGAGCAAGGGAACGGAGGAAGAGAGGAGAAGGAAAGAAGGAAGAAAGAAATATCTCACAGGAAGGTTCAGTGGTCCTCGTCGCGATCTCCAAGGGTGACAAACACATTCATTTTCCCTTTTTTTGCAGTTTTTCTTTCAGTAGAGATTCGTTTAGCAGATCGGTTAATCTGCTATCTACGTTGCACTGAGGATTCGGAGACCAATTGTGTAGAATTTGGGATTTTCCTCTCCTAGAATATTGTGGAGGAATTCGTTAGCTTTGTATATAGTGCTGGTTCATAATGTTTGGTTGGGTAGATTAAAAGTTATGGTTTTTGTAAAGTTGCTGTCTAGAGAGGCGTCATCTTCTGGCAGCTGTTTGGTAAATGTAAATTAAAATTACAAAATGGATTAATTAGGGTTCTATAGGGACCCAAAAATGCATCTCAGGAACCCTCTGTGTATTCTGAACTAGTCCTAGATCAGTAGTTAGCTCACACAGGGAAAAGTGATGAAATACCATCTATTTATTCAAATTAACTAAAAAGACCCCAAAATAACAAATAATAATAATAATGGACCTTATGGTCAACGTTTACTTAACTTGCCACGCAGGGCTAAAGAAACAAATAAACTTTTGCAGCGGAACGAAACTCTTGAAAAAGCCAATCAACATGCCCACAGGTAATCGAGTGGAGAACGCATCCTAATCCGCAAAACATTCATAGTCCTCCTTCTGAAATAACTCTTGTGCAGCTTGATACTCCTTAACTAAATCGCAAAAATTGAAGCCGTGAGTACATAAAGCACTCAGTAAGTCGTGGGGAAATGTATGCAAGTAGTATTCATGCAAAGCTTGAACAAAGATTAGCTGTATGGTTCTTTTGCATAAAGCAGCATTGACGATAAATACAATAAATAGATTGAAATGCGTAATTGAAAATAATAATAAGTAATTAAACAATTTCTTTGCATCAACCAGCGAACTTCCCATTCACTTTGTAACACCCCAGCCCAACATGAGCCTTGAATGCTACTGAAGAAACATTAAACAAATATAAATCAGGACAATTTGTTAAATTTCGGCAAAACCTCCTTTGTATAGGCAACTACAGGGAGGTTCCGACAGATAAAAGAATATCATAACTAAATATTCCAACATCCAATATCATCACGAAGCATTAGAAACAGGCTAATAAGCTAGAACATATTCAAGGATATCCAAAATACGTTACTCCTCATTATTACAAATAACCCGATGCATGAGGCATAACCATAATCAATACTTAAGCAGATTGCTTATTTACTAAAAAGACATTCCAAAATTTAATCATGTTTTAAGGGTGCGTGGCAGTGTGTGAATCCTACTCAAGTCTACTCCCTCCCATGCATGTCGATCTCGCAACAGGTACCTAAAAACACAACAAAAGCAAGAGTGAGCCCAAAGACTCAGCAAGTACCAAAAAGAATCATTAACCTCACAATTACAACAACAACATTCAAATCCAAAGCTTTACTCGGAAACATAGCTCATGATGTATGAATGCAAATATGCAATGCATCTTTTCTCTTCCACTCTTTTTCGCATTTCACTGGTAATGCGAGATATGCGACCGTCGCCGCATACCATGCCTGTGCTCACAAGCATAGGGACCAATTGCCCAATACTCCGCAAGTAAAGGGGACTTCAAGTCCACACTCCACAAGTGTGGGGACCTCAAGCCCATCATATACATGACGGGTATCTCAACAAATGCTTGGTCACCACGTGATCAAGTCTTCATTTTGTCAACATGATGCATATGCACAAATCATGAATCATCATAATCATACCTCCTCAGCAATATCACTTATGAATTTAACTCATTCATACTTCTATCATTCATATCATAAGCATTTACCATCCTTAATCAACATATCACACTATCAACCATGCATATCTAATATGTATCAAAACATAGCACTCACTGTCAAACAATTCATAATTACTCTATCAAACAGAGTACTTTCGTTATACTAAGATCCTCTAATTTTCCATTTAACTGATCGCTCAAGTCAGATTACTAAAACTTGTCAGAATACCGACAGATATGCAGAACAGTCACACTAATAAATTCATAACTTCTGCTACATAGGTCCAAATAACGCGATCTAGCACTTCATTAAAAGCTATTAATGTCCTCTACAATACTCTAGGAGATGCCCAGGATTGAATCCGCCCATAACTATAACCAAACGTCGATCTAAGACGAACTGTCTTGAACAGGCCTAATTACCGACGAAGATTAACTATCCAAATACGCTTCTAATCAAAGGGGTTCCGAGATTACCCTTGAAGAACCGATTGCTGGGCACGAAGAGCACCCACCAGTTGTCTCTCCCCATGAAGGTGGTCTTCTCCTGTGAGGATCCGGAATATTTAACTAGTAACACTTAACCTCCAAATGGTTCTAGCATTACTAATTAAACATTCTAAGCCTCGATGGACATATGCTTCCCATAATTGCAGCACATGCACATCATCACAAAATTACACATCATTTCCATACAACATTTATCACTAAGTTCAACAACAACATACATAAAGTAAAGTTATTACAAAAGAGCCGACCGGCCAAATAGAACAATATACAAGAATAACAGCCGAAGCAAAAGGCACCATAAGATGGCTAGAACAAAAGTCGACCGGTTAGCCACACAACCCACAAGGCAACCGACCGAGCCGCCAAGCTAGTCGCCCCGCAAGCTACCACAACACAGCTCACAAAAGTGAGGCCCATCGAGCTCACCTTCTTCCTCTGCAACAATTTATATTTAAGCAAGAACAATGAGT
This sequence comes from Ampelocalamus luodianensis, assembly GCA_036346255.1. NCBI lineage: Eukaryota > Viridiplantae > Streptophyta > Magnoliopsida > Poales > Poaceae > Ampelocalamus > Ampelocalamus luodianensis. Next base: position 29,839,555 of record CM070637.1, read on the forward strand.
ACACAAGGTACTTGCAAGACTGACGTGTAGAATAGCAGACCTGTTCATAGACTACATGCAGGCTTATTTAAGTGGAGGTTGTATGTCTCATTTTGCACAAAGCCAACTTCATTTGCAATAATGTAATACATTTAAAAGCGGGTTGCAAATCTGTTTTGTTGTCAAAATAACAGCGGAATAAAGATACATACAAGTAACCACCTGGAAGTGACTATCCCGATAGCCACCACAACATAGCACGAATCCCCGATTCGTACCACCCATCGAGTTTTAATTAAAAGGTTGTAGTCTAACTCTTGAAATACCTTGCCAAGCGTGTCCATAACCTAGGACGAGGCTATTCGAATAGTTTTAACCCTGCAGGGGTGTACCAATGTACCCACACTTCAGACCGCCTTTAAGCCACAAAGCACACTTCCGAAGGTATGCCGGCACGACTAAGTCCTACGAGACGTTTCCGATCTTGTGCATTAACTACGAGCCGCTCGTATGGATAGAAACCCATACGCTTACATTGCAAGCCGAAAGACAACCAGCCATCACGGGGGAAGCCTTTCAGACACTGCAATGCTCCCAACACCATCCCTCCTGCGACTCCCTGCAACCCGAAGCCAATACACGCCAAAGTACTAAGTCAAGAGAGGTCTCATACCCTCTAGTGTGGTTAGCACGCTAAAATGCTTGGTTTAGTGTAACAAGATGTTTGGTCCTTGTTGACTCGGGCACCATTCCAGTCACACCCAAAAGCACACCAATCATACCATTGTGCCCAAGTCTAAATCATTTTGTTTTCAGTTTTAGTTTTCATAAGTAGACATGGCACAAAGCTGAAATCATAAGTGATAATAAGTTTATGTGATCAAGGTTATCGACAAGTCGATAACCGCCCATTTCTACCGGAAGCTAAGCATGGCTAAGCAATTAATTCGCAACTACTAAGTGACAAGAGCTCATCCACGAGCCCTAATCACAGCAATAACCTAGGCTCACGGTAGTAGAGAATAATCATTTGCTAAGGAAATGCATCTACTAGGTCAACTAACGACAATAGTTTAACACAAAGTAGCAATGCATACATAGAATTTGTAATCAACATAAATACTTAAAATACTGGGATTAACATGATCAAACTGCTTGCCTTGCTGGGATTGGTCTTCCTGCAGAGGGGAGTGCTCAGGTTCGATAAACTCTTCGGAACCTAACGCGAAAAGGCGATAAAACCAATAAGAACGAAGAACACCAAACAAAACTCAATAGCAAAAGACGTCCAAATCCCATGAAATTTACACAGAAGCTAGAGGTTGATTTTAGACAATTTTAGAAACAAGAATCACTCCATTTGTGCTTAGCATGAAAAAGTTATGGCCAAAACAAAGTCTCTCAGCCAGAGAAATCCTAATTAAATTAATTTCGGTTACTGTTCATGGCAAAAATTTCTATAATGATCTAGAACCCAAAATTTTTATGGTAGGTAGTTTATGTCACTCTAATCACAGCAAAGTTGAGTTTACTAAATTTGGAGTTATAATGATTTACTTATGATTTTTCTAAGTTGCAAAACTAGCATAATGCACTTTCCAGGAATATAAACATGTGCAAAACCTATTTCATACTAAAGTATGCTAACAGAGGGATTTTCTAGCATTAATTTTATATATTTAGGATTTACAGGGAATTACTTGTGTCTTTTCCAACATTAAATGAATTTTTAAATGCTACCAATAAGGTTAAATCTATTAACATATTTTTCTGGTGCTGATTTGGGCCTACAACCATTTTTAGATTAAAGTTTAGTAAGCAACAAAATTAACAAGGTTGAAACCATATATTTTGCAGATATACCGAAAAAGATATACATTTTCTAAGTTTTAATTCAATTCTAGAATGTACAAAAATGGTTGAAAACAAGCTATTAAAGATTACCGAATTTTCTACCACACAAGCATAGCTAAAAGCATTTTTATATTAAACTTTAGTGAATTACAAATTTATTAAAGTTGGATTCATTTAAAAAGGATCTATTTTGAATTAGATATGAATTTCTAAAGATTTGATACAATTTTCAGTTGACAAATAACTACATATTGAAATAAACCACACTTAACAGAAAGGAATCGACATGGACAACTATGGGCCCTTGATTTGGAATCTAACGGCGCGCGCGAGGGGTGCGCGAGAGCAACCCGAACGGCCGAACTCATCTCGACCGTTGATCAAAGATCTGATGGCCAAGAACGAGGGAGGTTCGGACCTCGCGAACAACACATGAATCAGGACCGTTGATCATCAAATGAACGACCCAAAATGATGGGAGGATCGGGTGACCCGATCGGCCCAACTGATTTGGACCACAGATCGCAAAATGGACGGTGGCCTTTGATCGAAATGCAAAATGGAGTGCTGACATGTGGGGCCGCATGTCAGTGGCTTCAAGTCACAAATGTGGGCTTTAACACACGAGCATAGGGCTCGGGTCCCACCTGGCAGTGGCTGAAAGAGGATTTTTAAGACAGCTAATTAACTACTAATGACCAATGATTAGTAATTAATGTGTCCTAAAGATTTAGAGCAGAGGTGATTTAAGGACTGAGGGCCCACCTGGCGGTGGCACAGGCTGGCGGCTTCGGACGCATTTATTGCTAACAATGATTAGCAATAAATAAACCCAAAATCATCCCTAACGACTTCTGGTTTTCGGTTTTAAGCTTACGGGCCCACCTGGCAGTGGCATAGGGGTTATTTCCGACAGTCATTAATGCCGACACTTAACTAATCAATGATTAGACATTAATGATGTCCTAAACGCACTGATTAGCGCCAGCGGAGGGGATTACAGGGGTTGGACCCACATGTTAGTGAGACATTAGGCCGGATTAGGACACAATTAATACTCCTAATGATTGACAATGATTACGCATTAACTGTGCCCTAATAATCTAACGAAAACGGGAGGTTACGCCCGGCAAAATCCCGAGCGAGAACAGCGGCTTGTCGCCGGCGACTCCGGTCGCGGCGGCGCCAACCCAAGACCAAAATGGGTTCGCAAAAGCGATGCGGACCTAATGGTGATGACCTCGCCGGCGGTGGAGGTCTAGAACGCCGGCGAGCCGAAAAACACAGATGGAGCTTTTTCGGCAAAACATGAAAATAGCAAAATGCTCCGCTGCGGTGCAAGAAAGCGAGTGCCAACACTTCTAGGGACTAATAAGAAGCTATCTCAGCCAAGATGAGCTTCAAAGGATGGCCGGAGAAGCTTGAACACGATGGAGTTCACCGGAGCCGAGGAAGATGAAGAAGATAATGACAACCTGAGCAAAATGAACACCAATGGGTGATCAAAATAGCTTCCTTAAGGTTCCCATAAGCTCCACAAGTAAGTAATTGCAAAAAGAACCACTTACCGGAGTTGGAGAAGAAAAGGGGTGAAATCAGCCGAAAATCTCCAAACTTAAAATTGAGCGATTCCTGTGAATGCAACCCAAAATTAAGTTAGGGGAAATATAAAGGAAGTTGAGGAGCTCAAAAGGGTACAAAAAAGATTGAAGGTGAACCACTGGACACCAAGATCGCCATTGGAGCTCTCGCGTCAACATTGGTGGTTTGAGGATTTGAAGTGGTTTTGAGCTCAAACACAGAGAGTGAGCAAAGTGTGGTGTAAAGGAACACTAGGAGGACCTAGAGGGGGCAATATATAGGGAAGGGATTAGAGTTTCGAGCAAGAACATGAGTCCAAGGTGGGCTCGGTTCATGCTACGGCCATGGACAAGGAAATGATGGGAGCAGCTGAGACTCGGGATGGAGGAGCCGAAAGCCTGGGGTGCATTTAATGCCCCACAGAGTGATGTTGACGAGAGCAAGCTCGAAGTGACATAACGAAACCGCCCTCTGTCTCTCTCCTCCTGCCATTGTTTGCATGCGCGCACAGAGAGACAGAGAAGGAAGAAGAACAGAAAAGCAAGCCATGTCTGTTGGATCTCAAATGGACGGCTGAGATTAAAAGGGTGCGGCTGAGGGTTTTTAATACACCAACAACCAGGGTGGTCCGATCAAGATCGAACGGCTGAGGTTAAAAGAGACGTTCGGGTGACCCGAACAACTCATTCAATCAGGACGGCCCGATCTAAATCCAACGGCTCAAAAAGAATGAGATGATCGCGGTGGTCCGAACGGCACAACCAACGCGAGCTGAGCGATTTAAATCCAACGGCCAGAATCGACCGCGCGATTAAAAGGGGCCCGGTGCAGTTAGTTGATTCGATCAAGTCCACTGGCTCGAGCCCGAGTCCGACTCAAACCCAAGGAACAGTGAACCAGGTTTAGGTTTTAATTTAGATAGATACTTTTGAGGATTTATTAGAGGTAGCAAAATGACTCCAAAAATTCTGAAATTTTTACAGGAGCTTGCTGACTGAGTGATTGATCTTGAGTAAAATTTTCAGAGGTTTTTGTGCTATGCATATTTCTCCAAAATTCTACAAGGTACTGGTTCAAGGTTTGACTAAGAGTCGAACAGGTTTGACTGCCCTCTAAAAATATTCAAACAATTTCTAAAAATTGTGAAATTTTTCAGAGGGGTCACATACCATCCCAAGAACTTAGGAAAAATATTCCCAGTAGATGATCAAAAGATTCGACAAGATTGTTTTTGAAGGATCAAGATTTGGATCAAAAGACTTCTGACTTTGTATTTCCATAACCCTTGTACAATAATTGTTTATTACACACAGGAAATACATGATGTAAGAAAAAGTTTTAATTTCTACTCATTTTCTCACATTTGAAACATAAGCCCAAAATTGGGATTTTACATCTCCCCTCACCTTCTTCTTCCTCCAATGGCCGATCAATCTCCCGGGCGATTCTCCTTCTTCCTTCTCGACACCGGCAGCGGGGAAACGGCTTCTTGGACAGCAGGATGGGTCTTCAATGGCGGAGGCGCTGCTAGAAGTGGGGAGGTGCAGGGGGGAGGAGAGGATGGGGGCGGCCAAGGGGGGAGGAGAGGGGGTGCGGCCAAGGGAGAGGGTGAGAGGAGAAAGGGGGGTGGCGGCTAGGGTTTTGGGGGAGGGTGGCGCCTCCCCCCCTATGGCCGGCCACCACCTGCCCACATGGGCCAAAGCCCAAGCCCAGGTTGTCCCGAATTTGCTGATAACCCCCTCTCTAACTTCTTAATTATCTATTTTTTATTTGGTCCTTTTCTTAATTCGGATAACTCTCTCCCCGTAATTCTTCCTCATACTTTTGGGGTATTACACTCTACCCCCCTTAAACAGAATTCGATCTGAATTCTCAACACGTTTAACGTCAAAGACAAATTCACAGCTAAAGCTTTCCAACATTACCACCTACCTACTGTGGGTAACTCCAGATATCGCTTGCGCATGCGAGACTCCAATTCACAAGTCGCTTCCCTCTTGGACTTATGGGGTCACATCACCTTGACGGATACCAACATCTTTCACCTCAACACTAGTCTCGACCTTTACAGGTACACTCAACACATGGGACTCAAAGGTAAGGTCTTACTCGTTGGCCAACAGCTCTAACAAAATCTCAACCTCCGGACCTCTCATGTGCTCTCTCAGCACTGGAATATACAAGACATTGCGTACTCCGCGCAAGTATTCGAGATGGTCCTAGCATTACGCCAATCTTCAAATTCCTGTGACTAAGGAACCTATCCAGCACACCTTTGGTTAAACTTTCTTTTGGTACCGAGGTACACCGTCTGCACAAAACACACGGAACTCTTGTTCCAACTCTCAGCCGTTCACTTTACCTATGCAAGCAGCATCTCCTTTAGCAAGGGACGCACAAAGAACTCGCCTACCCGCTCACTTAACCGAGGAACTCAACTAAAAAACAAAGGAGCCATAATGCATCCAACTTAAAGCCATCTTCCCTTAGAAGAGCCCAAATCCAGAAACAATGGATTTAACATGAAAACTTTTCCACTTTTCATGTAGGCAGTTTAGAGATAAATGCCACATAGCCAAAAGCGAAATCACTCAAATAACCGGATTAACCATTTTTTTCTCAACTGGATGGGACAACATATACTGACAAGAACCAACTCAATTAGTAACTAACATCCAACATAAACACAAGGTTCAAATAAGAACTAGGAGAATATCTCACCATCCAAGTTCACACCCTTTTCCACAATCTTTCTTTTAGGAATATAACTTTCTCTTAAACCATAGGATCCCAAATCATCGCATAATATGTTAGCTCAATTACCTTAAATTGGCGACCTTAAAGCTATGTTCAACCGAGCACAAAATTCCCTCTTATGCAGGGAGACTGTAACATCCCAAGTTTTTGGCTTGTGTTTCAAATGTAAGAAAATGTGTAGAAATTAAAAACTTTTCTTACATCTTGTATTTCTTGTATGATCTGAAAAATTCTTGTAAAAGAATTTTGGGAATACAAAGTCACAAGTCATTTTGACCCAAACCTTGCCCTTCAATAACTTTCTTGTCAAACCTTGTGATCATTACTTGGAAATATTTTTCCTAAGTTCTAGGGTTAGTGTGTGACCCCTCTGAAAAATTTCACAATTTTTAGAAATTGTTTGAATATGTTTGGAGGTTAGTCAAACCCTAGCTCAGCACCTTGCAAAAGTTTTGGAGGAAAATTAATTATATTAAAACCTCTGAAAATTTTATGCAAGGTCAATATCTAAGTTAGCAAGCTCTTGTAAAAATTTCAAAATTTTTGGAGTTAGTTTGCTAGCTCAAACAATTCCACAAAGTCTCAGCTGTAAAATTAAACCCCAAATTCAAAATCCCTGTTGGGCTCAAGTCATACCCGAGCCCAACCGCGTGGCTTAATCGAGCCAAGCCACCTAACTGCACCAGGCGCGGTCAATTGGGGCGTGTGTTTTGAGCCATTATTTTTCAATCCAACGTCCCAGACCTCCTCCTAGAGCTCTCCAAAAGGCCTCCTCTGAGACCACCTGAGGACCACCTTCGGTGCTTTTGCAAAGACCACCCTCCCTGACCTCCCCTTGGACCTCCCTTTGTATCTTTGCAAAGACCTCCCCAACTCAATCTTTGGACTTAACCCAACCGTTATGTTCTTTGACAAGTCCACCCAGGCCCATTCATTGACTGGTAGGACCTCTCTGAGCCTGGTCATCATCGTTTTTGTGCGCGCGCGGGTGTGCCAGAGCCATGGCAGTGTGGAGCAGTGCCATGTCATTTCATGTCCTCGTTAGCGGCTCCTTGCCACTTTGCATTTAATGCTGGTCAGCTTTAGCCCCCGAAGTCGCCCTTCTCTGGCTCCCTTTCCCTTCAGCATGTCCTTGGCCGAGCCATGGGCTAAGCTCACCATGGAGCTTAACCCTAGCTCAAAACCGTGCTCCTCTGGCTATAAAAGGCCATAGAACCCCCTTTTGAACCCTTTTTCTGGCACCCATTGTAAACCCTAGCTTCTTGGTGCTTAATTGAGCTCATTTCACCAACTCCCCAAGACCACCATTGTTGGCCGGCAAGAAAGCATGGTCGGCTCAGCGCTCCAGTGGTCCAATTGCAATCTTGGCATGTCAACTTATTCATTTGGTCACCTTGAGCATTTCCTTAACTTATTTTATTTGACTTCACAGAGGTGGTCAAATTGGGAGCTTGCTCTTCGTGGCCGGGTTTGCCATCTTCCCCAACTCCGGCAAGATTTTTGGTCGCCGGAGCTCCTCCGACGATCTCCTTGCCTCCCCTGTCCCCAGGTAACCTCTTATTAGTCCTTAGTGGTGTGCACCTGCTTCTCAGAACATTACGGAGCTCATTTTGCTTTTTCGGGTTTCGCTGCATTTGTTGTCATTGCCTCTCTCCGGCTCGCTGGCGTTCTAGGTCACCGCCGCCGTCGTTAGTGGTCCCAGTGGGTGCAATGTAACATCCCAAGTTTTAGACTTGTGTTTCAAATGTAAGAAAATGAGTAGAAATTAAAACTTTTTCTTACATCATGTATTTCCTACTTGTACTAAACAATTATTGTACAAAAGTTATGGAAATACAAAGTCACAAGTCTGCTTATTCAAATCTTGATCCTTCAAAAACATTCTTGTCAAATGTTATGATCATCTCCGGGAAATATTTTTCCTAAGTTCTAGGGTTGGTGTGTGACCTCTTTGAAAAATTTCACAATTTTTAGGAATTGTTTGAATATTTTTGGAGGTCAGTCAAACCTAGTTAAATTCTGGTCAAACTGTGGGGCCAGCACCTTGTGGAATTTTTGGAGGAAAAAGTATAGCACAAAAACCTCTGCAAAATTTATAAAAGGTCAATATCTCAGCTGGCAATCTCCTGTAAAAATCTCATAATTTTTGGAGTTAGTCTGCTACCTCAGTTAAATTCCCAAACCTCAGGTTATTTGAAAACTCAAACTCAGGTCTGAGTCTGACTCGAACTCGAGTCAGACCCAGCCTTTGGACTCGAGTTAGACCCAGCCTTTGGAGTCGGTCGGACCAGCCGACTAGACCTCCTCGGGCTCGATCTCGTGCGCGCGGGTGTTGGGCCCTTGGATTTCAATCCAGCGGTCAGGACCTCCTCATCTGCTTAAGACCTCCCCACCTCGGGTGATCTGGGACGTCCAGGACCACCCCATGCCAATCGGGAACGTCCAGGACCTCCCTCAACCCTGTCCCTCTTCCTCACGACCTCCTGGAGGTCTGGTCGTCATGATTTTCACGCACCCGTGCGTGTGTGTCAGGGTCAGAGCAGTTGGGAGCAGTGGCCTGTCACTTTTTGGTCCTTCCCAACGTCTCTTTCTGCCATGCATTAATTGTGTCAGAAGCTTTCCCGTAAAGAAGTCGCCCCCTCGCCTTGTCAAATCCTCGAGGTCATGGCAATGGCATGGTTCTTGATCACAGTAGACTTTTGCCCGCACCATTGCCAAGCTTCCAGGCTATGTATAGCCTGAGACCTCCCTTCTCATTTTCTTTCTTCGTTCTTTGTTGTGCTTGAGCTCCCTAAGTTTGAGCTGGTCCTCAAACTCAAGCACCCAAGAACCCCACCCTCTCTGCCACCATTGCTAGGCTTTGGAGCTCCCTGCCGAAGCTCGAGCTCCAGTGGTCCCAGCAACTTCCTGGCCTTGTTCACTGTCATCTTGATCTCTCAACTCAAGCTTGCTCTAACTTGGCTTGGTTCACATTGCAGCGGTGAACGAGTTGGGAGGTAGCTTTTCGGGGTCGAGGCCATCTTCTTCTTCCTCTCCGGCAAGCTCTTCATCGCCGGACGTCGTCGCCCTTCTCCAAGCTCCTCCGACCACCCTGGTCCCCTCTCTGCCCTCAGGTGCCCATTTCTTACCTATTTACTGCTTCCTAGAGCTCGAGCACTTGTGAGATTAGGTCGTGTCGAGCCCTTTTCATGTTTTCAGTTTTTGCCGACACTTGTCCTCCGCCCTTCTCCGGCTCGTCGGCGTTCTAGGCCTGCCCTGCCGTCGAGGATACCTCCGTTAGGTTCACAATAGTATTGCACTCGTGTTGGTACCTTTAGTTAGCGCCACCGTGGCCTTGGTCGTCGGCGACGTGCCGACGAGTGAACTGCGGTAGCCTGTCTTTTGTCGGGTTTCCGACAAGTCCCAAGACATCCTCGGGTTAATCGTGGCCGTCCACGACCTCCCCAGGTTTAGATCCGAGCCTTTGGCTCCTTTCCGAAAAAACTTAAGCATCTGGACCTCCCCCTAGTTTGATCTCAGCCGTTTAAGATCACCTCCAAGTAGATCTGTACCGTAGAGGGTTTTCCGTGTCTATTCTAAGTCCCAAGACATCCTAGAGAAATCTCCGCCATTAAAGACCTCCTAGGATTAGCTCTTAGCCGTTAGATCCTGGTCTGCAAAAACTATAAGTGCCAGGACCTCCCCTAGTGTCGAACCTAGCCGTCTAGGACCACCTCGGTTAAATCCTAGCCATTTAGACCTTTCCCCGTGCGCAAAAGACCTCCCTTTGTCATTTTGCCAAAACCACCCCCTGGACCTCCACCAAGGTCCTCTTGGCAAAAGACCTCCCCTTGGTCATTTTGCAAAGACCACCCTATACCACCCTCGGGGTCCTCTTGGTAAAAAGCCACCCCTGGTCTTTTTCAGAGAAAACCCCGCTCAGACCTCTTAGGCACAATCCTAGCCGTTCACGACCTCCCCGAATTTAGATCTGAGCATTAAATCCTTAGTCTCAGGACCTCCCTCCGCGTCGATCTGGACCGTTCAGGACCTCCCTAAGCCTAACCTAAGCCGTCCAGATCTCCTCCCGTTAAAACCCTGTCGCTTAGGACCTCCCCGAGTAGATCTTGGCCATCCAAGACCTCCTCGTATAAATCCCAGCCGATCAAGACCTCCCCTTGGAGATCTTGACCGTCTAGGACCTCCTCCTTTAGATCCGTAGCTTTAGGACCTCCTCCTCAGGTCTCAACCGTTAGATTTAGATCTAACGGGCTGGACCTCCCTCACTTGATCGTGATCGTTAAAGACCTCCCTCTGGAGATCTAGACCGTCGAAGACCTCCTCCGTGAGATCTTAGCCGTCCAGACCTCCCTCTGTAGGTTTAGCCTTAGGACCTCCCCTAGTGCTCGGGACCGCCAGATCTCGATCTGACGGTCACGACCTCCGTTAGGCGCGAGGACCTCCTTTGCATGCGCTGTGCATGCACTGGTCGTGGCCGTTGGATATAATCTCAACGGTCCAGACCTCCCCAGAGCGGGAGGAGGTCTTTTGAGCGCTGAGTTTCGAGGTCCGTGGCCCTGCGATGCAAGATCAACGGCCCACGACCTCTCCTTTGTCTTTCAGTTCATTTGGACCTCCCGAGAGCTCAAATTTTCTAAGTCTTTTAATGTTTCAAATTTCAAAAGTGCATAACTTTGTCATTTTAGCTCCTTTTTGAATGATTCCAGTTGCTGTAGCTCTGTTATAGAATGAACTTTAATCTGAGAATGAATTTAGGCACTGTTATGTAGCAGAAAGTGATATAAACTGTAAGAACTTGTTTAATATGAAATGGTTGTTTAGAAATGATCTCAAATTTGTAAAATACATAACTTTTTCTCTGTAAATCCAAACTGAGCAAACTCAACTTTGTAAAATTTATCTGTAGACATACTTTGAATATGAACTAGGCCTTGTCTTTACTCATGTTCTTGAAAAGTGTTATATGCTAGCTAGTTTTAGAACTTAGAAAAATCATAACTAATTCACTATAACTCCAAATGTTATGAACTCAGTTTTGCTGTTGTTAGGATAACCATATCTACCTACCATAAACATTTCAAGTTCCAGATCATTCTAGAAATTTTTGCCATGAACAGTAACCAAAATTAATTTAATTAGGATTTTTCAGGCTGAGAGAAATTGTTTAGGGCATAACTTTTTCATGCTAAGTCCAAATGAAGTGTTTCTTGTTTCTAAAATTGTCTAAAATCAACCTCTAGCTGCTGTAGAAATTTCATGGGATTTGGATGTTCTTTGCTATTTAGTTCCTTTTGGTGTTCTTCGTTCTTATCGGTTTTTATCGCATTTTCGCGTTAGGTTCCGAGGAAAACTTTGAACCTGAGCACTTCCCTCTGCACCAAGACACATCCCAGCAAGGAAAGTAGTTTGATCATGTTAATCCTAATATTTTAAGTATTTATGTTGATTACAAATTTTATGTATGCATTGCTACTTTGTGTTAAACTATTGTCGTTAGTTGACCTAGTAGATGCATTTCCTTAGCAAATGATTATCCTCTACTACCATGAACCTACATATTGCTGTGATTTAGAGTTCGTGGATGAGCTTTTGTCACTTAGTAGTTGCGAATAAATTGCTTAGCCGTGCTTAGCTTCCCTAAGAAATGGGCGGTTATCGACTTGTCGATAACCTTGATCACATAAAACTTATTATGATTATGATTTCCACCTTGTGCCATGTCTATTTATGAAAACTAAAACCTAGAAACAAAAGGATTTAGACTTGGGCACAATGGTATGATTGGTGTGCTTCTGGGTGTGACTGGAATGGTGCCCAAGTCAATTAAGGACCGAACATCTTGTGAGTACCTATTATCCAGGCAATTTGTGCGTGCTAACCACACTAGAGGGTATGGGACCTCTCTTGACTTAGTACTTTGGCGTGTATTGGCTCCGGGTCGCAGGGGGTCGCAGGAGGGATGGTGTGGGAGCATTGCAATGTCCGAAAGGCTTCCCCCGTGATGGTTGGTTGTCTTTCGGCTTGCAATGTAAGCGTATGGGTTTCTATCCATACGAGCGGCTCGTAGTTAATACACAATATTGGAAAACGTCTCGTAGGACTTAGCCGTGCCGGCATACCTTCGGAAGTGTGCTTTGTGGCTTAAAGGCGGTCTGAAGTGTGGGTACATTGGTACACCCCTGCAGGGTTAAAACTATTCGAATAGCCTCGTCCTAGGTTATGGACACGCTTGGGTAAGCTTTTCAAGAGGTAGACTACAATCATTTTAAACTAAAACTTGACGGGTGGTACGAATCGGGGATTTGTGCTATGTTGTGGTGGCTATTGGGATAGTCACTTCCAAGTGGTTACTTGTATTTATCATTATTTCGCTGATATTTCTTCAATAAAACAGATTTACAAACTTGCTTTTTAAATGTATGGAAATGATGTGTAATTTTGTGATGATGTGCATGTGCTGCAATTCTGGGAAGCATATGTCCATCGAGGCTTAGAATGTTTAATTAGTAATGCTAGAACCATTTGGAGGTTAAGTGTTACTAGTTAAATATTCCGGGTCCTCACAAAGTTGGTATCAGAGCCATACTGACCGTAGAAACCCCTAGCTTGGTCGCCTCTAGGATATTTTGAAAACTTACTTTCAAATAGTTTATGAAAACTTAAGTAAGTTCTCATAATTTACTCCTTATCTATCTTAGCTTGCTCATCTCACCTTATTCTTGGTTAAATTTGGAAAATTGTTTTCCCTCTCATCTTCCTTCGAAGATAGTTGTTATCGTTTAAGTTGGGTTTTGGGAACCAACGAGTTTGGCAAATTGAAGTGTTGGATGCCCTTCTACAAGGTTTTGAAGCTTCTGGAATGGTGAATTTCGACTAGGAGCTTGGATGCAAAATCTGGACAGCAAACGTCAATTTCCGGATAGCAAGCTCAAAGGTTCTAAAGAAGGTAGATAATGAGAGGATAATTCAACTAAAACTTGTGGGAATAAAAGGGTAAGGAGTGATATGAGTTAGCTTCGTGTCTGACCCTCATTTAGGTGGTTTTACCTTGCTTTTTAGCTGTATTAAGCCAAGGTTGATTTCTGAAATTTTACCTTCCTAAACTGATTGCTCGTTCTTCCATACGAGTTAGTCATACCAGGGAATTGCTTTTGTAAATTGAGCTCTTGTGTTGGTTTTATGTTGGTTTTTGATCTTCTGGAGTTCGTTTGGTGGAGATTTTAATTGTTTTTCCTTGCTTTCAGTTTCGGGCTTGTTCCTTGTCCATCTTAGTACCTATCCCCACCCAACTTTCAGTAGGACTCCCTAGTCCTCGGTTTTCTTTCGCGTCGTTCAGCTTCTAGTTTTCGGGTTGCGCTGCTAACCCATCTCTTTATACCAGATGTCCGGACGACCAAAGATGGACTAGGTCAGCAAGCTGGAGGAGATGGAGATCTCCCTATCTCCAGATTTCCGAACAAGACTCACCGGCACCTCCACCCAGGTGATTGTGATGGAGTCTGTTCCCATTGCCCCAGGGAATGGCAACTACCTCCTTTTTGCTGTGACCTTGGTGAGGAGAGCCACATCACCGAAGATTGTCAACTAGGGCAGGTTAAGGTTGGCCGGCGCTGTGGTGAGGAAGGACACTACGCAGCGAGTGTACCACAGCTTGCCCAAATTGTGATGAAGACCACCTACCCGGGAACTGTCCGACTGCCAAAGTCACTTGTTTTCTCTGCGAGGGAAGCACTCACTATCCCAAAGAGTGTAGTATGAACTTGGTGATTGCCAGGTCATTAGAGCTTCAGCGACTGCTTCTTCGGTCATCTACAAGTATCGCAATCGCCAATGCTTCTAGGCCAGAGAAGTTCTTGGATGATTTGTGTGAGGACCCGGTGTATTGGAAAAGTGATTAATTAAAATTATACTGTAGCACAATTCTTAATTAAGGAACAGTGATGTGCCTTCTTTAAGAATCATGCTAGAAGCATAAGTTTAATAAATAACAGATCCAATACTCAGGTTTCCTGGATATATGACTCACAATGGTTCCCAGGATCAACGACCATTGCACATATATCCTTCAACAACATTGCATCATACACATACAAGGCATACATTTACATAATTAAACATATGTTTACAACTTTCAGTTTAGTACTACATTATCCAGTGACTTGGTCACTTCAAAAGTTTAACAGCGGAAGCAAACTAAAAAGTCAAAATCCACCAATGGCCCCATCCACCCGCAGGCGATTGCGTGGAGGAAAGAAGTAGCTTTACTCGTTAGCGTCACCACGATCGACGCTAACGGTACTTCATAAAGGTAACCGTCCTCACCGCAACAATAGGTTATAGCACCTTGAGTACGGAAGGTACTCAGCAAGACTTACACAAACTAATAAAAGAAAGTGTTTAGTAGAGCCTATACAAAGGAGTAGAATTTATACATGCATAAGGTTGCAACAGGGAGGTTTAATGGTTAAAGTTTGCACAAAGCAATACATCTTAACCTACAATTACTAAATTTTGATAAAGCAATTTCATAAATCAAAGTTGGATTAAAACAGTAAGTAAATAAGAATAAGGATAAACCATACAATGCATGAATTCTCGCATGCTAAACCAAAAACCGAACCCACATTTGTAAATCAAAACTCTATACACGTGACATCAATTCAAGTCATCGTCCATGACCGTGGACATGGCTATTCAACAGTTTGATACCCTGCAGGGGTGTACATCTTTACCCACACGACTTAGCCAGCCCGTTGCCTTCGGATGCCTCCGAATGATGACATACTTCCTTTGGTATGCCGACCGGGGCAACTAAGATTTGGCATTTTTCAACAAGTTAACACTATTGAGTTGGATACCCATGTGTGAACTGATCTTGTTTAAACAACGACTGATAGCATCTGCCTAACCGGGGCACACATGTTGCGTCAGGAATGCCAATCCAACCATAAGAAGTAATGCGAACTGGGTTAGCTGCCCATATTAGATTGCAATCGGCATCTTTAAGGTACGTACATGCGACGGAGCACATATACGCCCTCAACCTTCTAAGAACATCTGATATTGACATACAAGCTCACATGGCATAAAACGCAGTCTAATGACCAAAGCATCTATGCCATACAAGATCAATACACATATCGGTAACACCCCAGTCCAACACGACCCTGGAATGCACTAAACTAACACTCTAACCATTTTAACATTGATACAATTCTCTAAAATCCGACAGAACCTCCTTTGTTTAGTTACTAAACCGGAGATCCCAACTTTTAAATGTAACATAGTTAAATAATCCAACATCCAGCATAATCAAGAGACCACCAAAACTATGCTAATCAACACTATATCATCCATAGCATGCTAAACAACTACAAGCATAAATAAAAGGACATCCATGATCCTCTAATCAACTCTATTACAAGTTATTCCAAGCAGAGGGAGTAATCATAAAGAATTCTTTAAGCAAGTTTCTCATCTACTAAATTATCATTCTATCAATTCAAATGTGTGTAGTTCGTGCCATTGTGCAACCACTCTAAGTCTTACTCCTCCCATGCATGCCGTTCTTGTAAAGTGGTACCTAAAAACACAACAACAAAGAAGAGTGAGCCCAAAGACTCAAAAAGTGCAATAAATGGCAATAATAACATAAACAACTGTAATCATCAACATCCATCTACAATCTCTATTATAAACATCTCATATGCTCATGCTATGCAAGAAGCTCAAGTGCACTTTCTCTTTCTCTTTATCTTTTGCATTTTACCGGTAATGCAAAGTATGCAACCGTCGCTGCATACCCATGCGTGTGCTCGCAAGCGCAGGGACCAATTGCCCAATACTCCGCAAGTAAAGGGGACCTCAAGCCCACACTCCACAAGTGTGGGGACCATAAGCCCATCGTTTTCATGATGGGGACCTTTTTTCAATGCCCACATTCCACGAATGTGGGGACCTCAAGCCCGTCATCCACATGACGGGGACCTCGAATATGCGTAGTCATATGATAGCATGATGCACATGAACAAAACTTTAAACCATCATAAATTTGTATTCACAACGTCATACATGAATAAACTTATTCATACTTCTAGCATTCATCATCGTTGACATTCATAGCATTCTAGCATCCATGAATAGCACATATATTCATAATACTAGCAAACATGAACAATCACTCATGAATAACAATTAATCATAGACTTCATAACTTTCAAACATCCATGAATAACACGTAACTCATATCACTAGAAACCATGAACATTACCAGTCATACCACCATAACAATCATGACAACACAAATTCTATAAGTATTTATCAAAGAATGCCATTCAATAATTCCAATTATATCCATCATTATACTTGCCTTAACCGCGAGAGAACGAGGGATGTGCAGAAGGTACTGCCCCCGGGATCAATCCATCACCTGAATATATTTATGAAATAATAGCATACTGGACCAAAAGCATAAATAATACTGGACCAAAAGCATAAATAATAGCATAACCGAACTCGCTATACTCTCAAGCGCATTTCCCAATTCCAACTCCTATAGATCGATATGTCCCCTCTGTGGACAGCCAACTTCTAAAATTCGTATCTTTTAGCACAGGAGTCCAAATGAGGTGTTCTTAGACTTCATTGAAAGGTTATCAATTTCCCTAACTAAACCTAGTTGGTGGACATCTCAAATTTTGTATGTAAATGACTCTAATAGATCAATGAACAACATCTGTCCATATCTGTCTAACACGTTTGGACAGCAGCACAGTAACGGACATAACTTTTGATTGGCTGAACCAAAATTAGTGTTATTTAAAAATCTGAAAAGCTAAGAACAAAACCTACCAAAGTCTAGTTGGACAAAATTTCAGATTTTGCCTCTAACAAAATTTGTCCCACGGCTCAAATCTGTTGGCAGAATTAACAGACAGAAATATTGGCTGAAATAAAATATCCATAACTTTTGTTATGCAACTCCAAATTGGACGTTCTTTATCAATCTAAAAAGCCTATAAAATTCTCTACAATAACCTAGTTGTAATGACATTCATATTTTGCATTTAACAAAAAGTGGCACACGGGTCAAAACTAATGATAGAAACTTACATACAATCTGGACAGCCACATTGAAATGTACATAACTTTTGAACTGTAACTCAGAATTAAGTGATATTTACGCCCATTGAAAGCTAAGAACGAACCCCACATAACTCTAGGAGATGGGATCCTCTGATTCGGCTTCTAAGATCACAAAAACAGCCGCGCAAACTACTGGACAAAACGCGATCTATTAAACCGACGAAAATCGATCTACCAAACGACATCAACCGCAACTACCACGCATTAACCAATGAAGAACACGCGACGTTACCCTTGTAGAATTGCAGAAAGATGAAGAAATCTCCCCGCGAAGACAATCTCCTCTCCTTTCTTCACTTGATCGGCAGCAGAGAGCACGGACGGCGAGGAAGGGAGGCACCAACGGAGGGGGGGGCTGCTTGGGGAGGGGAGGGTGGTGCACTGTAGCACGGCAGCAGCTACTGTAGCACGGCAGCAGCTACTGTAGCACAGGTTGGTATTGTAGCAGTTTTAGGGTTTTCCCCCCTTTTGGGCCTTGGTGCTGTGGGCCAAAAGCCCATAGCCCAGGTTTTGAAGAAATTTCAGAAAAAACCCTTTAACTATTTTTGTTTTCTCTCTAACACGTTTCGGAGTAATACACACCCCCTCTAAACTTCTGTTAAATCCATTTCCTAATTGGTTCTTCTCCCTAAATTATTTCTTCTCACTTAAATAAATTTGGGGTATTACATTCTACCCCCCCCTTAAACGGAATTCGACCCCGAATTCTAAACACACTTACGCCAATGTAATCACAACTAAAACCTTATGATATTTTCACGTACTTGCTGTAAATAATATCTGATATCGCTGGCACATGCGAGACTCTAATTCCCAAGAGGCCTCACACTCGGACTATTGAGACCACAACAAAATGACGTACAACGACGTCTGTCATAACACTCAACCCGGAAATTCCAGGTACACTCATTAGAAGAGAATCGAAGGTAAGATCCTACTTGATGGTCCAAGACATTAACAAATATTCAAACTCTGGATCTCCTAGGTACTCACTCGGCACCAGAACATACCAAAAGTTGCGTTCACCGCGTAGGGACCCGAAACGGTCTTAGCGATACACCCACTAGCGAAAACAACCCAATGAACCTTGGGCTAACCTCCTCATTGGTACCGAACCACACAACATACACATAATACGCGGAACTTTTATTCCACCTCTCAATCGAACTCTTCACCGTAACAAGGATTACCTCCTTTAACCAGGAGCACACAACAACACTCTCTGTAAACAACCTCTTTTACCGACAAAACCCATCTGAAAAATGAAGGATTCACATCGCAACCACAAAATGGAAACTTGACACCAAAGGGTCAAATTCAAAAGCAAAAATTCATCATGAAATCCCTTCCGCTTTCCTTGTAGGTAGTTTACAAATGAACACCGCACAAGCCGAAAGAGAAACCACTTAAATACCCAAATCAAACACTTCCTTTATTCTTTCCGAACTGATAAGAACCGCACATCAATCATAAAGTCAAACTTTAATTTCGAAAGACATCCGTCATCAACACATAGTTCAAACATGAATCAAGAGAGCGTTTCACTACTAGAAACATTTTTTCTCAATTTCACTTTTAGAAATAAAATTTCTCTTGAATTATGGAATTTCATTTATCCATATCACACTAACTTATTTCTCTTAAATTGACAACCTCAACGCCATGCTCAAACTGGATACATCATTTACAACTTTGTAGAGGCTCTCTTGACTCATAACATACTCTAGCCAACTCTTGTCTTGTGGAATTACCTTGACGGATGACTCCCAATACATCTCAAAATAAATCTCACACACAATCACATCACCTCCATCATTTAAGAATAAACAACTCGGAATCCTCAGCACACACATTCATATACTTCATCAAAGGTTCTTTCAATGATCATCCCACTCGTCAGAATCCACCCTTATTCTGCTACCTCTACACACAATCATTGGGCGACCAACATTCTAGCATAAAAATGCAAAACCCAATTTTTTTAACCTCCAAGACCCCTACAACAAACGTCTCATATAGAAGATAGGGAAAACCTCATATTAAATCCCTAAAATTATCACAATCCAATCATACCCGCGCAATAACATCAATATGGAAACATTTTCTCGACCCAATTATCTTTATAAAGAGTCTAACTTCCAGCAGGTTACTCATTGACGCCAAATCATACCTGACGATAATCCATCAAGCTCTGCTATCTCCATAATCGCTTTAACGATTAGATTACTTCGCTAATCTTACTCTCATTACAACACACCATCATATTTCATCTGCACAACCGTGTAAGGTACACAATCGCGACGCCCTAATACATTGATCAAGATTTCCATACTTTGGATAATCTATGTTCCATTGAAATGAACAAAATAACTTGGACCACGCCTCGCTATATACTCTACTAGTTGTAACAATGCAATCAGTTTAACCTTCAAAGACAATCTTCTAATGAGATAAACTTCTCTCAAAGAAGTATATTACGAAATTATTTCATCCTCCACTACTCATGGAATAAATTCTAACCCAAAGTTTCACAACTACAATTATTAAACACACCAAAAGACTCCAGTGAAACGAATAGGTTGACTCTTTCTCAAAAGAAAGAGCGAAATGAATCAATTTTCATCAACTAGGAAAACATGTGCCACCCGTAGTGATCACTGGACGAAGAAAATAGTCACTTAGGCAAAGTACTCGGAAAACATAAGGGAAAGTCAACAGTCGAGGGCTCAAGCCCTACTAAAAGTGAATTCCAAACCACAAATGATAAGAAAGTAAAGCCCTTTGAAAATTGATAAACTCTTATGGAACAACTGCATAAGGTTTAAGCACACTCAAATAAACTGCGAGTTGCGAAACGACTTAAATCTCAAATACTTATACTTCACTCCTTCCTTTAACAAGGAAAGTTATTTTCTATGATTACTACATCACTTTGCCAGCCTAAACAAGATAAGCTCTTAAAACCCAAATTACAGGAACCACTTAAGAACCAATAAAATCTTTCATCATAACACTTTGCTCAAACAACCTCAATCACCACATAACGCAAGAGGTCCACCGATCACAAGCGCAAAACTCGAAACACGTTCACTGAATCAAAATTACGAAGACGATCAAATTACTTTATTTTTCTAAAAGAATCATCACCACACACACAAGTCACAATCTCTAGCGGGTAATCTTACTAACATCAAGATTGATACACTCAGAACACGAATTTTTATCATCGACTATTCTATTAGAAAGCCCCAAAGTTTCACTATATTGTTCCATACTACATTTTCATCCCATCTTCAAAGCGGAGTATACCAAAACCATATAACCTCACTACATCAACCTCTTAAGTTTAGAAGGGTCTACTACACAATTGAAAGGTCCTACCAACACCCTTTCATCAAAGGAATGCTTTTATCGATAGTTCTACCATGATGTAAACATTGTTCATCCATTAAATCCCATCAATTTATCTCTTAGTGATGCTCATCACGGACATTAATAGACATTATTTGCACCTAGCAATTACTTATAATCACTAAGTATCCACAAAAAGGTTACTCCAAGATTAGTACCCACTAAGACAAAAATCTAACTCCTTTTGAACTTAACAATCCCAAAAGGTTAGATGAAACCATTGAGACACGTTAATCCAATTTACCAAAGAAGTTTACCAGATGTATAACTCTTAGTCATTGACTCAATTTCATCAACATTCTACACCTCTTATTAACTCTATTGATTACAACTAGGTATAACCATACTCTTAATCACAGCTCCTCAAGAACTACTACAAGACACTTTCAAATTAATCACTTTCCTTTCAAGGATCTTTGTTAGGATCGATCATGCACACACTGCCGATCTAACATGTTGACCCATATCATATCCATTAATTTCTTTGGTTATAACCTCTCACTTAACCAAGACAACACAACACTAAAAGGTTTAACATCTTCTTTCATAAAAGAAATCCATTAATCTTCAACACTCAAAATACCCAAGAGAGATATATTGAGTCAAAGCCCTCACGTACTAAAGGACTTGCAAAAGAAAGCTTTCATTAACCAAAAACATCACATGAATAAGTGGGTCAAGTTTTTTTCCAATAAGAAAGACAAACTCCAACACGAAGGTCAAACTTAACCAAGTTTACGGCCATAAGAATAACCCATCGGTTGGGAAAGCAACGATTTCTTTACGGGACAAATTAAGCCAATAGAAGAATAAATTCAAAGCAACCCCTCAACCGGATGAACTAAAAGCCCAAGGAAAAACTCATCAATCACCACAAGATAAGAGTTGATCAAATCAAATTTCAAGGAGAGAACAACTCTTCTAAAAATACTCGCTATCAACGCCTGTACTACGATCTCCGGTGTGTACACTTCGCTATTCCTATACCACGAACGATGGTGTAACCTGGTATAGCCCAGGATCACAACCACTACCTCCACCTCTAAACATGGGTTATCCCCACACATAATAATCACAATCAATTAATGAGCAATAAAACTCAATTCATATCAGCAATCAACACTATGATAAAGCGGAAACATAAATGCAATGCTATGCCCATTCCCATCCTACTGTGCTTAGTGTGTCAAAATTAATATTTCATGAACCACGGACCTACAGCCCGCTCTGATACCAACTATAACACCCCATTCCAACACGACCCTGGAATGCTACTAAACTAACACTATAACCATTTTAACATTGATACCATGAACATTACCAGTCATACCACCATAACAATCATGACAACACAAATTCTATAAGTATTTATCAAAGAATGCCATTCAATAATTCCAATTATATCCATCATTATACTTGCCTTAACCGCGAGAGAACGAGGGATGTGCAGAAGGTACTGCCCCTGGGATCAATCCATCACCTGAATATATTTATAAGACGCACTAAGACAATCATACTGGACCAAAAGCATAAATAATAGCATAACCGAACTCGCTATACTCTCAAGCGCATTTCCCAATTCCAACTCCTATAGATCGACATGTCCCCTCTGTGGACAGCCAACTTCTAAAATTCGTATCTTTTAGCACAGGAGTCCAAATGAGGTGTTCTTAGACTTCCTTGAAAGGTTATAAATTTCCCTAACTAAACCTAGTTGGTGGACATCTCAAATTCTGTTTGTAAATGACTCTAATAGATCAATGAACAACATCTGTCCATATCTGTCTAACACGTCTGGACAGCAGCACGGTAACGGACATAACGTTTGATTGGCTGAACCAAAATTAGTGTTCTTTAACAATCTGAAAAGCTAAGAACAAAACCTACCAAAGTCTAGTTGGACAAAATTTCAGATTTTGCCTCTAACAAAATTTGGCCCACGGCTCAAATCTGTTGGCAGAATTAACAGACAGAAATATTGGCTGAAATAAAATATCCATAACTTTTGTTCTACAACTCCAAATTGGACGTTCTTTATCAATATCGAAAGCTTATAAAATTCTCTACAATAACCTAGTTGGCATGACATTCATATTTTGCGTTTAACAAAAAGTGGCACACGGATCAAAACTAATGATAGAAACTTACATACAATCTGGACAGCCACATTGAAATGCACATAACTTTTGAACTGTAACTCGGAATTAAGTGATCTTTATGCCCACTGAAAGCTAAGAACAAACCCCACATAACTATAGGAGATGGGATCCTTTGATTCGGCTTCTAAGATCACGAAAACAGCCACGCAAACTACTGGACAGAACGCGATCTATTAAACCGACAAAAATCGATCTACCAAACGACATCAACCACAACTACCACGCATCAACCAATGAAGAACACGCGACGTTACCCTTGTAGAATCACAGAAAGATGAAGAAATCTCCCCGCGAAGACAATCTCCTCTCCTTTCTTCACTTGGTCGGCAGCAGAGAGCACCGACGGCGAGGATGGGAGGCACCAACGGAGGGGGGGCTGCTTGGGGAGGGGAGGGTGATGCACTGTAGCACCGCGGCTACTGTAGCATGGTGGCAGATACTGTAGCATGGGTTGGTACTGTAGCAGTTTTAGGGTTTTCCCCCCTTTTGGGCCTTAGTGCTGTGGGCCAAAAGCCCATAGCCTAGGTTTTGAAGAAATTTCAGAAAAAACCCTTTAACTATTTTTGTTTTCTCTCTAACACGTTTCGGAGTAATACACCCCCCCTCTAAACTTCTGTTAAATCCATTTCCTAATTGGTTCTTCTCCCTAAATTATTTCTTCTCACTTAAATAAATTTGGGGTATTACAATATCCTTACTCCCCTGTTTCCAACCCAATAGTCTTAACCCTTTACTTAACCAAACAGCGCCCATACACTGCGCGTGGAAGTACGTGGGGAACTTGAATTGAACAATCAGAGTTCAGTCCTTAATTAACCTGGACAAGTCCACCACAATTCCCAATCTCGTGCACAAAAGCACCATCACTAGCATCCTCTTGTCCAGATCAATTTGAATGTAAAATGCAATTCTGATTTAAAGAAACTGGACAAAGAGTTAAAATAACTGAAATTCATTTGTTGCTCCCCTGTTTGACAAGTTAATCTTGTCAAACACTAAATCTTAGCTAGACTGCATGTCTAAGCAAAATCTGAAAATATACATTATAGTATACAATACTACTCTAGGGTTGAGTGTATGGTCATAATTAAGGTAATCCACAATGTTAATACAGTTCATATTTGTATTTCCAGAAAAATAGCATGCAACAGATGTCACTGTATTTAGAAAAGCTATTGTAGAAAATTTGGGATCAACATGGTGCAAAGAGGATGCTTGCCTTGATAATAATATACTTCTGTTGCAGGCTCAGGTTGCTCAGAGAAAGATTCAAATGCCTCGGCAGAACCAGATTCTAAAAGAGGCAATAAAATCCAATAAATATCAAAATCGACAATAAGTACAGATTGAAAGAAAGATGTATGATCAATATGGAAATGCATGTTTAACAGCATGCTTAAGTTATACATACCCCAATAAAGATATTAACTCATATTACCACCCACTGATTTCAAATGACAGAAACTAGGGTTTAGTTCAAAGTTTCAGTTTTCAGATTTTGAAAAGAACAGAAACAGGACAGATAGCAGATTTTAAGTTAACTGAAAATAGAATATTCAAAAGATTCTAAATGGAATCTTAGAATAATTGCTAGGGTAAATAATACCCCAGTCTAAACCTAACCTAACCCTAATAGGTCAGATTACAGAAACTAAAGGAAAACTCATGTTGTCGGTTAGGCCGACAAAAGAAGACAGAGGCAGACCTCTGCTCTCAAAATAAATAGATGATAACAAGAATTAAAAGAACAACTTATTATGCTACTAGGGTTCGATTGAGACCTAAATAGGATGACAAGTTGACAGGAGAAACCCTAGTTCTTGAAAACGATATGGAAGACCGAAAAGTCATAAAACTAACTTTTCAGTTTAAAGCAAGTTGAAGCTACTGATATTCAAGAGAATGATTCATGTGAGTTGCTAAGGTCCCTAAGATGCTTAAGATAACAAAACTCACAGATTTAACTCACCAAGCTAAGAAAAGCACTGAAGGTTCCTAAAACCGAGTTGGATCAACAAAGAAATGAACTCTGGTTTAACCTACAAAAGATGTCAAATCTTTATTACAAGGTGAAACCAGCGTTTAGAATGGATGAACAAGTAGGAGGAGCAAGGAACTCCACTGGACAGCAACGGAAGATGAAAAGCTCCAGTGGTCAACAATGGCAGCAGCTCAAAAAGCTAGGGTTATATATAGAGGTTGAGCTACAGGGCAAAGGAGAAGGGTCTAGAGTTGATGAGGTGTCCATTTAGGGCTAAACATCCAAAAATTAGTTGCATAATCTTTGGATAAATCCTCCCCTCTGTTTGCAAAAATGGCGGCGACGCACAGAGGCAAGGAAGGAGATAAGAATTATCTGACATGCGGGTCCATTGGCGATCCGATCAGCAGCGCGTCTCCTAAAACTCAAAAGAACATCAGCCGTCCGATTAGGAATGGGCGGCTACGATGCCCCCAGGGTTTTAAAAGTGTTCAACCGATACAATTTATATGGGCCGTGCGATCTCAATCAGTCGATCGAGATTTAAGCGAAGCCCAAAAGGGATCTCGGGTTTTATTTTCAAAGCGGGCGTTGGATTGAAATCAACGATCAATTAAAGGAATACACGTCACCCTTTAAATGAGATGACGCGCACCGTCCGATGGAATTTCTGATCGGGATCATCGGAGGAACCGGATGGTCCGAATGCATACACGATATGGACCCTACGATTAGAATCCGACAGTCCGTTGATTTTGGGCCCTAAAAGCCTGTAGTAAAAAAGGAACGCCGTGGGATTTAAATCCAAAGGCCCACGATGGATGCACGCCTTTAAATTCAAAAAGAAAAGGGTGGCACGGTTGGATCGGGAATGGACGGTTGAGATGGAGAGGGCATCCGGAGTCGTCCGAATGCATACACCTCCCCCGATCGTCGGATCTAGATCCAACGGTAGGGATTGAGGCGCATACGTGGACAGCTCGCGTGATCGCGACCCGCCCGTTCGATTGAGGATCGGCGGCTCCGCGATCTGCGATGGGTTTGGGCTCGCGCCCGAGCGTGATTGAGCCGGACCGCGTCGCACTGGTTGGACCCAACCCCATGAGTGCGAGTCGCTACAGTGCTAGGGTTTGGTTTAGACCGGATTAGTTGACCAAGCCCTATTCAAAGGTTCAAAAGTTTGACTGGGCTTTTAAAAATAACAAATAAATTTGTAAAATCGTAAAATTTTGCCAGGAGGCTGTTGGGATGATATATTTCCCAAATAAAATTTAAAATCCACTGTTTCACTTTGTAAAATACATAAATAATTACCTAGCCCGAATAGGTGTATTTAAAATCAACTATTTTTCTCCAAGGTCAAATAATTTTCTAAAAATTCAACAAAAACAGTTTTAACCAAAATAATTTATCTAGGCTTTAATGAAAACACTTCCCAGTCAAGATACAAGTATTATCTTGTATTTTCTTAGAAACTTTGAATAGGTTTTGGATTTTGGCTAGAAAAGGAAAGTTTTAATCTGTAACAACAACCCAAATTACTAAATGTGAACAGTAATGCTATGAACAGTATTATATTACTGTTCATAAAGCAGATTATTACTGTTTATAAACTTGGGGCTGTTACAATTTGTCTGTGGAGCTGCAGGACAAATTACCAGTTTATACCTTCCCCAACTTTCAGATTGTGGTCGAAAATCCCATTGTTGCCGGGGCCAGAAAGAGAAAGCCTAAGGATCGTCACAAGCATCAACAGATAGCTGATGTCACTTGCTTTTTCTGCAACAACAAGTGTCACTATGCGCATAGTTGTCCTAAGGAGGTTGCGGTAGCCCCTCGTCCTCCGCAGGCCGTGCCCCAATCACGTGCACATGCGAGTCAGCAGGACAGCCTCTGCAATCTAGCTGAAGTCACTTGTTTCTTCTGCAACAACAAAGGTCATTATGCTAATAATTGTCCTAAGAGGCTTGCAACAACCCCTCGTCCTCCGCAAGTCGTAGCTCGACCTTGTGCCCCATAAAGTCGACATGGTGGTCCCATGCATCGCCGTGGTCACATGCTTCTATTGCCACGAGAAGGGGCACTACGCCAACAAATGCCGTGTGTAGAATCAAGATCAGAAGACTGCTCATGGTCAAGCCAACTCCCTCTCCGCCAAGGAAGCACAGGAGGCGCCTAACGCCATGTTGGGTACGCTTCTTGTCAACTTTCGCCTTGCTACTGTTTTGTTTGAATTAAGATCATCAGCCCACCCTTGTTGAAGGAATTTCGGCCGCTCAACTCGGGAGTGGTTGAGCATGGCTTTCTTGCTGCCTTGGTTGTGCCACCCACCTTGGTGGATCGTATCTAGTCCGCTCAGCAATTGTTTGGCTTGAGTGGCACCTCTCCTTTCCCTATACCTCCCAGGGCATCACATACAAGTTTTTGCCTCAAATTTCTGTGGCCTAAGCGGCCGTAATCCCTCTTAGGAACTAGCTGGGGAGGGATGACTCCGTATAGCTAATTATCCGGCTAAGGTCTCGTTCGTTAGTGGAGTAACCAGACAATTTGCTTCACCAACTGAGAATGGCCTTGGTTCCTCCAAGAAGCTAGCTGTGGGGGGATGACTCTGCATACCTAGCTAGCAGGCTGAGATCCCGTTGTTGGCGGAATTGACCAGACAAATCGCTCCACCAACTAACAACGACCTTGCACCATCAACCATGGAACCTTGAAAGATCTCTCAGTCTGTCAATCCTTGGTATATCTGGACCTGGTAAGTCCCTCCGTGCCAACTAAAGTGGCACATTTTCTACCAGGTCAAAACCAAAGTTCGTACCGGTCGCTTGGCTGAGCTCTTTGTCTCAGGGGAATCATGCTATCAAAATTCCTTGAAGTCAGTGATCAAATCGTTCCAAGGATGAAGCTACTTGGGCAAGGGAAGATCATTTGTGTCCAGACTACCCCTCTCTCTTTCCCGAGCGAGCCAAATCTCGGGACGAGATTTTTGTAAGGGGGGAGGTTTGTAACATCCAAAGTGTTAACTTGTGTTTCAAATGTAAGAAAATGAGTAGAAATTAAAACCTTTTCTTACATCATGTATTTCCTACTTGTACTAAACAATTATTGTACAAGAGTTATGGAAATACAAAGTCACAAGTCTGCTTATTCAAATCTTGATCCTTCAAAAACATTTTTGTCAAATGTTATGATCATCTCCGGGAAATATTTTTCCTAAGTTCTAGGGTTGGTGTGTGACCTCTTTGAAAAATTTCACAATTTTTAGGAATTATTTGAATATTTTTGGAGGTCAGTCAAACCTAGTTAAATTCTGGTCAAACTGTGGGCCAGCACATTGTGGAATTTTTGGAGGAAAAAGTATAGCACAAAAACCTCTGCAAAAATTTATACAAGGTCAATAACTCAGCTGGCAAGCTCCTGTAAAAATCTCATAATTTTTGGAGTTAGTCTGCTACCTCAATTAAATTCCCAAACCTCAGGTTATTTTAAAACTCAAACTCAGGTCTGAGTCTGACTCGGACTCGAGTCAGACCCAGCCTTTGGACTCGAGTCAGACCCAGCCTTTGGACTCGGTCGGACCAGCCGACTAGACCTCCTCGGGCTCGATCTCGTGCGCGCGGGTGTTGGGCCCTTGGATTTCAATCCGGCGGTCAAGACCTCGCCAGGACCTACTCATCCGCTTAAGACCTCCCCACCTCGGGTGATCTGGGACGTCCAGGACCACCCCATGCCAATCGGGAACGTCCAGGACCTCCCTCAGCCCTGTCCCTCTTCCTCACGACCTCCTAGAGGTCTGGTCGTCATGATTTTCACGCACTCGTGCGTGTGTGTCAGGGTCAGAGCAGTTGGGAGCAGTGACCTGTCACTTTTTGGTCCTTCCCAACGTCTCTTTCTGGCATGCATTAATTGTGTCAGAAGCTTTACCCTAAAGAAGTCGTCCCCTACTGCCTTGTCAAATCCTGTAGGTCATGGCAATGGCATGGTTCTTGATCACAGTAGACTTTTGCCCGCACCATTGCCAAGCTTCCAGGCTATGTATAGCCTGAGACCTCCCTTCTCATTTTCTTTCTTCGTTCTTTGTTGTGCTTGAGCTCCCTAAGTTTGAGCTGGTCCTCAAACTCAAGCACCCAAGAACCCCACCCTCTCTGCCACCATTGCTAGGCTTTGGAGCTCCCTGCCGAAGCTCGAGCTCCAGTGGTCCCAGCAACTTCCTGGCCTTGTTCACTGTTATCTTGATCTCCTCAACTCAAGCTTGCTCTAACTTGGCTTGGTTCACATTGCAGCGGTGAACGAGTTGGGAGGTAGCTTTTCGCGGTCGAGGCCATCTTCTTCTTCCTCTCCGGCAAGATCTTCATCGCCAGACGTCATCGCCCTTCTCCAAGCTCCTCCGACCACCCTGGTCCCCTCTCTGCCCTCAGGTGCCCATTTCTTAGCTATTTACTGCTTCCTAGAGCTCGAGCACTTGTCAGATTAGGTCGTGTCGAGCCCTTTTCATGTTTTCAGTTTTTGCCGAAAACTTGTCCTCCGCCCTTCTCCGGCTCGCCGCGTTCTAGGCCTGCCCTGCCGTCGAGGATACCTCCGTTAGGTTCGCAATAGTATTGCGCTCATGTTGGTACCTTTAGTTAGCACCGCCGTGGCCTTGGTCGTCGACGACGTGCCGGCGAGTGAACTGCGGTAGCCTGTCTTTTGTCGGGTTTCCGACAAGTCCCAAGACATCCTCGGGTTAATCGTGGCCATCCACGACCTCCCCAGGTTTAGATCCGAGCCTTTGGCTCCTTTCCGAAAAAACTTAAGCATCTGGACCTCCCCCTAGTTTGATCTCAACCGTTTAAGATCACCTCCAAGTAGATCTGTACCGTAGAGGGTTTTCCGTGTATATTCTAAATCCCAAGACCTCCTAGAGCAATCTCCGCCGTTAAAGACCTCCTAGGATTAGCTCTTAGCCGTTAGATCCTGGTCTGCGAAAACTATAAGTGCTAGGACCTCCCATAGTGTCGATCCTAGCCGTCTAGGACCACCTCGGTTAAATCCTAGCCATTTAGACCTTTCCCCGTGCGCAAAAGACCTCCCTTGATCATTTTTCCGAAACCACCCCCTGGACCTCCACCAAAGTCCTCTTTGCAAAAGACCTCCCCTTGGTCATTTTGCAAAGACCACCCTAGACCACCCTCGGGGTCCTCTTGGTAAAAAGCCACCCCTGATCTTTTTCAGAGAAAACCCCGCTCAGACCTCTTAGGCACAATCCTAGCCGTTCACGACCTCCCCGAATTTAGATCTCAGCATTAAATCCTTAGTCTCAGGACCTCCCTCCGCATCGATCTGGACCGTTCAGGACCTCCCTAGGCCTAACCTGAGTCGTCCAGATCTCCCGTTAAAACCCTGTCGCTTAGGACCTCCCCGAGTAGATCTTGGCCATCCAAGACCTCCTCGTGTAAATCCCAGCCGATCAATACCTCCCCCTGGAGATCTTGACCGTCTAGGACCTCCTCCTTTAGATCCGTAGCTTTAGGACCTCCTCCTCAGGTCTCAACCGTTAGATTTAGATCTAACGGGCTCGACCTCCCTAACTTGATCGTGATCGTTAAAGACCACCCTCTGGAGATCTAGACCGTTGAAGACCTCCTCTGTGAGATCTTAGCCGTCCAGACCTCCCTCTGTAGGTTTAGCCTTAGGACCTCCCCTAGTGCTCGGGACCGCCAGATCTCGATCTGACGGTCACGACCTCCGTTAGGCGCGAGGACCTCCTTTACATGCGTTGTGCATGCACTGGTCGTGGCCGTTGGATGTAATCTCAACGGTCCAGACCTCCCCAGAGCGGGAGGAGGTCTTTTGAGCGCTGAGTTTCGAGGTCCGTGGCCCTGCGATGCAAGATCAACGGCCCACGACCTCTCCTTTGTCTTTTAGTTCATTTGGACCTCCCGAGAGCTCAAATTTTCTAAGTCTTTTAATGTTTCAAATTTCAAAAGTGCATAACTTTGTCATTTTAGCTCCTTTTTGAATGATTCCAGTTGTTGTAGCTCTGTTATAGAATGAACTTTTAATCTGAGAATGAATTTAGGCACTGTTATGTAGCAGAAAGTGATATAAACTGTAAGAACTTGTTTAATATGAAATGGTTGTTTAGAAATGATCTCAAATTTGTAAAATACATAACTTTTTCTCTGTAAATCCAAACTGAGCAAACTCAACTTTGTAAAATTTATCTGTAGACATACTTTGAATATGAACTAGGCCTTGTCTTTACTCATGTTCTTGAAAAGTGTTATATGCTAGTTTTAGAACTTAGAAAAATCATAACTAATTCACTATAACTCCAAATGTTATGAACTCAGTTTTGCTGTTGTTAGGATAACCATATCTACCTACCATAAAAATTTCAAGTTCCAGATCATTCTAGAAATTTTTGCCATGAACAGTAACCAAAATTAATTTAATTAGGATTTTTCAGGCTGAGAGAAATTGTTTAGGGCATAACTTTTTCATGCTAAGTCCAAATGAAGTGTTTCTTGTTTCTAAAATTGTCTAAAATCAACCTCTAGCTTCTGTAGAAATTTCATGGGATTTGGATGTTCTTTGCTGTTGAGTTCCTTTTGGTTTTCTTCGTTCTTATCGGTTTTTATCGCCTTTTCGCGTTAGGTTCCGAGGAAAACTTTGACCCTGAGCACTCCCCTCTGCAGCAAGACACATCCCAGCAAGGCAACCAGTTTGATCATGTTAATCCCAATATTTTAAGTATTTATGTTGATTACAAATTCTATGTATGCATTGCTACTTTGTGTTAAACTATTGTCGTTAGTTGACCTAGTAGATGCATTTCCTTAGCAAATGATTATCCTCTACTACCATGAACCTAGGTATTGCTGTGATTTAGAGTTCGTGGATGAGCTTTTGTCACTTAGTAGTTGCGAATAAATTGCTTAGCCATGCTTAGCTTCCGGTAGAAATGGGCGGTTATCGACTTGTCGATAACCTTGATCACATAAAACTTATTATGATTATGATTTCCACCTTGTGCCATGTCTATTTATGAAAACTAAAACCTAAAAACAAAAGGATTTAGACTTGGGCACAATGGTATGATTGGTGTGCTTGATCTTGATCTCATTCGTTCCTTTTGAGATCCATGGCCCAGATTTGGTGAGGCATTCGGGAAGTCCGAATGTCCCATCTCTCGTGGGCCGTTGGATCTAAATCCATTGGTGGGCGCCTCGTGAGTGCGCGCGCACGTGCGTTGTGCTTGCGCACATCGGGGCTGTTGGATTTAATCTCAACGGTCAAGACCTCCCTTGTGCGCGCCGCACTGGTGCACTGTGCTCCCGTGCGCCGTGGCCGTGCGATTTGAGATCTACGGCCACGACCTCTCCTTTTTGTCTTAACCAGTTGGAGCACCCCCGGGAGCTCTGGTTTTCAAAGTATTTATGTGTTTCAATTTCAAAAGTGCATAACTATTTCATTTTAGCTCCTTTGAAGGTGATTCAAACTGTGTTAGCTCTGTAATGAAATGAACTTTAATCTAACAATGCAATTAGGCTATTCTATACCAGAAAATGTTGCTTATTACTTTAACTTACTAGCATTAGATGTTGATCTAGAAATTCATTAAAAGGGTAAAATGCATAAGTTATTCTTTGCAACTACAACCTGAACAAACTAAAATGTATTGGGTTTCTCTGTGACCATGCTTTAATTTAGTATAGGTCTTATGTGTATTCTTAAATCTGAAAGAGGGAATACAATAGTTTTTCAAATTAGAAAAATCATAAGTAATTCATTTTAACTCAAAATGAGGCAAACTCAACTTTGCTATCCTTAGAAAGTCATTATCTACCTACCATAAAAATTTCAGGTTCTAGATCTTTCTAGAAAATTATGCCATGAATAGTAACCAAAATTAATTTAATTTGAATTTTCAGGCTAAGAGAAATTGTTTAGGACATAACTTTTTCATGTTTAGTCCAAATGAAATGATTTTTGTTTCTAAACCCATTTAAAATTATGCCCTTGCTTCTGTGTAAATTTCATGGATTTTGGAGCACTTTGGCTTTTGAGTTTCTTTCGGTGTTCTTCGTTCTTATTGGATTTATCACGTTTTGCGTTAGGTTCCGGAGAAATTATTGATTGCATGAGTGATCCTCTGCAGCAAGAAAGTGATCTCCAACAAGGAAAGCAGATGTAGCATCATTTGATCATGTTGCTCCTATTATTTTCAAATTCTAATATGTTATTTGCAAATTCTACGTATGCATTGCTATCTTGTTTTAAACTATTGTCGATTAGTTGACCCATTAGATGCATAATCTGTAGGCAAATGTGTATCCTGTACTACTGAGCCTAGGTGTAATACTCCGTTCAATCCTAAGAATTATAATTGAATCTCAAACCATTTTATTGGGATTTAAAATGAAATTTCAGAATTTCTGTAAAATGGTGATTAAATCTTGGGCCAAAGGGCCATAGCCTTGGCACATTAGGGGCAGCCTATAACCCTAGATGTACTGTAGCACCTCTGTGCTACAGTGCCGCCGCCATGCTACAGTGCACGCCCCCCTCCATTGTTGCTGTCCAAGAAGAAGGGGGGAGGGAGAAGAAGCCTTCCGGTGCCGCCAACCAAGGAGAAAAGAGGACGAAGAGAGGAAAAGAAGAGGAGAGGAGCTCTTCGTGCGGGAATTCAACGATCTCATGTGGTTTTACAAGGGTAACAGACGATGTTCTTCGCTGTTTGATTAGTAGAAGATGCGAATTCGATTAGGATTGTTAGATCGATTTGCTGCTGTTAAAATTTCAAATCTGTCTAGATTGTTGCGTGGTCTATTTCGGGTTCTTAGATGTTGAATTTGAGATGTTCATCTCCTAGAGTTTTGTACGTATTGTTCTTAGCTTTCGGTGGCCGCCAAGAACACTAAATTCCGATTTACGGATCAAAAGTTATGATAGTTTCCGTATCTGCTGTCCAGAATCCTCACGAGAATAAACTGTCAAGTTGTCTTTTAAAATATGAGTGTGTTAATGGACAATTCAGGGCTTTCGACCCACTAAGTTATTGTGGGCCTTGGTCTTAGCGTTTGATATTGATAAAAACGCAAAGTTTGGTTTAGCCAATTAGAAGTTATGGCATTTACCGTGCTGCTGTCCAGAATTGCCGGTAGTTCTGACAGAAAGTGTTTGTTGGTCTTGTGGAGATTGATACATATAGAATTCGAGATTTCCACCAACTAGGTTGTTGTAGATAATTTCATTACCTTTCAATCAAACCTAAGAGAACCCCTTTTTGAGTTGTAGAGCAAAAGTTATGCTATTTTTACTGCTGCTGTCCAATAAGGCTTTCTGCTAGAATGTGGTTTAATTCAAGCAACGGGTACAATTTAAGTGATGGGGTTGGGGTATGAGTTAGTGGCGATGCGAGTAGTGTCTTGATGACTTGGTTCTTATTGAGTAACTTTGGTGTAGGGTGTGAGGCGCCAAGGTTAGCGGCTTCTTCGTTGCCTCCCAATGCATCGCAACGCTAAAGGCAAGTACAATGACCTTTGTGTGATTTGTAAACATTGGTTGGATGCTTGTTATTTAGTATTGTGTTTTGTTGATGTGTGAGAAACTTCAATGTTCATGTTCCATCCACGGGAGTGGAGGTTATAGTAGACAAGAGGTTTCGATGATTATGTTCTTGGTGTGTGCTCTTTCATATGTGTGGAGATGATATTAGCCATTATTCATAAATTTATTCATGCATTCATGTTCATGTTCCGTCCACGGGAGTGGAGCTCCACGGGAGTGGAGTCTAAAGTCCCATCAATTCCAGTATGGGCAAGTGAAGTCCCACCATTCCAATGTGGGCAGTTTTGGACACCCGTATGAAACGTTCTTCATACGGTATTTTGGATCCACGTATTTCGATAAATACGGGCTTAAGTGAACACCGACGGGTGTGTCACTAGCTATACCGGTATAAGCAGGAGTGTATACCAACCAGTTCATGGCATCCATGCATTACAGTTCTTTCTTTCAGATATTTCTAAAGTGCATGTTTCTTCGTGATGTATGTTCCTGTATTCGTTGTACTTGCTGAGTCCCGGACTCACCCTTGTTTTGTTGTTCTGTTTTAGGTGGCCGTTGACGATGACTCTTTTGGGAGGGAGTTGACTTGCACGAAACACACTACACCATATTCCAGTTTTAATAATAGAACTTGGTTATTTTCCTTCATTTGATTAGTGATAAATTGTAATATTTAAGGCCGCATGAGGATGATGCCTTCCGTTTGGTTTTTGATGTTTATTTTCCGCTGTGGTACTTGACTTACATAGGTTCAGACTATATTTGTGCTTTCATGTTGTTAGGGTGGACCTCCTTACCTATGTCATAACATGGAATTCTGTCTCAATTCTTTTGATTATGGTTGTATGTTAGATCCTTTAGGTAACATTTTGGCTTCCAGATAGCCAGGGTGTTACACTAGGATTATTTGTTGTGATTTAGGGTTCGCTGGATGAGCCCTTGTCACTTAGTAGCTTACGAGTTAATGTTGCTTAGTCATACTTAGCTACCGGTAGGAATGGGCGGTTGTCAACTTAGTCGATAACCTTGATCACACAAACTTATTATGTCTTTATGAATCAGCCTTTGTGCTATGTTTAATTGTGAAAACTAAAAATAAAAACAAAATGATTTGGACTTGGGCACAATGGTATGTTGGTGTGCTTTTGGGTATGACTGGAATGGTGCCCGAGTCAACAAGGACCGAATTACTTGCGCCACCGTACTGAGCAATTTGCGTGCTAACCACACTAGAGGGAAATGGGACATCTCTTGACTGAGTACTTTGGGAGGTGTTAATTAATGAGTCGCGTGGTGTGTTGTATATTTGACTATATGCAACATGGACAACTTTGTAGGGAGGGGAGCACCCACAATGGATGCATCCTACTCTACGTATGGGTCCTTAGTGGGCGTCGCGAGGGTGGTCCACTATGGGTTAACCCCCATGCGTGCGGCTCTTGATTAGCTCACTCCATTGGAAAGCATCTCGTAGGACTTAGCCATGCCGGCATACCAAAGGAAGTGTGCTTAATAGCTTGGCAAAAAGGCGATCTGAAGTGTGGGTACATTGGTACACCCCTGCAGGGTTAAATCTACTCGAATAGCCTCCTCCTAGGTTATGGACACGCTCGGATACGCCCCGTGAGAATTAGACTACAACCTTTTAACTAAAACTTGATGGGTGGTACGAATCGGGGATTCGTGCTATGTTGTGGTGGCTATTGGGTTAGTCACCTCTAGGTGGTTTACTCTTGCTATTTATTGTATCTCGTTGTTATTTCAATGATTAAAAAAACCTGCTTTGTCAAATTGCCTTCAATCTACTACATTATTGCAGCTGAAAATTGCTTTATACATCCAATTAATCATATAACTATCTCCTTTGTTACAGCTTTCATGTAGCTATGTATAGGCAGGCTTGTTACTCGTAAGTCTTGCGAGTACATTATTGTACTCACCTGCATTGCTTGTTGTGTGCAGAGGAGGAAGTGGATCCCCAAGGGATCAACTTCTGTGAGTTTTGCTGCGGTGGGTGCGACTAGCTTGGCGGCCCGGTTGGTTGCCTTGTGGGTTATGGCTAACCGGTCGTCTTTTGTTCATAGCCATCTTATGGCACTTTTGCTTCCGCTGTTTTTGTTACTTTGACGTCATTTGGCCAGTCGGCTCTTTTGTTATAACTCTATTTATGGTATGCCTTTTGCTAGACTTGTTTTAATGTGATGTATGAAATTGATGCATGCTTTTGTAAAGATGTATGTGTGCTGCAATTCTGGGAAGCACATGTACATTGAGGCACGGTGTATTTTGTTTGTGATGCTAGAGCCAATGGAAGGCTAAGTATTACAAGCTAAATAAACCGAGATCTCACAGAGACCCTTCCAACCCATGATATCACACTCTAGCCAACTTCTCT
Source organism: Ampelocalamus luodianensis (assembly GCA_036346255.1). NCBI lineage: Eukaryota > Viridiplantae > Streptophyta > Magnoliopsida > Poales > Poaceae > Ampelocalamus > Ampelocalamus luodianensis. Next base: position 29,876,369 of record CM070637.1, read on the forward strand.
ACCGAATGAATTACTTTGACAGAATAATTCCCAACGCAACTCAAAATAGAATTCACCTATCATCACATCCCTCAATCCGTTAAGGATAAACAATTTGAAATTCACATCACACACTCTCATTTACTACCCCTAAATGATACTATCAATGATCATCCCACTACTCGAAATCCACTCTTATTCTACTACTTTTACACATAATCATTGGCAACCAAGGTTCTAACATAAAAATACAAAGCCCAAGTTCATCCTACAAGACTCCTACAACAAACTTCTCGTATAAAAGATCAAGAAATTCTAATATTCATTCACTAAAATTCCCACACTCTAAACATACTCAATCATTATCATCCACATGTAAATATTTTCTCGACCAAATTATCTTTTAGAAGAATTCTATCTCATTGAAGGTTATACCTGCTGACAACTTAACCTTACCTACTATCCCATCGATTGACATTACGGTTATATTACTTCGCTAATCCTTCTCTCATTAAACTACATCGTCATAGATCACCTACCCAACCTTGCAAAATTACCCAATCGCGATACTCTAACACATTGATCAAGCTTCCAGACTTTCGATAATCCCAACATTCCAACATGAATGAAGCTTCTTGGATTATACTTCGCTATGGGTTCCACTAGTTGTAACACTAATCTGTTTTATTTCAACAACAATCATTCCACTTAAATCCAATTCTTTCCAAGAGTTATAGGACAAAACCAAATCACTTTCTACTGATCTTCAAATAGCTTGGCCCCCATAGTTCTCACTACGATCATTTACTTGACCATCACCAACCAACCGCCACACTGCACTCTGTAAGACCTTGCAGCCCACTTCGGTTAATCTTTTCTCAATAGGAAAGAGCAAACAACTACAAATATTAACACACGAGGAAACACTACTCCTCACAGTGAGCACGAGAACTAAGAGAAATAGTCAAATAGCGTTGATCTCAAAAAACAAAAGACGAGACCACATTTGAGGGCATAAGTTCACAAGAGGGGAGTTTCGGACATCAATAAATCACAATAGAACACTACTTTTGAAACTCAAGAAACACTTAAGCGGCAACGAAAAAAAAGTTGCAAGTTACAATCTTGAACTCCAATTCTCAAATACTTATGGTACACCCTTTTTTTCTTCTCTTTAACAGAGAAAAAAAATTTCCTTTGTTTACATCACCACTTGCCAACCAAAGAAGAAGTACTTCTAAAACAATTCACATTAATCACTTAAGAACCCATCAGAACAATCTCACGCCTCGCCTTTCTCAACAATTTCAGTCACCAGATTAAGCATGAACTATCAAAAGCTCACAAATGCAAAACTCCAAACTTTCCATTTAACCGATATTACGAGAGGCGGTCAAATTATCTTCTTTCTAAAAGAATCATGACCACTCCCACAAGTCACAACCCTTTACGGACAATCTTATTCACATCAGGAATAATAAACTATTAACAAGAATCTTTATCGTAAACTCTTTTAACAAGGGCATGCAGCCACAAGTCACATTCCTCATGAGACACACATGAATAAATCATATTTCTTTTTCATCCCTTCACCTATTAGCAATTCTCACACTCGTTTTGTACACAACTTCCAATCTAGCGGTTATCGTAGACATTTAACAAATTATACAGTCATAGGAGAATTTATGATCCTTTCTCTATCTGCATTCCTACTAGCAAATATGAGACCATCAAGCAACCAATTAAAGGCAATTTTCCAGATTATTTGTAATATTCCGAAAGTGTGAGGATCAACTATCGGGATAAAATAATTTAATCGGTAGCGATTAATTTTATTCGGGGGAATGTTTTTCGTCAAATCTTGTTTAGAGAGGGGGGGGTTACTGATTTTTCTCGGCAACCTGGGCCTGGGCTGTGGCCCAGGTGGGCTGGCCGGACCTCCTCAAGGGGAGGCACCATGGGCATAAAGCCCATGCGCCCCCACACCCCTCTAACCCTAGCCGGCCACCTTTTTCCCCTCTCCCTCCCCCCTTGGCCGCCACTTTTTCTCCCCCTCCTCTCTTGGCCGCACCTCCCTGCAGCCCCAAGGTGATCTCCATCCTCCATTGGTGGCAGCCGGCCCTTCCCTCTCCATTGGTGGCAGCATCCTCTCCCTCCTCCCTTGGTACGGCCGGCCAAATCAAGGGAGAGCCCGGAGGCCGTCGACCATTGGTGTTTCGTGCAAGGATCGGTGTCTCGCGCATCTCCTAGGGTAATGAGTACTGGTCCTCATAGATTGATTAGTGGTAGAGGTGTTTTGGTTCATTTTTGATTAGATCGTATTGCTGTGAGTAGAAAGTTAAATCTGTCCAGTATATTACGCGGTCTGTTTCGTGGTTTTAGAGGTCGAATTTGAGATGTTCATCTCCTGGAGTTTTGTAGGTCTTGTTCTTAGCTTTCGGTGGCCGCCAAGATCATCTGATTCTGACTTTCGAGTCAAAAGTTATAATAGATTTAGTATCTGCTGTCCAAAATTCTGACGAGAACTGCCTTTCTAGTTGTCTCCTAAAATATGATTATGTTAGGGGACGATTCAGGGTTTTCTCTTAACAAGAATGTTGTAGGTATGGTCGTTGAGTTTATGTAGGATCTGGACTCACCTCGTTTCGAATCCCGGGTTAGTAGCAATGGTCATTATTGTGGAGTTGCCCAGTTGCGATTCCGTGGTGCTGCCTGTTTTTCAGATTTGGGTATATGGCTATTACTTGGGTGATCAAGATGGTAGTGTAGAATAGTAATTCATGTCGCGTACCATGTGGTTCTTATTTCGTTTATTGAATTGTTTAGGCAGCGAGGCCGGTTTGGGAGCACCATCGTTGCCTGCTAACGTGTCGCAACGCGGAAGGCAAGTACTTTGTTGATTTTAAGTGCTGTGATTGTGAATGTTTACATAATTATGATGTGACATCTTGTGTTACAAGAGATGATGAACTGTCGATGTTCTTTCAGATATGTTGAACCTATGCTAGGAGTTAATACTTTCCATTGTTCAAATTCATATCATGCATCTATAATTCATGTTTTATCCACAGGAGTGGATTGTAAGTCCCACCATTCCAATGTGGGCGGTTTTGGACATTGTCATGTCCGTCCCGGGAGTGGATAGAAAGACCCATCAATTCGGTATGGGCACGTAAGACCCATCAATTCCGGTATGGGCGATTTGGACACTGTATGAAACGTTCTTCATACGGACTTGGATCCCCGCACTTTTGTTAAGGTGCGGGCTTAAGTGAACACCGACGGTGTATCACTAGCTATACGATATAAGCGTGTGTGCATCCATCCTTGATTACATTCATTCATGTCATGCATTCCTAAGTTTCCTTTCGATGTATGTTCGCATTCTTTAATGATGATGTCCTGTTCGTATGTGTGTTCTGTCCTTTTTACTGTACTTGCTGAGTCATGGACACATTCTTGCGTTGTTTGTTTATTTTAGGTAACCCCTGATGTTGGCTCACTTGGGAGGGAGTAGACACACACTACTCATTCACATCATCCTATTCAAGTTCAAGATTAAATTTAGTTCTATCTTACATTCGTTATTGATGAACTGTAATAATTAATTCTAAATGGTGAAGGAAGGATACCTTCTCCACAATAAGTTGATTTATTACTGCATGTGAACCTTCTTTATTGATGATCTGTAATAAATAACTTAGAAGGTGAAGGAAGGATACCTTCACCGTGTCCTGTTTGTTTTAATTCTGTCATTAGTTGATATACTTATTTCATATTCTTCCGCATTGTGTAGATTGTTAGAATAAATAGGTGGCATCTTGGCTTCCGAATAGCCAGGGTGTTACATTATTATCCAGTAGGAAAACAGTCAAATACATCGTTATCTCTCCCTTCCTACACAATTGGAGTTATCCATGGTGATCAAGTAATCCAACCGGTTTAACAACCTAAATAATTTAAATGATCAACCTTCTCATCAAAGACACACTATTATCCTACCACTCCACCATTAAGTAAACAAAGATCGCCAACTACATCCCATCAGTTCATCCCTTAGCGATGCTCAACTCCATACCCTAATACATTATAATTGGACCTAGCAATTATATAAGATCAGTACTTATCCATGAATGATAACTTCCAAGACGAATTTTAACTATCACACTAATATAACACCTTCTAGACTTATCCATCCCAAAGGATTAGATTAATCCATTGTGTCCAGCAAATCCCAATCAACGAGAGAAGCTTTCCAAATTTATCACCCATAGTGATCAAACCAGTCTCATCAGCGTTCCATACTTCTTAATAACTCTTTGGAACCCAATTAGGTATGGACATACTTTTTGTCACTACCCAACAGGTATTTATCCTAAGACAACATCACATTAATCAACTCCAATTCCAAAATTCTGGCCTAAGACCAGTCATGCACCACACTACAGATCCGACTTGAGAACTCAAGCCTTATCAATGAACTTCTATGTTTAAAACCTCTCGCTTAACATATTAGGATCTCACAAAAAAAGATTTTAACCCCCTTCAGGAAAAGAGGCATTGACTTCAAAATTCGAAATAATCCAAATGAAATACATAAAGCCCAAGCTTCCACATGATAAAGAACTTGCAACAGAAAACTTTTAACATCCCGAATACCAAGCGAATAAATGAATCGGATGTTCCAATAAGAAGGGCAGAACTCCCAAGACACAAATAGAGACCAAGTGAAATCTCAACAAATTTCACCATCCGTGTCTATACCCAGAATTGGTCCAAATCAAACTCAAGAAGAGAACAACTTTGAACAACTTTTCTAAAGGTATTCACCCACAGTACCTGTAGCTATGGTACTCGAGGTAATCACTTCGCTAATCTCTTACTACGAACGGTGGTGTAATCTGGTAAAGCCCAGGGCCACAACCACGACCTCAACCTCTCAACAACAACTATAGTTATATAGCTATCATAATAATCATGTCATAAGCATTCGTAATCAATTCATAACAGCAATGATCAATGCGACATCACGGAACGTAAATGCAATGCTTGATCCATTCCCATCCTACTGTGCACTTGTGTGTCAAGTTTTAAGTTCGTTAACCATTACAAAATTTTAGCAAATTAAGTTACCTAAGTTGTTAATCCATTCACCACAGACCTACAACCCACTCTGATACCAACTGTAACACCCCAGCCCAACATGAGCTAGGAATGCTACTGAAGAAACATTAAACAAATCTAAACCAGGACAATTTGTTAAATTTCGGCAGAACCTCCTTTGTATAGGCAACTACACGGAGGCTCCGACAGATAAAAGAATATCATAACTATATATTCCAACATCCAATATCCTCACTAAGCATTAGAAACAGCCTAATCAGCTAGAACATATTCAAGGATATCCAAAATACGTTACTCCTCATTATTACAAATAACCCGATGCATGAGGCATAACCATAATCAATACTTAAGCAGTTTGCTTATTTACTAAAAGACATTCCAAAATTTAATCAAGTTTTAAGGGTGCGTGGCAGTGCGTGAATCCAACTCAAGTCTACTCCATCCCATGCATGCCAATCTACATAGCAGTACCTAAAAACACAACAAAAGCAAGAGTGAGCCCAAAGACTCGAGAAGTACCAAAAGAATCATTAACCTCACGATTCTGACAACAACATTCAAATTCAAAGCTTTACTCGGAAACATAGCTCATGATGTATGAAAGCAAATATGCAATACATCTTTTCTCTTCCACTCTTTTTCGCATTTCACTGGTAATGCAAGATATGCGACCGTCGCCGTATACCATGCCTGTGCTCACAAGCACAAGGACCAATTGCCAAATACTTCACAAGTAAAGGGGACCTCAAACCCACACTCCACAAGTGTGGGGACCTCAAGCCTGTCATATACATGACGAGGATCTCAACAAATGCTTGATCACCACGTGACCAAGTCTTCATTTTGCCAACATGATGCATATGCACAAATCATGAATCATCATAATCATACCTCCTCAGCAACATCACTTATGAATTTAACTCATTCGTACTTCTATCATCCATATCATAAGTATTTACCATCTTTAATCAACATATCACACTATCAACCAAGCATAGCTAATACGTATCAAAACATAGCACTCACTGTCAACCAATTCATAATTACTCTATCAAACAGAGTACTTGCCTTAACCGTGCAGGGACGAAAGACGCGAAGAGGGTCCTGCCCCTAGAACCAATCCCTCACCTGAATATAAATATAAAGCATCCTACGACAAACATACTGAACCAAAACTTAGCCAAAAGCACAACCGCACTCGCTACACTCTCAAGCGCATTCCCAATTCCAACTCCTAAAGTTCGATTTGTCCCCTCTGTGGACAGCCATCTAATACCCCTATCATACTAATTAACAGAACATCGATTTCACGTCAGGTTCTTTGGACAGTACACTAAAACTATCTTAACTTTCAGCTCGTTTGTCCAAGTTTCGCGTTCTTGGGCTTCCCTGAAAGCTATGATAATTATCTACAACTTTTGTTATATTGAGCTCCTCTAATGTTCCTTTTAACTGATCGCTCATATCAGATTACTAAAACCTGACAGAATACCGACAGATTTGTAGAACAGTCACACTAATAAATTCATAACTTCTGCTACAGAGGTCCAAATAACGCGATCTAGCACTTCATTGAAATCTATTGACGTCCTCTACAATACTCTAGGAGATGCCCAGGACTGAATCCGCCCATAACTATAACCAAACGTAGATCTAACACGAACTGTCCTGAACAGGCCTAATTACCGACGAAGATTAACTATCCAAATACGCATCTAATCAAAGGGGTTCCGTGATTACCCTTGAAGAACCGATTGCTGGGCACGAAGAGCACCCACCAATGTTCTCTCCCCATGAAGGTGGTCTTCTCCGCTCACCTTCTTCTTCCTCCAATGGCCGATCAATCTCCCGGGCGATTCTCCTTCTTCCTTCTCGACACCGGCAGCGGGGAAACGGCTTCTTGGACAGCAGCATGGGGCCTAAATGGCGGAGGAGGCTTTGTTGGAAGTGGGGAGGCGCAAGGGGGAGGAGAGGATGGGGCCGGACAGGGGGGAGGAGAGGTGGTGCGGCCAAGGGAGAGGGTGAGAGGAGAAAAGGGGGTGGCGGCTAGGATTTTGGGGGAGGGTGGAGCCTCCCCCCTATGGCCGATCACCACCAGCCCACATGTGCCAAAGCCCAAGCCCAGGTTGTCCTGAATTTGCTGAGAACCCCCTCTCTAACTACTTAATTATCTATTATCTATTTGGTGTTTTTCTTAATTCGGATAACTCTCTCCCGATAATTCTTCCTCATACTTTTGGGCTATTACACACTTTCCAACTAAACCAATGATAAGTGAATCCCCTATTCACCTATCGACATAACCCACCAAGTGATTTACCCGTTCACCAAACAAACTTTATATTCATTAAATGAACTTCCCATCCACACTCCGACTCATTTTATAAGAAACTTTATCTCCCGTGTGAAATCCCCGAGCACGTGCACAATCACGGACACGGCTATTCGAATAGTTTTACACTCTGCAGAGGTTGTACAGCTTGACCCATAGGAGATTAATCAACTCAAAGAGTCTGACCACACTTCCTTGGGTGTGCGACTTAAGTGATCATCACAAGGCTTTTACAAAGCTCCTTTTTAACCCAATTTTGTCCGCTAAGGTTTCAACACTGAATGTCTTTCCGACCAGACAGGGCCCCCCTCTTGCGCCACCATGAGAATACATTTGCCATAAACCACGCTTCCCACGACAGAACTGAAATTAAGACATTGCTAATTAGTCAGCCAGGCCCGTCCCATCAGGCATGTGGTTGTACGGTTAAGACCCTGTTCAATGGCGTACAAGATTAAGTCCTTGATAAGTTACTCAGGCGAGACTACCACAAACCCACAGTGTACTCATCGTACCCTCCATATCCACCGACCACTCACCCAAGCAAAAACCATTTTATTTAACCAAGACCGATGACAAACCCCATCATGGTACACAAATTTTAACAAGATTGGCTCACCACCACGGTTCCATATTTCATTAAGTCAAGATTAATTATTATAACACATGTGATGACAAACCCATCGTAACTAAGCTGAACTAAGCATCAATACGATACCTATGTTGGTGATACAAATATGTTCAACTATAATTACCCATGCAAAGGTGACAAAGGTCATATGATATTCAATTAATCAATGGAGACATAATGACAACATATAATAGCTAAACCCAAAACAGTTTGTATAAATGTAGCATGCATTTGTAATAAAGAATATAATTTTGAAATCATAGATTCAATATGATCAAAGGACCATGACTTGCCTTGAAATAAATCATGGGATTGATCTTGATCTTGGTATGCTTCTCCTTGTCCAAAACTTCCCAAAGTATTGATGTCTACTCGCAAACAAGCAAATAAACCAAATAAATAAATAACAGAGAGAAGACAAACTCTAAAAATTAAATAAAAACACAGATAAATAGATCTAGAATTTAGATAAATTTAGAAACTTGAATAGACTCAATCGGAGTTTGGATGCAAAAGATATGGTCTCTGGAAGATTGAAATCACATAAAATACTGAAAATCAAAATTTATGGATTTACTGAATTATTTTTCTGAAGGAAAAAGGATTGTGACGTCAACTAATGTCAGCAGGGACTTTCGGACGGGACAGAAAACAATCTGACATGTGGGCTCCACTGGTCAAAGAGATGGTCCACGGTGAACTGGTTCCATGGACCTTGTGGTTCGGTGGAGATTTGGATGTGCCACATGGCCGTTGACATTGAGGCCATGTAAGCAAATAGGGTGATGTGGCCACTGATTTGGTGAGGAAGTGGAGGCCACATCAGAAGAGATAGAACCAAAGGGAAGGCAGAGAAGACATGGCCAGCGGCAAGGTGACGGAGGCGAAGGCAACTAGAGGCGATACAAACCAGGTGAAGTGGCAAAACGGGATGCCAAGGAGAAGGCAGAGCTACTAGAGGTGGTGGCTTGACCAGAGCAGCAACAGATTGGTGGCGGCGGAGAAGCTCAGCCCGACGGTGGAATCGGTGATTTGACGGTGCCCGAAGAAAATTGAGAGGAGCACCGGCTTGGTGACGTCCTGAGGATCTCAAAGACCACATTGAAGTTGCCGAATATCGACTAGAATGCCGACAAGAAGGAGATGACCGGAAACAAGGAAAACGAGCGGTGGCAGCATCTCGGCGAAGGAGAAGTAACAAAAGGAGAGGGGATTAGATCACAATAGGGTAGGTCACAAGATGACGCGGACAAAGGAAAAAAGGGGCTCACCAAGGTGTAGATTGAAGTAGGGCGACACAGTTGGGTTTTATGAAAGAGACAAAAACGGCGGAGCGATGATCCTCTGAAAAATATGATGCGAGCACGACGTAGCCCTCGTTATTGCGATCCCGACAGCGGTGGAAGCTTTGGCTGAGAGGGACCAACGATGATGAAATCCGGTGATGAAGACACGGCGGCGGCTTTGGCTCCTTTGACGAAATCCAACAACACGATGATGAACTCGGGATTAGGACTTTAGGGTTTCAGATGAGGATAGCGACGCGGAGGTTTTGACGCGGATGCGGCCCTCCATATAGGACTGATGGGAGGAGTCCGAGCTAAGGACGGCGCGGCCAAGGCAATGCACTCGGACTGAAAGAAGTCCAGCGCTGAGACAAGGAAGAAGCTGAGGTCGCGAGTGGCGGGTCCACCGGTAGGGAAACAAAAGAAAAGGAAAGGCAGCCACTCGGTCGGGCCACGCACACGAAAAAGAAAAGGCCAAAGTTGCGGCTAGGCTGTGCACCCGCGCTGAAAGGAAGTGGAGACGGGCTGGTGCGGCCAGACCAGGGTCAAAGGAGATGGGCCAGAAGCGGATCGAACGGGCCGAGGTTAGGGAAAAGGAATGGGCTTAATGAAGGGTTTCAGCCAAGAATTAATCTTAGATTCTAATTAGTTTTTCTTTATAGAAATAGTAGAAAATGCAAATAACAAATAGAAAATAGCAAATGCAATCGGAAAAATTCTAGAAAATATATTCAAGCACATAGAACCCAAATAAAATAGTTTGGATAATAGTTGATGTTGAGATTATTCATATTAAATTGTTTTTGAACTCTAAAAATTCTAATTAAGCTTTAACTTTAGCAAAAAATCCAAATATTTATTTTTCTTTTAAAACTTCAAAACAAACCAAAATTTTGGGATGTTACAGGTTCTTGGTAATCATGAAAGGTGTAGATAATTGTTTAAGGAATTCAGAGGATCCAATAAATTTTGGTTGGGTATACTGGGAGATATGATCTTTTTGTAATCTATATGTCTGACCAGTTGTCAGGTTCTGGCAGCATGTCAAACCCGTAGATTAGATTAAAAATAGTAGATGAGCTATTTTGGAATTTTGATCTCCCTGAAAAAGATAGATAATGTCTTGAGGATTCCAGAAAGTATAAGTTCATGATTTTTGGAGTTATAGATTCGTAGTTATTATTTTTGTAAGGTGACTGTTCTGTTTTGGACAGAACGGTGTTCAAAGGAATGAGGTCGTTTCAGGTTGCGATTAGGAGCAATGATATTTTTTATTTATTTGTAATGTTGTATGTTGTTGGATTTTTCCTTTGTATTTTTTTATGAATGCTCAAGTCGTGGTGTGAATCCAGGGGTAGTGCCTTCTACTTGTCGTCATATATCACACGGTTGAGGCAAGTGCAATTAGTGGGTAGCACAAGCGGAGGTTATTCATGAATTATTAATGATTTACGTATATGAATTTTTACTCATGATCTTGCTATTGGTTGCTAAATGCTTATGTTGATTAAGTATATATGCTCATTTGCATCATTACATTTATCATTGAGACTTCGACTACGTGGTAGCCAAGTAATAAGATATTTGAGGTCCTCGTCATGTATTAGACAGGCATGAGGTCCACACACTCATGGAGTGTGGGCTTGAGGTCCCTGTGCTAGAAGGCATAGGCATGGTTATGCATCGATGGATGCATACTCCGTATTACCGGTAATTGCAAAGAGAAAAGAGATGTGTATTTGTGGCATTTCCATTGCATGTAAGTAACAGTTGAACAGTTATGATGTTATTGTGAATGATTGTATGTGAGAAATTTTATTTTTATAATCAAAGTCTGCTTATGAGGTTTGGTTTGTTGTCTTGGTTGTACTTTGCTGACTCGTGCACTCACACTTGCTGCTATTTTTTAGGTACCTCTTGTGAAGGTGACATGCATGGGAAGGGGCTAGAAAATTTTGATGCACTCCGCCACATTAAACACCATGCTTGTTAATTCAGAACCTTAAGGTTAATTGAAGGAACCTCCTAGAGAACGTAATTTTCTTTATGATCGTGATCTTTCGAGGTGTATTCATTTAAGTTTAATAGAGTTGGTCGGTGTTTTCATGATATATATTATGATTATGTTTTCTATTTTGATACATGATTATCTTGCTAGTATACCTGTTATATGCTTGGAATCCCTTAAACAGGTAATGATTCAAGGTAGACTTTGTCGAAATTTAAAGAAAAGTCTTAGCTTAGTATTCAGTTATGTTATTTTAGTGGCATTCTAGGCTCATGTTGGGCTGGGGTATTCGACGCCTTTCTTCTGATCTAGGTGGAGTAGGTGACGGCAATTAATCTAGCGACAGAACTGAAAATTCTCCCAATTCTTATTCTAGATCAGAAACAACTGGCACAGACGCTACTTGCATCACGTACTTCTGAATCAACTTAGACAAACTGATTTTGTGCAACTTGCAAATCCTTTGATCAACTTTACGAGCAACTTTGATTACGGAGATATCCTTAAGCTCATTGTGACTCTTCATACTATAATGACGGGTTTGACTTCCAATCCTCACAATGAAGTACACACTCATCTTGAATCCAATTTTGTGCCCCTACACTTTCTCATCTTTAGTGAAATAAGTTGCACCCCTGCATGTTCCCAAGCTCTGCAAACAATCACTAGAGAACTCCACGCCAATCTCCCCTTTCATCATGAAACACTCGAGCCATCTAAAGAAATTAACTAGGTAAGATGGTCAAATTAAGATTACAAGGCAAAATTCAGCAAAGACAAGAGATAAGATCTCCAGAATAAGATGAGAAAAGAATAGAAAAGGATAAAAAAAGAATAGGCTGAGATGAGAAAAGAACAACTACTCAAGCCAGATTATTTGATTTGATTTAGAAAATAAGTTTTGAAGCTTTTAGCTAAAACGACCATACTAACTAAGATTGTTTTCTACGATTGATATGGCTCTGATGCCACCTTTGTCGGGTCCCAGATTTACACATCCAAAACCCTTCATGTATTCTGAACTAGTCCTAGATCAGTAGCTAGCTCACACAGATAACATCAATGAAATACCATCCATTTATCGATTTAACTAAAGAGATCTCAAAATAACAAATAGTAATAATAACTGGACCTTATAGTCAACGTTTAATTAACTTGCCACGTAGGGCTAAAGAAACAAATAAACTCTTGCAATGGAATAGGAAACATGGAAAGACCAATCAATATGCCCATAAGCAATCGAGTGGAGAACGTATCCTAATTCGGAAAGCCTTAAAAAAACTCCTCTTCATAAAACTCTTAAGTAGCTTGATATTTTTCAAGTGAGCAGCAAAGTTTAAAGCTGTGAGTACATAAAGTTCTCAACAAGTCGAAGGGAACAATATGCAATTAATATTCATGCAAGGCTTGAACAAAGGAATAGTTGTATGGTTCTTTTGCAGAAAGTAGTATTGGCGGTAAATACAGTAAATAGATTGAAATACGTAATAAAAAAGAATAATAAATAATAAACAATTACTTTGAAATAACCAGTGAACCTCCCATTCACTTCCCAACCAAACCACCAAGTGAACATCCCATTCACCAGGCGAACATCACATTCACCAAGTGAACCTCTTATTCACATTTCGACACATTTTTATAAAGAAAGTCTACCACTCGTGTGAAATCCCTGAGCATTGTCCATAACCGGGGACACAACTTTTTAAATAGTTTTAACCCTGCAGAGGTTGTACAGCTTTACCCACAAGAGATAAACTAACTCAAATTGTCTGACCACACTTTCGTATAGGTGTGCGACTAAGTGATCATCGAAAAGCCTTTACAAAGCTCCTTCTTAAGACAATTCTGCCAGCTAGGGTTTCAACACTGCATATCGTCACGACCACATAGGGCCTCCCTCTGGCACCATTGTGAGTATCCATCCTAGAACTCAAGCTTTAAAAAATAGAACTAAGCTAAAACATTGCTAATTTATTAGCTAGGTCCATCCCACAATGGAAAAGTGGTTGTACGATATGGCAAAGTTCAATGGTGCACAAGAATAAGTCATTGACAAGTTACTCAGGCGAGACTACCTCATCCAAAATAATGTGCCTCACGCACTCCTTTACTATACGATCACTCGCTTGAGTATAAATCATTTTGTTCAACCAAACCAATGACAATCCCTAACATGGCACAAAATTTTACAATAGCGATATCGCAACACAATTGTTACAACAGTGACATCATACCACAGTTGCATAACAATGACATCGCACCACAATTCTATATATCATTAAATCAAATTATCAATATTGAACATGTGATCATGAGCCCATCGTAACTAAGCATGACTAAGCATCTCTACGATAACCCATGATACAAATATGTTCAACTAATATTGACTATCCTATAGTAACAAATGATTCATGGTATTTAAATAATCAATGGAGGCGTAGTGACTAATAGGTGATTAACTATTCCCAAAAGCAGATGATATAAAGATAGCATGCAATTTGATGTAAAACAATATAATTTCGAAATCATAGGTTCAATATGACCAAAAGACTATGATATTCATTGGCTTTGCTCAGTTACCACACTTGGATCTTCAAAGTTTGCTTCTACTCCTATTCCTTGAAATAGATCGTCCAACAAAAGAGACAACAACAAACGAAGCATAAATAAATCCAAAATAAAATAAAATCTAAAAATAGCAAAACCATCTCTAAAAGAAAGAGCTCGATTTTAGATGAATTTAGGAACTTGAATGTACTAAATCAGAGTTCGGATGAAGGAGAATGGACTCTTGAAAGATTTGTTGGAAAGCAAACAGAGTGAGAACACTATTTCAGATTTTATAATTTTCTTTTGAAAGGAAATTACAGATTACTGCATTAGTATGATGTCAGCAAAGAAAAATATTTTGGCTAGAATTAAATTTCAAAAGGAAAAGAAATTTAATGACACTGACAGGTGGGCCCATGGTCTATAGACCACGTCCACAGAACTACGTTCATGGCTCACGGTGAAGTAGGCTCACAGAACAAGGCTCTCACAGATGGGGTCCACGTGTCTATGACATAGTCCAGTATAGACCAAGTCCACGGGTGTATGGCTTAGGGTTGACATGCGAGCACTGACGGGGATTGACACGCATGCGGCAAAGCTCGGGTGGTGCTCGAGTGGAGGCGAGACGGCATGCCACGTCGGTTGCAGAGGTGGCGACATATAGAGACCAAGGACTCCGACGAACGATGACTTGATGGCGATGACGAGAGTTGGGATCTGGGCAAAAGAGACATGTTGGGATCCAAATATGCAAATCTGGACCCACTATGTATACTGCACTAGTTAAGGATCATGCTAGTGCATACAGTGACAACATCGATGAAATATTATTCTATATGCAAAAATGACTAATAAATAAGTAAATAATAATTATTATCAGAGTAACGACTTTAAGGTCGAAGTTTACAATTAATACCTCAGAAGGCGAATGATTCAATTAAGCTGCAACAGAAGGTAACGGAATAACATCAATGAAGCCCATCCATGTGCCCACAGGCAATCGACTGGGGTAGTGCGACCTAGTCCTCCACGATCCTTGAAGTAGACCTTGTTGACTGATGTGGACTATTGTAGCCTTCTCAACTGAATAACATTGTTTATAGCAAGAATGAGTACATAGAGTACTCAACAAGTTGCACCACGGAATGCAATTATAGATGATGACTTATTCTAAAGGAAATGGCTTCTGTAGCTATTTTGCAATAAGACAACATTTATAATTGAATACAAATAATAGATTGAAAGTGTAATTCAAAACAAATAAGTAGTAATAGTTTAACAATTGTTTTCACAAAGCTTCCATAACCTAATCATTTTCTTTCACACAGCTGCATAAGCGTCCCCACACAACTTTCCCTTCCTAATTGTTTTATGAAAATAACCCTCATGTGAAATCCCTGAGCATGTCCATGACCGAGAATACGGCTATTTGAATAGATTGTTAACACTTTGCAGAGGCTGTACACTTTACCCACAACATACAATTAACTCATCATGTCTGCCATGACTCACCATACGAAAGTATGCGATTGAGCAATCATAACAAAACTTTTTCGGTACTTCATCTCAACAATTGACACTCCCATTGTGCTTACTACCAGTACCAACCCCCACATAGGTGGTTATCCCGTCGCACACCATTGGACCTGAAGACGACGAACTGCTCATAAATGTGAATCGCCATATAGCAAAAACACACCTCCACCCTGGCACACTACTTAAACTATCTACCCGAGTAATCAACATCAAGACTCCATAGCTTACTAAGTTAGGCTCGTCCCATCAGGCATGTGGTTGTACAGTTGTGGCTTAGTTCAATGGCGTACAAAGTTAAGTTCTTAATTGACCAAGGCGAGACTGCCAGTTTCTAACTACAAACCATGATTCATATTTCCCAATCACACAGCCACCATATCACACAGTCCCGTCCAGTCGCCTCAGTCTAAATCTTTTTCCTCCCTATTAGTTAAGTGCAACACATGCTATCAACGAGTAATAGCACACATCACACAGGTTTACACAAAGTTCCATAATCACGTAGTCAAATTTATATTTGCAACTCAAATGATATCAATGACTTGTTGCATGGCTAAGCAAACTATTCTTGTCTAACCAACCCATGTTAGCACTATGATATTACCAACTAATAATTAACCAAGCTAGGGTGACAAAAGATCATGATAATACAATAGACAAAGTGGATATAAACAAATTGGTATATAACTAATCCCAAAGCATTTAAATAATTACTTAAAATAGAATGCACTAATTTGAATGAAAGTAATGTTGGAAAACTGGATTCAACATGGTCAAAGGTACAAATTGCCTTGCTATAGCAATGATATTCTTAATTTATCTTCAATCTTCTACTTCCTTGACCTTTAGCTCTTTTGGACGATTCTGGGACTTTCAACATCTAACGAGATAGAACGCGCAAAACAAACCAAATTCAAAAAGACAATTGAAATAGGATCCAAATTGAAATTATATGGTACTGGAAGGTACATATTGAATTTAGATAAATTTATAAACTTGAATGGGTTCAATTGGAGTTCGTATGAGGAAAAACGAGCTCTCGGAAGTTTGATTAGAAAGGAAATTGCTGAAAAAGAAAAGGGAGAGAGAAATTGTCATCTGGGGCCTACAGAATATTCTCAGAATATTCTGTTTTGGAAATATTGGAAAATAGCTGAATGTGATATGTGAGACCATTGAGATTTTTGGATTTTCAAAAATTACAATAATTCCAGAAAATAGGATTAGGGGTTGACATGTGGGCCACTAGTCTATGGACGAGGTCCACAGAGAGTTGCTAGTCGACGGTGGACCATTCTCATGGAGCTAGTGTTGACCAAGGTTTGACTGACAGGTGGAGTCCGCATGTAAGGTAGAGAGGGATCTAGGGCTTGGATTGAGTGGATGACAAGTGGGGCCAAGCTGTCATAAATAGAGAGAGATGGAGAAGGGCTTGGTCTACCATGTGGGCAATGACTAAGCTGACAAGGCATCCTAAGGGTGAGGTAGCGGCCATGTGGCAAGGAAGTGGTAGAGAGAGAGAGAGAGCTGAGAAAGAGACATTTACACCTAGGACCCACACATCAGAGCAACAGACTGAGAACAAACCAGAGAAGCGGAAGAACAGAGAACACAGAGAACAGAGGAGCGTGCTGCTCGTTCTGGCACATGGCGGTGTCGGCGGCTGGCGGTGAGGTGGCTCCGCAAATGGGCAAAATGGAACACTAACGACGAGGTCAAGGTGATGACGCGGTCGTGGCGGCGAGGAGCCAATCGTCGACGACGAGAGAAGATGCGGCAGTGGCGACGACTTGCACTCCTGGCGATGTTCTGGGAAAAAGGAAAGGGAGCATGGCGTAGAATGCGATGACACGAATCCAATGATGGTGAAGATGAAGGCTGGAGCTCAGCGGTGGCGGTGTATTTGGCAAGAAAAGGAAGGTGGCCAAAGAGGGGAGAGAAAGGGAAGAACTCGACACATGGTGGATGAAACTTGGAATTTAGGGATGGAAAAGATAGATCAGGATGAGGGACACATGATGACGCCAACGGATTTTTGAGGAACTCACCGGAGAAGTAGGGAATGTGAAGAAACGGTTTCAACATTGTGGCTCGACAAGGTCGGCGGTGACACGGTGATCTTCGGGCAAGGGCGACGGAAGCTCGATGTAGAACGCGTCGAGGCGAACTTGATGGTGCAGATGGCTCGACCGAAGGACGTCGGATGGCGGTAGAACGCAATAGAGAAGACCTTTAGTGGCGCACGGCTTCTTTGCGAATTGCGATGAAACGAAATCGATTCTGGCAAAACCGACTCGGGGGTTTGAGAGGGGAGATCGGGGCGATCGATATGACGCGGTTAGCTCGACTTTTATATGCACCGAAGAGGAAGGGATAGAATCGGGGACGGTTGCGGCTTTGTACGAGAGCTGGATACAGACTTGGGTGGAAGATAAATAGTCAATGGTCCAGCTGGCATAGGAAAGAAAGAAAAACACAAGGGATTTCGGAATAAAAGAAAAGGCTGAGAAATCGAAAGAGGAAAAATAAATAGCAAACGAACTCGAAAAAATCCAAGAAAATACAAAAAAATTCCTTGGAGCACAAGGAAGCCAAATAAACACTAGTTTTGAATTAATTGAAGTTTACTTTAATCAGATTAAATTGTTTTAATTTCAGAAAGTCCTATTTAAGCTTTATTAATTCAAATAAAATGGGTGAAATTTTCCAGCGACCTAAACTACTCAAAAGATTTTTTGAAAAGCCAAATTTTGGGATGTTACGAGACACGACAAATGTGATGACGCGGTTGATTCTCACTGGGGACAATCACAGCGGCGACAGCGATGCTCAAGGTGGCGGAGCGAATAGGCTTGCGGCGGCTACAGCGGTGAAGCAATGGATTCCTAGGGATGGTGCGGCGCGCATAGGCTAGAATGTGAGAAGGTGAAGCTAGGAAGGTTGACAATGATGCTCGAAACTTTTGGTTTGTCGTTTCACGCGTTTTCGACAAAGGTTTAATTTGCTTTCAGGCTCAGGCGGTCAGACCGGCGTTGGGGACATGGTCAAACCGGCCAGCGGTTAGACTGGCTTATAATTAGCGGTCAGGGCGATCAGACTGGCCATTGAATGGCGGTCTGACCGGCTATGTCCTGATTGTTGATTTTATTGGCTAAGTGATTTTGGGATAAGTCATATCCTTGTTTGTCTTTGCATATGAGTTGCATATTGCATGTTTTGAGCTAACGTGGGTCAAGTTGTGAAGAACTTGTTCTCGGAGACGGTTTCTCTGTCTATTGCTGTGCAGGTGTCTTGAAGGTCAACGACGGTCAACGGTGAGAGGATCGGGACTAAGCTTGGAGAGCTGAGGTCCAGAACGATCATGGATGTCGGGTGTGGTCAAGTGGCTCAAGCGTGGCGCAGAATGGACGAGAATGACCGAACGGGCAGTTCGGTGCGACGGGTTGATCAAGCGGCGCGGGGGCCGGTGCAAGTGCCTTGGTGGTTCCGGTGAGATGCGCACGGGAGAGACTTGCTGACATGATCAGAGCCGTTGATCAACCTACACGTGGCGGAGCAGGCGATTGCTTCGACAGGATTGGACTCGGTCCATGGAGAAGGATCAAGAAGGGGTATTTTGGTAATTTCACCAAATACCGCCTTTGTGACTTGTTGGCTAAACCACAGTGCTTGGAGAAGCGGTTTAGGTCAATCGAAGACGAAGACAACGATTTAAAATGCGTGCGTAAGTGTCCCGTTCATGTTGGGCCTTAACGGGAGCCCATTAGAGAAACTCTTCTAGAAGCTAAGCCTCTAGTATAAATAGAAGGGGTGCTGTCGCATAGCCGCCAAGAACTCCATTTGTAAACCCTAGTTTGGTTTAGGGACTTAGAGAAGAAAGAGAGAGGCTTAGGGTTCTAGAGAGATGAGTTGAGAGAGTGCTCATGGATTGAGCTCTTGTTCTCCTTGAGGGAGTGGCTATAACCAGCAACATCATGAATCAATCTATGGATGATTTCCCAAAGATGTGTCTCTTTGTGTTCTTCCTTCTCTCTATTTGGTGATTTTGAGTCTTTGTTTGATCCGTGAGTTTTTTGTTGATCTCTTGCCCTCTTCTTCCTTGCTGTGATGTGTGGGAATACATCTAGGATCATCAAGATCATCAATCTCTCACGAGCAAGTTTTAGATCATGTTTTTTGTTTTTGCTCAGTTTTATACCTTCCTTCGGTAAAACTGAAAAAGATCAAAACTTTGGCATGGATCTCTGTGATTTTTGATTGGAATAGGTTCCTAATATCTTAGAGAAGGTGTGTCTCAAATTTTGTGGGTTTTGGCCTTACGGATCAAAAGTTATGTCGATTTTCGTTTTGGAACCCGAGCTGATTTTCCTATTCATCGTGCCTAAGGTCTGACCGCACATTTGCCTGAGGTCAGTCCGACCCAAGGTCAGACCGCACATTTGCCTGAGGTTAGTCCGGCCTGAGTGGTTAGTCCGCACTTTTGCCTGAGGTCAGTCCGGCCCTGTTGTTTAGGTTTTGATTTTTGGTCTTTTTGCTTTGAGTGGTTGATTAGATTTAACACAAGGCTTCCACTGCACTTTTACTAATCTTCTTAGCTGTCTAGCTACTGGAGAAAAGTACGTGTTGAATCTAATTAAGGTGAAAATTTTGAAAGCGTCAATTCACCCCCCTGTAGTCGCCTTTCCGGTCCTACAAGTGGTATCAGAGTACGGTTAGCTCTTCTCATAGATCTTAACCGGTCTTTGGAGCCATGGAGACTGACAAGTATTCAACCAAACCACATATATTTGATGGATCTGATTTTGCTTACTAGAAGGCTCGTATGTAAGCCTACATCGAGTCTCAAGGGCACGCTATTTGGCTTAAGGTCAAAAATCCATATGTTGTGCCACCAATGACGATGTAATCACTCCAGATGTTGAGGCTAATAGCAAGGCTCGAAACTTTCTGATTCAAGGGCTTAGTCGATCTGAGGTTGAGCGTGTGGCTCATTTGAGGTCTGCTCACGAGATCTGGAAGACCCTTTGTGACTATCACGAGGGCTCTACTGCGATCAAGGAAGTGAGACAGGACCAAATCAAGAAAGAATTCTCAAAGATCGAGCAAAGGCCTGGTTAATCTTTAGATGAGTTGTGGGGAAGGTTCTCTAAGATTATTTCTGATCTTTGTGTTGTGGATCTTGTTTTCACTGAGTCTGAGAATGCACGCCAGCTTTTGGGTGCTCTTGATGTGAGAGTTTGGGGGATGAAGATCACTTCCATCAATGACAACACTGTCATCAGTGAGCTTACCATGGATAAGCTCTACTCGAGGTTGAAGACGCATGAGATTGACTTTATCTCGTGTCTCCCCAAGACAGAGTCGATGGTTTTAGTGGTCGACCCATCTAAGGGTAGTTCTTCTGATTCCTTGGATTCTGGCTTTTCTTTGTCTACTTTGCTCTCTATGAGTGATGAGCAACTTGAGAGAATACCTGAGGATGATTTAGCCCTCCTATCCACTAGATTCTCGAGAGCATATAACAAAGTGAGGAATAGGAGGAGAGGAGGCCCTGTCACATGCTTTGAGTGTGGTGAGCCAAACCACATTCGGTCCAGATGCCCCAAGCTGAAGGGCAAAGAGGAGAAACACTCTCGGAGGCGTCCTCAAGCTAAGGATGCAAAAGTTAAGAAGCCCAATTATCGCAAGTTCGTCAGCCAGGTCCTTGCCGCTCTTGAGAGTGTTGATATGAGCGATGTCGACTCGGGGACGGAGGACGACGACGATGACTCCCATGGCAAGAAGAAGACTCAGGACTTCACCGGTATGTGCTTCATGGCCCGGGATAGCCACGACGTCGACTCCTCCAACGACGACGATCTTTTTAGCGATCCCGATGAGGTATGTCCCTCACTTGCTGATATGAAACGTGCTTTGGTTGTTGCTGAACAAAAAATGAAGAAGCAAGCTAAAAAGATAAAGAAACAGGACACCATGATTGAAGACTTGAACCTAGAAGTTGTTAGGCTCAAATCTATTAATCCTACCAATGATTGTGATTCTTGTATTAGCTTGATGTTTGATTTGACCAATCTACAAACTGTTCATTTCTCTGTTGCAAATCAATTAAAAGATGCTCTAGATGAACTAGAATCCCTCAAATCTAGTCCTGTGTGCATGGATGCTATTGTGAGGACCCGGAATATTTAACTAGTAACACTTAACCTCCAAATGGTTCTAGCGTTACTAATTAAGCATTCTAAGCCTCGATGGTCATATGCTTCCCAGAATTGCAGCATATGCACATCATCACAAAATTACACATCATTTCCATACACATACACCACTAGGTTTAACAACGACATACATAAAGTAAAGTTATTACAAAAGAGCCGACCGGCCAAATAGAGCAATATACAAGAATGACAGCGGAAGCAAAAGCGCCATAAGATGGCTATGACAAAAGTCGACCGGTTAGCCATACACCCACAAGGCAACCGATCGGGCCGCCAAGCTAGTCGCCCCGCAAGCTACCACAACACAGCTCACAAAAGTGAGGCCCCTCAGGCTCACCTTCTTCCTCTGCAGCAAAACAATTAAGCATAGCATCTGAGTACAAAGATTGTCTTTGTACCCGCAAGACTGATGTGTGGAATAGCAGACCTATTCATAAACTACATGCAAGCTTATTTAGGTGGAGGTTGTATGTCTCATTTTGCATGAAGCCAACTTTATTTGCAATAATGTAATACATTTTAAAAGCAAGTTTACAAATCTGTTTTGTTATCAAAGTAACAGTAAGTAAAAGTACATACAAGTAACCACCTGGAAGCGACTATCCCAATAGTCACCACAACATAGCACGAATCCCCGATTCGTACCACCCATCAAGTTTTAATTTAAAAGGTTGTAGTCTAACTCTTGAAAGACCTTGCCAAGCGTGTCCATAACCTAGGACGAGGCTATTCGAATAGTTTTAACCTCGCAGGTGTACCAATGTACCCACACTTGCATCGCCTTCAAGCCACAAGCACACTATCAAGGTATGCCGCCCGCTAAGTCCTACGAGACATTTCCAATCTTGTGTATTAACTACGAGCCGCCATATGGATAGAAACCCATATGCTTACATTGCAAGTCGAAGACAACAAATCCCATCACGGTGAAGTCTTTCTGACACTACAATGCTCCCAACACCATCGCTCCTGCGACTCCTGCGACTCGGAGCCAATACACGCCAAAGTACTAAGTCAAGAGAGGTCCCATACCCTCTAATGTGGTTAGCACGCTAAAATGCTTGGTTTAGTGTAACAAGATGTTCGGTCCTTGTTGACTCGGGCACCATTCCAGCCACACCCAAAAATCACACCATCATACCATTGTGCCCAAGTCTAAATCATTTTGTTTTCAGCTTTAGTTTTCATAAGTAGACATAGCACAAGGTGGAAATCATAATCATAATAAGTTTGATGTGATCAAGGTTATCGACAAGTCGATAACCGCCATTTCTACCAAACTAAGCATGGCTAAGCAATTAATTCGCAACTACTAAGTGACAAGAGCCCATCCATGAACTCTAAATCACAGCAAGTAACCTAGGCTCATGGTAGTAGAGGATAATCATTTGCTAAGGAAATGCATCTACTAGGCCAACTATTAACACAAAGTAGCAATGCATACATAGAATTTGTAATCAACATAAATACTTAAAATATCGGGATTAACATGATCAAACCGCTTGCCTTCTTGCTGTTGCTCAAACTGTTGTGGAGGGTCGTTTTGGGTTACCGCAAATGTCGAACCCTAAGCGAAAGGCAAAAGAACCAAGAACAACCAATAAGACTAGCAACACTTAAACAAAAGAGCAAGCAAAAATTATCCAAATGCGACCGAAACTTATACACAAGGTGAAATACGAATATACCTAGACATAGAAACTGGAAAACCTAATTTGGATTTGAGGTGCAAAGATATTACCTAAAACCCATTTTCGGCCATAATTAGCACTGTAGCAAAAACATTTTCTAGAAAGATTTTGAAGCTGAAATTTTTATGGTAGCTACCTACTGGTATAGAGGTAACCCATATAAAATTTCAGGTCATTTGGAGTTAAAATGATTTAGTTATGATTTTTCTAAGATGCAAAACTAGCATAATGCACTTTCCAGAAATATAAACATGTGCAAAACCTATTTCACATTATAGTATGATAACAGAGGGATTTCCTAACATCAAATTTCTATTTTTAGGATCTACAGGGAATTACTGGTGTCTATTACATCATTAAATGAATTTTTAAGTGCTACTAATAAGGTTAAATCTACTAACATATTTTTCTGGTGCTGATTTAGGCCTACCACCATTTTTAGATTAAAGTTTAGTTAATAACAAATTTATCAAAGTTAAAATCATACAATTATCGATATACGTAAAAGATATGCATTTTCTAAGTTTTAATACAATTGAATATATAAAAATAGCGTAAAACAAGTTATAAAAGATTACAGAATTTTCTACTACGTAGCAAAGCTAAAAGCATTTTTATATTAAACTTTAGTGAATTACAAATTTATTGCGCTTGGTTTCATGTAAAAAGGATTTATCTTGAATTAGTTATGAATTTCTAAAGTTTTGATACAATTTTCGCTGATAAATAAATACTTACGTAAATAAAACCAACCCAACCGAAAATAACGACGTGGACGCCGTGGGCCGTTGATGCAATATCCAACGAGCCACACGCGACGGAGAACAGCGCACGCCGCGCGATTCAACAGAGCCCACCGTTGGATCAAGATCCAACGGCCACGAGGATGAATGCAACCGGACGGTGCGGTTGCCTTGGCCGCCACACCAGATCTCAAGATGAACGGCACGGAGAGCACTTCCCGTCGGAAGGTCCGATTGCACGCACGATCAGGGCCGCAGATCAAACGATGGACGGCCAAGACTGATGAGGGGAACCGGATGGTCCGAATGCATACAAGATCTGGGCCGCAGATTGCAAAATGGACGGCGGTCCAAGATCGAAATGCAACCAGGAGTGCTGACACGTGGGGCCGCATGTCAGTGACCGAGAATCACACATGCGAGGTTTAACACACGTGCACAGTGCGCGCGGTCCCACCTGTCAGTGACTCAAAACGGTAATTTCGGACACTTTTATTGCTAACAATGATTAGCAATAAATAACCCAAAATCAGCCCTAATGACTTCTGGTTTTCGGTTTTGAGCTTATGGGCCCACCTGGCAGTGGCACAGGGGGTTATTTCCGACAGCCAATAGTGCCGACACTTTAATTAACCCATGATTAGCATTAATGATGCCTAAACGCACGGATAAAAGCCAGCGGGTGATTTAAGGGGGCTGGACCCACATGTCAGTGAGACATTAGGCCAGATTAAGACACCATTAATGCTCTACGGATTGGCAATCATTAAACATTAAATGTGTCCTAATTATCGACAAAACGGAGTCGCCACCGACAAAACCCGAGTGGCTTTGCGCTTGTCGCCGGCGACTCGCGCATGCGCGCGCGCCACAAACTATCGAAATGGGTTCGCAATAGTGCTGCGGACCCAAAGGTGGTGACCTCGCCGGTGGAGGTTCGAACGCCGCGAGCCGGAAAACAAAGAAAGAGGCCGACACGGCAAAACACGAAAATAGCAAGATGCTCCGCGCGTCCAAGGAAGCGAGTGCCATGACTTCTAGGGACTACATAGAAGCTACCTTAACCGAGAGGAGCTTCAAAGATGGCCGGGAAGACTTGAACACGATGAAGTCCACCGGAGCCAAGAAGATGAAGTGGAAGATGAGGTTCTGAGCAAAATGAGTGGAACCAAATCATCACCACACTTCATTATAGCTCAAAGAGGCTCCAAAGCAAATAATTGCAAAAGAACCACTTACCTGAGTGGAGAAGAAAGGGGTGAAACCAATCAAAATCTCCAAACTTAAAATTGAGCGATTCCTGTGAATGCAACCCAAAATCAAGTTAGGGGAAATACAAAGGAGGTTGAGGAGTTCAAAAGGGTGCAAGAAATGTTGAAGATAAACCACTGGACACCAAGGCCGCCGTTGGAGCTCTACGGCCAACAATGGTGCTTTGAGGGTGTGAGGTGGTTTAGCCGCTCAAACACAGAGAAGAGCAAAGTGTGGTGTAAAGGGACACCAGGAGGACCTAGAGGGCCAATTTATAGGAAAGGAATTAGGGTTTTGAGCAAGAACCCGAGTCCATGGTGGGCTCGGTTCATGCTCCGGTTGTAGGCCAAGAAAAGATGGGAGCAAGTGAGACTCGGGACAATGGAGGAGAAAGCCTGTTGCGCATTAAATGCCTTGCAGAGAGACGTTGACGAGGCACGCTCGAAGTGACGCAACAAGCCCCCCATGCTCTCTCTTTCTCTCTGCCATGAACGCCCGCGCGCACGGAGAAGCCGAGGAGGAAGAAGAACAGAGAAGACAAGCCACGCCCGTTGGATCTTAGATGGACGGCTATGATTAAAAGAGTTCGCCGGACAGTCCGATTGCCTACGGAAATCTGGACGGTTGGATTGAGATCCAACGGTCCCAATTGGCTAATGCAACCGGAGGGTCCGAATGCTCACATGAACGTGGGCCGAGCGATTTGAATCCAACGGCTGAGATTGCACGCGCGTTTTAAAACACGGCTCGGTGCAGTTAGGTGGTCCAACCAAGTCAAGTGGTTCGGACTCGAGCCCGACTCGAACCCAATGAATAGTGAAACTGGTTTTAGGCTTTAAAATATGCTGAGACTTTTGAGGATTTATTTGGGGTAGCAAAATAACTCCAAAAATTCTGAAATTTTTACAGAGCTTGTCGATCGGGACATTGACCTTGTGTAAAATTTTCAGAGGTTTTTATGCATTGTATTTCTCTCTGAAAATTCTACAAGGTACTGGTTTTAGGTTTGACTGAGAGTCAAACAGGTTTGATTGCCCTCTAAAATATTCAAACAATTTCTAAAAATTGTGAAATTTTTCAGAGGGGTCACATATCATCCCAAGAACTTAGGAAAAATATTCCGAGGAGATGATCACAATATTTGACAAGAATGTTTTTGAAGGAACAAGATTTGGATCAAGGACTTGTGACTTTGTACTTCCATAACCTTTTGTACAATACTTGTTCAGTACACAAAGGAAATACATGATGTAAGAAAAAGTTTTAATTTCTACTCATTTTCTTACATTTGAAACACAAGCCCAAAATTGGGATGTTACAACTCTCCCCCCCTTACAAGAATCTCGACCCGAGATTCCGTTTACTCGGAGAAGAAAGAAGGAAAATATGTACGAAGGCGATCTTCTCGCTCCCAAGTTGCTTCATCTTCGGAATGGTTTGACCACTGAACCTTAAGGAACTTGATGACACGGTTCCTTGTTCTCCGTTCAGATTCCTCAAGAATGCGAACAGGACGCTCGCGGTAGGTCAAATTCTCCTACACATCGAGAGTTTCCAACGGAGTTTCCTCAGTTGGGACACGGAGGCACTTCTTCAGGTGTGAAACATGGAACACATCATGCACACCCTCAAGTGCAGCTGGTAGCTCCAATCTGTATGCAACTGCTCCAATTCTCTCGATGATGCGGTAAGGCCCAACATATCGAGGAGCCAACTTGCCCTTGATGCCAAAACGCTGATGGCCCTTCAAGGGTGAGACTTTGAGATACACAAAGTCATTAGGCTCAAAGCTCAACTCACAGCGACGACGATCTGCATAGCTCTTTTGTCCGGATCGGGCGTGCGCGCAGATGCTCGCGGATCAATCGAACTTGACTCGGCCTCATTGATCGAATCGGGCCGAAATCGCCGCCACCGCCTCGACCAGTTCAATGGGGTTCTGCATCTCCTCCCATACAAAGCCTCAAATGGTGCCATGCCAAGACTGGCCTGAAAGCTGTTGTTGTAGGAGAACTCAGCAAATGGTAGGCACTTCTCCCACTTCTTCCCATAGGAAAGGACACAAGCACGGAGCATATCTTCCAACACTTGGTTGACTCGCTCCGTCCGCCATCGATCCCGAGGATGAAAGGTCAGATCAAGTGGAGGCGGGTCCCCATAGCCTCTTGCGCACTATGCCAAAACCGCGAGGTGAAAAGCGCACCACGATCAGAAATAATCGTCTTCGGTACACCGTGAAGACTCACAATCCTCGAGACATAAAGTTCGGCCAAAGGCCCCACACGTAGCTGAGTCTTGACAGGAAGGAAATGTGCCACTTTAGTCAACCTGTCGATCACGACCCAAATAGCATCATTCCCTTTGGACGAGCGGGGCAAACCGGTGATGAAGTCCATGCCAACGGAATCCCACTTCCATTCGCACCGCAAAGGTCGAAGAAGACCACCGACGCTGATGCTCGGCCTTCACACGACAACACACGTCGCACTCGGCAACGAACCTGGCAATCTCACGCTTCATTCGGGTCCACCAGAATCTCTGGCGAAGATCCTGGTACATCTTGGTAGCCCCGGGGTGAATAGACAAAGGAGAATCATGGGCTTCGCGGAGAATCGAATTCCGCAATTCCATGACCTTAGGAACCACAAGACGCTGTCCAAACCACACAACGCTCGTCCTCTGAAAAGCACTTGGCTATCCCATCCTTGATGTTCTGCTTGATTTGGCTCACACCAACATCTATCTGCTGTGCCGCCTTGATTTGGTCCACCAAGGTTGGTTGCACAACCAATGTAGCAAGAGAACCGTGCTCGATCAAACCCAAATTAAGGCACTGGAATTTTGAAATGAGGGTAGGCTGCTGCTCTTGGAGCATCAACATGTTACAATACACCTTCCGACTGAGTGCATCAGCAACGACATTGGCCTTGCCCGGATGGTACTGAATACCCATGTCATAATCCTTGATCAATTCCAACCATCTTCTCTGCTCGAGGTTCAGATCTGTTTGGGTGAACAAGTATTTCAAGCTCTTGTGGTCGAATACACCTCACAACGGTTACCAATCAGATAATGCCGCCAAATCTTGAGTGCATGGACCACAGCAGCTAACTCCAAGTCATGAGTAGGATAGTTGAGTTCATGAGGCCTCAACTGCCGCGATGCATAGGCCACAACCTTGCCTTCCTGCATAAGAACACAACCAAGACCATGACGAGAAGCATCACAATAGATATCAAAATTCTTGTGAATATCAGGGAGAACAAGCACTGGGGCTGAGGTCAACCGCTTCTTGAGTTCCTGAAAACTCACATCGCAAGCAGTGGACCACACAAACTTCTTGTCTTTCTTGAGCAATTCGGTCATAGGCTTCGCAATCTTGGAGAAATTCTCGATAAAACGGCGATAGTAGCCAGCCAAACCAAGAAAACTCCGCACATCGGTGACCGACTTGGGCTGACCCCAAGATAGCACATCACTGACCTTGCTAGGATCCACAGCCACACCTCCTGCTGAAAGAACATGGCCCAAGAATGCCACTTCCTTCAACCAGAACTCGCACTTGCTGAATTTGGCATACAACTGGTGCTCACGCAGCTTGCCCAACACAAGCTTAAGATGCTCAAAGATGCTCTTCTTCACTCTTGGAGTAGATAAGGATATCATCGATGAATACCACCACAAATCTATCCAAATACTCCATGAATACCGAGTTCATAAGATTCATGAATAAAGCATGAGCATTAGTCAAACCAAAAGACATGACGGTGTACTCGTAAAGGCCATAACGAGTAGCAAAGGCCGTCTTAGGAATATCCTCGCCCCGATCCCGACTTGATGATAGCCCACTCAAGTCAATCTTGAGAAGACTCGTGCTCGGCCAACCGATCGAAAAGATCATCAATACGGGCAAAGGATACTTGTTCTTTACCGTCACCTCATTAAGCTTGACGGTAATCAACACACATGCGCAAGGTCTTGTCCTTCTTCTTCACAAAGATAATCGACAACCCCAAGGAGATGAGCTAGGACGGATAAAACCCTTCTCTTGCAGCTCACCCGCTTGCTTCTTCACTCCTCCAACTCATTAGGAGGCATGCGATACGGCCTCTTAGAAATAGGGGCGGCACCGGCAGCAACTCGATCACAAACTCCAGATCTCGAACAGAGGCATCCGGGCAAGTCTTGGAAAGACATCCACGGTCGCACACAGTGGGGACGCCGTGAATCTCCACATCGGCTTTGCTTCAAGGACATAAAGATGGGGCTCTCGAATCGTGGCGAAACCCAACCTGCTCACCAAGGATCGGTGAGGTAGACAATCTTCCCGCACAATCGATTTTCCCCAAGTGTTGGGACAACCAATCCATGCCAAGAATCACATCCAAGCGCCGAGTCGAGTAGGATAAGATTCGCCAAGAATCCCACTCCTTCGATGTGGACAGAACATCCCGGATACTCGGTCGCCTCTCATTTCCGAACCCGAGAGCGAATCAGCAGTGGAATCCCGGAGGAACACAAAGAAGTCCACAATCAACGACAAAAGACCTCAAATAAAAGAATGCGAGGCCCCGAGTCAAATAAAATCGTAGCAGACGCAAATTAACAAGGAGCGTACCCAACACCACGTCGGGCGCCTCCTGTGCCTCCTCCGCCGAGATGTGGTTGACTCGGCCGCTCCCCAAGCCCGGGGTCTTTTGGTCAGGTGGGTGACCACTCCCCTGCCCGCGTCCTCCATTAGGACGAGGGGCCGCTCCAGCTCTTCTTAGGACAACTACTCACGAGTGGCCCTTGTTGTGGCGAGAGAAGCGGTGGCGCGGCCGCGGGGTTGCGGGAACACCTGCTCGCCGGGTCGCAGGTGCATGCGACTGAGTCACGGCCTGCGGAGGACGTGGAGCTGGTGCTGAAGGCTTCGGCGGTGGTGAAGCCAAAGAACGGGCCACCGGTGCAGGCCCAACTCGGGACGAACGAGGCCACCGCGCGAGACGGGCCTCCCACTTGCGCTATGGGACTCGCCAGCGCTCGCCTTATGCTCGGCGACGATGGCCTTGTCCACCAAGGTCCGGAAGTCGGGAAATCCACAATAGAGAGCTTGTCCCGAAGCTCCTCGACAAGCCCTCCATGAACTTCTCCCTTGGCCTCATCGGTGGCCACCTCAGCAGAGCGCACTCGCCAAATGGTTGAACTCATGGAGGTACTCGATCCGATTTGCGCCCTGCTTGAGCGCAAGGAAC
Source organism: Ampelocalamus luodianensis (assembly GCA_036346255.1). Classification (NCBI taxonomy): domain Eukaryota; kingdom Viridiplantae; phylum Streptophyta; class Magnoliopsida; order Poales; family Poaceae; genus Ampelocalamus; species Ampelocalamus luodianensis. The sequence goes on from CM070637.1 coordinate 29,906,955, forward strand.
TCCTTCTTCTTCACTTCATCAGCCGGCAGGACATGGGCCCGACGGAAAGTCGATCGACTCCTCCCACGAGACCACGTGTCCGCGGGCCGCATGGCGAGGAAATTCTCCCACCATGAGAGTGCCGCACCTCCAACCGATGGGATGCGAAAGTGCCCGCTCGCTCCCGGCATCGAGCAACGCCGAGCTCGCTCAACCGCACGCAGCCGGCCGTCTGCGTCCAAGGGATCCTCGGATCGGGAGAAGGTAGGAGGCTGAGTACAGAGGAACTCCGCAAGTCCCCCACGAGACTGATGTCCACCACCTCCAGATCCAGAGGCACCAGAGGGAGTGGAGGTGTTCCTGGCGATAACCTCCAACACCCTACGGTCCTCCGAACGATTGCGTTCGATCTGCATGAGGACTTCCGCCATGGTCGGAGGAGGGGGAAGCTCCTCATCGGGACTACCCGGCTGATTCCGGCCGCTACGTGTCCCACCAGCCATCGTGATTCACTAAGATGAGTTAGCTACAAGCCGAGATAAAAAGAAAGCAAAGGAATCCAAACTCAAGAAAAAGGGCTCAGGAGTAACCACCAAGAGCACAGGACCAAAGATCACCAAATCGACTTCCTGAAACGACTAACCCGTATGGAAGAACGAGTAATCGTTTGAGAAGCCCCAAAATTTCAGCACTAAATTCTAGCTCAAAACAGTCCAAAAATCAAGGTATAACCACCTAATAGAGTATAGGCATTTAGCTAATTTCATATCACTTCTTACCCTTTTATGCCCACAAGTTTTAGTTGAATTTACCTCTCATTTCCTACCTTAATTTCTAACCACTAGCTAGCTGTCCAAATTCTTTTTTCCAAGCTCTCATGTTTCTCCCAAAACCAAGTTAATCGATAGAGACTAATTTTCGAAAGGAAGAGAGGAACACTTTTTCAAACTTAAGTGAGAGTAAGGTGAGATGAGCAAGCTAAGATAGGTAAGGAGTAAAATCAGATAACTTACTTAAGTTTTACAAACCTTTTGAAAGTAAGTTTTCAAATATCCTAAAGGCGACCAAGCTAGGGGTTTCTACGGTCAGTATGGCTCTGATACCAACTTTGTGAGGACCCGGAATATTTAACTAGTAACACTTAACCTCCAAATGGTTCGAGCGTTACTAATTAAGCATTCTAAGCCTCGATGGTCATATGCTTCCCAGAATTGCAGCATATGCACATCATCACAAAATTACACATCATTTCCATACACATACACCACTAGGTTTAACAACGACATACATAAAGTAAAGTTATTACAAAAGAGCCGACCGGCCAAATAGAGCAATATACAAGAATGACAGCGGAAGCAAAAGCGCCATAAGATGGCTAGAACAAAAGTCGACCGGTTAGCCATACACCCACAAGGCAACCGACCGGGCCGCCAAGCTAGTCGCCCATAGCTACCACAACACACTCACAAAAGTGAGGCCCCTCAGCTCACCTTCTTCCTCTGCACAAAACAATTAAGCATAGCATCTGAGTACAAAGATTGTCTTTGTACCCGCAAGACTGACGTGTGGAATAGCAGACCTATTCATAAACTACATGCAAGCTTATTTAGGTGGAGGTTGTATGTCTCATTTTGCATGAAGCCAACTTTATTTGCAATAATGTAATACATTTTAAAAGCAAGTTTACAAATCTGTTTTGTTATCAAAGTAATAGTAAGTAAAGGTACATACAAGTAACCACCTGGAAGCGACTATCCCAATAGTCACCACAACATAGCACGAATCCCCGATTCGTACCACCCATCAAGTTTTAATTTAAAAGGTTGTAGTCTAACTCTTGAAAGACCTTGCCAAGCGTGTCCATAACCTAGACGAGGCTATTCGAATAGTTTTAACCTCGCAGGGTGTACCAATGTACCCACACTTCGCACCGCCTTCAAGCCACAAGCACACTATCAAGGTATGCCGCCCGGCTAAGTTCTACGAGACATTTCCAATCTTGTGTATTAACTACGAGCCGCTCATATGGATAGAAACCCATATGCTTACATTGCAAGCGAAAGACAACAAATCCCATCACGGTGAAGTCTTTCTGACACTACAATGCTCCCAACACCATCCCTCCCGCGACTCCTGCGACTCGAGCCAATACACGCCAAAGTACTAAGTCAAGAGAGGTCCCATACCCTCTAATGTGGTTAGCACGCTAAAATGCTTGGTTTAGTGTAACAAGATGTTCGGTCCTTGTTGACTCGGCACCATTCCAATACACCCAAAAATCACACCATCATACCATTGTGCCCAAGTCTAAATCATTTTGTTTTCGCTTTTAGTTTTCATAAGTAGACATAGCACAAAGTGGAAATCATAATCATAATAAGTTTGATGTGATCAAGGTTATCGACAAGTCGATAACCGCCATTTCTACCGAAACTAAGCATGGCTAAGCAATTAATTCGCAACTACTAAGTGACAAGAGCCCATCCATGAACTCTAAATCACAGCAAGTAACCTAGGCTCATGGTAGTAGAGGATAATCATTTGCTAAGGAAATGCATCTACTAGGCCAACTATTAACACAAAGTAGCAATGCATACATAGAATTTGTAATCAACATAAATACTTAAAATACTGGGATTAACATGATCAAACTGCTTGCCTTCTTGCTGTTGCTCAAACTGTTGTGGAGGGTCGTTTTCGGGGTTACCGCAAATGTCGAACCCTAAGCGAAAGGCAAAAAGAACCAAGAACAACCAATAAGACTAGCAACACTTAAACAAAAGAGCAAGCAAAAATTATCCAAATGCGACGAAACTTATACACAAGGTGAAATACGAATATACCAAGACATAGAAACTGGAAAAACCTAATTTGGATTTGAGGTGCAAAAGATATTACCTAAAAACCCATTTTCGGCCATAATTAGCACTGTAGCAAAACATTTTCTAGAAAGATTTTGAAGCTGAAATTTTTATGGTAGCTACCTACTGGTATAGAGGTAACCCATATAAAATTTCAGGTCATTTGGAGTTAAAATGATTTAGTTATGATTTTCTAAGATGCAAAACTAGCATAATGCACTTTCCGTAAATATAAACATGTGCAAAACCTATTTCACATTATAGTATGATAACAGAGGGATTTCTAACATCAAATTTCTATTTTTAGGATCTACAGGAATTACTGGTGTCTATTACATCATTAAATGAATTTTTAAGTGCTACTAATAAGGTTAAATCTACTAACATATTTTTCTCAAATGATTTAGGCCTACCACCATTTTTAGATTAAAGTTTAGTTAATAACAAATTTATCAAAGCTAAAATCATACAATTATCGATATACGAGAAAAGATATGCATTTTCCAAGTTTTAATACAATTGAATATATAAAAATAGCGAAAACAAGTTATAAAAGATTACAGAATTTTCTACTACTGAAGCAAAGCTAAAAGCATTTTTATATTAAACTTTAGTGAATTACAAATTTATTGCAGTTGGTTTCATGTAAAAGGATTTATCTTGAATTAGTTATGAATTTCTAAAGTTTTGATACAATTTTCGTTGATAAATAAATACTTACGAAATAAAACCAACCCAACCGAAAATAAGCGACGTGGGCGCCGTGGGCCGTTGATGCAATATCCAACGAGCCACACGCGACGGAGAACAGCGCGACGCGCGATTCAACAGAGCCCACCGTTGGATCAAGATCCAACGGCTCACGAGGACGAATGCAACCGACGGTGGCGGTTGCCTTGGCCGCCACACCAGTAGTAGATCTCAAGATGAACGGCACGAGAGCACTTCCGTCGGAAGGTCCGATTGCACGCACGATCGTGGCCGCAGATCAAACGATGGACGGCCAAGACTGATGAGGGGAACCGGATGGTCCGAATGCATACAAGATCCGGGCCGCAGACGCAAAATGGACGGCGGTCCAAGATCGAATGCAACCGAGAGTGCCGACACGTGGGGCGCATGTCGCTGACCGAGTCACACATGCGAGGTTTAACACACGCGGCACAGCGCGCGCGGTCCCACTGCCGCTGACTCAAAAGGTAATTTCGACACTTTTATTGCTAACAATGATTAGCAATAAATAACCCAAAATCAGCCCTAATGACTTCTGGTTTTCGGTTTTGAGCTTATGGGCCCACCTGGCAGTGGCACAGGGGGTTATTTCCGACAGCCAATAGTGCCGACACTTTAATTAACCCATGATTAGCATTAATGATGCCTAAACGCACGGATAAAAGCCAGCGGGTGATTTAAGGGGGCTGGACCCACATGTCAGTGAGACATTAGGCCAGATTAAGACACCATTAATGCTCTACTGATTGGCAATCATTAAACATTAAATGTGTCCTAATTATCTCGACAAAACGGAGTCGCCAAATGACAAAACCCGAGTGGCTTTGCCGCTTGTCGCCGCGACTCGGCATGCGCGCCACAAACTATCAAAATGGGTTCGCAATAGTGCTGCGGACCCAAAGGTGGTGACCTCGCGGCGGTGGAGGTTCGAACGCCACAGCCGGAAAACAAAGAAAGAGGCCGACACGGCAAAACACGAAAATAGCAAGATGCTCATTGCGGTCCAAGGAAGCGAGTGCCATGACTTCTAGGGACTACATAGAAGCTACCTTAACCGAGAGGAGCTTCAAAGATGGCGGGAAGACTTGAACACGATGAAGTCCACCGAGCAAGAAGATGAAGTGGAAGATGAGGTTCGAGCAAAATGAGTGGAACCAAATCATCACCACAGCTTCATTATAGCTCAAAGAGGCTCCAAAAGCAAATAATTGCAAAAGAACCACTTACCTGAGTGGAGAAGGAAGGGGGTGAAACCAACGAAAATCTCCAAACTTAAAATTGAGCGATTCCTGTGAATGCAACCCAAAATCAAGTTAGGGGAAATAGAAAGGAGGTTGAGGAGTTCAAAAGGGTGCAAGAAATGTTGAAGATAAACCACTGGACACCAAGGCCGCCGTTGGAGCACTACGGCCAACAATGGTGCTTTGAGGGTGTGAGGTGGTTTAGCCGCTCAAACACAGAGAAGAGCAAAGTGTGGTGTAAAGGGACACCAGGAGGACCTAGAGGGCCAATTTATAGGAAAGGAATTAGGGTTTTGAGCAAGAACCCGAGTCCATGGTGGGCTCGGTTCATGCTCCGGTTGTAGGCCAAGAAAAGATGGGAGCAAGTGAGACTCGGGACAATGGAGGAGAAAGCCAGTTGCGCATTAAATGCCTTGCAGAGAGACGTTGACGAGGCACGCTCGAGTGACGCAACAAGCCCCCATGCTCTCTCTTTCTCTCGCCATGAACGCGCGCGCGCGCGAGAAGCCGAGGAGGAAGAAGAACAGAGAAGACAAGCCACGCCGTTGGATCTTAGATGGACGGTTGTGATTAAAGAGTTCGCGGACAATCCGATTGCCTCGAAAATCGGGCGGTTGGATTGAGATCCAACGGTCCCAATTGGCTAATGCAACCGAGGGTCCGAATGCTCACATGAACGTGGGCGAGCGATTTGAATCAACGGCTGAGATTGCACGCGCTTTAAAACACGGCTCGGTGCGATTAGGTGGTCCAACCAAGTCAAGTGGCTCGGACTGAGCCCAACTCGAACCCAATGAATAGTGAAACTGGTTTTAGGCTTTAAAATATGCCGAGACTTTTGAGGATTTATTTGGGGTAGCAAAATAACTCCAAAAATTCTGAAATTTTTACAGAGCTTGTCGATCGGGACATTGACCTTGTGTAAAATTTTCAGAGGTTTTTATGCATTGTATTTCTCTCCAAAATTCTACAAGGTACTGGTTTTAGGTTTGACTGAGAGTCAAACAGGTTTGATCGCCCTCTAAAATATTCAAACAATTTCTAAAAATTGTGAAATTTTTCAGAGGGTCACATATCATCCCAAGAACTTAGGAAAATATTCCTGTGAGATGATCACAACATTTGACAAGAATGTTTTTGAAGGAACAAGATTTGGATCAAGGACTTGTGACTTTGTACTTCCATAACCTTTTGTACAATACTTGTTCAGTACACAAAGGAAATACATGATGTAAGAAAAAGTTTTAATTTCTTCTCATTTTCTTACATTTGAAACACAAGCCCAAAATTGGGATGTTACAGCTATTGCCCTGGATGTAACTCCTGTAGATGCTATTCCTTCACCATGCTCAAATTGTGCTTTGCTTGAATTGAAATTGGATAGCGCTACAAAGGAATTGCAAAAATTTGATCCTAGTCACACTTGCTCTCATTGTGAGAAAAACAAGATTAAAATGAAGGAAATGGGTGAAATGGTTCTTTATTCTAAAACTGCTTCATGTGAAAATTGCCCTAAACTCACAATTGAGAATGATGCCTTAAACAAGACTCTAATGGAGAAAGTTAAAATTGAACAATCCATGTTCTCTACTGATTCCAAGAAAGTTATTGACTCTACTTGTTGTGTCTTGTGTACTGAAATTGGAATGAATGTAGATAAGATACAAGAGGTATTTAGAGATAAATTTAAGGAGCAGTTGAATAGGATTAGGGATTCCTATTGTGTGTCTTGTGAGGCATTGAAAGTTGAGGTAGCACTTCTTAAGAGTGAGTATGATGAATTCAAGTCAGGAAAGTGTGCTACCTGTGAGGATCTAGCCAAAGAAATTGATTACTACAAAAAGACTCTTGAGAGATTCACTAGTGGGGAGAAGAAACTCAACATGATTCTCAATAAATCTAAGGTGAGTATGAAGAATAGTGGCATAGGATTTAATTCCCTAGAATATTCCAAGAACCACCCACCTGAGGCTGTGAGAGCTGTTGAGAGTGGCTTATTTGAGGTAGAACCCCCTGAGCCATCTAAGATAGTTTTTAGATCTGCAGGTTTTGCCCAAAACCCTTCTAGCAAGATAGGTGTTTCTACTTCAGCAGGTAAGACCCCTCAACAGGTCAAGTACCATTGCACTTTCTGTAAGAAGGATGGCCATATTGTTGAGTTCTGCTTCCGTAGAGGTAAGATTGAGAGGAAGGGCAGGATGAGTGCTTTGAGGTCCATTAGAGGAGTTCCTTCACCTACTGTAGTCTCTAGAGCCAGGCAGCCTGTCTTTCCTTCTAGACATAGGCCTAGGTTTGTAGACGACTTCTTTGACTCCTTTGGAGGTTCTGGGCAGCATTCTGGTTTAGGATATCATGGGGAGAGACCACGGGTAGCATCTAGACAGGGGGAGTACCGACCTTTCGGTAGGTCGATTCAGAGAGGTCTAGGTGTTTCTCGTGTGCTTTCTTATGATGTTTTTCCTAACCATTTTATTGCTGCTTCTGTTGGTGTTCACAAGCATCGTGTGACTCAGTACTGGATTCCCAAGTCCTTTATCACTAACCCCAGTACTGAGGCACAACTGTTTCCTGCTTATGCCCTGTAGATCCGTCGTGCGAGGAAGGAGGACATATGGCTTGTTGACTCTGGATGTTCTCGACACATAACTGGAGATTCTAGATGGTTCTCCTCCCTCACACGTGGATCCGGCAATGAGTTGATCACATTTGGGGATGCTTCTACCAGGACTGTGACAGCCAAGGGCACAGTGCGTGTCAACAACAAGTTCATGCTTAAGGACGTCGCTTTGGTAAGTAAGCTGAGGTATAATCTGCTATCTGTTTCTCAGCTGCTTGATGAGGGTCTGGAGGTAAGGTTTAAGAATGGTGAGTGTAGAGTTCTAGACTCCTCAGGTGAGCATGTCTTTGGGATCACTAGGTTTGAGAGGATCTTTAGTGCTGATTTTAGTGTTTCTTCTGCTTCCAGTCCTAGATGTCTTGTTGCTTCTGATTCTCATGATCTAGTCTTATGGCATCGTAGACTTGGACACATAGGCTTCGACCACTTGACTAGAGTCAGTAGCAAGGATTTGATTAGAGATTTGCCTAGGCTGAAGGCTATTAGAGACCTAGTGTGTACTCCCTGTAGACATGGTAAGATGGTTTCTGCTTCTCATCCACCTCTTACTTTAGTGATGACTGGTGGACCTGGTCAGCTCTTGCACTTAGACACTGTTGGTCCTTCTAGAGTTCAGTCTACAGGTGGAAAATGGTATGTGCTTGTGATTGTGCATGACTTCTCCAGGTATTCATTGGTTTATTTTCTGGTTTCTAAGGACGAGGCTTTTGGATTTTTTAGAGAATTGGTCCTTAGACTAGCTGTTGATCTTCCTAGAGTTTTGAGAGTCATTAGGAGTGACAATGGGATAGAATTCAAGAACTCTTCTTTTGCCACTTTCTGCACTGATAGGGGAATTGAACACCAGTTCTCTTCACCTAGAGTTCCCCAGCAGAATGGGGTTGTAGAAAGGAAGAACAGAACCCTGGTAGAGATGGCTAGAACCATGCTAGATGAGCATTCTACACCTAGGAGGTTTTGGGATAAGGCGATCTCTACTGCTTGTTATGTCTCTAATAGGGTTTTCTTGAGATTTGTGATTGGCAAGACTTCTTATGAGCTTAGATTTGGTCATAGGCCTAAAGTCACTCATTTCAAGATTTTTGGTTGCAAATGCTTCATTCTTAAACATAGCAACTTGGATAAATTTGAATCTAGATGTTCTGATGGCATATTTCTGGGATATCCGGCTCATTCTCGTGGCTATTGTGTATTTAATTTGGATACTAACAAAATTGTTGAGACTTGCGAAGTCACTTTTGATGAGGCTAGTCATGGTACTAGACCCGATGCTACAGGTACATAGGTTTCTGATATTCGAGAAAGCATCTTCGTCGACGATGACTCTGAGGATGAGGACCCAATCCATCCTCAAGTTCTTTCTGAGATGGTTGGAGAGCCTGCTTTCACTACTCCAGTTTCAGCTGAGCAGCCTCCTCCTATCTTCACCGACGACCTGAGTGGCTCTGCTCCTACCTCCACAGCCCATGATGTACATGCCACTTCTGCACCAGGAGCTCCTCTTCACATCCAGCGAAGACATCCACCTGAGCAGATGATTGGGGATCTCAATGAGTGAGTTACTCGCTCCAGGTTTATCTCTCCAGATTCTCATGTGCATTCTGCTTTTGTTGCGTCTTTTGAACCCCGAGATGTCACCCATGCTTTATCTGATTACTCTTGGGGTCAATGCCATGCATGAAGAACTTGAGAATTTTGAAAGAAATAAAGTCTGGACCTTAGTTGAACTTCCACCTAATCATAATGTAATTGGAACAAAATGGGTTTTCAAAAACAAGCAAAGTGAGGATGGGTTGGTAGTTCGCAACATGGCTAGGCTTGTAGCTCAAGGTTATTCCCAGGTAGAAGGTTTAGATTTTGAAGAGACCTTTGCTCGTGTAGCCAGATTAGAAGCCATTCGCATTTTGCTAGCTTTTGCATCTTCTAAGGGTTTTAAACTTTTTCAAATGGATGTCAAAAGTACTTTTCTTAATAGTTTCATAGAAGAAGAGGTCTATGTCAAGCAACCACCTGGCTTTGAAAATCACAAGTTCCCAAACCATGTTTTTAAACTCTCCAAAGCCTTATATGGATTAAAGCAAGCCCCTAGAGCTTGGTATGACAGGCTTAAGAGTTTCTTGCTTAATAATGAGTTCAAAATGGGAATGGTTGATAAAACCTTGTTCACTCTCAAGCATGGCAGTGACTTTTTATTGGTTCAGATTTATGTGGATGATATCACATTCGGTGGTTCTTCTGATGCTTTAGTGTCCAGATTTTCAGATTCTATGTGCAGGGAGTTTGAGATGAGCATGATGGGAGAATTAGCCTTCTTCCTTGGTCTTCAAGTCAAGCAACTGAAAGAAGGCACCTTCATTCATCAAAGTATACAAAGGACCTTCTTTGGCGCTTCGACATGGGAAGGAGTAGACCAATGTCTACTCCCATTGCCACAACCACCGTGCTGAACCCTGATGAGGATGGAGAGCCCGTGGATCAGAAGGAGTACCGCAGCATGATCGGCTCCCTCCTCTACCTCACAGCGTCGAGGCCGGACATACAATTTGCTGTGTGTATGTGCGCTCGATTTCAGGCTTCCCCTCGTGCTTCTCATCGTCAAGCAGTGCAGTGCATATTCAGGTACCTCCAAGACACTCTTGACTTTGGACTCTGGTTTTCTTCTGATTCTGCTCTTTCTATTAGGGCTTTTTCTGATGCTGATTTTGCGGGCTGTAGAGTGGATAGGAAGAGTACTTCTGGCACTTGTCATTTCTTGGGCACATCTCTTATTTCTTGGTCTTCTCGAAAACAGTCCTCTGTTGCACAGTCCACTGCTGAGGCCGAGTATGTAGCTGCAGCAAGCAGTTGCTCTCAGGTTCTGTAGATCTTGTCTACTTTGTGGGACTATGGGTTATTTTTGGATAGTGTTCCTCTTTTCTGTGATAACACTAGTGCCATAAACATTGCCAAAAACCTAGTGCAACACTCTAGGACCAAGCACATTGATATTCGATATCATTTTCTTAGAGACCATGTTGAGAAAGGTGATGTTGTGTTCATTTTGTTGATTCTGAGCAGTAGGTTGTTGATATTTTCACTAAGGCTCTTGATTCTTCTCGTTTTGCTACTTTGCGGGGAGAGTTAGGGGTTATTAGTCCTCTTGGCTTGTTTTGAGGGGGGGTTTTGCTCTTTTGCATTCATTGTATCATAATGCATTTTCAATTCTACAACTTGCATTGTAATATAAATTCATGGAGCTTTGATTATTATCCTTGTATGACATGATTTCATACTTTATACCCTGCCATGTCTTGTGTTAGTGTGCTAAGACTTCTTCTGTGGCTTTACATGTATAGCTTAGCTTTTGACATAATAGCTTTATTATCTGTGAGCAAATTGAATCAAAACATGACTTCTTGAATCTTGTGACTAGTTTTGCTTTAGTGATCCTCTTATGATTCACGCCATGTCATATACGCTTAATTGAGTCTTGAATCTGATATGAGTTTTGTAATGAGCTCTGGAAGTTCTTAGGTCAAGCATGAGCTTTTCTGTGCGAAAAAACTGATATCACCAATTCTTTCTCATGAGATGGTTTACCATTGCGGTAGGCATGAATTCAGGGGGAGTTTTGGATGATCTAGATCACTCTCTTAAGCTTCTTTCTTGGGATGGTCGCGGCAAGGCTTGAGATCTAGCACAATGCTAAGAAAACAAATTGTCTTTTGGTTGAAGCTTTGGAGGCAGTTGTGGATAGCTCCTAGTACAAGACTTGCTTTACTAAGATAAAACCTGAAGTCTTTCAGCAAAGTGCTGAAATGTGCTAAATTTCAAATGCTTGAACAAATTGATTCAAAATTGAACTCAGACTGCTCCAAAATTGACTCTTTTTTCTAGTTTCTAGCTCCTTTTTGCTTATAGACATAGTTTGACTCATTTTTGGATACCTTTAGTTAAACTATGACCTTGAGCACCTTGTCATGCTACAAATTCAGTTAATTCCAGATTGTTGCTAGTTTAGTTTAAGCTTTGCTGTACATATCTTGCCATTATCAACAATAGCTACTTCTCATAATATGGCTTTGTGTAATACTTGTCTAGTCTTCTTGGATAATTCTCATGGCTCCTGTTGCTAAAAAAAATGAAAAACAAAAAAAGTTGCAGCCATTCCATTCCATTCATGCTCTATCTTCTTCCATATATCTTGATGAATACATTGTCAAAGGGGGAGAAAAATTGGTAAAAATGTAGTTATAGAGCTTTTTGGAGTCTTATGGAGAAAGTGAATTTTTTCGAAAATTGGTGATCATTGCGAGTGGGAGTATCTCTATTGCATTCTCTTGGTTTTATTGCCTGTTCTGAATTTGAATTGCAATTCTTGATAACTCACAATGATCGAAGGTCATATAGAACAATTGTTCTTTCATATGGACCTTAAGTAAGATTTTTGGCTATTCTTTGAAAATTAAAGCTTTTGTGCTTTCTTTTTCCTTATCTCACTTGCCTTAGCTATTCTGAAGCCAGCTTGGTCATTCCCATGGCTTTCTCTTGCTTATGGACAAGGTTGTGCCTTTGCGCGAAAACGACGAATTCTTTACTTTTCAAACCACAAACTTACATTTTCTGGGAGATTGCCAATGTGTTCATCAAAGGGGAGATTGTGGATATCATGCGGATATGCTCATGATCTTAAGGTGATGTTACAATTGGCAATGACACTTTTGGTTTGTCGTTTCACGTGTTTTCGACAAAGGTTTAATTTGCTTTCAGGCTCAGGCGGTCAGACCGGCGTTGGGCACACGGTCAGACCGGCCAGCGGTTAGACCGGCTTGTAATTAGTGGTCAGACGGGTTAGGGCGGTCAGACCGGCCATTGAATGTAGGTCTGACCGGCTATGTGCTGATTGTTGATTTTATTGGCTAAGTGATTTTGGGATAAGTCATATCCTTGTTTGTCTTTGCATATGAGTTGCATATTGCATGTTTTGAGCTAACATGGGTCAAGTTGTGAAGAACTTGTTCCCAGAGACGGTTTCTCTGTCTATTGCTGTGCAGGTGTCTTGAAGGTCAATGACGGTCAAAGGTGAGACGATCGGGACTAAGCTTGGAGAGCTGAGGTCCAGAACGATCATGGATGCCGGGTGAGATCAAGTGGCTCAAGCGTGGCGCAGAATGGATGAGGACGACCGAACGGGCAGTTCGGTGCGACGGGTTGATCAAGCGGCGTGGGGGTCGGTGCAAGTGTCTTGGCGGTTCCGGTGGGATCCGGACGGGAGAGACTTGCCGACATGATGAGAGCCGTTGATCAACCTACACGTGGCGGAGCAGGCGATTGCTTCGACAGGATTGGACTCGGTCCATGGAGAAGGATCGAGAAGGGGTATTTCGGTAATTTCACCAAATACCGCCTTTGTGACTTGTTGGCTAAACCGCGGTGCTTGGAGAAGCAATTTAGGTCAATCGAAGACGAAGACGCCGCTTTAAAATACGTGCGTAAGTGTCCCGTTCATGTTGGGCCTTAACGGGAGCCTATTAGAGAAACTCTTCTAGAAGCTAAGTGTAACACCCCAGCCACACATAGAGCTAGAATGCTACCAAACTACTCTACCTAATCAATTAATTTCAACAACTTAACAACAAATGATCAAACATTCATACAAGAATGACATAATGCTAATTATAAAACTAGCACAACCTCCAAATACTCAACAAGAAGTATATCTTCTATCAATTTGATACCAATCCAACATAATGTCTTCTCTTTAACAAACTATTCTAAGGCAATTCAACATACCTACGCTAAGGCATCCAATTAGCAAATAGATACAACTCAAGCAACAAGGGTCATCAAAGATAACGAGGATGATAGAAAAACCAACTCGAACTTTTTAGTTCAACAGCTAGAATTAAATGAACTCAAACAATGAAGGATGATCACAAATGAACCAAATAAAACTAAGACTTTCTGCTAAAATTCGGCAGAATCTCTTTTCTATGGGTGATCATACAAAGGTTCTAACATTCTAACCTAGCAACAATCAATATTTTCAATCATCCAAAATAAACATCAACGTTATCACATTCTATATATTCTCAATAAAAGTGTATCACTTATCAATGGAGCATAAATCAACTTAGGAAGTCTTCTCTTTAACAACTAAGTTGGAACAGTCCAACACAACTAAGCTAAAGCAGATATTGACCAAATATCTACATCTAAAGCATCATTAACCAAACAACAGCGAGGGTGATAAAATAGCCGAAACCAAACCGTCTAATCCATCGGATGAACTTAAATGGCAAAGAATTTAAAACTTGGATGGATCATCCTTGCTCACATACAAGAATCACCCACCACGAAGGATGGTCACAAATTGAATCTTAAGAAAACCTAAATACTAAGAATTTTAGATATTTGGACTAATTCATTCGTTGTGGTTATATATGTGAAGTGCACCATGTCTACCCCTTCCCTATGCATGTCGCAGCCTCGATGGGTACCTAGAAAGCACAACACAGCAAGAGTGAGTCCACGACTCGGCAAAGTGCAATAGTATATCAAACATAGCATCATAAGTAGTCAAAGGGAGCAAACAATCACTTCAAGAACATCATCATTATATACCACAAATCCATCTCTTATGATAGCATCGTAAGCATTCAGAGAGAATAAACAGTCACATCATGAACAACAGCATTATACTCCACAAATCCATCTATTATGCAAAAATGCAATGAACATGTCATGAATGCACCTCTTCACTTCTTAGCAATTACCGGTAATGCCGAGTAGTGTATCCGTCGATACATACTCTAGGCCTGTGCCCTCTAGGCACAGGGATCCAAAGCCCACACTCCACGAGTGTGGGGACCAAAGCCCGTCCAGTGCATGACGGGGATCCAATACATATTCAACGCCTGTGCCCTCAAGGCACAGGGATCCAATGCCATGATGCAAATGCACATGTCCAATGTCATTATCATGATTCATCATTGTCATCATTAACAAGGTAGTCTCATTACTCACCTTGTCCCATCATTACTGCCATCACTCATGAAATCATTACCATGTAAATATCATCATTTAAGCAGTGCCATGTAAGCATCCTCATGCAAACACCACCATGTAAGCGTCATCACATGAACATTAGCGTGCGTCGTCATGTAAACACTTCCATGTAAGCTTTTATCACATTAGCATCATCATAAAAGCATCATCATTAAACTATGGCATTCATACTCATCAACATTACCCAGCAGCAAACATCAACAATAAACTATGGCATTCATCAAGTACGAAATATAAAAACTCATTAATACTACTTGCACTTGCCTCCACCGTGAGACCGAAGACAAAAAGGCGGAACGAGCTAGCACCGGGGTTCACGACCACCTGGTAACCAAGAATGTTACTAAGCATCAAACAACAGGCTTAATAGGACAATAATCATAGCGCTCTACAGCGTTTACCCAACCCAAGTTTAAACACTCGACCTACTCGAGCTAGACAACGTGTTAAACAGAAACCTGTTCGGGGCAGCTGCAACGAAACAATCATAATTTTTGATGGGATTAACCAAAACCCAAGTTTCTTGTTGTTCTAGAAAGCTAAGAACGTAAGCTACAAAAGTCTAGTTGGCACGATACTAAGATTTCGCCTCTAACAACAAGTGGCACGCGGGTCAAATTTACTATCAGAAATTGACGAACAATCTGGACAGTCAATTAAAACGTGTGTAACTTTTGTTCTACAGATCCAAAAATGGTGTTCTTTACCAATCTCGAAAGCTAAGATAAAATGCTACAATATTCGTTTTGGTGGACAGTCCTGAATCAGCTCTTAACAGTTTGAAATCTAACAGTCAATATTTCTGCTACGCTTTGACAGAATCCATGACAGCAGCAACGAAAAAGACCATAACTCTTAAACCATAAATCGGAAATTAGCGAACTTGGAACCCATTGAAAGCTGAAAACATAACCTACAATTCTCTAGGAGACGAGATCCTCAGATTCAGAATGTATCTACAACAAAACAGGCGCACAATAATGAACAGATTTCATATCTTAATACAGCAGACTGAAGAACCCTAAGTAAGGCAAAACTTTGCATCTAATTCAACCTAACCAGCAAGGAAACCACTAGTTACCCCTTGAAGATCCCCAAGAACATGCTGGTTTGCCCCCACAACTCTTCTCCTCCTTCCTCCCCTCTTCTCCCCTCTTCCTCTCCCTTGCTCTTCCTCCCCTTCCCTTGGCCGAAATGGTCACCTTCCTCCCCTCAATGGCCGGCTGGAGCAGCAAGGAGCTTCAAAGGCAGCCATGGATGGAGTGGGGGAGTAGGGATTTCGGTTTTGGGAGAGGAAGGGGTGGTGGAGGCGCAAGAGGGAAGCAAGGGGGGTGGCGGCCAGCAGGTTGGATGAGGGGAAAAGGTTTTGGTGGCTGCTAGGTTTAGGGAATGGAAAAGGGGAGATGAGCTAGGGTTTGAGGGGAGGAGGTGGGCTGGTTGGGCTGGCCCAACTTGGGCGCCTCCCCCACCTTCTGGCCCACCAGGGCTGGCCCTCAAGCTACCAAAGCCTGGGCCGGAGGCCTAGGATCCAAAGATTCATTCCAAAACTGAAATTTTCGATTAAGTTCCCTCTCCCGACTAAAAATACTCTCAAAAATTTCAGAATTAGCTCTTGATTACTATCTCTAATTCATTAATTACTTATTTAGCTAAGTGGGGTATTACATTCTACCCCTGTTAAACAGAATTCGACCCCGAATTCTAGATGTCGATTTAATGAAAGAACAACTACATCTGAAACGAAACATCAAATAACACGTTCTAGACGTGAACAAATCAGGTTATTGCTCGCGCAAGCGGGACTCCGGCTTCCAAGTCGCTTTCTTCTCAGACCAATGGAACCAATGTACCTTGGGCCAACTTCCCCCTTGGTACTAAAGTAGGCAACATGCACCACCCACGTGGGCCTCCTGCCCACTTCTCAATCAGTTCCTTCATCTAACAAGGAGCACATACTTAACTAGGATCACTCAACAGTAATCGCTTTAAACAACTCCTCCATAACCAGAAACCCAACTAAAAAAACGGATTCTCAATGCAACCACAATCAGACAACTTCACACAAAAAAGTCACATTCGGAAGCGAAGACTCATCATGAAATCCCTTCCGCTTTCCAATCAGACAGGTTACAAATAAACACCACATAAGTCGAAAGAGAAACCGCTCAAACACCAAATCAAAATAGTTCCTTCTTTCTAAACCGATAAGGACCACACCTGGCAACATAAGGCCACGCCCAAAATACGAAAGACATCTGTCAACAGTACAAAGCTTAAACGAGAATCAAGAAAACTCTTCGCTACTAGAGGAAACACACTTTTTCTTAGTTTCTCTTTTAAGAATAAAATTCCTCTCAAACCTTGGAATTCGAACTCATCACACACTACAATAGGTCAAATCTCTTAAGTTAACATCCCCAAATTATGCTCAATCCAAAAATACATCATCCATAGCTTTGTGGAAAGGTTCTATTGATCCAATCAAACACTCTAGGCAACCCCTTCTATGGATGGAATTAAGTTGACAGGTGGCACCCAAAGCACCTCGAAAAAGATTTCACGCATTCACCTAGGTTTTACTTGGTCGCAACAACAACCAATTGTACTTCAGCAACAATCATCCCATTTGAATAAAAAAAAATCTCCAAGAGGTACGGGTCAAGACCAATTCATCTTCGACTACTCCTCTAATAATTTGGTAGCAAGATCTCACCACTACAAATACTTGACCACTGCCAAGTAGTTGCCAAAATACGCTTTGTAAAACTTTGCAACACAACCCTGTTGATCCCTTCTCCAAAGAAAGAGGCGAACAAGAACAAGTTTTGTCACACAGGAAAACGTTGCTCCTCACAGCGAGTACGAAACCAAAAGAAATAATCCAATAATGATGATCTTGGAAAAAACAAAACAGGGATCAAGGTTGAGGGTACACACCCCTCAAAAGAGAATAGCAAATATCAACCAATAAGAATGCAACATTTCTAGTGAAACTCGACAATGCTTGTGCGGAAGAAGAACATAAAATAATCCTTTATCTACCACAATACCTTGCCAACTCGAACAAGATAAGATCTTAAGACCAAACCACAAGAACCAATAAAGAACAAATAAAATTCTTCGACACGTCATTCTGCTTGGAACAGTTCAACTCCCACATAAATCATGAGACCCAAATAATCTCAGCTGCAAAACTCAAAACATTTTCATTTACGGGAAATCGCAAAAAGTAAGCAAATTATTCTCCTCTTAAAGGAATCAACAAATAATTATTCTTTGATTGCAACCTCACGTTGCCAACTCAGACCAGAGAGACTTTAAGATTAAAATCACATAAATCTCTTAAGAACCAATATATCAGTTAAATACACCATTTTGTTTAAAATAACCTCAGCTAGCTACCACATAACTCATGAGTTCCAAAAGATCATGAAAGCAAAAGTCGAAATATTCTCATTTAAGCAATATCACCATAGGTGATCAAATTACTACGAGGTTTAACATCAGTCTCACATTCTGACAATTTTAATAATATCGTTATCATACATTAGTGCCATGAATCATCAAACTTTATTACCCCATTCTAAAGCTTTTTCAAAAGAAACACAAGTCACAAGGTTGAAACAAATTTATTTTAACAAGATCATACTATGCAATAGCAATTTTCACAAGGCACGCTATCAAAGACCACTTACGAACTTTATCTACTCAACTGTTGGTGTGCTCAACACCAACTTTAGCTCTCTTTATCAATTGACCACTGTATTAATCATGTGCGTAAATATAATGCTAATTCTGTTTGCAATCATATAACCATTCATAAACATAGATTCAACATTTCCCCTTATGTTTATAAACTAGTTCAAAACATGATTAAAGATTTACTAACATAATTTCTATAAAACAAGGTTTCACAAATTGATATACCAACATCCATCTAGTCCTTTTTACAGGTTTCAACAATTTTAGCATGTCAGGAATTAGGTAAATCTAGCATTTATGTAAGACCCTACTTGATGTCATAACCATTATAAATTATCTTCTTTACTTACAACTCCTCACTTAACACCACAAAACTTTGCAAAGGGTTTTGACACCTTTTTCGTTTCAAAGAAAAGGTTCTAAACTCTAACACTCCAACTACTCCAAAAGAAATGAGTAGAGTCAAAACTTTCTTCAATGAAGTTAGTAAAAGATAGTCTCCATTATCCAAAATACCCAACGAATCACCAGATCACTTTTTTTTTTCTTTCAACAAGAAAGGTAGGACTTTAGGAAAAAGAACAATCTTGTCAAAACAACGTTTACAAATCGTAAAGATGGCTCATTAGCTGGAAAGACAACAATTTCTCTGTCTTAACCAAGGTAGGACAATGCAAAAAAGAACTTTGACGCTTTACATCATGAAATGAAAGCATTAAACTTCATACTCAAAGTACCCCGAGAAGAATACATTGGGGCGAAAAGCTTCTACACAATTACGAACATGCAAATCAAAGCTTCTAATAACCAAATTACCAAGCGATTAAACGAGGCGCGCTTCCCATCAAGAATGACAAAACTTCCAACTAAAAGATCAATCTCATAAATCAACTACGTTTATAAGCAGTAAACAACTTGTCATTCAGATGAACAAATGCTTGCTTTAAGAAATGAATAAAGACCAATGAACTCTTCTCAACTTCAATGAACCAATAACCTAAGAAAACTCACCCACTGACACTGAAAGAGAATAATCATTTCAAACTCAAAGAAGACAATAATTCTCCCTAAGAAACTCACACTCAACACCTGGAACGAGTTGACTTGAGGTAGTCACTCAATTATTCTCAAACCCCAAACGGTGGTGCAACCTGGCAACCCAGGGCTACAACCACGAGGTGAAACCCTTGTCATCTACTATTATAACTTACAATAATCATACAGGCACAGCATAAGCAATCATAATTAATTCACAACAGTAATGCTCTGAGCGACATAACGAAAACGTAAATGCAATGCCTGACCCATTCCCATCTTACTGTGCACAGTGTGTCAATTTAATTATTCAATTACCACAGACCTAAAGCCCGCTCTGATACCAACTGTAACACCCCAGCCCCACATAGAGCTAGAATGCTACCAAACTACTCTACCTAATCAATTAATTTCAACAACTTAACAACAAACGATCAAACATTCATACAAGAATGACATAATGCTAATTATAAAACTAGCACAACCTCCAAATACTCAACAAGAAGTATATCTTCTATCAATTTGATACCAATCCAACATAACGTCTTCTCTTTAACAAACTATTCTAAGGCAATTCAACATACCTACGCTAAGACATCCAATTAGCAAATAGATACAACTCAAGCAACAAGGGTCATCAAAGATAACGAGGATGATAGAAAAACCAACTCGAACTTTTTAGTTCAACAGCTAGAATTAAATGAACTCAAACAATGAAGGATGATCACAACTGAACCAAATAAAACTAAGACTTTCTGCTAAAATTCGGCAGAATCTCTTTTCTATGGGTGATCATACAAAGGTTCTAACATTCTAACCTAGCAACAATCAATATTTTCAATCATCCAAAATAAATATCAACGCTATCACATTCTATATATTCTCAATAAAAGTGTATCACTTATCAATGGAGCATAAATCAACTTAGGAAGTCTTCTCTTTAACAACTAAGTTGGAACAGTCCAACACAACTAAGCTAAAGCAGATATTGACCAAATATCTACATCTAAAGCATCATTAACCAAACAACAGCGAGGGTGATAAAATAGCCGAAACCAAACCGTCTAATCCATCGGATGAACTTAAATGGCAAAGAATTTAAAACTTGGATGGATCATCCTTGCTCACATACAAGAATCACCCACCACGAAGGATGGTCACAAATTGAATCTTAAGAAAACCTAAATACTAAGAATTTTAGATATTTGAACTAATTCATTCGTTGTGGTTATATATGTGAAGTGCACCATGTCTACCCCTTCCCTATGCATGTCACAGCCTCGATGGGTACCTAGAAAGCACAACACAGCAAGAGTGAGTCCACGACTCAGCAAAGTGCAATAGTATATCAAACATAGCATCATAAGTAGTCAAAGGGAGTAAACAATCACTTCAAGAACATCATCATTATATACCACAAATCCATCTCTTATGATAGCATCGTAAGCATTTAGAGAGAATAAACAGTCACATCATGAACAACAGCATTATACTCCACAAATCCATCTATTATGCAAAAATGCAATGAACATGTCATGAATGCACCTCTTCACTTCTTAGCAATTACCGGTAATGCCGAGTAGTGTATCCGCCGATACATACTCTAGGCCTGTGCCCTCTAGGCACAGGGATCCAAAGCCCACACTCCACGAGTGTGGGGACCAAAGCCCGCCCAAAGGCATGACGGGATCCAATACATATTCAACGCCTGTGCCCTCAAGGCACAGGGATCCAATGCCATGATGCAAATGCACATGTCCAATGTCATTATCATGACTCATCATTGTCATCATTAACAAGGTAGTCTCATTACTCACCTTGTCCCATCATTACTGCCATCACTCATGAAATCATTACCATGTAAATATCATCATTTAAACAGTGCCATGTAAGCATCCTCATGGAAACACCACCATGTAAGCGTCATCACATGAACATTAGCGTGCGTCGTCATGTAAACACTTCCATGTAAGCTTTTATCACATTAGCATCATCATAAAAGCATCATCATTAAACTATGGCATTCATACTCATCAACATTTCCCAGCAGCAAACATCAACAATAAACTATGGCATTCATCAAGTACGAAATATAAAAACTCATTAATACTACTTGCCTCCACCGTGAGACCGAAGACAAAAAGGCGGAACGAGCTAGCACCGGGGTTCACGACCACCTGGTAACCAAGAATGTTACTAAGCATCAAACAACAGTCTTAATAGGACAATAATCATAGCGCTCTACAGCGTTTTCCCAACCCAAGTTTAAACACTCGACGTACTCGAGCTAGACAACGTGTTAAACAGAAACCTGTTCGGGACAGCTGCAACGAAACAATCATAATTTTTGATGGGATTAACCAAAACCCAAATTTCTTGTTGTTCTAGAAAGCTAAGAACGTAAGCTACAAAAGTCTAGTTGGCGCGATACTAAGATTTCGCCTCTAACAACAAGTGGCACGCGGGTCAAATTTACTATCAGAAATTGACGAACAATCTGGACAGTCAATTAAAACGTGTGTAACTTTTGTTCTACAGATCCAAAAAGGGTGTTCTTTACCAATCTCGAAAGCTAAGATAAAATGCTACAATATTCGTTTTGGTGGACAGTCCTGAATCGGCTCTTAACAGTTTGAAATCTAACAGTCAATATTTCTGCTACGCTTTGACAGATTCCTTGACAGCAGCAACGAAAAAGACCATAACTCTTAAACCGTAAATCGGAAATTAGTGAACTTGGGACCCATTGAAAGCTAAAAACATAACCTACAACTCTCTAGGAGACGAGATCCTCAGATTCAGAATGTATCTACAACAAAACAGGCGCACAATAATGAACAGATTTCATATCTTAATACAGCAGACTGAAGAACCCTAAGTAAGGCAAAACTTTGCATCTAATTCAACCTAACCAGCAAGGAAACCACTAGTTACCCCTTGAAGATCCCCAAGAACATGCTGGTTTTCCCCCACAACTCTTCTCCTCCTTCCTCCCCTCTTCTCCCCTCTTCCTCTCCCTTGCTCTTCCTCCCCTTCCCTTGGCCGAAATGGTCACCTTCCTCCCCTCAATGGCCGGCTGCAGCAGCAAGGAGCTTCAAAGGCAGCCATGGATGGAGTGGGGGAGTAGGGATTTCGGTTTTGGAGAGGAAGGGGTGGTGGAGGCGCAAGAGGGAAGCAAGGGGGGTGGCGGCCAGCAGGTTGGATGAGGGGAAAAGGTTTTGGTGGCTGCTAGGTTTAGGGAATGGAAAAGGGGAGATGAGCTAGGGTTTGAAGGGAGGAGGTGGGCTGGCCCAACTTGGGCGCCTCCCCCACCTTTTGGCCCAACAGGGCTGGCCCTCAAGCTACCAAAGCCTGGGCCGGAGGCCCAGGATCCAAAGATTCATTCCAAAAGTGAAATTTTCGATTAAGTTCCCTCTCTCGACTAAAATACTCTCAAAAATTTCAGAATTAGCTCTTGATTACTATCTCTAATTCATTAATTACTTATTTAGCTAAGTGGGGTATTACACTAAGCCTGTAGTATAAATAGAAGGGGTGCTGTCACATAGCCACCAAAAACTCCATTTGTAAACCCTAGTTTGGTTTAGGTACTTAGAGAAGAAAGAGAGAGGCTTAGGGTTCTAGAGAGATGAGTTGAGAGAGTGCTCATGGATTGAGCTCTTGTCATCCTTGAGAGAGTGGCTGTAACCAGCAACATCATGAATCAATCTATAGATGATTTCCCAAAGATGTGTCTCTTTGTGTTCTTCCTTCTCTCTATTTGGTGATTTTGAGTCTTTGTTTTATCCGTGAGTTTTTGGTTGATCTCTTGCCCTCTTCTACCTTGCTGTGTTGTGTGGGCATACATCTAGGATCGTCAAAATCATCAATCTCTCACGAGCAAGTTTTAGATCATGTTTTTCGTTTTTGCTCAGTTTTAAACCTTCCTTCGGTAAAACTGAAAAAGATTAAAACTTTGGCATGGATCTCTGTGATTTTTGATTGGAATAGGTTCCTAATATCTTAGAGAAGATGTGTCTCAAATTTTGTGGGTTTTGGCCTTACGGATCAAAAGTTATGTCAATTTTCGTTTTGGAACCCGAGCTGATTTTCCTGTTCATCGCGCCTGAGGTCTGACCGCATCTTTGCCTGAGGTCAGTCCGGCCCAAGGTCAGACCGCACGTTTTCCTGAGGTTAGTACAGCCCGAGAGGTTAGTCCGCACTTTCGCCTGAGGTCAGTCCGGCCCTGTTGTTTAGGTTTTGATTTTTGGTCTTTTTGCTTTGAGGGGTTGATTAGATTTAACACAAGGCTTCCACTGCACTTTTACTAATCTTCTGAGCTATGTAGCTACTGGAGAAAAGTACGTGTTGAATATAATTAAGGTGAAATTTTTGAAAGCGTTTATTCACCCACCTCTAGTCACCTTTCCGGTCCTACAAATAGTTATTTTTATTTTTAAATGCTTCAAATGAAATTCAAATTTGGGCTGTTACAGCGCAAGGGGGTGACAGGAGGTGGCGGCCAGAGCACTGGGGCAGGGGTGGCGGCGGCTAGGGTTGGCTGCCGCCCCGGCTCCCCTTAAGACCGGCCGGCTCCCCTCCGTACTTGGGCCTCAGATACGTGGGCCGAAAGGCCCAAATTCTAATACCTCTCTAAAATCTGAAATTATTTATCCTAATTTTGAATTTCTTTTCCTTATTTTCTTTACTTGCTCAATTAAATAAATGGGATATTACGTTACAACTAGCGGATTTGGCCAGAGGCGGCGCTCAGGAAATTTCGGCATATGTATTTCCCAAGTCTAGTACTGAAGCTGGTGAAAATACTCTTGGGTAGCTCCGAGTTCCCAATATAAAGCAGGCCCTGACTAATCGCACATCCGGCTCCAAAAATGATAGAAGATAGGTATAATTTGGCTGGACAGACCCCAGCAAAACTAGCCCGAAATTGCACGGTAAGTACAAACTGAAAGTATTTTTTTCAGGTGGGACAAAAGCCTCGTTGAGTTCCTGCATGCACGTTAAGTTCATGTTGTTGGAAGTACATATATTTCCCATGGAAAATGCTTTTGGATGAGACTTAATTAACAGATTGTTACTGAAAACATATCTAAGCATGTGCTAACTTTCACACACAATCTCACTCATAATCTACGTACACTAATATAAACCTTGAATTATTACCGTTATCTTAAGTAAAAAGAATCGGGATAATAACCACAAAACATAGAGGACTTTCAGCTTGTTGCCTGCAGGTTGGCTTGCACTATATGCACCGCTTTTTGGCTAGCTTTTCGAAATATAATCTTAACGACAAAAAGATGAACTTATCCCTTAATATCATTTGATTTCACCACAAATGCGTGTGCACACCACACACGCACACGAAAGCTTGCATTAGGGCATTCCATCTCAATTTTTTGTCTATGTGGAGGACAGAGGGAGATGAAAGAGAAAGTAGTATCTTGCATGCGAACCTTATGTACAACAAGAGGTGAGGTTATGTCTACATCACACATTTTTGTGGGGCCCACCGGCTGGGAAGAGGAGGACCGGCCTCAGATGCTGCGCTACGACCCCGCCTAGTGCCAGGGACGCCACCCGACTGATTTGGAAGGCAGATTCAGCTGGATCCAGTCTCTCGTGGCTCGAAACCGGTCGGTGGCAACTCGCAATGATGGAGAGGTGAGATATGAGGGCGGTGGTAACGGAGAGGTCAGCTGATTAAGAGAGGAGAGAGGGTGGCGGCATTGAGGGAGGGTGCAGGGGTGGACTCACCCTTCGGGTATGCTCGGGTGGTCGCCTGAGCTCCCCTTGTTAAATATATAAGCACATGTAGGTCTAATTTAATCCATAAATTAATCATGACAACATGCACGCAACATAACAGAACCATCACAGGCATAACAGATCTAGACATGTCAACCAGGAAACTGAACATGAACAGATCTAAAACGGAGAACATTATCGCATGCATCGATGATTCGCTCGATCGGTTTGTCGATGTTGGCACCGCAGACCGCGATGTGGATGATACGGTCGATGACGATTTGCCGGCCGGCGACGAGGAAGACGAGCGAGCTACAAGAAGCGATCGCGCAAAGCGCTTCCAAAAACCTTATTCGCCTCTCCGGTGCGAACTTGGCGGCGACGGTTCCGAGACTCGCTCTCCCGAACGCTGCACGCCGCGACGGACGGAGTAGACTACATGGGACGACGCAGTACAATGGAAGAGGCAAAACCCTAGATTGATTTTCCGTATACTGTATGGAGGCGGCGATTCAGTATTTATGGAAGAATCGGACGGTGATCAAGACGCTGCACGTTCTCCATAACTCAGAATCAAACGGATTAGTCGCAGAACCGATCCGGACTCACCGCCACACAAAACAGCAAAAGATAAAACGCAAAGGAAACCGCGTCACGCAAGCACCTGACGCCGATTTTGGCGGACCATTCACGCAGGTGTCGTGCGCCCGCGCCGCTTCGCGCTCGCCGGCCCACGAGGCGAGGCGAGGCGAGCGCGCGCGGTGTGTTCCTCTAGTTCTCTCCACACATGCCTCAAGTGACTAGGAGTGCACCATCCCTTTTAAGGTGGTCTTCCTCTCCTAGAACTAGCAATATGGTACTAAAGTTCACATGCAACCTTCCTTTGCATGAGTGGGCCTTTGAGATTTAATTTAGGAATTATTATTCTTGTATGGGCTAGGCCCACATAATTCAACAATCCCCCACCAGATCTCAAAGTCCCACAGAGATTTACCTGAATTCCAATGTACTGTTTATATATCAGTGTTTCGATGGAGACCGATTAAGGTTGAACATCCATCTAGAACTCCAAGCTACACTTACTCACAACTTGAACAATGGACTAAGCCTTGAATTGCAAGTTTGGTGCAAGCAAGCTTCACTTAAAGACTTAACTGATACTAGGCCGCCAGTAAGCTACCCCTCGGTTGGAGCGTATAAGTCATACTCCTTGGTCTCTTCATGAGCTTAGTAGGAGATTTTCCCAAAATCTTCATAGACTGCAACTAACAGTCGGGCTCATATAGGTGTGTTCTTTCAAGAGCGTTCTGCAGGATAACGTCTTCGCTTCTGAAAGCCAATGGAACACATTAAGGCCTTAACCAACCTGCCTTGCAGTTTTTGAGAGTATTGCATCTTCACATAGAGAGGGTTGAAATTACTCTCCTCCAGCTTAATCGATGGCTTGTTTTTCCGGATCCTAATTCACGGGATCTCCGATCACATAGGTTGGGTTACTACCATAGATAACTCACATGGGTCTCATACCCATCTCCTTCGATGCACTATCTATCACATTTCGTGATAGTCCCTTTGTGAAGGATCTCGCGTGTTTCTAGCTGTTTGGATGTAATCCAAGGTTATAACTCCGAGTTTCTCAATTTCTGACAGACTTCAATCGTCTCTTGACATGCCTAGACGATTTCATATTATCCTTAGAACTGCTCACTTTAGCGATAACGGTTTGATTATCACGATTCATGAGGATAGCCGCATCGGCTTTTCTACCGTAGGTAGATCCATCAATAGATCCCGTAGCCATTCTGCCTCAACAATAGCAGTGTCTAGTGCCGCAAGTTCTGCTTCCATGGTTGACCTCGTCAAAATGGTCTGTTTGCAAGACCTCCATGAAACAGCACCACCACCAATCGTGAAAACATATCCACTAGTGGCTTTGATCTCATCAGCATCAGAGATCCAGTTGGAATCACTATAACCCTCCAGCACCGACGGGTACCCAGTGTAGTGAAGTCCAAAGTTCGAGGTACCTTTCAGATAGCGCAACACTCGCTCAAGTGCCTTCCAGTGATCATCTCCGGGTTAGATGTAAACCGCTCAACTTGCTCACAAAGAAAAGAGATGTCCGCCTTGTTGCACTAGCTAGGTACATAAGAGAGCCAATTATCTCGAGAGTATTCCAAATGATTCCTAGCAATTTTCTTATTCTTACGAAGTAACACGCTAGGATCATAAGGTGTTGGAGAAGGCTTGCTATCGAAAAACCAAAACGGCTCAAGACCTTTTCCACATAATGAGATTGCACAAGTGTAATCCCATCCTCACCTCTAACCAATTTAATGTTTAGAATAACATCACCACTCCTGATCTTTCATATCAAAATTTTGAAACAAGAATAATTTGACTTCATTTATCACATTGATGTTTGTCCCAAAATCGGATATCATCCACATACAAGCGAGAATAACTCCTCACCCCACCATAGCGATAGTATACACATTTATCCGCCTCATTGACAATGAAGCTCATAGATGTCACTGTTCTATCGAACTTTTCATGCCACCGCTAGGAGCTTGTTTTAGACCATACAAAGATTTCAACAGCTTTTAACACCTTGCCTTCTTGACCTTCTACTACAAATCCATCAGTCGTTCCATGTAAATTTCCTCATCCACTCTCAGTTAAGAAAAGGCTGTCTTAACGCCCATTTGATGAACAAGAAGACCATGTGAGGCAGCCAAAGCAAGTAGTACTCGTATTGTGGTCAGTCTAGCAACAGGTGAGTAAGTGTCAAGGAATCTTCGCCTTCTTTCTTGAGTGTAGCCCTTGGCAACAAGCCGAGCCTTGTACTTTTCAATAGTACCATCAGGCCTAAGCTTCTTTTTGAACACCCACTTGCATCCTACAGGTTTGCACCCATAAGGTCTATCTGTCAGCTCCCGAAGTTGCATTAGTGATAATGGAATCCATTTCACTACTGACACCTCCTTCCAATGAGTCCTGCATCGAAGATGCATATGCTTCTAAAATAGACTTGGGAGTGTCGTCCACAAGGTACACAGTGAAATCATCACCAAAGGATTTGGTTATCCTTTGTCTCTTGCTCCTTCTAGGAGCTCCACTGTCATCCTCCTCATTGACAAGTTCATGTGTATGTTCAAAAGGTTCAGGTGGTGTGATTGAACTGGGAATTATTTCAGAGGGTTGGCTAGTAGTGTTATGTGTATCCTTCATTGGAAAGATATTCTCAAAGAACGTTGCATCTCGAGACTCCATAATTGTACCAACATGCATGTCAGGTACCTCGCTTTAACTATCAAAATCTATAGGCAATACTATGATTAGCATATCCCGAAAGACACAATCCACGCCTTAGGTCCAAGCTTGCGCTTAGTTATTGGCACATTGACTTTCGCCAAGCACCCCCATGTACGCAAATAAGAAAGTGATGGTTTTCTCCCAATCCATACCTCGTATGGTGTTTTGTCCTTATTTCTGTTAGGAACTCTATTCAATACATGATTAGACGTTAGCAAAGCCTCCCCCCACCATGCCTTAGGTAAACCCGCCGTGTCTAACATGGCATTCACCAAGTCAGTCAAAGTGCGGTTTTTCCTTTCGGCAACCCCATTTGACTCGGGGGAATAAGGAGGCGTCCTCTCATGTATAATGCCATGTTCCTCACAAAATAAGTCAAATTCGTCTGAGAAATACTCTCCACCACGATCTGACCTAAGTCTTTTATCTTTCTGCTTAATCGGTTTTCAACTTCGCGCTTATAGATTCTAAAATAGTCTAAAGCCTCGTCTTTCGTTTTCAATAAATACACATAATAGAACCTAGTTGCATCATCAATCAATGTCATGAAATATCGTTTTCCACCCTTCGTTAACATGCCATTCATCTCAGAAAGATCTGAATGCAGGAGTTCTAGTGGTGCCAAATTTCTCTCCTCAAACCTTGTGAGGCTTACGAGGTTGCTTTGATTGCACACGACTATGGCATTTAGAACCTTTGGTGATGGAAACGTTTGGAATTAAATTCATACCGAAAGCCGAGACATTAAACCAAAATTAATATGACATAAACGTGAGTGCCAAACGTTAGCCTCATCATCCACACCGCCACAAATATGGTTCACGCTTTATTGCGAAAAATCGAAGGGAAAAGCGGAACAAGCCTCCGCACTCATAGCCTTTACCAATAAAATGTCCATATTTAGACACGACTACTTTATTAGACTCAAATACCAACTTAAGCCCGTCTCTACATAAACGGGAGCCACTAACGAGATTCTTGTCTATAGAAGGGACATGCTGCACGTTCTTCAGCTGCACGATCTTTCCCGAAGTAAACTTCAGATCTACCATGCCAACACCATGAACAGAAGCATGTGACCCATTCCCCATTAGGACGGAGGAATCCCGGGCGACCTGATAAGAGGAAAACAACGAAATATCAGCACACACATGTACATTAGCTCCTGTATCAATCCACCAATTGGTAGATTGACTAAGCGAAAGAACAAGAGGTAAATTACCATACCCACCCCATCTCCGCCTTGCCAATGGTCACGCTTGACGGACTTAGAAGTCCATCCCGCAGTGCCTTCTTTCCTTTGCGTTGTGGCGGTTCTTGGCCATGTGACCGAGCTCACCGCACACAAAGCAAGTTCTATCATCCTGATTGTTGTTGTTCTTCTTCTTCTTGAAGTTGGTTGTCTGTTGGACTTTGACAAATTTCCCTTTGTTCTTGCTTGAGGATTTTTGTACCACATTGGCACTAGATCGCCTCCATCACCCTTAGACACGGCGTCCTTTTCCGAGCTTTCTCCTCAATTTCAAGAGATCCAATCGGACTCTCAACAGAGTGCTCTTGTCTCTTGTGTTTGAGTGTTGTTCAAATTCCTCCATGAAGAAGGTAATTTCGCAATAATACATCCACCACAAACTTGTCGGGTAAGGCACACTTCAGAGTTCGAGTTCCTTACCAATGGATCAGATCTCATGAGCCCGATCTACCACGTAACGGTTATTAACCATCTTGTAGTCATGAAATTGCTCCATGACATACATGTCATTGCTGCATCGATAGCACCGTATTTGGAATTCAGCATCCCATAACTCCTTTGCGTCATCATGTGCATATACACCTCGCACAGACGATCAAGAAGAACACTAAGAATGCATCCAACAAAGAGAGTAGTGGCGGCCTCGAATTCTTTTGCTTTTCAAAGATCAAGAATACCTTCAGCTTGCCATTACTAACCTGAATACATTCATAGCAAGAAGCCACGAGTGACCCCGATCGCCATCTCTTAAAGTGCACACCGGAGAACTTCTCCGCCTCGGTCATCGGCAAATCCACCATAGTAAGACCACGTTGCCTAGAATAAGGTTTTGGATTGTTAAATATATAAGCACATGTAGGTCTAATTTAATCCATAAATTAATCATGACAACATGCACGCAACATAACGAAGCATCACGGGCATAACGATCTAGACATGTCAACCAGAAACCGAACATGAACGATCTAAAACGGAGAACATTATCATTATGCGTCGATGATTACGCTCGATCGGTTTGTCGATGTTGGCACCGCACCACGGTGTGGATGATACGAAATCGATGACGATTTGCCGGCCGAACGACGAGGAAGACGAGCCGAGCTACAGAAGCGATCGCGCAAAGCGCTTCCCAAAACCTTATTCGCCTCTCCGTGCAGAACTGGCGACGGTTCCCGAGACTGCTCTCCGAACGTCGATGCACGCCGCGGACGGACGGAGTAGACTACGTGGGGCGACGCGAAGACAATGGAAGAGGCAAAACCCTAGATTGATTTTCCGATATCGTATGGAGGCGGCGATTCAAGATTTATGGAAGAATCGGGCGGTGATCAAGACGCCGCACGTTCTCCATAACTCAGAATCAAACGGATTAGTCGCAGAATCGATCCGGACTCACCGCCACACAAAACAGCAAAAGATAAAAACGCAAAAGGAAACCGCGTCTGCGCAAGCACCTGACGCCGATTTTGGCGGACCATTCACGCAGGTGTCGTGCGCCCGCGCCGCCCTGCCCTGCCCGGCCCGGCGAGGCGAGGCGAGGCGAGCGCGCGCGTGTGTGTTCCTCTAGTTCTCTCCCACACATGCCTCAAGTGACTAGGAGTGCACCATCCCTTTTAAGGTGGTCTTCCTCTCCTAGAACTAGCAATATGGTACTAAAGTTCACATGCAACCTTCCTTTGCATGAGTGGGCCTTTGAGATTTAATTTAGGAATTATTCTTCTTGTATGGGCTAGGCCCACATAATTCAACATCCCTTTGGCACGAACACCCCCTCTCAGGCGCCGGCCAGCTCGTGATGTTGACACGGCCGAGCAATAGCCTGCCTGGCATCCTCGGCGTTAGTGTGTTCGTCTGATGGTCCGAGGCAAGAACCACACAAGAAGATAATCTCCAAACCGTCGTGTCCATCGTACACGCCGAATAGGTGCACCGGCAGCCGGAGCGCTGTGGCGTCGAAGTCGAGCCCAAGCCCGTCTAGCTCCCGCCTGCTCGTGAGCATCCGCACCGACAAGTCGGCGAAGCGTGGTACGGCGACGCACGCGTCCTCCATCTCCGCACCAAGGCCATGCGTCGCGACGCAGCCCCACAACAGCACGCACTCCATGAGGTACACGCTCCTCTTGCCGCACCCGGCCCCTGCGGCGTGCGCCCTGCCGCCAAGATCCTGCGGCCTCTCGGCCCCGCCGGTGCATTCCGACGAGCATGCCATGCCCCCGTCCCCGGTGAACAACGCCGCCACCATCACAACAGCAATGGCCCCGAAGCTACACCAATGCCCGCCCCACCACGCACCCGAGCCGCCTCGGCATCGCCAGGAAGGGAGCACGAGCTGTGGCCAACTGTGTGCAAAGCAAGGGGACAGCAAGAGAGAGAGAGAGAGAGGAGACAAGTGTGGTGACGAGGATATGATGTATGGAAAAATGGATCGGAGGGATTGTTTCTAAGGTTGTATCCGGATGATGCGGAGAGTTTTACATACAACTTTAGATACGATGTATGGAATGTAGATGCTCTTAGTAGTCCCTCCCTCTGCGAGCTCGCTTGTTGTCTGCAAATCCGCCTGTGCTTTTAGATAGAATGGGCAAATTACAAAAGAAATATCATTAATTTAATCCTTTTTAATTGCCAATGAAGATTTGCATGATCAAGTCGTGCATATTGCAATACGAAAGAATGATTAGTTTTTGTAGGGCATCCGCTGAAAGGTAATTACAAAGCAATTACGTACATGAATTCCTATTAATTTTCCAGCCAGATGGCATTTAAGTTTTTTTAATCAATCCTTTCGTAAGTGACAAATGAATCATTCTTCACTGGTAAGTTAGTTTAATACGAGTGCTAGAGGTGTGGTTCCACGTACTCCACTGTACCTAATTAAAGCACATCGACTGTAAATCAACTGCGTATCGATGTGAAGATGGGAGTGTTCGTAGATGAAGAAAATTTGCTAAGGGAGAGTCTCACATGAGACCCCTCCTTCTCCGCCGTTGATTTCTGCTCCATCAATAAAATTCACGGTGGATGAGATAGGACCTCACGTTAGACCCTCCCGTGAGATTTTCTTTCGTTCATAAAAGAGCCCCGGGTCTATCGGTAAAAATAGAGGACAGCTATGCGCACCAAATTTTATGTGTTAACTCGTGCTATATTTGATTGAACGGAGTATACGAATGTATATAGTTGGTATAGGTCATGAGTAGAAATAAAAGCACTTCATATAATTTTTATATGCAATTACCACAAAGTTGTTAGTATGTGAAGTATCGTTCCCGTCAAAGTATGCTGTTAGTATTCCCTCACCGATGGCTTTACCTGGATATATATATATATATATGGGTGTAGTTACTCCCTATTCCGTATTTCACAATGTAGGGAGTATCTTGCGCAACCGAGAGTATGTATGTGTAGTATACGAGTATATAAGACCACATAAGTGGTATTCACATCTTTTCAGGGGTGGTATGTACAATTTTTTAGATATACTCCTTTTTATGTGACATACTCCTTTTTATGTGCGAATATGAAGGTATTTACAAAATATGCTAAAAACTATAGACTTTCTTGCAATTTTTTCGTGTGATTCACATTGGAGTATTTTATAATTAGTATATGAGTATACCCAAAGTAATAAAGGAATATGTCAAGTCTTTTAGGTGGTATATCAAAAGTGGGAGTAACTACACCCGGGAGTAGAAAATATTATATATATATATATATAGGAGTGACTATACAGTACGTGTGCTTGTTTATGTACTACACAGTACACACATTTTCCACCACGCACAATTCATCATACAAAGTGAGAGTAGGTATAAAAAAGATCTAAATACAAAAACAGAACGGTAAAAATATTCTAGCTAAAAATTGTACGTTGATAACGGGAGCCCATATATTTTTTAGACAAAGACCTAGCTTGTTCATGCTAGCTTACTCATACACCACACCAGTTTGGTGGGGCGTACAGGATATATCAGAGAAACTAGTACTTGCTAAAGAATCAAAAAGTAGTACATGTGCACTAACAAGTAACAGCAATATACCAGTATATATAGGAGCACGAAGCTTGCTATAGATTGGGAGCACAGCAAATTAGATGAGAACAATACACTTTGCAGTAGCAACTAGTGTGTAAGATCCTAGGCACATAACTAAGCCATGGGAAGAGGCAGCTGCAGTGCAAACCTTTTGGTTATTGGTTTGATGCTTCTTGTGTGTTCAGCAACGGTACTTGCTGAAACGCATGTCGTTGGAGACGCAAAGGGCTGGGGCTTCTCTGTTGCATATGACAGTTGGGCCAGTGGAAGGGCTTTCGCGGCTGGTGACACGCTCGGTAGACTCTCTCTCTCTCTCTCTCTCTCTCTCTCTGGTGTGTCCGCGTGTGTGAAGTTAAACTTGCAAGGCATATGAAGTTTGGGACTTCTTAAGCCATTAAGGGTTCAACAGGTATAGCGGTTCACTTTTGGCTTATATCTCTGATCAGGTTAACTAAGCCTCAAAGTTACAAAAAAAAGTACTGAGTATATAGCTTAGAAGTTCCAAGTTCTGACTTATAACTGTTCTAACGGATTAAGGAAAGCTCAGTGTAACACCCCGGTTCAACACTGAGCCCAGAATACCACTAAATTACCTCAACTACCAATTTAAATCACATATTATATTAAATTCCAGCAAGCACATAATGAATAAAATCCTGTCCATAGGACAACATATGAAATAATAAAGACATCCAAACTGCTTAATGATCAACACAATAGATAGTAATACTGAATAGGGAACCAAATAGAGGATAATCAAGCCAATGAATGAATAATCAACTTATAACTATCACCTAAGCCTAATCAACAATTATCAAATCCTAGAAGGAATTATTAATTCATCACACCAAAAATAAACGTTTACATGGAAATTAATTCATTTTAGTGAAGAAAGTAATATTTTTCATGTGTGCTAGCCACCCTATGCGAGATGCAATCAACGACCACCTAAAGCAACAAAATAAACCAAGGTGAGTCCACGACTCAACAAGCACAAGATACAATAGTAAAAACACAAGCTCATTGGCTATTTGGATCAATGCATTATCAAAAATCTCATCATTCTCATTCTCAACAATATATTCTCATGTATTCAATGCTATGATGCACCTATGCACCTCTTTCAGTTGATACCGGTATAGCGAAGTATTCACCTATCGGTGACACACTTTTCTCCCACACCCTTCTTGAGGGTAGGGTCCCTACCTATGTAGGATTTTAACATGGGGTATGCGAGATTAACCATAAATATGGCAATACTCATCGCCCTAACCCTTATGCAAGTGAATGATGCAATAATTCATTAAACATATTACTATTCTCACTATGTCATGCCTATGGTAGTTGCATCAATATCACAATATAACTCTTTTCATCAATATTACCATAGCAAATATTTAACTTAACATAATATAAATAAATCTCATGGTAAATAAACCAACATGACAATGGCATCCACCTGATGTTCACCATTATACGAAGTACTTGCCTCTTTAGCTTCTAGGAGCCGGATGATGCAAAGGTGACACGACGCTTGAGGCAACACTCTTTGGACAACAAATTGACATACTTTCAAAAAACATGCCAGTCACAGTACCAAAACATCACATAATTTGCCCTAGCATGATTACGCAAAAATGATCCAAATAATTTGATTCTACCAATCGACATACCCGCTGTCTCAGTAATAAAAAATACTCTAACTTTCACATATGTACCCCAAATCTGGGAAACTAAGACTTTCTGGAATTCTCACGAAAAAGACTACAACTTACTAGTTATGACTAACCTCTGATTCAATCGTTTTATTCCCCGTTTCCTTTCCCGAAGACCGTCCCAGAATCTATCAGGACAGTCTGTTTGATAATTTCATATCTTTAATTCTAAAACATAAAAAAGTATGAACGATACCAATTCTGAAAACTACACAAAATTTTTTAACTTATTCAAGGTATCACCAAATTTTAATTCTGATATTTACTATAAGAAACTGACCCATCTTCACAACATCTGCCAGCTATGTCCAAATTCTAGACAGCGGCCTTCCCAAGGCCGTACCTATTCACTCGCTACTCTGATTATAATGATCCAGATCTTCCTAGAAAGCTAACGATATTATCTAACTTTTCTCTAGTTGGACTGACCTCTGAATCCGAGTCTAGATATCCCTAATCACCCCGCAAGGCTCTTTGTCGCAACTCGACAAACTAGCTCAAAACAACATCTAATCTTCTCATTGACCAAACATCCTACAAATTAAATAGCGATTAAATTAGGATAATCTGAAGGACAATCTAAATTAGCACCCCCTTGAAGATCACGGTGAAAATCACAAATTTTCCACGAAACCTCCTCTTCTCCCCTTCTTATCTTCTTCCTTTTCCTTCTTCCTTCCCTTTCTTCTTGCTGGCCAACTCCCTTATGGTCCTCAGCTTCCTTGGCCGGTAGTGAGGGGGTGCTACAGGGAGGGAGGAGGGGTAGCACCAAGATGGATAGGGAGGAGGAGATGGCGCAGGGGGAGGGGCGACTTGGGGGGTGAAGGCGCAAGGGGGCAGGTGCGGCTTGAGGGGGGTGGGGCGGCTAGGTTAGGGTTGCCACCCCCTCTTGGGCTCTATATGGCCGGGGCAGTGGGCCAGGTTGCTGTGGGCCGAATGCCCACGTTCCTTTCCCTCTCTTAAGAAAATTCAGAGTTAACGTCTCTAAATTTCTCTTAAAATTCTCTCTAATCCTTTTAGGTCCTCTAATAATAAATGGAATATTACACTCAGATTACCAATGGTGGACCCATGAAGGGTTATCTAACATAACAAGTCAACAAACTAGAGAGATGTATTGGAGTTCTTTCTTATTTAATGTAACGAATTGCGTGTTCTAAAGTAAAAAAAGTCAACAAAATTAATCCAATCTCTCTCTATATATAATAAGATGAAATGGAACAAAAAGAGCATACCTTGAATGTGGCAACCTTGTCATGAACTTATGATCTAGGATAACGTTGGGGAGAACTAATACTTGTGGGTGCAGTTTTCAACTACCAGGCGGGCGGGCACAACGTGGTGGCCGTGGGCGCGTCGGAGTACCGGAGCTGCAAGGTGCGCAGTGCCGCGGAGTCGGCGGCCTCGACGGCGGGGAGCGTGAAGTTTGATATCAAGAAGGGTGTGAACTACTTCATCTGTGGCGTTCCCGGCCACTGCTCCGCCGGGATGAAGCTCAGAGTTGTCGCCAACTGATGAACACGTGGAAAGGAAACCTACCTATTTATATGCATGTTATATTCCCAAAAACGTGTGCACCATCGATGGATCGGCGTTATTCAGTTTAGGGGATTAACTATGTCGGTATCCTCTACTAGTAGTGCTTAACTGTGGGTCTTCCGTGCTTCTTATGTATGCCCTAAATAATGACCCAAGTGTGTACCTGCAGCTTAACGTCTGTGGGTTAATTTACTACCAGTACGGTAATGTTATATGCTTTTGAAACACCCCAGTCAAACACATAATGTCACCGTTGCACTTATCACTCTAAATTTAAACCATAATTATTTACAATTACCATAATCATATCACAAAATAAAATTACACAAAAAGTTAATCTACAACAAACATATCAAGAAAATATAAATAAGAATAAACATTCACACATAACATCGGACCTCGCGCCCAAGAACACTCGGGACCATACGCCTGAGAACGCCCGTGTAACTCCCGGGCCCAAAATCCGCTCAATGCCCAGCCAACTGTGGGGCGGACCAACGCACACATAACACCGCATTTACACTTTCGTCCTTGCTTCGTGTAAAAAGGTTAACCCGTAGGTGCTACATTTAGACCCAACATGCATTATATACTACTATAATTCACTTTAACAAGCAATATGAGACTAATCCCATCACTCAACTTCATATGGACCACATGGTCTGCACTACGAGTAGGCCGGTCTATTAAAGCCTAGAATCGTGCGCCTAGGAGCATTGAGCAGCAACAATACTATTAAATAAATCATTACCATAAACGCATCCATAACTCGTCATTACCACACACACTAGTACTACTTACGATCCACGCAACTAACATAAAATATCAAGTGTCCACGGATCAAGTACCAAATAGATGAGCTAATTATATAAGAAATAATCGAGGTAACTAAAGGCGATAAATTCATGGTTGCTTACATGTGATGTGTATTCGTACCCTATACATGTTGCCTTCAAATATAACCAGAAAGCAACAACGAAGTAAGTGTGAGTCTAAAACTCAGCAAATACATAATAAAACAATAAACATACACACAAGAAGCTTATCATTCATGTATTCCATTATCATCGTCCGTTCTTTTCGTTAGTGCCATGAAATTCTACACTATATGCTTATTTGCTCATCACATAGCTTATACCGGTATAGCTAAGTGATCACCTGTTGGCGTTCACCCTCTCAAAAGCCCATCCTCATCGTCACGGGGACCTCTCCACTCCCGTGGAGGCAACCCAAAGTAGGTCTTATATGCCCACCCGAGGTGGGTTTTTCTCTTTCATGACATGAAGGTGCACATGATGCGAATGCAAATTATTCCTTATCCATTAACATGTTCCATCATCTTCATATTACCCATCATTATCATATTTTTATTATCACCATATAGACATTGTAATAAGCATGGATAAAATATAGAGATAACACACACATATCGATGTTGTGAGGACCCGGAATATTTAACTAGTAACACTTAACCTCCAAATGGTTCTAGCATTACTAATTAAACATTCTAAGCCTCGATGGACATATGTTTCCCAGAATTGCAACATATGCGCATCATCACAAAATTACACATCATTTCCATACAACAATATCACTAAGTTCAATAACAACATAAAGTAAAGTTATTACAAAAGAGAGCCGACCGCCAAATAGAATAATATACAAGAATGACAATGAAGCAAAATGTGCCATAAGATGGCTAGAACAAAAGTCGACCGTTAGCCACACACCCACAAGGCAACCGACCGGGCCGCCAAGCTAGTCGCCCATAAACTACCACAACACAGCTCGCAAAAGTGAGGCCCTCGGGCTCACCTCCTTCCTCTGCAACAAACAATTAAGCATAGCATCCGAGTACAAAGATTGTCTTTGTACCCGCAAGATCGACGTGTGGAATAGCAGACCTATTCATAAACTACATGCAAGCTTATTTAGGTGGAGGTTGTATGTCTCATTTGCATGAAGCCAACTTTATTTGCAATAATGTAATATATTTCAAAAGCAAGTTTGCAAATCTGTTTTGCTATCAAAGTAACAAAGTAAGTAAAGATACATACAAGTAACCACACAGAAGTGACTATCCCAATAGCCACCACAACATAGCACGAATCCCGATTCGTACCACCCATCAAGTTTTAATTTAAAAGGTTGTAGTCTAACTCTTGAAAGACCTTGCCAAGCGTGTCCATAACCTAGGACGAGGCTATTCGAATAGTTTTAACCTGCAGGGTGTACCAATGTACCCACACCTGCATCGCTTTAAGCCAAAGCACACTTCCGTAGGTATGCCGCACGGCTAAGTCCTACGAGACGCTTTCCAATATTGTGTATTAACTACGAGCCGCTCGTATGGGTAGAAACACCATACGCTTACATTGCAAGCGAAAGACAACAAATCCCATCCCGGTGAAGTCTTTCGGACACTACAATGCTCCCAACACCATCCCTCCTGCGACCCCCTGCGACCCGGAGCCAATACACGCCAAAGTACTAAGTCAAGAGAGGTCCCATACCCTCTAGTGTGGTTAGCACGCTAAAATGCTTGGTTTAGTGTAACAAGATGTTCGGTCCTTGTTGACTCGGGCACCATTCCACACACCAAAAATCACACCAATCATACCATTGTGCCCAAGTCTAAATCATTTTGCTTTTAGTTTTAGTTTTCATAAGTAGACATGGCACAAGGTGGAAATCATAACTCATAATAAGTTTTGTGTGATCAAGGTTATCGACAAGTCGATAACCGCCCATTTCTACCGGCTAAGCATGGCTAAGCAATTAATTCGCAACTACTAAGTGACAAGAGCCCATCCACGAACTCTAAATCACAGCAAGTAACCTAGGCTCATGGTAGTAGAGGATAATCATTTGCTAAGGAATGCATCTACTAGGCCAACTATTAAAACAAAGTAGCAATGCATACATAGAATTTGTAATCAACATAAATACTTAAAATACTGGGATTAACATGATCAAACTGCTTGCCTTCTTGCTGCTGCTCAATTGGTTGCGGAGGATCGTTCTCGGGGTTACCGCAAATGTCGAACCCTAAGCGAGAGGCAAAAAGAACCAAGAACAACCAATAAGACTAGCAACACTTAAATCAAAGAGCAAGCAAAAATTATCCAAATGCGACGAAACTTATACACAAGGTGAAATACGAATATACCTAGACATAGAAACTGGAAAAACCTAATTTGGAATTGCGGTGCAAAAGATATTACCTAAAAACACATTTTCGGCCATAATTATCACTGTAGCAAAAATATTTTCTAGAAAGATTTTGAGGCTGAAATTTTTATGGTAGCTACCTACTGGTATTGAAATAACCCATATAAAATTTCAGGTCATTTGGAGTTAAAGTGATTTAGTTATGATTTTTCTAAGATGCAAAATTGGCATAATGCACTTTCCAGGAGCATAAATATGTTCAAAGCTAATTTTACAGTGAAGTTATCCCAACAGGGGGTTCTCTAGAATTTATCATATATATTTTGCATTTACAGAGAATTACTGGTGCATTTTATAAGTCTCCCAGAATTTTCTAAATGCTGAAAATAGGTACTAAATCATTAACCAAGGTTTTCTGCTACAATCTTGGACCTACCATCATTTTTATAGTAACATTGGGTTAATAATAAATTTATCAAAGTTAGAATCATTCATTTTGGACATACATAGAGCAAGATACGCATTTTCTAAAGTTTTATTCATTTTCTGGAATATTCAAAATGACAGAAATCAAGTTATTCCTAATTATATAATTTCCTGCTACTGGAACATGCTTAAATCCATTTTTATAATAAGCTAAAGTGATAACCTAATTTATTACAGTTGGAATTAACTAAAAAGCAGTTAAAATGAATTAGTTATGAGTTTCTAAAGTTTTTATATCATTTTCAGTTGATAAACAATTGCTTACCGAAATACAGAACAACCTCATAAAAGAAAATGACGTGGACGCCCGTGGGCCGTAGATTTAAAATCCAACAGCCCACGCACGCTGGAAATAGCGCACGCGCGCCAAACCTAATCGGGGTCCACCGTTGGATCAAGATCCAACGGCCCAAACGAGTGCATGCAACCGGACGATGCGGTTGCCTCGGTGAACCACGACCGCAGATCTAAAGATGGACGGCTCAGAACCCATATCTAACCGGAAGGTCCGATTGCACACAGGATCTCAGCCGCAGATCGCGAGATGGACGGTCCAGGATGATGAGGGGAACCGGATGGTCCGAACGCATACAAGATCTAGGCCGCAGATCACAAAATGGACGGCGGCTATAGATCGAAGTTCAAAAAGAGGTACTGACGAGTGGGACCGCATGTCAGTGACTACGAGTCACGACCGCAACGATTTAACCCACGCGCACAGTGCACTGGGCCCACAAGTCAGCGACCCAGAGAAGGTTTCCGACAGGATTAAGTGCCGACATTTTTATTAATCAATGATTAAGCATTAATGATGTCGGAACAGTGCGGAGTGAAACAGATATTGATTTAAGGAGATTGGGCCCACTGGTCAGTGGCCCAATAATAATGATTAAGACATAATTAACAGCTAATGATTGGTAATTAATGTGTCCTAATGATCTGACGAAAACGGGAGCTTCTGTGCCGGCAAAACCCGAGTGGCTTTGACGGCTTGTCGCCGGCGACTCCGGTCACGGCGGCGCCCACAAACTATCAAAATGGGTTCGCAATAGTGTTGCGGACCCAACGGTGGTGACCTCGCCGGCGGTGGAGGTCTGGAACGCCGGCGAGCCGGAAAACAAGGATGAAGGCCGACACGGCAAAACACGAAAATAGCAAAATGCTCTGCTGCAGTCCAAGGAAGCGAGTGCCATGACTTCTAGGGACTACATAGGAGCTACCTTAACCGAGAGGAGCTCCAAAGATGGCCGGGGAAGACTTGAACACGATGAAGTCCACCGGAGCCGAAGAAGATGAAGTGGGAAATGAGGTTCTGAGCAAAATGAGTGGAACCACATCATTACCACAGCTTCATTATAGCTTAAAGAGGCTCCAAAAGCAAGTAATTGCAAAAAGAATCACT
The DNA here is from genome assembly GCA_036346255.1 of Ampelocalamus luodianensis. Taxonomy (NCBI): domain Eukaryota; kingdom Viridiplantae; phylum Streptophyta; class Magnoliopsida; order Poales; family Poaceae; genus Ampelocalamus; species Ampelocalamus luodianensis. The sequence goes on from CM070637.1 coordinate 29,948,831, forward strand.
TACCGGAGCTGGAGAAGAAAGGGGTGAAACCAACTGAAAATCTCCAAACTTAAAATTGAGTGATTCTGTGAATGCAACCCAAAGTCAAGTTAGGGAAATATAAAGGAGGTTGAGGGGTTCAAAGGGTGCAAGAAATATTGAGGATGAACCACTTTGGACACCAAGGTCGCCATTGGAGCTCTACGGCCAACAATGGTGTTTTGAGGGTGAGAGGTGTTCTTGAGCTCAAACACAGAGAATAGCTAAGTGTGGTGCAAAAGAACACCAGGAGGACCTAGGGGAGCCAATTTATAGGAAGGGGGTTAGGGTTTTCGAGCAAGAACATGAGCCCATGGTGAGCTCGGTTCATGCTCCGGTTGTGGACCACGAAATGATGGGAGCAAGTGAGACTCGGGACAATGGAGGAGAAAGCCTGAGCGCATTTAATGCTCCACAGAGAGACGTTGGCGAAAGCAACTTTGAGGTGACCCATCAAAGCCACTCACTCAACCCCTCTCTTTCTGCCATTGCCGCCCGTGCGCTCGAAGGAGCAGAGGAAGAAGAAGAACAGAGAAGACAAACCACGACCGTAGGATTAGAAATGGACGGTCACGATTAAACGAGTTCGCCGGACAGTCCGATTGCCCTCAAGAATCTGGATGGTTGGATCGAGATCCAACGGTCCCTATTGGCCAATGCAACCGGAGGGTCCGAATGCTTACGAACATGGGCCGCGCGATTTGAATCCAACGGCTGATATCGCACGCGCGTTTTTAAAGAGTGGCTCGGTGCGTTTAGTTGACTGGACCGAATCAAATGGCTCGAGCCCGAGTCTGACTCGAACCCAAGCAACAGTAAAACCTAGTTTGACTTTGAAATAACAACAGAGACTTTGAAAGATTTATTTGAGGTAGCAAATTAACTCCAAAAATTATGAAATTTTTACAGGAGCTTGCTAACTCAGATATCAACCTTGTGTAAAATTTTCAGAGGTCTTCATATTGTGAATAAATCTCCAAAATTCCTGCAAGGCTCTATTTTAATGTTTGACTGAGAGTCAAACAGGTTTGACTGCCTCTAAAAATATTCAAACAATTTCTAAAAATTATGAAATTTTTCAGAGGGGTCACATACCATCACAGGGACTTAGGAAAAATATTTGCAGAGGATGATCATAAGATTTGACAAGATTGTTTTTGGAAGAACAAGACTTGGATCAAAAGACTTGTGACTTTGTACTTCCATAACCTTTTGTACAATACTTGTTCAGTACACAAGGGAAATACATGATGTAAGAAAAAGTTTTAATTTCTACTCATTTTCTTACATTTGAAACACAAGCCCGAAATTTGGGATGTTACAACTCTCCCCCCCTTCCAAGAATCTCGACCCGAGATTCCGTTTACTCGGAGAAGAAAGAAGGAAAATCTGCACGAAGGCGATCTTCTCGCTCCCAAGTTGCTTCATCTTCGGAATGGTTTGACCATTGAACCTTAAGGAACTTGATGGCACGGTTCCTTGTTCTCCGCTCGATTCCTCAAGAATACGAACAGATGCTCGCGGTAGGTCAAATTCTCCCGCACATCGAGAGCTTCCAACGGAGTTTCCTCGCTTGGGACACGGAGGCACTTCTTCGTGTGAAACATGGAACACATTATGCACCCTCAAGTGCACTGGCAGCTCAATCTATATGCAATCGCTCCAACTCTCTCGACGATACGATAAGGCCCAACATATCGAGGAGCCAACTTGCCCTTGATGCCAAAACGCTGATGGCCCTTCAAGGGTGAGACTTTGAGATACACAAAGTCATTGGGCTCAAAGCTCAACTCACGGCGACGACGATCTGCATAGCTCTTTTGTCCGGGTCGGGCCGTGCGCAGATGCTCGCGAATCAACTGAACCTGACTTTCGGCCTCATTGATCGAATCTGGGCCGAAAAACTGCCGCTCACCAGTCTCTGACCAGTTCAACGGGGTTCTGCACTTTCTCCCATACAAAGCCTCAAATGGTGCCATGCCAAGACTGGCCTGAAAGCTGTTGTTGTAGGAGAACTCAGCAAATGGTAGACATTTCTCCCACTTTTTCCCATAGGAAAGAACACAAGCGCGAAGCATATCTTCCAACACTTGGTTGACTCGCTCGTCGCCATCGGTCCCGAGGATGAAAGGTCAGATCTTGAAGTGAAGGCGGGTCCCCATAGCCTCTTGCAGACTATGCCAAAACCGCGAGGTGAAAAGTGCACCACGATCAGAAATAATCGTCTTTGGCACACCGTGAAGACTCACAATCTCGAGACATAGAGTTCGCCAAAGGCCCCACACGGCCGAGTCTTAACGGGAAGGAAATGTGCCACTTTAGTCAACTTTGTCGATCACGACCCAAATAGCATCATTCCTTTGGACGAGCGGGCAATCCGTGATGAAGTCCATGCCAACGGAATCCCACTTCCATTCGCACCGCAAGGGTGAAGAAGACTCGCTGACGCCGATGCTCGGCCTTCACACGACAGCACACGTCGCACTCGGCAACGAACCTGGCAATCTCGCGCTTCATGCGAGTCCACCAGAACCTCTGACGAAGGTCCTGATACATCTTGGTAGCCCCGGGATGAATAGACAAGGGAGAATCATGGGCTTCGCGGAGAATCAAATTCCGCAATTCCATGACCTTAGGAACCACAAGACGCTGTCCGAACCACACAACGCCATGCTCGTCCTCCGAAAAGCACTTGGCTATCCCATCCTTGATGTTCTGCTTGATTTGGCGCACACCAACATCTGTCTGCTGTGCCGCCTTGATTTGGTCCACCAAGGTTGGTTGCACAACCAATGTAGCAAGAGAACCGTGCTCGGTCAAACCCAAATTAAGGTGCTGGAACTCAGAAATGAGGGTAGGCTGCTGCTCTTGGAGCATCAACATGTTGCAATACACCTTCCGACTGAGTGCATCCGCAACGACATTGGCCTTGCCCGGATGGTACTGAATGCCCATGTCATAGTCCTTGATCAATTCCAACCATCTTCTTTGCCTGAGGTTCAGATCTGGCTGGGTGAACAAGTACTTCAAGCTCTTGTGGTCGGAATACACCTCACAACGGTTACCAATCAGGTAATGCCGCCAAATCTTGAGTGCATGGACCACAGCAGCTAACTCCAAGTCATGAGTAGGATAGTTGAGTTCATGAGGCCTCAACTGCCGCGATGCATAGGCCACAACCTTGCCCTCCTGCATAAGAACACAACCAAGACCCTGACGAGAAGCATCACAAAAGATATCAAAACTCTTGTGAATATCAGGGAGAACAAGCACTGGGGCTGAGGTCAACCGCTTCTTGAGTTCCTGAAAACTCACATCACAAGCAGCGGACCACTCAAACTTCTTGTCTTTCTTGAGCAGTTCAGTCATAGGCTTTGCAATCTTGGAGAAATTCTCGATGAAGCGGCGATAGTAGCCAGCCAAACCAAGAAAACTCCGCACATCCGTGACTGACTTGGGCTGACCCCAAGATAGCACATCACTGACCTTACTAGGATCCACAGCCACACCTCCTGCTGAAAGAACATGGCCTAAGAATGCCACTTCCTTCAACCAGAACTCGCACTTGCTGAATTTGGCATACAACTGGTGCTCACGCAGCTTGCCCAACACAAGCTTAAGATGCTCAGCATGCTCTTCTTCACTCTTGGAGTAGATAAGGATGTCATCGATGAATACCACCACAAACCTATCCAAATACTCCATGAATACTGAGTTCATTAGGTTCATGAATAAAGCAGGAGCATTAGTCAAACCAAAAGACATGACGGTGTACTCGTAAAGGCCATAACGAGTAGCAAAAGCCGTCTTAGGAATATCCTCGTACCGATCCGACTTGATGATAGCCCAGTCTCAAGTCAATCTTGGAGAAGACTCGTGCTCCGGTCAATTGATCGAAAAGATCATCAATACGGGTCAAAGGATACTTGTTCCTTACCGTCACCTCATTAAGCGGACGGTAATCAACACACATGCGCAAGGTCTTGTCCTTTTTCTTCACAAAGATAACTGGACAACCCCAAGGAGATGAGCTAGGACGGATAAAACCCTTCTCTTGTAGCTCGCCTAGTTGCCTCTTTAGCTCCTCCAACTCATTAGGAGGCATGCGATACGGCCTCTTGGAAATAGGGGCGGTACCGGGCAGCAACTCTATCACAAACTCCAGATCTCGAACAGGAGGCATGCCAGGCAAGTCTTCAGGAAAGACATCCGCGAAGTCACACACCGTGGGGACGTCGTGAATCTCCAATGCTGGCTTCGCTTCAAGGACATAAAGATGGGGCTCTCGCAACTGCGGCGAAAACCCAACCTGTTCACCAAGGATCGGTGAGGTAGACAACCTTCCCGCACAATCGATTTTCCCAAGTGTTGGGACAACCAATCCATGCCAAGAATCACATCCAAGCGCCGAGTCGAGTAGGATAAGATTCGCCAAGAATCCCACGCCGATGTGGATAGGAACATCCCGGCATACCGTCGGCTCTCATTTCCAACCCGAGAGCGAATCAGCGATGGAATCCCCAAAGGAACACAAGAAGCCCACAATCAACGAGAAAAGACCTCGAAATAAAAGAATGCGAGGCCCCGAGTCAAATAAAATCAGTAGCAGCCGCAAATTAACAAGGAGCGTACCCAACACAACGTCGGCGCCTCTGTGCCTCCTCACCGAGATGTGGTTGACTCGGCCGCTCCCCAAGCCCGGTCTTCGGTCGTGGGTGACCACTCCCTTGCCCGCGTCCTCCATTAGGACGAGGGCCGCTCGATCTTCTTAGGACAACTACTCGCGTAGTGGCCCTTGTCGTGGCGATGGCGGTGGCGTCGGCCGCGGGTTACGGGAACACCTGCTGCTGGTCGCAGCGCCGCGATCGAGTCACGACTGCGGGGCGTGGGGCTGGTGCTGAAGGCCTCGGCGGTAGGGAAGCTCGAGGACGGGCCACCGTGCAGGTCCAACACGGGACGAACGAGGCCGCCTGCGGCACTGGGCCTCCCACTTGCGCTATGGACTCGCCAGCGCTCGCCTTGTGCTCGGCGATGATGGCCTTGTCCACCAAGGTGCGGAAGTCGGGAAGTCCACGATAGAAAGCTTGTCCGAAGCTCCTCGCACAAACCCTCCATGAACTTCTCTGCTTGGCCTCATCGGTGGCCACCTCGGCAGAGCGTACCTCGCCAAATGGTTGAACTCATGGAGGTACTCGATCACGATTTGCGCCTGTTTGAGCGCAAGGAACTCCTTCTTCTTCACTTCATCGGTAGGCGGGGACATGGGCCCGACGGAAAGCTGACCGGAACTCCTCCCACGAGACCACGTGTCCCGCAGGCTGCATGGCGAGGAAGTTCTCCCACCATGAGAGTGCCGCACCCTCCAACTGATGGGATGCGAAAAGTGCCCGCTCCTGCTCCTGGCACTGAGCAACGTTGAGCTTCCGCTCAATCAGACGCAGCCAGTCGTCTGCGTCCAAGGGATCCTCGGACCGGGAGAAGGTAGGAGGCTGCGTACGGAGGAACTCCGCAAGCCCCCCACGAGCCTGGTGTCCACCTCCGGACCCAGAGGCACCAGAGGAAGTGGAGGTGTTCCTTGCGATAACCTCCAACACCCTGCGGTCCTCCGAGCGATTGCGCTCGATTTGCATGAGGACTTCCGCCATGGTCGGAGGAGGGGGAAGCTCCTCATCGGGACTACCCGGCTGATTCCGGCCGCTACGTGTCCCACCAGCCATCCTGATTTACTAAGACAAGTTAGACACAGTTCAAGACCCAAGAGCACAGAAACCCAAACTTAGTTAAAATGACCAACGAACAGCCACAAAAGAACATGAGATCATAAGTCACCGAATCCACTTCCCGAAACGACTAACCCGTATGGAAGAACGAGTAATCGTTTGAGAAGACCCAAAATTTCAGAACTAAAATCTGGCTCAAAACAGCCCAAAAATCGGGGTATAACCACCTAATAGAGTATAGGCATTAGCTAGTTTCATATCACTTCTTACCCCTTTCATTCCCACAAGTTTGATTGTATTTACTTCTCATTTCCTACCTTATTTACTCACCACTAGCTAGCTGTCCAAATTCCTTTCTCCAAGCTCTCATGTTTCTCCCAAAACCAAGTTAATCGATAAAGGCTAATTTTTGAAAGGAGGAGAGGAACAACTTTTTCAAAACTTAAGTGAGAGTAAGGTGAGATGAGCAAGCTAAGATAGGTAAGGAGTAAATTCTGAGAACTTACTTAAGTTTTCGTAAACTATTTGAAAGTAAGTTTTCAAAGTATCCTAGAGGCGACCAAGCTAGGGGTTTCTACGGTCAGTATGGCTCTGATACCAACTTTGTGAGGACCCGGAATATTTAACTAGTAACACTTAACCTCCAAATGGTTCTAGCATTACTAATTAAACATTCTAAGCCTCGATGGACATATGTTTCCCAAATTGCAACATATGCGCATCATCACAAAATTACACATCATTTCCATACAACAATATCACTAAGTTCAATAACAACATAAAGTAAAGTTATTACAAAAGAGAGCCGACCGGCCAAATAGAATAATATACAAGAATGACAGCGGAAGCAAAATGTGCCATAAGATGGCTAGAACAAAAGTCGACCGGTTAGCCACACACCCACAAGGCAACCGACCGGGCCGCCAAGCTAGTCGCCCCGCAAACTACCACAACACAGCTCGCAAAAGTGAGGCCCCTCAGGCTCACCTCCTTCCTCTGCAACAAACAATTAAGCATAGCATCTGAGTACAAAGATTGTCTTTGTACCCGCAAGACTGACGTGTGGAATAGCAGACCTATTCATAAACTACATGCAAGCTTATTTAGGTGGAGGTTGTATGTCTCATTTTGCATGAAGCCAACTTTATTTGCAATAATGTAATATATTTCAAAAGCAAGTTTGCAAATCTGTTTTGCTATCAAAGTAACAGTAAGTAAAGATACATACAAGTAACCACCTGGAAGTGACTATCCCAATAGCCACCACAACATAGCACGAATCCCCGATTCGTACCACCCATCAAGTTTTAATTTAAAAGGTTGTAGTCTAACTCTTGAAAGACCTTGCCAAGCGTGTCCATAACCTAGGACGAGGCTATTCGAATAGTTTTAACCCTGCAGGGGTGTACCAATGTACCCACACTCCAGACCGCCTTTAAGCCAAAAGCACACTTCCGTAGGTATGCCGGCACGGCTAAGTCCTACGAGACGCTTTCCAATATTGTGTATTAACTACGAGCCGCTCGTATGGGTAGAAACACCATACGCTTACATTGCAAGCCGAAAGACAACAAATCCCATCCCGGGTGAAGTCTTTCGGACACTACAATGCTCCCAACACCATCCCTCCTGCGACCCCCTGCGACCTGGAGCCAATACACGCCAAAGTACTAAGTCAAGAGAGGTCCCATACCCTCTAGTGTGGTTAGCACGCTAAAATGCTTGGTTTAGTGTAACAAGATGTTCGGTCCTTGTTGACTCAGGCACCATTCCAGTCACACCCGAAAATCACACCAATCATACCATTGTGCCCAAGTCTAAATCATTTTGCTTTTAGTTTTAGTTTTCATAAGTAGACATGGCACAAGGTGGAAATCATAACTCATAATAAGTTTTGTGTGATCAAGGTTATCGACAAGTCGATAACCGCCCATTTCTACCGAAGCTAAGCATGGCTAAGCAATTAATTCGCAACTACTAAGTGACAAGAGCCCATCCACGAACTCTAAATCACAGCAAGTAACCTAGGCTCATGGTAGTAGAGGATAATCATTTGCTAAGGAATGCATCTACTAGGCCAACTATTAAAACAAAGTAGCAATGCATACATAGAATTTGTAATCAACATAAATACTTAAAATACTGGGATTAACATGATCAAACTGCTTGCCTTCTTGCTGCTGCTCAATTGGTTGCGGAGGATCGTTCTCGGGGTTACCGCAAATGTCGAACCCTAAGCGAGAGGCAAAAAGAACCAAGAACAACCAATAAGACTAGCAACACTTAAATCAAAGAGCAAGCAAAAATTATCCAAATGCGTGAAACTTATACACAAGGTGAAATACGAATATACCTAGACATAGAAACTGGAAAAACCTAATTTGGAATTGCGGTGCAAAAGATATTACCTAAAAACACATTTTCGGCCATAATTATCACTGTAGCAAAAATATTTTCTAGAAAGATTTTGAAGCTGAAATTTTATGGTAGCTACCTACTGGTATTGAAATAACCCATATAAAATTTCAGGTCATTTGGAGTTAAAGTGATTTAGTTATGATTTTCTAAGATGCAAAATTGGCATAATGCACTTTCCAGAGCATAAATATGTTCAAAGCTAATTTTACAGTGAAGTATCCCAACAGAGGGTTCTCTAGAATTTATCATATATATTTTGCATTTACAGAGAATTACTGGTGCATTTTATAAGTCTCCTGAATTTTCTAAATCTTTGAAAATAGGTACTAAATCATTAACCAAGGTTTTCTGCTACAATCTTGGACCTACCATCATTTTATAGTAACATTGGGTTAATAATAAATTTATCAAAGTTAGAATCATTCATTTTGGACATACATAGAGCAAGATACGCATTTTCTAAAGTTTTATTCATTTTGGAATATTCAAAATGACGTAAATCAAGTTATTCCTAATTATATAATTTCACCTCTTCGAACATGCTTAAATCCATTTTTATAATAAGCTAAAGTGATAACCTAATTTATTACAGTTGGAATTAACTAAAAGCGTTAAAATGAATTAGTTATGAGTTTCTAAAGTTTTTATATCATTTTCGTTGATAAACAATTGCTTACCAAATACGTAACAACCTCATAAAAGAAAATGACGTGGGCGCCGTGGGCCGTAGATTTAAAATCCAACGCCACGCGACGCTGGAAATAGCGCACGCGCGCCAAACCTAATCGGGTCCACCGTTGGATCAAGATCCAACGGCCCAACGAGTGCATGCAACCGGACGATGCGGTTGCCTCGGTGAACCACGCCATCGCAGATCTAAAGATGGGCGGCTCGAACCCATATCTAACCTAAGGTCCGATTGCACGGGATCTCGGCCGCAGATCGCGAGATGGACGGTCGGGATGATGAGGGGAACCGGATGGTCCGAACGCATACAAGATCTAGGCGCAGATCCCAAAATGGACGGCTATAGATCGAAGTTCAAAAAGAGGTACTGACGAGTGGGACCGCATGTCAGTGACTACGAGTCACGACCGCAACGATTTAACCCACGCGCACAGTGCACTGGGCCCACAAGTCAGCGACCCAGAGAAGGTTTCCGACAGGATTAAGTGCCGACATTTTTATTAATCAATGATTAAGCATTAATGATGTCGGAACAGTGCGGAGTGAAACAGATATTGATTTAAGGAGATTGGGCCCACTGGTCAGTGGCCCAATAATAATGATTAAGACATAATTAACAGCTAATGATTGGTAATTAATGTGTCCTAATGATCTGACGAAAACGGGAGCTTCTGTGCGGCAAAACCCGAGTGGCTTTGACGGCTTGTCGCCGGCGACTCCGGTCACGGCGGCGCCCACAAACTATCAAAATGGGTTCGCAATAGTGTTGCGGACCCAACGGTGGTGACCTCGCCGGCGGTGGAGGTCTGGAACGCCGGCGAGCCGGAAAACAAGGATGAAGGCCGACACGGCAAAACACGAAAATAGCAAAATGCTCTGCAGTCCAAGGAAGCGAGTGCCATGACTTCTAGGGACTACATAGGAGCTACCTTAACCGAGAGGAGCTCCAAAGATGGCGGGAAGACTTGAACACGATGAAGTCCACCGGGCCAAGAAGATGAAGTGGAAATGAGGTTCGAGCAAAATGAGTGGAACCACATCATTACCACAGCTTCATTATAGCTTAAAGAGGCTCCAAAAGCAAGTAATTGCAAAAGAATCACTTACTGAGCTGGAGAAGAAAGGGGTGAAACCAACTGAAAATCTCCAAACTTAAAATTGAGTGATTCCTGTGAATGCAACCCAAAGTCAAGTTAGGGAAATATAAAGGAGGTTGAGGGGTTCAAAGGGTGCAAGAAATATTGAGGATGAACCACTTTGGACACCAAGGTCGCCATTGGAGCTCTACGGCCAACAATGGTGTTTTGAGGGTGAGAGGTGTTCTTGAGCTCAAACACGAGAATAGCTAAGTGTGGTGCAAAAGAACACCGGGAGGACCTAGGGAGCCAATTTATAGGAAGGGGTTAGGGTTTTGAGCAAGAACATGAGCCCATGGTGAGCTCGGTTCATGCTCGGTTGTGGACCACGAAATGATGGGAGCAAGTGAGACTCGGGACAATGGAGGAGAAAGCTGAGCGCATTTAATGCTCCACAGAGACGTTGGCGAAAGCAACTTTGAGGTGACCCATCAAAGCCACTCACTCAACCCCTCTCTTTCTGCCATTGCCGCCCGTGCGCTCGAAGGAGCAGAGGAAGAAGAAGAACAGAGAAGACAAACCACGACCGTAGGATTAGAAATGGACGGTCACGATTAAACGAGTTCGCCGGACAGTCCGATTGCCCTCAAGAATCTGGATGGTTGGATCGAGATCCAACGGTCCCTATTGGCCAATGCAACCGGAGGGTCCGAATGCTTACACGAACATGGGCCGCGCGATTTGAATCCAACGGCTGATATCGCACGCGCGTTTTTAAAGAGTGGCTCGGTGCGTTTAGTTGACTGGACCGAATCAAATGGCTCGAGCCCGAGTCTGACTCGAACCCAAGCAACAGTAAAACCTAGTTTGACTTTGAAATAACAACAGAGACTTTGAAAGATTTATTTGAGGTAGCAAATTAACTCCAAAAATTATGAAATTTTTACAGGAGCTTGCTAACTCAGATATCAACCTTGTGTAAAATTTTCAGAGGTCTTCATATTGTGAATAAATCTCCAAAATTCCTGCAAGGCTCTATTTTAATGTTTGACTGAGAGTCAAACAGGTTTGACTGCCTCTAAAAATATTCAAACAATTTCTAAAAATTATGAAATTTTTCAGAGGGGTCACATACCATCACAGGGACTTAGGAAAAATATTTGCAGAGGATGATCATAAGATTTGACAAGATTGTTTTTGGAAGAACAAGACTTGGATCAAAAGACTTGTGACTTTGTACTTCCATAACCTTTTGTACAATACTTGTTCAGTACACAAGGGAAATACATGATGTAAGAAAAAGTTTTAATTTCTACTCATTTTCTTACATTTGAAACACAAGCCCGAAATTTGGGATGTTACAGATGTCTTCTGCTCTGCCATGCACCTGCCTTTTAGCCACGAAAAACGAAACGGTGCGAAGACAACATCAAATCCGAAGCAACACCCCTTAGACAAAGATAATACTCACCTCAAAACATGTGACAACAGTACAAAAGCATAAAATAGATTGGCATCGCTCCTACGCACAAACTCGACATAATTAACCCCACTTCACCGAACAACCCACTCGCTATCCCGGTGATCAAACAGCATAACTTCCAATTCTCTAAGTGAAACACAAAAAACCATGTGTTCTGGAATCTGCACAACACTTTCCACATTTTCCTAGTTATGGAAATTTCTTTATCAGTTCGTCTTTCTGTTGTGTTACTGGATAGCAGGATTAACAATTTCGTATCCATTTTTATACAACATAAAAAGTGGCAAACCATACTACTTCTGGAAACTTTGGAACATTTTACAACTTTTCCTAGATACGACCATAATTTAATTCAAGCATATATTAAGCTTAATTTGTCAATTAACACAGTCGCGATTACTGTGGGGACCCCGGATTATCTCCATAAGACCGAGACTAAGCAAGGTCTTAAGGATATAACTCTAGATCTCTAGTAAATGGATTCCAACTTAACTCCATCTAAGTGAGAGGCTTAACTGATCACTAGAGCCCCGACGATCATGAGCGCTGCTCCTCTGCGAGCACTACATGATTGTCGTTTCTCCAACAAGTGAAGCACTACACTTAGTGAGTTAAATGGGAAGCCATGAACAGCGAGCATGACTTATATTGGCTCCCAAGATCAGCGACCAATATATTCATGCTCTCATACAACGTTGATCACATCCATACAACATTCATACATAAATAGTACAAAAGTCATACATCAATTATCCAAGTTTACAACTAATACAAGTGGCCGACCGGCCAAATTAAATAAGTTCATAAAGTAGCAGCGGAAGCAAGTAAGTAAACCAAAAGGGCCAACAGTGGTATACCCCATAACCCATCGGCAACCGACTGGGACTTAAATGATAGCATTACTCATCAGTGTCGCCTAAACCGACACTAACAAGCTCGTCGGGCTCAATAACTTTCTCACCTGTAAGCCAGTAGACAAACTGGCTGAGTACAAAGAGTACTCGCAGGTCTTACATAAATAAAAATTAGTTATGCATAAGGTTGTTCCAAGGGATGACTCATATTGGCTTAGTTTTGCAAAAGAGATGCAACAATGTACAACCTACACATACTAGTTTTTCAAGTGCCATTTCAAAATCAGATTTGAAGTAGAAGTAAAGCATGTGAATAAGTATTGAATTGAATAACAAATAAATCATACAAATAGCAAAGTGGCTGTCCACTTTGATACAATAACAATCATGAACATCCCAATCATGACGAATACCGAGTTTACCCACAATTTTAATTCAAAGTCTAACAATAAGTAGCCACAATTTCAAGCGGTCGTCCATAACCATGGATACGGCTATTCGAATAGATTTATACCCTGCAGGGGTGTACTACTTTACCCACACGAATCGATTAGCCCGTAAGCCTCCGGATAATGACACACTTCCTTTGGTATGCCGACTGGGGAGAATCGAGATACGGTCATTTTGAGCAAGAAAACCCTATTGAGCTAAGTCCCCCATATGAGATGTTTTCGGTCTTAGTACAAGCAGCGTATAGCACTTGCTAAGGGGCTCACAAGTTATATTGGAAATACCGATGTAATGAAAAAGGTAAATGGTGCTCCCTTACACACTATAGAACATTGACATCGGTTCCTAAGAGCAATTGACAAAGACACAATTGTCCCTACACCATCGTGAGACTTAACACAATAGAACCTTCCCCTTACTTGACCATACAACACCCATGTACTGCGTATGGTAGCACGAGTTTTACTTGAATCGCAACAACCCAAAGTTCGGTCTTTAATTGTCTAGACAAGGCAAACCACATACCCAAATCTCATGCACGAAGGCACCATCACTAGCCAACACTTGTCCAGACCATAAACTTCTTTTAAAATGACAAAATTTAACTCATAAAACAGATACGAAGATCTAAAACAAAAGTCTATAATGAGAGCTGTGTTTATCCCGTAATTGTCGGGTTATTTCCGACAATCAAACTACCGTTTCTAGACTTGCATGGCTAAGCAAACCTGAACAATAAAAATTTCATAAATCCTATCTTAAGCATGTGGTGCTGGAATAATTCAAGGATAACCTCAATGAATTAGGGTATAACTAAACTACACATCACAAAAATAGCGACCTTATCAAAATAGCATGCAAGCAATTATCATTGCACTATCTTAACAAAACTGGGATCAAATATGATGCAAAAAGAAAGTTCAAAGGATGCTTACCTTGCTGGAAAAGTAGTTGCTCACTCTCTGTAGCGTAAGAGTCAATATTAATCGCTTCGGAATCTAAAGAAATAGAGACCAATATAAACAACCAGAAATACTCCAAAACTGAAGATGCTAAAAAATGCATGATTTTTCTACAGTAGCTAAGTCATGATTTTAGATGAATTTAGGTGGAAATATTATTCCATTTGGATTTAGTATGTGAAAGTTATGGCAGTTTGAATTTGAGTTTGCTGGAAATTCCAATTTAATTAGAATCTATCACTATTCACAGATTTTAATTATTTGGTGAAAATTTGCAAAGTAGTGGTGGTTATAATGATTACATAGTTAAATGGTGGATAACAAGATAAACTCAAAATGATTTGGTTCATCTCATTTGGAGTTTTTATGAATTAGTTATGTATTTTCAAAGTTATCAGCCTTTTCCTATTGTTAAAATAATGCAGTTAATAGAGGATTTTCCAAAAGTACCTTCTCTGTTACAAGGACCAGTTTAAAACCTATTTTAAAATAAAGTACATTGAAAATGAAAATTTCCAGAAGTGGTTCCTGTAACAACCCCAAACTATGGTTTGTATTTCAAATGTTTAAAAGTATTAAAGTTTAAAAACTTTTGCTGTATCTCTTAGTCATGCTCTTGGTTTTCTAAAAACTTGTGCACAATTTTTAAACTTTTGAAGTTTGTATTAAATTTTGTGTTGAAATTTCAAACTTTTAAACTTAAATTCAATTTCTATTTGAATTCCAGAAAAATGTATGAATAAAAGTTTCTGAAAATAATTTATTCAAATACTAGATTATTTATCTTGAATTGTAATTATTGTTACCAAATTTTTAGAAGTGATTTTGACTTCACCCAAAATTCAAATCTAATAACTAATGCAGATTTGAAAATAATTTAATTCTAACAAATTTTAGTATATAAAGTGTTTGAAACCATTTTTCCTAAGTACCTTGTGAACCTCAGAGTGCCCACAAAAATTTTCAGGATTTTTAGAATTTTATTAATATTTTAAAACGCCAGGTCAAACTTGTTTTGTTTTCGGTCAAAACTAAACCCAAACCCTAACCCGACCGAGCCAACTGTAACTGTTCCGTCTTGGCTGGACTCAACCGCACCCTAAACCGAGTCCGACTCCGGCTCGAGCCGCCCCACCACCCCACTCACCTCTCTCACCTCACTCTCACTTACCTGAGGGGCCTGCTGGCCAGGGCTCTTCTTCCACGCGGCTTGGCGTCCAACGCAAGCTCGCCCGCGCTCAGAGCGTCGTGACAGCTCCGCCGAGCTCCGCTCGCCAACGCCACCAAACCGCCCCCGGTTTTGCTCGCCATCGTGCGCATCGGCCACGCACCTTAACTCCCCGGTCAACGCCACCAAACCGCCCCCGGGTTAGCTCGCCTATGCCCTAGCACCGCTCAGCTCTTGTGCTCCTGTGCATCACGCACCGAGTGCCACGCCGCCGGGAATTGCCACGGTTCCTCCTTGCGATCTCCGCCTCCCATCACCTTTATAAGGGTCGCCAGTGGCCTCTCCATCCCGCCCTTTACTTGACCAAATCTCTTTTCTCCTCCCAGCTTTTCTCTCCTACAAAAACCACAGAGGTGCCCGAGTCCCAACTCCGGCCGCGACGCCATCCTCACCATTTCCGACAACTAGTGAAGCTCATCCCTTCCTTTGTGCATCATTTTACGTTCTAGCTCACCACCTTATTTTCCCCTAAGCTCATTTGGTTTATTCTCCGCAGGAGTCGTCGAATTTTGGTGTTCCTCAATCCTGGCCGTGAGCAGTCTCTTCTTCCTTATCACGAGTGAGATGATTCCTTTTCCAATTCCTTGCTCATGCACGGTCTCCTAACCCTACATGACTTTCCCCTACCTTTATTTTCCTCTATTTTTTACTCAGGATGTTCTCTCCTCGGTGACACCTTTGGCGCCGCCGCAGTCCACCGCCGCTGGCCCATCTCCGGCAACCACCTTAGCTCCGCGTCGTCCCGGTGAGTTCCTAGGTCCTTAAGGTCACTCATGCGCGCACTAGATCGTTAGTGTGTTGTCGGTTTTGTGTGTTCCATTTTTGGCTGAGCGCCACCGCTGCCAAACACGGCCGCACCGCCGCTCCGGTCAACCTCCGACGAAGTCCCAGCTACCAATGGGTGCACAAGTCCTAGGAGAACCCATTTTGATCTTGAGCCCGCGCCGCCGGCGGCACGCCCAGCAAGATCTCGGCCCCGAGCACCTCTGTTGTCGGAAGCTCGGACAACTACTGTAGCGAGTGATTAAAATCGAATCACGGTCGTTAGGGCTAATTAATGACTCTTTTGTTCCACCGACACGCGGGCCCCGTGAACCGAAAACTAGAGCTTTCATTAACCTGTTTTCTTTTAGGGTCGTTGACGTGTGGGCCCTCTTGACCGGTTTAGTATTGATGTAAGTTGTAAATACGTCTTCACCAAAGAAACACGTAGTTTCTATATGCTTAGCTTAAGTGTACGTTTTAGTAAACAGAAGACGTCTTCTTAAAATACACCTTCAAAGCTAGCTTTGGCCGAAGCCAGTCAATATTGACCAGGTCAACATTTTGATCTCGGGCCCACCTGTCATGCGCTATGGCTAGCTGACTGCGTGTATAAAAAGGAATTAATGCTTTTAGAAATTTCCAAATTAGATTACTTTTGCACTCTTAATTCTTTTAACTTAGAAAATCCATAACTAATTCAATTTTGCTCCAAATAGAATGAAACCAATTTTGTTAATTCTTATTTTTAATGTACTTTTTACCAGAATAAGTTTAAGTATGTATCTGTTCATAAAATTTTGATAATTAATTTAATGGTGTTTTTATATATTTCTAACTTGGAAAATTCTTAGAAAATTCTTCTTAACTCCAAATAAAATGATTTCAGTTTCTAAATTTTTCTAAAATCATTCTCTAGCTACTGTATGAATTTTTTTGCATATTAGATGAGATTGAAATTTTGGTTATTGTCTGTGTTATTCGTTCTTATTTGTTCTTTTTCCTCGATCGATAGATTACGACGATTCAGGTATTTGCGAGATTGATCCTCAACAGCAAGAAGACTATGTCCAACAAGGCAAGCAGATGTAGCATCATTTGATCATATTGCTCCTATTATTTTCAAAATCTAATATTGTAACACCCTGGCTATCCGGAAGCCAAGATGTCACCTAAAACATCTAACATACATCCATAATGCGGAAGAACTTGAAACAAGTATATCAACTAAAGACAGCATTAAGATAAACAGGACATGGTGAAGGTATCCTTCCTTCACCTTCTAAGTTATTTAATACTGAACATCAATAAAGAAGGTTCACACGCAGTAATAAATCAACATCCAGGTGGAGAAGGTATCCTTCCTTCTCCAATTATAATTTAATTATTACTGATTCATCGTTAACGAATGAAATATGGAACTAAAATTTAGACTTGAACATGAATTTGATGTTGTGAACAAGTAGTGTGTGTCTACTCCTCCCAAGAGCCAACATCGGGGTTACCTAAAATAAACAAACAACGCAAGAGTGAGTCCATGACTCAGCAAATCGATTATCAATAAGATAATCATTCAATATGAATAAGACAAACTCATCATCGAGTTCGATCACATCACAACCGATTACAAATGAAAACATGATATGAATGCTCAAAATCAAAGGAATGGACTGCACACATGCATATACTGGTATAGCGGTGAAACACCCGTCGGTGTTCACTCAAGCCCGCATCTTAACAAAAATGCGGGATCCACTTCCCGTATGAAGAACGTTTCATACGGTGTCCAACATTGCCCATCTTGGAGTTAATGGGTCTTACATGCCCATTCGGAATTAATGGGTCTTTCAAATCCACTCCGTGGGCGGGACATGACAATGTCCAACACCGCCCACATTGGAATGGTGGGACTTGCAATCCACTTTAGTGGATGAAACATGCATAATGAATGCATAGAATGAAATACGAATATTGAAAGACATGATAACAAAACATGGATTCAACACATATGAAAGAACATAGACAATCCATCTTCTCTCGTATCATACCAAATCACAGCATGACCATATAAACATTCATCAATCACAATCATTAAGGGTGGCAATGTACTTGCCTTCCACGATGCGACGCGTTAGTCGGCAAAGGTGATACTCTAAACCCGAGGCTTCACCTCCTAAACAAGTAAAATAATTTCAATAAGGACATAATATACCCAACACTACTAATCGATGCTAAACATCGCTTCACGATGACTCTAGTCATTAATACAAAACTTAAAATGAAATCAACAATTTCTGACATAACTTAATTCTGGACAGCAGCACGGTAATTGACATATCTATTGGTCTGGAACTCGGAATGAGGTGAGACCAATTTCCATGGATTCTTAACTGACATATCTACAATACTCTGGTTGGGCAAAAGTTCAGATTTTGCCTCTAATAAAATTTGGCCCACGGCTCAAATCTGTTGACTGAATTAATAGACAGAAATATCGGCTAAATTAAAATATCCATAACTTTTGTTGTACAACTCCAAATTGGACGTTCTTTAACAATCTGAAAAGGTTAAGAAATTATCTACAATAACCTAGTTGGCACAACATTCATATATTGTCTTTAACAAAAAGTGGCACACGGGTCAAAATTAAAGATAGAAACGACATACAAACTGGACAGACTGACATACAATCTGGACAGTCACAAAGAAAAGTGCATAACTTTTGATCTATAACTCCAAATGAAGTGTTCTTTATCAATCCTGAAAGCTAGTGATATCACCTTCAAAATTTGTTATGGGCAAGACCTCTGAATCACCCTCTAACTGGGCCATAAATCAACCTATACAGAGACTGCTAATTCTCGTCAGGATTCTGGACAACAGATAGTAAATCTATCATAACTTTTGACTCGAAAGTCAGAATTCAGTGTTCTTGGCGGCCACCGAAAGCTAAGATCAATATCTACAAAACTCTAGGAGATGGACAACCCAAATTCGGCCTCTAAGATCACGAAACAGGCCACGCAACATTCAGGACAGAACTGAAATTCTAACGGCAGCAATTCAATCCAATCAAACTAATCGAATTCGCATCTGAAACAACCTAAACAGCGAGGGAAATCGATCATTACCCTTGTAGAACCATCGGAGATCGCTGATCAAATCCCACGAAGAAATTCTCCTTCAATCCTCTCTTCCTTCCTCTTCTTCTTCTTCCCACGGTCGGCCACAAGCAGCAGGAAAGATGGCGCCGGGGAGAGGAGGAGCAGCAAGCGGCGAGGCAGCCGTAGCACGCCGCTCTCAGAGCACGGGCTACTGTAGCACGGCGGCTACTGTAGCAAATGGGGCTAGGGTTTGGTCCCCTCCTCCTTGCCTTCTAATGGGCTGCGGCCCACTCATGGGCCTTGTGCCACTATGGTGGCTCCTCTTCTCGAATATGGGTTGGCGGCCCATACTTCTCCTAAAATTCTGAATTTTAACTTATTTCCTCTCTAATCTTACAGCATTCGATATCGAATAATCGGGTATTACATTCTACCCCCCTTAAATAGGATTCGACCCGAATCCTCACACCGACTCCACGTGAAAGGTCGGTTGCAACTAAAAATTAATAACGAGTAACATGTACTCGATATGAACAAATCTGAATAATGCTCTTGCATGCGAGCCTCCGGCTCCTAAGTGGCCTCTTTCTGGTGAGGACACCACAACATCTTGACGCAAATCGGCGTCTGTCTTAACACTCGTCCCGACACTTCGGCTATACTCATCGGACGAGACTCGAAGGTAAGATCCTACTCGATGGTCAACGTTGTTAACGAATAACAAACTCGGATCTCGGTACTCACTCCACACCAAATGAAACCAAAAGTGAGTACAACGTGTAGGAATCCGAGACGGTCTTAGCGAACGACACTATCGAAAACAACCCAATGAACTCAGGGTTAACCTTCTCCTTGAAGTCGAACCACACAACAAGCACATAGAGCACGGAAATCTTGTTCCACCTCTCCATTGAACTCTTCACCGAACAAGGATCACCCTCTTTTAACCGGAAACATACAATCGAATTCTTTTTAAGCAAACTCTTTTACCGGCAAAACACATCTGAATAAGAAAAATTCACATCACAACTATACGTTACCAACTGAGTACTGAAGAGTAAAATCCAGAAATCAGAATTTCAGTACACCCGCTCATGAACTACAACAAAAGGGTTCTATCGACAATCATTCCACTACTCAGAGTACTCCAGTTTTCTATCTCCTCTACACACCAATCTTTGGGTGACAAAAGTTTAGTATGAAAACGGAAAGCCCAAATTTAACCTCCGAGACCTCTACAATGAATTCCTCTTATAACAAATAGTGAAATCATCGGATTAAATCTCTATGATCCCCACAATTCCGATATACTCACTCATTGACATCATCAGGAATCACTCATACCACATCGCGATACTTTCAATAGTGTTAATGTATAAAATTGATTACGATTTCCATACATTTGATAATCCCCAACATTTCAACATGAACCAAGGTTCTGGAACTACACTATACCATAGGTCCTACTTAGTCGAACAATATACGATTTTACCTCGAAACCAAACATTCCATCCGAATCAACTTCCTCCAAGAGATTCGGTCAAAACCAACTCATCTTCTATTACTACTCCAATAGCTGGGTAGCAAAAACTCACCCCTACAATCACTTAACCACCACCAAACAAACAACAACTTACGAGTTGTAAAACTTTACAGCACAAAACGGTTGATCCTTTCTCAAAAGAAAGAGGCGAACAAGAACAAATTTCACAACACAGGAAAATGTTACTGTTCACAGTGAGCACGAGACCAAAAGAAATAATCTGGTAACGAAGATCTGGGAAAACGAAAATTGAGTTCACCGTGGAGTGCACGCATCCTCGAAAAGGAATAGCAAATAACCACCAACAAGAAGAATGACATTGCGATTGAAACTCGACAACTCTTGAGTGAAAAGAGAAAAAAGTTTATGAACAATTCAAATAACCACAAGTTACAAAACTTGACTAAATTCTCAAATATTCATAATGCACTCTCTCCTTTAACACTGTAATTAATTCTTTGACTAACATCACTTTGCCACAAAGTACAAGATAAGGTCTTTAGTCCAAACCACAAGGACTAATTAAGAACCAATAAAAATTCTTCCATACGTTATATTTATTCGAGCAGTTCAACTACACAAGAAACATGAGATCCAAATAATCTCACCACCAAACTCAAACATTTCCAATTACAGATTTCATGAAAAGCAAGTAGATTATTCTCCTCTTAAAGGAACCAACATAACTTCTTTGGTTGCAACCTCGCGTTGCCAACTCAAACCAAAGAGCCTTTAGAGTTAAACCACACAAATCTCTTAAGAAGCAGCAGGACAATCCAATACCTTAATTTATTTAAAATAATTTCGATTTACGGATGATTTAAGAGCTCAAAGAAAATATCACGAAAGCTAAACTTGAAATATTCACATCGAACGATATCACTAAGGGCGATCAAATTACTATGGGTATTAACATCAATTTCACAACAACAATTAGAAAACACTTCAAAAGACCCACGTGAAAAGAATGAGTTGATTCTTTCTCGAAAGAAGAGACAAATGAAAGCGATTTTCACCAACTAGAAAACTCATCCACCACTCAGACCAACATGGGACCAAGAGAAGAAACCAATTAAGCAATGAACTCACGAACATAAGTGGAGTCCACAGTTGAACGCATAAGCCTCACAAGAAGAGAATATCGAACCTTAACAGATAAGAACAAATAAGTATTCAAAATCAAACACTTGCATCATCAAGAACCATTGCAACATTGTAACATATCGTTACTCGATAAACTTCATTTACCACATAAAGCTGAACCCCAAAAGATCATGAATACAAATTACGAAATTTGATCATTTAGGAAATATCACCATGGGTGATCAAATTACTACGAATTAACCTCATTATCACATTTTTGACTATTTAATAACATCGACAACATACATAGTACCAAGAATCATCAAACTTTATTACTCCATCCTAAAACTTCCCAAAGGGAACACAAACCACAAGGTTGAAACAAATTTATCATAACAAGTTTATGCTAAGCAATAACAATATCACAAGGCACGCTAACAAAGACTACTTACGAAATTCATCTACTCAATTGTTGGTGTTGCTCAACACTTTCTTCAATACTCATTAACAAATGATGATTGTACTAACCACGCGTATACATACGGTACTAATTCTATTTGCAATCACATAACCATTTATAAACATAGATTCACATTTCACCTTTGTTGAAATCATTTCAAAACATGATTAAAGATTCACTAACATAATTTCCTATAAACAAGGTTTCATGAGTCGATACACCAAAGACCCATCCGGTACTTTATACAAGTTTCAACAATTTTAGCATACTAGGAAATAGATAAATCTAGCTCTTATGTAAGATCTATAGGTTACGAATAGATATTGTGATCTTTATTTAACATACACCATGAATCAAATACAAGGACATATCAAATTAATCAGTTTCACTTCCATGGATGGTAGTTAAGAGTAATTGATTTGCACTATACTAATAACCCAACTTGGTAACTCATATCATAACAATTTATTCGCTTAATCATAAATTCTCAATTTAAGCATGGCAAGACATCACAAAAGGATTCTAACACCTTACTACAACAAAAAGAGAGACTTCAAACCTCAACGCTCAAGTAATCCAAAGAAACACATAAAGCCAAAGCTTTCCCAAGCAACCGAACTTACAGTGGAAAACTCTTCACTAATCAAGTTATCAAATGAGTAAATGAGTCATTCTTTTCAATGAGAAAGAAGGAGCAACCAATAAAACATCAATCTTGCCAATTGACAACGATCATAAGTAGTAAAAGCAACTCAACGAATAAAAGCAATAATTGTTTCAGAGAACCAAGAGGGATCTATGGAAAACCATAACTATCATGGACCACAAACCGGAGAAATTCATCAACCACCACAGACAAGAATTGCCAAATTCGAAATGAAAGAAGAGAACAACTTTCTAAAGTAACTCATACTTAGTACCAAACGATGATACTCGGGTAACTACTCCTCTAACCACGTCATCGCGAACGGTGGTGTAACACAGTGAATCCCGAGTAACAACCACGACCTCCACTTCTTATCATCCGTTAACAACACGCTTCACCAAAATACTCAATTATGAATATGCGGGATCATCTCACGACAATCAAAGTATTAGTTCATAGATAATGAATATCATAGTAGATCATAGATTAACAATAAGAAAGATAATACAAAAGCAACTCAACAATTGCTCAACGAATGAAACATAACAATAGAAATGCGGAAGCAATAGATTCCCAACCCCACCTCATCGTACACAGGTGTGTCATTTTAATGTTCTTCTATTAACCACGGACCTAAAGCCCGCTCGATACCAATGTAACACCACGGCTATCCGGAAGCCAAGATGTCACCTAAAACATCTAACATACATCCATAATGCGGAAGAACTTGAAACAAGTATATCAACTAAAGACAACATTAAGATAAACAGGACATGGTGAAGGTATCCTTCCTTCACCTTCTAAGTTATTTAATCTGAACATCAATAAAGAAGGTTCACACGCAGTAATAAATCAACATCCGTGGAGAAGGTATCCTTCCTTCTCCAATTATAATTTAATTATTACAGTTCATCGTTAACGAATGAAATATGGAACTAAAATTTAGACTTGAACATGAATTTGATGTTGTGAACAAGTAGTGTGTGTCTACTCCTCCCAAGAGCCAACATCGGGGTTACCTAAAATAAACAAACAACGCAAGAGTGAGTCCATGACTCGGCAAGTCGATTATCAATAAGATAATCATTCAATATGAATAAGACAAACTCATCATCGAGTTCGATCACATCACAACCGATTACAAATGAAAACATGATATGAATGCTCAAAATCAAAGGAATGGACTGCACACATGCATATACAGTATAGCCGATGAAACACCCGTCGGTGTTCACTCAAGCCCGCATCTTAACAAAAATGCGGGATCCACTTCCGTATGAAGAACGTTTCATACGGGTGTCCAACATTGCCCATCTTGGAGTTAATGGGTCTTACATGCCCATTCGGAATTAATGGGTCTTTCAAATCCACTCCGTGGGCGGGACATGACAATGTCAACACGCCCACATTGGAATGGTGGGACTTGCAATCCACTTTCGTGGATGAAACATGCATAATGAATGCATAGAATGAAATACGAATATTGAAAGACATGATAACAAAACATGGATTCAACACATATGAAAGAACATAGACAATCCATCTTCTCTCGTATCATACCAAATCACAAAGATGACCATATAAACATTCATCAATCACAATCATTAAGGGTGGCAATGTACTTGCCTTCCACGATGCGACGCGTTAGTCGGCAAAGGTGATACTCCTAAACCCGAGGCTTCACCTCCTAAACAAGTAAAATAATTTCAATAAGGACATAATATACCCAACACTACTAATCGATGCTAAACACTGCTTCACGATGACTCTAGTCATTAATACAAAACTTAAAATGAAATCAACAATTTCTGACATAACTTAATTCTGGACAGCAGCACGGTAATTGACATATCTATTGGTCTGGAACTCGGAATGAGGTGAGACCAATTTCCATGGATTCTTAACTGACATATCTACAATACTCTGGTTGGGCAAAAGTTCAGATTTTGCCTCTAATAAAATTTGGCCCACGGCTCAAATCTGTTGACTGAATTAATAGACAGAAATATCGGCTAAATTAAAATATCCATAACTTTTGTTGTACAACTCCAAATTGGACGTTCTTTAACAATCTGAAAAGGTTAAGAAATTATCTACAATAACCTAGTTGGCACAACATTCATATATTGTCTTTAACAAAAAGTGGCACACGGGTCAAAATTAAAGATAGAAACTGACATACAAACTGGACAGACTGACATACAATCTGGACAGTCACAAAGAAAAGTGCATAACTTTTGATCTATAACTCCAAATGAAGTGTTCTTTATCAATCCTGAAAGCTAGTGATATCACCTTCAAAATTTGTTATGGGCAAGACCTCTGAATCACCCTCTAACTGGGCCATAAATCAACCTATACAGAGACTGCTAATTCTCGTCAGGATTCTGGACAACAGATAGTAAATCTATCATAACTTTTGACTCGAAAGTCAGAATTCAGTGTTCTTGGCGGCCACCGAAAGCTAAGATCAATATCTACAAAACTCTAGGAGATGGACAACCCAAATTCGGCCTCTAAGATCACGAAACAGGCCACGCAACATTCAGGACAGAACTGAAATTCTAACGGCAGCAATTCAATCCAATCAAACTAATCGAATTCGCATCGAAACAACCTAAACAGCGAGGAAATCGATCATTACCCTTGTAGAACCATCGGAGATCGCTGATCAAATCCCACGAAGAAATTCTCCTTCAATCCTCTCTTCCTTCCTCTTCTTCTTCTTCCCACGGTCGGCCACAAGCAGCAGGAAAGATGGCGCCGGGGAGAGGAGGAGCAGCAAGCGGCGAGGCACTGTAGCACGCCGCTACTGTAGCACGGGGCTACTGTAGCACGGCGGCTACTGTAGCAAATGGGGCTAGGTTTGGTCCCCTCCTCCCTTGCCTTCTAATGGGCTGCGGCCCACTCATGGGCCTTGTGCCACTATGGCTGGCTCCCCTCTTCTCGAATATGGGTTGGCGGCCCATACTTCTCCTAAAATTCTGAATTTTAACTTATTTCCTCTCTAATCTTACAGCATTCGATATCGAATAATCGGGTATTACAAATATATTGTTTGCAAATTCTACGTATGCATCGCTATCTAGTTTCAAACTATTGTCGATTAGTTGGCCTATTAGATGCATTATCTGTAGGCAAATGTTTCAGTCTCTACTACTGAGCCTAGGGTTGTCTTGCTGTGATTTAGAGTTCGTTGGATGAGCTCTTGTCGCTTAGTAGTTTATGAGTTAAATTGCTTAGTCATGCTTAGCTACCGGTAGAAATAGACGGTTGTCGACTTAGTCGATAACCTTGATCACACAAATTTATTACAACTTTATGATTCAGCATTTTGCTACGTTTAATTTTAAAAACTAAAAATGAAAACAAAATGATTTGGACTTGGGCACATTGGTATGTTGGTGTGATTTTGGGTGTGACTGGAATGGTGCCCGAGTCAACAAGGACCGAACATCTTGTTACACTAAACCAAGCATTCTTGCGTGCTAAGTATACTAGAGGGTATGGGACCTCTCTTGACTTAGTACTTTGGCATGTATTGGCTCCGAGTCGCAAGAGGTTGTAGGAGGGATGGTGTTGGGAGCATTGTAGTTGTCCGAAAAGCTTTACCCTAAGTGGGTAGTTGTCTTTTCGGCTTTACAATGTAAGCGCATGGTTTTCTGGCCATACGAGCGGCTCGTAGTTCATACACAATGTTAGAAATGTCTCGTAGGACTTAGCTGTGCCGGCATACCTTCAAAAGTGTGCTTATTGTGGCTTAAAGGCGGTCTGAAGTGTGGGTACATTGGGACACCCCTGCAGGCTTTTGATCTATTCGAATAGCCTCGTCCGAGGTTATGGACACGCTTCGGGAGGTCTTTCGAGAGTTAGACTGCAACCTTTTAATTAAAACTTGATAGGTGGTACGAATCAGGGATTTGTGCTATGTTGTGGTGGCTATTGGGTTAGTCACCTCTAGGCGGTTACTTTTGTTACTTACTGTATCTCGTTGTTATTTCAACACTTAAAAACAAATTTAACAAATTGCCTTCAATCTATTACATTATTGCACATAAATCTTGCTTTACGAGTCCAATAAACCATATAACCATCTCCTTTGTTACAACTTTCATGTAGCTATGTATAGGCTTGTTACTCGTAAGTCTTGCGAGTACATTATTGTACTCACCTGCATTGCTTTTGTTGCAGAGGAAGAAGTGGATCCCCAAGGGATCGACTTCAGTGAGTTCTTCTACGGGGGAGGCGACTAGCTGGCGGCCCGGTCGGTTGCCTTGTGGGTTGTGTGGGCAAACCGGTTGGTTTTGTTTATAGCCATCTTATGGCACTTTTGCTTCCACTGTCACTGTTACTTTAATGTCACTTGGTCAGTCGGCGCTGTTGTAATAACTCTATATTATGTATGTCTTTTGTTAGACTTGTTATTATGTGATGTATGGAATTGATGCACGATTTTATAACGGGATGTGTATACTGCAGTTCTAGGAAGTATACATATCTCGAGGGTTGGTTTATTTGATTTGTGATGCTAGAGTTAATGGAAGGCTAAGCATTACAAGACAGATAAATCGGGGTCCTCACAAAGTTGGTATCAGAGCCATACTGACCGTAGAAACACCTAGCTTGGTCGCCTTTAGGATATTTTGAAAACTTAGTTTCTAAATATCAAATTATTTATGAAAGTCTTAAGTAAGCTCTCAGATTTTATTTCTTACCTATCTTAGCTTGCTCACCTTACCCTGTCTTGTTATGTTTTGAAATACTGATTTTCCTCTCATCTTCTTTTAAAAGGTAGTTGTTTAACAGTTAATTTGGTTTTGGGAGAACCATGGGAGTTAAATGGAAGTGTTGGCTGTCTTTTGGTGAAGGTTAGAAGCTGTTGAAGTTGAAGATTTCGGTCAGGGACTTGGAGGAAAAATCTGGACCGCAAGCTTCAGATTTTGGACAGCTAGCTAGTAGTTAGTGTATAGAATTGAAAATGAGAGGATAATTCAACTAAAAAGTGTGGAAATAAAAAGGGTAAGATGTGATAGGAGTTAGCTAAGTGCTTAACCTTTCTTTAGGTGGTTTTACCTTACTTTTAGCTGTGATAAACCAGTGGGTTATGTTCTGAAATTGCCTTCCTAAAATTGATTGCTCGTTCTTCCATACGAGTTAGTCATACCAGGGAGTTGATTCTGTAAATTGAGGTCTTGCATTGATGTTATGCTAGCTTTTAAGCCTTTGGAGTTCATTTGGTAAAGGTGTTAATTGTTTTTCCATGCCTTCAGTCCCGGAGTTGTTACTGACTTATCTTAGTGGTACAGGATGGCTGGAAGGACTCGTGGCAGTTAGCCGACTGGTCCAGGTGAGGAGCTTCCCCCTCCTCCGACCATGGCTGAGGTTCTTGGTCAGATCGAGCGGAACCGTCTGTACGAGTACACCGTCATGTATTTTGGCTTAACCAATGCTCCTGCTCTGTTCATGAATCTTATGAACTCGGTGTTCATGGAATATCTGCATAAGTTTGTTGTGGTATTCATTGATGATATTCTTATCTACTCCAAGAGCGAAGAAGAGCATGCTGAGTATCTGCAGCTTGTTTTGGGAAAGCTGCGTGAGCACCAGCTATATGCGAAGTTCAGCAAGTGCGAGTTATGGCTGAAGGAAATGGCATTCTTGGGCCATGTTCTTTCAGCAGGTGGCGTAGCTGTGGATCCTAGCAAGGTCAACGATGTACTATCTTGGGGTCAGCCCAAGTCAGTCACCGATGTGCGGAGTTTTCTTGGTTTAGCAGGTTACTACCGTCGCTTTATCGAGAACTTCTCCAAGATCGCGAAGCCGATGACTGAGTTGCTCAAGAAGGACAAGAAGTTTGTGTGGTCCTCTGCTTGTGATGATAGTTTTCAGGAACTCAAGAAGCGGTTGACTTCAGCCCCAGTTCTTGTTCTTCCCGATGTTCACAAGAGCTTCGATATCTTTTGCAATGCCTCTCGTTAGGGACTCGGCTGTGTTGTTATGCAAGAAGGCAAAGCAGTGGCCTATGCATCAAGGTAGTTGAGGCCTCATGAACTCAACTATCCTACCCATGACTTGGAGCTAGCTGTTGTGGTTCATGCACTCAAGATTTGGCGGCATTACCTTATCAGTAACCGTTGTGAAGTGTATTCGGATCACAAGAGCTTGAAATATTTGTTCACCCAACCAGATCTGAACCTCAGACAACGAAGGTGGTTGGAATTGATCAAGGATTATGATATGGGTATTCAGTACCATCCGGGCAAGGCCAATCTTGTTGCCGATGCACTAAGTCGAAAGGTGTATTGCAATACTTTGATGCTCCAAGAGCAGCGGCCTACCCTTCTTGAAGAATTTCAGTGGCTCAATTTGGGTTTGGTTGAGCACGGTTCTCTTGCTACCTTGGTTGTGCAACCAACCTTGGTGGACCAAATCAAAGCTGCGCAGCAGTCAGATGATGGTGTGAGTCAAATCAAGCAGAACATCAAGAATGGGATAGCCAAGTGCTTCTCAAAAGATGAGCATGGTGTTGTGTGGTTTGGACAATGCCTTGTGGTCCCAAAAGTCATGGAATTGCGGGATTTGATTCTCCACGAAGCCCATGATTCCCCTTTGCCCATTCATCCCGGGGCCACCAAAATGTACCGAGATCTTCGTCAGAGATTCTGGTGGACCCGAATGAAGCGCCAGATTGCCAAGTTCATTGCCGAGTGTGATGTGTGCTGTCGTGTTAAGGCTGAGCATCGGCGTCCAGCAGACCTTCTTCAGCCTTTGCCAGTGCCTGAGTGGAAGTGGGATTCTGTGGGCATGGATTTCATCACCGGCCTGCCTCGCTCGTCCAAAGGGAACGATGCCATTTGGGTCGTGGTTGATAGGCTGACTAAAGTGGCACATTTCCTTCCTGTAAAGACTCAGCTTCGTGTGGGACCCTTGGCCGAGCTCTATGTTTCGATGATCGTGAGCCTCCATGGTGTGCCAAAGACGATTGTTTCTGATCGTGGTGCGCACTTTACCTCCCAGTTTTGGCATAGTCTGCAGGAGGCTATGGGGACTCGTCTTACTTTCAGCACCGCCTTCCATCCTCAAACTGATGGTCAGACGGAGCGAGTCAACCAAGTCTTGGAAGATATGCTCCGTGCTTATGTTTTTTCCTATGGGAAGAAGTGGGAGAAATGCCTGCCGTATGCCGAATTCTCCTACAACAACAGTTTTCAGGCTAGTCTCGGCATGGCACCTTTTGAGGCCTTGTATCGGAGAAGTTGCAGAACCCCATTGAACTGGTCGAAAACAGTTGAGAGGCAGTTTTTCGGCCCAGATTCGATCAATGAGGCCGAGAGCTAGGTTCAGCTGATTCGCGAGCATTTGCGCACGGCCCAGTCTAGGCAGAAGAGCTATGCGGACCGTCGTCGCTGTGAGTTGAGTTTTGAGCCCAATGACTTTGTTTATCTCAAAGTCTCACCTTTGAAGGGCCATCAGCGTTTTGGCATCAAGGGCAAGTTGGCTCCTCGATATGTTGGGCCTTATCGCATCATCAAGAAGGTAGGAGCTGTTGCATATAAGTTGGAGTTGCCAGCTACACTTGAGGGGGTGCATGATGTATTCCGTGTGTCCCATTTGAAAAAGTGCCTTCGTGTTCCGACCGAGGAAACTCCGTTGGAAAATCTCGACGTGCAAGTAGATTTGACCTACCGCGAGCATCCTGTTCGTATTCTTGAAGAATCTGAACGAAGAACAAGGAACCGTGTCACCAAGTTCCTTAAGGTTTAGTGGTCGAATCATTCCGAAGATGAGGCAACTTGGGAGCGGGAAGATCGTCTTCGTGCCGACTACCCGTCTTTCTTTTCCGAGTAACGGAATCTCGGGGCAAGATTCTTGTAAGGGGGGAGATTTGTAACAACCCCAAACTAGGGTTTGTACTTCAAATGTATAAAAGTATTAAAGTTTAAAAACTTTTGCTGTATCTGTTGGTCATGCTCTTGGTTTTCTAAAAACTTGTGCATAATTTTTAAACTTTTGAAGTTTGTATTAAAGTTTGTGTTGAAATTTCAAACTTTTAAACTTAAATTCAATTTCTATTTGAATTCCAGAAAAATGTATGAATAAGAGTTTCTGAAAATAATTTATTCAAATAATAGATTATTTATCTTGAATTGTAATTATTTTTACCAAATTTTTAGAAGTGATTTTGACTTCACCAAAATTCAAATCTAATCACTAATGCAGATTTCAAAATAATTTAATTCTAACAAATTTTAAAATATAAAGTGTTTGAAACTATTTTTCCTAAGTACCTTGTGAACCTCAGAGTGCCCACAAAAATTTTCAGAATTTTTAGGATTTTATTTATATTTTAAAACGCCAGGTCAAACTTGTTTGTTTTCGGTCAAAACTAAATCCTAACCCGACCGAGCCAACCGTAACTGTTCCGTCTTGGCTGGACTCAACCGCAGCCTAAACCGAGTCCGACTCCGGCGCGAGCCACCCCACCACCCCACTCACCTCTCTCACCTCACTCTCACTTACCTAAGGGGCACGCTGGCCAGGGCTCTTCTTCCACGTGGCTTGGCGTCCAACGCCAGCTCGCCCGCGCTCAGAGCGTCGTGACAGCTCCGCCGAGCTCCGCTTGCCAGCGCCACCAAACCGCCCCCGGTTTTCTCGCCATCGTGTGCATCGGCCGCGCGCCTTAACTCCCCGGTCAACTCCTTCAACCACCAGCTCGTCCATGCCCTAGCACCGCTCAACTCTTGTGCTCCCGTGCGTCACGCACCAAGTACCACGCCGCTGGGAATTGTCACAATTCCTCCTTGCGATCTCCGCCTCCCATCACCTTTATAGGGTCGCCAGTGGCCTCTCCACCCCGCCCTTTACTTGAACCAAATCTCTTTTCTCCTCCCAGCTTTTCTCTCCTACGAAAACCATAGATGTGCCCGAGCTCCCAACTTCGGCCGCGACGCCATCCTCACCATTTTTGGCAACCAGTGAAGCTCGTCCCTTCCTTTGCGCATCATTTTACGTTCTAGCTCACCACCTTGTTTTCCCCTAAGCTCATCCGGTTTATTCTTATTTTGGTGTTCCTCAATCCCGCCCCTGAGCAGTCTCTTCTTCCTTATCGCCGATGAGATGATTCCTTTTCCAATTCCTTGCTCATGCACGGTCTCCTAACCCTACTTGACTTTCCGCTATCTTTCTTTTCCCCTATTTTTTACTCAGGCTGCTCTCTCCTCGGTGACACCTTTGGCGCCGCCGCAGTCCATCACCGCTGGCCCATCTCCGGCAACCACCTTAGCTCCGCGTTGTCCCGGTGAGTTCCTAGGTCCTTAAGGTCACTCATGCACGCACTAGATCGTTAGTGTGTTGTCGGTTTTGTGTTTTCCATTTTTGGCTGAGCGCCACCGCTCCGCTCAACCTCAGATGAAGTCCCAGCTACCAGTGGGTGCACAAGTCCTAGGAGAACCCATTTTGATCTTGAGCCCGCGGCGCCGTGGACCGAACCGCCGTTGGCACGCCCGGCAAGATCTCGGCCCCGAGCACCTCTGTTGTCGGAAGCTCGGACAGCTACTGTAGCGAGCGTTTAAAATCGAATCACGATCGTTAGGGCTAATTAATGACTCTTTTGTTCCACCGACACGGGGGTTGTCGGTTGCCTTGTGGGTTGTGTGGGCAAACCGGTTGGTTTTGTTTATAGCCATCTTATGGCACTTTTGCTTCCACTGTCACTGTTACTTTAATGTCACTTGGTCAGTCGGCGCTGTTGTAATAACTCTATATTATGTATGTCTTTTGTTAGACTTGTTATTATGTGATGTATGGAATTGATGCACGATTTTATAACGGGATGTGTATACTGCAGTTCTAGGAAGTATACATATCTCGAGGGTTGGTTTATTTGATTTGTGATGCTAGAGTTAATGGAAGGCTAAGCATTACAAGACAGATAAATCGGGGTCCTCACAAAGTTGGTATCAGAGCCATACTGACCGTAGAAACCCCTAGCTTGGTCGCCTTTAGGATATTTTGAAAACTTAGTTTCTAAATATCAAATTATTTATGAAAGTCTTAAGTAAGCTCTCAGATTTTATTTCTTACCTATCTTAGCTTGCTCACCTTACCTTGTCTTGTTATGTTTTGAAATACTGATTTTCCTCTCATCTTCTTTTAAAAGGTAGTTGTTTAACAGTTAATTTGGTTTTGGGAGAACCATGGGAGTTAAATGGAAGTGTTGGCTGTCTTTTGGTGAAGGTTAGAAGCTTTTAAATTGTGTTTGATTTTTCCTAGGGTCTCAACTAGTCCCAATAATTTGGGAAAAATTATATTAATTCATGACAATTAATATAATATTTTAATAAATTGTTTCCAGAGGAACTTCAGTAACATTTGCTTCAGTTTTTCTTTTGGAGTTCAATTTAATGTGTATGTTCCACCTTTGTTTGATATTTCAAAGTGCAATTTATATATTGAAAGCTTCAAAATAATGATGCATGCTGATGAGATGCATAGTAATCCTCTTTATTTATTTGGGGATGTGACAATTACTGACGAATAAATTCTGGACAGTAGCCTTCCCGGTGCCATAACATATGAACCACTTACCCAAATCTAGTGCTCATGAACTCTATGGAAAGCTTAAATAATTACCTATATTATTTATAATATAGCAAAGCTACGAAACAGGATGTAGGTATTCCAAACCCCCCTCCCCTCACAAGGCTCAGCGACACACTAAACCGAATCATGGAAATATATAAACTGCGAATCTACCTTAAAACTTTGATAAAACGCTATTCTAATATTTTTGTAAAAGTTCTTAGGTCATTCCCCTCAAAATCGGACAATGTAGATGGTAGGAACGTGAAGCCCTAATTTCCCTTGTAACAGCCCTAACTTAGGGTTTGTATTCCAAATGTAAAATTTTGAGGAGAAATAAAAACTTTTGTTGTCTCTTCAAATCATTTGGAAGTTTTCCAAATTTTCCCTAGCAGTCTCCAATTTTCTAGAAATTGATTCTTGTGATTGGAAATTGTTGTCATCAAATTATTAGCCTTCAAACTTGTGATCATCCTCTGAAATTATTTTTCCTAGCATCTTGATCATCCTATCTACCTCCCTGAATTATTTCACAATTTTTAGATTTTGTTTGCTATTTCAAATGCCCAAGTCAACCCAGTTTAGAAATCTGGTCAAACCTCTGGACAGCAGCTTGTGAATTTTAGTGGGAAAAATCTAGTGCATGAAAACCCCTGGAAAAATTTCACAAGGTTGTCCTCTGTCCCTAGCAGCTACCATAAAAATTTCGAAATTTTTGGAGCTCTGGAGCTACCTCTAAAAATTTCCCAAACCCTCTCTGTCTTTTAAGTCAAAAACTAAAATCACTGTTCCTCGGGCTCGGACCCAACCTCAGGCTCGAGTCCGACTCGCACCGCTTTGCTCCTGTCGCTGACATGTGGGTCCCACCTGTCAGCATCGACCTCGTCTTCTCCGCACCTCACCGGAGCTCACGGCCGTGTGCGCATGCTTGCCACGTCCCTCGTCGCTGCCACCTTTTTGTCCTCGTGTCAGCCCGTGAAGCATCGCCGGGATCTCATCTACCCACTGAGCCCATCAACTACCCTTCGCGTCCATTCTCGTGTTTTCTCCGCCCAAATTTCCTTTCCGTGGGAGAAGAACCGAGCAATGCCGCCGTGTTAGCGCCGCCCTCGAGCCCGCGACCGCACCGCTGTGATCCACTCTCCTCGCCGCATCCATTTTGCCCGTTCCGAGCTCGTAGCACCCAGTGAATCATCCGGAGCCACTTCGTCGTCTCCGCCTCCGGTGATCTCGGCTCGCAAGCTTATTGGCGCTCGGTGAGTTTCGGCCGTCACTTGGTCCCTTAGGATCGCATCAGCGTCTTGAGTCTAACCGTGACCTTGTTTCGCTCTTTGGTGCATCACGAGGCCGTGCGTCGCTTTCTTCTCAAACTCGGTAAAGCGCCGCGTGTCAATTCGGCGCCACCGCCCTCCTCCATCATCAAGATCGTGGGCTTATCGTTCTGGTGTCTCCGCGATCTCGTGGCGCACCTTCTCGAAGCTTCTGCGTCGTGCAGGCGTCATCTCCGCGCGCCGCACCTTCTTCTCCGCCTCCGTTCGCCGCCAGCTCGCCGCCGGCATCTTCGTGGGTCCGCGTCACCGTCGTCGAGTTCGCTAGGTCCTTGCGAACGAGAAGGTACCACTCTTTCGCCCAGAAACCTCCTGGTTTGCAAGATCGATTCTTGCGGCGCCACCGTGCCGTGCTCGCGGTGAACCGCCGGTGAAGATTAGTTTAACTCTAATCATGTCTACTTTGAGTCTCTGATTTGTGGGCCCTCTTTGGTTAATCACGTTTAGAAATCGTTTAATCCAACCGTTGCATTTCACTTTGTGTCACTGCCATGTGGGTCCATGTTGTCAGTTAGGTTTGTGTAGTTACGGTTATCGTTTTCTCGATGGGAGCGTATTTCACTTGTGAGTGTTTTGGGTTTGCACCTTAGTGAGCGAAGGCGTATTCTTTGAATACGCCTTCGACGTCACTTTAGGCGAGTCTTATTGTCTGGTCGCCGTCGCGCGGGCCATTGTCGATGTCGGGGCTAGATAGCGTGGGTAGAAAAAGGATTTAATGCTTTAGTATTTCGTAATATGTTTTACATTTGCTGTTAATTCATTTGAACTTAGAAAATGCATAACTAATTCAATTTTTATCCAAATTGCATGAAACCAGTCTGTTAATTTTCATTTTAAGTGTGCTACTTGATAAAATTAACTTCACCCATGTCTCTGTAGCAAAAATCTGTTAGCTAATAAAATGATGTCTTATGTATCTTCTAAATTAGAAAATGCATATCTCTTCCAATAATTGTCCAAATTAAATGAACCCAATTCTGTAAAATTTCATTTTCAGTATACTAACTATTAGGATAGGTTTTATACACTGGTTCTGTTCATGAGAATTTGTTAAGTATTTAACTAGTGCTTTGATGTGTTTATAACTTAGAAAATTCATAGAAAATTCTTAATAACTTAAAATGATTTGTCTCTGTTTCTTAAATTTTGTTATGTCATGCTTAGGCTGCTGTGTGAGTTTTGGCTTGTTTTGATGTTGTTGTATGTTTGAGTTTTGTCGGTGTTATTCGTTCTTATTTGCTGTTATGTTCGATCGTTAGGCTTCGATATTTGCGGCAACCCTGAGGACGATCCTCCGCAACAACTTGAGCAACAGCAGCCAGGCAAGTCTAATATTTTGTTTCAGCTGTATGTATGCATTGCTTAATTTGTGTTAAATTGTTTAGTTAAATCCGTAGCTGCATATCCTATCGACAAAATGTTGATCTCTACTACCTGAGCCTAGGTTATTTGCTGTGATTAGAGGTCGCTGGATGATCTCTTGTCACTTAGTAGGTCCGGGTCAACTTGCTTAGACATGCTTAGCTATCGGTAGAACTGGGCGGTTATCGACTTTAGTCGGTAACCTTGATCACACAAAATTTACTACAACTTTATGTTTCAAATTTCGCTATGTTTAATTGCAAAACTAAAAATGAAAACAAAAATGATTTGGGCGCGGGCACAATGGTAAGATTGGTGTGATCTTTTGGGTGTGATCGAAAGGTGCCCGGTCAATTAAGGACCGAACATCTTGTGAGTGAATTTTTATCCAGGCATTTCGGCGTGCTAACCACACTAGAGGGTATGGGACCTCTCTTGACCTAGTACTTTGGCGTGTATTGGTCCCGGTCGCAGGAGGTCGCGGGAGGGATGGAGGTGGGAGCATGGTAGTTGTCCAAAAGCTTTATCTGAGTGGGTAGTTGTCTTTCGGCTTTACCATGTAGCGTATGGGTTTCTATCCATACGAGCGGCGCGGTCGATACACAATATTGGAAAAAGTCTCGTAGGACTTAGTGTGCAACATACCTTTGGAAGTGTGCTTTGGCTTAAAGGCGATGCGAAGTGTGGAGTGCAGTGGTACACCCCTGCAGGGTTAAAACTATTCGAATAGCCTCGTCCTAGGTGATGGACACGCTTGGGTAAGCTTTTCAAGAGTTAGACTACAACATTTAAATTAAAACTTGATGGGTGGTACGAATCTGGGATTCGTGCTATTGTTGTGGTGACTATTGGGATAGTCACTTCTAGGTTGTTTATCTTTTGCTTTTGTTATTATTATCTTTACGGTTATTTCAATCTTAAAAATGAATTGCAAACTTGCTTTTAAACTGTATTACATTATTGCAAATGAAAATTGGCTTTATGCAAATAAAACATATGGCCTCCACTAAACAAGCCTGCATGTAGCATATGAACAGGTCTGCTAGTTCACACGTCAGTCTTGCGGGTACAAAGACAATCTTTGTACTCAGGTGCTTTGCTTAATGTTTTTGTTGCAGAGGAAGAAGGTGAGCCTCGGGGTCCTCATACGTGAGTGTGTTGCCGCTTCTTGGGCGACTAGACTTGGCGGTCGGTCGGATGCCTTGTGGGTTGAAGGCATCTTGATTGGCTTTGTTTATAGCCATCTTATGGCACTTTTGCTTCATTGTCTTTACATCGTTATTTGTGTATCTTGTGGCGATCGGCCATTATGCATAATATCTCTACTATTTGTTTATCTTCCGTTTGGTAGTGTTGTGTTTGGACTCTATGTGTGGAATGGAGTTGATGTCTAATTTTGTACCGAGGTGTGTATACTGCTTTCTGGGAAGTATACATATCTCGAGGATCAGTTTAATTGATTTGTGATGCTAGTACCAGGTGGTTGGTTAAGCATTACAAACCAAATAAACTGGGGTCCTCACATCCCTTCTCCTTTTCTTCGTCTTCATCTTCTTCTTCTTCTTCTTCTTCTTCTTCTCTCCTGCCATGGCCATTTCCTTCCTTCCCTCCTTCCTTGCTGCAGCAACCCTGAAGGGATACAGGTAGGCTACGCTAGCTGGCAATTAAAAAACTACCATGTAAACCAGGAAGCCATGCAAATAAGAGATCATAGATCGTGACAAGGATCTAATAATCCTCATTTTACTATTTATCTGTAATTTAGTATTATAGGTAAATATGACGTCACACAGCTATTAAGTTGTAACATCCCAATTTTCTGAGTATAAAAACCCTTTTGAATAGTTAGTAGGGAGAAAAGTCACCATTTGGATTTATTTGAATTTAATTCAAAAGCTTAATATTGGACTTTACAATCAAAAATATTTAATATGAATAATCTCAACATGAACAATAGCCAAAATTATTTTATTTGGGTTCTATGTGCTCAGATATATTTTCTAGAATTTTCTAGAATTTTTCTGAGTTCATTTGCCATTTTCTATTGCTTATTTGGATTTTTGGTATTTTATAAAATATAAAAGCTATCTAAAATCTCAAAAAAAGCTTTGGGCCAAATTTCCTTCCTTCGGCCCAGTCCTATTCCCCTTTCTAGCCCAACCCCGCAGACCAGTCGCCAAGCTTCATGGCTGGCTCGATCGACATGCGGGCCCCGCATGTCAGCCTCTTCTTTCTCTCCGAGCGCTCCGCTCATCTTCCACCGTTCGATCAAGAATAGATGGTCAAGATGCGGCTGGGATGTCGGGGGGTTCGAACGTCACCGGTGCTGTGGACCGTTCGATCGTGGATGGACGATCAGATCTTCGGAGTCCGTTCGCCGCCGCGCCGTTTCGCACGCACCCGCACATGAGCCCCACTCGCTGACATGGGTGCTTGTCTGCCACGTCAGCGTCGTTCTCGACGCGGACTCCACCTTCCTTTCGATTTCTCCGCCGCTGCACCGCGTTCTACGCGGACACACCTCCTGGGGCTATTTAAGGCCCCGAGGACCCTCATGAGGCACACCCCGTGACGCGCCGCCCTCGAAACCCTAGCCGCCGCTGTCGAATCGCCGCCAGGAGCCCTAGCCGCCGCCTTCATCTCCAACTCTGGCCGAAGGACCTCTACACCACCGTCGCCGTTCCAGACCACCTCGTCGTCAGTGGAGGCCACCTTCGGGATCGTCGCGTCGCCCGCATCTCAGAACCGCCATCGCCAGGGAACCCCTCCAACGCTGTCGTCGTCGAGCCCGAAGCTCCTTCGCCATAGAAACCTCGCCGCCGGCCACTCTCGTCACCCCTGAGCACCAGTGAGCACCTCATCGTGATCGCCGTTGCATCGTCTACACGTTGGTACCATCCGCTGCCGACGAGGAACCGCCGTTCGCAGGAACCCTTGGTTCCCGAGCCTCCGCCGTCGTTTAGTTGCCGCGTCAACGCCACTTCGGCGCCATGTCAGCATCCTCACCGACGTGTCGCGTGCGTGGCATCCAGTCAGCGTCCACGTGCACGCGTGCGTGGGCAGTCCACCGGTTTCAGATCTAATCGGCTCGGTAGACTTGATCTACCGTGGGCTATCTCGCTGACATGTGGGTCCCACATGTCAGTAATTTCTTTTTATTTCTTTTAATTCCCGAAATTCCTCGCTAACGTCATGCTTGCGTAATAATCTGATTTTTTTGTTAAGAAATAATTCGGAAATTCCAGTAAATCCAAAATTAGGGTTTCTTTTAGATTGAAACTTCTATAGCCCATAACTTTTGCATCCGAACTCCGATTAAGCCCATTCAAGTTCCAAAATTTATCTAAATTCGAGCTCTATTTATCTGAGATTTTTATTTAATTTTTGGAGTTTTTTTTACCTCTGTTTTTATTCATTTTGTTTATTTGTCTCGTTTGCGAGTGGACGTCGATACGTCGGGGAATGTTGGAGAAGAAGGAGCACCTCAAGATCAAGACCAGTACTTAGACCTTTTCTAAGGCAAGTCATACCTTTGATCATCTTGAACCCAGTTTTCAAATTACTTTATTTCAAAGAATTGCATTCTACTTTAATTATTTATTTAAATGTTTTTGGGCATAGTTATTATCCAATTTGTTAATACACCTTGGCCTTCTATGTCATAATTCCTTGTCACCCTAGATTGGTTTATTAGTTGGTAATATTATAGCACCAACGTGGGTTGGTTTGATGCGAGTACAATTGCTTAGCCATGCTACGAGTCTCACATTTCATTTGAGTTGCAAGTATTAAATCTGACTAAGTGCCTATGGAACTTTGTGTAAAACTGTGTGCTATGTGTTATTACTTCGTGATAGCATGTGTTGCACTAAAACCAACTGGGTGGTAAAGGATTTGGACCGAGGCAAGTGGTGGATACTGTGTGATATGGTGGACTTCGTGAATGGGAATGATAATCTTTGTGACCTAGTTGGAAAATGGAAGTCTTGCCTTGGTCAATTAAGGACTTAACTTTGTGCGCCATTGAACTGAGCCTTACTGTACGACCACATGTCCGATGGGATGGGCCTAACATAGTAGGTTATGGATTCTCGGCATTAATGTTCAGGTCGATAGGTTAGGCTATGTGACAGGGTGGAGGTGTGACTTCCTGGTAGTTGCATTGCGGGACGATTCGTCGCATCCTTGTCCAGCGGTGTGTGTCGGACTAGCATTCTTTGTGAGCTGGTTTGGCGGGAAAGCACATTGGGAATGTCAATGTTTGAGATGAAGTTTCTGAACTGTTTTGTTACGATTGGTGCTAGCTACACTAGTTGTATCTTGTGGGTAAAGTGTACAAACTCTGCAGAGTGTAAAATCAATCTATTCGAATTGCCGCGTCCGCAGTCATGGACATGCTCGGGGATTTCACACGAGGGGTAGTTTTCATAAAATGTTGTGATGGGAGCTATGTGATCTAAGTCATATGGCTGTGTGAAATAATCGGTTTAGCTTTGTGTCTTTGTGAAAACAACTGTTAAATTAATATTGTTTATTTGTTTTAAACTATGCTTTCAATCTATTATTTTATTCAATTTCAAATGTCGCTTTCATGCAAAAGAACCACAGAAGCCTTTTCTTTTGGAATAAGCCTGCATCTATAAATTGCATTCTGTGGTATGATTTGCGAGTACGGTTGTGTACTCACGCTTGTTGTAAAACTTGCGCCCAAACCTACAGAAGAGGAGGAGTCTACACCTACTTCCGAGGACGAGTTCGTCGAAGGTTGCTGATCATTAAGGTCTGGATCCCAGTCGGTTGCCTGTGGTGAATTGATGGGATCTAAGCTGAAGTTATTTCTGTTCCGTTGCTATTTTATTCTCTGTTAGCCCTGTGTGGCTTAATAAGTGTAAACTCGACCATAAGGTCAAAACCCTTATTTGTTATCCAAACTAATCGTTTATTTTATTTATCGTTTGTGTGAATTGATATTCAACTGTGTTGACACTGTGTGCACTTGCGTGATCCTGGACTAGTGCATTATACACAGAGGGTTCCAAAATCGTAATTTTGGGTCCCGACAGAGGTGCTATTCCAGGGCATCAGGATCAGTTTGCCCAGATGCCGACTCACTTCCGAGTCTATAGCCGTCAGGAGCGTCGCCGAGGCTGTGGAGGCTTTCTTGAGTAGTTCGTTTTAGGCTTCAATTTTTTACGCTTAGCCAGTTTCAGTTTAGTAAGTCGCGCTTTATGCGATAGTTTTGTGTGCTTAGGTCGTTGTTTGTTTTGTCTGTGAGTATGAGCTGCAAAGGCCCTTAGGCATTTGTTGCAGCCATGCTAATACCCTAATTAATAAAAGTATTTCGTTTGGAGTTTCTTGAGCTGTGTTTTGTTGGGTTTAACCTACCCCTGCTTAGTTCTTAACTCATCTTGTGCTTGTTACCTTATCTAACCCATAGAGCTTCATCAGATGGTTCAGACTCGTTAGACTGCTGCAAGTGGTTCCGACACCCCAGCGCCGAGAAGCAATGAGCAACCAGCCGCAGGAGTAGTTCCGCCACAAGCACCCCCGATTGACTTGCAAAACTTTGGAGCTTTCATGGAAGCGCAGACGCAACTAATGAATACCATGATGAATCAGATGCAGGCCATGAACAATCAGAACAACAACAACAATCATCAGCATGGAGCCCCAGCTGCTCAAGGTCACCATGGACCATCTAAACTTGCGGAGTTTATGAGGACCCGTCCACCAACGTTCTCTGGACACGTCTCCCCAGTAGAAGCAGATGGTTGGCTTTGGGTTATTGAAAGGAAGCTGCTGATCACCCAGTGCAGCGACAGTGAGAAGGTTCTATACGCCACTCACCAGATGGAGGGCATAGCTGCGGAATGGTGGGAGAACTTTTGTGCCGCTCATGAGACGCCACAGGATATCACCTGGGAGGAGTTCTCTGCAGCATTTCGCTAATATCATGTACCAGAAGGTATTATTGATCTGAAGAAGGATGAGTTCCGTGCTCTTAAGCAAGGAGCTATGTCAGTGTCTGACTATCTCAAAAAGTTTTCCCAGCTAGCTCGTTATGCAGCAGAAGATGTAGCCACGGACAAGGCTCGCTAGAGTCACTTCCTGAAGGGGCTGAACACTGGACTGCAAGTCAGTCTGATCGCCCATACTTTCCCTAACTTTCAGGAGCTGGTCAATAAAGCCTTTGTTCTAAAGGACAAACGCAAGGAATTGGAAGATAACCGTAAGCGTCGGATGGCTCAGCATGGAAACCATCAGTCTCAGGAGAAGATAAGGATAGTTCTGCCACAGTTTAACCGATTCCCACCGCAGAATTCGTTCAGGGCACCTGCACCAACTTCAGCACCCCGTCCAGCTGCCCAAAACTTCCGCAACCCTGCACCTGTCAACCCCAACTTGGGAAGCAATCAGCAAAGCGGACCAAGAGTCTGTTATACCTGTTGTCAGCTAGGATATTTTGCCAACCAATATCCGCAGAAGGGTACAATCACTCCAGTACGCTTCAACCTTGGTGCTACGCCATCCAAGACGCCAGCGCCAAGCATCAACCAAGGAGCTTCACAAGTTGCCGGTCAAGCCGGAGGAGCACCGTAGTCGGTGATCAGAGGCTGTGTCAACCACGTCACTCTGGAAGGAGCCCAAGAAGCACCGGACGTCGTACTGGGTAAGTTCCTGGTTAACTCAGTACCTGCATCAGTTATGTTTGATTCTGGAGCTTCGCATTCGTTTGTTTTTGGAATTTTCGCAACCAAGAATAAACTGGAAGTTGTTCATCTTAAGCATACTCTGTTAGTCCAGTCACCTGGAGCAGAGCTAGGCACTAAGGTGGGATGTTTAGGAGCTAAGTTACTCATAGCTGGAGTTGAGTTTCTAGCCAACCCGATTGTCCTAGATACCCAAGCTTTAGATGTCATTCTTGGCATGGATTCGTTGTTCAAACACAAAGCCGTGCTAGATTGTGGCCGAAGTGCCGTAACAATCGAGGATACCAAGGGAAACAAGGTAGAATTTCTAGCCACCTCAGTTCGTGATGGACATCTGTTAGTGAACAGCCTGAAGACCCTTTCCTTAGAGGAGGTACCAGTCGTTAGTGAATATCCAGATGTGTTCCCAGAAGAATTACCAGAAATGCCCCCGGACCGTGACATTGAGTTTGTCATTGACCTAGTGCCAGGGACGGCACCAATTTCAAAGAGACCTTATCGGATGCCAGCCGATGAATTGGTAGAGATGAAGAAGCAGATAGAAGGGCTTCTTGAGAAAGGTTTCGTGAGACCTAGTTCGTCGCCATAGGGAGCACCAGTGTTGTTTGTCAAGAAGAAAGATGGAACCATGAGGATGTGTATTGATTACTATCGTAGTAGAAAAAGGCTACACAGTAAGAGAAGGGGGAACCCCGGTGTCCACAGGGGAGTCCAAGGTATCCTTAGACAGGGGACCGGCTGTCAGGAAATGGATTGAGTATATTTCTCCAAACCAAAAAAACCACCCTTTTAATGGGGGGATGGCTATTTATAACCATTCCTCTCGGTATGTGAGATTACAGGTTTACCCCCTACACTGCCCCATCTAAGTAGGGGCTGGAGGGTCTTTTCCTACCCCTAAGTGTAGCCTTTGGTCCTTGGTGGACCGTCTTGGTCCCGGTTCACCAGGCTGGCGCACCCGGTCTAGCAGGACTGTTGCACCAGGAGG
Organism: Ampelocalamus luodianensis; assembly: GCA_036346255.1. NCBI lineage: Eukaryota > Viridiplantae > Streptophyta > Magnoliopsida > Poales > Poaceae > Ampelocalamus > Ampelocalamus luodianensis. The sequence goes on from CM070637.1 coordinate 29,992,294, forward strand.
GCGCGGGGTATTCCCTCCGCCCGAAGTCCTTCGGGCATCCGGGCGGCTGCCCCCTTCGGCCCCCTCCAGGGCCCTTCGGCGCCCTCCGGGGTCCTTCGACCCCCTCCGGCCCCCTTCGGGGCCCTTCGGCCCTCTTCGGGTCGTTTGGCGGGGTCGGCACACTTGGGCACTCGCCTGGCTATGGGGGCCGGTGGGCCTTCCTCACGACAAGCCCTTCGTGGTCGATGTCTTGCTTCGCCATGGCTGAAACCGCGCCTCTTCCCGAAGGGTGCAGGTACACCATCCCCTTCGGCCTGGTGAAGCTTCCATGCGTGCCCCCCGCCTGGTTATGTGGGGAGTACCGTTGGTCGGGCGGTTGGCCGTGGTGTGGCGTGCGGTGTTGGCTTCCGGTCCCCATAAATGGACACCGCCTGGGATGCTTTGGGTGTTATGCGGCGCCGGCTTCCGGGCGACATAAATGGACGCCGCCTGGGACGCTTTGGGTGTTGTGCGGCGTCCGTTCCGAGTGCTTTTGTTGGTTCGTGCACGTCGTGCTGTACTGTTGGGCTGCCACGTGTCACGCGTTGTTTGGGTTGTGACTCCTCGGCTCTCGTACGCCGCGTCCTTTCGTTTCTGGTGGCCTATAAATGCGTGGCGTGGCGCCTGGTTCTATTACTCTTCCGCCTCCTGCCTCATTTTCCCTCAGTTCTCGCTCCCCGACGCTTGCAATGACGAAGCGGAACAAGGATGGAGGCGGTGTTGCGGTGTACACCGACAAGCTAGGCCCTTCGACAGTGACGCCTGCTGTCCTGCGGGCCCTTCATGGTGAGGGGAAGTTGACAAAGCTGGAGGACACCCGCGCCCCCGGTTCCGAGGCTGTGCCCGCGCCTCGGCAAGATGAAACGATTGTCTTCGTGGCTTTCCTAGATGCGGGTCTTCGCCTGCTGTGTGCTACCCTGTTTGTTCCAGGTTCTGTAGCTTTACGGGGTCGACCTCGCCCAGCTGACCCCGAACTCTATCGTGAAGCTCGGTATTTTTGAGTGGGTGCTCCGGTATGCAGGGGTTGGTGCCGGGGAGTCAAGGCTCTTCACGTACCTTCATGATGGTAGGTGCCAGCCGAAGCAGAAGAAAAGCACCGGTGAGACGCTGAACTTCGGCAGCGTCAACTTCCAGATGAAGGGGCGGCTCCTTCAGTGCCTACATGTTCCGGCAGCCCGGAACCGATGGGAGACGGGTTGGACTCGCCGCTGGTTTTATCACAAATGCGGCCCCGAGGCCAGCCTTCGTTCCCGCGGGGGTCCCATCCATCTTATTTCGTCCCCGACGATCCAGCTCTCAGCGAGGCAGGATGCGCTGCTAGCGCTATTGCTTCGAGCGGCACGGAGGATGTTCACCAGGGACTTCGTGGAGGACTTGTGCGCGCTCCACCTGTGGCCGCTGGCGCAGGGCTGGGATGTTCAGCTCGGGGAGCCGAGGGATGGTGTCCCCGCGTTGGAGCTTGGGGGCCATTCAGGTTTGCTTCTATAGTTGTCTTGGTTGGTGGGTTGTTGTCCTTCTAACCGCCGTGCAGTGTTGTCTGTTGACGAGGCCGAGCGTGCGGCCGAGCTGCTTCTGGGCCTATATACCGCGAAGGAACACGCTGCGAGGACCCGGAATATTTAACTAGTAACACTTAACCTCCAAATGGTTCTAGCATTACTAATTAAACATTCTAAGCCTCGATGGACATATGCTTCCCAGAATTGCAGCACATGCACATAATCACAAAATTACACATCATTTCCATACAACATACATTAACAAGTCTAGTAAAGGACATAGATAAAGTAAGTTATTACAAAAGAGCCGACCGGCCAAATAGAACAATATACAAGAATAACAGCGGAACCAAAAGGTGCCATAAGATGGCTAGAACAAAAGTCGACCGGTTAGCCACACAACCCACAAGGCAACCGGCCAAGGCGGCCAAGCTAGGCGCCTCTCGGGCTACCAAGGCACAACTCACGAGTGAGGCCCTCAAGCTCACCTTCTTCCTCTACAACAAAAACATTTAAGCAAGATAACTGAGTACACAAAGGTACTCGCAAGGCGGCGTGTGGAATAGCGGACACTGTTCATAAACTACATGCAAGCTTATTTAGGTGGAGGTTGTATCTCTCATTTTGCACAAAGCCAACTTTATTTGCAATAACGTAATACATTTAAAAGCAAGTTTGCAAATCTGTTTTGTTGTCAAAATAACAACAAGTAAAGATACATACAAGTAACCACAGGAAGTGACTATCCCAATAGCCACCACAACATAGCACGAATCCCGATTCGTACCACCCATCAAGTTTTAATTAAAAGGTTGTAGTCTAACTCTTGAAAGCTTACCCAAGCGTGTCCATAACCTAGGGCGAGGCTATTCGAATAGTTTTAACCTGCGGGGTGTACCAATGTACCCACACTTGCATCGCTTTTAAGCCCCAAAGCACACTTCCGAAGGTATGCTGACACGGCTAAGTCCTCTGAGCGCTTTCCAATATTGTGCATTGACCACGAGCGCTCGTATGGGTAGGAACCCATACGCTTACATTGCAAGCCGAAGACAACCAGCCATCACGGGAAGCCTTTGGACCGCAATGCTCCCATCACCATCCTCGTCGACCCCTGCGACCCGAAGCCAATACACGCCAAAGTACTAAGTCAAGAGAGGTCCCATACCCTCTAGTGTGGTTAGCACGCACAAATTGCCTGGATAACAGGTACTCACAAGATGTTCGATCCTTAATTGACTCGGGCACCATTCCAGTCACACCTAGAATCACACCATGATACCATTGTGCCCAAGTCTAAATCATTTTTTTTTCAGTTCTAGTTTTCATCAATAGACATGGCACAAGGCTGAAATCATAAATCATAATAAGTGTTGTGTGATCAAGGTTATCGACAAGTCGATAACCGCCCATTTCTACCGGAAGCTAAGCATGGCTAAGCAATTGATTTGCAACTACTAAGTGACAAGAGGTCATCCACGAACTCTAAATCACAGCAATAATCTAGGCTCAATGGTAGTAAAGGATAATCATTTGCCTAAGGAAATGCATGTACTAGGTCAACTATCGACAATAGTTTAACACAAAGTAGCAATGCATACATAGAATTTGTAATCAACATAAATACTTAAAATACTGGGATTAACATGATCAAACTGCTTGCCTTGCCGGGATTGGTCTTGCTGCAGAGGGGAGTGCTCAGGTTCAATAAATTCTTCGGAACCTAACGCGAAAAGGCGATAAAAACCGATAAGAACGAAGAACACCAAAAGGAACTCAACAGCAAAGAACAACCAAATCCCATGAAATTTCTACAGCAGTTAGAGGTTGATTTTAGACAATTTTAGAAACAAGAATCACTTTATTTGGACTTAGCATGAAAAAGTTATGGCTAAACTAAGTTGTCTCAGCCTGAAAAATCCTAATTAAATTAATTACGGTTACTGTTCATGGCGAAAATTTCTAGAATGATCTGGAACTTGAAATGTTTATGGTAGGTAGATATGGTTATCCTAACAACAGCACAACTGAGTTTGCACAATTTGGAGTTGAAAAGAATTAGTTATGACTTTTCTAAGTTCTAAAACTAGTGAATCATTAATTTCAGTGGCAAGGATCATATGAAGATCTATTCTATATTACAGTACATTCCTAGTGGGTTTTAACAAAACTTTGCTCAGTTTGGAATAACAGAGAATAAGTTATGCATTTTACAAATTTTCAATGAATTTCTAAACAACCTTTTTCACTAAACAAGATCATGCGATTAAAGTCATTTTCTACTATATAACGATTGCTAAATTCATTCTCAAATTAAAGTTCATACTCTATGAGCTCTGACAAATGGAATCATTCAAAAAGAAGCTAAAATGACAAAGTTGTGCACTTTTGAAATTTGAAACATTAAAAGACTTAGAAAATGTGAGCTCTCGGGAGGTCCAAATGAACTGAAGGAAAAAGGAGAGGTCGTGGGCCGTCGATCCTTCATCGCACGGCCACGGACCTCGAAGCACAGCGCACAAAAGACCTCCTCCCGCACTAGGGAGGTCTGGACCGTTGAGATTTGATCCAACGGCCACGACCAGTGCATGCACAGTGCACGCACAGGAGGTCCTTGCGCCTAACAGAGGTCGTGACCGTCAGATCAAGATCTGGCGGTCCCGAGCACTAGGGGAGGTCCTAAGGTTAAACCTATGGAGGGAGGTCTGGACGGCCAAGATCTAACGGAGGAGGTCTTCGACGGTCTAGATCTCCAGAGGGAGGTCTTTAATGGTCACGATCAAGCGAGGGAGGTCCTCGGCGGTCAAGATCTCCTAGAGGAGGTCCTGATCGGCTGGGATTTACACGAGGAGGTCTTGGATGGCCAAGATCTACTCGGGGAGGTCCTATGCGATAGGGCTTTAGTGGGAGGAGATCTGAACGGCTCAGATTAGACCTAGGGAGGTCCTGAATGGCCCGGTCGGCGGAGGAGGTCACGAGACTAAGGATTTCTGAAGGAGATCTAACACTCGGATCTAAATCAGGAGGTCGTGAGCAGCTGAGATTGAGCCTAAGAGGTGCGAGCGGGGTTTTCTTTATAAAGACCGAGCGGCTTTTACAAAGAGGACCCCGAGGGTGCTCTTTGCAAAATGACCAAGGGGAGGTCTTGTGCGGTCGGATTGATCCAAGAGGTCCAGCGACTAAGCGATTTAGTCGGAAATGGCTCTACGGCTCGAGATCTAGCACAGGTGGTCTTAGGCGGCCATGATTAGCGGGAGGGAGGTCCTAGCGGTATACGGGAAGTGATCCGACGGCTGGGATTTAGCCTACGGAGGTCTTTAACGGCGAGATCTACTCGAGGAGGTCCAAGGTGCTCCTACTGGTGCGGTTCCTTAGGAATGTGACAAAAGGTGGTGGCTCTGACCAATTTAATCTTGCTAATGATTGGCAATGAAAAGAACCTAAAGGGCACTAATGACTTACGGATTTTAACTCTAAGCCTAAGGCCCACATGACGAGAACACAACGGCGCGAGTTTAGACACGATTAATGCACCCAACAATTAGCAATAACTGGCCATTAATGATGTCCTAAAAAGATGGCGAACGAGTTTGCACCGCAAAATCCCGGCGCATTCAACGGCTTGCCGCGATGGGGACCTCCGGCGAGAACCAAGGACATGGCCGAGTTCCAAATATCGCCAGGACCTAAGGGCGTGCTCTCGGCGGCGGCGACGCTTTGAACGCGGCCACCGGAGAGAGAAGAAGGAGGCTAAAACGGCAAAACTACCAAAACTATACGGGCTCTTACGATGACTAGAAAACGCAAGGACCAAGCCAAGAAAGGGCACCTGAGGTCAGAGAGGGAACCAGGGAGTTCGGAGGAGCTTGGAGAAGGTCAACGAAGTCCGGCGGTGTCGTGTTTGCCGGCGATGGAGAAGAAGATGATCCCGACCCCGAAAAGCAGCTCCCCAACTGGTCCACCTCTGCGATGGATAACCACAGCAAGTTAGAGAATGCTCGAGGTGCTCGAGATGACAAGCGAGCAAGAATGACGATGGTACCACCGGAGCTCGAGCCGGCGAGGAGCTCCAATGTCAGACAATGGCGAGGAGGGTGGTGTTCTTTGGTGCTTGAGTTTGAGGATCGGCTCATGAGGGAGCTCAAGCACAACAAAGAATGGAGGAAGAAAAGGGGAAAGGAGGTCTCAGGCTATACATAGCCTGGGAGCTCGGTGATGGTGTGGGCAAAGTCCACAGCGAGCAAAGTCCATGCCCTGCCATGGACTTGCTAGATTGGACAAGGCAGTAGGGGAGGGCTCCTTTTGGGCAAAGCTTCTGGCACAATTAATGCATGGCCAAAAGAGACGTTGGGAAGGACCAAAAGGTGATAGGCCACTGCCCCCAACCGCTCTGACACTGACACACGCACGGGTGCGCAAAAATTCATGCCGACCAGACCTCAGGGAGGTCGGGAGGAAGAAGAACAGAGCCGAGGGAGGTCCTGGACGTCCATGATCACCCGAGGTGGGGAGGTCTTAACGGCTAGGAGGTCCAGGGGAGGTCGGGAGCATCGGATGGAGATCCAACGGCTAGCATGAGCGCGCACGAGATCGGGCTCGGGTGCGGCGCTGCGGACTTGGCTCGACCGAGTCGATTGGGTGGTCGGACTCGAGTCGACTCGAGCGTCCGACTCGACCCTAATTTTGGGTTTCAAACCGATCTGAAGTTTGGGGATTTATTTGAGGTAGCAAACTCACTCCAAAAATTATAAAATTTTACAGGAGCTTGCTAGCTGAGTTATTGACCTTGTGTAAATTTTGCAGAGGTTTTGTGCTATACATTTTCCTCCAAAATTCCCGAGTGCTGGTCCTGATCGACCGACTGAATTTAATCGGTTTGGTGATCTCCAAAAAATATTCAAACAATTTCTAAAAATTGTGAAATTTTTCAGAGGGGTCACATACCAACCCAAGAACTCAGGAAAAATATTTCCAGGAGATGATTAAGAGGTTTGACAAGATTGTTTTTGAAGGATAAAGATTTAACATCAAAAGACTTGTGACTATGTATTTCCATAACTTCTTGTACAATAATTGTGCAACACAATTAGGAAATACATGATGTAAGAAAAAGTTTTAATTTCTACTCATTTTCTTACATTTGAAACACAAGCCCAAAATTGGGATATTACAGCTCTCCCACCTTACAAGAATCTCGACCCGAGATTCCGTTTACTTGGAGAAGAAGGATGGGTAATCTGCACGAAGGCGATCTTCCCGCTCCCAATTTGCCTCATCTTCAGAATGGTTTGACCATTGAACCTTAAGGATCTTGATGACACGGTTCCTTGTTCTTCGTTCAGATTCCTCAAGAATACGAATAGGATGCTCGTGATAGGTCCAATTCTCCTGCACATCGAGAACCTCCAACGGAGTTTCCTCAGTTGGGACACGGAGGCACTTCTTCAGGTGGGATACATGGAATACATCATGCACACACTCAAGTGCAGCTGGTAGCTCCAATATGTATGCAACAGCCCCAACTCTCTCGATGATGCGATAAGACCCAACATAGCGAGGAGCCAACTTGCCCTTGATGCCAAAACGCTGATGGCCCTTCAAGGGTGAGACTTTGAGATGCACAAAGTCATTGGGTTCAAAGCTCAACTCACGGCGACGACGATCTTCATAGCTCTTACGCTCGGGTGGGCGTGCGCGGATGCTCGCGAATCAGCTGGACTGGCCTTGGCCTCATTAATCGACTACGGGCGAAAAACGCGCTCACGATGTTTGACCAAGCAAAGGGTTACGCACCTTCTCCCTACAAGGCCTCAAATGGTGCCATGCCAAGATCGGCTGAAAGTCGTTGTTGTAGGAGAACTTCGACAAATGGCAAGCATTTCTCCACTTCTTTCCATAGGAAAGAACACAAGCCGGAGCATATCTTCCAACACTTGGTTGACTCGCTCCGTCGGCCGTCGATCACGGGATGATAAGTGAATCAAGGAATGATCGACCCCATGGCCTCTTGCAATCGATGCCAAAACCGAGAGGTAAAAGAGAACCACGATCGACACAATCGTTCGTGGCACACCATGCGAGCACACGATCACGAGATACATAGAGATCCGCCAACCGATCGACATCGAGGTTGGTGCGCACCGGCGGAAATGCGCTACCTTTGTCAACCGATCAATGACAACCCATATGGTATCCTTCCCGGAAAAATGCACGGCAACCGGTGATGAAGTCCATGTCAGCGGAATCCACTTCCATTCTAGCACCGCAAAGGTGAAGAAGGCTGCTTTGGGCGGCGATGCTCGGCCTTCACACGACAGCATACATCGCACTCGGCAACGAACTTGGCAATCTCGCGCTTCATACGGGTCCACCAGAATCTCTAACAAAGGTCTTGATACATCTTGGTAGCCCCAGGATGGATAGACAAAGGAGAGTCATGGGCTTCGCGGAGAATCAAATCCCGCAATTCCACGACCTTAGGAACCACAAGACGCTGTCCAAACCACACAACGCCATGCTCATCCTCTGAAAAGTACTTGGCTATCCCATCCTTCATGTTCTGCTTGATTTGACTCACACCAACATCTGCCTGCTGAGCAGCCTTGATTTGGTTAACCAAGGTTGGTTGCACAACTAAGGTAGCAAGAGAACCGTGCTCGATCAAACCCAAATTGAGGCGCTGAAATTCTGAAATAAGGGTTGGCTGCTGCTCTTGGAGCATTAACATGTTGCAATACACCTTCCGACTGAGTGCATCCGCAACGACATTGGCCTTGCCCAGATGATACTGAATGCCCATGTCATAGTCCTTGATCAATTCCAACCATCTTCTTTGCCCGAGGTTCAGATCTGGCTGGGTGAACAAGTACTTCAAGCTCTTGTGGTCAGAATACACCTCACAACGGTTACCAATCAGATAATGCCGCCAAATCTTGAGTGCGTGAACCACAGCAGCTAACTCCAAGTCATGAGTAGGATAGTTGAGTTCATGAGGCCTCAACTACCGCGATACATAAGCCACTACCTTGCCCTCCTGCATAAGAACACAACCAAGACCCTGACGAGAAGCATCACAATAGATATCAAAACTCTTGTGAATATCAGGGAGAACAAGCACTGGGGCTGAGGTCAACCGCTTCTTGAGTTCCTGAAAACTCACATCACAAGCAACAGACCACTCAAACTTCTTGTCTTTCTTGAGCAATTCAGTCATAGGCTTCGCAATCTTGGAGAAATTCTCGATAAAGCGGCGATAGTAGCCAGCCAAACCAAGAAAACTCCGCACATCGGTGACTGACTTGGGCTGACCCCAAGATAGCACATCGCTAACCTTGCTAGGATCCACAGCCACACCTCCTGCTGAAAGAACATGGCCCAAGAATGCCACTTCCTTTAACCAGAACTCGCACTTGCTGAACTTGGCATACAGCTGGTGCTCGCACAGCTTGCCCAAACAAGCTTGAGATGCTCAGCATGCTCTTCTTCACTCTTGGAGTAGATAAGGATATCATCAATGAATACCACCACGAACCTATCCAAATACTCCATGAATACCGAGTTCATAAGGTTCATGAATAAAGCAGGAGCATTAGTCAAACCAAAAGACATGACGGTGTACTCGTAAAGACCATAACGAGTAGCAAAAGCCATCTTCGGAATATCCTTGGCCCTGATTCTGACTTGATGATAGCCCAATCTCAAGTCAATCTTGGAGAACACCTGTGCTCCAGTCAATTGATCAAACAGATCATCAATACGTGGCAAAGGATACTTGTTCTTCACCGTCACCTCATTAAGCGGACGGTAATCAACACACATGCGCAAGGTCTTGTCCTTCTTCTTCACAAAAATAACTGGACAACCCCAAAGAGATGAGCTAGGACGAATGAAACCCTTCTCTTGCAGCTCGCCTAGTTGCCTCTTCAGCTCCTCCAACTCATTAGGAGGCATGCGATACGGCCTCTTTGAAATAGGGGCGGTACCGGGCAGCAACTCTATCACGAACTCCAGGTCTCGAACGGGAGGCATCCCAGGCAAGTCTCCAGGAAAGACATCCGCGAAGTCACACACAGTAGGGACATCGCGAATCTCCAATGCTGGCTTTGCTTCAAGGGCATAAAGATGGGGTTCTTGCAGCTGCGGTGAAAACCCAACCTGTTCACATGAAGGACTGGTGAGGTAGACAATCTTCCTGGCACAATCGATTTGCCCCAAGTGTTGGGACAACCAATCCATGCCAAGAATCGCGTCCAGGCGCGCCGAGTCGAGTAGGATAAGATTCGCCAAGAATCCCACTCCTTCGATGTGGATAGGAACGTCCCGGCATACTTGGTCGCCTCTCATTTCCGAACCGGAGAGCGAATAGCGATGGAACCCCAAAGGAACACGGTGGAGACCACTATCAACGACAAACAACCTCGAAATAAAAGAATGCGAAGCTCGAGTCAAATAAAGCGTAGCGGGGCGTAAATTGACAAAAGTGTACCCAACACCACGTCGGGCGCCTCTGTGCCTCCTCGGTAGAGATATGGTTGACTCGGCGCTCCCCAAGCAGGGGTCTTACGGTCGTGGGTGACCACTCCTTGCCGCGTCCTCCATTAGGGCGAGGGCTCCGGCCTTCTTAGGGCAACTACTCGCGTAGTGACCCTTGTTGTGGCGATAAGCGGTGGCGTCGGCGCGGGGTTGCGGTGAGCAACTTTCTTCTTTGGATTGCGGCGCGCGCGGCAGTCACGGCCTGCGGAGGACGTGGAGCTGGTGCCGAAGGCCTTGTCGGTGGTGAAGCCAAAGAACGGGCCACCGGTGCAGGCCCAACTCATGGACGGACGAGGCGCTGTGCGGCCGTTGGGCCTCCCACTTGCGCTGCGGGACTCACCAGCGCTCGCCTTGTGCTCGGCGATGATGGCCTTGTCCACCAAGGCCTGGAAGTCGGGGAAGTCCACAATAGAGAGCTTGTCCTGAAGCTCCTCAGACAAGCCCTCCATGAACTTCTCCTGTTTGGCCTCATCAGTGGCCACCTCAGCAGGAGTGTACCTCGCGAGATGGTTGAACTCGTGGAGGTACTCGATCCTGAACTTGCGCCTGTTTGGCGCAAGGAACTCCTTCTTCACTTTCATCAGGCCGACGGGAACATGGGCCCGACGGAAAGCTGACCGGAACTCCTACCACGAGACCACGTGTCCGCGGTGCATGGTGAGAAGTTCTCCCACCATGAGAGTGCCGCACCCTCCAACCGATGGGATGCGAAAGTGCCCGCTCTCGCTCTCGGCTCGAGCAGCGTTGAGCTTCCACTCAACGACGCGCACGATGCGTCTGCGTCCAAGGGGTCCTCGGACCGAGAGAAGGTAGGAGGCTGAGTACGGAGGAACTCCGCAAGTCCCCCACGAGACTGATGGCCAACTCCTCCGGATCCAGAGGCACGGAGGGAGTGGAGGTGTTCCTCGCGATAACCTCCAACACCCTGCGGTCCTCCGAACGGTTGCGTTCGATCTGCATGAGGACTTCCGCCATGGTCGGAGGAGGGGGAAGCTCCTCATCGGGACTACCCGACTGGTTCTGACCACTACGTGTCCCTCCAGCCATCCTGTTTCACTAAGACAAGTTAGCAACAAGCCCGAGATCAAAAGGTAAAGAGATCCAAACTCAATTAAAATGACCAAGGAACATCCATAAGAAGGCATAAGATCATAAGTCACCAAATCAACTTCCCGAAACGAATAACCCGTATGGAAAGAACGAGTAACCGCTTAGGAAGGCAAAATTTCGCAACTTAACCCTACTCTAAACAGCCCAAAAACCGAGGTATAATTACCTAATAGAGCATGAGGTACTTAGCTAACTCATATCACTTCTTACCCTTTTATTCCCACAAGTTTTAATTGAATTAACCTCTCATTTCCTACCTTATTCACTAACCACTAGCTAGCTGTCCAGATTTCTTTCTCCAAGCTCTCATGGTTCTCCCAAAACCAACTTAATCGATAGTGGCTACTCTTTGAAAGGAAGAGAGGAACAACTTTTTCAAAACTTAAGTGAGAGTAAGGTGAGATGAGCAAGCTAAGATAGGTATGGAGTAAAATCTGAGAACTTACTGAAATTTTTATAAACCCTTTTGACACTTGAACATAGGTTTTCAAAATATCCTAAAGGCGACCAAGCTAGGGGTTTGTACGGTCAGTATGGCTCTAATACCAACTTTGTGAGGACCCGGAATATTTAACTAGTAACACTTAACCTCCAAATGGTTCTAGCATTACTAATGAAACATTCTAAGCCTCGATGGACATATGCTTCCCAGAATTGCAGCACATGCACATTATCACAAAATTACACATCATTTCCATACAACATACATTAACAAGTCTAGTAAAGGACGTAGATAAAGTAAGTTATTACAAAAGAGCCGACCGGCCAAATAGAACAATATACAAGAATAACAGCGGAAGCAAAAGGTGCCATAAGATGGCTAGAACAAAAGTCGACCGGTTAGCCACACAACCCACAAGGCAACCGACCGGGCCGCCAAGCTAGACGCCTCTCGAAGCTACCACAAAGACAACTCACGAAGTGAGGCCCTCAAGCTCACCTTCTTCCTCTCGCAACAAATACATTTAAGCAAGATAACCGAGTACACAAAGGTACTCGTAAGACTAACGTGTGGAATAGCAGCACTGCTCATAAACTACATGCAAGCTTATTTAGGTGGAGGTTGTATGTCTCATTTGCACAAAGCCAACTTTATTTGCAATAACGTAATACATTTAAAAGCAAGTTTGCAAATCTGTTTTGTTGTCAAAATAACAAATAAGTAAAGATACATACAAGTAACCACACGGAAGTGACTATCCCAATAGCCACCACAACATAGCACGAATCCCGATTCGTACCACCCATCAAGTTTTAATTAAAGGTTGTAGTCTAACTCTTGAAAGCTTACCCAAGCGTGTCCATAACCTAGGGCGAGGCTATTCGAATAGTTTTAACCTGCGGGTGTACCAATGTACCCACACTTGCATCGCCTTTAAGCCCCAAAGCACACTTAGAAGGTATGCAAAGCACGGCTAAGTCCTACGAGACGCTTTCCAATATTGTGCATTGACCACGAGCCGCTCGTATGGGTAGGAACCCATACGCTTACATTGCAAGCCGAAAGACAACCAGCCATCACGGAGGAAACCTTTCGGACACTGCAATGCTCCCATCACCATCCCTCCTGCGACCCCCTGCGACCCGAAGCCAATACACGCCAAAGTACTAAGTCAAGAGAGGTCCCATACCCTCTAGTGTGGTTAGCAAGGACAAATTGCCTGGATAACAGGTACTCACAAGATATTCGGTCCTTAATTGACTCGGGAACCATTCCAGTCACACCTAGAATCACACCATCATACCATTGTGCCCAAGTATAAATCATTTTTGTTTTCAGTTTTAGTTTTCATAAATAGACATGGCACAAGGCTGAAATCATAAATCATAATAAGTGTTGTGTGATCAAGGTTATCGACAAGTCGATAACCGCCCATTTCTATCGGAAGCTAAGCATGGCTAAGCAATTGATTTGCAACTACTAAGTGACAAGAGGTCATCCACGAACTCTAAATCACAGCAATAACCTAGGCTCAATGGTAGTAAAGGATAATCATTTGCCTAAGGAAATGCATCTACTAGGTCAATTATCGACAATAGTTTAACACAAAGTAGTACTGCATACATAGAATTTGTAATCAACATAAATACTTAAAATACTGGGATTAACATGTTCAAACTGCTTGCCTTGCTGGGATTGGTGTTGCTGCAGAGGGGAGTGCTCAGGTTCAATAAATTCTTCGGAACCTAACGCGAAAATGCGATAAAAACCGATAAGAACGAAGAACACCAAAAGGAACTCAACAGCAAAGAACAACCAAATCCCATGAAATTTCTACAGCAGCTAGTGGTTGATTTTAGACAATTTTAGAAACAAGAATCACTTCATTTGGACTTGTTCATGGCAAAAATTTCTAGAATGATCTGGAACTTGAAATTTTTATGGTAGGTAGATATGGTTATCCTAACAACAGCAAAACTGAGTTTGCACAATTTGGAGTTGAAAAGAATTAGTTATGATTTTTCTAAGTTCTAAAACTAGTGAATCATTAATTTCAGTGGCAAGGATCATATGAAGACCTATTCTATATTACAATACATTCCTAGTGGGTTTTAACAAAACTTTGCTCAGTTTGGAATAACAGAGAATAAGTTATGCATTTTACAAATTTTTAATGAATTTATAAACAACCTTTTTCACTAAACAAGATCATGAAGTTAAAGTCATTTTCTACTACATAACAGTGCCTAAATTCATTCTCAAATTAAAGTTCATACTCTAACAGAGCTACAGCAACTGGAATCATTCAAAAAGAAGCTAAAATGACAAAGTTGTGCACTTTTGAAATTTGAAACATTAAAAGACTTAGAAAATGTGAGCTCTCGGGAGGTCCAAATGAACTGAAGGAAAAAGGAGAGGTCGTGGGCCATCGATCCTTCATCGCACGGCCACGGACCTCGAAGCACAGCGCACAAAAGACCTCCTCCCGCACTGGGGAGGTCTGGACCGTTGAGATTTGATCCAACGGCCACGACCAGTGCATGCACAGCGCACGCAAAGGAGGTCCTTGCGCCTAACGGAGGTCGTGACCGTCAGATAAAGATCTGGCGGTCCCGAGCACTAGGGGAGGTCCTAAGGTTAAACCTACGGTGGGAGGTCTGGACGGACAAGATCACACGGAGGAGGTCTTCGACGATCTGGATCTCCAGAGGGAGGTCTTTAATGGTCACGATCAAGAGAGGGAGGTCCTGGGCGGTCAAGATCTCCCAGAGGAGGTCCTGATCGGCTGGGATTTACACGAGGAGGTCTTGGATGGCCAAGATCTACTCGGGGAGGTCCTATGCGGTAGGGCTTTAGCGGGAGGAGATCTGGACGGCTCAGATTAGACCTAGGGAGGTCCTGAATGGCCCAGATCGACGCGGAGGGAGGTCCTGAGACTAAGGATTTTACGAAGGAGATCTAACGCTCAGATCTAAATCCGAGGAGGTCGTGAACGGCTAGGATTGAGCCTAAGAGGTCTGAGCGGGGTTTTCTTTATAAAAGACCAGAGGCGGCTTTTTACAAAGAGGACCCCGAGGGTCGTCTTTGCAAAATGACCAAGGGGAGGTCTTTTGCGGTCGGATTGATCCAAGAGGTCGAGCGACTAAGCGATTTAGTCGGAAATGGCTCTACGGCTCAGATCTAGCCTGGGTGGTCTTAGACGGCCATGATTAACGCGGGAGGGAGGTCCTAGCGGTAATACGGGAAGTGATCCGATGGCTTGGATTTAGCCTACGGAGGTCTTTAACGGCCAGATCTACTCCAGGAGGTCCAAGGTGCTCCTACTGGTGCGGTTCCTTAGACGATGACAAAAGGTGGCGCTACGAGCCAATTTAATCTCGCTAATGATTGGCAATGAAAGAACCTAAAAGGGCACTAATGACTTCCGGATTTTAACTCTAAGCCTAAGGCCCACATGAAAGAGACACAACGGCATAGGTTAAGACACGATTAATGCACCCAACGATTAGCAATAACTAGCCATTAATGATGTCCTAAAAAGATGACGAAAATGGGAGTTTGCACCGGCAAAATCCCGAGCGCATTCAACGGCTTGCCGCCTGCGATGGGGACCTTGCCGGCGAGAACCAAGGACATGACTGAGTTCCAAATATCGCCAAGGACCTAAAGGACGTGCTCTCGACGGCGTTGACGGCCTTGAACACCGGCGAGCCGGAGAGAGAGGAAGGAGGCTAAAACGGCAAAACTACCAAAACTATACGGGCTCTTACGATGACTAGAATACGCAAGGACCAAGCCAAGAAAGGGCACCTAAGGGCAGAGAGGGAACCAGGGAGGTCGGAGGATCTTGGAGAAGGTCGACGAAGTCCAGCGGTGTCGTGTTTGTCGGCGATGGAGAAGATGATGATCCCGATCCCGAAAAGCAGCTCCCCAACTGGTCCACCTCTGCGATGGATAACCACAGCAAGTTAGAGAATGGTCGAGGTGCTCGAGATGACAAGAAAGCAGGCAAGAATGACGATGGAACCACTGGAGCTCGAGCTTCGGCAGGGAGCTCCAATGTCCGACAATGGCGAGGGAGGGTGGTGTTCTTTGGTGCTTGAGTTTGAGGATCAGCTCGCACTGAGGGAGCTCAAGCACAACAAAGAATGGAGGAAGAAAAGGGGAAAGGAGGTCTCAGGCTATACATAGCCTAGGAGCTCGGTGATGGTGTGGGCAAAGTCCACAGCGAGCAAAGTCCATGCCCTGCCATGGACTTGCTAGATTGGACAAGGCAGTAGGGGAGGGCTCCTTTCGGGCAAAGCTTCTCGCACAATTAATGCATGGCCAAAAGTGACGTTGGGAAGGACCAAAAGGTGACAGTCCACTGCCCCCAACCGCTCTAACACTGACACACGCACGGGCGCGCAAAAATTCATGCCGACCAGACCACAGGGAGGTCGGGAGATAGAAGAACAGAGCCGAGGGAGGTCCTGGACGTCCCTGATCACCTGAGGTGGGGAGGTCTTAACGGCTAGGAGGTCCAGGGGAGGTCGGGAGCATCGGATGGAGATCCAACGGCTAGCACGAGCGCGCACGAGATCGGGCTCAGGTGCGGCGCTGCGAACTTGCTTCGACCGAGTCAATTGGCTGGGTTGGACTCGGGTCTGACTCGAGCCCGAGTCTGACTCAGCCCTAATTTTTGGTTTCAAACCGATCTGAAGTTTGGGGACTTATTTGAGGT
Organism: Ampelocalamus luodianensis; assembly: GCA_036346255.1. Classification (NCBI taxonomy): domain Eukaryota; kingdom Viridiplantae; phylum Streptophyta; class Magnoliopsida; order Poales; family Poaceae; genus Ampelocalamus; species Ampelocalamus luodianensis. The sequence continues at coordinate 30,008,618 of CM070637.1, forward strand.
AGCAAACTCACTCCAAAAATTATGAAATTTTACAGGAGCTTGCTAGCTGAGTTATTGACCTTGTGTAAATTTTGCAGAGGTTTTTGTGCTATACATTTTCCTCCAAAATTCCCGAGTGCTGGTCCACATCGACTGAATTTAATTGTTTGACTGATCTCCAAAAATATTCAAACAATTTCTAAAAATTGTGAAATTTTTCTGAGGGTCACATACCAACAAGAACTCAGAAAAATATTTCGGGAGATGATTAAGAGGTTTGACAAGATTGTTTTTGAAGGATAAAGATTTAACATCAAAAGACTTGTGACTATGTATTTCCATAACTTCTTGTACAATAATTGTTCAGCACAATTAGGACATACATGATGTAAGAAAAAGTTTTAATTTCTACTCATTTTCTTACATTTAAAACACAAGCCCAAAATTGGGATGTTACACATGCCTCGCTTAAATCGCGTGTACGCGGACCTCTCCGTTCGCCTGGCGGAATGCTTGGACCCCGACACAGGGAAGAAGAAGCGGGCGCACGGCCCCGACGAGCTGGAGACCCCTGGTCCGATCTGTGCGGTGCCCCTGAGGGACATTGGGGCCGGTGGCTCTGGCGCTGTTGTGGGAATGGCGGGCCCATCTACGACGTGGGTGGCGGCGGCTCCCGAGATGCGGCAGGAAGCAAGCAGCTCTTCGGCGAGCTCATCCTCGGAGGCAGTATCGGCTACCGCGCGCCGTGAGGTGGTGGCCAGCTCGTTCGCGATCGCGAGCTTTGCCCCAGAAGAGGTGTCCGGCGGGACGCCCTCGCAGGTGTACGGGCGCGGATCCGCGGATACCCAGGTGGAGGAGCGCGTCCTTGTTCCTCCGTGCGGTGGTTAGTCTGGAGCCTTCCCAGTCGGGCTTGTTCCGTTTTTTAGCTTTGGGTAACTTGTTTCTGTGTTGCGTAGTGCCGGCTGTCGACGTAGACGACGTGGGCAAGGTCGCTTCGGGGGACAGGGGGTCCGCTGGGTTCTCTGGCGCTAGTGCGCCTCCTGCCGGTCCCGACGCCGGTGGGCCTGCGGTTGCCGATCGAGGGGGGCTGACGACCTGTTGGGAGTCATCGGGTCTGCTGGCATGGGCGCACTACGAACTGTGGACTTCAAGTTGATCCCCGGTGTGGCCTCCGTTGGCGAGGAGGTGGTCCGCTTCACAGCCCCGCCATGCCTGGACGTGCTCTTCCAGCGGGTGCCTATCGACCAGATGTTCCGTAGCATCGAGGCAAATGCCACAAGGGTGAGTAAAGATGTCTGTCCTTGCACGTCGGTGTTGTAGTGACTTCTCCTTTTGCACAGGCCCTGATGGTTTCTCACTCGCTTGAGTGGGATACCCAGTGCGGCTACACAGAGACCCAGGATCGGGTCGACACGGAGTTTGCACAGAACACGGTGCTAGCTGCCAAGCGCGGGGCCCTTGCCGAGGAGGTCAAGGGGCTGAAGGCGATGGTTGCTGAGCTGGAAGGCCAGCAGGGCAGGGTTGCTGAGCTAGAAGAGCAGCTTCGCGCCTCGAGGGATGAGGTAGCGTCTTTGCGGAGCGCTAACTCCATACTCGAAGTGGAGGTCACGGCGGAACAGGAACTTTTCGCTAGCGTAGCGCAGGCTACATGGTGGGCGATGGAGCGCATGGAAGGCGCCATGGTTGATGTCGGCGCCGTGCCGCCCCCTCGGGGGCACACTGTTGATCAAATGGATAGGACCCTGGATCGCCTCCATCGCGCCGGGGAGGTGTTCGTCCCGGCCGCTCGCGCCTACGGTAACCACTGCGCAAAGATGGGGTGGACGGCAGCCCTTGTCTCCCTGTAGCGGGCGGGGTGTCCACACGTCGACGGGCTTGGGGCAGGCTCCGTTGCCGTGGCTTCTGCGGCCGAGGTTGCCGCTAGTCGTAAGTCGGTACGCCAAGCCAACAACGCTCTTTTCAGTGGGTTTTGGTCCTCCTTCGGTCGGGAGGCTACGATGGACTCTCTTCGCGCGGTTCTAGCCCAACGGACCAAGGGGAAGAGCGCGGCGGATGGGTCTGGAGCAGCGGAGCGGGGGGCCACCACCGGGGACCAGGTATGACCCTCCGCTCCCCTGCCAAGTAGTGTTTTGTTTAGGATTTTAGCTTAGGGTTCCCCCTTGTTTTGTTTTTTGTTTTTTTTTGGTGTTGTCTACTCCAGTGGCGCTGCGCGTTCTGGGGCCGGACCGAGGGGGATCTGACGTGTAATGACCCTGTGGATGATGGTTTTCTTTATGAATGCAAAGGCTTTGGTTGCGAGGGGGCATGTGTGTTTGCGCTGGATGCTTCCTTTATGCGTGCTTCTATTTTGCTTAGGGAAGGCGTATGATGTTCCGTCGCTGCGCCCGGCGCGGGCCGCGCCCACCGGAGGGGCGGCGGGTGAAGACTGCTGGCTGTCGCCGCGGGTCCAAGGACGAGCGCAGCTTGGTCACCAAGTGGACTCTACGGGTATGTTACCGGGGCGTGTTGTGTCATGGCGCGAAGTGGTAGCGCTGGAAGAAGGCGAACCCGGGAGGCTCAATGAAGAGGTTTTTTCGTCTACGAGGTAGGAGGGCAGCGACAGCGTTCGAGGAGATACGGGCTTTTTGGGTGGCCCGCGGGGCTGCAGGCCCGCTTGAAGGTCTCGTGGCACCGCCCGAGATGCGTGACGTGTCGTCCAGTAGCTCCTCGGGTGATCGTGCTGGGGGGTGCTGCCGAGAAGGAATACCACCGGTTTGTGTCCACGTGGCCGTCCGACGAAGAGTTAATGGTGTGGGTGTTGCGAGCGGAGCCTGAGGAGTTTGCGCCTCCTGGGTACCCTGACTACCCGTGAGATGGGTTTGTAGGCTTGTAGGGCTGGGTTGTGTTGCTTTTCCTGTTACGGGCCTACCTAGTTGGGTTCTGCGTAGCGTGAGTTGTATGATTGTGCTTTGTACTGTGAGATGACGAATAAAGCGGTTGTTTCGCTCAGCTACGGTTTTGGTGTGCCTACGGGGGGGGGGGGCGAAGCCTCGCGCCGTCCCCCATACTTTTTTAAATAGGGCTCCGTTGGAGCCCTTATGTTTTCCGAGGGAGAGGCGAAGCATCACGCCGTCCCCCATAATTTTTTAAATAGGGCTCCGTTGGAGCCCTTATGTTTTCCGAGGGGGTGGCGAAGCCTTGCGCCGTCCCCCATACTTTTTTAAATAGGGCTCCATTGGAGCCCTTATGTTTTCGGAGGGGAGGTGAAGCCTTGCGCCGTCCCCCATACTCTTTTTTATTATTATTTTTCTTTTTTTCTTTTTTTTAAATAGGGCTCCGTTGGAGCCCTTATGTTTTCGGAGGGGGAGGTGCCGCCGTCCCCCCCGGTGCGCCCTTGGTTACCATACTAAGTGTGGCGTCGGGGTTAGCCCTGCGCGGCGTCCTCGCAGTTTCTCGCGGTCATGCCGTTGGTGCCGGCCATGCGCGGTGACTTCGTTTATACACCTGCAGGTGTGCACCGTGGCTCGAAGGCCATGCGCGGTGAATTCGTTTATACACCTGCAGGTGTGCACTGGGGCTCGAAGGCCATGCGCGGTGACTTCGTTTATACATTAAGGGGGGCAAAATACCGGGGAGTACATTTATGGTAATACATTCCCCGGCATTGCGCGGTGGGGGGAGTAGATACCCGGGCGCAGCTGGTGTGTGCAGAACCTAGGGGTAGAACTTACAGAGGCTTTTTGAATTCCACGTCTGGCCTAACTGTTGTCCCTCCGGTGTTGCGATGTAGATGGAACCGGCCCGTGTGGCGCGGGTGATGACATAAGGCCCTTCCCATTTGGACTCCGGCTTGCCCACTGCCGTAGGGTTCGCGACTCGCTTGAGGACCATGTCGCCTGGTGCCAGCGGGCGTGGTTTGACCTTTTTGTTATACGCACGCGCTACGCCCTCGGCGTACTTGTTCATGGTTGATATGCCTTGGACGCGTTGTTCTTCGAGGAGGTCGAGGGAGACCTCCCATTCCTCGGGTCAGGCTGCGTCGCCGCTCGGTGAGATCTTGCGGCGAACTCTCCCGGGGTCATTGCCTCATCCCCGAATAGGAGCTTGAATGGGGAGAAGCCTCTGGCCCTCGTCGGTGACGTCCTGATTGCCCATAGTGTTTTCTGCAGTTCCTCGGGCCATAGGCCCTTAGGGAGGCCTACGAGGCACTTTTTTAGGCCGTCTAGCAAATTGTCGTTAGCCCGCTCGACCGCTCCGTTGGACTCGGGGTGTCCCACGGAGGCGAAGAATATCTTTATGCCGAGGTTGTGGTAAAAAGCGCGGAACGCCGCGGAGTCGAACTGGGTGCTGTTAGTAGTGACGAGTTCCCTTGGCACTCCGTAGCGGCAGACTATGTTTTTCCACATGAACCGCTGGGCAGCCGCGGCGGTTATTTTGGCCACTGGTTCGGCCTCGACCCACCTGGAGAAATACTCGATGGCGACGAAGGTGAAGCGAAGGCTGCCCTTGGCAGCTGGGTATGGGCCGATGACGTCGAGGCCCCAGCGTGAGAAGGGCCAAACGGGGGGGGGCAAGGGCTGCAGTGGTACCACGGGAGCCCACGGGTTGCGGCTGGTCCACTAGCACCCCTGGCATTTTTGGACAAGCTCCTGTGCGTCGCTGAGCGCGGTTGGCCAGTAAAAGCCTTGGTGGAAGGCCCTTGGCACCAGCCCTCGCGGCTCTTGGTGCGTGTCGAACCTAGGAACGAAGGATCCCAAATTCTCTGTGTTCATACACTAGTCCAGGATTTCTAGTGTACACAGTTAAACAAAAAGTGATAGCACAATCATATCACGAGTTTATTGATAATAATTCAAAGTTTATTACAAAAGGGCCTGCGGCCAAAAGAAAAGAAATAACACAATGGAAGAGTAGTAAGTAGTAGGCCACACGACTTGCCACAGCAATCGTCTGGGACGCACCTATTCGTCAAGATCCTCACCGTCGGGAAAACGTCTTCTCCTGAATAAGATTTATTCAGCAAGAGTGAGCACTACTACCGTGCTCGCAAGTCACACCCAATATAGAAAGTTTAATGCATGCATAAGGTAAACAAAGGTAATGGCACGGTTGTTTTGCATAAACAAAGATTTTCAGATTATATTGCTAATACTTTTGTAAGGCCAATTTTAATAATTCGAATAAAGATAGTGACAAACTCGACAACGAATATTGGATGACCTCCACTAGTTGAATATTGAAGGATATCCTCCTAACACTTGGCTAACCACCCAATTTTTACCATAGGACTATCCATCCTAAAACATCTGTTGAACACATTTTATAAACCAAAACAATTCTAACTTAGAGTGGCTTTGCTAGCATGTCCATGATCATGACGCGCTATTCGAATAGTTTTACACTCGCAGAGGTGGTACAGCTTTACCACACGAGATAAAATGCTTTAATGTCGCCAAAGCACGCCCAGAAGCGTGTGACTAAGCAATTATCATGAGGCCGTTACAAGCGGTGTCCTCTGCTTTCATGCCCGCTAAGGTTTCGCTACCTTTGGACTATCCATCCTCCTAAGCCCCTCTTGCGCGGTGGGACTAATGTCTAACCAACGCCCACACATACAACATAGCACAAATAACACTAAGACACTACAGATTATTTAGCCAAATCCTGCCCATACAGACATGTGGTGGTACGGTAAGGCGTAGCAAAATACGCTCAAAGACCGGTCCTTAATCGACTTTTGCGACTTCCAATTTAAAACCACGGGTCGTAATCCTAACAGATTAGACCCGCATGAACTCGCACTCCACCATTCATCCATCTCGCCCAAGTCCAAACCCATTTTATTTTATTTAGAGTAAAATCCTTTCGTGATAAAACAATACCACAGAACACATTTAAATTACATTGTAAAGATTTGACTAAATTCTCCCAAATTTGTAAATATTATCTAAGCAAGGCTAAGCATTTGACAAATTTTATCTAAGGTGTCAAGGTATTCAGTTTTGATAGTCAAATTGGCCATACCAAGGAGTTTGGAACAACTATATACTGAAATCGTGGATATTCAGATATTTTTATAAACATATGCATGCAATAGTAAATTGTAGATAGTAAATAAATACTTTAAAACAATAGGAACAATATGATCAATAGTGTAACTTGCCTTCGTTGAAGTCTTGGAACTCTAAATCGTCGGAAGGATCTAACTCTCCGGAGTCGTCGAAGTCTATACGTGAAAATACGACAAATTCAACTCAAATTCAAATAAATTCAAAAACTCAGATCAAACTAACTCCAAATTAAAATATTTTGCTTAAGTTAGCTAGATTATGAATTTAGACAAATTTTGCAACTTGAACCACTCAATTTGGAGTTCAAATGCAAAAGATATGAATTTTAGAAGTTTAATTCAAAATCTGGAATTTAATTGAATTCTCTGAATTATTTTTCTAAAGAAAATTCTATTTATTGCGCAATGCTGACGCCAGCGATGAATTTCCGGGAATTAAAAGAAATGAATTGATTTTTCTGACAAGCGGGTCCCACATGTCATAGACTCGGCTCACGGTGGACTGATTCCACCGAGCCGAGGGTGATCTGGCGCGGTGGACTGGACATGCGGGTGCTGACTTGGCTTGCCACGCGAGCGCCACGCGTGTTCCTGCGCCGAGGTGGCACTGAGCTGGCGATGACGTGGCCCAGCCACGTGTGCCCGACGGGGAGATTGCTCTGGTGGCGAGCTCGCCGGCGATACGCGCCACGGCGAGGGGAATGAAGATGCGCAAAAGGGAGAGGGAAGCAGTGCGATCTCAGGGCATACAAAACGATCGCGGGCGTGGCCGGAAGGTCGTCGCGCGAGTTATTGGCGGCGAACTTCGGTCGTCGACGAAGAAGATGATCCAGGGGTCCTCCGGTGAAGTGGGTGGCGGCAGCAGCTTCGCACGGACGCGGCGATGACGATGGTGCCGACGGCGGAGACGAAGGAGTCCTGGCGGCGTCGGGAACGGAGAAGAAGTTCCTGCGCGTCGCCGCGAAGAAGCTCAAAATCCGGGCGCTACGGGCAAGGTGAAGGGCGGGTGGTGGCGGTGTGTTGGTGGCGAGGGGCACCTCGGGTATCTTTATAGAGGCGGAGGGAGGTCTGAGGTCGGAGTTCGTGCGCGCGCGTGCGGCGGCGGTAGTGGCGGCGTTACGCGATCGTGGGCACTAGAGAAGGGAAAACGGTCGGAAGTGGGCGGCGTGATGCAAGGTATTCAATGCGCACGATGGCGAGGAGTGGGAAGAGAAATGGCCAAGGCGGCTCGAGCGTTAGCTTTAATGGCGGCGGTTTACATTGCGGTGCGTGGAAAGACGACGCGAGACGATGACGGAGGGCGTGCGATTTTACTCGGGCGGTTGCGATTAGATTGGTGAAGCGGTAAGTTCACAATGGCGCGGCCGGCTGGATTTTAATCCAACGGTCGCGATAGAACGAGTGGACGTCGCGAGTGAACGCTTAAGTGATCCGATGCACGAGGATCGTTGGATGTGGATCTGACGGTCACCGGTGGTTAGGATGTTCGAGTCGTCCGAATGCCTCATTGAATTCTGGCCGTTGGATTTAGATCCAACGGCTGGTAGCGACCGAAGCGGCGCGAGAGTAGGAGAGAGGGAGAGACTGACGAGTGGACCCCGGCTGTCAGCGAGAGGGAGGAGGCGGCGCGGCGGAGCGGGCCGTGCGCGCGCGGGAAAAACGTGGGCTGAGCTGGGTTTCGGCCCAATTCCTATTTGAGGTTTTTCTTTTGATTTTTCTTTTGTTTTAATTCCAGATAATTCAATTAGGCTTTAGAATATAGCAAAATAATTCCAAAAATTATGAGAAAATTCACAGAAATTCTCTGGAGCATTTAGGATTTAAGAAAAATATTTCCAGCTATTATCTGATAATAGATTTTGCCCATAATTTTATTTTATCTTTAATTTGGTTAAGGAAAAGCTTTAAAAATTCCACCAAAATCCAATAAAATTCTTAAACTTTATTTTCAACTGGAAATTGAAATTTGGGCTGTTACAAACCTACCCCCCTTAAAGGGAATCTCGACCCCGAGATTCAGACTTGGTTAACAAAAAGATCAGGGTAGTTAGCCTTGAGTTCTTCTTCATTCTCCCATGTGGCTTCGCTTTCTGGATGGTGACTCCACTGCACCTTGTACGATCTGATTATTCTGCTTCTGGTAACACGTTCTGCGACATCTACAATTTTAATCGGTCGCTCCACGTAGGTGAGATCTTCTTGAAGGTCAAAGCTTTCGAGAAGGTATGGTCTTCCTGTTCTTGCAGCATTTCTTTAATTGCGACACGTGAAAGACGTTATGTATCTGGCGATGTGGCTTCCGCGCTCTAGGCGATAAGCTACTTCTCCACGTTTGCCAAGATCTTGTATGGCCCAATATACCGGGTGCGAGTTTACCTTTGTCCTAATCTCTTCACACCTCGAGTGGGGTTACTCGAGATAGACAACATCTCCTACCTCAAAACTTAATTCCCTCCGGTTATCGGCATAACTCTTTGTCGGGATTGGGCCGCTTTCACGCCTCTGAATAGTTTTCACTTTACTCTCGGCTTCTTTGATTAACTCAGGGTCAAGGAGCCGACGCTCTCTACCTCATCCCAAAGAAGCGGGGTTCGACATTTCACGCCATACTGAGCTTCAAATGGAGCCATCTCGCAAACCGGCTTGATAGCTATTATTGTATGAGAACTCGCATATGGTAGATCCTTGTCCCAACCTTTTCCGAACTCTAAGGCACGTGCTCGAAGCATATCTTCAAGAACTTGATTGGTGCGTTACCACGACCATCGATGCAGGGATGATCGCCGTGCTAAAATTGAGTCTGTTCCCAAGGCTTCATGCGACTTTTCCAAAACCGAGAGGTAAATTGGGAACCTCGGTGCGACACAATCTTTTGGGTACTCCGTGCGGCGACGATTACGGCCATGTACAATTACGCTAGTTTGTTTGCTCGGTAGGTGGTCTTGACAGAATAAAGTGGCGACTTTAGTTAACCGGTCAATTACCACCCGGATGGAGTCATATCGATTGGGTCTGGGAGTCCAAAGATGAAATCCATACCGACTTCTTCCCACTTCCACTCGGGAATTGGTAATGGTTGCAATGGACACGGGTCTTTGGTGTTGTGCCTTGACTCTTTGACAAGCGTCACAACGGCGACCTAAATCAGCAATTTCACGCTTCATGCTGACCCACCAATATCTTTCTTTTAGATCCTGGTACATTTTGGTGCTGCCAGGATGAATGGAGTATGGCGACTCATGAGCTTCTTTCAGAATTGAGTCTTTTATCTCCTGCTGGTTAGGCACACGATGCGGTCTCCGAACCACACTGTCCCCTTGCTCATCTTGAGAGAAACACGGGCTTTGCCTCTTCTCATATTTTTCTTGATTTCTTGGATATCTTCATCTTCCAACTGTTTTGTTCTAATCTGATTTTGAAGAGTTGGTTGAACTTCTAAAGCGTTTACACAGCCTTGGTTGACAATCTCAAGATTCAGATGCTTCAGCTCTTCATACAGCTCGGGCTGATTTTGTTGCACCATGATGGTGTTGCAATATGCTTTTCTGCTCAAGGCATCTGCTACCACATTGGCCTTGCCCGGATGATAATGAATTCCGAGATCATAATCCTTTATTAGTTCCAACCATCTTCTTTGTCGGAGATTGAGCTCGGACTGCGTGAATATGTACTTCAAACTTTTATGGTCTGTGAAAATCTCACAGCGGTTACCAATGAGATAATGCCGCCAGATTTTCAGAGCGTGCACAATTGCCGCTAACTCCAGATCATGAGTCGGGTAATTCCCTTCGTGTGGCCTCAACTGTCGGGATGCATAAGCTACAACTTTGCCTTCCTGCATCAATACACATCCGAGGCCTTGACGGGATGCGTCACAAAAGATCTCAAAATCCTTGCGATGTCCCAGAAAATTAACACCGGTGCTGAGACTAGCCTCTTTTTCAATTCTTGGAAACTTTCTTCACAGGCGCTTGACCATTCAAACTTCTTTTCTTTCTTCAGAAGTTGAGTCATGGGTTTGGCAAGTTTAGAGAAACCCTCAATAAACCGTCGATAATAGCCTGCCAGTCCCAGAAAACTTCTCACCTCGGTGACTGATTTGGGCATTTCACCCATTATCGCTTCAACCTTGGCGTGGTCTCATCGCAATTCCTCCCGCGGATACAATATGTCCAAGGAATGCAACTTGTCTTAGCCAGAATTCACTCTTGCTGAATTTGGCATAGAGTTGGTGCTCCCTGAGCTTGTCTAGTATCATCCGGAGATGCTCTTCATGTTCTTTTTCGTTCTTCGAGTAGATAAGAATGTCGTCAATAAAGACGACTACGAATTTATCCAGGAATTCCATGAACACCTTGTTCATCATATTCATGAAATAGGCAGGGCGTTGGTCAATCCAAATGACATTATCGTGAACTCATATAGTCCATATCCGTGGTGAAGGCGCTTTGAATATCTTCCGGTCTAATCTTTAATTGGTGATAACCGGATCTCGATCGATCTTTGAGAAAATACTTGCTCCCTTTAATCGATCAAACAAATCATCAATTACGGGCAATGGGTATTTATTCTTGATTGTTACTTCGTTGAGTGATGCATAATCGACGCACATTCTCATGCTATTGTCTTTCTTCTTGACAAATAGTACCGGGCTCCCCATGGTGAGGAACCGCGAATGTACGCTTTTTCTCGTAGTTCTTCAATCTGCTTTCTTCAATTACGCTAACTCGTTGGTGGCATTCTATAGGTCGCTTTGAGATCTGAGTCGTCAGGGGACTAGATCAATTAGGAACATGATGTCCCTATCCGTGGCATACCGTAGATCATCCGGGAAGACGCCGATACTCTCGTGCCACGGTATATCTTCAAGTTTCACTTCCTTCAACTGTAAGTATGAAACTTCCTCCTGCTCGAGTCTCGTGTTTGAATTCATGAGACACACCTTGTTCATTAGTGAGGGTGATGGATCTATTGGCACGATCTATTTGACCGTGATTTTTGGCTAGCTACCCATTCCAAGTATTACATCCAAACCTTGAGAGTGTAAAACTATCAGATCTGCTAGAAAAGTTACTCCGGATATCTCGAGAGTGAGATTAGGGCATAGAGAATTGGTTCTCATTTCTGAGCCCGGGGAATGAATTATCATGGGAGTAGCTAAAGAGGATATAGGTAACCCATATTTTCCCACAAACTTATATGACACAAAAGAGTGTGAAGCTCCAGAATCAAATAGGACAGATGCTTTGATATCGAATTAACGAGGAACGTACCGAGAACAACATCTGGTGCTGCTTGAGCTTCCTCGGCGGTGACATGGTTCACCCGTCCCTTGGTGAACTGGTTTGCTGGTCTGGTGGTGCCGCCGGTAGCTTGAACTCCTGAGGTTGGCCTTGTTGGTGCCAAACCTTGTTGCTTCTTTGGACATTTATTGGCATAATGCCCTGTCTCGTTGCAGTGGAAGCACGTGACTCCAGAAGCTGAGGAGGTAGAGTGCTTCTGCTGAAACTGCCCTCCTAATGAAGTGCCACGGAAGTTGGAGGGGTTGGAGCGCTGTGGCGGTGCTGGAGTACGAGACGTGGAAGATTGAAACTTCCCACGTTGCTGCGGTTGCGGTGTGGTGATGCGAGGTTTGGGCAGACCTCCTGCGTTAAACCTCTGGGCGGCCATCCTCCGCTTGCGGTTCTCCATTTCTGCGTGTTTAGCCTCCCCGCTCGATTGCTTTATCCACCAACCTGGAAGTCGGTGAAATTCGAAATAAGTTGGACAGAGATATCATCATTCAATCCATCCAGGAACCTTTCCTGTCTTTCCTCATCTCTGGCTACGTCGGCTGGGGCGTAGCGGGCAAGTTGGTTAAAGCGGTGAAGGTACTCATTCACCGTACGGTTGCCTTGTCGAGTGCGTGGAACTCCTTCTTCTTGAGCGCCATCATCCTCGCCGGGATATGTGCATGACAAAGCTCGCACGGTCGCCCATGTGATGGACTCGAGCATCATTGTGTGCTATGCGATGGTTGTCCCACCATTCGATGCGGGGCCATTCGGTTGGTGAGAGGCAAGCAGACCCTCTCACGGTCGTAACACCGACTAATGTCCGCTTCTTTCCAATAGCCCGCCGATCGTCGGCCCATTGGTTCAAGATTATTTGAGAATGTCGGCGGGCGATCCTCATAAACTCGGACATAGTCGACCTTTGGTTATGCGGAGGTGGAGCGGAGCCGCCGCTTTCAGAGCGGCTCGAGTGTTCGAACATTCAAGTGACCGGCAAGAAGGTCGATTAAATGAGTCCGATTCGCCATCATCCGGCGCCACGGTCCTTCTGCGGTGGTGGCGGCGGCGTAAACGTGATTATCCCGGTGATCCGTCGATCGCTTCCTTGTCCGTTGGCATCTTCCGCCGGCATTGCCGTTTCCATGGTGGTCACCATCTGCGGAATCCTCCAATGATTTAGAAGATATAGCGAGGAATTCTATGGGGATAAATCTAAAATAGCCCAAGAACGAAAAAGCACACAAACAAAGAATCAACTTTTCAAAATGGTTTCTTTATTCATTTATTTTATTAATATATTATGGCTATCACATGAGTAATTGATAGCTCATAATACGCAAAAAGTACGGATGGGAAAAAATAAACATCTATGGGGTGGATGGGGTGTATTCTGGGAATTGCTGCATCGCCTTGGCCTGATTTGTAAATAGCAGCTCCTCTTCGATCGCTTGTCTCGCCTCGGTATACTCTAGACTATCCCGAGTGGTACGCAAGTCGTCCAAGGCGTTTCCATAGGCGTAGTCCAAAGCCTTTGTCGAGTCCACTGTGCGTCAACTCGGGAATCTTCCTCCTCGCAGCGGAAGACACCATCAAGTCAGTTGGAAGATGCATCGGAAATAGTGAAACCGGTGCCGTTGAGGTGGCGGTCGTAGGTATGGCGAGTCGACGAACCGCTTCTCGCTACATCCTCGAATGCCATCGGCGAAGGTGTCGCGTCGGATCGGGCGTGGAAGGTATGGAAGACGGTGTTTGGCGGCAGTCGGAGTAGATTAGTACTTCCACTCTCCGAGACGCCGTTCTCCCAACTTGTACCGTAGCCCCAAACGTTGGCCTCTTCTTGTAGTCTAAGTGCTGCATCACTTCCCGCAGAAGTTCAAACAGTGTCCCAAATGATTCCGTGAGAGATAGCGTCCGGTACTTCGGCCATCTAAAATTTTGAGGAATAGACAAGTCAGTAACTGTTTTTAAAGAGAAGGGTTGAGAGATGACTCTGGATACACTCAAAATAGTTTTTAATTTTTGCAAATGAGTCCTTAGGACATTTGTGGGGCCACGACCTACAGTCAATATGGCTCTGATACCACTTTTGTCGAACCTAGGAACGAAGGATCCCAAATTCTCTGTGTTCATACACTAGTCCAGGATTTCTAGTGTACACAGTTAAACAAAAAGTGATAGCACAATCATATCACGAGTTTATTGATAATAATTCAAAGTTTATTACAAAAGGGCATGCCAAAAGAAAAGAAATAACACAATGGAAGAGTAGTAGAAGTAGTAGGCCACACGACTTGCCACAGCAACCGTCTGGGACGCACTCCTGTTCACAAGATCCTCACCGTCGGAAAACGTCTTCTCCTGAATAAGATTTATTCAAAGAAGAGTGAGCACTACTACCGTGCTCGCAAGTCACACCCAATATAGAAAGTTTAATGCATGCATAAGGTAAACAAAGGTAATGGCACTATTGTTTTGCATAAACAAGATTTTCGATTATATTGCTAATACTTTTGTAAGGCCAATTTTAATAATTCGAATAAAGATAGTGACAAAGCCGACAACGAATATTGATGACCTCCACTAGTTGAATATTGAAGGATATCCTCCTAACACTTGGCTAACCACCCAATTTTTACCATAGGACTATCCATCCTAAAACATCTCATTGAACACATTTTATAAACCAAAAACAATTCTAACTTAGAGTGGCTTTGCTAGCATGTCCATGATCATGACGCGCTATTCGAATAGTTTTACACTCGCGAGGTGGTACAGCTTTACCCACACGAGATAAAATGCTTTTAATGTCGCCAAAGCACGCTTCCGGCGTGTGACTAAGCAATTATCATGAGGCCGTTACAAGCGGTGTCCTCACTGTTTTCATGCCCGCTAAGGTTTCGCTACCTTTGGACTATCCATCCTCCTAAGCCCCTCTTGCGCGAGTGGGACTAATGTCTAACCAACGCCCACACATACAACATAGCACAAATAACACTAAGACACTACAGATTATTTAGCCAAATCCTGCCCATACAGACATGTGGTGGTACTGTAAGGCGTAGCAAATACGCTCAAAGACCGGTCCTTAAGCGACTTCAAGACTTCCAATTTAAAACCCCGGGTCGTAATCCTAACCAGATTAGACCTGCATGAACTCGCACCCACCATTCATCCATCTCGCCAAGTCCAAACCCATTTTATTTTATTTAGAGTAAAATCCTTTCGTGATAAAACAATACCACAGAACACATTTAAATTACATTGTAAAGATTTGACTAAATTCTCCCAAATTTGTAAATATTATCTAAGCAAGGCTAAGCATTTGACAAATTTTATCTAAGGTGTCAAGGTATTCAGTTTTGATAGTCAAATTGGCCATACCAAGGAGTTTGGAACAACTATATACTGAAATCAGATATTCAGATATTTTTATAAACATATGCATGCAATAGTAAATTGTAGATAGTAAATAAATACTTTAAAACAATAGGAACAATATGATCAATAGTGTAACTTGCCTTCGTTGAAGTCTTGGAACTCTAAATCGTCGGAAGGATCTAACTCTCCTGAGTCGCCAAGTCTATACGTGAAAATACGACAAATTCAACTCAAATTCAAATAAATTCAAAACTCAGATCAAACTAACTCCAAATTAAAATATTTTGCTTAAGTTAGCTAGATTATGAATTTAGACAAATTTTGCAACTTGAACCACTCAATTTGGAGTTCAAATGCAAAAGATATGAATTTTAGAAGTTTAATTCAAAATCTGGAATTTAATTGAATTCTCTGAATTATTTTTCTAAAGAAAATTCTATTTATTGCGCAATGCTGACGCCAGCGATGAATTTCCGGGAATTAAAAGAAATGAATTGATTTTTCTGACAAGCGGGTCCCACATGTCATAGACTCGGCTCACGGTGGACCGATTCCACCGAGCCGAGGTGATCCGCGCGATGGATGGACATGCGGTCTTGACTTGGCTTGCCACGCGAAAGCGCCACGCGTGTTCTGCGCCGAGGTGGCACCGAAGCATGGCGATGACGTGGCCCGACCACGTGTGCCCGACGGGAGATTGCTCGTGGCGAGCTCGCGGCGATACGCGCCACCTGGCGAGAATGAAGATGCGCAAAGGGAGAGGGAAGCGATGCGATCTCGGGGCATACAAAACGATCGCGGGCGTGATCGGAAGGTCGCCGGCGACGAGGATTGGCGGCGGCGAACTTCGGTCGCCGACGAAGAAGATGATCCAGGGGTCCTCCGGTGAAGTGGGTGGCGGCAGCAGCTTCGCACGGACGCGGCGATGACGATGGTACCGACGGCGGAGACGAAGGAGTCCTGGCGGCGTCGGGAACGGAGAAGAAGTTCCTGCGGTCGCCGGCGAAGAAGCTCAAAATCCGGCGCTACGGGCAAGGTGAAGGGTACCGGTGGTGGCGGTGTGTTCGGTGAGCCGAGGCACCTCGGGGTATCTTTATAGAGGCGGAGGGAGGTCGGAGGTCGGAGTTCGTGCGCGCGGGTGCGGCGGCGGTAGTGGCGACGTTCTGGCGATCGTGGGCACTAGAGAAGGGGAAAACGGTCGGAAGTGGAGCGGCGTGATGCAAGGTATTCAATGCGCACGATGGCGAGGGGAGTGGGGAAGAGAAATGGCCGAAGGCGAAGCTCGAGCGTTAGCTTTAATGGCGGCAGTTTCTGTTGCAGCTGCGTGGAGAAGACGACGCGGAGACGATGACGGAGGGCCGTGCGATTTTACTCGGACGGTTGCGATTAGATTGGTGAAGCGGTAAGTTCACAATGGGCGCAGCCGCTGGATTTTAATCCAACGGTCGCGATAGAACGAGTGGACGTGCGAGTGAACAGTTAAGTGACTGATGCACGAGGATCGTTGGATGTGGATCTGACGGTCACCGGTGGTTAGGATGTTCGAGTCGTCCGAATGCCTCATTGAATTCTGGCCGTTGGATTTAGATCCAACGGCTGGTAGCGACCGAAGCGGCGCGAGAGTAGGAGAGAGGGAGAGACTGACGAGTGGACCCCGGCTGTCAGCGAGAGGGAGGAGGCGGCGGGCGGAGCGGGCGTGCGCTGGAAAACGTGGCTGAGCTGGTTTCGCCCAATTCCTATTTGAGGTTTTTCTTTTGATTTTTCTTTTGTTTTAATTCGGATAATTCAATTAGGCTTTAGAATATAGCAAAATAATTCCAAAAATTATGAGAAAATTCACGAAATTCTCCGGAGCATTTAGGATTTAAGAAAATATTTCCAGCTATTATCTGATAATAGATTTTGCCCATAATTTTATTTTATCTTTAATTTGGTTAAGGAAAAGCTTTAAAAATTCCACCAAAATCCAATAAAATTCTTAAACTTTATTTTCAACTGGAAATTGAAATTTGGGCTGTTACAGTGCGCGCCGCAGAGGCCCTCATGTATCTCCTTTAGGACGGAACGACTCTCGAACCCGGGAACGAAGGATCCCAAATTCTCTGTGTTCATACACTAGTCCAGGATTTCTAGTGTACACAGTTAAACAAAAAGTGATAGCACAAACATATCACGAATTTATTGATAATAATTCAAAGTTTATTACAAAAGGGCCTGCGGCCAAAAGAAAAAAAAATAACACAGCGGAAGAGTAATAGTAGTAGGCCACACGACTTGCCACAGGCAATCGTCTGGGGACGCAGCCTATTCGTCAATATCCTCACCGTTAGGGAAAACGTCATCTCCTGAATAAGATTTATTCAGCAAGAGTGAGCACAACTTCCGTGCTCGCAAGTCACACCCAATATAGAAAGTTTAATGCATGCATAAGGTAAACAAAGGTAATGGCAGGGTTGTTTTGCATAAACAGCTTTTTCAGATTACCATTAATACTTTTGTAAGGCCAATTTTAATATTTCAAATAAAGACAGTGACAAAATGGCAACGAACATTGGATGACCTCCATTAGTTGAATATTGAAGGATATCCTCCTTACACTTGTCTAACCACCCAATTTTTACCATAGGACTATCCATCCTAAAACATCTGTTGAACACATTTTATAAACCAAAACAATTCTAACTTAGAGTGGCTTTGCTAGCATGTCCATGATCATGACGCGCTATTCGAATAGTTTTACACTCAAGAGGTTGTACAGCTTTACCCACACGAGATAAAATGCTTTTAATGTCGGCCAAACCACGCCCGGCGTGTGACTAAGCAATTATCATGAGGCCGTTACAAAGCGGTGTCCTCATCAGATTCATGCCCGCTAAGGTTTCGCTACCTTTGGACTATCCATCCTCCTAAGCCCCTCTTGCGCGGTGGGACTAATGTCGACCAACGCCCACACATACAACATAGCACAAATAACACTAAGACACTACAGATTATTTAGCCAAATCCTGCCCATACAGGACATGTGGTGGTATGGTAAGGCGTAGCAAAATACGCTCAAAGACCGGTCCTTAACTGACTTGGGCGACTTCCAATTTAAAACCCTGGGTCGTAATCCTAACCAGATTAGACCCGTGCATGAACCTGCACCCACCTTCCATCCATCTCGCCCAAGTCCAAACCCAATTCATTTTATTTAGAGTAAAAACCCCTTTATAAACCTTTCGTGTTAAAACAATACCACAGAAACACATTTAAATTAATTTGTAAAGATTTGACTAAATTCTCCCAAATTTGTAAATGTTATCTAAGCAAGGCTAAGCATTTGACAAATTTTATTTAAGGTGTCAAGGTATTCAGGTTTGATAGTCAAATTGGCCATACCAAGGAGTTTGGAACAACTATATACGAAATCAGGATAATCAGATATTTTTATAAACATATGCATGCAATAGTAAATTGTAAATAGTAAATAAATACTTTAAAACAATAGGAACAATATGATCAATAGTGTAACTTGCCTTCGTTGAAGTCTTGGAACTCTAAATCGTCCGAAGGATCTAACTCTCCGAGTCGTCAAGTCTATACGTGAAAATACGACAAATTCAACTCAAATTCAAATAAATTCAAAAACTCAGATCAAACTAACTCCAAATTGAAATATTTTTCTTTAGTTAGCTAGATTATGAATTTAGACAAATTTTGCAACTTGAACCACTCAATTTGGAGTTCAAATGCAAAAGATATGAATTTTAGAAGTTTAATACAAAATCTGGAATTTAATTGAATTCTCCAATTATTTTTCTAAAGGAAATTCTATTTATTGCGCAATCTTGACGCCAAATGATGAATTTTCCGGAAATTAAAAGAATTATAAAGATTTTTCGACAAGCGGGCCCCATGTCATAGACTCGGCTCACGGTGGGTGATTCCACCGAGCCATGTGTGGCGGCGGTGGACTCGCCACGCGGTGCTGACCCGGCGTGACACGCGAGCTCTGGTGCTGAGGTGGCGTCCACGTGCAGTGAGGTGGCGCTGAGGCGGCCGAACCACGCAAACTCGAGGCCGGTGATGCTCCGGTGACAAGCTCGCCTGCGCTACGCGCGCACGGCGAGGAATGAAGGTGCGCAAAATGTAGAGGGGACAATCGCGAACACGGGTTACCAAAACGACGGCAGAGCGTGACTGTAAGGTCGCCGGCGGCGGCGTTTGGCGGCGGCGCGCGCGATCGCGTCGGCAAGAGAGTTCCGGTGAGTCTCCGAGGAAGTAGATGGTAGCTCCGGCTTCGCACAGGTGCAGTGATGAAGATGGCGTCGACGGCGAGGACGGAGGAGGTCTGATGGCACCGGAAACGGAGAAGAATCGAGGTGCTTCGCCGGCGGGGATCTTCGGAATTAGAGCGGTACGTGCAAAGAGAAGGGTACCGGGTGGTGGAGGCGTGTTAAGGTAAGGGAGGCGCTCCCGAGGTGCCCTTTTATAGGGTACGGGCGTGGTTGAAACGGAGGCGACGCGAAGGTCATGCGGCGGCGGTAATGATGGTGTTCTGGCGATCATGGGCATGAGAGAAGGGGAAAACGGCCGGAAGTGGGGCGGCGTGATGAGTGGTCTTCAATGCGCACGATGGCGAAGGGAGTGGGGAAGAGAAACGGCAGAGAGGAAGCTCGGGCGTTGGCTTTAATGGCGGCGGTTTCTGGCGCAGCTTCGTGGGGAAGACGACGCGGAGACGATGACGGTGGGCCGTGCGATTTTGATCGGACGGTGGACAAACGATGGCGGCGGTAAGTCATGTCGGCCGTAGCCGCTTGATCTCGATTGCGGTTGAAATAGATCACGGGGTTGCGGTGAATCGTTAAGTGATCGATGCACGTGGGCCGTTGGATTTAGATCTAACGGTCCCGACATGAGAACATTCGGACCTTCCAATGCTTTGTGGACTTCGACCGCTGGATTTTAATCCAACGGTTGGGATGCACCGTGTGTGGGGGAGAGAGAAAAGGACCGACAGTGGACCCATGCCGTCGAGAGGAGGAGGCGGCGCGCAGCGGAGCGCTGCGCACAAGACGGAATGGGCCGACCGAGAGAGTTTCGCCCAAACACTATTTGAGGATTTTCTTTTGATTTCTGATTTAATTAAATGCTGATAAATCATTTAGGCTTTAGAATATAGCAAAATAATTCCAAAAATTATGGGAAAATTCACAGAAATTCTCTGGAGCATTTAGGATTTAAGAAAAATATTTCCAGCTATTATCTGCTAATAGATTTTGCACATCATTTCGTTTTAGCTTTCATTTGGTTAAGGAAAAGCTTTAAAAAAATCCACAAAAATCCAATAAAATAATTAAACTTTATTTTCAACTGGAAATTGAAATTTGGGCTGTTACAAACCTACCCCCCTTAAAGGGAATCTCGACCCCGACATTCAGACTTGGTTAGCAAAAAGATCAGGATAGTTAGTCTTGAGTTCTTCTTCATTCTCCCATGTGGCTTCACTTTATGGATGGTGACTCCACTGCACCTTGTACGATCTGATTGTTCTGCTTCTTGTAACACGTTCTGCGACATCTAGAATTTTAATCGATCGCTCCACGTAGGTGAGATCTTCTTGAAGGTCAAAGCTTTCCAGAAAGGTATGGTCTTCCAGTTCTCGCAGGCATTTCTTTAATTGCGACACGTGGAAGACGTTATGTACTGCTAACAAGGCTTCTGGAAGCTCTAGCTGATAAGCTACTTCTCCACATTTTGCCAAGATCTTGTATGGCCCAATATACCTGGGTGCGAGTTTACCTTTTGTCCGGAATCTCTTCACACCTCTGAGTGGGGTTACTCTGAGATAGACAACATCTCCTACCTCAAAGCTTAATTCCCTCCTAAGTTATCGGCATAACTCTTTTGTCGGGATTGGGCCGCTTCGACGCCCTCTGAATAGTTTTCACTTTACTCTCGGCTTCTTTGATCAACTCAGTCCAAGGAGCCGACGCCTCCTACCTCATCCCAAAGAAGCGGGTTCGCATTTCCTACCGCATGAGCTTCAAATGGAGCCATCTGCAAACTAGCTTGGTAACTATTATTGTATGAGAACTCAGATCACGCAGATCCTTGTCCCAACCTTTTCCGAATTCTAAGGCACAGGCTCAAGCATATCTTCAAGAACTTGATTGGTGCGCTCTGCTTGACCATCGATGCAGGGATGATACGCCGTGCTAAAATTGAGTCTCAGTTCCCAAGGCTTCATGTAGACTTTTCCAAAACCGAGAGGTAAATTGGGAACCTCGATCGACACAATCTTTTGGGTACTCCGTGCGCAGCACGATCCTCGCCATGTACAATTCTCGCTAGTTTATCGCTCGTAGGTGGTCTTGACAGAATAAAGTGAGCGACTTTAGTTAACCGGTCAATTACCACCCGGATGGAGTCATATCCCGATTGGGTCCTGGGAGTCCAAAGATGAAATCCATACCAACTTCTTCCCACTTCCACTCGGGAATTGGTAATGGTTGCAATGCACGACCGGTCTTTGGTGTTGTGCCTTGACTCTTTGACAAACGTCACAATGAGCGATGAAATCAGCAATTTCATGCTTCATGCCGACCCACCAATATCTTTCTTTAGATCCCGTACATTTTGGTGCCGCCAGATGAATGGAGTATGGCGACTCATGAGCTTCTTTCGCACTGAGTCTTTTATCTCCTGCTGGTTAGGCACAGATGCGGTCTCCGAACCACACCGCCCCTTGCTCATCTTCGAGAAACCAGGGCTTTGCCTCTTCTCATATTTTTCTTGATTTCTTGTATATCTTCATCTTCCAACTGTTTTGTTCTAATCTGATCTCAAGAGTTGGTTGAACTTCTAAAGCGTTTACGGCCTTGGTTGACAATTTCAGATTCGGATGCTTGACTCTTCATACACCTCAGTGATTTTGTTGCACCATGATGGTGTTGCAATATGCTTTTCTCTCAAGGCATCTGCTACCACATTGGCTTTGCCCGATGATAATGAATTCGAGATCATAATCCTTTATCGGTTCCAACCATCTTCTTTGTCGGAGATTGAGCTCTGATCGCGTGAATATGTACTTCGACTTTTATGGTCGGTGAAAATCTCACAATGTTACCAATGAGATAATGCCGCCAGATTTTCGAGCGTGCATAATTGCCGCTAACTCGCATCATGAGTCGAGTAATTCCCTTCGTGTGGCCTCAATCGCCGGGATGCATAAGCTACAACTTTGCCTTCCCGCATCAATACACATCCGAGGCCTTGACGGGATGCGCCACAAAGATCCCAAAATCCTTGCGGATGTCCCAGTAAAATAAACACCTGTCCGAGACTAGTCTCTTTTTCGCTTCTTGGAAACTTTCTTCACAAAGCGCTGACCATTCAAACTTCTTTTCTTTCTTGAAGTTGAGTCATGGGTTTGGCAAGTTTAGAGAAACCTCAATAAACCGACGATAATAGTCTGCTAGTCCCAGAAAACTTCTCACCTCGGTGGTGATTTGGGCATGTTTCACCCATTATCGCTTCAACCTTGGCGGGGTCTACTGCAATTCCTCCTGCAGATACAATATGTCCAAGGAATGCAACTTGACTTAGCCAGAATTCACTCTTACTGAATTTGGCATAGAGTTGGTGCTCCCTGAGCTTGTCTAGGATCATCCGAGATGCTCTTCTTGTTCTTTTCGTTCTTCGAGTAGATGAGAATATCGTCAATAAAGACGACTACGAATTTATCCAGGAATTCCATGAACACCTTGTTCATCATATTCATGAAATAGGCAGGGGCATTGGTCAATCCAAATGACATTACTGTGAACTCATATAGTCCATATCCGTGGTGAAGGCGCTTTGGAATATCTTCCTGGTCGATCTTTAATTGGTGATAACCGGATCTCGATCGATCTTTGAGAAAATACTTGCTCCTTTAAGCGATCAAACAAATCATCAATTCGGGCAATGGGTATTTGTTCTTGATTGTTACTTCATTGAGTGATCTCGTAATCGACGCACATTCTCATGCTATTGTCTTTCTTCTTGACAAATAGTACTGGGCTCCCCATGGTGAGGAACTGGGTCGAATGTACGCTTTTTCTCGTAGTTCTTCAATCTGTTTCTTCAATTCTGCTAACTCGTTGGCTGGCATTCTATAGGGTCGCTTCGAGATCGGAGCTGTCCCGGGGACTAGATCAATTAGGAACATGATGTCCCTATCCGGTGGCATGCCGGGTAGATCATCTGGAAAGACGTCGGGATACTCACGTGCCACGGGTATATCTTCAAGTTTCACTTCCTTCAATCTGGTGAGTATGGAACTTCCTCCGGTTCGAGTCTCAGGTTTGAATTCAACAGACACACCTTGTTCATTAGTGAGGGTGATGGATCTATTGGCACAGTCTATTTGACCGTGATTTTTGGCTAGCCAGTCCATTCCAAGTATTACATCCAAACCTTGGGAGTGTAAAACTATCAGATCTGCTAGAAAAGTTACTCCAGATATCTCGAGACTGAGATTAGGGCATAGAGAATTGGTTCTCATTTCCGAGCCCGGGGAATGAATTATCAAGGGAGTAGCTAAAGAGGATATAGGTAACCCATATTTTCCCACAAACTTATTTGACACAAAAGAATGTGAAGCTCCGGAATCAAATAAGACAGATGCTGGTACTGAATTAACGAGGAACGTACCGAGAACAACATCTGGTGCTGCCTGAGCTTCCTCGGCGGTGACATGGTTCACCCGTCCCTTAGTGAACTGGCTTGCTGGTCTGGTGATGCCGGTAGCTGGAACTCCTGATGTTGGCCTTGTTGGTGCCAAACCTTGCTGCTTCTTCGGGCATTTATTGGCATAATGCCCCGTCTCGTTGCAATGGAAGCATGTGACTCCGGAAGCTGAGGAGGTAGAGTGCTTCTGCTGAAACTGCCCTCCTGATGAAGTGCCACGGAAGTTGGAGGGGATGGAGCGCTGTGGCGGTGCTGGAGTACGAGACGTGGAAGATTGAAACTTCCCACGTTGCTGCGGCTGCGGTGTGGTGATGCGAGGTTTGGGCAGACCTCCTGCGTTAAACCTCCGGCGCCATCCTCCGCTTGCGGTTCTCCATTCTGCGTGTTTGGCTCTGCCGATTGCTTTATCCACCAACCGGAAGTCGGTGAAATTTTGAGAGATAAGTCGGGCAGAGATATCATCGCTTTAAGCCTTCCAGAACCTTTCACGCTCGTCCTCATCTCTCGCTCGTCGCTACCGGGCGTAGCGGGCAAGTTGGTTAAAGCGGTGAAGGTACTCATTCACCGTCTGATTTGCCTTGTCGGCGCCGTGGAACTCCTTCTTCTTGAGCGCCATCATCCTGCGCCGGATATGTGCATGACGAAAAGCTCGCACGAAGTCGGCCCATGTGATGGACTGAGCATCATTGTGTGCGATGCAGTAGTTGTCCCACCATTCTGATGCGGGGCCATTCAGTTGGTGAGAGGCAAACAGAACCCTCTCACGGTCAGAACACCGACTAATGTCGATTTCTTTCCAATAGCCCGCCGCCGATCGTCGGCGTCCATTGGTTCAAGATTATTTGAGAATGTCGTGGACGATCCTCATAAACTCGCATATAGTCGACCTTTGGTTATGCGGAGGTGGAGCCGGAGCTGCTGCTGCTGTAGCGGCCTGAGTGTTCTGCACATTCTGAAGTGATTGGGCAAGAAGGTCAATTAAATGAGTCTGATTCGCCATCATCTGGCGCCAGTCGGGTCCTTCTGCCGGCGGTGGTGGCGGCTGCGAAACGTGGTTATCCTGGTGATCCGCCTGATCGTTTCCTTGTCCGTTGGCACTGCTGCTGGCATTGCCGTTTCTGCGGGTGGTTACCATCTGCGGAATCCTCCAATGATTTAGAAGAGATAGCAAGGAAATCTATGAGGGATAAATCTAAGATAGCCCAAGAACGAACAAGCACACAAACAAAGAATCAACTTTTCAAAATAGTTCCTTTATTCATTTATTTTATTAATATATTATGGCTATCACATGAGTAGTTGATAGCTCATAATGCGTAGCTAAAGTACGGATGTAAAAAAAATAAACATCTATGGGGTGGATGGGGTGTATTCGGGGGAATTGCTTGTACTGCCTTGGCCTGATTTGTAAATAGCCAGCTCCTCTTGATCCTTGCTCTCGCCTCGGTATACTCTAGACTATCCTGAGTGGTACGCAAGTCGTCCAAGGCGTTCCCATAGGCGTAGTCCAGTGCCTTTGTCAGGTCCACCTGGTGCGTCAACTCGGGGGAATCTTCCTCTTCGGTGGTGCGGAAGACACTGTCAAGTCTGGTTGGAAGATGCCGTTGAGGTGGCGGTCGTAAGTATGGCGGAGTCGACGAATTGCTTCTCTCGCTGCATCCTGAATGCCATCAGCGAAGGTGTCGCGTCGGATCGGGGCGTGGAAGGTGTGGAAGAGAGTGTTTGGTGACAGGTCGGAGTAGATCAGTACTTCCACCCTCCAGAGACGTCGTTCTCCCACCTTGTACCGGTAGCCCTGAAACGTTGGCCTCTTCTTGTAGTCCAAGTGCTGCATCACTTCCCAGAGAAGTTCAGCCCAGTGTCCGGCAATGATTCCGTGAGAGATAGCGTCCGGTACTTCGGCCATCTACAATTTTGAGGAATAGACAAGTCAGTAACTGTTTTTAAAGAGAAGGGTTGAGAGATGACTATGGATAGACTCAAAATAGTTTTTAATTTTTTTGCAAATAAGTCCTTAGGACATTTGTGGGGCCACGACCTACAGTCGATATGGCTCTGATACCACTTTTGTCGAACCCGGGAACGAAGGATCCCAAATTCTCTGTGTTCATACACTAGTCCAGGATTTCTAGTGTACATAGTTAAACAAAAAGTGATAGCACAATCATATCACGAGTTTATTGATAATAATTCAAAGTTTATTACAAAAGGGCTGCGCCAAAAGAAAAAAATAACACAATGAAGAGTAGTAGTAGTAGGCCACACGACTTGCCACAGGCAATCGTCTAGGGACGCAGCCTATTCGTCAATATCCTCACCGTTAGGGAAAACGTCATCTCCTGAATAAGATTTATTCAGCAAGAGTGAGCACAACTTCCGTGCTCGCAAGTTACACCCAATATAGAAAGTTTAATGCATGCATAAGGTAAACAAAGGTAATGGCAGGGTTGTTTTGCATAAACAGCTTTTTCAGATTACCATTAATACTTTTGTAAGGCCAATTTTAATATTTCAAATAAAGACAGTGACAAAATGGCAACGAACATTGGATGACCTCCATTAGTTGAATATTGAAGGATATCCTCCTTACACTTGTCTAACCACCCAATTTTTACCATAGGACTATCCATCCTAAAACATCTGTTGAACACATTTTATAAACCAAAACAATTCTAACTTAGAGTGGCTTTGCTAGCATGTCCATGACCGCGGACGTGGCTATTCGAATAGTTTTACACTCTGCAGAGGTTGTACAGCTTTACCCACACGAGATAAAATGCTTTTAATGTCGGCCAAAGCACGCTTCCGAAGGCGTTTGACTAAGCAATTATCATGAGGCCGTTACAAAGCAAAGTCCTCATCAGTATTCATGCCCGCTAAGGTTTCGCTACCTTTGGACTATCCATCCTCCTAAAGCCCCTCTTGCGCGGTGGGACTAATGTCCACCAACGCCCACACATACAACATAGCACAAATAACACTAAGACACTACAGATTATTTAGCCAAATCCTGCCCATACAGGACATGTGGTGGTACGGTAAGGCGTAGCAAAATACGCTCAAAAACCGGTCCTTAACTGGCTCGGGCGACTTCCAATTTAAAACCCTGGGTCGTAATCCTAACCAGATTAGACCCGTGCATGAACCTGCACCCACCATCCATCCATCTCGCCCAAGTCCAAACCCAATTCATTTTATTTAGAGTAAAAACCCCTTTATAAACCTTTCGTGTTAAAACAATACCACAGAAACACATTTTAAATTAATTTGTAAAGATTTGACTAAATTCTCCCAAATTTGTAAATGTTATCTAAGCAAGGCTAAGCATTTGACAAATTTTTTTTAAGGTGTCAAGGTATTCAGGTTTGATAGTCAAATTGGCCATACCAAGGAGTTTGGAACAACTATATACGAAATCAGGATAATCAGATATTTTTATAAACATATGCATGCAATAGTAAATTGTAAATAGTAAATAAATACTTTAAAACAATAGGAACAATATGATCAATAGTGTAACATGCCTTCGTTGAAGTCTTGGAACTCTAAATCGTCGGAAGGATCTAACTCTCCGGAGACGTCGAAGTCTATACGTGAAAATACGACAAATTCAACTCAAATTCAATAAATTCAAAAACTCAGATCAAACTAACTCCAAATTGAAATATTTTGCTTTAGTTAGCTAGATTATGAATTTAGACAAATTTTGCAACTTGAACCACTCAATTTGGAGTTCAAATGCAAAAGATATGAATTTTAGAAGTTTAATACAAAATCTGGAATTTAATTGAATTCTCTGAATTATTTTTCTAAAGGAAATTCTATTTATTGCGCAATGCTGACGCCAGCGATGAATTTTCTAGAAATTAAAAGAATTATAAAGATTTTCTGACAAGCGGGCCCCACATGTCATAGACTCGGCTCACGGTGGACTGATTCCACCGAGCCATGTGTGGGCCGGTGCGGTGGACCTGCCACGCGGGTGCTGACCCGGCGTGACACGCGAGCTCTGGTGCTGAGGTGGCGTCCACGTGCAGTGAGGTGGCGCTGAGGTGGCCGAGCCACGCAAGCTCGAGGCCGGTGATGCTCCGGTGACAAGCTCGCCGGCGCTACGCGCCACGGCGAGGGGAATGAAGGTGCGCAAAATGTAGAGGGGACAACTGCGAACACGTGGGTTACCAAAACGACGGCGGAGCGTGACCGGAAGGTCGTCGGCGACGGCGTTTGGCGGCGGCGGCGTGCGGTCGTCGACGAAGTATAGGTTCCGGCGGGTCTCCGAGGAAGTAGATGGTAGCTCCGGCTTCGCACAGGTGCAGTGATGAAGATGGCGTCGACGGCGAGGACGGAGGAGGTCTGATGGCGCCGGAAACGGAGAAGAACCGAGGTGCTTCGCCGGCGGGGATCTTTGGAATTAGAGCGCTACATGCAAAGAGAAGGGTACCGAGTGGTGGAGGCGTGTTAAGGTAAGGGAGGCGCTCCCGAGGTGCCCTTTTATAGGGTACGGGCGTGGTTGAAACGGCGGCGACGCGAAGGTCATGCGGCGGCGGTAATGATGGTGTTCTGGCGATCGTGGGCATGAGAGAAGGGGAAAACGGCCGGAAGTGGGGCGGCGTGATGAGTGGTCTTCAATGCGCACGATGGCGAAGGGAGTGGGGAAGAGAAACGGTAGAGAGGAAGCTCGGGCGTTGGCTTTAATGGCGGCGGTTTCTGGCGCAGCTTCGTGGGGAAGACGACGCGGAGACGATGACGGTGGGCCGTGCGATTTTGATCGGACGGTGGACAAACGATGGGTGAAGCGGTAAGCTGTAATCGGTCGTAGCCGTTTGATCTCGATCTAACGGTTGAAATAGATCACGGGGTTGCGGTGAATCGTTAAGTGACTGATGCACGTGGGCCGTTGGATTTAGATCTAACGGTCCCGATTGCGTAGAACCTTCGGACCTTCTGAATGCTTTGTGGAGTTCTGACCGTTGGATTTTAATCCAACGGTTGGGATCTGCACCGTGTGGTGGGAGAGAGAAAAGGATCGACGGTGGACCCTCGCCGCGGAGAGAGGAGGAGGCGTGGCGGAGCGGGCCGAGCGGGTCACAAGCACACGGAATTGGCTGGACCGAGAGAGGTTTCGGCCCAAACACTATTTGAGGATTTTCTTTTGATTTCTGATTTAATTAAATGCTGATAAATCATTTAGGCTTTAGAATATAGCAAAATAATTCCAAAAATTATGGGAAAATTCACAGAAATTCTCTGGAGCATTTAGGATTTAAGAAAAATATTTCCAACTATTATCTGGTAATAGATTTTGCACATCATTTTGTTTTAGCTTTCATTTGGTTAAGGAAAAGCTTCAAAAAAATCCACAAAAATCCAATAAAATAATTAAACTTTATTTTCAACTAGAAATTGAAATTTGGGCTGTTACAACGACCCTCTTCTTGGCTCACGCATCTGAGAAAGGGGGCGCACAAGCCCCCTTTGTACAATTCCCCTCCTACGATACAGTAGTTCCTGGCTCTGTGCCGTAGTCGCCTTGCTTCGTTTGGGTCTTCGGGTTTGTGGCCCTCGAGGTACTTTGTGATTGTTTGCCGCCAGTCGTGGGTGACAACTAGGACCGGGCGGCTTGGCCCTTGTGCTTCGGGCGCAGCCCCTCGTGCTTCGGGCGCAGCGCCTTGTGGTGCCGAGGATGCGCTAAGCACTTCGTAGAAGACCCTGGGTGGGGGATTCTGCCCGGAGCTGGCCATTTTGACCAGCTTGTCAGTGTCTTCGTTGTCACATCTTGGTATTGATTGGATGGTGATGCCGAGGAAGTCCGCCGACACTGCTCGCAGCGAAGCTAGGTAGCTGGCCATTTCGGCGTCCCTTGCCACGAAGGATCTGTCGAAGTGTCCCGCCACTAGCCGGGAATCGCTTTTAACGATCACCCTCTTTGCCCCGAGGGCTTTTGCTTTCTGGAGGCCCAATAGCAGGGCCCCGTACTCCGAGGCATTGTTGGTGGTTGGGAAGTCGAGACATGCGGCGTGTGACACGCTGCGACCGTCTGGTGCGACGAGGATGGCCACCGCACTGGCTCCGACGGCGCACCATGATCACTCCGTGTACATTATCCATGTTGGCTCGATGGTGGTTGGCATGCTCGCTTGCGGGGTCCACTCGGCCACGAAGTCTGCTAGCGCCTGTGATTTTATCGCTGTTCTTGCGACGAAGGTGATGTCGAACGGCGCAAGTTCAGCCGCCCACTTACCTATGCGCCCTGAAGCATCTTTGTTGTGCAGCATTAGCGCTAGCGGGTACGCAGTTGGGATGGTGATGGAGTGCGCCTGGAAATAGTGTCGGAGCCTTCACGAGGCCATGAGCAGGGCGTACGCCAACTTTTCAAGCTCCGTGTATCGGACTTTGGCCCCCTACAGGGCCTCCGAGACAAAGTATACGGGGCGCTGGCCGCCGTTTTCATGAACAAGCACGGCGCTCACCGCCAAGTGCGAGGCTGCGATATACAGTAAGAGGTCGGCGCCCTACTCGGGGCTGGTCAAGCTTGGCAGCTGGATGATGTACTGTTTGAGGTCTTCGAACGCTTGCTGGCATTGGTCCGTGTGAGGACCCGGGGTATTTAACTAGTAATACTTAACCTCCGTATGGTTCTAGCATTACTAATTAAATATCCTAAGCCTCGATGGACATGTGCTTCCTGTGCAGACATGCTCATCATCACAAAATCATACATCATTTCCATACAACATTTAACACTAAGTTCAACAACGACATACATAAAGTAAAGTTATTACAAAAGAGCCGACCGGCCAAATAACACAATATACAAGAATGACAGCAGAAGCAAAAGCGCCATAAGATGGCTAAGAACAAAAGTCGACCGGTTAGCCAACACAACCCACAAGGCAACCGACCGGGCCGCCAAGCTAGTCGCCCCGAATACTACCACAACACAGCTCACAAAAGTGAGGCCCTTGGGGCTCACCTTCTTCCTCTGCAACAATTAACATTTAAGCATGAACAATGAGTACACCAAGGTACTCGCAAGACTGACGTGTGAAATAGCAGACCTATTCATAAGCTACATACAGGCTTATTTAAGTGGAGGTTATATGTCTCGTTTTGCACAAAGCCAACTTTATTTGCAATAATGTAGTACATTTTAAAACAAGTTTACAAATCTGTTTTGTTGTTGAAATAACAGCGAACTAGTGATAAATACAAGTAACCACCTTGAAGTGACTAACCCAATAGCCACCACAACATAGCACGAATCCCCGATTCGTACCACCCATCACGTTTTAATTAAAAGGTTGTAGTCTAACTCTTGAAAACCTTACCCAAGCGTGTCCATAACCTAGGACGAGGCAATTCGAATAGTTTTAACCCTACAGGGGTGTACCAATGTACCCACACTTCAGACCACCTTTAAGCCACTAAAGCACACTTCCGAAGGTATGCCGGCACAGCTAAGTCCTACGAGACGCTTTCCAATATTGTGCATTGACTACGAGCCGCTCGTATGGATAGAAACCCATACGCTTACATTGCAAGCCGAAAGACAACAAGTCCCATCACAGGTGAAGTCTTTCGGACACTACAATGCTCCCAACACCATCCCTCCTGCGACCTCCTGCGACCCGGAGCTAATACACGCCAAAGTACTAGGTCAAGAGAGGTCCCATACCCTCTAGTGTGGTTAGCACGCACAATTTGCCTGGATAACAGGTACTCACAAGATGTTCGGTCCTTAATTGACTTGGGCACCATTCCAGTCACACCCAAAAATCACACCGCCTTACCATTGTGCCCAAGTCCAAATCATTTTGCTTTTAGTTTTGGTTTTTGCAATTGAACATAGCACCAAGCCGAAATATAGATACATAGTAAGCATTTGTGTGATTAAGGTTATCGACAAGTCGATAACCGCCCATTTCTACCGGAAGCTAAGCATGGCTAAGCAATTAATCTGCAAGACTACTAAGTGACAAGAGCTCATCCACGAACTCTAAATCACAGTAATAACCTAGGCTCATGCTAGTAAAGGATGATCATTTGTCTAAGGAAATGCATCTACTAGGTCAACTAACGACAATAGTTTAACACAAACTAGCAATGCATACATAGAATTTGTAAACAACATAAATACTTGAAAATACAGGGATTAACATGATCAAACTGCTTGCCTTGCTGGAATTGCTCTTGCTGTAGAGGAGGATTCTCAGGTTCAATATAATCTTCGGAACCTAACGCGAAAATGCGATAAAACCAATAAGAATGAAGAACACCAAACAAAACTCAATAGCAAAAGACATCCAAATCCCATGAAATTTGTACAGCAGCAAGAGGATGATTATAGACAATTTCAGGAACAAGAATTACTTCATTTGGAATTAGCATGGAAAAGTTATAGTTAAAACTAGTTCTCTCAGCCTATAAATTCTCTAAATTAATTACTAGTACTGTTCATGGCGAAATTTTCTATAATGATCTAGAACCCAAATTTTTTATGGTAGGTAGTTTATGTCATCCTAATCACAGCAAAGTTGAGTTTACTAAATTTGGAGTTATAATGATTTACTTATGATTTTTCTAAGTTTTAAACCTAGCACATTACATTTTCCAGAAACACAAACATGTTTCAAAACCTATTTCATATTAAAGGTTGTTAATGGGAGGATTTAACAACATTGAGTTCGCACATTTTAGAAATTCAGGGAATTACTTGTGTCTTTTACAACATTAAATGAATTTTTAAATGCTACCAATAAGGTTAAATCTATCCACATATTTTTCTGGTGCTGATTTAGGCCTACAACCATTTTTAGATTAAAGTTCAGTAAATAACAAAATTAACAAAGTTGAAACCATTCAAGTTGTAGATATACAGAAAAAGATATGCATTTTCCCAGTTTTAATTCAATTCTAGAATATCCAAAAATGGCTGAAAACAAGCTATTAAAGATTACAGAATTTTCTACCACAGAAGCATAGCTAAAAGTATTTTTATATTAAACTTTAGTGAAATATGAATTCATTACAGTTGGATTCATTTAAAAAGGATCTATTTTGCATTAGATATGAATCTCTAAAGTTTTTATACAATTTTTCAGTTGACAGATAACTATTTATCGAAATAAACAACACTCATCAGAAGAAAATCGACGTGGACAACTATGGGCCCTTGATTTGGAATCAAACGGCTGAGGTGCAGGGGGCGCGAAGGCGACTCGAACGGCCCAATACATCTCGACCGTCGATTTGAGATCGGAAGGCCACGAATGGGGGCTGTTCGAACCTCGCGAATGAAACATCGATCTCAGCCGTAGATCTGAGAACGGACGGCCCACGTGGATGGGGAGTTCGGGTGACCCGAACGGCCCATTTGATCTGGACCGCAGATCGCAAAATGGACGGCGGACTAAGATCGAAGTTCAAATTGAAGCGCTGACACGTGGGGCCGCATGTCAGTGACTTCAAGTCACAAAAGCGGGCTTTAACACACGTGCACAGGGCTCGGGGCCCACATGGCAGCGAGACACCCAGAGATTTTAGGATAGCTAATTAAATACTAAAGACCAATAATTAGCGTTGATTAGTAATTAATGCGTCCTAAATATTTTCACAGAGGTGGAATTAAGGACTAAGGGCCCACCTGGCAGTGGCACTGGGGTTATCCCCGACAGCCAATAATGCCGACTCTTAGCTAACCAATGATTAGACATTAATGATGTCCTAACCGCACTGATTAGCGCCAGCGGAGGGGATTTAAGGGGCTTGGGCGCACATGTCTGTGAGGACCCCGATTTGTAATAGCCCCAGATTTAAGAAACAGTAATAATCTGCTTTATGAACAGTAATGGAATATTGTTCATAACATTACTGTTCATAATTGAAATTTGGATTTGTTGTTACAAATTTTAAAACCTTCTTTTTCTAGTCAAAATCCAAAACTTATTTGAAGTCTCAAAGGAAATACAAGATAGTGCTTGTATTATGACTGGAAAGTATTTTTATTAAAGCCTGGGTCAATTATCTTGACCAAAAATAATTTTTGTTGAATTTTTAGAAATTATTTTTACTTGGAGAAAAATATTTGACTTTAAATAAACCTATTCGAGATAATTAAATTATTTATGTATTTTGAAAAGTGAAACAGTGGTTTTCAAAATTTATTTGGGGAATATATCATCCCAGTAGCATCCTTGTAAAATTTCATGATTTTACAAATTTATCTACTATTTTTAAACCGCAGTCAAACTTTTGGAACTTTAAAATGAGTCAGTCAACTCCTCTAGTCTAAACCCAGCCATTTGCACTGTAGCGACCGAGCTCAAGTACTTTGGGTCTAAACTGTGCAACCGGGCCGCACCCGACACGTTCGCGCGCGTGCCCAAACCTCTAGCAAACGTGAGCCGTCGATTTCTTGATGGACGGCCGAGATTCGCAAAGCCACGCGGGACATCCACGTACTCCGTGCGATTTCCGCCGTTGGATCTTGATCCAACCACATCCGACCTTCATCCATCCTAACCGCATCTTCATTTGTGGCCGTTGATTTCCAAACCAACGTGCCAGATCCTTTTTGCCGTTCGGGCCAACCCGTAGGGCTCATGCAATCCTGACCGTAGGATCTTGATCGTGCGACGCTCACTTTTTGGACTATACCATTTTTTTTATGGAAAGGTCCAATTAAACGTGAGCCGTTGGATTCTCACTGGATGGGTCAGATCTTGTGGACCGTTGGGGTTACCCGAACGCACCACTCAATCTCCACCTGTGGATCTTGATCGGACGGACCGCATCAATTGGGCTATTCGGGTCGCCTAAACCTCTCTTTAATCTTCACCGTTGATCTTAAATCCAACCGCGCCGCTCTTTTCGTTTTTGAACTCAAGGGCGCGCATTTATTCCTGGCCGCTGGATCTCCATCCTACGGTACCCTTTTGACCGCGGGTGTTTAGGGCCCGATCTTCATAGGACCGTTGGATTCAAATCCAACACTCCTCTTTGAAAGTAACCTTCGGGTTTCCCGAACGCTACATTAAATCTCAAACGTTCGTTTGAGATCGCACGGTCCATATTAAACAATATCAATTATCTTCTCTTAACACCTATCTTCATCGCAGCCGCCCATTTCTAATCGGACGGTTGATGTTCTTTCGCGTTTTAGGAGGCGCGCACGACTGCGGCTGACAGCGGGGCCCGCATGTCAGGGAGTTGTATTTCTTCCTCCTTGCCTCTGTGCGTCGTCGCCGGCTCTGTGACCGGAGTAGAGGCATTATCCAAAGATAATACAACTATTATTTGGATATTTAGCCCTAATTGGACACCTCATCAGCTCTAGACACTTCCCTTTTGCCCTGTAGCTGAACATCTATATATATACCCTAGCTTTTTGCTGCTGCCATTGTTGACCGAAGGAACTCTTCATCTTCCATTGCCGTTCCAGTGGAGTTTCTTGCTCCTACCCTTTGCTTATCCATCCTAGATGCTTGTTTCACTTTGTGATAAAAGCTTAGCCTCTTTTGTAGGTTGAAACCGGAGGTTTTTCTCTCTGTTGATCAGAGCCAGTTTTTAGGAACATTCGGTG
The DNA here is from genome assembly GCA_036346255.1 of Ampelocalamus luodianensis. Lineage (NCBI taxonomy): Eukaryota > Viridiplantae > Streptophyta > Magnoliopsida > Poales > Poaceae > Ampelocalamus > Ampelocalamus luodianensis. The sequence continues at coordinate 30,043,593 of CM070637.1, forward strand.
TTTCTCATGTCCTGGTAAGCTAAGACATTAATTTTTGCCATCTTGAGCACCTTAAGAACCTTAGAAGCTCACTTGAATCATTCACTTGTACATCAGTAACTCCAACCTCCTTTAAACTGAAAAGTTGTTTTCATAACTTTTCGGTCTTTCAAGTCGTTTTCAAGTTCTAGGGTTTCTTCTGTCGACTTATCGTCCTATTTAGGTTTCAGCTAAACCCTAGTAGCATAAGCAGTGGTTCTTTAATTCTTGTTGTCATTTATTTAGCTTTGTAGTAAAGATCCACTTCTATCATCTGTTGTTGGCTAAACCGACAACTTTTGAAGCTTTGACAGTTTCTGTAATCTGACCTATTAGGGTTAGGTTAAGGTTAGCCTGGGTGTTAATTACCGTAAAAGATCAGTCTAAGCTCCAACTTAGAATCTTTTACTTAGTCTATTTTCAATTAATCTGAACTCTGCATTCTGCCCTGTTTCCTTTCTTTTCAAAATTTGAAAAATGTAACTTTGACCGAAACTCTAGTTTCTGTCATTTGAAAGCAGTAGGTGATAATATGGTCTATTATCTGTATTGGGGTATATGTAACTTAAACATATTGTTAGTTATGCATTACAATCTTGATCATGCCTTTTTTTTCATTTTTATGTACTGTCACTTTTTGTATTCATTGGATTTTATTATCTCTTTTTAGAATCTGGTTTTTCTGAAGTATTTGACTCTATTTCTGAGCAACTAGAGCCTGCACAAGAAGTATATTACTATCAAGGCAAGCATCCTCTTTGCACCATATTGATCTCAAAGTTTTATACAATAGGTTTTTCAAATACAGTGATAATTGTTGCATGCTAATTTTCGGAAAATATAATTATGATCTGTTAATAGTTAGTTATGACCTAACATTGTGGATTACCTTAATTATAATCATGCACTCAAACCTAGAGTAGTACTGTAACTACAAAATTTATATCCAGAGCTTGCTTAGCCATGCAGTCTAGAGAACTTTAAAGTTTGACAAGATTATCTTGTCAAACATGGGAACAACAAATAAATTTCAGCCACTTTAACTTTCTGTCCAGTTTCTTTAAATCAGGAGTGAATTTTAAATTTCAATTGATTTGGACAAGAGGATGCTAGTGATGGTGCCTTTGTGCACGAGATTGGGAATTGTGGTGGACTTGTCTGGACCAATTAAGGACTGAACTCTGATTATTCAATTCAAGTCCCAACGTACTTCCACACGCGGTGTATGGGCGTTGTTTGGTTAAGTAAAGGGTTAATGCTATTGAGTTGGAAACAGGAGAGTAAGGACATGTGTATTGATCTTGTATGGCATAGATGCTTAGGTCTTCGGACTGTGTCTTATGCCATGTGAGTTTTATATCAGTATCAGATGTTCTTAGGAGGGTGAGGGCGTATATGTGTTCTATCGCATGTACGTACCTCAAAGGTGTCGATTGCAATATAGTATGTGTAGCGAACACAACCTGCATTTCTTTTGATTGGGTCAGAATTCCCGACGCAACATGTGTGCCTCGGTTAAGCAGATGCTATCAGTCGTTGTTTAAGCGGGATCAGTTCACACATGGGTTATCCAACTCAATAGTGTCAACTTGTTGAAAAATACCAAATCTTAGTTTACCCGGCCGGCATACCAAAGGTTGTGTACTAATATTCTAGAGGCTTACGGGCTAACTAAGTCGTGTGGGTAAAGATGTACACCCCTGCAGGGTATTAAACTATTCGAATAGCCGTGTCCACGGTCATGGATGATAACTTGAGTTGATGTCACCTGTATAGAATTTTGATTTCAACTACTGTTTGGGTTCTGGTTCAGCATGAGATAATTCATGCAATGTATTGTTTATATTTACTTTTATTTACTTACTGTTTTAGTCCAATTTGATTTATTAAATTGCTTTATCAAAACTTAGCAATTGTAGGTTGAGATGTATTGCTTTATGCAAAATTGAACCAATATGCCTTCCTGTTGCAACCTTATGCATGTATAAATTCTACTCCTTTGTATAGGTTCTAACAAACACCTTCTTTTATTAGTTTGTGTAAGTCTTGCTGAGTACCTTCCGTACTCAAGGTGCTATAACCTATTGTTGCAGGTGAGGACGGTTATTTATATGAAGTGCCCGTTAGCGCCGATCAGGGTGACGCTAACGAGTGAAGCTATTTCTAATCTCCACGCAATAGCCTGCGGGTGATGGGGCCATTGGTGGCTTTTGCCGTTTAATATTTTGCTTCCGCTGTCAGACTTTGTTAGTGACCCTGAGTCACTTGATATTGTAGTACTAAACCGAAAATTGTAAGCTTATGTTTAATTATGTAAATGTATGACTTGTATGTGTATGATGCAATGTTGTTTAAGGATATATGTGCAATGGTCACTGATCCTGGGAACCATTGTAAGACATATATCCGGGAATCCGGAATATTGGGTTTGTTACTTATTAAATTTATGCTTCTAGCATGATCTTTAATAAAGGAGCAGCACTGTTCCTTAATTAAGAATTGTGCTACAGTATAACTTTAATTAAGTACATTTCCAATATTCTGGGGTCCTCACAGCGTTGGTATCAGAGCATACGTTGCCTGTATGTTAGAAATAGCATGGCCGAAGTAATTAGAGAGTCTTCTGAGAAAATTATTTTTAAGTAGTAATATAATTTCGAAGGTTTAAGTATGACAACTTTTATTTCTCATCTTCCCTAGTGTCCGCTCTTGTCCCAATTTTCTGTTGGTTTCTTTCAAGAGTGAATTGTTTTCTTACCTTGTCTTTTTGTCTATAGATGAGCGGGTGGTACTTGGTCAAGGAAACCCGAGCTAAGGATGTGGATGGATTTCCGGCTTTGCTGCGGGACATGATGTGGCGAGCTAATTTCACCTATCAGCCGGAGTACGCCATCTATAGACGAGATCGAGGACCAGGGATGGAGGAGTACCGCGCCTTCATCAACGTCATTGCCAGGAAGGTGGCAGGTAGTGTCCCATACTGTGTCCAAGCACTTGCCACTTCTGAGTCTATGGCGGTTCAGGAAGCTGCTAGTAGGATGATGAATCTCCTTCGTCATGATTTGACGGAGTTGTCTCAACCACCGTATGCTCACTTCCCGAAGCAAGGTCCTAGTGTAGAAGTGAGTATGTTTGATGAGATACAGTTTGGGGAAGACCCTTAGGTGCGACAGTTGGCGAGGATGGTCCGCATCATGGACCAGATCCATCGCTGCCTTGTGAGGGAGTTGTGGGAAACTCGGCATCGTCTTAATGAGGCCTAGGAGTACCTGAGACTTGGAGTCAACATGAATCGCGTTCCGCGTAACGTGCTTTATGGTGACAACGAGATCTCCCCTGCTGCTGCTGCACCACCAGCCTATCGACTTCCAGATGTAGCCGGGTGTGTTCCTATCTATGGACAAGTGTGTCAAGCCCGGATGACTGCAGGTTTTCCTCGCACTCTACGGACTGCCCCTCCTGGAGGTCATCAGCCACTACTAGGGTCTCCGAGGCAGCTCATCAGTCCTTTGGATCCTATTGACACGGGTTCCCTTGGAGCTCATCTTTTGAATGAGTTTCCGGTGAACTTTAACCGTGATCTTTATGCTAGCACTTCGGCGATGAACCCTCGTGGATAGGTGTTATATCGTCTAGGAGTTGCCCTTAAATAAATGTGATAGGGTAGTGATATTTTGTAAAGGATATGTAAGTCAGACTTTTGGTTTGTATTATTAATGTGGTAGCCGACTATTATATGAGACTGGGACCGAACTTCTTTTGCTGAATTTATAAAGTTTATGGTTTTGATGTTGATTTGAATGCATGACATAACATAATGCATTATAAGTGTAGTGTTCGTGCTTTTCTATTTATAACTTTGTTTGTGCTTGCCCGAGTATCTCCTTGTTATGTTGTTAACCATTGTGTGGTAACAGGATGACAGGACCCACTACTCGTGCGTAAACACAACAAGGGAAAGGCATTTCAACTCCAATGCCCCATTCTCACGGAGAGCAGGCTGAACCCTCTGGTTCTCATGGTCCGCAAGGTGGTCACCAGGAAGAGGAGCTTCCTCCACCACCCACTATGGCTGATGTGCTCATGCAAATTGAGCGCAACAGAATGGACCAGACGCCCATTTTGGAGCAAATTGCGCGCAATACTTCTTCTACCGCCACGCCAGCTGTTAGGGTAGGAGGTCATCATGTGCAGGGAAGTCTTGCTGAATTTCAGCGGACCAACCCGCCAGTGTTCTCCAGCTCTCAAGATCCAATGGAGGCTGAAGACTGGCTTCGGACTATTGAGAAGAAACTGTTAATTGCTCAATGTTCCGAGAGTGAGAAGGTCCTTTTTGCCAGTTACCAATTGGATGGGGTGGCTAGCATATGGTGGGATAATCTTCTTGCCATTCAACCTGCTGGACACGTTCCTACTTGGGATGAGTTCATGGAGGCCTTTCGTGAAGGCCATATTCCTGAGGGGGTCATGATAATCAAGCAGTAGGAGTTTCTCGCTCTTAAGCAAGGGCGGAAGACTGTGACTGAGTACCTACATGAATTTAACTTCCTTGCCAGATATGCTCCTGATGATGTTTCGACTGACCTTCGTCGTCGGAACCGATTCTTGAATGGGCTATCTGAAGAATTGCAGATGGCTGTAGCTTTGCATGACTTCAGAAATTTCTCTCATCTTCTCAACAAAGCCATTGTTGCTGAAAGCAAGAGCAAGGCTTTGGAGGAGTCACGCAAGCGACAGAGGACTTCTCAGTTTGTTCCTAGTGGCAGTTCGCCAAGGCCTCGTATGTGGTTGCCTAGACCTCCGCGGGCACCAGCTCCTTTTTCACCAAGGCCAGCAGTGTTTGCACCTCGCCCATCTCCTCCCACTACTCAGCCGAGGCCTAGTGGAAATCGGCCACCTGCGGTTGTCAATGTCAGGCCGGACGTGATTTGTTATCATTATGGACGCCCAGGACATTTCGCCAACCAATGTTATGCAAAGGCACAGGGGATACCACCTATTCAACCTTCTCCACCAGTGGTCGTCTGCACCATCTTCCTCGATCGTGGTCAACCGACCCACTCGGTCGAGGCCATGTGAATCGATTCATCTTGAAGAAGCGCTTGATACTCCCGTTGTCTTTGGTATGCTCCTAGTTAATTTCAGTATTCTTTGCCGTTTTATTGATTCTGGAGCATCACATGCTTTTGTTAGTAGGCAGTTTGCTGCTCAACATCAGTTAATTGTGCATCATCTTCATCCACCTCATAGCATCCATTCACTTGGGTCAGTCTTTGTGACTGATCAAGTCTGCCGTAATGTCAACATAATTATTGAAGGGGTAGACTTTTGGGCGGATTTGATTGTGATAGGTTCTAAAGGGTTGGATGTTATTTTAGGAATGGATTGGTTGTCCAAGAACCGTGGGCAGATTAATTGTGCCCAAAGATCCATTTCTTTAACTGATGAAAGCGGCACCTCAGTCGTTTTTCAACCCAGTACCGTGGTTTCTCATCTTTGTGCTCACCAAGTTGATGCCACTCCTTCCTTGGAGTCAGTACCAATTGTTTGTGAGTATGTTGATGTCTTGCCTCAAAGACCTTCCCGGAGTGCCACCAGATCGGGAAGTGGAATTCGTAATTGACCTAGTTCCTGGAACTGCTCCTATATCTAGCAGTCCTTATCGAATGCCTCTCAATGAGCTGGTTGAATTAAAGAAACAACTCGGAGAATTGCTTGACAAAGGATTTATTAGACCTAGTTCCTCACCTTGGGATGCCCGGCAATATTTGTCAAAAAGAAAGACAACACTTTGCGGATGTGTGTGGATTACCGTCCGTTAAATGAGGTCACCATCAAAAACAAGTATCCTTTACCTCGAATTGATGATCTTTTTGATCAGTTATGTAATACCCCGATAATGTGAAAAGCATTAGAATCAGGAGAGATTAATTTAATCGGTAGAGGTTAATTAATCGGGGGAAAGTTTAATTCAGAAAATCACCAAATCTGGAAATGAGAGGGGGTTTTCCGCGTTTAGTGGGAACTTGGGCTTGGGCCTAGGCCCATGTGGGGCTAGCCGGCCATAGGGGGGGAGGCGCCACCCCTTCCCCCAAACCCTAGCCGCCCCCCATCTTTCCTCCCCCTCCACCCCTTGGCCGCCACTTCCTCTTCCCCCTTGCGCCTCCTCTGTGTCCAGCACCTCCCCCTTGCATCCCTTGCTGTCCATCTCCAACCATGGGTGGTCTTCCCTCCATTGATGCCAGCCAAAGTGTAACATCCCAAACTTTGATTTATGTTCTAAATGTAATTTGTGAGGATAATTTAAAACTTTTGTTGCCTCATGAGTCATTTGGAAAGTTTCTAGAATTATTCCCCAATAATTTCCTAATTAAAAAGAACCATATTTCTTTAATGGAAATTGTTGTCGCTAAAAAAAAAAAAAATTTCAAACCAAATTTTGGGATTATCCTCTGGGAGTATTTTTCCTAAGTTCTTGGGTTGATGGGTGACCCCTCTGAAAAGTTTCACCATTTTTAGAAGTTGTTGGAATATTTTTGGAGACAAGTCAAACATAAAGAGCATACACTTAAAATAATTTTTGGGAAGAATTTACTTCAAGTGAAACTCTGGGAAATAATTTATTTACATCTTATAATAATTATCAGGAATAAATATAATTGTTCCAAAGTTTTTGGAGCTAAACTCAATCCACATAAAATTCAAACTTGCTTCAATAACCTATTGTAAGTTTGAATTTAAAATTAGGCAAACAAATCATGAACAGTGAGGTTTCAAAATTTCTATGGGTTCTAGACCATCCCAGGAACCTCTGTGAATTATTTCACAATTTGATGAAATTTATTTCTATTTTCTAAGCTTTGGTCAATCTAGAAATCAAGAAAATCAATTCTGGTCAAACCTAACCCTAACCCTCGGACTCATCACTGTTCCTCGGGCTCGGTCTGTCTCGGCGAAACGACTCAGCCTAACCCACTAAGCGCACCGCGTGCGAGCCGTCCGATCGTGTGTCAACGATCCCGATCGTGTACCGCTTCGGCGGAGTTTAAAATCCCACGCGTGTTTGTCAGTCTTTGGATCTCGATCCAACGGTCCCTAGTGTTTCACTTAAACTGACCTCGCGCCCGCCCGTGTGTCTCTGACTACTTGGGCCCGCCTGTCAGCATCATCGTCTACCTCGCTGACTCGCGCTCGAGCTTCGCCGCGCGCGCCCGAAGCTGCTCGCCCACCCGTCAACGCCGTCAATCCACCGCCCCTCCGAACCAATCTCTGAGCATCTCCGTTCCTTCCCGTTGCCAACTCCGTCACTCTCGCAGGATAACACCCCCCCTCGGCCCTCCATTTCACTCATTCTTCCTCTCGGGGCTGAGGAAGAAGAGGCTGGTCTGAGCTCCTTTTCTCGGTAAGCCTTCCCCGGGTGCTCCTTATCGGTGTTGTGGTTTATGCCGTTTCCACTTTTGCTTATGCGGGAGCTCCTTTTTGCCTGTAGCTCCGGGTCCATCTTCGTGCCCTCGCCGCAGTCCAGAGCGCGGATCAGTGGCATTCCCCGAGCTCTTTTCGTCTCCAATAGGTATGGACCTCGGTCGTTCGCGTCCTACTTCGTGCCTTGGTTTCCTGAGCATTAACCCTCAATCCATTTCGGTAATGCACGACAGAAGCTTGGTGATTCGAGGTTTTGCTCATTTCCGGCCGTGTTGCAACCGTTCATTCCCCACTTGATTCTGGTAAGCATCTTGCCGATTTCTCGCTCTTGTAGCTTCCTATCTCGGTTCTTGCGCCTCTCCGATGACCCTCTGTGGTCGGTTTCGCTCAGGTCCTTCTGTCCCCATTGGAGCTCTTTTCGGCCTCATCGTGCGTCCTCGGCTCTGGCGAGACTCCTCGACTCCCGACCTCCCGTCGATCGGTAGGCCTCGGTGACCTCTCTAGTAGCATAAGCACGAGTTAGTTAACTCGAAACGAACCAGGTCGCGTAGTGCGTTTGTCGTATGGGCGCGCCGTTTAGCTCTAGCTCGCCGCCGGTACCGGCCGACCTAACCCTCATGACCTCTTGCTTCTGGTACGCCGTACTATTGCGGAGCCATCCCAAACCTTAGTTCACGCAGCCGTGGACTTCATCGCCGGCGAACCGCCGGGGAAGCTCGCTGCCCTGCTCTGTTGTCGGGCGCGTCCGGCAAGGGTACTGTAGCAGGTCATTAGGTTAGCGGTAATGCCGGGTTTAACTGCTAATGAGTCTATTACATGTGGGCCTAGGCGTTTAAGTGATAGTGTATTTTGTAGGTTTACGTTTCTTTTGTTTTGAAAACGTATTCTCAGCGGTACGCTTTCGTCCTGTTGCGGCTGAGCCAAGCCCGCGTGGACCGAGTCAAAGTGACGCCGGGCCCCGCTGTCAGCCGCTGTGGCTAGGTAGTGCTCGGTGAGAATAGGTGTTATGGCTTTAGAATTTCAGAAATGGTTTATAGTCGAACTAAAAATCTTGTTTAACTTCAAAAATGCATAACTAAATCATTATAACTCCAAAATGATTGAATCCATACTGTAGTTTTGTTTTCTCTTGATCTTGCTGCTAAAAATAGTTTCAGTATGTATCTGTTTCAGAAAATATTGTTTTAGGAATTAAACCTTTAACTCCTTTTCTTTGCAAAAGAAAAAGGTTGACATGTTGTACAATGTGTAACTAATTCATTTTAGCTCCAAATTTGTTGAATCAAATTTTGTTAGCTTCTACAGTAGGTGTACTTTAATCTAAAATTGGTTGGAATCATGATACTGTTACAGAAATCACTTTTATCGAAATGTCTTTAGGACTAGTTTAATTAAGGTTCTAACAAATTCTTTATATTGAAAAATGCATAAGTATTTCTCTGTAACTCCAAAAACAGTAAACCCAATTTTGTTAGAAACTTGGGTTAGTGTAGTTTTATGGAAAATTAGATGTATGCATGTTGCTGTTTCTAAAAAAATCATGTTTTGCATGTAACTTGTGTACTACTTTTATGACTTAGAACGGTCATAAGTAATGCATTTTAACTCCAAATTGTGCAAACTCAATTTTGCTAACTTTAGGATGTTATTATCTATCTACTATAAAAATTCCAAGTTCATAATGTTTCTGGAAATTCGTGATATGGACAGTAGCATCAATTAATTAGTTTTTGAATTTTAAAAGCTTAAGAAAATGGTTTAGGCTATATCTTTTGCATGCCTAGTCCAAATGGAATGATTTTTGTTGGTAAGTTTATCTAAAATCATACCCTTGCTTCTGTATGAATTTCAAGTGATTTGGATGATTTTGGTTTTGAGGTTCTTTCGGTGACCTTCGCTCTTATTGGTTTTGTCGGTTGTTTTCGCTCTTTCGCTTAGGTTTCGACATTTGTGGTGACCACGAGAACGACCCTCCACAACAGGTTGAGCAACAGCAGCAAGGCAAGCGGTTTGATCATTTTAATCCCATTTATTTTAAGTATTTATTTTGTTTGCAACTACTATGTATGCATTGCTACCTTGTGTTAAACTATTGTCGTTAGTTTACCTAGTAGATGCATTTCCTTAAGCAAATGTCTATCCTCTACTACCATGAGCCTAGGTTATTGCTGTGATTAAAGTTCGTGGATGAGCTCTTGTCACTTAGTAGTTGCGAATTAAATGCTTAGCCATGCTTAGTTCCTAGAAATGGGCGGTTATCGACTTGTCGATAACCTTGATCACATGAAACTTATTATGGTTATTGATTTTCAGCCTTGTGCCATGTCTACTTATGAAAACTAAAACTGAAAATAAAAATGATTTAGACTTGGGCACAATGGTATGATGGTGTGATTGTGGGGTGTGACCGAATGGTGCAGAGTCAATTAAGGACCGAACATCTTGGGAGTATCTCATTATCCGAGTAATTTGTGCGTGCTAACCACACTAGAGGGTATGGGACCTCTCTTGACTTAGTACTTTGGCGGGTATTGGCTACGGTCGCAGGAGTCGCAGGAGGGATGGCGTTGGGAGCATTGTAGTGCCCGAAAGACTTCACCCGTGATGGGATCTGTTGTCTTTCGACTTGCAATGTAAGCGTATGGGTTTTCATCCATACGAGCGGCTCGTAGTTAATACACAATATTGGAAAACGTCTCGTAGGACTTAGCCGTGCGGCATACCTTCTAAGTGTGCTTTGTGGCTTAAAGGCGGTCTGAAGTGTGGGTACATTGGTACACCCCTGCAGGGTTAAAACTATTCGAATAGCCTCGTCCTAGGTTATGGACACGCTTGGGTAAGCTTTCAAGAGTTAGACTAAAACCTTTTAATTAAAAATTGATGGGTGGTACGAATCGGGGATTCGTGCTATGTTGTGGTGGCTATTGGGATAGTCACTTCCAGGTGGTTACTTGTATGTATCGTTATTACGCTTTTATGTTGACAACAAAACAGATTTGCAAACTTGCTTTTAAAATGTATTACCTTATTGCAAATAAAGTTGGCCTCATGCAAAAAGAGACATACAACCTCCACCTAAATAAGCTTGCATGTAGATTATGAATAGGTCTGCTATTCCACACGTCAGTCTTGCGGGTACAAAGACAATCTTTGTACTCAGTTGCTATGCTTGATGGTTTTGTCGCAGAGGAAGAAGGTGAGCCCGAGGGGCCTCACTTTGTGAGTCTGTGTTGTGGTAGCTATGGGCGACTAGCTTGGCGGCCCGGTCGGTTGCCTTGTGGGTGTGTGGCTAACCTGGCCGACTTTTGTTCTAGCCATCTTATGGCGCTTTTGCTTCCTCTGTCATTCTTGTATGTTGATCTATTTGGCCGGTCGGCTCTCTTTTGTAATAACTTTACTTTATGTCGTTGTTGAACTTAGTGATATATGTTGTATGGAAATGATGTGTAATTTTGTGATGATGTGCATATGTTGCAATTCTGGGAAACATATGTCCATCGAGTCTTAGAATGTTTAATTAGTAATGCTAGAACCATTTGGAGGTTAAGTGTTACTAGTTAAATATTCCGGGTCCTCACAAAGTTGGTATCAGAGCCATACTGACCGTAGAAACCACTAGCTCGGTCGCCTTTAGGATGTTTTGAAAACCTATTTTCAAATAGTTCATGAAAATTTAAGTAGGTTCTCTAATTTTACTCCTTACCTATCTTAGCGTGCTCACTCACCTTACTCTCACTTAAGTTTTGAAAAGTTGTTCCTCTCTCCCTTTCAAAAGTTAGCCACTATCGATTAAATTGGTTTTGGGGAACCATCGAGCTTGGAGAAAGAAATTTGGACAGCTAACTAGTGGTTAGTAAATAAGGTAGGGAAGGAGAGGTAAATTCAACTAAAACTTGTGGGAATAAAAGGGTAAGAGGTGATATGAAATTAGCTAAATGCCTATACTCTATTAGGTGGTTATATCTTGATTTTTGGGATGTTTGAGCTAGAAGTGAGTTCTGAAATTTTGGGTCTTCTCAAACGATTACTGCTCTTCCATACGAGTTAGTCGCTTTGGAAAGTCGATTTGGTGACTTATGGCCTTATGCTCTTTGGTGGTTACTTCGAGCCTCTTAGATTGAGTTTGGATTTCTTTGTTTCTTTAACTCGGGTTGTAACTAATTTGTCTCGGTGAAACAGATGGTGGAGGGACCGAGCGGTCGGAATCAGCCAGTAGTCCCGATGAGGAGCTTCCCCCTCCTCCGACCATGGCGGAAGTCCTCATGCAGATCGAACGCAACCGTTCGGAGGACCGCAGAGTGTTGGAGGTCATCGCGAGGAACACCTCCACTCACTCTGGTGCCTCTGGATCCGGAGGGGGTGGCCATCAGGCTCGTGGGGGGCTTGCGGAGTTTCTCCGTACTCAGCCTCCTACTTTCTCCCGGTCCGAGGACCCCTTGGACGCCGACGACTGGCTGCGTCTGGTTGAGCGGAAGCTCAACGTTGCTCAGTGCCAGGAGCAGGAGCGGGCACTTTTCGCATCCCATCAGTTGGAGGGTGCAGCACTCTCATGGTGGGAGAATTTCCTCGCCATGCAGCCTGCGGGACACGTGGTCTCGTGGGAGGAGTTCCGCCGACTTTCCGTCGGGCCCATGTCCCCGCCTACCGATGAAGTCAAGAAGAAGGAGTTCCTTGCGCCAAACAGGCGCAAATCGTGACTGAGTACCTCCATGAGTTCAACCATTTGGCGAGGTACGCTCCTGCTGAGGTGGCCACTGATGAGGCCAAGCAGGAGAAGTTCATGGAGGGCTTGTCTGAGGAGCTACAGGACAAGCTCTCTATTGTGGACTTCCCCGACTTCCAGACCTTGGTGGACAAGGCCATCGTCGCCGAGCACAAGGCGAGAGCGCTGGGCGAGTCCCGCAAGCGCAAATGGGAGGTCTATCAGTCTGCTCGGGCCGGCCCTGCTCGTTCTCGTGTTGGGCCAGCACCAGGGCCCACTCGAGCTTCACGGCGCGAGGCTTTCGGCACCAGCTCCACGTCCTCCGCAGGCCGTGACTCAGTCACGTGCGCCTGCGACCCAGCAGCAGGTTGCTCATCGCAACCCTGCGGCCGACGTCACCTGTTTCTACTGCCACAACAAGGGCCACTACGCGAGTAGTTGCCCTAAGAAGATCGGAGCGCCCTCGCCCTAATGGAGGACGCGGCAAGGAGTGGTCACCCGCGACCGTAAGACCCGGGCTTGGGGAGCGGCCGAGTCAATCATATCTCGGCTGAGGAGGCACAGGAGGCGCCCGACGTGGTGTTGGGTACGCTTCTTGTCAATTTACATCCTGCTACAGTTTTATTTGACTCTGGAGCCTCGCACTCGTTTATTTCGAGGTCGCTTGTCGTTGATTGTGGGCTTCACCGTGTTCCTTTGGGGATTCCACTACTTATTCGCTCTCCGGTTCGAAATGAGAGTCGACCAGTGCCGCCAGATGTTCCTATCCACATTGAAGGAGTGGGATTCTTGGCGAGTCTTATTCTACTCAATTCGGCGCTACCGGATGTGATCCTTGGCATGGATTGGTTGTCCCGACACTTGGGGCAAATCGATTGTGCGGAGGATTGTCTACCTCACCGCTTCTTCAGTGAACAAGTTGGGTTTTCCGCAGCTTGCGAGAACCCTTTCTCGGTGCACTTGAAGTGGAGCCACTCGAGATCCAAGATGTTCCTACTGCTTGTGATTATGTGGATGTATTTCACGAAGACTTGCCGGGATGCCTCCGCTCGAGGCTTGGAGTTCGTGATCGAGTTGCTGCCCGCATCGCCCGATTTCTAAGGCGCCGCATCAATGCCTCCGAATGAGTTGGCGGAGTTGAAGAAGCAACTAGGTGAGCTGCAAGAGAAGGGTTTCATTCGCCCTAGCTCATCTCCTTGGGGTTGTCCAGCTATTTTTGTAAAGAAGAAGGACAAGACATCACAGATGTGTGTTGATTACCGTCCGCTTAATGAGGTGACGGTAAAGAACAAGTATCCTTTGCCTCGTATTGATGATCTCTTTGATCGGTTGGTCGGAGCCTGTGTGTTCTCGAAGATTGATTTGAGATTGGGCTATCATCAGGTCCGAATCAGGGCTGAAGATATCCCGAAGACGGCTTTCACTACTCGTTATGGTCTTTACGAGTACACCGTCATGTCTTTTGGCTTAACTAATGCTCCCGCTTTATTCATGAACCTTATGAATTCAATATTCATGGAGTATTTGGATAAGTTTGTGGTGGTTTTCATTGATGATATTCTTATCTACTCCAAGAGCAATGAAGAGCATGCTTGAGCATCTTAAGCTTGTGTTGGGCAAGTCGCGTGAGCACCGCCAGGCGCGGTTCAGCAAGTGCGAGTTCTGGTTGAAGCAAGTGGCATTCTTGGGCCATGTTCTTTCAGCAGGGGGTGTAGCTGTGGATCCTAGCAAAGTCAGGGATGTGCTGTCTTGGGGTCAGCCCAAGTCGGTCACTGATGTGCGGAGTTTTCTTGGTTTGGCCGGCTACTATCGCCGATTTATCGAGAATTTCTCCAAGATTGCGAAGCCGATGACCGAATTGCTCAAGAAAGACAAAAAGTTTGAGTGGTCCACTGCTTGTGATGTGAGCTTTCAGGAACTCAAGAAGCGGTTGACCTCAGCCCCAGTGCTTGTTCTCCCTGATATTCACAAGAGTTTTGATATCTATTGTGATGCTTCTCGTCAGGGTCTTGGTTGTGTTCTCATGCAGGAGGGCAAGGTTGTGGCCTATGCATCACGGCAGTTGAGGCCTCATGAACTCAACTATCCTACTCATGATTTGGAGTTAGTCGTGGTTCATGCACTCAAGATTTGGCGGCATTATCGATTGGTAACCGTTGTGAGGTGTATTCGACCACAAGAGCTTGAAGTACTTGTTCACCCACCAGATCTGAACCTCGTGCAAAGAAGATGGTTGGAATTGATCAAGGACTATGATATGGGCATTCAAGATCATCCGGCAAGGCCAATGTTGTTGCGGATGCACTCGATCGGAAGGTGTATTGCAACATGTTGATGCTCCAAGAGCAACAGCCTACCCTCATTTAAATTTCAGCGCCTCAATTTGGGTTTGGTTGAGCACGGTTCTCTTGCTACCTTGGTCATGCGGCCAACCTCAGTGGACCAAATCAAGGCGGCACAAATCTGACGATGTGGGTGTGAGCCGATCAAGCGTAACATCAAGGATGGGATAGCCAAGTGCTTTTCGGAGGATGAACATGGCGTTGTATGGTTTGGGCGGCGTCTTGTGGTTCCTAAGGTCATGGAGTTGCGGATTTGATTCTCCGAAGCCCATGATTCTCCTTTGTCTATCCACCCCGGCTACCAAGATGTATCAGACCTTCGTCGAGATTTTGGTGGACCCGTATGAAGCGGAGATTGCCGTGTTCGTTGTCGAGTGCGACGTGTCTTTGTGGTGAAGGCCGAGCATCGCGACCAGCAGTCTTCTTCAGCCTTTGCCTGTGCCAGAATGGAAGTGGGATTCTGTTGGTATGGATTTCATCACCGGTCTGCCCCGTACTTCATCTGGGAAGGACGCCATCTGGGTTGTCATTGATCGGTTGACGAAGGTGGCCCATTTTCTGCCAGTGCGTACCAACCTCAGTGTCAGTCAGTTAGCGGATCTCTATGTATCCCGCATTGTGTGCCTGCATGGTGTGCCACGAACGATTGTGTCGGACCGTGGTTCTCTTTTTACTTCTCGGTTTTGGCATCAGTTGCAGGAGGCCATGGGGACACGCCTTTCTTTCAGTTCAGCTTACCATCCTCAGACTGATGGTCAGACGGAGAGAGTCAACCAGGTGCTGGAGGACATGCTTCGAGCTTGTGTCCTTTCTTATGGGAAGAGTTGGGAGAAGTGCCTGCCGTTTGCCGAGTTCTCCTACAATAACAGCTTTCAGGCTAGTCTTGGCATGGCACCATTTGAGGCTTTATATGGGAGGAGGTGCAGAACCCCATTGAACTGGTCAGAAACCGGTGAGCGGCAGTTTTTCGGTCCAGACTTGATCAACGAGGCCGAAAGTCAGGTTCAGCTGATTCATGAGCATCTGCGTGCGCCCACCCAGCGTAAGAGCTATGCGGTCGCCGTCGCCGTGAGTTGAGATTTGAGCCCAATGACTTTGTGTATCTCAAAGTCTCACCATTGAAGGGCCATCGCGTTCGGCATCAAGGGCAAGTTGGCTCCCGATATGTTGGGCCTTATCGCGTCATCGAGAGTGGGAGCTGTTGCTTATAGGCTTGAGTTGCCGGTGACACTTGAGGGGTACATGATGTGTTCCATGTGTCCCAACCGAAGAAGTGTCTCGCGTCCGAATGAGGAAGCTCCTTTGGAAGGTCTCGATGTACAAGAAGACTTGACCTACCGCGAGCGTCCTTTTCGCATCCTTGAGAAAGCTGAACGGAGAACAAGAAACCGTTCCATCAAATTTCTTAAAGTCCAGTGGGCAAATCATTCTGAAGATGAAGCAACTTGGGAGCGAGAAGATCGTCTCCGTGCAGATTACCCTTCCTTCTTTTCCGAGTGAACTAAATCTCGGGACGAGATTCTTGTAAGGGGGGGAGATTTGTAACATCCCAAACTTTGATTTATGTTCTAAATGTAATTTGTGAGGATAATTTAAAACTTTTGTTGCCTCATGAGTCATTTGGAAAGTTTCTAGAATTATTCCCCAATAATTTCCTAATTAAAAAGAACCATATTTCTTTAATGGAAATTGTTGTCGCTAAAAAAAAAAAAATTTCAAACCAAATTTTGGGATTATCCTCTGGGAGTATTTTTCCTAAGTTCTTGGGTTGATGGGTGACCCCTCTGAAAAGTTTCACCATTTTTAGAAGTTGTTGGAATATTTTTGGAGACAAGTCAAACATAAAGAGCATACACTTAAAATAATTTTTGGGAAGAATTTACTTCAAGTGAAACTCTGGGAAATAATTTATTTACATCTTATAATAATTATCAGGAATAAATATAATTGTTCCAAAGTTTTTGAGCTAAACTCAATCCACATAAAATTCAAACTTGCTTCAATAACCTATTGTAAGTTTGAATTTAAAATTAGGCAAACAAATCATGAACAGTGAGGTTTCAAAATTTCTATGGGTTCTAGACCATCCCAGGAACCTCTGTGAATTATTTCACAATTTGATGAAATTTATTTCTATTTTCTAAGCTTTGGTCAATCTAGAAATCAAGAAAATCAATTCTGGTCAAACCTAACCCTAACCCTCGGACTCATCACTGTTCCTCGGGCTCGGTCTGTCTCGGCGAAACGACTCAGCCTAACCCACTAAGCGCACCGCGTGCGAGCCGTCCGATCGTGTGTCAACGATCCCGATCGCGTACCGCTTCGGCGGAGTTTAAAATCCCACGCGTGTTTGTCAGTCTTTGGATCTCGATCCAACGGTCCCTAGTGTTTCACTTAAACCGACCTCGCGCCCGCCCGTGTGTCTCTGACTACTTGGGCCCGCCTGTCAGCATCATCGTCTACCTCGCTGACTCGCGCCGAGCTCGCTCGCCACGCGCGCCGAGCCGCTCGCCACCTCCGTCAACGCCGTCAATCCACCGCCCCTCGAACCAATCTCGAGCATCTCCGTTCCTTCCGTTGCCAACTCCGTCTCTCGCAGATAACACCCCTCGGCCCTCCATTTCACTCATTCTTCCTCTCGGGCCGAGGAAGAAGAGGCTGGTCTGAGCTCCTTTTCTCGTAAGCCTTCCCGGTGCTCCTTATCGGTGTTGTGGTTTATGCCGCTTCCACTTTTGCTTATGCGGAGCTCCTTTTTGCCTCGTAGCTCGGGTCCATCTTCGTGCCCTCGCCGCAGATCGCAGCGCGGATCGGTGGCATTCCCGAGCTCTTTCGTCTCCAATAGGTATGGACCTCGGTCGTTCGCGTCCCTACGTGCCTTGGTTTCTGAGCATTAACCCTCAATCCATTTCGGTAATGCACGCATGTAAGCTTGGTGATTCGAGGTTTTGCTCATTTCCGCCGTGTTGCAACCGCTCATTCCCACTTGATTCTCGTAAGCATCTTGCCGATTTCGCTCTTGTAGCTTCCTATCTCGGTTCTTGCGCCTCCGATGACCCTCGTGGTCGGTTTCGCTCAGTCCTTCTCGTCCCCATTGGAGCTCTTTTCGCCTCATCGTCGTCCTCGGCTCGGCGAGACTCCTCGCCTCCGACCTCCCGTCACCGTAGGCCTCGGTGACCTCTCTAGTAGCATAAGCACGAGTTAGTTAACTCGAAACGAACCAGGTCGCGTGAGTGCACGCTTGCCGTATGGGGCGCGCCGTTTAGCTCTAGCTCGCCGCGGTGCGGCCGACCTAACCCTCATGACCTCTTGCTTCGTACGCCGTACTATTGCGGAGCCATCCCAAACCTTAGTTCACGCAGCTAGTGGACTTCATCGCCGCGAACCGCCGGAAGCTCGCGCCTCGCTCGTTGTCGGCGCGTCCGCAAGGGTACCGTAGCGTGTCATTAGGTTAGCGGTAATGCCGGGTTTAATCGCTAATGAGTCTATTACATGTGGGCCTAGACGCTTAAGTGATAGTGTATTTTGTAGGTTTACGTTTCTTTTGTTTTGAAAACGTATTCTCAGCCGATGCGCTTTCGTCTGTTGCTTGGCCGAGCCAAGCCCGCGTGGACCGAGTCAAAGTGACGCCGCCCCACTGTCACCACCGTGGCTAGGTAGTGCTCGGTGAGAATAGGTGTTATGGCTTTAGAATTTCGAAATGGTTTATAGTCGAACTAAAAATCTTGTTTAACTTCAAAATGCATAACTAAATCATTATAACTCCAAAATGATTGAATCCACTTCTGGTAGTTTTGTTTTCTCTTGATCTTGCTGCTAAAAATAGTTTTAGTATGTATCTGTTTCAGAAAATATTGTTTTAGGAATTAAACCTTTAACTCCTTTTCTTTGCAAAAGAAAAAGGTTGACATGTTGTACAATGTGTAACTAATTCATTTTAGCTCCAAATTTGTTGAATCAAATTTTGTTAGCTTCTACAGAGGTGTACTTTAATCTAAAATTGGTTGGAATCATGATACTGTTACAGAAATCACTTTTATCGAAATGTCTTTAGGACTAGTTTAATTAAGGTTCTAACAAATTCTTTATATTGAAAAATGCATAAGTATTTCTCTGTAACTCCAAAAACAGTAAACCCAATTTTGTTAGAAACTTGGGTTAGTGTAGTTTTATGGAAAATTAGATGTATGCATGTTGCTGTTTCTAAAAAAATCATGTTTTGCATGTAACTTGTGTACTACTTTTATGACTTAGAACGGTCATAAGTAATGCATTTTAACTCCAAATTGTGCAAACTCAATTTTGCTAACTTTAGGATGTTATTATCTATCTACTATAAAAATTCCAAGTTCATAATGTTTCTGGAAATTCGTGATATGGACAGTAGCATCAATTAATTAGTTTTTGAATTTTAAAAGCTTAAGAAAATGGTTTAGGCTATATCTTTTGCATGCCTAGTCCAAATGGAATGATTTTTGTTGGTAAGTTTATCTAAAATCATACCCTTGCTTCTGTATGAATTTCAAGTGATTTGGATGATTTTGGTTTTTGAGGTTCTTTCGGTGACCTTCGCTCTTATTGGTTTTTGTCGGTTGTTTTCGCTCTTTCGCTTAGGTTTCGACATTTGTGGTGACCCTGAGAACGACCCTCCACAACAGGTTGAGCAACAGCAGCAAGGCAAGCAGTTTGATCATTTTAATCCCATTTATTTTAAGTATTTATTTTGTTTGCAACTACTATGTATGCATTGCTACCTTGTGTTAAACTATTGTCGTTAGTTTACCTAGTAGATGCATTTCCTTAAGCAAATGTCTATCCTCTACTACCATGAGCCTAGGTTATTGCTGTGATTAAAGTTCGTGGATGAGCTCTTGTCACTTAGTAGTTGCGAATTAAATGCTTAGCCATGCTTAGTTCCGGTAGAAATGGGCGGTTATCGACTTGTCGATAACCTTGATCACATGAAACTTATTATGGTTATTGATTTTCAGCCTTGTGCCATGTCTACTTATGAAAACTAAAACTGAAAATAAAAATGATTTAGACTTGGGCACAATGGTATGATGGTGTGATTGTGGGGTGTGACCGAATGGTGCCCGAGTCAATTAAGGACCGAACATCTTGGGAGTATCATTATCCGAGTAATTTGTGCGTGCTAACCACACTAGAGGGTATGGGACCTCTCTTGACTTAGTACTTTGGCGGGTATTGGCTACGGTCGCAGGAGTCGCAGGAGGGATGGCGTTGGGAGCATTGTAGTGCCCGAAAGACTTCACCCGTGATGGGATCTGTTGTCTTTCGCTTGCAATGTAAGCGTATGGGTTTTCATCCATACGAGCGGCTCGTGAGTTAATACACAATATTGGAAAACGTCTCGTAGGACTTAGCCGCGTGCGCATACCTTCGGAAGTGTGCTTTGTGGCTTAAAGGCGATCCAAGTGTGGGTACATTGGTACACCCCCGCAGGTTAAAACTATTCGAATAGCCTCGCCCTAGGTTATGGACACGCTTGGGTAAGCTTTCAAGAGTTAGACTAAAACCTTTTAATTAAAAATTGATGGGTGGTACGAATCGGGATTCGTGCTATGTTGTGGTGGCTATTGGGATAGTCACTTCCGTGTGGTTACTTGTATGTATCGTTATTACGCTTTTATGTTGACAACAAAACAGATTTGCAAACTTGCTTTTAAAATGTATTACCTTATTGCAAATAAAGTTGGCCTCATGCAAAAGAGACATACAACCTCCACCTAAATAAGCTTGCATGTAGATTATGAATAGGTCCGCTATTCCACACGTCGATCTTGCGGTACAAAGACAATCTTTGTACTCGGTTGCTATGCTTGATGGTTTTGTCGCAGAGGAAGAAGGTGAGCCCGAGGGCCTCACTTTTGTGAGTGTGTTGTGGTAGCTATGGGCGACTAGCTTGGCGGCCCGATCGGTTGCCTTGTGGGTGTGTGGCTAACCTGGTCGACTTTTGTTCTAGCCATCTTATGGCGCTTTTGCTTCATTGTCATTCTTGTATGTTGATCTATTTGGCCGGTCGGCTCTCTTTTGTAATAACTTTACTTTATGTCGTTGTTGAACTTAGTGATATATGTTGTATGGAAATGATGTGTAATTTTGTGATGATGTGCATATGTTGCAATTCTGGGAAACATATGTCCATCGAGGCTTAGAATGTTTAATTAGTAATGCTAGAACCATTTGGAGGTTAAGTGTTACTAGTTAAATATTCCGGGTCCTCACACAAAGGAAGGAGGGACAAGAGGAAGAAGGGGAGAAGAAGAGGGATGGGATGATCATCATCTTCGCGGGGCAAGATCTTCAACTTCTTGGTTGCTACAAGGGTAACGAGTTGTCAGAACCCGGGATTAACGTCCCAGATCCTCTGTGCATTTCTGGACTAGTCCCATGATCAGTAGCTAGTCCACACAGTAAACAAAATGATAACAAATTCATATCACAACTTTATTAATAAATAATGACAGAGTTAATTAGAAAGGAGGCTTACAGGCCCACAATAAAATAAACACAGCAGAAGACGAAGAAGTAGTAGGGTCCAGTTAATCTGCCACAGGCAATCGACTGGGGAAGCGACCTAGTCGTCGAGATCCACGTCGGTAGCAAAGTCCTTCTCCTCTGAAATTTTATTTGCATAAAGCAAGTATGAGCACAACTTCCGTGCTCACAAGTTACACCCGTCAAGTAACAGAATGACATGCATATATGGATGTAACAAAGGATGACTTATAAGGTAATTTGCATAAAGCAGTATTTTCTTTAAATACTTGTACTAAGTTCCAAAGCAGGTATTTTATAACTAAAATTCTCAATTTTATAGTCAGATAACATTCACACATGATTGGTGAAGGATACCCTCCTATCACATGGCTTCCTGCCCAATTCCCATCTGGATAAACCAGTTTTGAAGAAGTATTTTTCAAATAAAAACCAAGTTCTAACTTTGAGTAGTTCTGCTAGCATGTCCATAACCGCGGACACGGCTATTCGAATAGTTTTACACTCTGCAGAGGTTGTACAGCTTTACCCACATGACAAGACTTCTCTAGTTTGTCCGACATATATCTATGCCACCGCTCACTACCTTTGGTAAGCGGTCTAGAGCACGTGTCGAGGCCTTTACAATGTTCTGTCTTAATGTATTTGTGCCCGCTAAGGTTTCGCTGCCATTGGACTGGCCATCCTCCGGAAGCCCCCTCCTACGCCAGATGGGTCTACTGTCTGACCAACACCGATACCAACAACATAGCACCAATGACACTAAGACATCACAAATTATTTAGCCAAGTCCCGCCCACACAGGACACGTGGTAGTACGGTAAGGCGTAGCATCATGCGCTCGAAGACCGGTCCTTAAGTGACTTGGGCGTCTTTCCATAAAAACCCCTGGGCCTTAACCCCGACTGTTAAGCCTGCATAAACTCCGCACCCACCAATCATCCATTTCGCCCAAGTCCAAACCCATTTTTATTTTATTTTTCAAGTCATTTGCAAAACTTCCATGACACACCAATGTCAATGGTACAATTTAAACAATAATTGATTGTTGGCTGAAATTCCCCAAAATAAACATGTTTGGTCTAAAAGCATGGCTAAGCATGATTTTTCTCAAAATGCTCTAGTTTATACTATCGTACCAACCAGGTTTGATCTATGGTGACAATATGTTTGCTTCAATTTTCAAAATTGGCCATACAAAGGATTTTAGGCATAACTATACATTTAAAACAGGAATTTAATAGACTGATATAAATAAGCATGCAGTAATAATTTAAAACAGAATATAAACAATTTGAAATAATGGGATCGATATGATCAAGGGTATAACTTGCCTTGCTTGATTACTCGTTGCTCTCAAACGATGTTGAAATCCGGTCGTCCGTAGTCGTCAAAATCTATACGCGTAAACTATCCGAATTCAAATAATATTCAAATAAAATCCAAATAAACTCTAAAAAATATATATAATAAATACAGGGAGGAATGTATCGACTTTATATGAATTTAGGAATTTGAATCAACGGAATCGGAGTTCGTATGATGGAGAACGAAATTCCGGAAGGTTGAAAATCACATGAAATGATAGAATTCTGAAAATACTATTTACTAAAAATTGTGTTTCGGATTGACTGGAAACAAAGAAAAAGTTTTATAGACATGGCGAGGAAGTACAATGTAGAACATGTTGAGACGAACCCAACGCCGCAGACGATTCGGCCGGGAGACATCGGATGGTGACGGAACGCGACGGAGACGACCTTCGGGTTGACATCGCCGTTCCGGGCAAATGGAGAGGAGTTAACAGGTGAGGTTTGTGGCGATTTGAAGGGGAAACAGTGGGGAATACAACGCTCTCTTTGGTTGGGGTGGAGCACGCATGGTTGGTCGGTGGCGAGGAGAAAGGCGATGACACGGATAATGGACCGAATAGATAACAGAAATTAAATAAAATCTAAAAATTATGAAATAAATACTAAAAATAGTAGAGGAATTTAGGTGAATTTAGGAAGAAGAATCAACGGATTTGGAGTTTGTATGTGAGAGAAATGATTTTTGGAAGATTAAACATGTGTATGTACAAACTTGCATCGACTAGATAATTTGGCTACAATGCATCATCTTCTTCAATTCGGCAGCAAGCACAGAAAGCATGGAAGAAAAAGAAAAAATGGCGGCGCTGGTGAAGGAAAAGAGAAAGGTGGTTGGCGAACGACGAAAATGGGTTGCTTACCCCGCGATGATGTCGTAGGAGGTGGCGGCACGGCGGACGGTGGCCGGTGACGGCGGCGGCGAGCGCACGGTGGTGCACGGGCCGGCGGTGCTCCGGCGACGGTAATGACGAGGGGAGGAGAGCACCGCGTAGAGTACGTGACAGCGGTGTTGATGGTGTAGACGATGATGGCGGGGTGGCATGGATGGCGCCGGAACCGATGGAGAAGGTGTGTACGGCCGGCGAACTTCAAACTCCAACTCGGGCGGTGTTAGGGCGAGAGAGGCGAGGTGGGTGATGGGGACGGGATGAGTGAAAGGAGGGGCACCCGTACTGCTATTTATAGGGCGAGGGCGACGACAAGGCTTCGTGCGGCACAAGAAGCTTTGAACGGGCCGCGGCGGAGTCAGCGGAATTGGAGTGATTATGGAAAGGTTTAATGCCCGGAAATGGAAGTGGAGTGATAAGGGGAGATGAATGCCTGAAGTTTTGGGATGAATCGTGGAGAGAATCACGGGTTTGGAAAGCTTTTGTTGGTCTCTAATGGCTGTTGGGCTGTGCATTGCTCTCTGGACAGAAAAGAAAACGACTCATTTGAGGAAAAAAGATAGGAGAGAAGGGAGGGAATAAAGGAGGAGTTATTGTTTATTGAAAGGAAGAAGGAATGGATGGTAGTGTATGCATGGAAAGCCTTGTATGTTAAGTGAGAAGTCACGGGAGCAGCCCATGGATGGTGACCCAACGGGAATCTTATTTTTTTTAATTTAATTTTTTTTTAATTTTCGAAATTACTTTTCACCATATACTGTGTAAAGGTACTGTTCATGAGGTGCGGACGGTCCGAGTATTTTCCTTGATTTTTGGATTTTAAATAAATCAATAAATCAAATAGATTTTTAGAAAATAGTAAAGAGAGTCCAAAAATTCTAAAAAATTCACAGAAATTCCTAGAGGCATTTTGGACTTAAATAAAATAGTTCCAACTTAAGGTTGGCTATAGTTTTTGCAAATAAAATATTTTGGCTTTAAAATATTTTGGAAAAAGCTTTTGAAAACCCAAAAAATCCAGAAATTAATTAAAATTTTGTTTTTCAGTTTAAATCAAATAAAACTTCAAGGATTTCAAATAAATTTTTACTTTTGTTTTTTTTTTAACTTCAAAGATTCAATTAAAGCAATGTAACTCTTTCAAATTTCAGAAAATCCAACAAAACAATAACTTTATTTATTTTATTTTGGTAATAGCACTTTGGGATGTTACACGAGTGCCGATCCTCATCGTTTGATTAGTGGTAGATGTGTTTTGGTTCAAATTTGATTAGATCGTATTGCTGCGAGTAGAAAGTTAATTCTGACCAGAATGTTGCGTGGTCTGTTTCGTGGCTTTAAATGAAGAATTAGGAGTTTTGATCTCCTAGAGTTTTGTAGGTCATGTTCTTAGCTTTCAATGACCGCCAAGAACGCCCAAATCCAATTAACGGTTAGAAAGTTATGAATTGTTTAGTGCCGCTGTCTGGTTAATCTGTCAACTTCCTGACAGTCTGTAGAAAACTGAATTACACTATTAGTTAATGATAAAATCAGAGGATCTCAGTATAACGAAAAATGTAGGTATTTTCCATACCTTTTCATATAGATAAAGAACTCAAGATTTGGACCTTCGTAGTAAAAGTTATGGTGGTTTTAGTGTACTATCCAGAGAACCCGACGTGAATTCTGATATTCTGTAGATTGGCTTGGTAGGGGGAGTAAATGGAAGAATCAGAAGGGCTCTCCAACTAAGTTTATTTAGGTAATTTAATTACCTTTTTAGAAAGTCTAATATCATCTTATTTGGATTCCTGAGCAGAAAGTTATGTATTTTAGAAGTTGACTGTCTACAGTGTGCGCCAAATCGATCGCTAGAAATTGGAAGTTGGGAAACACTTGGGGGGTTTAGCAAGTTCATTTGTGTTGTTCTTATGCTCTTGGTTCAGTATGTTGGTCTTAGATTGGGTTATATTAATATTCAGGTGGGAGCGTGGTTCCAGGGGCATCACCCTCTTCGCGTCCACCGTTCTCGCACGGTTGAGGCAAGTGTTCGGGCTATAATATCTGTATGCTTGCGTGATGTGATTGTGGTGTATCTTGATCGTATAGCCATGCATGCCTGATAAGAGATGAGTTACTTTTTATCTTGATGACTGCTGGTTATGGTTAAAGGTTCTTCTGCATGTTGTTATCGCTTACATGTTAATGAGAATATGTTGTATTCCTGCTTATGAAAATGTTATCATGGTGCATATGCATGTTGAGAGCATACAGGTGCCTTGGTCACGTGGTGACCAAGCACATACAGTTGAGGTCCCCGTCATGTAGATGACGGGCTTGAGGTCCCCACATTCGTGGAATGTGGGCTATGAACAAGAGGTCCCCATCATTAAGATGATGGGCAAAGGTCCCTATACATGTGGTGTATAGGCTTTGGTCCCTGTGCGGATGGCACGTGCAAGGGTATACAAATGATGGTTGTATACCCCGCATTACCGGTAAAATGCGAAAAGAGATAAAGTTCAAAGGAGCATTGCATTGGTTGCATATCATGAGATAAATGGCTATGTTTAGTGTAATGATATTGTGGATTATCAATGCTATGTTTGAGTTCATGTTTAAAGCCTTGTTGATACTTGCTGAGTCTTTGGGCTCACTCTTGCTTTAATGTGTTTTAGGTACCATTGGCAGGAACAACACGCATGGGCGGGAGTAGTTACTGGATGCACTCACTACCTCACACTCTTAAGGCGTTGGTCACTTAGCTTCAATTTAGAAATAAATAGACTGTTTGAATATCACCCATAGATGGTTTGGTTTGAGTTTCAGTTTATTTGTAATAATGAGATGGCCGGTCCTGGTTTGCTCTTGAATTATCATGCAAGATTGAGTAAGCTTGTTTATGAGATTTTGTTATATGCCATGATTTGATATTGAACTCTCGATATAGCTGATTAAACAAAGGAGGCTCTGCCGAAAATATTGAATTTTGTGCTAGGTTAGTTTAGTTCCAGTAGCATTCCAAACTCTTTGTGAGTTGGGGTGTTACAGTTGGTATCAGAGCGGGCTTTAGGTCCGTGGTTAATAACAAAGTATTAAATTGACACACTGTGCACAGTAGGCGGGGTTGGGAATTACATTGCTTCCGCATTATCTGTAGTTATGTTTCATTTGTTGAGCAATTGTTGAATTACCTCTGGACTATCTTTCTTTTCTATGCTATGATATGTTATGATATTCTATATCTATGAATCTATTCTATGATTGCCATGAGATGATCATGTATAATCATATGTGATTATGTTTTTTATGCGTGTCGCTAATGGTTGTTAAGAAGTGGAGGTCGTGGTTGTGGCCTTGGACTTTGTCAGGTTATACCACCGTTCGTGGTAGACGAATAGAGTAGTTACCCTGAATACCATAGTTGCAGGAGTTGAGCGTGAGCAGCTTTAGAAAGTTGATTTCTTTTTTGACCTCAAATCTTGGCAAATTCTTGTTCTGTGGTGGATGATGATTTTCTCTTGGGTTCGTGGTTCATGGTAGTGGTTGTGTTTCATTGGTCTCTAATGGTTCTCTGAAACAAGTATTGTTTTTCCGACTGTTGAGTCGCTTTTGCTACTTGTGATCTTTCTCAATTGGCAATTATTGATAATTCCTTGGTTGTTCCTTCTTTCTCTTTAGCAAAGAATGACTCATTTATTCGTTTGATAGTTGGGTATTGAGAGTTTTATGTTGCAAGTTTGTTAGCATGAGAAAGCTTTGGCTCTATGTGTTCCTTTTGGATTATTCCGAGTGTTGAAGTTTAAGGCATCTTTTTTCTGTTGGAAATTGTTAAAATCCTTTTCGGATGCCTTTTTAGGGTTAAGTCAGAGTTTGTAAACAAATAACTTGATTTGGTATGGGTATCAAGTTGAGACGGTGGTATGGTGCATAATTAATATCAACTAGTGACCTTGGAAGTGAAATTGATTAAGTTCATGTTGTCTTCTACTAGTTCTTGATGAACTGTATATATGAGTAGTGACTGAGAGTATGTCCATACCTATTTGGAGTCAAAAGAGATATTAAGAAGTATGGAACCTAGATGGATTAGTCTGGTCATTAAAATCGTGTAGGTTGCTAAACTTGTTGGGTTCTTTGGTTCCCATGGATTAATTTAATTGTGTGGAAAGGAAAATTAGAGGGAATACCGGATTTACGTATTCCTTAGTATGATTAAATATCGGAATTGTGTTTAAACGGTTGAAGGGATTGAATATGGGTGGATCTAGAATTTATGAAAGGAGTTCTATATAGTTCCTCTATATAGATTGACGCAATGAAATCGGTTGTAGTGTTGTTAAGACTTTTGATCGATAGAAGGTTTCGAATCTTTGAAGTTTTAGTGTATTTTTTGCTGAAATCCTAATATGAGGAGGAATAGTTGAATATGTGTGTCAATATCCCTGTGATTTGGGGAAGGAAAGTTGGTAGCAACTAGATTTCATAACAAAGCCAGTTGATAACAACAATGGTTGTCGTATAACTGTTGTGTGTGGAAGTTTGGTGATGAGCATTGCTAAAAGTGGAACTGGTATGATATAATAGGTGGCTTATGCCCACATGATTGTGAAACAATCGGATGAAATTGTGTCCTTAATGAAAGGATTTTGGTAGGAGTTTTTCAATTGGGTAGTAGACCCCTTTTAAACTAAAGAGGTCGATGTAGTGAGGTTGAATGGTTTTGAGTGTACTCTCGTTTGAAGATGGGATGAAAAGGTAGTATGGAACGATTTGGTGAAACTTTGGGGGCTTTCTAATGGAATAGTTGATGATAAATATTCGTGTTCAGAGTATATTATTCTTGATGTTAGTAAAATTATCTGCAAGAGATTGTGACTTGTGGGTGTGGTGATGATTCTTCTAGAAATAAAGTAATTTGATCGTCTTTCGTAATTTGGAGTTGGTAAGAGTGTCTCGAGTTTTGCGATGGTGATCATTTGGACCTCTTGAGTTATGTGGTGATTGTGTTTGATTCGAGCAAGTGACATGTCGAAAGATTTTATTGGTTCTTAAGTGGTTTCTGTGATTTGGATTTTTAGAGCTTATCATGTTTAAGCTGGCAAATAGATGTAGTAATCACAGAGAATAACTTTCCTTGTAAAAGGAAGGAGTAAAGTATAAGTGTTTGAGATTTAAGACGTTTCGCATCTTGCAGTTTATTTGAGTGTGCTTGAACCTGATGCAATTGTTCCATAAGGGTTTATCAATTTTCAAAGGGCATTACGTTTTTCTCTTTTATGGTTTGGTATTCGCTTTCAATAGGGCTTGAGCCCTCGACTGTTGAGTTTCCCTTATGTTTTTTCGAGTACGTTGCCTAAGTGACAATTTTTCCTTGGTCTTGCGTTCACTGCGGGTGGCACATGTTTTCCTAGTTGATGAAAAATTGTTTCCATTCGCTCTTTATTTTGAGAAAGAATCGACCTATTCGTTTCACCCGAGTCTTTTGAGATGTTTAATAATTGTAGATGTGAAACTTTGGGTTGTAAGTTATTCGATGAGCATTGGAGGATGAAATAATTTTGTAATATAGTTCTTTGAGAGAAGTCTATCTCAGTGGAAGTTGTCTTATGAGGTTAAACTGATTGCATTATTGCAACTATTAGAACCTATGGAGATTTGTGATCCAAGATCCTTTGCTCAATTCGGGTGGAACATTAGAATTTTCGAGAGGGTGGGAATCTTGATCAATGCATTAGAGTGTCGCGATTGAGTACCTTGCACGGTTGTGCAGATGAATTATGATAGTGTTGCAATGAGAGTAGTATTAGCGAAGTAATCTGATCGTTAAAGTGATTAATGAGGTAGACGGGATGATTGGATTATTGCCGGGAAAGACTTGGACTTAGTAAGTAACTCTTCAAGAGTTAGAATCTTTACAAAGATAATTAGGTCAAGAAGATGTTTTCATGTTGATGTTAATGCGCGAGTATGTATGGGCTGTGAGAATTTTTAGGGATTTTAATCAGAGGTTTTCCCTATCTTCTTTATGAGAAGTTCATTGTAGGAGTCTTGGAGTTTAATTTGGGCTTTGCATTTTTATGCTAGGACTTGGGACGCCCAATGATTATGTGTAGAGGAAGTAGATTAAGGGTGGATTTCGAATAGTGGGATGATCATTGATAGAGCCCTTTTTGATGAAGTATATGAATGTGAGAGTTGGGAATTCCAAGTTGTTTATTCCTAAAAGATTGAGGTGATGTGATTGCGTGTGTGATCTATTTTGAGATGCATTGGAGGTCATCTGTCACATTAATCATGTTGATAGAGGAGTTGTGGAGATAAAGTTTTGGTGGCGTCGATAGAGCCTTTATACGGAGGCGTGGATGATGTATTTCGACTTGAGCGTAACGTTGAGAATGTCAAGTTAAGAGGGATGAGTTAGTGTGTTTTGCGATGAACTGAAATTCCAAAGTTGAGAGAGATTTTATTCCTAAAAGAGATATTGAGAAATTGATACTTTCTCAAAGAAGTGAATCGTTTCCTCGATTCTCGTTTGAGTTTTGTGCTGTTGACCAATGTCTTTTGTAAGTTGAGTTTGACTCGATTTTGGTATGTGTGGTTCTTATCGGTTCAGGAAGAATAAAGGAAGTTTTTGATTTAGGCATTTAAAATGATCCCTCCTTTGGTTTTCGTGATGTTTATTCGCAAACTGCCACTTGGAAGGTCGAAAGGTTTTTCGTGATGAAATTTCGATTTCTGGATTTGACTTTTCAGTACCGAGTTGGTAACGTTTGGTTGCGATGAGAGTCCTTCTTTTTCAGTTGTGCTATGTCGGTAAAAGAGTGTGTTTAAAGCGAGTTCTGTTGTGTGTTTCTGGTTAAAGGAGGTGATCCTTGTTTCAGTGAAGAGTTCATTTGAGAAATGGAATGATAGTTCTGTGTTGTGGGTGAATGCCGTGTGGTTCGGTATCTTTGGGAAGTTTAACCCAAGATACATTGGCTTGTTCTCGCTAGTTGGTGTATCGCCAGGACTGTCTCAGAGTCCGTGCGCGGAGTACGTAACGTCTTATTTGTTCTGGTGTTGAGTGAGTATCTGGGAGATCCAGAGTTTGAGGTTTCGTTTGCGCCGTTGACCATCGAGTGAGATCTTACCTTTGAGTCTCATGTGTTGAGTGTACCTGTAAAGGTTAAGACGAATGTTGAGGTGTGGATGTTGGTATCCCTCAAATGTGACGTGGTTCCATAAGCCCGAGGGGAAAGTGACATGGAAGTTAGAGGTCTCGCATGCGCGAGCGTTGTCCAGAGTTGTTCACGCTGGAGACGTGTTAAACGTTGATTTGTTTCAGTTGTGATTGTTCTTTCTTGTAGAACGAGTAGAATTCGAGGTCGAATTCAGTTTAAGGGGGGTAGAATGTAATACCCCGATAATGTGAAAAGCATTAGAATCAGGAGAGATTAATTTAATCGGTAGAGGTTAATTAATCGGGGGAAAGTTTAATTCAGAAATCACCAAATCTGGAAATGAGAGGGGGTTTTCCGCGTTTAGTGGGCAACTTGGGCTTGGGCCTAGGCCCATGTGGGGTGGTGGCCATAGGGGAGGCGCCACCCTTCCCCAAACCCTAGCTGCCCCATCTTTCCTCCTCCACCCTTGGCCGCCACTTCCTCTTCCCCTTGCGCCTCCTCCTGTCCAAAGACCTCCCCTTGCATCCCTTGCTGTCCATCTCCAACCATGGGTGGTCTTCCCTCCATTGATGCCAGCCAAAGGAAGGAGGGACAATAGGAAGAAGGGGAGAAGAAGAGGGATGGGATGATCATCATCTTCGCGGGGCAAGATCATCAACTTCCTGGTTTCTACAAGGGTAACGAGTGCTGATCCTCATCGTTTAATTAGTGGTAGATGATGAGGACATCAACCCTTCGGATACGACCACAACTCCACCTCCAATCAGGCTGCTCTACTTCCACGACATATTGATCGAGAAGGTTTACGACCACTACACGACTTCGACTGCGTGGTCGAAGCCCCCGCTGAGTGGTCGAAGGAGGCTATCGACCACGTGAGAAGGGGTCGTAGAAGGCTACGACTGCATCGCATCTGGTCGTAGGATTGTTTTAACTGCTAGTGGTTTTAGCGTGTGGAGGTTCGACTACATCCTGGTCGAGGACCTTGGACTCTTCGGATGTTCAGATTACCTGGTCGTAGATCACTTATATCTGGTGCTGCGCCAGCTCACTTTGGGCCGAGGTCCTTGTATCAACACTACATTAGGGTTTTTGGCGGCCACCTCCACGCCCATAAGGCCACCTAGGGTTTCGAGGGTACTGCTCACGCGACACTAATCACGCATGAACAAGTCGCCGCCTCCCTTCGTCCTTTAAGTAGTGGCCGCCTCCCCTCTAGTTCCTTGGGTTTTTCTTAGAATTATTCTGCCACTTTGCAGTTTCGCCGTTTATCGGTTTGAGGAACCCCACTTTGTGAACTTCATTCATATTCGCAATACAATTCAGATTGCATCTATCCTGTTCTTGTGAGTTGCTTCGATTGCTTGCAGGAACAATAACCCTCGTGGTAAGGTCCATCGCGTGCGAGTGTGGTTGATAACGACAGTCGTGCGGGTGTAGCGAATTGCGAGGTGACGATCTGCTGGTCGAAAGCCTCAAAGCGTCAACATCCTCACGACGAAACCAATCGAACCTATCGGAAGATCAGGACACCGTGACTCATCAGTTGGTATCAGAGCGAAGGTTGCCCGTTAGGTAATCTCGTTTATCCCCTTTTGTTAGTTGTTTTCCATCACCTATAGTCCAGAAAATTGCCATACAAAAAGTTTTAGATCTTAGTCTTTCCGCTGTCCAAACCACGTTGTGCCTTTCGCAATTTTGTTTTCAGTATTTGCGTTGTTGAGTTCGAGTCCATCGTCGGTGTCTTTGTTGCTGGTCTAGTCGTCGTGATCTAGTTTCTAGCGTCGAGTCTTTGCTGTTTGGTCATCGTGTATCTCGGATTGTCCTTGGTTGCATCTGTTGCAATTAGGGTTTGTCTGCTATAGCCGAGTTTGAGTCACCACCCCCACCCGACCACTAACCCGTCACACCACCCCCATCCGACCACCTACTCGAGCCAACACCCCCCATCCGACCACTTACTCGTGACACCACCCCCATCCGACCACCCAGTCGGATTCGACCACCTACATCGAATTCGACCATCCAGTCGGATTCGACAACCTACACGAGTTCGACCACCTCCTCGTGTTCGACTACCTAGTCGGATTCGACCACCTACTCGAGTTCGACCACCTCCTCATGTTTGACCATCTAGTCGAATTCGACCACCTCTTCGAGTTCGACCACATCCTCGTGTTCGACCACCTCGTCAAATTCGACCACCTACTCGAGTTTGACCACCTTTTCGGGTTCGACCACCTCCTCGAGTTTCGCCCTCGACAACTCTATCTGTTTCTGGTAGCTCTCATACACCCCACGCACTCATCATCTCGTGGCCGACCCAACCAAGACCGAGAAGAAATTCCATAGCCAAAGTTCAGAGAGAGAGAGAGAGTATCTTTTTATTACCTTTATACCCCTGCTCTCCGGAAAAAGTTTGTGACCTA
Organism: Ampelocalamus luodianensis; assembly: GCA_036346255.1. Classification (NCBI taxonomy): domain Eukaryota; kingdom Viridiplantae; phylum Streptophyta; class Magnoliopsida; order Poales; family Poaceae; genus Ampelocalamus; species Ampelocalamus luodianensis. The sequence continues at coordinate 30,076,430 of CM070637.1, forward strand.
CATATATCCCCAGGCCCGGAAAAGGGTTTTGAAGAGTTGTGAGCCGAGGTCACTTGCGCAAAAAAAAAGGAACCCTAGGTTGGGTTTCGTCAGTCAAAAAAAAAGAAAGAATCAAAAAAAAAAAGAAAAAAAGAGAATCAAAAAGAAAAAGAGACCACCTCAGTTGGCTCACGACCACCCTTAGTTGGTCTACGACAACCACCGGTGCTCCACGACCACCCACGAGAGATATCGGTTGTTTTGCAATTTTTGTTCCTTTGGGCTTATATCTACGCTATCTTTCGGCTTGCTTGAGCTAGTGCTAGGAGCGCGTTTGGGCCAACAACTGTGACGAGTACTGTGAACTTTGATTTAACTTTGTTAATCTGATTTCATTATTGCTATTCCTTGCTACTAAACATTGCCTGTCCGAGCTCCACGTACTTTTGGCCCTCAGATTTGGATCCTCGCATTCGCCTCCGCCGCAGTCATACATCCCACCTTCTCCGATCATACCACCTGCTGCAATTGGTAAGAAATTCATAAGAGCTTGGTAAGACGCTTGAGAGTGTGTGATCCCACCTTCCACCACCTAGTAGTTGATAGGGATAATATCTTTGTGTTGTCTTATGTCTCCTACTAACCATGGCAGGTGAGGGATCGGATGTGCAAGAGTGTGTTTTGAGAGAAGAGCTCACGAGGGTGTTGGATGAGCACCGCCATGCTTTTAATGACGACCTTGATAGGAAGTTTACGACAAGAAATGCTACACTGCAACAACTCACTGAAAGTATTGCAATGCTCAATGCACGCATTGATGGTTTGGCCAATCAACCACCGAACCATGGGCGTGTGAATCGTGAAGGTGCAACCCATGACCATGAGTTTGACAATGATAATAATGAGATGCGCAACCACGACGCCATTGATGCACGACAACGGAACCGATTGAACTTCAACCATCAAGATATGAGAGGTAATAAACTTCAGCAACATAATGCACGTGTTAATGATGATCCATATGCTAAAGTCAAGTGCACTATACCATCTTTTGCGGGTGCTTATAATGCTGAAATATATTTAGATTGGGAAATGACGGTGGAACAGAAATTTAATGCTCACTTAGTTCCTGAATTGCATAGAGTTAGGCAAGCAACAAGTGAATTTAAAAACTTTGCCATCAATTGGTGGAATAGGGTATGCAACGATGGATTAGCACCTACTACGTGGGATGCTTTAAAAGTTGCTATGCGTAACCGATTTGTTCCACTTTCTTTTAAACATCAGAATGAGGAGAAATTGAGAATGCTTGATAGGAAACATGAGAGCAAACCTATGTGTGTGTCTTCTTCTATGACTAACAATTTGCAGGAAGTTGAAAACCATGCCAAAGAGGAGAATGAGTTGATTGCACCACCAACTCCATTGATCCAGAAGAAAGATGAGGAGATGGATGCACCAACATCATCTGAGGAGAGCCAAAAAGGTAAACACCATGGTGCTATCATCACTCCAGGTGAGTATGCCTGTGAAGAACTACAATTGTCCACTGTCCATGCTATTTTAGAGCAAAAATTAGTGGAAAACAATTCTGATATGCACATGTTTCAAGTAAAGAATTCAGACTGCATTGGGATGAGTGCACCATGTGATAACATTGTTGATTTTCCTGCTGTTGTGAGTACTTCATGTCATGAGTTAATAGCATATAATGTGTAGGGAAACAGGTAGGCTACACTAGCGCAAATTAAAAAATTCTACCCGTAAACCAAGATCACTGCAGTTATAGATCACGGTCTTACCACTAGACGCGCAAAGCGGAAGTTGATGCAAGACGTCGGGCGGTGTAGTCGTACTCGCTTGATGCGAGACGTCGGGCGTAGTAGTCGTACTACTTCCTCATCCTCGTCGCGGCGTCCCACGTACAGCTCCTTTCTTGCGGTTCGTCCCAACGCCACAGATGCAGCGCCTCCAAAGGTATCCACACGTGCAGAGGAAGCGACGCACGCGGACTACTAGATCCGCGCGAGCGACTAGGGCGTGGGAGGGTGGCGCCGTGGTTTGAGGATGTCACGAAAAACTCAACCTCAACCAGCGCCCCTGCTCTCCTTTTATAGACGTCCTTATAATGGGCTTCTACGAATAGAGGCCCATTAGGACTCAATGCCCGATCTAATTTAGATCCAATCCGAATTAGGCTTCACCCTTAAGTGTGTGACCTATGGTTCACATATGTTTAGACATGACGCGAGTACACATACTTGGTCAATAGTTGGTAGCGCCTCTAGCAAGACGTGCCAACTCCTAAACATACGTAAAGATCATATCGGACGAACCATCACAACGTTATGTACATGCCAATCCCTTTGCCTCACGATATTCAATGAGCCCAAGTGACCACTCTTTCTCGATCCTCGTGATCCGAATCCCTTACTAGGTTAACTCTTAACCTTAAGTAGCATGGCCATGCATTTCGGATCCGATTACTGAGGCCCAGAGATATCTCTCTCGTAGAGAGGGCAAATCCCATCTCGATCGACCATGCCTCGCAAAGATGCTTCATGACAAACCCAAAGCTACCTTTATAACTACCCATTCACGAGTAGCGTTTGATAGCCCCTAAGTAGGTCGATTCACATCTCAAGTACATACGACAATCTCGTGTCTAAGGACAAGGCGTACACATTGTGTAGAGAGAACCATAAGAATAATTATTATGTCTCATGTTGGGTCGGTCCAACCCCATGTTCTAAACATGTGTCCACATTATTGGTTTGACATCTCCATGTCTATGACTCGTGAAACATGGTCATCAATCGATACATGTGCTAATCCATCATTCACGTGTGTCCTCACATGAACTCCGACTAGGGACAACTTTAGAATAACCATACAAGTAAAGAGTTTCACAAACAAGTCACATACTTGTTAATCAACACAAAGGCAATATTCAAGGAACATTTATTAAATCATGGATACAATGAAATATCATCATCAATATGATTGCCTCTAGGCATATCTCCAACAGCCTCCCACTTGCACTAGAGTCAATCTAGAAGATATCTAATACCCATAGCTCTTGTGTGCGCCTCATGCTTAGGTCGTGGGAGAGGCTTTCACAACGGATCTGAAATATTCAAATCCGTGTGTATATTGCATATCTTTAAATCTCCTCGATTAAGGATCTCTCGAATGAGATGAAACCGCCGCAGATGTGTTTGTTCTTTTGGTGATTCCTCGGCTCCTTGGCTTGCGCAATGGCCCCACTGTTATCACAAGAAAGATCCAGAGGATCGCACGCACTAGGAACCACACCTAGTTCGCTTATGAACTTCCTTATCCAAACACCTTCCTTTGCCGCTCGAAGCGCAATGTACTCGGCCTCCGTTGTAGAGTCGAGCAACGCCTCCGCTTGGAACTCTTCCAACTTACCGCACCACCGCTCAAAAGGAACACAAAACCCGATTGCGATTTGTAATCATCTTTGTCGGTTTGGAAGCTTGCATCGTGTAACCATTTACAACGAGCTCTTCCTCACCTCCGTAGACTAGGAACACATCCTTAGTTCTTCTCAAATACTTGAGGATGTTTTTAATCGCTGTCATCCGATGACTCTCACCGATCACCGTATCTGCTCAGAACACTTAGAGCATAGGAAACATCTCGGCGAGTACACATCATAGCATACATGATAGATCCAATGGCCAAGCATATGGAATCTTACTCATGCGATCTCGCTCATCGCTTGTCGAAGGACACCGAGTCTTGCCAAGATTTATGCCATGAGACATGGGCAAGAACCCTTTCTTTGCCTCCTCCATGTTGAACCGTTTCAACACTTTGTCAATGTAAGTACTCGCTTAATCCTATTAGCCTTTTGATCTATCTCTATAGATCTTAATACCCAAAATATATGCCGCTTCCCTAAGTCCTTCATTGAGAAACTATTTTTCAAAGAGGTCTTAACGGACTCGAGCATAGGAATATCATTTCCAATCAGAATATGTCATCTACATATAAGATTAGAAATACGAGTGAGCTCCCACTTGTCTTCTTGTAAACACAAGATTCTTCTTCGCTTTTGATGAAGTCAAACCCTTTGACCACTTCATCAAAACGAATGTTCCAACTCCGAGATGCTTGCTTCAATCCATAAATGGATTTTTGAAGTTTGCATACTTTTCTAGCATTGTTTGATCGACAAAACCCTGGCTGTATCATATACACGCCCTCGGTTAAATTTCCATTAAGGAAAGCCGTTTTGACATCCATCCGCCATATCTCATAGTCGAAATATGCAAAGAATAGCTAGAATGATCCGTATTGATTTAAGCATCGCTACAGTGAGAAAGTCTCATCGTAGTCAACTCCTTGAACTTGCCGAAACCTTTGCGACAAGTCGAGCTTTATGGATATGAACATTTCCATCCATATCAATCTTCCTTTTATAGATCCATTTGCACTCTATGGTTTTAACACCATCAAAGCGGTCAACCAAATTCCAAACTTGATTGTCTCCCATGGATGCTATCTCGGATCTCATGGCACTATGCCATTTCTCGTAGTCCGGTCCATCATTGCTTCCGCATAGGTCGTAGGCTCATCATTGTCTAACAATAATATATCTCGCGCATTGCGAGCCTTCCGACCTTCGTGGTGGTGGTGCTTCCTTTGCCATGGGTTCCTCAACTTGTTCTCGCCACATGGGCATCATTCGCCGAGTCTTCCCGATTGGTTCATCTTGAACTTCTTCAAGCCGCACCGTTCTTCCACTTGTCTCCCTGTTGAGAAACTCTTTCTCTAGGAAAACACCACTTCGAGCGACAAACACTTTGCCCTCTAGTCGGTTGTAGAAGTAATATCCAAAGGTTTCCTTCGGATATCCCACGAAAATGCATTTATCCGACTTGGGTGTGAGCTTGTCCGATCAGAGTCGCTGACAAACGCCTCACATCCCCAAATCTTTAGAAAAGACAAACTGTGACTCTTCCCACTCCATATCTCATATGGTGTCTTAACTACGGATTTAGACGGTACCCTATTAAGTGTGAAAGCTGCCGTTTCTAGAGCGTAACCCCAAAAGGATAATGGTAAATCTGACTGGCTCATCATCGATCGAACCATGTCCAACAAGGTCCGATTACGCCGCCGGATACCCGTTTCTTTGAGGCGCTCCGGCGGTGTTAGTCAGGAACAATTCCGCAACTCTTCAGATGATTGCTAAATTCATGACTCAAATACTCGCCACCACGATCAGATCGCAGAGCCTTAATTTTCTTGGCACGTTGATTTTCAACCTCATTCTGGAACTCTTTGAACTTTTCAAAAGTTTCGACTTATGCTTCATTAAGTAGACATAGCCATATCTACTAAAATCATCGCTGAAAGTTATGAAGTAATGAAATCCACCTCTAGCAGTCGTGCTCATTGGTCCACATACATCAGTATGTATGATTTCCAACAAGTCTGACGCCTCTCAAAAGAACCTTTGAAAGGTGATTTGGTCATCTTACCAAGCAAACAAGCTTCACATGTCTCGTATGATTCAAAATCAAACGGTTAGAAGACCATCAAGATGGAGCTTCTTCATGCGCTTTTCACTTATGTGACCCAAACGACAATGCCAAACGAGGGTGGGATTCAAATCATTAGGTAGAAGTCTTTTAGCATTTATGTTAAAGATAGGCGCATCATCAAGATTTAAAATAAATAACCCATTCACAATGGGCGCAAAAGCCATAAACATTCCATTTTTAGAGATCAAACAACCATTGTCTTTACTTGCAAATGAATAACCATCTCTCATCAAACATGAGGGGGATAAAATGTTTCGACTCATACTAGGAACATAATAACAATTATTCAATTCCATAATAAATCTTGAAGGAAGCTGAAGTTGCATGGTGCCGACGGTCAACGCAGCAACCCTTGCTTTATTCCCGACGCGAAAATCAACTTCACCTCTTGCGACTCCTCTACTTCTTATTAGCCCTCGATCGAGTTGCAAATGTGAGCAACTGATCCGTATCAAATACCCAAGAGTTAATAGGAGAATCATGAGAAAAATGTCTAAAACATTTATGACAAGTGTACCATGGGTGGAAGTCTTACTTCAAATTTCTTCTTGCATTCATCTAATCCATGTACTTCTTGCGCTTTCTCTTCCAAAGGCGGCTTTACAATAGAAGCATACTGTCTCAGCTCCAGGTCCAGCATTAGGCTTAGGCGTTGGCTTCGAGATCATATCTTTAACCTTACCCTTATTCTTTGGCCATGGCTTCTTACCCTTTTTCTTGAAGCTAGACTTGTTCTGCACAGCCATCACATGGCTAGGCCCTGCACACTTCTTAATGTCATTCTCTGCTGTTTTGAGCATCCCACAAAGCTCATTAAGGCCCTTATCCGCCCCATGCATATGGTAGTTCAAATGAAATGCCCATAGCTAGGTGGAAGAGACGCTAAATGAAATCGCTGCCAACTCTTGGCCAATTGGAAAACCAAGTTTATCCAAAGTCCGATCAGAACCAACCATTTTGATCACATGTGGGCCTACGGTGCACCTTCTGTTAACTTGCATTCCGAAAAGCCTTAGAGACATTGAACCGCTCACCCCGCCACGTGTGCGAACATGTCCTTAAGCGCTATGATCATATCATACGCTTCCGATCCTCAAACCGCTTTTGAAGGTCAGTTCCATGCATGCAAGCATAAGACGCCTAATCTCAAGAGAGTCATCACATGCTTTCTTGTAGGCATTTTTAACAGCAGCAGACGCATTATTTGCGTGTTCTTCGGGATTGGGGTGTCCGAACGTTTTCCTTTTATCCGCCCCGAGAACAATTTCAGTTACGGACCGATCCGAATAGTTTGTTCCATTTAATTTCTCTTTCTCAAGAATCGATCGCAAAGCAAAAGGGTGTGCGTGGTTGCTAGATGCCATTGATCTACAATAGGAAATGCAAAATACTAAGACAAATAAAACCATGATGGAGTAAATCGTATTAAACAAATTTAATAGAATGTACTCCCACTAAAATCAACATCCTCTGTTGATTCTTAGCGATTCAAGATCCGCAATTAACGAGTCTACTAGTGAGCTTTTGCATCACCGCTAGAGACAAGGTACTTGATAAGCAACACCTTGCTAATCATATCTCTATATGACTCTTGTTGTTGGGTGACATCTCTATGCCCCGCGCCCAACCTTATGCCCCAAGGCCCATAACCTTTATGATAACCTTGTTAAGTTCACCAATCCTTATGCATGTAAGTATCCGATACAAAACCCATCTAGTCAAGGAAAGTTGATGGTGCCCTAATTTTATAGACCCACCATCAATTTACAAGACATGGGATGGTGCAAAGTTTAATTGGGAGGGCATATGTTTAACTTAACATTTTGTGAGGGATCGCTATACTTCTACCATTCAAACATGCATAGGAGTAAAACAATAGGAATAGCATTCACACAGCTTGTGACTCAAGATGGCCCATTTTCTCATGGTGATCTCCATCGCCATAGAATCATCCCACCATGATGATCTCCATCTCCATGGTTCATGTGTGCCATCCCTCCAAGTGATGTGTCCTCCGAGTACTACTATAAGCTATTACTCATAATGACTAGTAATAAAATACATGGATACTAGGAATCATCACAAGTCGGCATGCAGTAGCCGTTAATACAATACTTTGACAACACAATGGCTCCAAATGTGTTGCCGCATCCACGACACGCAGTCATGCAAATATTACAAACATGCATCACATACACATTAGGCCATACTGGTCACATACATCCTGCAAAAACAAGTTTATGCATAGAATCGCACCCACTGGGATAGGGGTCGAGGGGTTTCCCCATCGGGTTCGAAGGCGCGCCCCTATCAGTATCTATGCAATTTTTACATAGGATTTTGATCGCAAATCATATTTACCACAAATCGACTCATCGTTCGATTCGACCAATTTGTACCGATCTTCGCATGCCGAAACCGGTTTTACGTGTCACTGTCTACCCCGATGGCGAATCCGACCGGTAGGGGTATGTTGTTTCACGACCTTAGCAGCATGATCACGGTACATCGATTATTAATCTAGGTTCCGATTCGATCAATCATATTGATCTTCGCATTCCGCAACTGGTTTTACGTGTCACTGTCTACCCCGATGGCGAATCCGACCGGTAGGGGTATGTTGTTTCACGACCTTAGCAAAGATGATCACGAAACCGATCAATCCATTACGTAACTATACAATCGATCACATCGATCATACCGATTTACATATCGCCATATGCAAATCACCCAACCTATAACATGACAAAGAACCGCTCGATACCATCAGGGAAACAGTAGGCTACACTAGCGCATATTAAAAATTCTACCCGTAAACCAAGATCACTGCAGCTTATAGATCACGGTCTTACCACTAGACGCCGAGTGCGGAAGTTGATGCAACGACGTCGGGCAGTGTAGTCGTACTCAGTTGATGCAGTACGTCGGGGCAGAGTAGTCGTACTACTTCCTCGTCCTCGTCGCGGCGTCCCACGTACAGCTCCTTTCTTGCGGTTCGTCCCAACGCCACAGATGCAGCGCCTCCAAAGGTATCCACACGTACGGGAGGAAGCGACGCACGCCGGACTACTAGATCCGCGCGAGCGACTAGGGCGTGGGAGGGGTGGCGGCCAGGGTTTGAGGATGTCACGAAAAACTCAACCCTCAACCAGCGCGCCCCTGCCCTCCTTTTATAGACGTCCTTATAATGGGCTTCTACGAATAGAGGCCCATTAGGACTCAATGCCCAGTCTAATTTAGATCCAATCCGAATTAGGCTTCAGCCCCTTAAGTGTGTGACCCTATGGTTCACATATGTTTAGACATGACGCGAGTACACATACTTGGTCAATAGTTGGTAGCGGCCTCTAGCAAGACGTGCCAACTCCTAAACATACGTAAAGATCATATCGGACGAACCATCACAACGTTATGTACATGCCAATCCCTTTGCCTCACGATATTCAGTCGAGCTCCAAGCTGACCACTCTTTCTCGATCCTGTGATCCGGAATCCCTTACTAGGTTAACTCTTAACCTTAAGTAGCATGGCCATGCATTTCTGGATCCGATCACTCGAGGCCCAGAGATATCTCTCTCGTAGAGAGGGCAAATCCCATCTCGATCGACCATGCCTCGCAAAGATGCTTCATGACAAACCCGAAAGCTATCTTTATAACTACCCATTCACGAGTAGCGTTTGATAGCCCCTAAGTAGGTCGATTCACATCTCAAGTACATACGACAATCTCGTGTCTAAGGACAAGGCGTATACATTGTGTAGAGAGAACCATAAGAATAATTACTATGTCTCATGTTGGGTCGGTCCAACCCCATGTTCTAAACATGTGTCCACATTATTGGTTTGACATCTCCATGTCTATGACTCAGAAACATGGTCATCAACCGATACATGTGCTAATCCATCATTCACGTGTGTCCTCACATGAACTCCGACTAGGGACAACTTTAGAATAACCATACAAGTAAAGAGTTTCACAAACAAGTCACATACTTGTTAATCAACACAAAGGCAATATTCAAGGAACATTTATTAAATCATGGATACAATGAAATATCATCATCAATATGATTGCCTCTAGGGCATATCTCCAACATAATGATCATGTGGAATTGGTTAGACATAAAGAAGTTTTGCCTAGAATATCTCCTGCTAATTCTTTATGTTACATTATGTTGGATCTACCTATGAAATTGTCACATACTATGGAAAAAGTTTCTGACATCGCGTGTTCAAAATCCTTGTTTAGTGCCTACACCCCTGGATATAGGTTTTATTTGATTGGATATTATGGTGTAGACAATCAATTTCTTGTAAATCGAATATGCATAACTTGTGATCACATGGATGAATTGAAGCTTGCTGTTTGGGACAATAATTCTTGTGTGCTGAATCTTGTCCAAAATGAGAGTAAAATGAAATTTAGTGCTCATACCATTCCTATGTGTTCACCTTTTCTTGCTCCACCTAGTAGGGGAAATCTGATTAAAGATGTTGAATTATGGAAGAACTTACAAATCTTTTCACCCTTGCTATATGAATTTGCTCTTGCTCAATTGAAATCTGATTATATGAATGGCTTGTACTCTTTGAATTCAATTATTGTGCTGCCCATTCACAGAGCAATGAATAACTCTACTATATACTTCACTTATACTTGCAAATTGAGTTGCAAACTGAATGTTATGAGAAAATATACTTTTGCTGATTTGATGCATGCACAATCACCTTTAATTTCCAAAGTTGTCTTTATTTTGCCACCTGCAATGGCTAACATTTTGCAGAAAGATGAGAATGCAATGCTACAAGCTTTAAAGCCTTTCTTGCCGCTAGAGGAGGGTGAGCGTGAGTCGAGGGCGACTCAAATGCAAGAAGGGGAGGATGATGAGGACATCAACCCTTCGGATACGACCACAACTCCACCTCCAATCAGGCTGCTCTACTTCCACGACATATTGATCGAGAAGGTTTACGACCACTACACGACTTAGACTGCGTGGTCGAAGCCCCCGCTGAGTGGTCGAAGGAGGCTATCGACCACACGAGAAGGGGTCGTAGAAGGCTCTGATCGCATCGCATCCGTCGTAGGATTGTTTTAACCGCTAGTGGTTTTAGCGTGTGGAGGTTCGACTACATCCTCGGTCGAGGACCTTGGACTCTTCGAAGTTCGGACACCGTCGTAGATCACTTATATCCGTGTCGCGCCACCTCACTTTGGGCCGAGGGCCTTGTATCAACACTACATTAGGGTTTTGGGCCGCCACCTCCTAGCCCATAAGGCCACCTAGGGTTTCGAGGGCACTGTTCACGCCACACTAATCACGCATGAACAGTGCCGCCACCTCTCCTTCGCCCTTAAGTAGTGGCGCCCCTCTAGTTCCTTGGGTTTTCTTAGAATTATTCGCCACTTTGCGCTTCGCGCTTATCGGTTTGAGGAACCCCACTTTGTGAACTTCATTCATATTAGCAATACAATTCAGATTGCATCTATCCTGTTCTTGTGAGTTGCTTCGATTGCTTGCAGGAACAATAACCCTCGTGGTAAGGTCGATCGTGTGCGAGCGTGGTTGATAACGATACCGTAGCGGTGTAGCGACTGCGAGGTGGCGATCTGCTGGTCGAAAGCCTCAAAGCGTCAACGTCCTCACGACGAAACCAATTGAACCTATCGGAAGATCGGGACACCGTGACTCATCAGTAGATGTGTTTTGGTTCAAATAGTATTAGATCGTATTGCTGCGAGTAGAAAGTTAATTCTGACCAGAATGTTGCGTGGTCTGTTTTGTGGCTTTAAAGGCAGTATTAGGAGTTTTGATCTCCTAGAGTTTTGTAGGTCATGTTCGTAGCTTTCCATGGCCGCCAAGAACGCCCAAATACGATTAACGGTTAGAAAGTTATGAATTGTTTAGTGCCATTGTCCGTTAATCTGTCAACTTCGATGCATGAGAAAACTGAATTAAACTATTAGTTAATGACAAAATCAGAGGATCTCAGTATAACGAACAATGTAGGTATTTTCCATAACATTTCATAGAGATAAAGAACGCAAGATTTGGACCTTCGTAGTAAAAGTTATGGTGGTTTTAGTGTACTGTTCAGAGAACCCGATGTGAATTCTGATGTTCTGTAGATTGGCTTGGTAGGAGAAGTAAATGGAAGAATCAGAAGGGCTATCCAAATAAGTTTATTTAGGTAATTTAATTACCTTTTCATAAAGTCTAAGATCATCTTATTTGGATTAATGAGCAGAAAGTTATGTATTTTAGAAGTTGACTGTCTACAGTGTGCGCCAAATCGATCGCTAGAAATTGGAAGTTGGGAAACACTTGGGGGGTTTAGCAAGTTCATTTGTGTTGTTCTTATGCTCTTGGTTCAGTATGTTGGTCTTAGATTGGGTTATCTTAATATTCAGGTGGGAGCGTGGTTCCAGGGGCAGCACCCTCTTCGCGTCCACCGTTCTCGCATAGTTGAGGCAAGTGTTCGGGCTATAATATCTGTATGCTTGCATGATGTGATTGTGGTGTATCTTGATCGTATAGCCATGCATGCCTGATAAGAGATGAGTTACTGTTTATCTTGATGACTGCTGGTTATGGTTTAAGGTTCTTCCGCATGTTGTTATCGCTACATGTTAATGAGAATATGTTGTATTCCCGCTATGAAAATGTTATCATGGTGCATATGCATGTTGAGAGCATCACAGTGCCTTGGTCACGTGGTGACCAAGCACATACAGTTGAGGTCCCCGTCATGTAGATGACGGGCTTGAGGTCCCCACATTCGTGGAATGTGGGCTATGAACAAAGAGGTCCCCATCATTAAGATGATGGGCAAAGGTCCCTATACATGTGGTGTATAGGCTCTTGGTCCCTGTGCGGATGGCAAGGGCATACAATCTGACGACGGTTGTATACCCCGCATTACCGGTAAAATGCGAAAAGAGATAAAGTTCAAAGGAGCATTGCATTGGTTGCATATCATGAGATAAATGGCTATGTTTAGTGTAATGATATTGTGGATTATCGATGCTATGTTTGAGTTCATGTTTAAAGCCTTGTTGATACTTGCTGAGTCTTTGGGCTCACTCTTGCTTTAATGTGTTTTAGGTACCATTGGCAGGAACAACACGCATGGGAGGGAGTAGTTACTGGATGCACTCACTACCTCACACTCTTAAGGCGTTGGCCACTTAGCTTCAATTTAGAAATAAATAGACTGTTTGAATATCACCCATAGATGGTTTGGTTTGAGTTTCAGTTTATTTGTAATAATGAGATGGCCGGTCCTGGTTTGCTCTTGAATTATCATGCAAGATTGAGTAAGCTTGTTTATGAGATTTTGTTATATGCCATGATTTGATATTGAACTCTCGATATAGCTGATTAAACAAAGGAGGCTCTGCCGAAAATATTGAATTTTGTGCTAGGTTAGTTTAGTTCCAGTAGCATTCCAGGCTCATTGTGAGTTGGGGTGTTACAAGTTAGTTGGAGCCCGAGTCTTTTCAAAAATTGATTTACGATCGGGCTATCATCAAATCAAGGTTCGAGTGGAGGACATCCCAAAAACAGCTTTCTCTACTCGTTACGGGTTGTACGAGTATACTGTCATGTCCTTTGGTCTAACCAATGCTCCAGCTTATTTTATGAATCTCATGAATTCGGTGTTCATGGACTTCTTGGATAAGTTTGTTGTCGTTTTCATTGATGACATTCTTATCTATTCTAAGTCTGATAAAGACCATGAACAACATTTGAGACTTGTGCTGGAAACACTTCGTAAGCACCGATTATATGCTAAGTTTAGCAAGTGTGCTTTCTGGCTCAAGCAGGTTGCATTTTTGGGGCATGTGTTATCCAAGGAGGTATTGTTTGTTGATTCGTGCAAGGTACAAGATGTACTTGGATTGAAACAGCCCAAGAATGTTCTGATATTCGAAGTTTTCTTGGACTTGCGGGTTATTACCGTAGGTTCATTGAAAATTTCTCCAAAATTGCAAGACCTCTAACTCAACTTTTGAAGAAGGAGAATAAATTCGAATGGTCAGCTAAGTGTGAGGAGAGTTTTCGCTTTGAGAACTCTCTTGACTAAAGCTCCGCTCACCCTCCTGATATTCATAAGAGCTTTGATATTTATTGCGATGCATCTCGCCATGGACTTGGTTGTGTGCTTATGCAAGAAGGCCGAGTTGTGGCATATGCATCCCGGCAGTTGCGACCTCATGAAATCAATTATCCTACTCATGATTTGGAATTGGTCGCGTAGTCCATGCATTGAAGATTTGGCGACATTACCTTCTCGTGTCGTTGTGAGATCTATACTGATCATAAAAGTCTAAAGTACATATTCACTCAAGCTGATTTGAATATGAGACAGAGACGATGGCTTGAATTGATCAAGGACTATGATATGGGTATTCATTATCATCCTGGCAAGGCCAATGTGGTGGTGATGCTTTAAGTAGAAAGTCACAGTGCACCGCATATCATCATGCCTATGAATAAGAGCTTGTGTGCTGATTTTCAGCGCATAAGTCTCGAAATGGTGGGAGAAGGTTTTCTCGCGGCATTAGAAGTGGAGCCCACGTTAGAAGCTCGAATTCTGGAGGCCCAGAAAACTGATGCCGAGGTAGCCGAGATCAAGGAAAATTTGAAGGTAGGTAAGGCCAACGAGTTTTCTGAAGATAACCGCGGTATTCTTCGGTATTGCAATCGTTTGGTAGTACCTGCAGACCCTCAACTGAAGGGTCTAATTCTTAAATAGGCTCATAATTCCAAGTTTTCTTTACATCCTGGGAGTACCAAGATGTATCAGGATTTGAAAAAGACATTTTGGTGGAGTCAAATGAAAAGGCAGATTGTTCAGTATGTTGCTGAATGTGATATTTGCCAAAGGGTTAAAGCTGAGCATCTAAAGCCAGCCGGTACCCTTCAACCTTTGCCTATTCCACAATGGAAATGGGAAGAGATCGGTATGGATTTTGTTACCGATATTCCTAAAACTCCGAATGGATCCGATGCCATTTGGGTAATTATTGATCGTCTAACAAAGGTGGCTCATTTTATTCCTGTCAAAACCATCTTCTCTGGCAAACAATTAGCAGAGCTCTATATTGCTAAAATTGTTTGTCTTTACGACGTTCCTAAGGTCATTGTTTCTGACCGTGGTCCTCAGTTCACTTCTCATTTTTGGAATTGTCTTCATCAAGCTATGGGGACTGAACTCTCTTTCTTTCGGTACTGCGTATCATCCTCAAACTAGTGGTCAAACCGAGAGAGTGAATCAAGTAATGGAAGATCTCCTTCGAGCCTATGTGCTATCCTATAGCAAAGACTGGGAGAAATCTTTGCCATATGTGGAATTTTCCTACAATAATAGCTACCAAGCAAGTATTCAAATGTCACCTTTTGAAGCTTTGTATGGAAGAGCTTGTAGGACTCCATTGAATTGGTCCGAGTCTGGTGAAAGGTCATTCTATGGTCCCGACTGGGTGATGGAAGCAGAAGAGCAAGTTCGCCTGATTCGAGGTTGTTTGAAAACTGCACAGTCTCGTCAGAAGAGCTATGCGGACCATCGTCGTCGTGAATTAAGCTTTGAGGTAGATGATGATGTCTATCTTAAAGTATCACCGATGAAGGGCACTCATCGTTTTTAGGTGAAAGGAAAGCTAGCACCTCGTTATATCGGACCCTTCCGAATTATTGCAAAACGGGGAGCTGTAGCTTATCAATTGGAACTACCTGAATCCCTCTCTGCAGTGCATGATACTTTTCATGTGTCTCAATTGAAAAAATGCCTTCATGTTCCTATTGAGCCAACCGCTTATGAGCATCTTAATCTTCAACCCGACCTTTCCTATCAAGAGCAACTAGTGAATATCCTTGACGAAATGGAACGCAGGACAAGGAATCGCAATGTCAAGTTCTTGAAAATTCAGTGGGCTAATCATTCTGAGGATGAAGCCACTTGGGAGCGCGAAGATCTGATGCAGATTGAGTATCCCCACCTCTTTGCTGTTTAGAGCTTGCCTTTAAGTCAGGAAAGGCAAGGTTAAGCAAAACAATGTAAAAGAAGATGTAATAATAACATTATGTTATTATGTAAAATCTTTCTTTACTATCTTTGAAGGAAATCAAGACACCAGATGCTGGATTTCCATTAAAATCATTTCAATCTCACTCTGTCCCAACTTCCATCTTTTCTGAAATCTCGGGGACGAGATTTTCTTAAGGGGGGTAGGTTTGTAACAGCCCCAGATTTAAGAAACAGTAATAATCTGCTTTATGAACAGTAATGGAATACTGTTCATAACATTACTGTTCATAATTGAAATTTGGATTTTTTGTTACAAATTTTAAAACCTTCTTTTTCTAGTCAAAATCCAAAACTTATTTGAAGTCTCAAAGGAAATACAAGATAGTGCTTGTATTATGACTGGGAAGTATTTTTATTAAAGCCTGGGTCAATTATCTTGACCAAAAATAATTTTTGTTGAATTTTTAGAAATTATTTTGACTTGGAGAAAAATATTTGACTTTAAATAAACCTATTCGGGATAATTAAATTATTTATGTATTTTGAAAAGTGAAACAGTGGTTTTCAAAATTTATTTGGGGAATATATCATCCTAGTAACATCCTTGTAAAATTTCATGATTTTACAAATTTATCTACTATTTTTAAACCCCAGTCAAACTTTTGGAACTTTAAAATGAGTCAGTCAACTCCTCTACACTAAACCCAGCCATTTGCACTGTAGCGACCGAGCTCAAGTACTTTGGGTCTAAACTGTGCAACCGGGCCGCACCCGACACGTTCGCGCACGTGCCCAAACCTCTAGCGAACGTGAGCCGTCGATTTCTTGATGGACGGCCGAGATTTGCAAAGCCGCGCGGGACATCCACGTACTCCGTGCGATTTCCGCCGTTGGATCTTGATCCAACCACGTCCGACCTTCATCCATCCTAACCGCATCTTCATTTGTGGCCGTTGATTTCCAAACCAACGTGCGAGATCCTTTGTGCCGTTCGGGCCAACCCGTAGGGCTCATTCAATCCTGGCCGTAGGATCTTGATCATGCGGCGCTCACTTTTTGGACTATACCATTTTTCTTATGGAAAGGTCCAATTAAACATCAGCCGTTGGATTCTCACTGGATGGGTCAGATCTTGTGGACCGTTCGGGTTACCCGAACGCACCACTCAATCTCCACCTGTGGATCTTGATCGGACAGACCGCATCAATTGGGCCGTTCGGGTCGCCTAAACCTCTCTTTAATCTTCACCGTTGATCTTAAATCCAACCGCGCCGCTCTTTTCGTTTTTGAACTCAAGGGCGCACATTTATTCCTGGCCGCTGGATCTCCATCCTACGGTACCCTTTTGACCGTGGGTGTTTAGGGCCCGATCTTCATAGGACCGTTGGATTCAAATCCAACGCTCCTCTTTGAAAGTAAACTTCGGGTTTCCCGAAGGCTACATTAAATCTCAAACGTTCGTTTGAGATCGCACGGTCCATATTAAACAATATCGATTATCTTCTCTTAACACCTATCTTCATCGCAGCCGCCCATTTCTAATCGGACGGTTGATGTTCTTTCGCGTTTTAGGAGGCGCGCACAACTGCGGCTGACAGTGGGGCCCGCATGTCAGGGAGTTGTATTTCTTCCTCGTTGCCTCTATGCGTCGTCGCCGGCTCTGTGACCGAAGTAGAGGCATTATCCAAAGATAATACAACTATTATTTGGATATTTAGCCCTAATTGGACACCTCATCAGCTCTAGACACTTCCCTTTTGCCCTGTAGCTGAACATCTATATATATACCCTAGCTTTTTGTTGCTGCCATTGTTGACCGAAGGAACTCTTCATCTTCCATTGTCGTTCCAGTGGAGTTTCTTGCTCCTACCCTTTGCTTATCCATCCTAGATGCTTGTTTCACTTTTTGATATAAGCTTAGCCTCTTTTGTAGGTTGAAACCGGAGGTTTCTCTCTCTGTTGATCAGAGCCAGTTTTTAGGAACATTCGGTGTTTCTAATGTCCAGGTAAGCTAAGATATTAATTTTTGCCATCTTGAGCACCTTAAGAACCTTAGAAGCTCACTTGAATTATTCACTTGTACATCAGTAACTCCAACCTCCTTTAAACTGAAAAGTTGTTTTCATAACTTTTCGGTCTTTCATGTCGTTTTCAAGTTCTAGGGTTTCTCCTGTCAACTTATCGTCCTATTTAGGTTCCAGCTAAACCCTAGTAGCATAAGCAGTGGTTCTTTAATTCTTGTTGTCATTTATTTAGCTTTGTAGTAAAGATCCACTTCTATCATCTGTTGTCGGCTAACCCGACAACTTTTGAAGCTTTGACAGTTTCTGTAATCTGACCTATTAGGGTTAGGTTAAGGTTAGCCTGGGTGTTAATTACCCTAAAAGATCAGTCTAAGCTCCAACTTAGAATCTTTTACTTAGTCTATTTTCAATTAATCTGAACTCTGCATTCTGCCCTGTTTCCTTTCTTTTCAAAATCTGAAAACTGTAACTTTGACCGAAACTCTAGTTTCTGTCATTTGAAAGCAGTAGGTGATAATATGGTCTATTATCTGTATTGGGGTATATGTAACTTAAGCATATTGTTAGTTATGCATTACAATCTTGATCATGCCTTTTATTTTCATTTTTATGTACTGTCAGTTTTTGTATTCATTGGATTTTATTGTCTCTTTTTAGAATTTGGTTCTTTTGAAGTATTTAACTCTATTTCTGAGCAACCAGAGCCTACACAAGAAGTATATTACTATCAAGGCAAGCATCCTCTTTGCACCATATTGATCCCAAAGTTTTATACAATAGGTTTTTCAAATACAGTGATAACTGTTGCATGCTAATTTTCGGAAAATATAATTATGATCTGTTAATAGTTAGTTATGACCTAACATTGTGGATTACCTTAATTATAATCATGCACTCAAACCTAGAGTAGTACTGTATACTACAAAATTTACATCCAGAGCTTGCTTAGCCATGCAGTCTAGAGAACTTTAAAGTTTGACAAGATTATCTTGTCAAACATGGGAACAACAAATAAATTTCAGCCACTTTAACTTTCTGTCCAGTTTCTTTAAATCAGGAGTGAATTTTAAATTTCAATTGATCTGTACAAGAGGATGCTAGTGATGGTGCCTTCGTGCACGAGATTGGGAATTGTGGTGGACTTGTCTGGACCAATTAAGGACTGGACTCTGATTATTCAATTCAAGTCCCAACGTACTTCCACACGCGGTGTATGGGCGCTGTTTGGTAAAGTAAAGGGTTAATGCTATTGAGTTGGAAACAGGAGAGTAAGGACAAGTGTATTGATGTTGTATGGCATAGATGCTTAGGTCTTCGGACTATGTCTTATGCCATGTGAGTTTTATATCAGTATCAGATGTTCTTAGGAGGGTGAGGGCGTATATGTGTTCTATCGCATGTACGTACCTTAAAGGTGCCGATTCCAATCTAGTATGTGTAGCAAACACAACCTGCATTTCTTTTGATTGGGTCGGAATTCCCGGCGCAATATGTGTGCCTCGGTTAAGCAGATGCTATCAGTCGTTGTTTAAGCGGGATCAGTTCACACATGGGTTATCCAACTCAATAGCGTCAACTTGTTGAAAAATACCAAATCTTAGTTTACCCAGCCGGCATACCAAAGGTTGTGTGCTAATATTCCGGAGGCTTACGGGCTAACTAAGTCGGGTGGGTAAAGATGTACACTCCTGCAGGGTATTAAACTATTCGAATAGCCGTGTCCACGGTAATGGACGATAACTTGAGTTGATGTCACCTGTATAGAATTTTGATTTCAACTACTGTTTGGGTTCTGGTTCAGCATGAGAGAATTCATGCAATGTACTGTTTATATTTACTTTTATTTACTTACCATTTTAGTCCAATTTGATTTATTAATTTGCTTTATCAAAACTTAGCAATTGTAGGTTGAGATATATCCGGGAATCCGGAATATTGGGTTTGTCACTTATTAAATTTATGCTTCTAGCATGATCTTTAATAAAGGAGCAGCACTGTTCCTTAATTAAGAATTGTGCTACAGTATAACTTTAATTAAGTACATTTCCAATATTCTGGGGTCCTCACACGATTTATTTGACTTGTAATGCTTAGCCTTCCATTGACCTTAGCATCACAAAACAAATAAACCAAGCCTCGAGATATGTATACTTCCCAAAAATGCAGTATACACACCCCGTTACAAAATCATGGATCATTACCACACATCACAATATAGCAAGTCTATCAAAAGACATACATAATATAGAGTTATTACAACAAGGGGCGATTGGCCAAATAACAACAAGTATCAATATCAGCGGAAGCAAAAGTGCCATAAGGTGGCTGAGACAAAAGCCAACCGGTTAGCCACATAACCACAGGGCAACCGACCGGGCCGCCAAGCTAGTCGTCCATAACGTAGCCAAACTCACCAAAGTTGATCCCTTGGGGATCAACCGTCTTCCTCTGCAACAATTAAGCAAAGCAAATGAGTACAAAATTGTACTCGCAAGACTTACGGGTAACAAACCTAGTTACTACTACATGCAGGCTTTGATCAAATGATAAGGCTCAAGGTTAATTTTCAGCATAAAGCAAGTTTTATTTGCAATAGATAATAGATTGAAGGCTGTTGTAACAAACTGAATTTTATTTGCATAAATAACAGCGATACAATAAGTAGTAACAACATCCTGGAGATGACCAACCCAATAGCCATCACAACCATAGCACGAATTACCCATTCGTACCACTCATGTCAAGTTTTAATTTAAAAGGTTGTAGTCTAACTCTTGAAAAGCTTACCCAAGCGTGTCCATAACCTAGGACGAGGCTATTCGAATAGTTTTAACCCTGCAGGGGTGTACCAATGTACCCACACTTCAGACCGCCTTTTTGCCAAGCTATTAAGCACACTTCCATTGGTATGCCGGCACGGCTATGTCCTACGAGACATTTCCAATGAAAAATTCTAATCAACAGCCGCACGTATGGGGGTTAACCCTTAGTGACCTTTCGGCGGAATCTGGATCACAAGGACCCATACGCGGAGCAGGAGACACCGGCCACAGCGGGTGCTCCCCTCCCCACAAACATGTCCATGCTGCATACCGAAAT
The DNA here is from genome assembly GCA_036346255.1 of Ampelocalamus luodianensis. Taxonomy (NCBI): domain Eukaryota; kingdom Viridiplantae; phylum Streptophyta; class Magnoliopsida; order Poales; family Poaceae; genus Ampelocalamus; species Ampelocalamus luodianensis. Next base: position 30,097,140 of record CM070637.1, read on the forward strand.
ATGGAACCCACCACGCGACTCATTAATTAACGCCCCCCAAAGTACTTAGTCAAGAGAGGTCCTATTTCCCTCTAGTGTGGTTAGCACGCACAAAAATGCTCGGATAACAGGTATTCACAAGTAGTTCGGTCCTTAATTGACCTGGGCACCATTCCATTCACACCGAAACTCACACCATCATACCATTGTGCCCAAGTCCAAATCATTTTGCTTTCATTTTGAGTTTTTACAATTAAATATAGCACCAAGGCTGAAATCATTAAGTCATAATAAGTTTGTGTGATCAAGATTATCGACTAGGTCGACAACCGCCCAATTCTACCGGTATCTAAGCATTCTAAGCATGACACCGTAAAGACAATAAAAGAGCATAATTAAATCACCGGGCTCTAATTCACCAGCGATATTAGTAACTTATGTTTCGTGGCAGGGGGTAGACAATTTAAAGGCAACCATGCAATGGGATTAGCTACCTCTAATCGACAAAATAAACCTTGACACAAGAAACATGCATATTTAGGTTTTGCAAACAAGATATTAGAATTTAAAAGTAGTGGGAGCAATATGATCAAATGATGTTACACTGCTTGCCTTGTTGTAGGTCACTTTCTTGTTGCAGAGGATTCATCACGTACTCAATAACTTCTTCGGAACCTAGCGCGAAAAGACGATAACCAAATAAGAACAAGAACTCCAAATAAAACCCAACAGCAAAAGATATCCAAATACAATGAAATTTATACAGAAGCAAGATTAAGATTTTAGACAAATTTAGGAATAAGAATTAAGTCATTTGGATTAGGTATTAAAAAGTTATGGCTAAAACAAATCCTATCAGCCTGATAATTCAATTTTAATTCCTAGTCATTCTCGTTCATGGCATAAATTTCTAGAATGAACTAGAGTCTGAAATTTTTATGGTAGGTAGGTTAAGACATTCTAAGAACAACAAAATTGAGTTTGCACCATTTGGAGTTAAAATGAATTAGTTATGATTTCCTAAAGTTGTGAAACTGGCATATACCACTTTACAGGAACATAAATATGAACAAGACCCATGCTAAGCTAAAGTACACTACCAGAGGGATTTTACAGACTTGGGTTTGCTCAAAATGGAGTTATACACAAAAAGTTATATAGTTTACATATTTTCAAGTGATTTTCCTAACTCTTGAACCATTCAAACTCCTACTACAATATTAATAAATCCCAGCCTAGAATAGTGACCACATACAATCTCAAATTAAAATTTATCCTACCACAAAGCTACTGTAACTTGAAACATTCAAAAAGGAGTTAAAATGACCAACTTATGCACTTAAGAAATTTGAATCTACAAAAGACTTAGAAAACTGGAGCTCTCGGGAGGTCCAACCGGCTTAACGAAAAAGGGGAGGTCGTGGCCGTTGAGATGAGATCCAACGGCTACGACCAGATGGGCGCACAGCGCATGCGAGAGGAGCTCCTCGCGCGCCAGGAGGTCATGACCGACAGATCAAGATCTGGCGGTCCCGAGCACTAAGGGAGGTCCTAGAACTCCAATCCAATGGAGGAGGTCTGGACGGTCAGGATTTCTCGGGGGAGGTCCCGACGGTCTAGATCTCCAGGAGAGGTCCTACGGCTTAAGACCACCGAGAAGGTCCCGACGGCTAAGATCTCCCAAGGGAGGTCTTAACGGTAAGATCTAAGGAAGGGGAGGTCGGAACGGTCAAGATCTACTGGGGAGGTCTTGAACGATCCAGATTTAATCGAGGGAGGTCCGATACGACAGGGTTTTAGCGGGAGGAGGTCTGGATGGCTCAGATGGATCTGGGGAGGTCCTGAATGGTCCAGATCGACGCGGAGGGAGGTCTAAAGAGATAAAGCGATAAGGTTTTATAGAGAGAGGTCTGGACGACTACGATCTCCACAGGGAGGTCTTCAACGGTCCAGATCTGCCCAAAAGAGGTCCTGTGACTAAGCTTCTCCGAACAAGGACCAGTGGGGGGTCTTTTTGCAAAGAGGACCTTGAGGTGGTCCTGGGGTGGTCTTTGCAAAAATGACCAGGGGAGGTCTTTTTGCAAAGAGGACCCCGGGGGAGGTCCTGCGGCCCTGATTAACTCTAAGGAGGTCCTAAACGGTGGAGATCAAACTGGGAGGTCGTGAGGGTGGTCTGAGCGGTGGCTTAGATTCCGACAATAGTAGGCTGAGGCCCACGTGTGAGTGGCCTCGAATGGACCTTTCCGACAGCGCTAACGGGGAGAACTCAATAAATCCTGGTCTTAACCATTAATGGAGCGCGGGGAATCGCCGCGGGGTTTCAAAGGTCTCGAGCCCACGAGACAGTGGCTCACGGGCGCGGCTTGAAGACAAGCTCAGATCCCAGATGATTGAAAATCATTAGACTTAAATGTGCCCTAATATAATGACAAAAACGGGAGTTTCCTCCCGACACATCCAAGTGACTTCCCCGGCTCGCCGCTGGTGATCCTGGCCGCGGCGGCGCCAAGCAAGAGCTGGAATGGACTCGTAATAGCAGTAGGAACCTAGTGGTGGCAACCTCGCCGACGGTGGTGGCTCTAAACGCCGGCTAGCCAGGAAACGAAAACGGGACTAAATACTGGAACTTGAAAACAGCCGAAAGCTTCGCTGTGATCCTAGGGAGTGGGTGCCAGGACCCCTATGGACTAATAAGGAGCTACCTGGATGGAGGGGAGCTTTGAAGTTGGCCGGAGCAGCTGGTCCACAGAGGAGCTCGCCGGACTTGAAGAAGAGAGGTGGAAAATGGCACCCTAAGCAAAATGAGTGGTACCCAAGTATCAAAAGAGCTTCAATAAGGTTCACAGAAGCTACTGGAGCAATTAATTTGAAAATGGGCCACTCACCTGAGCTGAGGAAGAAGATGCCCCAATTCGGCCGAATTTGAACAAACCCCAAATTGGACAGATCCTGCGAATCAAATCCAAAATTAAGTGAGGGGATATGTTCAAGATGGTAAGGAGGTAGGAATAGTGCAAAAATTTGTGGGAGAGAACCACTGGAGCACCAAGAACACCAAAGAAGCTTTTCGGGCCAACAAAGGGGATTGTCGGATTTTGAAGTATTAAGCTCCAAAGTTGAAAGTGGAGCTGGAGGGTGGTATAAAGAGAGACCAGGAGATATGAGAAAGTGCTTAAAAAGCTTGGAAAGGGTTAGGGTTTGACAGGAAGTCCTTCGGGAGACAGAAGGAGCAAGGCTCGAGACCAGCCGAAAGTGAAAAGGTGAAAAAGAGCTAGGTTAGGGCATGGCATGGCCGATCCTGTCTCCCACAACATTTGATGTCGACTAGGGCAGGTGTAGGGAACATGAAATGACACTGCCATACTCAAGCTACTACTCACGCACGTCCAGAGGTAGGAGACGGCCTATAATGCACTCGAGTGACTGTCGACCGTTGGATCTATCTCAGACGGTACGATCTCAGAGCTCTGGTGCTTTGAAAACAACAGAGGAGGAGGAGGGGAGGTCGTGGTCCTTTGGATTGAAGATTGGCGGCCACGAGCACTTCCAACCTCAGGAGGTTAGCGCACCCGGGGGAGGTCGTGAGCGTTGGATATGAATCCAACGGCTCTGCTTGCACGCGCCCGGGTGTGATTAGGTGGACAAGGTCTGACCGAGTCAGTTGAGTTAGGCTCGGGCTTGAGCCCGAGTCTGACTCGAACCACAGTTGAATTTTTTACTTTTGAAAAGGGCTGGGCAATGGAAAATTAATTGAGGTAGCAAAATGACTCCAAAATTCTAAAAATTTTACAGGAGCTTGCTGACTAGGATATTGACATTGTGTAAAATTTCCAGAGGTTTTGGTGTTGCACATTTTCCTTCAAAAATTCTACAATGAGCTAGGCCAAGGTTTGACCAAGATTTGAATTGGGTTGACTTGCCTCCAAAAGTATTCAAACAATTTCTATAAATCGTGAAATTTTTCAGAGGGGTCCCACACCAATCCTATAACTTAGGAAAGGTATTCCCAGGAGATGATCAAAATGTTTGACATGAATATTTTCTTGGAAGCTCATAGTTTGGATCGAAAGATTTGTGACTTTGTATTTCCATAACTTTTGTACAAGAATTGTTTGGTACAACAGCAAATACATGATGTAAGAAAAAGTTTTAATTTCTACTCATTTTCTTACATTTGAAACACAAGTCTAAATATTGGGATGTTACAAATCTTCCCCCCTTACAAGAATCTCGTCCTGAGATTCCGTTTACTCGGAGAAGAAAGATATGCTCCCATAGCCTTTTGCAGACTAGGCCAACATCGAGGAGTGAACAGAGAACCACGATCTGAAACGATCGTCTTCGGCACATCCTGCGAGCTCGCGATCTTTGAGACCTGAGGCTCAGCTAAGTGACCAGGACGAATCTTGGTTTTGACTGGTAGAAAACGTGTCACTTTATCTGACACAGGGAAACTTACTAGGTCCAGATATACCAAGGATTGATAGACTGAGAGATCTTTCTAGGCTCTATGGTTGATGGTGCAAGGCCGTTGTTTAGCTGGTGGAGCGATTTGTCTGGTCAATTCCGCCAACAACGGGATCTCAGCCTGCTAGCTAGGTATGCAGAGTCATCCCCCCACAGCTAGCTTCTTGGTGGAACCAAGGCCATTCTCAGTTAGGGGAGGAATTTGTGTGGTTACTTCACTAACGAATGGGGCCTCGGCTTGATAACTAGCTATACGGAGTCATCCCTCCGCAGCTAGTCTGTTAGAAGGACTATGGCCACTAAGGCTGCAGAACTTGAGGCAATAATAGGTATGTGATGCCCTTGGATGTATAGGGAAAGAGAAGCGCCATTCAAATTAAAGAGCACCAATTAGTCCTGGCATAAAAGACTCATTTTTAGTTAATTGAGGAAGGGATAAGGCTCGCCCCACAAATGCAGTCTTACACAACATACATAACTGAATGGGTGCTATCCTATTACATTTTTCCAAAGGACAGCTATTAGCTGGATACAATTTTCATGGTAGTTTCCATACACCTAGATGTGGTCATCCCTGTTGAAGTTCACAGGGAATTCGTCCAGAAGATGAGCTCTAGGTGATCCGGTGTCCAGGGGAGACAATGGGTTGAAGAGACGCCTCGGGGATCCTAATAAAGAGACATGACCTCCCGGAGGATCGGGCCTCCGATTGCTAGGGAATCCTACTGTCATGCGGACTTGGCGGCGCGGCCCATAGACAGGCACTGGCCCTGTCACTTCCGGAAGTTGAAACTCGGGTGGTGCCGCAGCAGCTGGGGAGGTCTCATTGGCACCATAAAGCACATTGCGAGGAACGCGGTTCATGCTAACCCCGATCCTGAGGTACTCCTGGGCCTCCTTGAGACGGCGCTGAGTTTCTGACAACTCAAACAGATTGCAGCGATGAACTTGGTCCATGATGTGGACCAACCTCGTGTGAGGACCCCGGTTTATTTGGCTTGTAATGCTTAACCATCCATTGGTCCTAGCATCACAAGTCAGATAAACCAAGCCTCGAGATATGTATACTTCCCAGAATTACAGTATACACACCCCGTTACAAAATCATGCATCAATTCCATTCATTCACATAGAACCGAAACAAGCAACAAACTGAAAGACGTACATAATATAAAGAGTTATTACAAAAGAGAGGCCGACCGGCCAAAAGACATACAACTAGATAAGTACACAGCGGAAGCAAAAGAGCCACAAGATGGCGATAAACAAAAGCCAATCAGTGTGCCTTCACCCACAAGGCAACCAACCGGACCGCCAAGCTAGTCGTCCCAGAAACCGCACATCTCACAAAAGTAAGGCCCTTGGGGCTCACCTTCTTCCTCTGCAACAAAACAATTAAGCATAGCATCTGAGTACAAAAATTATTTTTGTACCCGCAAGACTGACGTGTAAGATAACAGAACTATAATTAACTACATGCAAGCTTTATTTAAGTGGAGGAGGCTCTGGACTTATTTTCAGCATAAAGCAAGTTTTCTTTGCAAAAGGGAATACCTTTTAAAAGCAAGTTTGCAATTAATTCTTATTGTTCAAATAACCGAGAAACAAATATAACAATAGATAGATGACAACAACATCCTGGAAGTGACTAACCCAATAGCCACTACAACAATAGCATGAAGTACCCCTTCATACCACCCATGTCAAGTTTAAGTTTTTAAAAGGTTGTAGTCTAGTTCTTGCGGGAAATAACCAAGCGTGTCCATAACCTAGGACGAGGCTATTCGAATAGTTTTAACCCTGCAGGGGTGTACCAATGTACCCACACGATAGACCGCCTTTCCACCAGCCACGGTTAGCATACTTCCTTTGGTATGCAGGCACGGCTAAGTCTAACAAGACACTTTCCAATGGACAATGCTAATTAAGAGCCGCAACCCACGGGAGAAGGACACATTAAACAGCCTAACCGGTCTACTAATGCTCCCCTCCTAACACCACACACAAAACACCCACCAACCAGCTCATAATTAACACCTTCCAAAGTACTTAGTCAAGAGAGGTTCCATATCCCCCTCGTGTGGTTAGCAAGCAACAATTGCTTGGATCAATGGCACAAGTAACTCGGTCCTTAGGAACTTAGGCACCATTCCATTCACACCCAACAGATCACACCAACATACCATTGTGCCCAAGTCAAGAAATAGTTTTTGCTTTTTAGTTTTTGATTTGCAAATTAATAAAACACAAGGATTGGACATAATGGAATAATATAAGTATTTGTGTGATCAAGATCATCGACTAAGTCGATGATCGCCCAATACTACCGATATCTAGGCATGGCTAAGCAATATGTATTCGTAATCTACTAAGTGACAAGAGCTCATCCAACGAACTCTAATCACAGCAAATAACCTAGGCTCAGGTAGTAGAGTATAATTATTTACCTACAGATTATGCAACTAGGGATTAACTAATCAATTTAACATCAAAATAGCAATGCATACATACAAGTTAAACAAAGTATTAGACTTTAAAAGTAATGGGATCAAATGGGAAATGATCAAACTACTTGCCTGGCTGTTGTGGCTCACTATGCTGCAGAGGATCACTCTCAAGGTTAGCACAATCGTCGGAACCTAACGAAAGAGCGAAAAAGAATCGATAAGACGAAAAACACCAAAAAGATTCAAAAACCAACTTCCTCCAAATGCTCTGAAAATTTCACAGCAGCAAGATCATGATTTATAATGAATTTAGAAACAAGAACCAATTGATTTGGACTTTTATTGCAAAAGATATGATCAAAACAATTTGGTTCGGCTAAAAAAAATGCAATCTGTTACTATTCAATAATTAAATTGTTTGGCGAAAATTTCTACAAAGGTGGTGTAGCTGAAATTTTTATGGTAGATAGCTACTGAAATTTTAAGGCTAACACAAGTGGTCTCACCTCATTTAGAGTTAAAATGATTTAGCTATGATTTTCCTAAGTTATAAATCTAAGACATGATCAATTTCGGAATTAAAGACTACTTTGAAACCTATACTATGCTAAAGTACTATGCCAAGACTTCATCGCTCCTAGGGGAGGTCTTAGCCGTTAGATCCAGACTTGATGGTCTAGATCTGACGAAGGAGGTCCTTGAGGTGGAGGTCTAAGAGAGGAGGTTCGGTCGGTGAGATCTGAAGGAGGGAGGTCTGGACGGCTAAGATTTAGATCGCATCCGGAGCGGTCCGAATGTTCTCCAGATTTGAGCCGTAGATCTATAGATGAACGACGAATAGAGAAACTAAGCGATAGAGTTGTTGTAACACCCCAGGACCCACATTACCCTGGAATGCTACTAAACCACTCTACAGCTAGCCAATAATTTCAAGATAAATTATTTCGGCAACATCTCTAGACAAGAAGCATTAAGCGGAAGCATAAACAACTAAGGGAATAAAGATAATGGTAACAAGTTCAATAATTAAACAACCTCTAGCAGATTAATCAAAGAATGGTTCACAAGTCCATCCTTATTAAATAACATAATCATCCACAAATAGTTAAGCATTTGACTAGAATTTCATCGACTTTATTACAACATGAGTTGATGAACCATGTGCATTATTGTGGTGCCGCTCTACCCATCCCATGAATGCTCAACAATCTCCTGTAGGGGGGAAAACAAGGGTGAGATAAAAATCTCAGCAAGCAAACTGTTTAACAGGCTAATCAGACTACAAACAAATATACAACATCATTAAAGTATCCATATGTCCACATCCATAATGTGAATCCACATTCATTTACAAGCTAAATAAACTACAAAGATATTAAGCATCAATATCCAATTCCCATAATGATCACAATTATAGCCTCAACCATATTTACTACCAATGATAGTAAAATATTAACAATTGAATCTTGATCAATCGCTTCATATTATTCACCACTACCACTACCAATGACAATAAAGTATTAACATGTTTTACCTCATAACTTTACTATTTCTCGCATCCACAATCTGCTATCAACAATTACCACAAGAGAGAAGAATCTCATGCCACAATCACAACCTCTACCATACCACAAGGGATGAACCCCATTCCACAACCACAACCACATTACTCATACCACAAGAGACTCTCATGAGTCAATTTCCACATTGCAACTATGAAGTTGCGTTTGTTTGCAAAATAACTTCACCTCAATATATTGCATAAGTATGCAAATGATCTTTCCACAATGTAATGCATATGCATGCTATGCTCCACTGCACCTTTACCCAATAAGGTAAAAGTGTGCATCGTGCTCTGACAATGCGATGTTGTACCAGTACGATCGCGGCTATAAGCGGCGACATCCACAATGCAAATGTTATGACATGTCATGAATGATATGATTAACATAAACCACAAGAATTTAACCACGAAGGTCAACAACATACTCATCACGAATACTTCCTCATAATCCACATGTGTCTCATTAAACACAATACCATTGTGTCATAAGACCATTACCACATAACCCCCACTCGATTCACCAAGATCAAAATCAGTCGATCTAAAGGGAGTTCTACCACATAGACCACAACATGATCATCATGAACGTAACCACAAGGAATTATCAACATGTCCACATTGAGTTTATTTTCATATTCGCATTTGGCTCATTAAGCAAATTACCACAATACTACCCAAACTCATCCAAACATAGCAATTGATTAATATCTTGCTACCACATTCTTACTTAGAAAACATGTAACCATGACATATCATTTAACATTACGTCAATCATACATAGTGCAAGTACTAAGAGTAACGGGTTAAACCGTAGCACAACCGCTACATTTACTTGCCTTCCACGATGCGACGCGTTAGCCGGCCAAGGTGATTCTCAAAACCTGAGGCTTCACCTCTAAACAAGTAAAATAATTTCAATAAGGACATAATATACTCAGCGCTACTAATCGGCGTTCTACACGCTTCACGACGACTCAAATCGAGTTTACAAAGCTGAAACTGAAAAACAACGTTTCCTGCCATATACTATTTCTGGACAGCAGCACGGTAATTGACATAACTCATGAACTGGAAGTCGAAAAGAGGTAAACCCAATTTCTGTAGATTCTTAGCTGACTAATCTACAATACTCTAGTTGACACGATAATCCAATTCTGCAAAAATAAAAGGCTAACCATTGTTTGAACTTTCAGTACAGAAACTGCCTACACGTTCGAACAGCAAAACTAAAATGACCACAACATTTAATAGGTAACTCCGAATTGATCGTTCTTTATCAATCTGAAAAGGTTATCGAATTATCTACAATAACCTAGTTGTGTGAACTTTCAGATTCTACCAATTTCCCTTTTATATTTTAGGAAATATCCAGACAGATTATTCTCGTTAGATTTCTGGCAGCAGATACTAAATCGACCATAACTTTTGACTCAGACCTCGGAATTGAGTGATCTTCGCGGCTACTGAAATATAACGACAGATGCCACATAACTGTAGGAGATGGAATCTTAAAATTCAGCCTATAAATACACGAAATTACCCACGCAAGGTACTTGACAGAATCTAATCTTCTGCAGCCAAACTTTTATCCAACAATTCTAATCGGTTTCGCATCTACTACGGATCAAACAGCGGGGAAGGCATCTCGTTACCCTTGTAGAACCGCTAGAGCTTGCTGAACCAATCCCCACGCAAGATCTTCTTCTCCTTTTTCTCCTTCTTCTCCTTCTTCTCCTTCCTCTCTTTTTCCTTCTTGCGCAAAGGGCAGCGGCTTGGACAGAGGGGAGGCGCAAGGGAGTAGCACCCTGGGCAGAGGGGAGGCGCAAGGGAGCAGCCTGGACAGAGGGGAGGCGCAAGGGAGTAGGGGAGGGGGCGGCTGCAAGTGGGAGGAGGGGAAAGGGGAGGGGCGGCTAGGGTTTGGGGAGGGTGGCACCTCCCCCCCTTTGGCCGGCCACTACAAGGCCAAATGGGCCAAGGCCCAGGCCCAAGTGGGTGTGAAAAAGCGGAAAAGCCCCTCTCTTTTTCTTGTTTTTGATGATTTCTGAAATAAACTTTTACCCGATTAAAATAATCTCTACCGATTAAATTTAATTATCCCGATTAAAGGCTTCTCACACTTCCGGAGTATTACAGTTGTAGATGGACTGAGGAGGTCTAGCCCGTTAGATCTAAATCTAACGGTCCAGAACTGACGGGGAGATCCTAAAGCTACGGATCTAAATGGAGGAGGTCCTAGACGGTCACGATCTCCAGGGGGAGGTCCTGAACGGCTAGGATCTCACCGAGGAGGTCATGGATGGCCATGATCTTCGCGGGGAGGTCCTACGTGACAGGTGTTTAACAGAGAGAGGTCTGGACGGTTCAGATCTCCGTGAGGAGGTCCTGAACGGTCCAGATCTCGGCGGGGAGGTCTTGCGGGCTTCTTCACAAAGGACCAGAGGTGGTCTTTTTGTAAAGAGGACCCCAAAGGTAGTTTTGAAGGTTCTCTTTACAAAAGACCAGGGGTGGTCTTTTGCAAAGAGGACCTCGGTACGGTGGCTCAGGGGTGGTTTTTATAAAACGACTAAGGGAGGTCTTTTCGCACAGAGGACCTCAAGGAGGTCTTTTGCAAAGAGGACCCCAATGCGGAGGGTGATCCTAACGGCTGGGATTCAACCTGCGGAGGTCTTTAACGGCCAGGATTTCAGCGGGGAGGTCCTGGCAGCTAGAGATTTATACAAGGAGATCTAACGGTCAAGATCAAATGAAGAGCTCATGAACGGCTACGACCACAACAAGGAGGTTCTAGGACTTAGGCTTAAACAAAAAAAGGGATCGACGGTTTAGATCTAACTCGGGGAGGTCCAGGGACTTAATGACACCCACGGCTTGCCGACAAGAACAACATTAAACTCTAATGATTGGGCCCAAGGACAACTTAAATGCTAATCATTAGGCTACAGCAATTGCCCGAGTAAGGCACGGCAAAAACACGACTTCGGTTTTTAGCTCATCGCCGGCGACGGGGACTTCGCCGGCGAAAACCAAAAGCACGGCTAGGTTCCAAATAGTAAGGAGAACCTACAGGCACCGAAAACGAGGGCAAGAATGCACCCTACTGGCGGCTAGCCGGAGATGGCTGACGGAGACCAAATACGGCAAAACGAAAAGCTATTGAGGTTCAAAACGACCGGGTTCCAATACTAAAATACTAACCTAGGAATGAAGGAGGTCCAAGAATGGTAGCAAGAGCTCTGGTGACGGTGGTGCTCGCCGGAGAGAAGGAAGATGACCAATTCGGCCCCGAAAACAAGCTCCCCAAATTGTCAACCTCTAAGAAGGTTTAAACAAAACAAGTTAGGGAGAATTGAGGTGACCAAGATGACAAAGTGACAGCCAATATTGCAATATTGAACCACTGGAGCTCGAAGGTCGCCTGGGAGCTCCAAGGTCCAGCAATGGTGGCAAAGACTTTCGGGTGTTTTTGAGCACAAGAGAAGTGAAAGAAGCTAGAGGTGCAAGAAAGGATCCAAAGGAGCTTAAGGGAGAAGCTCGGGCTCAATATATAGCTGGAGAGGAAGAACAAAGGCAGTGTCCACGGTTTCAACAAGCTAGGACACTCGAAATGATGGGAGTAGGTGTTAGAGAGACTTTTGAGCAAAAGGGGCTACCATACATTTAGTGTTGGCAGCACATAGCCGTTTGTCAGCCCTAGAGTTGACAAGGCACTGCTCCCTACTGCCATGCACACAAAATTTGATAAGGACCGGCCCTACCAGTCAGCGAGGGAACCAGGGAGGATCTGTCAGAGAACTCAACGGCTAAAATCAGCACAGAGCTCCAACTAGGGAGGTCTGAACGGTTGGATGAGAATCTAAGGGCTCAGATTTTCAATGAGGATTAGAGGTCCTAGCACTTAGGGGAGGTCTGAGCCACAAATCTGAAGATGAGCGGCCCACGATCACCCAAGTGCTAGGGGTGATCGAGGAGGTCTGAGGAGGACGCCCCAGGGTGGTCTTTGCAAAAGATGCAAAGGAGGTCCTAGAGGGTTGGATTGAGATCCAAGGGATGCGAGGCTGGCGAGGTTGCACGGGCGCGGGCTGGTGCTTTAGTTGGTTTGACCGAGCCAGTTGGCACGAGCCAGACTCTAGTGCGCACCCGAGGAACAATGAATCCCAGCTTGAGTTTGAAATCAAAAGCTGAGACTTGGGGATTTATTTGAGGTAGCAAACTAACTCCAAATTTTATGAAATTTTGATAGTAGCTTGCTAACCCTGATATGGACCTTGTATAAAGTTTCCAGAGGCTTTTATGCTGAGCATTTTTCTCCAGAAATTATACAATGCTTTGAGCTAGGGTTTGACGGCAGGTCAAACAAGTTTGACTAACCCTTAAAAATATTTGAACAATTTCTAAAAATTGTGAAATTTTTCAGAGGGGTCACATATCAACCCTAGGACTTAGGAAAAATATTTCCCCGAGAAGGATCACAGGAAAAATATTTCCCCGAGAAGGATCACAAGATTGGACAAGATTGTTTTTGGAGGATCAAGATTTGGATCAAAAGACTTGTGACTTTGTATTTCCATACTCTTGTACAATAATTGTTTAGTACACACAGAAAATACATGATGTAAGAAAAAGTTTTAATTTCTACTCACTTTCTTACATTTGAAACACAAGTACAGAATTTGGGATGTTACAAAACCTCCCCCCTTACAAAAATCTCGTCCCGAGGTTTGGCTCATTCGGGAAAGAAGGAGGGGTAGTCAGCACGAAGACGATCTTCACGCTCCCAAGTAGCTTCATCCTCAGAATGATTCGACCACTGAACTTTAAGGAACTTGATGACCTTATTCCTCGTTCTTCGTTCAGCTTCTTCAAGGATGCGAACAGGACGCTCGCGGTAGGTCAAATCCTCCTGGACATCAAGAGTTTCCAACAGAGCTTCCTCGGTTGGAACACGGAGGCACTTCTTTAGCTGGGATACATGGAACACATCATGTACCCCCGTCAGTGCAGCAGGCAACTCCAACTTGTAGGCGACAACTCCCTTCTTCTCGATGACACGGTATGGACCGACATATCTAGGAGCTAACTTGCCTCTGATGCCGAAACGTTGATGGCCCTTCAAAGGGGAGACTTTGAGATAAACAAAGTCATTGGGCTCAAAACTCAACTCGCGACGACGGCGATCCGCATAGCTCTTCTGCCTGGATTGAGCCGTGCGCAAACGATCACGAACAAGCTGGACTTGACTCTCGGCCTCATAGATCGAATCCGGGCCAAAGAAAGGTCTTTCGCCGGTCTCAGACCAGTTCAACGGGGTCCTACACTTTCTCCCGTATAAGGCCTCGAATGGTGCCATGCCGAGACTGGCTTGGAAGCTGTTGTTATACGAAAACTCGGCAAATGGCAAGCACTTCTCCCAATGCTTCCCATAGGAAAGGACACAAGCTCGAAGCATGTCCTCCAAAACTTGGTTGACTCTTTCGGTCTGACCATCAGTTTGGGGGTGATATGTTGTGCTGAATGAAAGACGAGTTCCCATAGCTTTTTGCAAGCTATGCCAGAACTGAGAAGTGAAGATGGAACCACGATCAGAAATGATCGTCTTCGGCACCCCATGCAAGCTCACGATCCTGGCGATATAGAGCTCCGCTAGGTGACCGGTACGAATCTTGGTCTTGACTGGGATAAAGTGTGCCACTTTAGTCAACCGATCAATGACAACCCAAATGGCATCATTGCCCCTCGGCGACCTGGGTAGGCCGGTGATAAAATCCATTCTGACCGAATCCCACTTCCACACGGGAATAGGCAAGGGCTGAAGCAGTCCTGCCGGACGCTGATGTTCGGCCTTGACACGACGGCACACGTCGCACTCGGCAACGAACTTGGCGACCTCCCTCTTCATTCGAGTCCACCAAAATCTCTGGCGGAGATCATGATACATCTTCGTGGCCCCGGGATGAATGGATAACAGGGAATCATGGGCTTCGCAGAGGATCAAATCCTGCAACTCCATGTCCTTTGGAACCACAAGGCGTTGCCTGAACCTCACAACACCAAGCTCATCTTCGGAGAAGCACTTGGCTGTTCCATTCTTGACATTTTCCTTGATGCGGTTCACTCCAACATCCGACTGTTGAGCGGTCTTGATCCGATCCACCAAGGTTGGCTATACAACCAAGGCAGCGAGGGAACCATGCTCAACCAAACCCAAGTTGAGACGTTGAAATTCCTCCAGAAGGGTGAGTGGATGCTCCTTGAGCAACAATGCATTGCAATGCGCTTTGCGACTAAGCGCATCCGCAACGACATTGGCTTTGCCCGGATGGTAGTGAATACCCATGTCATAGTTCTTGATCAACTCCAACCATATCCTTTGCCTGAGGTTCAGATCTGGTTGGGTGAACAAATACTTCAAGCTTTTGTGATTTGAATACACTTCACAACGATTACCGATTAGGTAATGTCGCCAAATCTTAAGTGCATGAATCACCCCGGCCAACTCCAAGTCATGGGTAGGATAGTTGAGTTCATGAGGTCTCAATTGCCTTGATGCGTAGGCCACTACCTTGCCTTCTTGCATAAGGACACAACCGAGGCCTTGACGAGAAGCGTCGCAGTAGATTTCGAAGCTCCGATGGACATCGGGGAGGACGAGAACGGGAGCAGTGGTCAAACGCTCCTTGAGTACTCCAAAGCTCTCCTCACAAGCATCGAACAACAAGAACTTCTTGTGCTTCTTGAGCAACTCTGTCATTGGCTTAGCTATCTTGGAGAAGTTCTCGATAAAGCGACGATAATATCCCGCCAAACCAAGAAAACTCCGGACTTCGCTGACAGAAGTGGGCTGACTCCAGGAAAGAACATCGCTGACCTTGCTAGGCTCAACGGCTACGCCTCCTGCCGAAAGAACATGGCCTAGGAATGCCACTTCATTCAACCAGAATGCACACTTGCTGAACTTCGCATACAGCTGATGCTCACGAAGCTTGCCCAACACAAGCCTCAGATGCTCGGTGTGTTCCTCATCGTTCTTGGAGTAGATAAGAATATCATCGATGAAGACCACAACAAACCTATCTAGGTACTCCATGAACACCAAATTCATGAGGTTCATGAACAAGGCAGGAGCATTGGTTAAGCCGAACGACATGACGGTATACTCGTACAAGCCATAACGAGTAGAGAAGGCCGTCTTTGGGATATCCACCAGTCGAATCTGAACTTGATGGTATCCCACTCTCAAATCAATCTTGGAGAAAACTCGAGCTCCAGTCAATTGATCGAAGAGATCGTCGATACGGGGCAGACGATACTTGTTCTTTACCGTTACTTCATTAAGTGGACGGTAATCAACGCACATGCGCAGCGTCTTGTCCTTTTTCAGGACAAAGATTGCTGAGCAACCCCAAGGAGATGAGCTAGGGCGGATGAAACCCTTCTCTTGAAGCTCACCAAGTTGCTTCTTCAACTCCACCAACTCAATTGGATCCATCCGGTAAGGCCTCTTGGAAATCGGGGCGGTACCGGGAACCAACTCGATTACAAACTCGAGGTCTCGAACTGGTGGCATCCCTGGAAGATCGCCGGGGAAGACATCAACGAAGTCACACACCACTGGGACTTCACTAATATCTAAAGCTGGCTTCGCTTCGAGCGCGAAGAGATGCGGACCTTGCGACCGGTGGCGAACACCTTTCGCGTAAGGACTGGTGAGACAGATGAGCCTCCGGGCGCAATCGATTTGTCCCATGTGCTGAGACAACCAATCCATGCCCAAAATTACATCTAAGCTCGCTGAATGGAGGAGGATAAGGTTCGCTAAAAATCCTACTCCCTCTATCTCAACAGGAACATCCCGACACTCAAGCTCAACTCTCAACTCCGAACCTGGAGAGCGAATGAGCAAGAGGACCAACAAAGGAGCAAACCGAAGCTCACCAACAGCAGCAAATGATTCAGAAACAAATGAATGAGATGCTCCTGAATCAAACAAAACGGTAGCAGGATGAGAGTTAACCGAAAGTGTACCCAACACGACGTCAGGCACCTCCTGTGCCTCCTCCGCGGAGATGAGGTTGACGTGGCCACTACCCACACCTTGGGTAGCGGGGACAACCTTCTGATCCTGGGAAGGACCACCTCCTTGCCTGCTTCCTCCATTAGGACGAGGGGCTGCTCCAGTCTTCTTAGGGCATTGGTTCGCATAATGCCCTTACGGTGCGCAGAAAGCAAGTGACCCGGCGGCCCGGTTGCGAGGGCCACTCGGTGACTCGCGGTGAACGTGGCGGGGCACGGCCTGCGGAGGGTGAGGGGCTGGTGCCGACGGCCTCGGCGGTGGTAAGGCCAAGGAACGGGCCCCTGGTGCAGGCCCAACACGAGGACGGGGAAGGCGGCTGTCATGGACCGCTGGGCCACCCACTTGCGCTTGCGAGACTTGCCTAGCGCCTTCGCCTTGTGCTCAGCAACAATGGCCTTGTCCACCAAGGTCTGAAAGTCGGCAAAGTCCACAATGGATAGCTTGTCTTGCATCTCCTCAGACAAGCCCTCCATGAACTTCTCCTGCTTGGCCTCATCAGTGGCCACCTCAGATGGAGCATAACGAGCCAAGTGGTTGAACTCGTAAAGGTACTCCATCACTGACTTACGCCCTTGCTTGAGCGCGAGAAATTCCTTCTTCTTTAGCTTCATCAAGCCGGCAGGGATGTGAGCTCGGCGAACGCGATCGGAACTCCTCCCAAGAGACGGTGTGGCCGGCGGGCTGCATGGCCAAGAAGTTCTCCCACCAAGAGAGTGCTGCCCCTGCAGCTGATGGGAGGCAAAGAGTGCCTTGTCGACATCCTGGCACTGGGCAACGTCGAGCTTCCGCTCAACCTGACGCAGCCAGTCATCTGCGTCCAGAGGGTCCTCAGATCTGGAAAATGTGGGGGGCTGGGTGCGAAGAAACTCAGCAAGGCCCCCACGAGGCTGAGGTCCGCCCCCTTGCCCGGATCCTGAGGCACCGGCAAGGGCGGAGGTGTTGCGCGCAATAACATCCAGCAAGACCCTCCTGTCCTCTGAACGGTTGCGCTCGATCTGTAGAAGAACCTCAACCATGGTCGAAGGGGGTGGGAGCTCCTCATCCAAACCAGGCTGCTGACCACGGCCGCTACGAGTACCACCAGCCATCCTGGGACAAGGAAATTTGGGTTAGCAACAAAACCTTAAATCTAGAAGTTGATGAAAATGAAAAAGCTACGATTAGGGGAATGAGGTATCACCCTAAACGCAAGCCAAAATAACAAGCATATAAACTTTAAGTGCTTCCAAAGAGGCTTCAAAACAGCAAGGGGAACACCAAACCAAATCTCAACTTCTCGATGCCATTAACCCGTATGGAATGAACGAGCAATGGGTTGAGAAGATAAAATTTCAGCACCCTACATCAAGTCTAACACTACTTGATGCGGATCAACCTCAAGGCGAGATTGAATCCGTGGGTTGCCCGATCTTTCACGGTGGAACTCGAAGATCAGTAATGTGTCGTCTTCTTCTTTTAGCGTCGGATGAACAGTACTATGCGCATGAACAGTAGCATACATGTGAATAGTAATCTGAAACAATAATCCGCACCTGGATAAATAAATCCGCACCTAATGAAAACAGTACCTTAACTTGGTTCGTGATCTTGAGCACGCCGGAATACCACTTCAGTACATAAGGTTCTGGATGCAGTATCATTGACAACCCCAACTTCTCAACTAGTTCGATACTAGCAGCATTAATCGAACTCTTGCAGTCAATCGACATGGCACAACCTATCTCCCTCACTTTGCATCGAGAGTGGAAAGTCAAATCTATACCGTAGCCTTCCTCTTCATACAGAACGTTGCAACTCAACTTCCTGAAGCTCTCCTCCGAAGACGTCATAGCAGCACCAAAACCACTCAATTCAGCAGCAGCAAATAAGTTGTAAAGGGTGTATGTGCAGCAATTCAACACCAAGTAATAAACAATTCGGCAGCAAGCAGTACTCTCTACTGGATTAATCAAATAGCAATGAATATTCTATTCTTCAATCACTGTAAGTAGCAGCCAACATCAACTAGTCAATGCATTAACTAGTAAAAGAAAATGTGGCTCTCGGCTAGACCCAAAGGAAAAATAGCACCAAGTAATCAATGCACTTCAATAAACAATTCGGAAATCTGAATTGAAAATCCAGCGTTACTTCTTTTAGCCGGCAAGCAATGACAGAATTGACACTTGATGTCAATTTTCAGCAGCAATTCAAGAGCCAACAGTGGCTTTCTTTCTTGACTTCCCACGCAGCGAACAAAGGAAGTGTCGACTGATTTTTCCCAAGCGGCAGCAGCAATATTTGATCTTTAATGCACAACACAATCAGAAAGACAAGCACCAAAAGATTTCTATAGATGGCCTCGAATCCACGCACAAGAACCTGGTAGAAATCCTTCCACCTGATGCACACCTCAACGCACAAACGAAAAGCAAGGATAAAAACTCCAGTGAATAGATCCAAGTCGCAAATTTCAGCACCGTGAACAACTTGGCGCTCTGATACCACCTGATGCGGATCAACCTCAAGGCGAGATTGAATCCGTGGGTTGCCCGATCTTTCACGGTGGAACTCGAAGATCAGTAATGTGTCGTCTTCTTCTTTTAGCGTCGGATGAACAGTACTATGCGCATGAACAGTAGCATACATGTGAATAGTAATCTGAAACAATAATCCGCACCTGGATAAATAAATTTCACGGCCGCGCACACCACAGTACACGAACGAGAAATAGGGATCAAAGATCCAACGAGCAACTCCTAGCACCACAGCTAGAAACCACCACGCTACGATGAAATCCGAGATTGGAATTCACAACAACACACCAAGAACAGGGATGAACCCTAACGGCCGAAGGCCAACACACACGTGTTTTATTTCATAACTCAAACTTAACTCCCTTGTACATGCTTGCGGCCCTGGCTTTATAGTCTTAGCCCTTGGCCGAAACTAACGCACGCACACGCACATACTAACCTGGACTCTATCTCTAACTCTTAAAGATAAAGAAAACAAAACAGCCTTTGTTATCTCAGCATGAGTTGTTTTCGGTTTTCCAAACACAGAACTAAAAGGTAACAATCTGAACTCAAGTTGTATGCATGGCTGCACATGCATACATGCACACGTTACATGCAGGTGGACTCCAACCCATTGCACACAAAGAAAGAAATGTAGATGGTGCTTGTCTTATATGTTGCATGGTCTCTGGTGGCCCCCACCCTAATGCACGTAGAGAAAGGAATACACATGGTGGAAGATTTGGATGCTCCGAAAATAGTAATCTCCATGCACACAAGGAATTGGCTGGAGCCGTCCGGATTCCTTGGGATTTTTGTGGGTTCGGTTCCATCTTATCTCCAAGTGCATGTATGCCGAACCAACAAAAATCTCCTAGTTTGATTCTTTGCTCGACACGGTTTCCTTCTGGCTCAGCTGCTCGCTTCCTTTCCTGGCTTGTGCCGAAGGCTTCTGGCTCTATGCCCATGTGTGCTGCTTGGCCTGGCACACGCGCATCCACGAGCACACCTAGCACACGCACAGCCCCTGCATCACTACTCAAGAGCAAGGTTAAGGTGGCAAAATATTGCTAAATACTTAGCTAACTAGCAGCACATCTTACCCTTTTGTTCCCACAAGTTTTAGTTGATTAACCTCTCATTTTCTACCCTATTTAGGACCTTTGAGCTTGCTGTCCGGAAATTGATGCTCGCTGTCCAGATTTTGCATCCAAGCTTCTAAGCCAAAATCTTCAACTTCCGAAGCTTCAAAACCTTGTAGAGGGCAGCTAACACTTCAATTTGCCAAACTCAAGGGTTCCCAAAACATAATTTAAAGGATGCAACTATCTTTGGAGGAAAGGAGAGGAAAACAACTTTTAAAACTCAAATTAGAGCAAGATGAGATAGAAAGCTAAGATAGGTAAGGAGTAAAATCTGAGAACTTACTTAAGCTTTCATAAATCATTTGATACATTGAAATTAAGTTTTCCAAAATATCCTAAAGACGACCAAGCTTGGGTTACTACGATCGGAATGGCTCTGATACCAACTTTGTGAGGACCCCGGTTTATTTGGCTTGTAATGCTTAACCATCCATTGGTCCTAGTATCACAAATCAGATAAACCAAGCCTCGAGATATGTATACTTCCTAGAATTGCAGTATACACACCCCGTTACAAAATCATGAATCAATTCCATTCATTCACATAGAACCCAAACAAGCAACAAACTGAAAGACGTACATAATATAAAGAGTTATTACAAAAGAGAGGCCGACCGGCCAAAAGACATACAACTAGATAAGTACACAGCGGAAGCAAAAGAGCCATAAGATGGCGATAAACAAAAGCCAATCAGTGTGCCTTCACCCACAAGGCAACCAACCGGACCGCCAAGCTAGTCGTCCCAGAAACTGCACATCTCGCAAAAGTAAGGCCCTTGGGGCTGTAACATCCCCAAACGGTAATTAAATGCTTTATGAACAGTAATGAGGTGCTGTTCATAGCATTATTGTTCATTTTTACAATTTGGGCAGTATGTTACAAATTGAAAACCTTCCTTTTTGCCAAAAATCCAAAAGAACCATTTAAAGTCTTAAAGGAATACAAGATAAAACTTGTATTATGACTAGGAAGTATTTTTATTAAAGCCTAGATAAATTATCTTGGCTGAAAATATTTTTGTTGCATTTTTAGAAATTATTTTGACTTAAAGCAAAATAATTGTCTTTAAATGAATACTTTCGGGCTAAAATAAATATTTATGTATTTTACAAAGTGATCATGTGATTTTAAAATTTATCTGGAAATATATCATCCCAGTAGCCTTGATAAAAATTTCATGATTTTACAAATTTATTTGCTATTTTTGAAAGCCAGTCAAACCTTTTAAGCATTTGAATAGGTTACGGTCAACCAAACGGTTTGAATCAAACCCTAGCATCAGTAGCGACTCGATCTCATGCGGTTGGGTCCAACCCGATGTCCCGGTCCGGCTCATCACGTTCGGCGCGAGCCCAATCCCCTCGCGCATTGTGAGCCGTTGATCTTCAATCGAGCGAGGCGGCAACGCGTCGCGAGCCGTCCACGTGTGCGCTTTGATCACCGCCGTTGGATCTTAATCTAACGATCGAGGTCGATGTATGCAATCGGACAACTCCGAGCCCTTCTCGATCTCCACCGTTCATTTCGATCCATGGCGCCTCCTTTTCGTTTTAAACTTAAAGCGCGCTTTTATCTGAGCCGTCGATTGAAATCCTCGGCTTTCCTTTTCTGCGCGTGCTAATAAGGCCCGCACTCCTGCGGGCGTTAGATCTTCATCGAGTGGTCCAGTTGGTGTATGCATTCGGACGACTCGGATCCCCTCACGATCTCGGCCGTCCATTCTTGATCTAACGCGTCGCTCGTTTCATTTGAAATCAAAGCGCGCGTTTATCCGGGCCTTTGGATTTAAATCCCACGGCGCTCCTTTTTGACTGTTGGCCTTTAAAGCCCAAATTCGGTGGATCGTTGGATTTCAATCGTAAGGCCCATATGAGTGTATGCAATCGGACCATCCGGTTCTTTGCCCCATCTCGACCGTGGAAATCAATCTAACGGTCTTTGCGTCATCTCATCTAATCGAGTGGCGTGTATTCCTTTAATTGACCGTTGGATTCCAATCCAACGTCCAGTTAAAGTAGATCCCGAGATTCCTTTTGGGCTCTGTTTTAATCTCGATCGATCGTTCTAGATCGCACGGTCCATATTAACCGATCTTGATTAAAACCTTTTAACCTCTCTATTTATCACGGCCGCCCATTTCCAATCGGACGGTGATATTCTTTGAGCTTTTGAAGGCAGCGGTGAGGATGACAAAGGACCCACATGTCATATTTTGCCTCCCTTCTTCCTTATCTCTGTGCGACCATTTACGAGCGGAGGAGAGGATTATCCAAAGATTATGCCACAAATTTTTGGATATTTAGCTAAATAGACACCTCATCAACTCTAGATCTTTCCTCTTGCCTGTAGCTCAACATCCATATATAAGCCCTAGCTTTTCTTTGTTGCAGTGTTGACCGAAGGAGCTTCTCATCCTCCATTGGTGTCCCGTGGAGTTTCTTGCTCCTGTTCTTTGCTTATCCATCCCAAGAACTGGTTTTACCTTGCACTAAGGTTTTGACATCCTTTGTAGGTTAAAACCGAAGGCTATCTCTCTGTTGAGCAGAATCAACTTTCTCAATCTTTGGTGTCTTTCCTTTACTGGTAAGCTAAAACCCAAGTTTTCGATATCTTGAGCATCTTAAGGGCCTTAGAAGTTTCTGGGAATCATTCTTTTGAGCATCAGTAGCTTCAACTTGCTTCAAACCAAAAGTTTGTTATTATAACTTTTCATTTTCCATATCTTTCAAGACCTAGGGTTTCTTTTGTTGACTTGTTATCCTAGTTAGGTCCAAACTAAACCTTAGTAGCATAACAAGTTAGTCTCTTGATCTTTATTACTATCTACTTCATTTTGCACAGAGGATCATCTCTCTCTCTGTTGTCGGTTTAGCAGACAACTTTTGAATTTGGCAATTTACGTGATCGGCCAAATAGGGTTAATCTAGGGTTTGCTTAGGGTATTATCCACTCTAAAACCTTAGACTAAGTTTCAAATTAACGTATTTTACTTAGTCTATTCTTGATTAACCTGAAAGCTGCTCTGTCCTGTTTCTGTTCTTTTCAAAATGTGAAAACTGAAACTTTGAATTAAATTCTAGTTTCTACTCTTTGAAAACAGTAGGTTATAATATGGGTTATTCTCACTATTATGGGTAGTTATGGCTTAAGCATATTGTCAATCATGCATTCCCAGATTGATCATGCATATTTCTTCCATTTTGTACTCACTGTCGATTTTGGCATTTATTGGATTTATTTGCTTCTTATAGAATCTGGTTCATCTGAAGTTTTTGAATTTGTCTCTGAGCAACCTGAACCTGCAACAGAAGTATACTATTATCAAGGCAAGCTTCCTCTCTGCACCATGTTGATCCCAAATTTTATACATTAGATTTTCTAAATTCAGTGACAACTGTGCGTGCTATTTTTCTGAAAATACAAACTGTGATCTGTTATTAGTTAGTTATGACCTAACATGATGGATTACCTCAATTGTCACCATACACTCAACCTTAGCATAGTACTGTATATTATAACATATATTTTCAGTTTTGGCTTAGACATGCAGTCTAGAGATTTTAGAGTTTGACAAGCATATCTTGTCAAACATGCGAATCACAAATGAACTTTTGCTATTATGAACTCTTTGTCCAGTTTCTTTAAATCAGGCTTGTATTTGAAATTTAAATTGATCTGGACAAGAGGAAGCTAGTGATGGTGCTTTTGTGCACGAGATTGGGTTTTGTGGTGGACTTGTCCGGGTTAATTAAGGACCGAACTCTGATTATTCAATTCAAGTCCCCCACGTACTTCCACATGCAGTGTATGGGCGCTGTTTGGTTAAGTAAAATGTTAAGACTATTGGGTTGGAAACAGGAGAGTAAGAATATGTGTATTGACCTTGTATGGCATAGATGCTTTGGTCTGATGACTGCGTTGTATGCCATGTGAGCATGTATGTCGATGTCGGATGTTCTTAGAAGGGTGAGGGCGTATATGTGCTCCGTAGCATATATGATACCTTAATGGTGCGATTGCATCCTAATATGGGTAGTGAGCCCGATTCGCATTTAATTGTTTGGATCGGCATTCATCGCGCAACATGTGTGCCGGTTAGCGGATACTATCGATCGTTGTTTAAGCGGGATCGGTTCACACATGGGGTCCAACTCAATAGTGTTAGCTTGTTGAAAAATACCAAATCTTAGTTTCCCGGTCGGCATACCAAAGGAAGTATGTCATCATTCGGAGGCATCCAGAAGGCAACGGGCTAGCTAAGTCATGTGGGTAAAGATGTACACCCTGCAGGTATAAAGCTGCTCGAATAAGCGTGTCCACGGTCATGGACGATAACTTGAATTGATGTCACTGTATAGAAGTTTTGATTTTCAAAATCTGGTTTGGTTTTTAGTCGTGCATGAGGGATTCATGCATTGTCTTGCTTACATTATGTCTTTACTTCATTACGGTCCAAATTTGATTTATTAAGTTGCTTTATCAAAATTTAGTCTTTGTAGGTTAAGATGTCTGCTTTATGCAAAACTTAACCATTTACCTTCTGTTGTAACCTTATGCATATATAAATTCTACTCCTTTGTGTAGGCTCTAATCAACACTTTCTTTTATTAGTTTGTGTAAGACTTGCTGAGTACCTTCCGTACTCAAGGTGCTATCACCTATTGTTGCGGTGAGGACGGTTTTCTTTATGAAGTACCGTTAGCGCCCGATCGGCCGATGCTAACGAGTAAAGCTACTTCTTTCCTCCACGCAATTGCTGCGGGTGGATGAGGCCATTGGTGGACTTTAATATTTTGTTTTGCTTCCATTTGTTAAACTTTTGAAGTGACCAAGTCACTTAATATTGTAGTATTAACCGAATGATGTAAACTTATGTTTAATTATGCAAATGTATGACTTGTATGTGTATGATGCAATGTTGTTGAAGGATATATATATGCAATGGTCGTTGATCCAGGAACCATTGTGAGATATATATATATATATCAGGATCTGTTTATTGGAATTGATACTTGTTAAATTTATATCTTTAGCATGATCTTTAATTAAGGGACAGTATTGTTCCTTCATTAATAATCATGCTACAGTATGAATTTAATTAAGTACATTTCCAATAATCAGGCGCCATACAGCGTTGGTATCGAGCATCGTTGTCTATAGGTTAGAAGTAGCTGGCGAAACAATTAGAGAGTTTTCGATAAAATTATTTTCAAGCGATAATGTATTTTGAAAGCTTAAGAATGACATCTTTTATTTCTTATCCTCCTTAATGTCAATTCTTGCCCAACTTTACATTGGTTTATTTAAAAGTGAATTGTTTCTTACCTTGTCCTTTTGTCTATAGATGAGTGGGTGGTACTTGGTCAAGGAGACCGAGTGAGGATGTTGATGGATTTCGGCCTTACCGGGACATGATGTGGCGAGCCAATTTCACCTATCGGTAGAGTCGCCATCTATCGACGAGACCGAGGACCGAGGATGGAGAATACCGTGCCTTCATCAACGTCATCGCTAGGCATGTAGTGGCGGTGTTCCCTCGTCGTGTCCAAGCACTTGCCACCTCGAGGCTATGGCGGTTCACGAAGTCGCAAGTAGGATGATGAGCCTTCTTCGTCATGATTTGACGGAATTGTCTCAACCACCCTACGACCACTTCCCGAATCAAGGTCCTACCTCAAGTGAGCATGTTTGATTAGATACGGTTTGGCGAAGACCCCAGTGCGACGGTTGGCGAGGATGGTCGCATCATGGACCAAATCTATCTTTGTCTTGTGAGGAGCGTGGGAAACTTCGGCATCGTCTTAATAAGGCCCAGAGTACACGCTTCTTGGAGTCAACATGAACGCGTTCCTCGCAACGTGCTTTATGGTGACAACGAGATCTCTCCATTCTTCTTTGCTGTGTAACATCCTAATTTTGAGCTTAAAAATCTTTTAAATAGTTAGTAGGGAAAAATTCACCATTTGAATTTTATTTGAATTTAATTTCAAAAGCTTAATATTGGACTTTACAATCAAAACATTTAATGTGAATAATACCAACATGAACAATAGCCAAAACTATTTTATTTGGGTTCTGTGTGCTCGGATATATTTTCTAGATTTTTCTAGAATTTTTAGAGTTCATTTGCTATTTTCTATTGCCCATTTGAATTTACGGTATTTTCTAAATTGAAAAACCTATTTAAAATCTCGAAAATCTTCTTGGGCCGAATCTCTCGGGCCCAACTTCTATTTCCAGCTCGCCCGCTCGGCCAGCCCGCCCGCCAGCAGTGGACCCGCTGTCGACCCTCTCTCTCTCTCTCTCTCGCGCGCGCTCATCCTCCACCGTCCGATCAAAGATGAGCGGCTAGATGCGCATAAGGCAACCGGAGTTGTCCGAATGTTTCTTTGATTGTGGGCGTTCGATCAAGATCCAGCGGTCGGATCTCGGTACATTTCTGGCCGCACCGCTTCGCAGCGCGACTCACGTGAGCTATGTCTCGGCGTGTGGGACCCACCGCCACGTCATCGTCCGTCTCGGCGGCGACTCGGTTCCGATTTCCTCGCGCGCGCGCGCTCGGCCGTTTTGGCGTCCGTGCCTAGACCTTCCCGAGCGCGCCTATATAAGGAGGGCAAGCCCTCGGTCTCGCACTCAACCCGCGCGCCGCTCGAGAACCCTAACCTAGCCGCGCAAAGCTCGGAGAAGTGATCGCGCGCGCAACTCCGACGAGTTCGTTCGTCGCCGTTAGTGCCGCCGAGTGTCGTGGTCTACACGTCGGCATCGCACGGGCAGACTACCTCGTGGGCACCCGTTCGCCGGGCGTCGCCGAGCTCGATCCGTCAAGCCCGAAACCCTCGCGCTTCAACCTCGCCGCGGCCGCGACGGCGTCCCGACCACGGTGAGCACATCCACGAGTTCCCGTGCCACCCTCTACACGCCGGTACCACTCACCGCCGGTGAATCGCCGCGTTCGCGGAACCCTTGGTTCCCGAGCCCGTCACCGTCGGTCCGCGTGGCACGCCACCTCGCCGCCACCTCGGTGCGCGTCGGCTCCGCGTCTGCGTGTCATCCTGTCGGCG
Organism: Ampelocalamus luodianensis; assembly: GCA_036346255.1. Lineage (NCBI taxonomy): Eukaryota > Viridiplantae > Streptophyta > Magnoliopsida > Poales > Poaceae > Ampelocalamus > Ampelocalamus luodianensis. The sequence goes on from CM070637.1 coordinate 30,124,373, forward strand.
TCCCGTCGGCAGCGACGCGGCACCACCGGATCCCGGCCGAGGCTCGGTGGGCCAGTCCACCGTGAGCCTAGCCTCGACATGTGGGTCCCACATGTCGAGATTTCTTTATTTATCTTTTCCGAAATCACGAGGGTGGCGCCACTGCGCAATAATCTGATTTTCCTTTAGGAAAATAATTGAAATTCATGAAATCGATTTTCAGCATTTTATGTATTTTCAATCTTCAAAGGCCATAACTTTTGCATCCTAACTCCGATTGAGCCCTTTCAAATTTCTAAATTTGTCTAAATTCAAGATCTACTTATCTGAGATTTTTATTTAATTTTTGGAGTTGGTTTTGCCTCTGTTATTTATTTGTTTTGTTTGTTTGTGTCTCGTTTGCGAGTAGACGTCGATCGTCGGAAATTTTGTGGAAGAAGGAGCACCCCAAGACCAAGATCAGTACATAGACCTTTTCCAAGGCAAGTCATACCTTTGATCATCTTGAACCCAGTTTTCAAATTACTTTGTGTTAAATTATTGCATGATAGTTTAATTATTTATTTAAATGCTTTGGGCATAGTTATTATCAAATTGTTATCACACCTTGGCCTTGTATGTCATAATTCCTTGTCACCCTAGATTGGTTATTAGTTGGTAATATTATAGCACCAACGTGGGTTGGTTAGATGCGAGTAAAATTGCTTAGCCATGCTACGAGTCATCATCTCATGTAAGTTGCAAATATCAATTATGACTAAGTGACTATGGAACTTTGTGTAAAGCGTGTCTTGTATGTTATTACTTTGTGATGGCATGTGTTGCACTAAAACCAAGCTGGGTGGTAAAGGATTTAGGCGAGGCAAGTGGTGGAGACGTGTGACATGGTGGACTATGTGATGGGAGCGATAATCTGTGTGGCTTAGTTAGAAAATGGAAGTCTTGCCTTGGTCAATTAAGGACTTAACTTTGTGCGCCATTGAACCGAGCCTTACAAGATGCGACCACATGCAGTATGGGACGGGCCTAACTTAGTAAGTTATGAATTCTCAGCATTGATGTTCAGGTGGATAGGTTAGGCTATGTGATAGGGTGGAGGTGTGACTACTTGGTAGTTGCATCACGGGAGGATTCGTCGTCCCTGTCCAACGATGTGTGTTATGCATGGGCTATGTGATATGTATAACGGTTTGTAAGCACATCGAGAGTGTCAATGTTGAGATGAAGTTTCTGAACTGTTTTGTTACGATTGGTGCTTGCTACACTAGTTGTATCTTGTGGGTAAAGTGTACAACCTCTGCAGAGTGTTAATCAAACTATTCGAATAGCCGCGTCCTCGGTCATGGACATGCTCGGTGATTTCACATAAGGGTTAGTTTTTATAAAATGTGGGAATGGGAGCTGTGTGATCTCAATCATATGGCTATGTGAAATAATCTGTTTAGCTGTGTCTTTGTGGAAACAACTGTTAAATTAAATATTGTCTATTTGTTTGAATTATGCTTTCAATCTATTATCGTATTCAATTGCAAATGTTGCTTTTATGCAAAAGAACCACAGAAGCCTTTTCTTTGGAATAAGCCTGCATCTATACATTGCATTCTGTGGTATGATTTGCGAGTACGGTTGTGTACTCACGCTTGTTGTAAAACTTGCGCCCAAACCTCGTATGAAGGAGTCACGCCGCTTTCGAGGAGGAGTTCGTTGAAGGCGATCGTTCGTTAAGGTCCGGATCCCGATTGGTTGCTGTGGTGAATTGGTGGGATCTACGCTGGAGTTTTCCGTTCATTCTTTGCTTTATTTCTCTGTTAGCCTGCGTGGCTTAATAAGTGTAAACTCGACCATAAGGTCAAAACCCTTATTTGTTATTCAAACTAATCGTTTACTTTAATTATCGCTTGTGTGGATCGATATTTACCTGTGTTAACCACTGTGTGCACTAGCGTGATCCTGGACTAGTGCAGTATACACAGAGGGTTCCAGAATCGTAATGCAGGTCCCGGCAGAGGTGGTATCGAGCCATCTTGGTAGGTCTTGACCTTAGTTAGATTGGCCGTCTTTAGAGTGTCCAAACTATTTTCTAAAGGAAAAATTAACTTGCAAGGTTAATTGATTGCTTAACTCTTCTCATATCTCTCTCGCCTCAACTTTTGCTATAATCTCTTCTCTCCCATTGTTTTAAAGTTGCTCTTACCATGTTCGCTCTGTCTTGACGGATGCCTCGCCTCTTGAGCTATGGTGAGCGTTGTGGAGGTTACGCCGCGAACTTTGGAAGTTGCTCCGTGTTCTTGGAGGTTTTGATCGTCCGCATGCGTCGGCAACAAGCGGGCGGTGAATGGTCGAACCGTGGAGTGATTTGTCGCTGACGATCGCCAGAGAAACGACAAGGCGAGCCAACCTTCGCACGTCTCGTGAGGAAGATCACTTGGTGGAAGGTATCCGAGAGTCGCGCTTGGCCATGCTACGTATTCGCAACATCTACGCACGGAGCTTCAAGACACCGTCTTCGTTACCATCCAGCCGCGGTGTGGACTTGCCAAAGACGCTATCCGTCCACGAAGGAGAGCAACGCTCTGATCGTACACCTCGCCCGATTCGTGGCGCCCGGGAGGGAGCTGCGGAGAGGACTATCACGGAGTTGGATCATGTCTATGAAGCCTTGCAGAGAGCTGAAGAGAAGGTCGCCACTCTGCAAGAGATCCTCTACGACCAAGTTCCCGAAGAAGAGGAAGACCCCGAGGAGGATCCTGAAGAAGATCCGGAGGAAGGCCCAGTTGAGCCCGAAGAAGAAGCAGAGCGAGGAGCGGTGAGCGATTGCACGGGAACGCTGTTCTCGCTGCACGATTCGAGGCATCGATCGGTTGCCAAGATGCCGGCTCACTTCCGAGTCTACAGCCGTCAGGAGCGTCGCCGCGGTTGTGGAGGCTTTCTTGAGTAGATCGTTTAGGCTTCAGTTTTTCAGGCTTAGCCAGTTTCAGTTTAGTGAGTCGCCCTTTAGGCGGTAGTTTTGTGTGCTTAGGTCGTTGTTTCTTTTGTGTGCGAGTATGAGCTGCAAAGGCCCTTAGGCATCTGTTGCAGCCATGCTAAGACCCTAAGTAATAAAGGTATTTCATTTGAGTTTCTTGATCTGTGTTTTGTTGGGTTTAACCTACCCCCTGCTTAGTTCTTAACTCATCTCGTGCTTGCTACCTTATCTAACCCATGGAGCTTCGCCAGATGGTTCAAACTCGTCAGACTGCTGCGAGTGGTTCCGGTACCCCAGCACCAGGAGGCAATGAGCAACCAGTGCGAGGCGATTCGCGCAAGCACCCCAATTGACTTGCAAAACTTTGGAGCTTTCATGGCGCACGACTCGGTGATGAATACCATGATGACTCGGATGCAAGCCATGCACAACCGAACAATAACAACAACAATCACCAAATGGAGCCCGGTGCTCATGGTCACCATGGACCATCAAACTTGCGAAATTCGCGAGGACTCGTCCACCAACATTTTCGGACACGTCTCTCGGTGGAAGCGGGCGATTGGCTGCGTGTTATCGAAAGAAAGCTGCTGATCACTCAGTGCAGCGACCGTGAAAAGGTTCTGTATGCCACTCACGAGATGGAGGGCACCGCTGCTGAATGGTGGGAGAACTTCTGTGCCGCCCATGAGACGCCACAGGATATCACTTGGGAGAATTCTCTGCGCCGCCCGTTATCATGTACGGAAGGAATTATCGATCGAAGAAGGATGAATTCGCGCTCTCAAGCAAGGAGCTATGTCGGTGTCGACTACCTCAACAAGTTTTCTCGGCTAGCTCGCTCACGCAGCAGAAGATGTAGCCACGGACAAGGCTCGCGAGTCGCTTTTGAAGGACTAAACACTTTGGATCGCAAGTCGGTTTGATCGCCCATACTTTCCACGATTTCGAGTTGGTCAACAAAGCCTTTGTTCTAGAAGACAAGCGCAAGGAGCGGAAGATAGCCGCAAGCGCCGGATGGCTCAACAAGGGAACCATCAATCACAACAGAGGGCAAGAACGATTGCGGCAAGACAGTTCAACGAGTTTCCACCCTGACCGTTGAGCACTGCACCAACTTCAACACCCCGCCCACCGCCGTAACTTCCGCAACCCCGCACTGTCAACCCCAATCCAGAAGCAACCAGCAGAACGTACCAAAGGTGCATTACGCTGTCGTCGGCGGGACATTTTGCCAACCGATGTCCGCAAAGGGGAACAATCACTCGATGCGCTTCAACCTTGGAGCTCGCCATCCAAGACACCAGCGCGTGCATCAACCAAGGAGCTTCACAAGTTCTTTGGTCAAGCGGAGGAGCACCACGATCCGTGATCGAGGCCGTGTCAACCACGTCACTCTTGAAGGAGCCCAGAATCACGGACGTTGTCTTGGGTAAGTTTCGTTAACTCGCACTGCATCGCTTTGTTTGATTACGAGCTTGCATTCGTTTGTTTCGGAATATTTGCAACCAAGAATAATTTGGAAGTTATGCAACTTAAGCATACTCTGTTAGTCCAATCGCTGGAGCGAGCTAAGTACTAGAGTGGGATGTTTAGGAGCTAAGTTACTCATAGTGGAGTTGAGTTTCTAGCCAACCTAATAGTCCTAGATACCCAAACCCTAGATGTCATTCTTGGCATGGATTGGTTATCCAAGCACAAAGCAGTGCTAGATTGTGGCGAAGAGCAGTAACAATCGAGGACGCCAAAGGAAACAAGGTAGAGTTTCTAGCCACCTCGGTTCGTGATGGACATTTGCTAGTAAGCGATGCGAAGACCCTTGCCCTAGAAGAAGTACCATGGTCGGTGAATATCGGATGTGTTTCCTAAGAATTACCGGGAATGCCACCGATCGTGACATTGAGTTTGTCATCGACCTAGTACCGTGGACAGCACCAATTTCAAAGAGACCTTATCGGATGCCACCGATGAATTGGTAGAGATGAAGAAGCAGATAGAAGACCTTCTTGAGAAAGGTTTCGTGAGACCTAGTTAAATCGTAGTGGGGAGCGCGGTGTTGTTTGTCAAGAAGAAGGATGGAAGTATGAGGATGTGTATTGATTACCGTTCTCTCAACGAGGTTACCATCAAGAACAAGTACCCACTACCGGATAGATGATCCGTTTGATCGGATGAAAGGAGCGGATTATTCTCGAAGATCGATCTGCGATCGAGTTACCACCACTAAAAATTTGTCCTAAGGATATACCAAGACCGCTTTCTCAACGCGATGCGGACATTATGAGTTCTTAGTCATGTCCTTTGGTCCGACTAATGCCCTGCCTATTTCATGAACATGATGAATAAAGTATTCATGGAATACTTGGATAAGTTCGTAGTTGTGTTCATTGATGATATTCGTGTACTCCAAGTCGGAGGAGAACACGCCGAGCATTTAAGGATAATATTGGAAAAACTCGAGAGCATCGGTTGTATGCCAAGTTCGATAAGTGTGACTTTTGGAAGAAGGAAGTGGATTTCCTTGGTCATGTTATGACAGTACCAAGGAGTAGCGATTGACCGGTAAAGTCAAGCGGTGCTACATTGGGAGCAACCCGAATCGTATCTCGATTCGCGATTTCTTGGGAATGGCGAGTTATTACCGCCGTTTTATCGAAGGATTCTCATCAATTGCTAAGCCTCTTACGCAATTGTTGAAGAAGGAGAAAAAGTTCACTTGGACTCCAGCCTGTGAGGAAAGCTTCCAAGAGTTAAAGAAGCGCTTAACTTCAGCCCGGTGCTAATTTTGCGGATATTCGCAAGGATTTCGATATCTATTGTGATGCTTGGCGTCAAGGATTAGGATGTGTCCTGATGCAAGAAGGAAGAGCTGTTGCTTACGCGTCAAGACAATTGAGACCCCACGAGGAGAATTACCCTACTCATGATCTGGAATTAGCTGCCGTAGTGCATGCTTTAAAGATTTGGCGTCATTACCTCATCGATGTCATCGTTGTGAAGTCTACACGATCATAAGAGTCCAAGTACATCTTTACCCGATCGATCTGAATATGAGGCAGAGAAGATGGTTAGAATTGATCAAGGATTACAATCTCTAATCCACTACCATCCCGGAAAAGCCAGCGTAGTTGCTGAGATGCTCTAAGTCGTAAGAGTTCTTGCAATGATTTGGAAGTAAAGGAAGTTGCCCGAACTTTATGAAGAATTTGAAGCTAAAGCTAGAAGTTGTGTCCAAGGGATTTGTAGCCGCTTGGGAGGTACAGTCTACCACGGAGAAGCGATTCGTGAAGCACAACCAAAGGACCTGTGTTGTCGATATCAAGCTCAAAATGGCGTAAGAAAAATTCAAAGATTTCACCAAGGATGATCAAGACATACTCTGGATTAATGGTCGTATCTGTGTACGAGATATCGATGGTCTGAGACAGTTAATCTTAAAGGAAGCCCATGACTCAAAGTATTCAATTCACCCTGGAAGTACCAAAATGTACCAGGATGTTAAGACTAAATTTTGGTGGCCAAATTTGAAGCGAGAAGTCGCAGAGTTCGTTGCCTTGTGCGACACCTGTCAGAAAGTGAAGGCAGAACACCAGAGACCAGCGAGTTTGCTTGCAACGTGAAGATTCGAATGGAAGTGGGAGAAATCGGGATGGATTTTATCACGGTTTACCCAAGACCCAATCGGGTTACGATTCGATCTGGGTAATAGTCGATCGTCTAACCAAGGTCGCCCATTTCCTGCCAGTCAAAACCACGTACTCAGGAGATCGCCTTGCGGAATTGTACATGGCAAGGATTGTCAGTTTGCATGGTGTGCCCAAAAAGATAGTGTCGGTCGTGGATCTCGGTTCACCTCGTTTTTAGCGAGTTTGCATGAAGCATTGGGTACCATCGAATTTGATCTGCGTATCATCCACGACATGATGGGCGGTGAAAGAGTCAATCGATATTGGAGGATATCTTTGAGAGCTTGTGCTCTAGCTAATGCTACCGATGGGATAAAAGTTTACCGTATGCGAGTTTCGTACAACAATAGTTATCAAGCGATCCGCAAATGTCACCATTTGAAGCTTTGTATGGCGTGCTGCGAAACCCGTTGAATTGGTGAAACAATGAGCGATCGGTTTTAGTCGGACATTATTCGAAGCGAAAGAGCAAGTGGCCATGATAAGAAAAGATTGAAGATAGCTCACCGAGCGTAAGAGCTATGTTGATAACCGTCGTCGAGATCTCAGTTTCGAGCCAGAAGATTTTGTCTATCTTCGAGTGACCCCGCTCAGAGGTGTCAAAAGGTTTCATGCCAAAGGGAAGCTTGCCCCTAGGTATGTTGGTCCGTTCAAGATTTTGGAACGCCGTGGGAAGTTGCTTACCAATTGGAGCTACCGCAGTCGTTAGCAGGAGTACATGATGTCTTTCATGTCTCGCAGTTGAAGAAGTGTCTTCGTGTGCGAGAAGAGCAAGCCCCGTTAGAATCAATTGTTCTGAAGGAGGATCTTACCTACAAGGAGCAGCCAGTCAAGATTTTGGATGTCGCAGAGCGCCTCACCAGAAGCAAGACCGTTCGTTTTGCAAGGTCGGTGGAGCAACCACTCGGAGGGAGAAGCAACGTGGGAGCGTGAAGAAGAGCCAAAGCCGAGTTTCTAGCCTTTTCTCTAGCTAGCTTTGAATCTCGGGTCGAGATTCCTTTAAGGGGGAGGTTTGTAACATCCCAATTTTGAGAGCTTAAAAATCTTTTAAATAGTTAGTAGGAAAAATTCACCATTTGAATTTTATTTGAATTTAATTTCAAAAGCTTAATATTGGACTTTACAATCAAAAACATTTAATGTGAATAATCCCAACATGAACAATAGCCAAAACTATTTTATTTGGGTTACGTGTGCTCGATATATTTTCTAGATTTTTCTAGAATTTTTACGAGTTCATTTGCTATTTTCTATTGCCCATTTGAATTTCTCGTATTTTCTAAATTGAAAAACCTATTTAAAATCTCGAAAATCTTCTTGGGCGAATCTCTCGGGCCCAACTTCTATTTCCGCGCGCCGCCCGCTCGACCAGTGCCACAGCAGCCGCCCACCGACAGTGGACCCGCTGTCGACCCTCTCTCTCTCTCTCTCTCTCGCGCGCTCATCCTCCACCGTCCGATCAAAGATGAGCGGCTAGATGCGCATAAGGCAACCGGAGTTGTCGAATGTTTCTTTGATTGTGGGCGTTCGATCAAGATCCAGCGGTCGGATCTCGGTCTGCATTTCTGCACCGTTTCGCACGCGGACTCACGTGGTGTGTCTCGGCGTGTGGGACCCACCGCCACGTCATCGCTCGTCTCGGCGGACTCGGTTCCGATTTCCTCGCGCGCGCCGCCGCCGCGTTTGGGCGTCCGTGCCTAGACCTTCCCGAGCGCGCCTATATAAGGAGGGCAAGCCCTCGGTCTCGCACTCCAACCCGCGCGGCGCCGCTCGAACCCTAACCTAGCGCGCAAAGCTCGAGAAGTGATCTGCGCGCGCAACTCCGACGAGTTCGTTCGTCGCCGCGATGCCGCCGGGTGTCGTGGTCTACACCGTCGGCATCGCGCGGAGCAGACTACCTCGTGGGCACCTTCGTTCGCGGGCGTCGCGTAGCTCCGATCCGTCAAGCCCGAAACCCTCCGCCGCTTCAACCTCGCCGCCGCCGCCACGCACGTCCCCGACCACGGTGAGCACATCCACGAGTTCCGTGCCACCCTCTACACGCTGGTACCACTCACCGCCGGTGAATCGCCGCCGTCGCGGAACCCTTGGTTCCCGAGCCGCCACCGTCGGGTCCGGCGTGGCACGCCACCTCGCCGCCACCTCGATGCGCGTCGGCTCCAGCGTCTGCGTGTCATCCTGTCGGCGTCCGTCGACGCGGCGGCCACCGGATCCCGGCCAGAGGCTCGGTGAGACCCACCACCGTGAGCCTAGCCTCGACATGTGGGTCCCACATGTCAGAGATTTCTTTTATTTATCTTTTTCCGAAATCCTGAGGGCTGACGCCAGCTTGCGCAATAATCTGATTTTCCTTTAGGAAAATAATTCGGGAAATTCATGAAATCCGATTTTCAGATTTTATGTATTTTCAATCTTCCAAAGGCCATAACTTTTGCATCCTAACTCCGATGGAGCCCTTTCAAATTTCTAAATTTGTCTAAATTCAAGATCTACTTATCTGAGATTTTTATTTAATTTTTGGAGTTGGTTTTGCCTCTGTTATTTATTTGTTTTGTTTGTTTGTGTCTCGTTTGCGAGTAGACGTCGATTCATCGGGAAATTTTGTGGAAGAAGGAGCACCCCAAGACCAAGATCAGTACATAGACCTTTTCCAAGGCAAGTCATACCTTTGATCATCTTGAACCCAGTTTTCAAATTACTTTGTGTTAAATTATTGCATGATAGTTTAATTATTTATTTAAATGCTTTGGGCATAGTTATTATCAAATTGTTATCACACCTTGGCCTTGTATGTCATAATTCCTTGTCACCCTAGATTGGTTATTAGTTGGTAATATTATAGCACCAACGTGGGTTGGTTAGATGCGAGTAAAATTGCTTAGCCATGCTACGAGTCATCATCTCATGTAAGTTGCAAATATCAATTATGACTAAGTGACTATGGAACTTTGTGTAAAACGTGTCTTCAGATGTTATTACTTTGTGATGGCATGTGTTGCACTAAAACCAACCGGTGGTAAAGGATTTAGGCCGAGGCAAGTGGTGGAGACGTGTGACATGGTGGACTATGTGATGGGAGCGATAATCTGTGTGGCTTAGTTAGAAAATGGAAGTCTTGCCTTGGTCAATTAAGGACTTAACTTTGTGCGCCATTGAATCGAGCCTTCAAGATGCGACCACATGCAGTATGGGACGGGCCTAACTTAGTAAGTTATGGATTCTCGGCATTGATGTTCGGTGGATAGGTTAGGCTATGTGATAGGGTGGAGGTGTGACTACTTGGTAGTTGCATCACGGAGGATTCGTCGTCCCGTCCAACGATGTGTGTTATGCATGGGCTATGTGATATGTATAACGGTTTGTAAGCACATCGAGAGTGTCAATGTTGAGATGAAGTTTCGAACTGTTTTATTACGATTGGTGCTTGCTACACTAGTTGTATCTTGTGGGTAAAGTGTACAACCTCTGCAGAGTGTTAATCAAACTATTCGAATAGCCGCGTCCTCGGTCATGGACATGCTCGGTGATTTCACATAAGGGTTAGTTTTTATAAAATGTGGGAATGGGAGCTGTGTGATCTCAATCATATGGCTATGTGAAATAATCTGTTTAGTGTGTGTCTTTGTGGAAACAATCTGTTAAATTAATATTGTCTATTTGTTTGAATTATGCTTTCAATCTATTATCGTATTCAATTGCAAATGTTGCTTTTATGCAAAAGAACCACGAAGCCTTTTCTTTGGAATAAGCTTTGCATCTATACATTGCATTCGTGGTATGATTTGCGAGTGCGGTTGTGTACTCACGCTTGTTGTAAAACTTGCGCCCAAACCTCTGATGAAGGAGTCTACGCCGCTTTGAGGAGGAGTTCGTTGAAGGCCGATCGTTCGTTAAGGTCCGGATCCCGCTTGGTTGCTGTGGTGAATTGGTGGGATCTACGCTGGAGTTTTCCGTTCATTCGCTTTATTTCTCTGTTAGCCTGCGTGGCTTAATAAGTGTAAACTCGACCATAAGGTCAAAACCCTTATTTGTTATTCAAACTAATCGTTTACTTTAATTATCGCTTGTGTGGATCGATATTTACATGTTAACCTGTGTGCACTAGCGTGATCTGGACTAGTGCGGTATACGAGAGGTTCGAATCGTAATGCAGGTCCCGACAACCACCCCTTTATCAACTTCCAGTGGCGGGTGCGTGCTGTTTATGGACAAGTGCGCCAAGCCGGATGATCGCGAGTTTTCCTCGCACTCTGCGAGTGCACCTCTGGAGGTCATCACCACCGTTGGGTTCCCGAGGCGTCTTATTAGTCCTTTGGATCACAGCCGACACGGGTTCCCCGAGCTCATCTTTTGAATGAGTTTCCGTGAACTTTAACCGGGATCTTTATGCTAGCACCTCGACGATGAACCCTCGTGGTTAAGTGTCTTCCAGTCTAGTAGTTGCCCTTAAATAAAATGTATGTAATAGGGCAGTAGTATTTTGTACAAAGTATGTAAGTTTGACTTTTGGGGTTGTAATATGACCTTTATGGCCGACTCTTGTATGGGGCTGGAACCGAATATCTTTTGCTGTTTATATGAAGTTTCTGGTTTTGGGGTTGATTTGAGTGCATGTCATAACATGATGCATTATATGTCTGATGTTTGTTTCTTTTCTAATTGCAACCTTGTTTGTGTTTGCGAGTATATCCTTGTTATGTTGTTAACCATGGTGTGGTAACAGGATGAGAGGACCTACTACTCGTCGCAAGCGCAACAAGGGAAGGGCATGTCGACTCCGTGCCTCATTCTCGGGGAGGGCCGATCGAACCTTCCGCTCTCGAGGTCCGCAAGGTGGTCCCGGGAAGAGGAGCTTCCTCCACAACCTTCGATGGCGATGTGCTCATGCAGATTGGCGCAATCGAATGGACCAAACGCGCATCTTGGGCGGTTGCGCGCAACACTTCTTCTCCTGTTGCACCAACTGTCAGAGCAGGAGGTCACCATGTGCAGGGAAGTCTTGCTGACTTTCAGCGGACTAACCCACCGGTGTTCTCTAGCTCTCAGGATCCCATGGAAGCAGAGGACTGGCTTCGGACCATTGAGAAGAAGCTACTAATTGCTCAGTGTTCCGAGAGGGAAAAGGTTCTCTTCGCGATTATCGACTTGATGGGCGGCCGATATGGTGGGATAATCTCCTTACCATTCAGCCTGCTGGACATGTCCCTACTTGGGATGAGTTCGTGGAAGCTTTTCGTGAAGCTCATATTCCTGAAGGGGTCATGATGATCAAGCAACAGGAATTTCTCGCTCTCAAGCAAGGGCGAAAGTCATTACGAATACCTACATGAGTTCAACTTCCTGGCGGATATGCCCTGATGATGTTTCACCGACCTTCGTCGTCGGACCGGTTCTTGAATGGGCTATCGAAGAATCTGCAGATGGTCAGTAGCTTTGCATGACTTCAGGAATTTCTCTCATTTGGTCAACAAAGCAATTGTGGCTGAGAGTAAGAGCAAGGTATTGGAGGAGTCACGCAAGCGACAGCGGACTTCTCAGTTTATTCCTGGTGGCAGCTCACCAAGGCCTCGCATGTGGGTGTCGGACCACCGCGAGCACCAGCTCCATTTGCACCAAGGCTGCGGTGTTTGCCTCGCCCATCCTCTTCCACTAATCAGCAAGACCTAGTGGAAACCGCCACCACTTATGTAATCGGGCCGGGGTTATATGCTACCATTGTGGCCGTCCAGGGCATTTCGCCAATCAGTGCTATGCCAAGGCGCAAGGGATACCACCTATTTCACCTTCCCCAGCTGTTGTGCGTCCTGCACCACCTTCACCGACCGTGGTCAAGCCTGACCCTGTTCCGGTTCGAGGGCGGGTGAACCAGATTACTGCTGAGGAAGCAGCTGTCACCCCTGAAGTTGTTCTTGGTATGCTCCTAGTCAATTGCAGTATTGCCACTGTTTTATTTGATTCTGGAGCATCCCATTCATTTGTTAGTAGGCAGTTTGCTACTCAACATCATTTAATTGTGCATCATCTTCATCCACCCCATATCATCCATTCACCTGGATCAGCCTTTATGACTAATCAAGTCTGCCGTAATGTCAATATAAATATTGAAGGGGTAGGCTTTTGGGCTGATTTGATTGTGATAGATTCTAAAGGGTTGGATGTTATCCTGGGAATGGATTGGTTATCCAAGCACCTTGGGCAAATTAATTGTGCTCACAAATCCATTTCTTTAACTAATGAAAACGGCACTTCAGTCGTTTTTCAATCCAGGACAATGGATTCTCACCTTTGTGCTCACCAAGTTGATACTACTCCTTCTTTGGAGTCAGTACCAATTGTCTGTGAGTATGTTGATGTCTTTCCTGAAGACCTTCCTGGGTTGCCACCAGACCGGGAAGTGGAATTTGTTATTGAATTAGTTCCAGGAACTGCTCCTATATCCAGGAGTCCTTATCGAATGCCCGTCAACGAGTTGGTTGAATTGAAGAAGCAACTCGGAGAATTGCTTGACAAAGGATTTATTCGACCGAGTTCCTCACCTTGGGGATGCCCGACAATCTTTGTCAAAAAGAAGGACAACACTTTGCGGATGTGTGTAGATTACCGTCCGTTAAATGAGGTCACTATCAAGAATAAGTATCCTTTGCCTCGCATTGATGATCTTTTTGATCAATTGGTTGGTGCCCGAGTCTTTTCAAAGATTGATTTGCGATCGGGCTATCATCAAATCAAGGTTAGAGCTGAGGACATTCCTAAAACAGCTTTCTCTACTCGTTATGGTTTGTGCGAGTACCTTTGTCATGTCCTTTGGTCCGACCAATGCGCGACCTATTTCATGAACCTTATGAATTCGGTGTTCATGGATTTCTTGGATAAGTTCGTTGTCGTATTCATTGACGACATCCTTATTTATTCTAAGTCTGATAAGGACCATGAACAACATTTGTGACTTGTGCTAGAAACACTTCGTCGGCATCAACTGTATGCTAAGTTTACCAAGTGTGCTTTCTGGCTTAGAGAAGTTGCATTTCTGGGACATGTGCTATCTGAAGGAGGTATCGCTGTCGATCCAAGCAAGGTACAAGATGTACTAAATTGGAAGCCTCCCAGGAATGTCCCTGAGATCCGAAGTTTTCTTGGACTTGCGGGTTATTACCATAGGTTCATTGAAATTTTTTCTAAAATTGCTAGATATTTGACTCAGCTTTTGCAGAAAGAGAAGAAATTTGAATGGTCAGCTAAATGTGAGGAGAGTTTTCGGCTTCTGAGAACTCTCTTGACTAAAGCTCTAGTTCTCACTCTTCCGGATATTCATAAGAGCTTTGACATTTATTGCGATGCATCTCGCCATGGACTTGGTTGTGTGCTTATGCAAGAAGGCCGAGTTGTGGCATATGCATCTCGGCGATTTGCCCTCATGAAGTTAATTATCCTACTCATGATTTGGAATTGGCTGCGTGGTCCATGCATTGAAGATTTGGCGACATTACCTTCTTGGTGTCGTTGTGAGATCTATACCGATCATAAAGCACAAGTACATATTCACTCAATCGATTTGAATATGAGGCAAAGAAGATGGCTTGAATTGATCAAGGACTACGACATGGGTATTCATTATCACCCAGGCAAAGCCAATGTTGTGGCAGACGCTTTAAGGAGAAAGTCACAGTGCAACTGCACATTTTCCCTACCTGCGGCCCAAGACTTGTGTGGTGATTTTCAGCGCCTAAGTCTTGACTTGGTGGAAAAAGGTTTTCTTGCTGCATTACAAGTGGAGCCAACATTAGAATCTCAGATTCTTGAGGCCTAGAAAACTGATGCCGAGGTAGCCGAAATTAAGGAAAACTTGAAAGCGGGTAAAGCCAGCGAGTTTTCTGAGGATGATCGCGGTATGATTCGATATCGCAATCGTTTGGTAGTACTGCGGATCCACAACTAAGGAGTCTAATTTTGAGAGGCTCATAATTCCAAGTTTTATCTACATCCTGGAAGTACCAAGATGTATCAGGATTTGAAGAAAACATTTTGGTGGAGCCAAATGAAGAGGCAAATTGCTAAGTATGTTGCTGAATGTGATATTTGCCAAAGGGTTAAAGCTGAACATCTGAAGGCATCTGGTACCCTTCAGCCTTTGCCTATTCCACGATGGAAGTGGGAAGAGATCGGTATGGATTTTATTCTTGGTCTTCCCAAAACTTCCAATGGATCCGATGCCATTTGGGTAATCATCGACCGTTTGACAAATGTGGCTCATTTCATTCCGGTCAAAACCATCTTTAGTGGCAAGCAGCTAGCAGAGCTTTATATTGCTAGAATTGTTTGTCTTCATGGTGTTCCCAAGGTCATTGTCTCTGTAGTGGCCTCGAGTTCACTTCCCACTTTTGGAATTGTCTTCATCAAAGCTATGGGGTGAACTCTCTTCGATCTTCGCTTATCATCCTCAAACTAGTGGTCAAGCGAGAGAGTGAATCAAGTAATGGAAGATCTTCTTGAGCCTATGTGCTATCTTATAGCAAAGACTGGGAGAAATCTTTGCCATTTGTGGAATTTTCCTACAATAATAGCTACCAAGCAAGTATGCAAATGTCACCTTTTGAAGCCTTGTATGGGAGAGCTTGTAGGACCCCATTGAATTGGTCCGAGTGCAGTGAAAGATCATTCTATGGTCGGACACAGTAAAGGAAGCGAGAAGAGCAAGTTAAATGCGATTCGAGATTGTTTAAAACTGCAGTCTCATCAGAAGAGCTATGCTGACCATCGTCGTCGTGAATTAAGCTTTGAGGTAGATGATCATGTCTATCTTAAAGTGTCACCCATGAAGGGTACTCATCGTTTTCAGGTAAAAGGGAAGCTCACACCTCGTTATATCGGACCCTTCCGAATCATTGCGAAGCGAGGAGCTGTAGCTTATCAATTAGAACTACCTGAGTCCCTCTCAGCAGTGCATGATACTTTTCATGTGTCTCAATTGAAGAAATGCCTTCGTGTTCCTATTGAGGCAATCGCTTATGAGCATCTTGATCTCAACTTTGATCTTTCCTATCAAGAACAACCAATGTGTATCCTCGACACAATGGAGCGCAGGACAAGAAATCGTCTTGTCAAGTTCTTGAAAATTCGATGGGCTAATCATTCCGGAGGAAGCCACTTGGGGCGCGAAGATCGATGCAGTTGAGCACCCCATCTTTTGTTGTTTAGAACTTTCCTTTGAATCAAGAAAGGAAAGTTTAAACAAAGCAATGTAAACAAAGATGTAATGATAACACTATGTTGTTATGTAAAGTTCTTCTTTGTTATCTTTGAAGGAAATCAAGACAACAGATATTGAATTTCCTTATAATTCATTTCCACTTCACTTCTTTCCAATCTTTAACTTGTTTCAAATCTCGGGGACGAGATTTTCTTAAGGGGGGTAGGTTTGTAACATCCCCAATTCTATAAACGGTAATTAAATGCTTTATGAACAGTAATGAGGTGTTGTTCATAGCATTATTGTTCATTTTTACAATTTGGGCAGTATGTTACAAATTGAAAACCTTCCTTTTTGCCAAAAATCCAAAAGAACCATTTAAAGTCTTAAAGGAATACAAGATAAAACTTGTATTATGACTGGGAAGTATTTTTATTAAAGCCTAGATAAATTATCTTGGTGAAAATATTTTGTTGCATTTTAGAAATTATTTTGACTTAAAGCAAAATAATTGTCTTTAAATGAATACTTTGAGCTAAAATAAATACTTATGTATTTTACAAAGTGATCATGTGATTTTAAAATTTATCTGGAAATATATCATCCCAGTAGCCTTGATAAAAATTTCATGATTTTACAAATTTATTTGCTATTTTTGAAAGCCCAGTAAAACCTTTTAAGCATTTGAATAGGTTACGGTCAACCAAGCTGGTTTGAATCCAAACCCTAGCGGCAGAGCGACTCGATCTCATGCGGTTGGGTCCAACCCGATTATGCGGTCCGGCTCACACACGTTCGGCGTGAGCCCAATCCCCCTCGCGCATTGTGAGCCGTTGATCTTCAATCGAACGGGCGAGGCCGCAACGTCACGCGAGCTGTCCACATGTACGCTTTGATCTCCGCCGTTGGATCTTAATCTAACGATCGAGGTCAGTGTATGCAATCGGACAACTCCGAGCCCTTCTCGATCTCCACCGTTCATTTCTGATCCAACAGCGCCTCCTTTTCGTTTTAAACTTAAAGCGCGCTTTTATCCGAGCCATCGATTCAAATCCTCGGCTTTCCTTTTACGCGTGCTAATAAGGCCCGCACTCCTGCAGGCGTTAGATCTTCATCGAGTGGTCCAGATTGGTGTATGCATTCGGACGACTCCGGATCCCCTCATGATCTCAGCTGTCCATTCTTGATCTAACCACGTCGCTCGTTTCATTTTGAAATCAAAGGCGCGCGTTTATCTGGGCCTTTGGATTTAAATCGCACGGCGCTCCTTTTTGACCGTGGGCCTTTAAAGCCCAAATTCGGTGGATCGTTGGATTTCAATCGTAAGGCCCATATGAGTGTATGCAATCGGACCATCCGGTTCTTTGCCCCATCTCGACCGTGGAAATCCAATCTAACGGTGCTGCGTCATCTCATCTAATCGAGTGACGTGTATTCCTTTTAATTGACCGTTGGATTCCAATCCAACGTCCAGATTTGAAAGTAGATCCCGATATTCCTTTTGGGCTCTGTTTTAATCTCGATCGACCGTTCTAGATTGCACAGTCCATATTAACCGATGCCGATTAAAACCTTTTAACCTCTCTATTTATCACAGCCGCCCATTTCCAATCGGACGGCTGATATTCTTTTGAGCTTTTGAAGACGCGTGCGGCTGAGGATGACAAAGGGACCCACATGTCATATTTTGCCTCCCTTCTTCCTTATCTCTGCGCGCAGCCATTTCTGAGAGCAGATGAGAGGATTATCCAAAGATTATGCCACAAATTTTTGGATATTTAGCTAAGTAGACACCTCATCAACTCTAGATCTTTCCCTCTTGCCCTGTAGCTCAACATCCATATATAAGCCCTAGCTTTTCTTTGTTGCAGTGTTGACCGAAGGAGCTTCTCATCCTCCATTGTTGTCGGTGGAGTTTCTTGCTCTGTTCTTTGCTTATCCATCCCAAGAACTGGTTTTACCTTGCACTAAGGTTTTGACATCCTTTGTAGGTTAAAACCGAAGGCTATCTCTCTGTTGAGCGAATCAACTTTCTCAATCTTTGGTGTCTTTCCTTTCTTGGTAAGTGAAACCCTAGTTTTCGATATCTTGAGCATCCAAGGATCTTAGAAGCTTCTGGGAATCATTCTTTTGAGCATCAGTAGCTTCAACTTGCTTCAAACTGAAAAGTTGTTATTATAACTTTTCTGTTTTCCATATCTTTTTCAAGACCTAGGGTTTCTTTTGTTGACTTGTTATCCTAGTTAGGTCCAAACTAAACCTTAGTAGCATAACAAGTTAGTCTCTTGATCTTTATTACTATCTACTTCATTTTGCAGCAGAGGATCATCTCTGTCTCATGTTGTCGGTTTAACCGACAACTTTAGAATTTTGGCAATTTCTGTGATCTGGCCAAATAGGGTTAATCTAGGGTTTGCTTAGGGTATTATCCACTCTAAAACCTTAGACTAAGTTTCAAATTAACGTATTTTGGCAATTTCTGTGATCTGGCCAAATAGGATTAACCCGAAAGCTGCTCTGTCCTGTTTCTGTTCTTTTCAAAATGTGAAAACTGAAACTTTGAATTAAATTCTAGTTTCTACTCTTTGAAAACAGTAGGTTATAATATGGGTTATTCTCACTATTATGGGTAGTAAAGGCTTAAGCATATTGTCAATCATGCATTCCCAGATTGATCATGCATATTTCTTCCATTTTGTACTCACTGTCGATTTTGGCATTTATTGGATTTATTTGCTTCTTATAGAATCTGGTTCATCTGAAGTTTTTGAATTTGTCTCTGAGCAACTTGAACCTGCAACAGAAGTATACTATTATCAAGGCAAGCTTCCTCTCTGCACCATGTTGATCCCAAATTTTATACATTAGATTTTCTAAATTCAGTGACAACTGGGCATGCTATTTTTCTGAAAATACAAACTGTGATCTGTTATTAGTTAGTTATGACCTAACATGATGGATTACCTCAATTGTCACCATACACTCAACCTTAGCATAGTACTGTATATTATAACATATATTTTCGTTTTGGCTTAGACATGCGATCTAGAGATTTTAGAGTTTGACAAGCATATCTTGTCAAACATGGAATCACAAATGAACTTTTGCTATTATGAACTCTTTGTCAGTTTCTTTAAATCAGGCTTGTATTTGAAATTTAAATTGATCTGGACAAGAGGAAGCTAGTGATGGTGCTTTTGTGCGAGATTGGGTTTTGTGGTGGACTTGTCAGAGTTAATTAAGGACCGAACTCGATTATTGAATTCAAGTCCCCACGTACTTCCACATGCGATGTATGGGCGCTTGTTTGGTTAAGTAAAATGTTAAGACTATTGGGTTGGAAACAGGAGAGTAAGAATATGTGTATTGACCTTGTATGGCATAGATGCTTTGGTCTGATGACTGCGTTGTATGCCATGTGAGCTTGTATGTCAGTATCAGATGTTCTTAGACGGGTGAGGGCGTATATGTGCTCCGTAGCATATACGATACCTTAATGGTGCCGATTGCATCCTAATATGGGTAGTGAGCCCAGTTTGCATTTAATTGTTTGGATCGGCATTACTGACGCAACATGTGTGCCCCGGTTAAGCAGATGCTATCAGTCGTTGTTTAAGCGGGATCAGTTCACACATGGGTGTCCAACTCAATAGTGTTAGCTTGTTGAAAAATACCAAATCTTAGTTTCCCCGGTCGGCATACCAAAGGAAGTATGTCATCATTCGGAGGCATCCGAAGGCAACGGGCTAGCTAAGTCATGTGGGTAAAGATGTACACCCTGCGGGTATAAAGCTGTTCGAATAGCCGTGTCCACGGTCATGGACGATAACTTGAATTGATGTCACTGTATAGAAGTTTTGATTTTCAAAATCTAGTTTCGGTTTTGGTTGTGCATGAGGATTCATGCAATCGCATCGCTTACATTATGTCTTTACTTACATTACGGTCCAAATTTGATTTATTAAGCTGCTTTATCAAAATTTAGTCTTTGTAGGTTAAGATGTCCTGCTTTATGCAAAACTTAACCATTTTACCTTCCTGTTGTAACCTTATGCATATATAAATTCTACTCCTTTGTGTAGGCTCTAATCAACACTTTCTTTTATTAGTTTGTGTAAGACTTGCTGAGTACCTTCCGTACTCAAGGTGCTATCACCTATTGTTGCAGGTGAGGACGGTTTTCTTTATGAAGTACCCGTTAGCGCCGATCAGGGCGACGCTAACGAGTAAAGCTACTTCTTTCCTCCACGCAATTGCCTGCGGGTGGATGAGGCCATTGGTGGACTTTAATATTTTGTTTTTGCTTCCGCTGTTAAACTTTGAAGTGACCAAGTCACTTAATATTGTAGTATTAACCCGAATGATGTAAACTTATGTTTAATTATGCAAATGTATGACTTGTATGTGTATGATGCAATGTTGTTGAAGGATATATATATGCAATAGTCGTTGATCCTGGGAACCATTGTGAGATATATATATATCCGGGGATCCTGTTTATTGGAATTGATACTTGTTAAATTTATATCTTTAGCATGATCTTTAATTAAGGGACAGTACTGTTCCTTCATTAATAATCGTGCTACAGTATGAATTTAATTAAGTACATTTCCAATAATCCGGGGCGCCCACAGGGGCTCACCTTCTTCCTCTGCAACAAAACAATTAAGCATAGCATCTGAGTACAAAAATTGTTTTTGTACCCGCAAGACTGACGTGTAAGATAACAGAACTATAATTAACTACATGCAAACTTTATTTAAGTGGAGAAGGCTTTGGACTTATTTTCAGCATAAAGCAAGTTTTCTTTGCAAAAGGTCATACCTTTTAAAAGCAAGTTTGCAATTAATTCTTATTGTTCAAATAACCGAGAAACAAATATAACAATAGATAGATGACAACAACATCCTGGAAGTGACTAACCCAATAGCCACTACAACAATAGCATGAAGTACCCCTTCATACCACCCATGTCAAGTTTAAGTTTTTAAAAGGTTGTAGTCTAGTTCTTGCAGGAAATAATGAAGCGTGTCCATAACCTAGGACGAGGCTATTCGACTAGTTTTAACCCTGCAGGGGTGTACCAATGTACCCACATGATAGACCGCCTTTCCACCAGCCACGGTTAGCATACTTCCTTTGGTATGCAGGCACGGCTAAGTCTAACAAGACACTTTCCAATGGACGATGCTAATTAAGAGCCGCAACCCACGGGAGAAGGACACATTAAACAGCCTAACCGGTCTGCTAATGCTCCCCTCCTAACACCACACACAAAATACCCACCAACCAGCTCATAATTAACACCTTCCAAAGTACTTAGTCAAGAGAGGTTCCATATCCCCCTCATGTGGTTAGCACGCAACAATTGCTTGGATCAATGGCACAAGTAACTCGGTCCTTAGGGACTTAGGCACCATTCCATTTACACCCAACAGATCACACCAACATACCATTGTGCCCAAGTCAAGATATAGTTTTTGCTTTTCAGTTTTTGATTTGCAAATTAATAAAACATAAGGATTGGACATAATGGAATAATATAAGTATTTGTGTGATCAAGACCATCGACTAAGTCGATGATCGCCCAATACTACCGATATCTAGGCATAGCTAAGCAATATGTATTCGTAATCTACTAAGTGACAAGAGCTCATCCAATGAACTCTAATCACAGCAAATAACCTAGGCTCAGGTAGTAGAGGATAATTATTTACCTACAGATTGTGCAACTAGGGATTAACTAATCAATTTAACATCAAAATAGCAATGCATACATACAAGTTAAACAAAGTATTAGACTTTAAAAGTAATGGGATCAAATGGGAAATGATCAAACTGCTTGCCTGGCTTCTGTAGCTCACTATGCTGCAGAGGATCACTCTCAAGGTTAGCACAATCGTCGGAACCTAACGAAAGAGCGAAAAAGAATCGATAAGACGAAAAACACCAAAAAGATTCAAAAACCAACTTCCTCCAAATGCTCTGAAAATTTCACAGCAGCAAGATCATGATTTATAATGAATTTAGAAACAAGAACCAATTGATTCGGACTTTTATTGCAAAAGATATGATCAAAACAATTTGGTTCGGCTAAAAAAAATGCAATCTGTTACTATTCACATAATTAAATTGTTTGGCAAAAATTTCTAGAAAGGTGGTGTAGCTGAAATTTTTATGGTAGATAGCTACTGATATTTTAAGGCTAACACAAGTGGTCTCACCTCATTTAGAGTTAAAATGATTTAGCTATGATTTTCCTAAGTTATAAATCTAAGGCATGATCAATTTCGGAATTAAAGACTACTTTAAAACCTATACTATGCTAAAGTACTTTAAAAAATGCATTTATAGAATTTTAGTTTATTAAATTTACAGCTACAGAGAAAAAGATATGCATTTTTGAAGTTTAAAACAATTAATAAAGGGCAAATAAAAGCTTTCGGGACTTATTCTGGAAAACCGACTCAAACTGGGGAGGTCGCGGGCCGTTGATCAAAAATCACACGGCACACGAGCATAGGCGCGAACTCCACCACGAGCACCTGTGCGCCAAGACTTCATCGCGCCTAGGGGAGGTCTTAGCCGTTAGATCCAGACTTGATGGTCTAGATCTGACGAAGGAGGTCCTTGAGGTGGAGGTCTAAGAGAGGAGGTTGGTCGGTGAGATCCGAAGGAGGAGGTGCGGGCGGCTAAGATTTAGATCGCATCCGGAGGGTCCGAATGTTCTCGGTCTGAGCCGTAGATCTAGAGATGAGCAGCGAAGAGAGAAGCTAAGCGATAGAGTTGTAAATGGGTGAGGAGGTCTGCCAGTTAGATCTAAATCTAACGGTCCATAAGCGACAGGAGATCCTAAAGCTACAGATCTAAATGGAGGAGGTCCTAGACGGTCACGATCTCCAGGGGGAGGTCCTGAACGGCTAGGATCTCACCGAGGAGGTCATGGATGGCCATAATCTTGCGGGGAGGTCCTACGTGATGTGTTTAGAGAGAGAGGTGCAGGCGGTTCGGATCTCGCGAGGAGGTCTGAGCAGTCCGGATCTCTGCGGGGAGGTCTTGCGGGCTTCTTCACAAAGGACGAGAGGTGGTCTTTTTGTAAAGAGGACCCCAAAGGTAGTTTTGAAGGTTCTCTTTACAAAAGACCAGGGGTGGTCTTTTGCAAAGAGGACCTCGGTACGGTGGCTCAGGGGTGGTTTTTATAAAACGACTAAGGGAGGTCTTTTCGCACAGAGGACCTCAAGGAGGTCTTTTGCAAAGAGAACCCCAATGCGGAGGGTGATCCTAACGGCTAGGATTTAACCTGCAGCGGTCTTTAACGGCCAGGATTTCAGCGGGGAGGTCCTGGCAGCTAGAGATTTATACAAGGAGATCTAACGGTCAAGATCAAATGAAGAGCTCATGAACGGCTACGACAACAACAAGGAGGTTCTAGGACTTAGGCTTAAACAGAAAAAGGGATCGACGGTTTAGATCTAACTCGGGGAGGTCCAGGGACTTAATGACACCCACGGCTTGCCGACAAGAACAACATTAAACTCTAATGATTAGACCCAAGGACAACTTAAATGCTAATCATTAGGGTACAGCATTTGCCCGAGTAAGGCACGGCAAAAACACGACTTCGGTTTTTAGCTCATCGCCGGCGACGGGGACTTCGCCGGTGAAAACCAAAAGCACGGCTAGGTTCCAAATAGTAAGGAGAACCTATAGGCACCGAAAACTAGGGCAAGAATGCACCCTACTGGCGGCTAGCTGGAGATGGCCGACGGAGACCAAATACGGCAAAACGAAAAGCTATTGAGGTTCAAAACGACCGGGTTCCAATACTAAAATACTAACCTAGGAATGAAGGAGGTCCAAGAATGGTAGCAGGAGCTCCGGTGACGGTGGTGCTCGCCGGAGAGAAGGAAGACGACCAATTTGGCCGCGAAAACAAGCTCCCCAAATTGTCAACCTCTGAGAAGGTTTAAACAAAACAAGTTAGGGAGACTTGAGGTGACCAAGATGACAAAGTGACAGCCAATATTGCAATATTGAACCACTGGAGCTCGAATGTCGCCTGGGAGCTCCAAGGTCCAGCAATGGTGGCAAAGACTTTCGGGTGTTTTTGAGCACAAGAGAAGTGAAAGAAGCTAGAGGTGCAAGAAAGGATCCAAAGGAGCTTAAGGGAGAAGCTCGGGCTCAATATATAGCTGGAGAGGAAGAACAAAGGCAGTGTCCATGGTTTCAACAAGCTAGGACACTCGAAATGATTGGAGTAGGTGTCAGAGAGACTTTTGAGCAAAAGGGGCTGCCATACATTTAATGTTGGCAGCACATAGCCGTTTGTCAGCCCTAGAGTTGACAAGGCACTGCTCCCTACTGCCATGCGCACAAAATTTGATAAGGACCGGCCCCACCAGTCAGCGAGAGAACCAGGGAGGACCTGTCAGAGAACTCAACGGCTAAAATCAGCACAAAGCTCCAACTAGGGAGGTCTGAACGGTTGGATGAGAATCTAAGGGCTCAGATTTTAAATGAGGATTAGAGGTCCTAGCACTTAGGGGAGGTCTGAGCCACAAATCTGAAGATGAGCGGCCCACGATCACCCAAGTGCTAGGGGTGATCGAGGAGGTCTGAGGAGGACGCCCCAGGGTGGTCTTTGCAAAAGATGCAAAGGAGGTCCTAGAGGATTGGATTGAGATCCAAGGGCTGCGGGGCTGGCGAGGTTGCACGGGCGCGGGCTGGTGCTTTAGTTGGTTTGACCGAGCAAGTTGGCACGAGCCAGACTCTGGTGCGCACCCGAGGAACAGTGAATCCCAGCTTGAGTTTGAAATCAAAAGCTGAGACTTGGGGATTTATTTGAGGTAGCAAACTAACTCCAAATTTTATGAAATTTTGACAGTAGATTGCTAACCTTGAGATGGACCTTGTATAAGGTTTCCAGAGGCTTTTATGCTGAGCATTTTTCTCCAGAGATTATACAATGCTTTGAGCTAGGGTTTGACGGCAGGTCAAACAAGTTTGACTGACCCTTAAAAATATTCGAACAATTTCTAAAAATTGTGAAATTTTTCAGAGGGGTCACATATCAACCCTAGGACTTAAGAAAAATATTTCCCCGAGAAGGATCACAAGATTGGACAAGATTGTTTATGGAGGATCAAGATTTGGATCAAAAGACTTGTGACTTTGTATTTCCATACTCTTGTACAATAATTGTTTAGTACACACAGGAAATACATGATGTAAGAAAAAAATTTAATTTCTACTCATTTTCTTACATTTGAAACACAAGTATAGAATTTGGGATGTTACACCTCGCCAACTGGCGCACTTGAGGGTCTTCTCTGAACTGGATTTCAGCGAATGTGTTTACGTCCGCTTCATAACCTCTTTGGGGAAAATGGTCGTAGGGCGGCAGAGACAATTCCGTCAAGTCATGGCGAAGCTGGCTCATAACCCTGCTGGCAGCTTGTTGAATGGCCATGGCTTCGGAGGTGGCGTGAACCCGAAAGCTGTACGGAACACTGTCGGTCACTTGTCTTGCATTGACGTTGACTACGCATCGATATTCTTCCATTCCAGGTCCTCGGTCCCGGCGGTAGATGGCATACTCTGGCTGGTAGGTGAAATTGGCGCGCTACATCATATCTCGCAGCAGTGCGGGATACCCGTCCACGTACTCCGCACGCGTCTCCTTGACCAAATACCAGCTACCCATCTATCACATATAAGAACAAGGTAGGTGAGCGATTAGCTAGGGAATCTAACCGAAAGTTGGGTGGAAGCAGATACTAAGATGGATAAGGGACAAGCCTGAAAACTGAAGGCAAGGAAAAACCATTAACATCTCTACGAAATGAATGCCAAAAGCTTAAAACCAGAACAAAATCAATGCAAAATCTCAATTTACAGAATCAACTTCCCAGTATGACTCACTCGTATGGAAGAACGAGCAATCAGTTTAGGAAGGTAAAATTTCAGAAATCATCCCTTGGCCTATCACCGCTAAAAAGCAAGGTAAAATCACCTAAACGAGGGTCAGACACTTAGCTAACTCGTATCACTTCTTACCCTTTTATTCCCACAAGTTTTAGTTGGATTAACCTCTCATTTTCAGCACTATATACTACTAATAGCTAGCTGTCCAAAACTTCTTGCTTGCTGTCCAGATTTTCTTCATGAGGTGTGCAGCCGAAATCTTCATCTTCAGGAGCTCCTAATCTTCGCTCCAAACAGCCAACACTTCAATTTAAAGCTCTCATGGTTTTCCCAACACCAATTTAATCGATTAAACAACTATCTTTGAAAAGAGGATGAGAAGGAAAACAATTTTCCAAATGCATTCAAGAGTAAGGTAAGATGAGCAAGCTAAAAATACATAAGAAGTAAAATCTGAAACTCTACTTAAGCTTTCATAACCCATTTGACTCTTGAAAATAAGTTTTTCAAAATATCCCAAAGACGACCAAGCTAGGGGTTTCTACGGTCAGCATGGCTCTGATACCAACTTTGTGAGGACCCCGATTTATTTGACTTGTAATGCTTAGCCTTCCATTGACCCTAGCATCACAAAACAAATAAACCAAGCCTCAAGATATGTATACTTCCCAGAAATGCAGTATACACACCCCGTTACAAAATCATGGATCATTACCACACATCACAATATAGCAAGTCTATCAAAAGACACACATAATATAGAGTTATTACAACAAGGGGCGATTGGCCAAATAACAACAAGTATCAATATCAGCGGAAGCAAAAGTGCCATAAGGTGGCTAAGACAAAAGCCAACCGGTTAGCCACATAACCACAGGGCAACCGACCGGGCCGCCAAGCTAGTCGTCCATAACGTAGCCAAACTCACCAAAGTTGATCCCTTGGGGATCAACCTTCTTCCTCTGCAACAATTAAGGAAAGCAAATGAGTACAAAATTGTACTCGTAAGACTTACGGGTAACAAACCTAGTTACTACTACATGCAGGTTTTGATCAAATGATAAGGCTCAAGGTTAATTTTCAGCATAAAGCAAGTTTTATTTGCAATAGATAATAGATTGAAGGCTGTTGTAACAAACTGAATTTTATTTGCATAAATACCAGCGATACAATAAGTAGTAACAACATCCTGGAGATGACCAACCCAATAGCCATCACAACCATAGCACAAATTACCCATTCGTACCACCCATGTCAAGTTTTAATTTAAAAGGTTGTAGTCTAACTCTTGAAAAGCTTACCCAAGCGTGTCCATAACCTAGGACGTGGCTATTCGAATAGTTTTAACCCTGCAGGGGTGTACCAATGTACCCACACTTCAGATCGCCTTTTTGCCAAGCTATTAAGCACACTTCCTTTGGTATGCCGGCACGGCTATGTCCTACGAGACATTTCCAATGAAAAATGCTAATCAAGAGCCGCACGTATGGGGGTTAACCCTTAGTGACCTGCCGGCGGAATCTGGATCACAAGGACCCATACGTGGAGCTGGAGACACCGGCCGCAGCGGGTGCTCCCCTCCCCACAAACATGCCCATGCTGCATACCGAAATATGTAACCCACCACGCGACTCATTAATTAACGCCCCCCAAAGTACTTAGTCAAGAGAGATCCCATTTCCCTCTAGTGTGGTTAGCACGCACAAAAATGCTCGGATAACAGGTACTCACAAGTAGTTCGGTCCTTAATTGACCTGGGCACCATTCCATTCACACCGAAACTCACACCATCATACCATTGTGCCCAAGTCCAAATCATTTTGCTTTCATTTTGAGTTTTTACAATTAAATATAGCACCAAGGCTGAAATCATAAAGTCATAATAAGTTTGTGTGATAAAGATTATCGACTAGGTCGATAACCGCCCAATTCTACCGGTATCTAAGTATTCTAAGCATGACACCGTAAAGACAATAAAAGAGCATAATTAAATCACCGGGCTCTAATTCACCAGCGATATTAATAACTTATGTTTTGTGGCAGGGGGTAGACAATTTAACGGCAACCATGCAATGGGATTAGCTACCTCTAATCGACAAAATAAACCTTGACACAAGAAGCATGCATATTTAGGTTTTCCAAACAAGATATTAGAATTTAAAAGTAGTGGGAGCAATATGATCAAATGATGTTACACTGCTTGCCTTGCTGTAGGTCACTTTCTTGCTGCAGAGGATTCACTCACGTACTCAATGACTTCTTCGGAACCTAGCGCGAAAAGGCGATAACCAAATAAGAACAAGAACTCCAAATAAAACACAACAGCAAAAGATATCCAAATACAATGAAATTTATACAGCAGCAAGATTAAGATTTTATACAAATTTAGGAACAAGAATTAAGTCATTTGGATTAGGTATGAAAAAGTTATGGCTAAAAGAAATCCTATCAGGCTGATAATTCAATTTTAATTCCTAGCTGATACTGTTTATGGCATAAATTTCTAGAATGAACTAGAGTCTGAAATTTTTATGGTAGGTAGGTTAAGACATTCTAAGAATAGCAAAATTGAGTTTGCACAATTTGTAGTTAAAATGAATTAGTTATGATTTCCTAAAGTTGTGAAACTGGTATATACCACTTTACAGGAACATAAATATGAACAAGACCCATGCTAAGCTAAAGTACACTACTAGAGGGATTTTACAGACTTGGGTTTGCTCAAAATGGAGTTATACACAAAAAGTTATATAGTTTACATATTTTGAAGTGATTTTCCTAACTCTTGAACCATTCAAACTCCTACTGTAATATTAATAAATCCCAGCCTAGAATAGTGACCACATACAATCTCAAATTAAAATTTATCCTACCACAAAGCTACTGTAACTTGAAACATTCAAAAATGAGTTAAAATGACCAACTTATGCACTTAAGAAATTTGAATCTACAAAAGACTTAGAAAACTGGAGCTCTCGGGAGGTCCAACCGGCTTAACGAAAAAGGGGAGGTCGTGGCCGTTGAGATGAGATCCAACGGCTACGACCAGATGGGCGCACATCGCACGCGAGAGGAGCTCCTCGCGCGCCTAGGAGGTCGTGACCGTCAGATCAAGATCTGGCGGTCCCGAGCACTAAGGGAGGTCCTAGAACTCCAATCCAACGGAGGAGGTCTTGACGGTCAGGATTTCTCGCGGGAGGTCCCGACGGTCTAGATCTCCAGGAGAGGTCCTACGGCTTAAGACCACCGAGAAGGTCCCGACGGCTAAGATCTCCCAAGGGAGGTCTTAACGGTCACGATCAAGCGAAGGAGGTCTGAACGGTAAGATCTAAGGAAGGGGAGGTCGGAGCGGTCAAGATCTCACCGGAGGTCTTGAGCGATCCAGATTTGATCGAGGGAGGTCCGATGTGACAAGGTTTTAGCGGGAGGAGGTCTGGACGGCTCAGATGGATCTGGGGAGGTCCTGAATGGTCCAGATCGAGGCGGAGGGAGGTCTAAATCGATAAAGCGATAAGGTTTTATAGAGAGACGTCTGGACGGCTACGATCTCCACAGGGAGGTCTTCAAAAGTCCAGATCTGCCCAAAAGAGGTCCTGTGACTAAGCTTCTCCGAACAAGGACCAGTGGGGGTCTTTTTGCAAAGAGGACCCTAAGGTGGTCCTGGGTGGTCTTTGCAAAAATGACCAGGGGGGGTCTTTTTGCAAAGAGGACCCCGGGGGAGGTCCTGCGGCCCTGATTAACTCTAAGGAGGTCCTAAATGGTGGAGATCAAACTGGGAGGTCGTGAGGGTGGTCTGAGCGGTGGCTTAGATTCCGACAACAGTAGGTTGAGGCTCACGTGTCAGTGGCCTCGAATGGACCTTTCTGACAGCGCTAACGGGGAGAACTCAATAAATCCTGGTCTTAACCATTAATAGAGCGCGAGGAATCGCCACGGGGTTTCAAAGGGCTCGGGCCCACGAGATAGTGGCTCACGGGCGTGGCTTGAAGACAAGCTCAGATCCCCGATGATTGAAAATCATTAGACTTAAATGTGCCCTAATATAATGACGAAAATGGGAGTTTCCTCCCGACACATCCAAGTGACTTCCCCGGCTTGCCGCCGGCGATCCTGGCCGCGGCGGCGCCAAGCAAGAGCTGGAATGGACTCGTAATAGCAGTAGGAACCTAGTGGTGGCAACCTCGCCGATGGTGGTGGCTCTAAACGCCGGCTAGCCGGGAAACGAAAAAGGGACTAAATACTGGAACTTGAAAACAGCCGAAAGCTTCGTTGTGATCCTAGGGAGTGGGTGCCAGGACCCCTATGGACTAATAAGGAGCTACCTGGATGGAGGGGAGCTTTGAAGTTGGCCGGAGCAGCTGGTCCACGGAGGAGCTCGCCGGACTTGAAGAAGAGAGGTGGAAAATGGCACCCTGAGCAAAATGTGTAACACCCTGGCTATTCGGAAGCCAAAATGTCACCTAAAACATCTAACATACATCCATAATGCGGAAGAACTTGAAACAAGTATATCAACTAAAGACAGCATTAAAATAAACAGGACATGGTGAAGGTATCCTTCCTTCACCTTCTAAGTTATTTAATACTGAACATCAATAAAGAAGGTTCACACGCAGTAATAAATCAACATCCGGTGGAGAAGGTATCCTTCCTTCTCCAATTATAATTAATTATTACAGTTCATCGTTAACGAATGAAATATGGAACTAAAATTTAGACTTGAACATGAATTTGATGTTGTGAACAAGTAGTGCGTGTCTACTCCCTCCCAAGAGCCAACATCGGGGTTACCTAAAATAAACAAACAACGCAAGAGTGAGTCCATGACTCGGCAAATCTGATTATCAATAAGATAATCATTCAATATGAATAAGACAAACTCATCATCGAGTTCGATCACATCACAACCGATTACAAATGAAAACATGATATGAATGCTCAAAATCAAAGGAATGGACTGCACACATGCATATACCGTTATAGCGATGAAACACCCGTCGGTGTTCACTCAAGCCCGCATCTTAACAAAAATGCGGGATCCACTTCCGTATGAAGAACGTTTCATACGGGTGTCCAACATTGCCCATCTTGGAGTTAATGGGTCTTACATGCCCATTCGGAATTAATGGGTCTTTCAAATCCACTCCGTGGGCGGGACATGACAATGTCAACACGCCCACATTGGAATGGTGGGACTTGCAATCCACTTTCGTGGATGAAACATGCATAATGAATGCATAGAATGAAATACGAATATTGAAAGACATGATAACAAAACATGGATTCAACACATATGAAAGAACATAGACAATCCATCTTCTCTCGTATCATACCAAATCACAGCATGACCATATAAACATTCATCAATCACAATCATTAAGGGTGGCAATGTACTTGCCTTCCACGATCTGACAGCGTTAGTCGGCAAAGGTGATACTCCTAAACCCGAGGCTTCACCTCCTAAACAAGTAAAATAATTTCAATAAGGACATAATATACCCAACACTACTAATCGATGCTAAACACTGCTTCACGATGAATCTAGTCATTAATACAAAACTTAAAATGAAATCAACAATTTCTGACATAACTTAATTCTGGACAGCAGCACGGTAATTGACATATCTATTGGTCTGGAACTCGGAATGAGGTGAGACCAATTTCCATGGATTCTTAACTGACATATCTACAATACTCTGGTTGGGCAAAAGTTCAGATTTTGCTTCTAATAAAATTTGGCCCACGGCTCAAATCTGTTGACTGAATTAATAGACAGAAATATCGGCTAAATTAAAATATCCATAACTTTTGTTGTACAACTCCAAATTGGACGTTCTTTAACAATCTGAAAAGGTTATGAAATTATCTACAATAACCTAGTTGGCACTACATTCATATATTGTCTTTAACAAAAAGTGGCACACGGGTCAAAATTAAAGATAGAAACTGACATACAAACTGGACAGACTGACATACAATCTGGACAGTCACAAAGAAAAGTGCATAAATTTTGATCTATAAATCCAAATGAGGTGTTCTTTATCAATCCTGAAAGCTAGTGATATCACCTTCAAAATTTGTTATGGGCAAGACCTCTGAATCACCCTCTAACTAGGCCATAAATCAACCTATACAGAGACTGCTATTTCTCGTTAGGATTCTGGACAGCAGATAATAAATCTATCATAACTTTTGACTCGTTCGTCGGATTTTAGTGATCTTGGCGGCCACCGAAAGCTAAGAACAAGACCTACAATACTCCAGGAGATGAACATCTCTAATTCGGCCTCTAAAATACCGAAACAGACCGCGCAACAAAGAACAGCAATCTGATTCTATAACTGACAGCACTTACTTTAATCACTCCTACCCAAAACGCATTCTAAAATCAACCCAAACGACATAAACAACAACCTTTACCCTTGAAATACCAGGGAGAAGATGAGGGCTCCTTGGAGGCATCCTTTCATTCTTGAACAGCGATCCCGCAAAGATCCCCTCCTTTCTTCGTGCACTAGCAGCAGGAACCACACGGCACCAAAGAGCGATGGCTCGCTTAGGGAGATGCAGCACCGGGCTGGGCGCCTCTAGGAAGGAGGAGAAAGGGCGCAAGGGGAGAGGAGGATGGAGGTGGCGGCCACAAGGGGAAAGATGGGAAAAGGTGGGGAGGTGGGGAGGAAAATTAGGTTAACCACCCTCCCCAAAGCCACTTGGCGGCCCCCAATGGGCCTCACGGCTGCCCATGGGCCTCACGGCAGGGCCCCCCCCAATGGGCCCACAATGTCCCCACTAGGGGCTTTTGGCCCAAAGACCTAGGCCAAAACTGAAAGAACAGACGAAAACGCTGAAAATTTCTCTTTCGAACTCGAATTCGAACAAATTTCTTCCTAAACAAGTACGGGATATCACATTCTACCCCCCTTAACAGGATTCGACCCCGAATCTAAACACACTTAAGAGAAAGAACAACCACGACTGAGAACGAACAACGGTAACCACGTACCCGTTGTGAACAACGCCGGCTAAAGCTCACGCACGCGAAACCCCAACTTCCAAAGTAGCCTCTCCCTCGGACTGAAAATACCACAACACAACGACGTAACGCGACGTCTGAACTAACACTCAACCCGGTACTTCCAGGTACACTCATCGGAGAAAACTCGAAGGTAAGATCTCACTCGATGGTCAGCGCAAACGAAACTCAAACTCGGATCTCGGTACTCACCCAACACGATAACATACAAGGCGTTACGTACTCCACGCATGGACCGAGACAGTCCCGGCGTCGCCAACTAGCGAAAACAACCCAATGTACCTTGGGTTAACCTTCCCATTGAAACCGAACCACACGACAAGCACGAAGAACGCGAAACTCGTGTTCCACCTTTCAATCGAACTCTTCACTAAAGCAAGGATCACCTCCTTTAACCAGAAACACACTATCGAAACTCTTTTACCGGCAAAACATATCTAAATAAGAAAGATTCACGTCACAACTATCGTTACCAATGGAGTCAAGAGTAAAATCCAAATCAATTTCATCAAGAAAACCTTTCCACTTTCCAAGTGGCAATTTGCGAATAAACGTCCACGAAAACCAAAGGAGAAATCATTTTAAATGCCCAAATCGAACTTCCTTATTCTTCTGAATGATAGGAACCACACATACCAAAATCGAGTCAAACTCGACTTACGAAAGACATTGGTCAACAGCACAAAGCTCAAGCGAGAATTAAGAAAACGCTTCACTAATCAAGAAGACATTTTTTTTCCTTAGTTTCACTTTTTGGAATAAAACATCTCTCCAACCTTGGAATTCGAATTCATCGCATACCACACGGTCTCAACCATCTTCATTTAACATCCTCAAGTTAGGCTTAAACCGAATTACATCTTCCACACCGTTGTAGAGAGACCCTATTGATTCCACTGAATACTCTAGACAACTCATTCAACTGATGACATTAATTTGATAGAAGGCACCAAAGCACCTAAAAAAAAACCCATACAATCTCATCACCTCCAACTTTCAGGAATAACACATCAGAATCCTCAGTACACCCGCTCATGAACTACATCAGAAGGGTTCTATCGACAATCATTCCACTACTCAGAATACTCCAGTTTTCTATCTCCTCTACACACAAATCTTTGGGCGACCAAAAGTTTAGCATGAAAATGGAAAGCCCAAATTTAACCTCTGAGACCTCTACAACGAATTCCTCTTATAACAAATAGTGAAATCATCGGATTAAATCTCTAACATCCCCACGATTCCGACATTCTCACTCATTGACATCATCAGGAATCACTCACACAACATCGCAATACTTTCGGTTGTGTTACTCAGTAAAATTGATTAAGGTTTCCATACATTTGATAATCCCCAACATATCCACATGAACCAAAGTTCTGGAACTACACTATACCATAGGTTCTACTTAGTCAAACATTATACAATTTTACTTCGAAGTCATACATTCCATCTGAATCAACTTCCCTCCAAGAGGTTAAGGTCAAAACCAACTCATCTTCTATTACTTCCCCAATAGCTTGGTAGCAAAATCTCACCCCTACAATTACTTAACCACCACCAAACAAATGACAACTTACGCTTTGAAAAGCTTTGCAACATAAAACTGTTGATCCTTTCTCAAAAGAAAGAGACGAACAAGGAAAAATTTCACCACATAGGAAAATGTTGCTGGCTCACGGTGAGCACGAAACCAAAAGAAATAATCTGGTAACGAAGATCTAGAAAAACGAAAGTTGAGTTCACAGCAGAGGGCACGCATCCCTCGAAAAGGAATTAGCAAAATAACCACCACTAAGAGAAATGACATTGCGATTGAAACTTGACAACTCTTGAGTGAAAAGAGCAAAAAGTTTATGAACAATTCAAATAACTACCAGTTACAAAACTTGACTCAAATTCTCAAATATTCCTACTGCACTCTTTCCCTTAACACTGAAATTAATTCTTTGACTAACATCGCTTTGCCACAACGAACAAGATAAGGTCTTTAGTCCAAACCACACGGACTAATTAAGAACCAATGAAATTCCTCAATACGTCATATTTGTTCAGAACAATTCAACTACACACGAAACATGAGATCCAAATAATCTCAGCCACCAAACTCGAAACATTTCCAATTACAGGATTTCACGAAAAGCAAGTAGATTATTCTCCTCTTAAAGGAACCAACATAACTTCTTTGGTTGCAACCTCGCGTTGCCAACTCAAACCAAAGAGCCTTTAGAGTTAAACCACACAAATCTCTTAAGAAGCAACAGGACAATCCAATACCTTAATTTATTTAAAATAATTTCATTACGAGATGATTTAAGAGCTCAAAGAAAATATCACGAAAGCTAAACTTGAAATATTCACATCGAACGATATCACCAAGGCGATCAAATTACTATGGGTATTAACATCAATTTCACAACAACAATTAGAAAACACTTCAAAAGACCCACGTGAAAAGAATGAGTTGATTCTTTCTCGAAAGAAGAGACAAATGGAAACGATTTTCACCAACTAGAAAACTCATCCACCACTCGCACTGAACATGGGACCAAGAGAAGAAACCAATTAAGCAATGAACTCACGTAACATAAGTGGAGTCCACGATTGAACGCATAAGCCTCACAAGAAGAGAATATCGAACCTTATGAGATAAGAACAAATAAGTATTCAGAATCAAACACTTGCATCATCAAGAACCATTGCAACATTGTAACATATCGTTACTCGATAAACTTCATTTACCACATAAAGCTGAACCCCAAAAGATCATGAATACAAATTACTGAAATTTGATCATTTAGGAAATATCACCATGGGTGATCAAATTACTACGAGAATTAACCTCATTATCACATTTTGACTATTTAATAACATCGACAACATACATAGTACCAAGAATCATCAAACTTTACTACTCCATCCTAAAACTTCCCAAAGGAAACACAAACCACAAGGTTGAAACAGATTTATTATAACAAGATTATGCTAAGCAATATCAATATCACAAGGCACGATAGCAAAGACTACTTACGAAATTAATCTACTCAACTATTGGTGTTGCTTAACACCTTCTTGATGCTCATTAACAATCGATGACGGTATTGATCATGTGTGTACATACAGATACTAATTCCATTTGCAATCACATAACCATTTATAAACATAGATTCACATTTCACCTTTGTTCAGAAATCATTTCAAAACATGATTAAAGATTCACTAACATAATTTCCTATAAACAAGGTTTCATGAGTCGATACACCAGCACCCATCTGGTACTTTATACAAGTTTCAACAATTTTAGCATACTAGGAAATAGATAAATCTAGCTCTTATGTAAGATCTATAGGTTCTGAATAGATATTGACATACACCATGAATCAAATACAAGGACATATCAAATTAATCAGTTTCACTTCCATGGATGGTAGTTAAGAGTAATTGATTTGCACTATGCTAATAACCCAACTTGGTAACTCATATCATAACAATTTATTTGCTTAATCATAAATTCTCAATTTAAGCATGGCAAGACATCACAAAAGGATTCTAACACCTTACTACAAACAAAGAGAGACTTCAAACCTCAACGCTCAAGTAATCCAAAGAAACACATAAAGCCAAAGCTTTCCCAAGCAACCGAACTTACAGCGGAAAACTCTTCACTAATCAAGTTATCAAATGAGTAAATGAGTCATTCTTTTTCAATGAGAAAGAAGGAGCAACCAAGAAAACATCAATCTTGCCAATTGACAACGATCACAAGTAGTAGAAACAACTCAACAGTTGAAAGGCAATATTTGTTTCAGAGAACCAAGAGGGATCTATGGAAAACCATAACTATCATGGACCACAAATCCCGGAGAAGTTCATCAACCACCACAGGACAAGAATTGCCAAATTCCGAAATCAAGAAAGAGAACAACTTTCTAAAGCAACTCACGCTTAACACCTGAAACTATGGTACTCGGGTAACTACTCCTCTAACCACGTTCTGAACGGTGGTGTAACTCAGTGAATCGGAGTAACAACCACGACCTCCACTTCTTATCATTTGATAACATCACGCCTCACGAAATACTCAATTATGAATATATAGGATCATCTCATGACAATCATAGTATTAGTTCATAGATATTGAATATCATAGCAGATCATATATTACCAACAAGGATGATAGTACAGAAGCAATTCAACAATTGCTCAACCAAAATGAAACATAATAACAGATATTGCGGAAGCAATGTACTTTTCCAACCCCACCTACTGTGCACAGTGTGTCATTTTAATGTTCGTCTATTAACCACGGACCTAAAGCCCGCTCTGATACCAACTGTAACACCCTGGCTATTCGGAAGCCAAAATGTCACCTAAAACATCTAACATACATCCATAATGCGGAAGAACTTGAAACAAGTATATCAACTAAAGACAGCATTAAAATAAACAGGACATGGTGAAGGTATCCTTCCTTCACCTTCTAAGTTATTTAATACTGAACATCAATAAAGAAGGTTCACACGCAGTAATAAATCAACATCCAGGTGGAGAAGGTATCCTTCCTTCTCCAATTATAATTTAATTATTACAGTTCATCGTTAACGAATGAAATATGGAACTAAAATTTAGACTTGAACATGAATTTGATGTTGTGAACAAGTAGTGCGTGTCTACTCCTCCCAAGAGCCAACATCGGGGTTACCTAAAATAAACAAACAACGCAAGAGTGAGTCCATGACTCAGCAAATACGATTATCAATAAGATAATCATTCAATATGAATAAGACAAACTCATCATCGAGTTCGATCACATCACAATCGATTACAAATGAAAACATGATATGAATGCTCAAAATCAAAGGAATGGACTGCACACATGCATATACAGGTATAGCGGTGAAACACCGTCGGTGTTCACTCAAGCCCGCATCTTAACAAAAATGCGGGATCCACTTCTGTATGAAGAACGTTTCATACGGTGTCCAACATTGCCCATCTTGGAGTTAATGGGTCTTACATGCCCATTCGGAATTAATGGGTCTTTCAAATCCACTCCGTGGGCGGGACATGACAATGTCAACACGCCCACATTGGAATGGTGGGACTTGCAATCCACTTTCGTGGATGAAACATGCATAATGAATGCATAGAATGAAATCTGAATATTGAAAGACATGATAACAAAACATGGATTCAACACATATGAAAGAACATAGACAATCCATCTTCTCTCGTATCATACCAAATCACAGCATGACCATATAAACATTCATCAATCACAATCATTAAGGGTGGCAATGTACTTGCCTTCCACGATGCGACAGCGTTAGTCGGCAAAGGTGATACTCCTAAACCCGAGGCTTCACCTCCTAAACAAGTAAAATAATTTCAATAAGGACATAATATACCCAACACTACTAATCGATGCTAAACATCGCTTCACGATGACTCTAGTCATTAATACAAAACTTAAAATGAAATCAACAATTTCTGACATAACTTAATTCTGGACAGCAGCACGGTAATTGACATATCTATTGGTCTGGAACTCGGAATGAGGTGAGACCAATTTCCATGGATTCTTAACTGACATATCTACAATACTCTGGTTGGGCAAAAGTTCAGATTTTGCCTCTAATAAAATTTGGCCCACGGCT
Organism: Ampelocalamus luodianensis; assembly: GCA_036346255.1. NCBI lineage: Eukaryota > Viridiplantae > Streptophyta > Magnoliopsida > Poales > Poaceae > Ampelocalamus > Ampelocalamus luodianensis. The sequence continues at coordinate 30,162,804 of CM070637.1, forward strand.
CAAATCTGTTGACTGAATTAATAGACAGAAATATCGGCTAAATTAAAATATACATAACTTTTGTTGTACAACTCCAAATTGGACGTTCTTTAACAATCTGAAAAGGTTATGAAATTATCTACAATAACCTAGTTGGCACGACATTCATATATTGTCTTTAACAAAAAGTGGCACACGGGTCAAAATTAAAGATAGAAACTGACATACAAACTGGAAAGACTGACATACAATCTGGACAGTCACAAAGAAAAGTGCATAACTTTTGATCTATAAATCCAAATGAGGTGTTCTTTATCAATCCTGAAAGCTAGTGATATCACCTTCAAAATTTGTTATGGGCAAGACCTCTGAATCACCCTCTAACTAGGCCATAAATCAACCTATACAGAGACTGCTATTTCTCGTCAGGATTCTGGACAGCAGATAATAAATCTATCATAACTTTTGACTCGTTCGTCGGATTTTAGTGATCTTGGCGGACACCGAAAGCTAAGAACAAGACCTACAATACTCCAGGAGATGAACATCTCTAATTCGGCCTATAAAATACCGAAACAGACCGCGCAACAAAGAACAGCAATCTGATTCTATAACTGACAGCACTTACTTTAATCACTCCTACCCAAAACGCATTCTAAAATCAACCCAAACGACATAAACAACAACCTTTACCCTTGAAATACCAGGGAGAAGATGAGGGCTCCTTGGAGAGGCATCCTTTCCTTCTTGAACAGCGATCCCCGCAAAGATCCCCCTCCTTTCTTCGTGCACTAGCAGCAGGAACGACACGGCACCAAAAGAACGATGGCTCGCTTAGGGGGAGATGCAGCACCAGGGCTGGGCGCCTCTAGGAAGGAGGAGAAAGGGCGCAAGGGGGAGAGGAGGATGGAGGTGGCGGCCACAAGGGGGAAAGATGGGAAAAGGTGGGGGAGGTGGGGAGGAAAATTAGGGTTAACCACCCCTCCCCCAAAGCCACTTGGCCGGCCCCCCCCAATGGGCCTCACGGCTGCCCATGGGCCTCACGGCAGGGACCCCCCCAATGGGCCCACAATGTCCCCACTAGGGGCTTTTGGCCCAAAGACCTAGGCCAAAACTGAAAGAACAGACGAAAACGCTGAAAATTTCTCTTTCGAACTCGAATTCAAACAAATTTCTTCCTAAACAAGTACGGGATATCACAAAATGAGTGGTACCCAAGTATCAAAAGAGCTTCAATAAGGTTCACAGAAGCTACTGGAGCAATTAATTTGAAAATGGGCCACTCACCTGAGCTGAGGAAGAAGATGCCCAAATTCAGCCGAATTTGAACAAACCCCAAATTGGACAGATCCTGCGAATCAAATCCAAAATTAAGTGAGGGGATATGTTCAAGATGGTAAGGAGGTAGGAATGGTGCAAAAATTCGTGGGGGAGAACCACTGGTGTAACAGCCCAAAATCCCTAAGTTGGATTAGTTAAGTATCTAATGTGCATTTGTGAAATTTTGGACTTTTTAAAACTTTTTGTTGCAGCAAATAGGTTTCAAGTGTGGGAATGTTTTAGTTGGATTCTATATTCTCTGATATGCTTGTTTGGATTCTCTGGAAATTTTTGGAGCTTAATTGGTTCCCTGATTAATTTGCATGTTCAACTTTGAGTTTGAATTTAAAACACAACCTAATAGATAAAGAAAACAAATGGAAATGAAAGTGATAATTTAAAATGTAAACTCAGTATAATTATTCTAAATATATATGGAGGAATTAATTAAAGCACATTTTGCAATTTTCTCACATCAAGTAATAATAATCAATATTAAATCGAATGGTTTGAAAGACTCCATTAAATTTAATTATTTTGATTTTATGTTTCCGCATGCATCACAAAAAAAAGAAGAAAATCATGTCATTAAGCATGCATTATTATCATCATCTTTCTTTTCTGGTCCGACCGACCGCAGGTGAAACGCCTGCGTGTCCCTTCTTTTCCGTTCCTGCTAACTCCCTTCGCTTCTCTCCTTCAAATCTCATCTAAAAACTCAAAACCAAGCCATGCATGTCGTACCACCGTGATCGTCATCGCACGACCAACCCATTTTTGCAATCCGTTTGCGCATGCTTGGCAGTTTGAGCGATTACGTGAGAGGAGAAAAGAAGTAGCAGATGAAACGTCTGCGAGTCTATTTCTTTTCCCCAACTTCTCTCCTCGCGATCACAACCGAGAATCAAGAATCCGGCGATGCATGTCATACCGTTGCGATCACCGTCTCGAGGGCGTTTCGTTTCTGCAATCGTTTCTCGCATGCAAGGTCATATGAGCAAGTTGGAAAAATGTGGGAGAAATACACTGCTATTTATTCCACTGCTAATTTCTCTCACTGCCAATTTTTCTTTCACTCCCCAACACCACTGCCCATTTCTTTATTACAGTCCTCTGCCACTGCCATCCTCAGCTCCACGCCATTTCATTGCCCCAACTATTCCACCAAGTCATCCTCCACTACCGAGCTCACCTCTCCCTGGTCTAGTGAATGCCGCCGCCACCTCCCAGCTTCCCCACCATGGCTCCTCCCTCCGTCGCCGGCCTCAGCAGCCCGCCGCCTTCCTCCGCTTGCCGCCACCATCTCCCACCCCCGGCCGCATCTCCTTCCCCCAGATCCGGCCGCCTCCCCTGGTCCATGGTGCCGCTGCCACCTCCCGGCCCGGCCGCCCCTTAGCGTCGATGCTCGCCGTCGCCTCGCCTCCACCACCGAGCCCGCCTCCCACCACGGTCTTGAGAATGTCGCCACCGCCCCCTGGTGCCTCTACGCCGTGCAGTTCTCCCCTCCCCTTGGTGCCTCTCCTCCTCCGTCCCCAGCTCGCGCCGGCCCCTTCCACCACGGCCCCGGCCCGGCTGCTCCGCCCGAGCCACACCCCGGCTCCTTCCTTCGCCCGACCCAGCCCGGCCGCCGCACCCTGAGCACCCCGGCTCCTTCCTCCACCGACCCAGCCCAGCTGCTCAACCGCCGCCTTCGTCGCCGTCCAGACCGGCCCCGATCTGCGTCGGCCCTGTCTGCCTCGTCCCTAGCCGCGCCGCCACACCCCGGCACCCGAGTGCCGTTGCACCTCGGTCTTCTCCGTGCCCGGTAGCCGCTCATCGCCACCAGTTCTCCTGAGACCCGCCAGCTGCTTCACCTCCTCGGCCGAGCCAGCGCGCCCATGTGCTGTCGCCTCCCGGTCTTCTCCGCGCCCGGCAGCCCTCAAGCCCGAAGCCACCACTAGGGTCTCGTTCTGGGCATCCCCACCGGCTTGCCGACCGCCCCCCTCGCTGTCGACGCCTCATGCCCAAGCCACTTTCAGTTTTCCCCTCCCTGCACTCTATATGTTTGTATAAATGCCTCAAAGGCTGATTTTTGTTTCTCTACAGGTGGGCCTCACTCACTGTGTGTGTTTAGAATGATTGTCTGGTGGCCGGTTCCAGTTTGCCCGTATGCGACGGCCGTCGTCGACTCTCCTCTCCGGCGTCAAGCCATGCCCGAGCCACTCCCCTCACCGGCGATGAGCCACACCCAAGCCGTCGGCCACTTTCCCTGTTCTACATCTCGGTTCTTTGTCTCTGTTTTGTCAGTGACCTTAGGACCAGTAAGTAAGAAACTAAATGATCTTGCTATCAGAACCTTTGAATGATTGTTGTATCACTTAAGACAAATTGCTTAGCAACTGAATAATTAAATTAGTAAGTTAGTTAACAAACACTATTAGTTGTATGGATGAGTAGAGAAGAGGCGTTTATTTGGAGTCAATTGAAATGCCAGAAGAACCCAGTTGCTTAGCCTTATGTCTTTGGCTATCCAATTGATCAAATCTGAAACTCAGTGTTAAGGGAGGAACTTTTAGAAACCAGCTGAGAGTTAGCAATTCTAAAGTGGAGTTTTGAAAGAAGTTAGATTGCAGCACTTCATCTCTGCAATGCTATGTATTGTTTGTCGGTTGAACAGTAAGGATAATCTGTTGATGAGCAGATTTGTCAATGTGCTAATAACCTTGCAAAGACAAGTATGTTGTTAGTATAATTAGCAGTTAGTGATCTGGCTGAATCCAACTTGTAGGGTTTCGGTTGCACACAAATCTTATTAGCATTTAGTTTGGATAGTTAAATGTCAGTTAGTAAATCACATGCTCAAAAAGTATTAACCAATAATAGAGGTTAGGAATTTTCAGAAATTGTCAGTGGCCCATTCTAGTAGAGGACTGGACAATAAGGGTTGATTAATAGATGGATAGTTCAAATAACTAATGGTATGCCTAAGTAAGGTGATAAGTTATTAGAGGATCCTTTGTCCAGTTGGAGACTTATGATCATCAGTGAGGAATTAGCAAGAATTTTACTAGCAAATTACAACTGCGGATAATAGATGTGCACACAATCACCATCAAAGTCTGTCGAAAGAATAGAACATATAAGAGGATTGATTTTGACTGTATCGTGGAAAATAAGTGAGTTTGGAAAGATCAATCACAAGAAATCCTAACTAATTTAAATAACTCCAAATCAACTAATTTGTTGTTCCTAAATTCATAATTCATCTTCTGTGTTATTAATTTTTTGATCCTTTTTGGCATTCTGGTATTTATTCACTGTTTTTCGCTTTGGCAGTTTTTATCGTTAGATGACGTTGATATCGAGAGTGATCCTCTGCAGCAAGTCGAATATCTCTAGCAAGGCAAAGGCAAGTAGTTTGATCATATCCACTCAATCCTATTACTTTTAAAAATCCAATACTTTGTTTTACTCGTACGTATGCATGCTTTTGTGTCATTGATTAATTTTGTCGATTAGAGGTAGTTAATCCCATTGCATTGTTGCCCTGAAAATTGTTCACCCCTGCCACTACCTTAGGAATATTATCCTCACTGGTGAATTAGAGCCCGGTGAATGATTTAGGGCCTTTTATTTGTCTTTGCGATATGATGCTTAGCAATGCTTAGATACCGGTAGAATTGGGCGGTTATCGACTTAGTCGGTAACCTTGATCACACAAAATTATTATAACATGATATTTCAACATTTTTGTTATATTTAATTGTGAAAACTAAAAACTGAAAACAAAATGATTTCGACTTGGGCACAATGGTAAGATGGTGTGCTTCTGGGTGTGACTGGAATGGTGCCCGGGTCAATTAAGGACCGAACATCTTGTGAGTGTTTGTTATCCAGGCATTTTTACGTGCTAACCACACTAGAGTATATGGGACCTCTCTTGACTTAGTACTTTGGCGTGTATTGGCTCCGAGTCGCAGGAGGTCGCAGGAGGGATGGTGTTGGGAGCATGGTAGTTGTCCGAAAAGCTTTACCCTTTGTGGGTAGTTGTCTTTTCGGCTTTACCATGTAAGCGTATGGATTTCTATCCATACGAGCGGCTCGTAGTTATTACACAATATTGGAAAACGTCTTGTTAGACTTAGCCGTGCCTGCATACCAAAGGAAGTATGCTAACCGTGGCTGGTGGAAAGACGGTCTAAAGTGTGGGTACATTGGTACACCCCTGCAGGGTTAAAACTATTCGAATAGCCTCGTCCTAGGTTATGGACACGCTTGGGTAAGCTTTTCAAGAGTTAGACTACATCCTTTTAATTAAAATTTGATGGGTTGGTATGAATGGATATTCATACTATTGTTGTGGTGACCATTGGGATGGTCATTTCCAGGTTGTCTTTACTGTTGTTATTATTACTGTATCGCTGTTATTTCTGCAAATAAAATTTGAATTGTTAAAACTGCCTTCAAACTATTACATTATTGCAAATGAAAACTTGCTTTATGCTAAAAGTAAGTCCAGAGCCCCCTCCACTTAAATAAAGCTTGGATGTAGTTAATTATAGTTCTGTTACCCTTACACGTCAGTCTTGCGAGTACAAAAACAATTTTTGTACTCAGTTGCTTTGCTTAATATTTTTGTTGCAGAGAAAGAAGGTGAGCCCCAAGGGCTTCCCTGTTGTGAGCTGTGCTGCGGGTTTGACGACTAGCTTGGCGGCCCGGTTGGTTGCCTTCTGGGTAAAGGCACACTAATTGGCTCTTTATTTATCGCCATCTTATGGCTTTTGCTTCGGCTGTTTAATTGTTATTTAATTGTCTTTTGGCCGGTTGGCCCTTGTTGTAATAATCTCTATTATGTATGTCTTTTATTAGACTTGTTGTATGGATTTGATGCATGATTTTGTAACGGGGTGTGTATACTGCATTTCTGGGAAGTATACATATCCTGAGGCTTGGTTTATTTGAATTGTGATGCTAGGGTCAATGGAAGGCTAAGCGTTACAAGTCGAATAAACTGGGGTCCTCACAACTGGAGCACCAAGAACACCAAAGAAGCTTTTCGAGCCTACAAAGGGGATTGTCGGATTTTGAAGTATTAAGCTCCAAAGTTGAAAGTGGAGCTGGAGGGTGGTCTAAAGAGAGACCAGGAGATATGAGAGGTGATTAAAAAGCTTGGAAAGGGTTAGGGTTTGACAGGAAGTCCTTCGGGAGACAGAAGGAGCAAGGCTCGAGACCAGCCGAAAGTGAAAAGGTGAAAAAGAGGTAGGTTAGGGCATGGCATGGCCGATCCTGTCTCCCACAACATTTTATGTCGACTACGGTAGGTGTAGGGAACATGAAATGACACTTTTATACTCAAGCTACTGCTCACGCACGTCCAGAGGTAGGAGACGGCCTATAATGCACTCGGGTGACTGTCGACCGTTGGATCTATCTCGGACGGCTACGATCTCAGAGCTCTGGCGCTTTGAAAACAACAGAGGAGGAGGAGGGGAGGTCGTGGGCCTTTCGATTGAAGATGGGCGGCCACGAGCACTTCCAACCTCAGGAGGTTAGCGCACCCGGGGGAGGTCGTGAGCGTTGGATATGAATCCAACGGCTCTGCTTGCACACGCCCGGGTGTGATTAGGTGGACAAGGTCTGACCGAGTCAGTTGAGTTAGGCTCAGGCTTGAGCCCGAGTCTGACTCGAACCATAGTTGAATTTTTGACTTTTGAAAAGGGCTGGGCAATGGAAAATTAATTGAGGTAGCAAAATGACTCCAAAATTCTGAAAATTTTACAGGAGCTTGCTGACTAGGATATTGACATTGTGTAAAATTTCCAGAGGTTTTGGTGTTGCACATTTTCCTCCAAAAATTCTACAATGAGCTAGGCCAAGGTTTGACCAAGATTTGAATTGGGTTGACTTTCCTCCAAAAGTATTCAAACAATTTCTACAAATCGTGAAATTTTTCAGAGGGGTCCCACACCAATCCTATAACTTAGGAAAGGTATTCCCAGGAGATGATCAAAATGTTTGACATGAATATTTTCTTGGAAGCTCAAAGTTTGGATCAAAAGATTTGTGACTTTGTATTTCCATAACTTTTGTACAAGAATTGTTTGGTACAACAGGAAATAAATGATGTAAGAAAAAGTTTTAATTTCTACTCATTTTCTTACATTTCAAACACAAGTCTAAATATTGGGATGTTACAATGACAGTGAGACATTAGGCCAGATTTAGACACAATTAATACTTCTAATGATTGATTACAATTAGGCATTAACTGTGCCCTAAAGATCCAACGAAAACGGGCGCTCCCAGCTGACAAAAACCGAGTGGATTTCACGGCTTGTCGCCGGCGACTCCAGCCGCGGCAGTGCCCACAAAATACCAAAATGGGTTCGCAATAGTGTTGCGGACCCAATGGTGATGACCTTGCCGGCGGTGGAGGTCTAGAACGCCGGCGAGCCGGAAAACAAGGATGGGGCTTTAACGGCCAAAAATGAAAACGGCAAAAAGCTCCGCTGCGGTTCAAGAAAGCGAGTGCCATGACTTCTAGGGACTAAATAGAAGCTACCTTAACCGGGAGGAGCTTCAAAGATGACCGGAGAAGACTTGGACACGATAAAGTTCACCGGAGCCGAGGAAGAAGATGTGAAAATGACAACCTGAGCAAAATGAACACCGATGGGTGATCAAAATAGCTACATTGTGGTTCCCAGAAGCTCCACAAGTAAGTAATTGCAAGAAGAACTACTTACCGGAGTTGGAGAAGAAAGGGGATGAAATCGGCCAAAAATCTCCAAACTTAAAATTGAGTGATTCTTGTGAATGCAACCCAAAATTAAGTTAGGGGAAATGCAAAAGAAGTTGAGGAGCTCAAAAGGGTACAAGAAAGATCGAAGATGAACCACTGGACACCAAGATCACCAAGGGAGCTTCTCGGGTCAACAATGGTGCATTAGGTGTTTTTGAGGTCTTGAGCTCCAAAAGTGAAGAAGGAGCTAAAGGTGGTGTAAAGGAACACCAGGAGGGGCTAAGGGGCTATTTATAGAGGGAGAATTAGGGTTTCGAGCAAGAACAAGAGTCCATGGTGGGCTCGGCTCATGCTACGGTCATGGACCAAGAAATGATGGGGGCAAGTGAGACTCGGGACGGAAGAGCCGAAAGTCTGGGGCGCATTTAATGCCCCACAGAGAGATGTTTGACGAGAGCAAGCTCGAAGTGACAAAGCGAAGACGCCCTCTCTCTCTCTTCCTGCCATTGCTCGCATGCGCCGCACGGAGAACCAGAGGAGGAAGAAGAACAGCGAAAAGGGATCGTGGCCGTCGGATCTGAGATGGACGGCTGCGATTAAATGGCGCCAGCTGAGGGTTTCTAACACACCAAGCCATCATGGTGGCCCGATCAAAAATGAACGGTTGAGATCAAATGAGACATTTGGGTGACCCGATCGACACATTCAATAAGGACGGCCAGATCTTAATCTAACGGCTCAAATGGATGGGCTCTTCGCGGCGGTCCGAACGACACAATCAACGCGGGCCGTTTGATTTAGATTCCACGGCCGATATCGACCGCGCATTTTAAAAGGGGATCTGGTGCAGTTAGTGGGTTCGACTGAGTCAAGTGGCTCGAGCCCGAGCCCGACTCGAACCCAAGGGACAGTGAAACCAAGTTTGATTTTAAATTAGACAGAGACAATTGAGGATTTATTAGAGGTAGCAAAATAACTCCAAAAATTCTGACATTTTTACAGGAGCTTGCTAGCTGAGTTATTGACCTTGTGTAAAATTTGCAGAGGTTTTTGTGCTACGCATTTTTCTCCAAAAATTCTGCAAGGCTCTGGTTTAAGGTTTGACTAAAAGTCAAACAGGTTTGACTGCCCTCTAAAAATATTCAAACAATTTCTAAAAATTATGAAATTTTTCAGAGGGGTCACATACCATCCCAAGAACTTAGGAAAAATATTTATAGGAGATGATCAAATGGTTTGACAAGATTGTTTTGAAAGATCAAGATTTGGATCAAAAGACTTGTGACTTTGTATTTCCATAACTCTTGTACAAGAATTGTTTAGCACTCATAGGAAATACATGATGTAAGAAAAATGTTTTAATTTCTACTCATTTTCTTACATTTTAAATACAAGTCTGAAACTTGGGACGTTACAACTCTCCCCCCCTTACAAGAATCTCGTCCCGAGATTCCGTTTGCTAGGAGAAGAAGGATGGATAATCTGTATGAAGGCGATCTTCCCGCTCCCAAGTTGCTTCCTCTTCAGAATGGTTTGACCACTGATGTTTAAGGAACTTGATGACACAGTTCCTTGTCCTTCGTTCAGATTCCTCGAGAATACGAACAGGATGCTCACGGTAGGTCAAATCTTCTTGCACATCGAGAACCTCCAACGGGGTTTCCTCAGTTGGGACACGGAGTCACTTCTTAAGGTGGGATACATGGAACACATCATGCACACCCTCAAGTGTAGCTGGCAGCTCAAATCTGTATGCCACAGCCCCGACTCTCTCGACGATGCGATAAGGCCCAACATACCGAGGAGCTAACTTGCCCTTGATGCCAAAACACTGATGGCCCTTCAAAGGTGAGACTTTGAGATACACAAAGTCATTGGGCTCAAAGCTCAACTCACGACGATGGTGATCCGCATAGCTCCTCTGCATGGACTGGGCCACGCGCAAATGCTCACGAATCAACTGAACATGGCTTTCGGCCCCATTGATCGAATCTGGGCCGAAGAACTGTCTCTGATAGCTGTTGTTGTAGGAGAACTCAGCAAACGGCAGGCATTTCTCCCAATTCTTCCCATGGGAAAGAACACAAGTACGGAGCATATCTTCCAACACTTGGTTAACTCGCTTCGTCTGACCATCAGTCTAGGGATGGTAAGCCGAACAGAAAGAAATACGTGTCCCCATGGCCTCTTGCAACTGATGCCAAAACCGAGAGGTAAAAAGAGAACCACGATCTGACACAATCGTTCGTGACACACCATGCAGGAACACAATGCGGGATACATAGAGATCCGCCATCTGACTAACACTGAGGTTGGTACGCACCGGCAGGAAATGCGCTACTTTTGTCAATCGATCAATGACCACCCAGATGGCATCCTTCCCAGAAGTAGTACGGGGCAACCCGGTGATGAAGTCCATGCCAACGGAATCCCACTTCCACTCTGGCACTGGCAAAGGCTGAAGAAGACCTGCTGGACGCTGATGCTCGACCTTCACACGACAGCACACATCGCACTCGGCGACAAACTTGGCGATCTCTGACGAATCTCGCGCTTCATTCGGGTCCACCAGAATCTCTGACGAAGGTCCTGATACATCTTGGTAGCCCCGGGATGGATAGACAAGGGAGAATCATGGGCTTCGCGGAGAATCAATGTAACATCCCAATTTTGGGCTTGTGTTTCAAATGTAAGAAAATGAGTAGAAATTAAAACTTTTTCTTACATCATGTATTTCCTATTTGTACTGAACAATTATTGTACAAGAAGTTATGGAAATACAAAGTCACAAGTCTTTTGATCCAAATCTTGAGCTTTCAAAAACAATCTTGTTAGACCTCTTGATCATCTCCTGGAAATATTTTTCCTGAGTTCTTGGGATGGTATGTGACCCCTCTGAAAAATTTCACAATTTTTAGAAATTGTTTGAATATTTTTGGAGGCCAGTCAAACCTATTCAAATTCTGGTCAAACTGTGGGCCAGCACCTTGTGGAAATTTTGGAGGAAAAAGTATAGCACAAAAACCTCTAAAAAATTTACACAAGGTCAAGAACTCAGCTAGCAAGCTCCTGTAAACATTTCATAATTTTTGGAGTTGGTTTGCTACCTCTTATAAATCCCCAAACTTCAGGTTAGTTTAAAACTCAAAATTTTGGTGTGAGTCTTACTCGGACTCGAGTCAGACCCAGCCATTGGACTCGGTCGGGCCAGCCGCCTAGACCTCCTCGGACTCGCTTCCCTTGGGCCGTTGGATCTCCATCCAGTGCCCCAGACCTCCCCTCTGATCTCAGCGCCTCGGGGTGGTCCAGACCACTCGATCTCCATCCTGCGGTCAAGACCTCCCCTGGACCTCCCCGTGCGCTTGGACCTCCCCGTGCGCTCGGACCTCCTCTACCTCGGGTGATCGGGGTGGTCCAGGACCACCCCGAGTGCATCAGGGATGTCCAGGACCTCCCTCAGCCCTGTTTCTCTTCCTCACGACCTCCCCGAGTCAGGTCATCATGGTTTTTCCCGCACCTGTGCATGTGTTAGTGTCAGAGCAGTTGGGAGCAGTGGCCTGTCACCTTGTTGGTCCTTCCCAACGCCTCTTTCTGCCATGCATTAATTGTGTCAGAGTCTAGCCCTAAAAGAAGTCATCCCCTACCTACCTGCCTTGTCAAATCTAGCATGTCCATTGGTTGGACTTTGGCGGTGTACCCGTGGGTTGCCGTTGCTCGGGGCCTTGCTCCTTGGCTGCAAAAGACCCCTGAGCTCCTCACTCTATCTTTTAGACTCCCTCTCCCTCATCCAGACCTCATTGTAGTCACTTGAGCTCATTTCTCAAAAACTTCGAGACCTCCATTGCTAGGCATTGGAGCTCCTTGAAGCCATCCGAGCTCCAGTGGTCCCATCGAAGTTCTTGGCTTGTCAACTTGTCATCTTGATCACCTCAAGCTTTCTCTAACCTGTTGTGGTTAACCATCGCAGGGGTGGTCAAGTTGGGAGATTGCTTTTCGTGGTCGGGATCACCTTCTTCTTCCGCGCCGGCAAGCACTTCATCGCCGGACTTCTTCGACCATCTCTGAGCTCCTCTGACCTCCTTGGTCCCCTCTCTGCCTGAGGTGCCCTTTTCTTAACTTGGTCTTTGCGTTTTCTAGTCGTCGTAGAGCCCGTTTAGTTTCCGTAGTTTTGCCATATTTCACTCCTTCCTCTCTCTTCGGCTCGCCGGCGTTCCAGGCCGTCGCCGCCATCGAGAGCACGTCCTTTAGGTTCTTGGCAAGCCGTTGAACGCGCTCGGGATTTTGCCGGTGCAAACTCCCGTTTTCGTCATTTTCTTAGGACAACATTAATGCCCAATTATTGCTAATCATTGGGTGCATTAATCATGTCTTAAACTGTGCCGTGTGTCACCAACGTGTGGGCCATAGGCTTAGAATTAAAATTCATAAGTCATTAATGTCCCTTTTAGATTCCTTTATTGCCAATCATGAGCAGCATTAATGTTGTCTTTAGCCGCCACCTTTTGTCGCTATCCTGAGGACCCGCACCTTTGAAGCACCTTGGACCTCCTCGGGTTAATCGTAGCCGTCCAGGACCACTTGAGATTAGATCTAGACCGTAGAGCCTTGTTTGTAAAAACGCTAAGTCACAGGACCTCCTAGAGTAATCTCAGCCGTTAAAGACCTCCAAGGATTAGCTTTTAGCCGTTGGATCTGGCTCTGTGAGAAAGCTTAAGCGCTAGGACCTCCCCTGGTTAGATCCTAGCCGCCCATGACCTCTTTAAACTCAATCTGAGCCTCTAGGACCTCTCCTGCGCAAAAAGACCTCTCCATGGTCATTTTGCAAAGACCACACCTAGACCCCCCTCGGAGTCCTCTTTGTAAAAATCCACCCCTGGTCTTTTACAAAGAAAACCCCGCTCAGGACCTCTTAGGCGCAATCCTAGCCGTTCACGACCTCCCCGAATTTGGATCTGAGCGTTAGATCTCCTTTGTAAAATCCTTAGTCTCAGGACCTCCCTCTGCGTCGATCTGGACCGTTCAGGACCTCCCTAGGTCTAATCTGAGCCGTCCAGATCTTCTTCCGTTGAAACCCTATCGCATAGGACCTCCTCGCTTAGATCTTGGCCATCCATGACCTCCCTTGCGATATCTTAGCCGTTAAGACCTCCCTTGCGAGATCTTAGCCGTCAGGACCTCCTCAGGTGAACTTTAGACGTAGGACCTCCCTTTGGATATCTAGACCGTTAGGACCTCACCCGAGAGATCCTGGCCGTCCAGACCTCCCTCCGTAGGTTTAGCCTTAGGACCTCCCCTAGTGCTCGGGACTGCCAGATCTTGATCTGACGGTCACGACCTCCGTTAGGCGCGAGGACCTCCTTTGCGTGCGCTGTGCATGCACTGGTCGTGCCGTTGGATCCAATCTCAACGGTCCAGACCTCCCCAGAGCGGAGGAGGTCTTTTGTGTGATGTGCTTCGAGGTCCGTGGCCTTGCGATGCAAGATCAACGGCCCACGACCTCCCCGTTTCCTTCAGTTCATTTGGACCTCCCGAGAGCTCAAATTTTCTAAGTCTTTTAATGTTTCAAATTTGAAAAGTGCATAACTTTGTCATTTTAGCTCCTTTTTGAATGATTCCAGTTGCTTTAGCTCTGTTATAGAATGAACTTTAATCTGAGAATGAATTTAGGCACTGTTATGTAGCAGAAAATGATATAAGCTGCATGAACTTGTTTAATATGAAATGGTTGTTTAGAAATTATCTCAAATTTGTAAAATACATAACTTTTTCTCTGTAAATCCAAACTGAGCAAACTCAACTTGGTAAAATTTATCTGTAGACATGCTTTAATATGAACTAGGCCTTGTCTTTATTCATGTTTCTGAAAAGTGATATATGCTAGTTTTAGAACTTAGAAAAATCATAACTAATTCATTATAACTCCAAATGTTATGAACTCAACTTTGCTGTTCTTAGGATGACCTTAGCTACCTACCATAAAAATTTCAAGTTCCAGATCATTATAGAAATTTTTGCCATGAACAGTAACTGAAATTAATTTAATTAGGATTTTTCAGGCTGAGAGAACTTAATTTAGCCATAACTTTTTCATGCTAAGTCTAAATGAAGTGCTCTTGTTTCTAAAATTGTCTAAAATCAACCTCTAGCTGTTGTATAAATTTCATGGAATTTGGATGTTCTTTGCTGTTGAGTTCCTTTTGGTGTTCTTCGTTCTTATTGGTTTTATCGCCTTTTCGCGTTAGGTTCCGAAGAGTTTATTGAACCTGAGCACTCCCCTCTGCAGCAAGACCAATCCCAGCAAGACAAGCAGTTTGATCATGTTAATCCTACTATTTTAAGTATTTATGTTGATTACAAATTCTATGTATGCATTGCTACTTTGTGTTAAACTATTGTCGTTAGTTGACCTAGTAGATGCATTTCCTTAGGCAAATGATTATTCTCTACTACCGTGAGCCTAGGTTATTACTGTGATTGGAGCTCGTGGATGAGCTCTTGTCACTTAGTAGTTGCGAAATAATTGCTTAGCCACGCTTACCTTCCGGTAGAAATGGGCGGTTATCGACTTGTCGATAACCTTGATCACATAAAACTTATTATGATCTATGATTTCAGCCTTGTGCCATGTCTACTTATGAAAACTAAAACTGAAAACAAAATAATTTAGACTTGGGCACAATGGTAAGATGGTGTGATTTTGGGTGTGAGTGGAATGGTGCCCGGGTCAATAAGGACCGAACATCTTGTTACACTAAACCAAGCATTTTAGCGTGCTAACCACACTAGAGGGTATGGGACCTCTCTTGACTTAGTACTTTGGCGTGTATTAGCTTCGGGTCGCAGGAGGTCGCAGGAGGGATGGTGTTGGGAGCATTGTAGTGTCCGAAAGACTTCACTCGTGATGGAATTTGTTGTCTTTCGGCTTGCAATGTAAGCGTATGGGTTTTTATCCATACGAGCGGCTCGTGGTTGATACACAATATTGGAAAATGTCTCGTAAGACTTAGCCGTGCCGGCATACCTTCGGAAGTGTGCTTTGTGGCTTAAAGGCGGTCTGGAGTGTGGGTACATTGGTACACCCCTGCAGGGTTAAAACTATTCGAATAGCTTCATCCTAGGTTATGGACACGCTTGGCAAGGTCTTTCAGGAGTTAGACTACAACCTTTTAATTAAAACTTGATGGGTGGTACGAATCGGGGATTCGTGCTATGTTGTGGTGACTATTGGGATAGTCACTTCCAGGTGGTTAATTGTATGTATCTTTATTTCGTTGTTATTTTGACAACAAAACAGATTTGCAAACTTGCTCTTAAATGTATTACATTATTGCAAATAAAGTTGGCTTTGTGCAAAATGAGACATACAACCTCCACCTAAATAAGTTTGCATGTAGTTTATGAATAGGTCTGCTATTCCACACGTTAGTCTTGCGGGTACCTTTGTGTACTCAGTTATCTTGGTTGAATGTTTTGTTGCAGAGGAAGAAGGTGAGCTTGATGGGCCTCACTTTTGTGAGCTTTGTTGTGGTAGCTTGCGGGGCGACTAGCTTGGCGGTCCGGTCGGTTGCCTTGTGGGTTGTGTGGCTAACCGGTCGACTTTTGTTCTAGCCATCTTATGGCACCTTTTGCTTCCGCTGTTATTCTTGTATATTGTGTTATTTGGCCAGTCGGCTCTTTTGTAATAACTTTACTTTATGTATGTCGTTGTTGAACTTAGTATTAATTGTTGTATGGAAATGATGTATGATTTTGTGATGATGAGCATGTGCTGCAATTCTGGGAAGCACATGTCCATCGAGGCTTTGGATATTTGATTAGTAATGCTAGAAACATATGGAAGTTAAGTATTACTAGTTAAATACCCGGGTCCTCACAATCAACTCCCGCAATTCCATGACCTTAGGAACCACAAGACGCTGCCCAAACCACACAACTCCGTGCTCATCCTCTGAGAAGCACTTGGCTGTCCTATCCTTGATGTTCTGCTTGATTTGACTCACACCAACATCTGTCTACTGTGCAGCCTTGATTCGGTCCACCAAGGTTGGTTGCACAACCAAGATAGCAAGAGAACCGTGCTCGATCAAACCCAAATTGAGGCGCTGAAATTCTGAAATGAGGGTAGGCTGCTGCTCTTGGAGCATTAATATGTTGCAATACACCTTCCGACTGAGTGCATCCGCAACGACATTGGCCTTGCCCGGATGATACTGGATACCCATGTCGTAGTCCTTGATCAATTCCAACCATCTTCTTTGCCTGAGGTTCAGATATGGCTGGGTGAACAAGTATGTGAGGACCCCGGTTTATTCGACTTGTAATGATTAGCCTTCCATTGACCCTAGCATCACAATTCAAATAAACCAAGCCTCAGGATATGTATACTTCCCAGAAATGCAGTATACACACCCCGTTACAAAATTATGCATCAAAACCATACACGAGAGGTTACAATAACAAAACTTCATAATATACAACAGAAAGAACTTACAAGATAAATACAAACTACACAGCGGAAGCAAAAGCCATAAGATGGCGATAAATAAAAGAGCCAATTAGTGTGCCTTTACCCACAAGGCAACCAACCGGGCCGCCAAGCTAGTCGTCAAACCTGCAGCACATCTCACAAAAGGGAGGCCCTTGGGGCTCACCTTCTTCCTCTGCAACAAAAACATTAAGCAAAGCATCTGAGTACAAAAATTGTTTTTGTACTCGCAAGACTAACGTGTAAGGGTAACAGAACTATAATTAACTACATGCAAGCTTTATTTAAGTGGAGGGGGCTCTGGACTTACTTTTGGCAGAAAGCAAGTTTTCTTTTGCAATAATGTAATAGTTTGAAGGCAGTTTTAACAATTCAATTTTATTTGCAGAAATAATAACGATACAAAGAACTAGTGACAAAAGACATCCCGGAGATGACCAACCCAATGGCCATCACAACAATAGTATGAACGCCTGTTCATACCAACCCATCAAGTTTTAATTAAAATGTTGTAGTCTAACTCTTGAAAAGCTTACCCAAGCGTGTCCATCACCTAGGGCGAGGCTATTCGAATAGTTTTTAACCTGCGCAGGGTGTACCACTGTACCCACACTTGCATCGCCTTTGCCGAAGCACACTTCCGAAGGTATGCCGCACACTAAGTCCTACGAGACTTTTTCCAATATTGTGTATTAACTACGAGCCGCTCGTATGGATAGAAATCCATACGCTTACATGGTAAAGCCGAAAGACAACTACCCACTCAGGATAAAGCTTTTCGGACAACTACCATGCTCCCACCTCCATCCCTCCTGCGACCTCCTGCGACCCGGAGCCAATACACGCCAAAGTACTAGGTCAAGAGAGGTCCCATATACTCTAGTGTGGTTAGCACGCCGAAATGCCTGGATAACAGGTACTCACAAGATGTTCGGTCCTTAATTGACCCGGGCACCATTCCAGTCACACCCAAGAATCACACCATCTTACCATTGTGCCCGCGTCGAAATCATTTTGTTTTTAGTTTTTAGTTTTCACAATTAAACATAGCAAAAATGTTGAATCATAAAGTTATAATAATTTTTGTGTGATCAAAGTTATCGACTAAGTCGATAACCGCCCAATTCTACCGGTATCTAAGCATGGCTAAGCATCATATCGTAAAGACAAATAAAAGGCCCTAAATCATTCACTGGGCTCTAATTCAACAGTGAGAATAATATTCCTAAGGTAGTGGCAGGGGTGAACAATTTTCAGGGCAACAATGCAATGGGATTAACTACCTCTAATCGACAAAATTACTTTGACACAAAAGCATGCATACATACAAGTTAAACAAAATATTAGACTTGAAAATAATGGGAATGAACTGGATATGATCAAACTGCTTGCCTTTGCTTTGTCCGAGACATTCAACTTGTTGCAGAGGATCACTCTCGATATTGACGTCATCTAACGATAAAAACTGCCAAAGCGAAAAACAGCGAATAAACACCGAATGCCAAAAACATCCAAAAAATAATAACACCGAAGATAGATTATGGTTCTAGATAAATTTAAAGACAAAAAATTATAGAACTTGGAGATGATTTGAATTGGTTAAGTAATTGTGAAGTTTACCAAATTTCAAGTTGTAAACAATTTATTTTGGATTTAACTAGAGGCAATAATCTTAATACTTTATGCTAAGACCATACCAAAGATTGCTAATCTTAATGTTTTACCACTAGGTACTATATAACATCTTGACCTAGTGCTACTGTTGGCTAAGTGCTCAAAGTCTAAAAGAACACAAGAATATTAACTACTAGACTTAGTAAAAATTAGTCTACTGCCATATTACAAGCTTTAGACTATCATCCATGCTTAACATCTACATATTTGGTTTCAAAAAGATTGTCCTGAAAGCTTAAGTGTTCAATTGGTTAACTGAAACCCAACATTCCTAATTACTACCTTGAGTAACACTACTGTGAAACATCAAGGTTGTTCTCCTGTTTTCAGAAAATGAAACCCACACATGATTTTCGGATTTGGGGCACTCCGCTAGTTCGAACATTCACTACTCTAAAGATTCTTATTAGATTTGGATGCTTCTTGTTAGATGATTGTCATCGACTAAATGAACCAAGACAACCTCTAACTACGTATGAGATCTGCTATAACCTTCCAACAATACTTATACTTTCACTTCTCGACATTGCTAACAATTTTCAGTTTACGCTTAAGTAACCTACAGGAATTAAGGTGCTAATCAAACCATTTCCTTCGGAAAATCATTTAATCAAATGCCAATTAGTTTTGAGTAGTCCATTTAGCTATTCAAAAGACACAAATGCATTTCACCTTGCATAAGACCTCACACTTCGACAACACAGATTGCCAAAAACACTCTTCTGATATCAGTTCTTTGACAAAACAGTGAAATTGGTTTTCAGAGTTTAAACTCATTGCAACACTCAACTTTCAATTTGTTAACCCATTAAGAGTGGCCTAAATACCTTCACAAAACTGATTAGCAGCAAATGTTTTGGCTTAAGGGAGTGGGCCGCACTTTTCAGTGAGACAGAGGGAGACATGAGCTGAAGAACAGAGAGGGGCTCGGGCTGGATTTGGAGCGGCAAATCGCCGGCGGTTGGAGCTGCGGGGAGACCATGGCGATGGCCAAAATGGGTCGTGGGAGGCTCGAGGATGTTAGAGGTGGTCTCGGGGTAGTAGGGGATGCACGGTGGCGGCGCGGCGGCCGGCCGTGGAGGTGAAACGTGGCCGCAGAGCTCGGGTGGAATTGAGATCAAAATGGAGGGAGCATGAGCACTAGTGAGGTACCTGGAACGGGCCTGGGTGGTCGGCGAAGACGGGGAGCGGCCAGAGTAGCCCGGCGACGGTGACGATGGTCGGCGCGGGGTGGTTCTCGACGGCGGCGACCTGGAGTGAACAAGAGAGCAAGTGAGTGGTCGGGGAAGGTTTAGGGGTATATAAGGATGCTCACAAAGGGAGGAATTGAGCCGGAGATCGCCGGAGATGGAGTATTGGCCGCGGTGGCGACTTTGGCCGGGACTGGGGAAGAAAGCTCGTGCGCCGCTCCTCGGTGGACCAAAACCAAAATTGTGTGAGGGCTTCTCCTTCTGGAGATGTGGGACACGGCATGACGCGGTTTAGGGTGGCCGGAGCTCATTGGTGTGGCTAGGGAGCTCGGAGGCGGTGCGGCCGACAATCGGAGCTCGAGCTGGGAGCTTCGGTTTGAAGTTTGGCTTGGGCTTGGAGAAGATGGGGACGGAGCAGAAATGGCGGCAAGGGGAGGCAAAACCGCCATGGCTTGACTTATATAGGGAAGAGGCGAAGAGCAAGATGGTGGTCGGCGATGTAATCGGCGATGACAGAGCAGCTGGCGAGCGGCGGCTGCAACGTGGCGAGTAGGGGCGCACGACTTGCGGGCGGAACGCCAGCGCTGAGGCAACGTGGCGAGGAGCTTCGGAGACTGTCGTCGGGAGGGAGAGAGTGGCATGGGGGTCGAGGTGACCGCGGCTCGGCATTGCGCGCATGCGGACGACCAGGCGCAGCGAGCTAGCGCGCGGGCGAGGCTGGTGCAGGTGCCGCGCCGCGTGGAGGAGGAAGCCTGCCGGTGGGGCCAGGCCGTCAGTGACAGAGGGAGGGAAAGGCTCGGTGAACTGGTCCGGTGCGGTCGGAACCGGTTAACTTGGGTCCGGTCGGACCAGAGGAACAATGAACGGTTAGGATTTAAGGTTTTAGTGTTTGACTGAAAAATAAACAAGTTTGACCTAGCCATTTGAAATATAAATAAAATTCGAAAATTTTTGAGAAATTTTGTGGGCACTCTAGGGTTCAAATAGGACTTAGGAAAAATAATTTCAAACATTTTATACATTAAAATTTGTTAGAATAAAATTGTTTTCAAATTTGATCGGAATTTTGGTGAAGGTAAAATGACTTCAAAAAATTTGGTAAAAATAATCATAATTCAAGATAAATAATCTAGTATTTGAATAAATTATTTTTGGAAACTTTCATTCACATATTTTCTTGGAATTCAAATAGCAATGGAATTTAAGTTTAAAATTTGAAATTTCAACAAAAACTTTAATACAATCTCCAAAATTTTAAAATTGTGCACAAGATTTTGGAAACCATGAGCATGATCAAGAGATTCAACAAAAGTTTTTAAAATTTAATACTTTTATACATTTAAAATACAAACCCTAATTTTGGGGTTGTTACAAAGTACTTCAAGCTCTTGTGGTCAGAATACACCTCACAACGGTTACCAATCAGGCAATGCCGCCAAATCTTGAGTGCATGAACCACTGCAGCTAACTCCAAGTCATGAGTAGGATAGTTGAGTTCATGAGGCCTCAACTGCCGCGATGCCTAGGCCACAACCTTGCCCTCCTGCATAAGAACACAACCAAGACCTTGACGAGAAGCATTGCAAAAGATATCAAAACTCTTGTGGATATCAGGGAGAAGAAGCACTGGGGCTGAGGTTGTAACATCCCAAGGTTATGTTACCAAAATAAAAATAAAATAAAGTTATTGTTTATTGGATTTTCTGATAATTTGCCAGAGTTTGATTGCCTTATTTGAATCTCTGAAATTTTGAAAGTCAAATTTAAAATTTATTTGAAGTTATTGAAGTTTTATTGGATTTAAATTGAAAAATAAAAATTTACTTAATTTCTAGAATTTTCTGAGTTTTTAAAAAGCTTTTTCCTAAGTATTTTCAAGCCAAAATAATTTATTTGCAAAATTAATAGCCAATAATGAGTTGGAACTATTTTATTTAAGTCCAAAATAACTCTAGGAATTTCTGTGAATTTTTCTAGAATTTTTGGATGTATTTTGCTATTTTCTAAAGCCATTTTGAATTTCTGGAAATAAATCAATTAAGAAATCCATTTAAAATCCCAAAATTTCCTTTGGGCCGAAACCCCACTGGTCCGGCCCATCTCCACGCGCCTCCCGGCCCATTATCCCAGGCCTGCAGCCCACTCAGCCGGCCCACTCCGCCGCTCTCTCTCTCCTATCTCCCTCCCACCGTCCGATTCAAATCAGACGGCTATCCATCGTCCCAAGCCTCCCTCTCTCTCCTTTTTCTCCGCACCGTCAGATGAAAATCCGACGACCTCGCTTCATCTTCTCCCCACCTCCTTCTTCCTCCGCTCGGCCGCGCCCAACGCCGCCATTACCGCGCGCTCGGAGCTTCTCCTCCGCCCGTTTCTCTCCCCCACTCCCCTCGCCATCAAGCGCATTAAAATGCCCTCATCACGCCGCCCCACTTCCGGCCGTTTTCCCCTCTCCTCGCGCCACGATCGCCAAAACCGTCGCCATGACCGCCGCCGCACTCGCGCACACGACCTCCTCCTCTCGGTTCCCTCTGACTCCTATAAGTAGCACCTCAGCTCCGCCTCTTCTCGCTGAACCCAACGACACCATCCACTCCTCCCCTCCGCCTCCAAGATCGCCGGAATTCGCAAATCCTCGCCGACGACCGCCGCTCGCTCCGCCCCCGTTTACGCCGCCGTCATCGACTCCCCGGCCACTCCGACCACGCCAACAGCAGCGCCACCACCTCGCCGTCCCTATGCGCGCAACCACTTCGCCCGAGTGCCACCGGAGCCCCTTCCTCGCCGTCGAGCCGCAAGCGCCGCCGCTTCTTCCCTCGCCGCCGGTGATTTCTCCGTGTCCGAGCGTCGCCAAGGTGAGCCTCATGCTCCCCGTCGCCTTCTCTCTCTATTGGTACCATCCACTCCCGCCACCTCGCCGCCAAACGCCAGCGAGACCGTAGCCGAGTCGCCGCCGGTTCCGAGATGACGTGGCCGCCCCACGTATGCGCCATGTCATCGCCACGTCGGCTCCACCCGTGCGTGCTTCGCTGAGTCAGTGCTTATGTGGCGCCACGTCAATCCATGTGCAGCGCACCCTCACCCCGTGCACTATTCCATGAGCCGAGTCCGCGGTGGACTATTGACCAACCATGGACCTTGTCTTTGACTAGAGGGCCCACATGTCAGAGAAAGGAAACATTTCCTTTAGGAAAATAATTCGGTCGGGAAAATCATTTTCCCTCGCTGACGACATGCTTGCGCAATAATTAGGATTTCCTTTAGAAAAATAATTCGGGAAAATCAATAAAATCTGAAAATTAGGTTTTATTTAGATTTAGAACTTCCTGGGTTCGTTCTCCCTCATACAAACTCCGATTTCGTCCATTCAAATTTCTATATTCCTATAAAAACAAGATCTAGCCATCTAAACCAAAATCATTTGATTTTGGGTTCATTTGACCCATAATTATTTTAAACCCTAATTTATCATTTCATGTAATTTCAATCTTCTAAAATTCATATCTTTTGCTCCCGAACTCCGTTTTAGTCCATTCAAGTTTGTAAATTAATATAAAATTATTATCTAGCTAACTAAAGTAAAATATTTCTATTTGGAGTTAATTTGATCCGTCCTTTTGAATTTATTTGAATTTCAGTTGAATTTGTTGTATTTGCACGATTAGAGTTCGACGACTTCGGAGAATCAGATTTCGACACCAATTGAAGAGCAATATAAGAAGATTGATTTTGACTGTGTGATCATCAACGACTTCGGAGAATCAGATTTCGACACCAATTGAAGAGCAATATAAGAAGATTGATTTTGACTGTATGATCATCGTGATCGTAAACATGGACTACCTGAAGATAGTACTTGTGAGTACTAGGTGACCTGTTAAGAAAAACAACGTCACCTCAACACCAGAAGTTCTGTTAAGGTGATCTGTTAAGAAAAACAACGTCACCTCATCAAGCAAGGCAAGTTATACCCTTGATCATATTCATCCTACTATTTTAAATTATTTATATTCTGTTTTAAATTATTATGCATGCCTATTTATATCAAGTAATCTTAAATTCCTGTTTTAAATATATAGTTATGCCTAAAATCCTTTGTATGGCCAATGTTGATATTGAATCAAACACATTGTCACCCTAGATCAAACCTGGTTGATACGATAGTATGAACTAGGATCATTTAAACGTATTGCTTAGCCATGCTTTTAGACCAAACTTGTTTTTGGGGAATTTCAGCCATCAATCAATTATTGATTAAAATGTACCCTTGGCATCTGTGTGTCATGGGAGTTTTACAAATGACTTGGAAAATAAAATAAAATGATGGTTTGGACTTGGGCGGAATGGATGATTGGTGGGTGCAGGTTCATGCACGGGCTTAATCTGGTTAGGGTTAAGGCCCATGGGTTTTATTGGAAAGTTGCCCAAGTCAGTTAAGGACCGGTCTTCGAGCGCATGATGCTACGCCTAACCGTACCACCACATGTCCCGTATGGGCGGGACTTGGCTAAATAATTTGTAATGTCTTAGTGTCGTTTGTGCTATGTTGTTGGTATGGGCGTTGGTCAGACATTAGACCCATCTGGCGCAAGAGGGGGCTTCCGGAGGATGGCCAGTCCAATGGTAGCGAAACCTTAGCGGGCACGAATACATTAAGACAAAACATTGTAAAGGCCTCGACACGTGCTCTAGACCGCTTACCAAAGGTAGTGAGCGGTGGCATAGATATATGCCGGACAAACTAGAGAAGTCTTGTCATGTGGGTAAAGCTGTACAACCTCTGCAGAGTGTAAAACTATTCGAATAGCCGTGTCTACGGTTATGGACATGCTAGCAGAACTACTCAAAGTTAGACTTTGATTTTGTCGGAAAAAGACTTCTTCAAAACTGGTTTATCCAATTGGGAATTAGGCAAACAACCATGTGATTGGAGGATATCCTTCACCACTCATGTGTCAACGTTATCTGACTATAAAATTGAGAATTTTATAAACTTTAGTTATAGAATAACTGCTTTGGAATCTAGTACCAGTATTTAAAGAAAATGCTTCTTTATGCAAATAACTTTATAAGCCATCCTTTGTTACATCCATATATGCATGTCATTCTATTACTTGACGGGTGTAACTTGCGAGCACGGAAGTTGTGCTCTTTCTTGCTTATGCAAACAAATTTCAGAGGAGAAGGACTTTGCTACCGATGTGGATCTCGACGACTAGGCCGCTTCCCCAGTCGATTGCCTGTGGCAGATTAACTGGACCCTACTACTTCTTCGTCTTCCGCTGTGTTTATTTTTTTGTGGGCATGTAAGCCTCCTTTGTAATTAACTCTGTTGTTTATTAATAAAATTGTGATATGATTTTGTTACCATATTTGTTTACTGTGTGAGCTAGCTACTGATCATGGGACTAGTTCAGAAATACACAGAGGATCTGGGATATTAATCCCGGGTTCTGACAGAGGTCAATCGCTTCTTGAGTTCCTGAAAACTCACATCACAAGCAGCAGACCACTCAAACTTCTTGTCTTTCTTGAGCAATTCGGTCATAGGCTTCTCAATCTTGGAGAAATTCTTGATAAAGCGGCGATAGTAGCCGGCCAAACCAAGAAAACTCCGCACATCGGTGACTGACTTGGGCTGACCCCAAGATAGCACATCACTAACCTTGCTAGGATCCACAGCCACACCTCCTGCCGAAAGAACATGGCCCAAGAATGCCACTTCCTTCAACCAGAACTCACAATTGCTGAATTTTGCATACAGCTGGTGCTCGCGCAGCTTGCCCAACACAAGCTTAAGATGCTCAGCATGCTCTTCTTCACTCTTGGAGTAGATAAGGATATCATCGATGAATACCACCACAAACCTATCGAAATACTCCATGAATACCGAGTTCATGAGGTTCATGAATAAAACATGAGCATTGGTCAAACCAAAAGACATGACGGTGTACTCGTAAAGACCATAACGGGTAGCAAAAGCCGTCTTCGGAATATCCTTGGCCTGATCCTGACTTGATGATAACCCAATCTCAAGTCAATCTTGGAGAACACCCGTGCTCTGGTCAACTGGTCAAAAAGATCATCAATACGGGGCAAAGAATACTTGTTCTTCACCGTCACTTCATTAAGCGGACGGTAATCAACACACATGCGCAAGGTCTTGTCCTTCTTCTTCACAAAAATAACTGGACAGCCCCAAGGAGATGAGCTAGGACGGATAAAACCCTTCTCTTATAGCTCACCTAGTTGCTTTTTCAGCTCCTCCAACTCATTAGGAGGCATACGATACGACCTCTTTGAAATAGGGGCAGTACCGGGCAGCAACTCAATAACGAACTCCAGGTCTCGAACGGGAGGCATCCCAGGCAAGTCTTCGGGAAAAACATCGACAAAATCACACACTGTGGGAACATCCTGGATCTCCAAAGCTGGCTTCACTTCAAGTGCACAGAGAAGGGTCCCTCGCAACTGCGGTGAAAACCCAACCTGTTCACCTGAAGGGCTGGTGAGGTAGACAATCTTCCTGGCACAATCGATTTGCCCCAAATGTTGGGACAACCAATCCATGCCAAGAATCACATCCAGGCGCGCCGAGTCGAGTAGGATAAGATTCACGAAGAATCCCACCCCTTCAATGTGGATAGGAACGTCCCGGCATCCTTGGTCAGCTCTCATTTCTGAACTCTGAGAGCGAATAAGCAGTGGAACCCCCAAAGGAACACAGTGGAGACCACTATCAACAGCAAAATATCTCAAAATAAAAGAATGCGAAGCTCCAGAGTCAAATAACACTGCAGCGGGACGTAAATTGACAAGAAGCGTACCCAACACAACGTCGGGCGCCTCTTGTGCCTGCTCAGTCGAGATGTGGTTGAGTCGGCCGCTCCCCATGCCCTGGGTCTTCTGGTCAGGTGGGTGACCACTACCTTGCCCGCGTCCTCCATTAGGATGAGGGGCCACTCCAATCTTCTTAGGGCAACTACTCGCATAGTTTCCCTTGTTGTGGTAGTAGAAGCAGGTGACGTCGGTAGCTGGGTTGCAGGGAACAGCCTGCTGCTGGATCGCAGGTGCACGTGACTGAATCACGGCCTGCGGAGGACGTGGAGCTGGTGCCGAAGGCCTCGGTGGTGGCGCAGCCTGAGAATGGGCCCCTGGTGCTGGCCCAACACGAGGACGAACAAGGCCGGCCCGAGTCGACTGATGGGCCTCCCACTTGCGCTTGCGAGACTCGCTCAGCGCCCTCGCCTTGTGCTCGGCGACGATGGCCTTGTCCACCAATGTCTGGAAGTCTGCAAAGTCAACAATGGAGAGCTTGTCCTGATGCTCCTCAGACAAACCCTCCATAAACTTCTCCTGCTTGGCCTCATCAGTGGCCACCTCAGCAGGAGCATACCTCGCAAGATGGTTAAACTCATGGAGGTACTCGGTCACAGATTTGCGCCCCTGTTTGAGCGCAAGGAACTCCTTCTTCTTCAGCTTCATCAGGCCGACGGGGACATGAGCCCGACGGAAAGCTGACCTGAACTCCTCCCACGAGACCACGTGTCCCGCGGGCTGCATGGCGAGGAAGTTCTCCCATCATGAGAGTGCCGCACCCTCCAACTGATGGGATGCGAAAAGTGCCTGCTCCTGCTCCTGGCACTGAGCAATGTTGAGCTTTCGCTCAACCAGACGCAGCCAGTCATCCGCGTCCAGGGGAGCCTCGGACCAGGAGAAGGTAGGAGGCTGAGTACGGAGGAACTCCGCAAGCCCCCCACGAGACTGATGTCCACCACCTCCAGATCCAGAAGCGCCAAGGGGGTGGAGGTGTTCCTTGCGATGACCTCCAACACCCTCCGGTCCTCCGAACGGTTGCATTCGATCTGCATAAGGACTTCAGCCATGGTCGGAGGTGGTGGAAGCTCCTCATCGGTACCACCCGGCTGATTCCGACCACTACGGGTTCCTCCAGCCATCCTGTTTCACTAAGACAAGTTAGCTGCAGCCCGAGACCCAAAGCACGGAAATCCAAACTCAATTAAAAGGACTCAAGAATAACCACAAAAGAGCACAAGACCACAAGTCACCAAATCAACTTCCCAGAACAACCAACCTGTATGGAAGGGACGAGCAATCGTTTGACAAGACCAAAATTTCAGAACTCAACTCTAGCTCTAAACACCCCAAAAATCAAGGTATAACCACCTAATAGAGTATAGGCATTTAGCTAATTTCATATCACTTCTTACCCTTTTATTCCCACAAGTTTTAGTTGAATTAACCTCTCATTTCCTACCTCCTTTACTAATTACTAGCTAGCTGTCCAAATCTGCCCCTTCAAGCTCCTGGCCGAAACTTCCTGCTCCAGAAGCTCCCAATCTCACTAATGGACAGCCAACCTATCAAATTACAACACTCATGGTCCTCCTAAAACCAAATTTAATCGATAGGTAGCTAGCTTTTGAAAGGAAGAGAGGAACAATTCTTTCAAAACTTAATCAAGAGCAAGGTGAGATGAGCAAGCTAAGATAGGTAAGGAGTAAAATCTGAGAACTTACTTAAATCTTCATGAACCATTTGAAAGTAAGTTTTCAAAATATCCTAAAGGCGACCAAGCTAGGGGTTTCTACTGTCAGTATGGCTCTGATACCAACTTTGTGAGGACCCAGGGTATTTAACTAGTAATACTTAACCTCCATATGGTTCTAGCATTACTAATTAAATATCCTAAGCCTCGATGGACATGTGCTTCCTAGAATTGCAGCACATGCTCATCATCACAAAATCATACATCATTTCCATACAACATTTAACACTAAGTTCAACAACGACATACATAAAGTAAAGTTATTACAAAAGAGCCGACCGGCCAAATAACACAATATACAAGAATGACAGCGGAAGCAAAAGCGCCATAAGATGGCTAAGAACAAAAATCGACCGGTTAGCCAACACAACCCACAAGGCAACCGACCGGGCCGCCAAGCTAGTTGCCCTGAATACTACCACAACACAACTCACAAAAGTGAGGCCCTTGGGGCTCACCTTCTTCCTCTACAACAATTAACATTTAAGCAAGAACAATGAGTACACCAAGGTACTCGCAAGACTGACGTGTGAAATAGCATACCAATTCATAAGCTACATGCAGGCTTATTTAAGTGGAGGTTATATGTCTCATTTTGCACAAAGCCAACTTCATTTGCAATAATGTAGTACATTTTAAAGCAAGTTTACAAATCTGTTTTGTTGTTGAAATAACAGCGAACTAGTGATAAATACAAGTAACCACCTGGAAGTAACTAACCCAATAGCCACCACAACATAGCACGAATCCCCGATTCGTACCACCCATCAAGTTTTAATTAAAAGGTTGTAGTCTAACTCTTGAAAAGCTTACCCAAGCGTGTCCATAACCTAGGACGAGGCTATTCGAATAGTTTTAACCCTGCAGGGGTGTACCAATGTACCCACACTTCATACCGCCTTTAAGCCACAAAAGCACACTTCCGAAGGTATGCCGGCACGGCTAAATCCTACGAGACGCTTTCCAATATTGTGCATTGACTACGACCCGCTCGTATGAATAGAAACCCATACACTTACATTGCAAGCCGAAAGACAACAAGTCCCATCACGGGTGAAGTCTTTCGGACACTACAATGCTGCCAACACCATCCCTCCTGCGACCTCCTGCGACTCGGAGCTAATACACGCCAAAGTACTAAGTCAAGAGAGGTCACATACCCTCTAGTGTGGTTAGTACGCACAATTTGCCTGGATAACAGGTACTCACAAGATGTTCGGTCCTTAATTGACTTGGGCACCATTCCAGTCACACCCAAAAATCACACTGTCTTACCATTGTGCCCAAGTCCAAATCATTTTGCTTTTAGTTTTGGTTTTTGCAATTGAACATAGCACCAAGCCGAAATATAGATACATGGTAAGCATTTGTGTGATTAAGATTATCGACAAGTCGATAACCGCCCATTTCTACCGGAAGCTAAGCATGGCTAAGCAATTAATCCGCAAGACTACTAAGTGACAAGAGCTCATCCACAAACTCTAAATCACAGTAATAACCTAGGCTCATGGTAGTAAAGGATGATCATTTGTCTAAGGAAATGCATCTACTAGGTCAACTAACGACAATAGTCTAACACAAACTAGCAATGCATACATAGAATTTGTAAACAACATAAATACTTGAAAATACAGGGATTAACATGATCAAACTGCTTGCCTTGCTGGAATTGCTCTTGCTGTAGAGGAGGATTCTCAGGTTCAATATAATCTTCGGAACCTAACGCGAAAATGCGATAAAACCAATAAGAACGAAGAACACCAAACAAAACTCAACAGCAAAAGACATCCAAATCCCATGACAAATGTACAGCAGCAAGAGGTTGATTTTAGACAATTTCAGGAACAAGAATTACTTCATTTGGAATTAGCATGAAAAGGTTATAGTTAAAACTAGTTCTCTCAGCCTATAAATTCTCTAAATTAATTACTGATACTATTCATGGCAAAAAATTTTATAATGATCTAGAAACCAAAATTTTTATGGTAGGTAGTTTATGTCATCCTAATCACAGCAAAGTTGAGTTTACTAAATTTGGAGTTATAATGATTTACTTATGATTTTTCTAAGTTGTAAACCTAGCACATTACATTTTCCAGAAACACAAACATGTTTCAAAACCTATTTCATATTAAAGTTTGTTAATGGGAGGATTTAACAACATTGAGTTCACACATTTTAGAAATTCAGGGAATTACTTGTGTCTTTTACAACATTAAATGAATTTTTAAATGCTACCAATAAGGTTAAATCTATCTACATATTTTTCTGGTGCTGATTTAGGCCTACAACCATTTTTAGATTAAAGTTTAGTAAATAACAAAATAAACAAAGTTGAAACCATTCAAGTTGCAGATATACAGAAAAAGATATGCATTTTCCCAGTTTTAATTCAATTCTAGAATATCCATAAATGGCTGAAAACAAGCTATTAAAGATTACAGAATTTTCTACCACAGAAGTATAGCTAAAAGTATTTTTATATTAAACTTTAGTGAAATATGAATTCATTACAGTTGGATTCATTTAAAAAGGATCTATTTTGCATTAGATATGAATCTCTAAAGTTTTTATACAATTTTTCAGTTGACAGATAACTATTTACCGAAATAAACAACACTCATCAGAAGGGAATCGACGTGGACAACTATGGGCCCTTGATTTGGAATCAAACGGCCGAGGTGAAGGGGGCGCGAAGGCGACCCGAACGACCCAATACATCTCGACCGTCGATTTGAGATCGGAAGGCCACGAGTGGGGGCTGTTCGGACCTCGCGAACGAAACATCGATCTCAGCCGCAGATCTGAGAACGGACGGTGAAATTGTAAGGGCATAGGACCGACAAATCCTATGTTTTCCTTTTGGGCCGATAGGATGGAGATGTTAACGTCTTGTGTTTCCTAGGAGCCCTGGGTTGAGGGACTTAGCCCAATGGGATCTTCTTGCTAAAAATAACCATATCTTGATTTACCCGGACGGCTTAGCATAGGAAGTATGCTATAATCGGAGGCATTTGGAGGCTAACGGGCTAATCAAGTCGTGTGGGTAAAGTAGTACACCCCTGCAGGGTATAAATCTATTCGAATAGCCGTGTCCACGATTATGGACGATCGCTTGAAATTTGTGGTTGCTTATTGTTAGACTTGGAATTAAAATTGTGGGTAAACTCGGTATTCGTCATGAATGGGATATTCATGTTTGTTGTTGTATCAAAGTGGACAACCACTTTGCCATTTGTATGATTTATTTGTTATTAAATTCATTACTTGTTCACATGCTTTACTTCTGCTTCAAATCTGATTTTGAAATGGCACTTGAAAAACTAGTATGTGTAGGTTGTACCTTGTTGCATCTCTTTTGCAAAACTAAGCCAATATGAGCCATCCCTTGGAATAGCCTTATGCATAATTAATTTTTATTTGTGTAAGACTTGCGAGTAATCTTTGGTACTCAGCCAGATGTTTGCTGGCTCTTACAGGTAAGGAAGATATCGAGCCCGACGAGCTTGTTAGTGTCGATTTAGGCGACACTGATGAGTAGTGCTATCATTTAAATCCAGTCGGTTGCCGATGGGTTATGGGGCATACCACTGCTGGTCTTTTGGTTTATTTACTTATTTCCGCTACTACTTAATACTCTTATTTGAATTTGGC
Organism: Ampelocalamus luodianensis; assembly: GCA_036346255.1. Taxonomy (NCBI): domain Eukaryota; kingdom Viridiplantae; phylum Streptophyta; class Magnoliopsida; order Poales; family Poaceae; genus Ampelocalamus; species Ampelocalamus luodianensis. The sequence goes on from CM070637.1 coordinate 30,194,393, forward strand.
CGGTCGGTCGTTTGTAACCGTTGTTGTATGGATGTGATCAACGTTGTATGAGAGTATGAGTATATTGGTCGCTGATCTTGGGAGCTAATATAAGTCATGCTCACTGTTCATGGCTTCCTATTTAACTCGCTAAGTGTGGGGACCCCGGGTTATCTCCATAAGACCGAGACTAAGCATGGTCTTAAGGACATAACTCTGGACCTTCGGTGAATGGATTCCAACTTAACTCAATCTAAATGAGAGGCTTAACTAAAACTAGAGCCCCGACGATCATGCGCGCCGCTCCTCTGCGAGCACTACATGATTGTCGGTTCTCCAACAAGTCAAGCACTACACTTAGTGAGTTAAATAGGAAGCCATGAACAGCGAGTATGACTTATATTGGCTCCCAAGATCAGCGACCAATATAACCATACTCTCATACAACGTTGATCACATCCATACAACACTCATACATAAATAGTACAAAAGTCATACATCAAAGTTTCAAGTTTACAACTAATATAAGTGGCCGACCGGCCAAATTAAACAAGTTCATAGCGGAAGCAATTAAATAAACCAAAACGCCAGCAGTGGTATGCCCCATAACCCATCGGCAACCGACTGGGATTAAAAGATAGCATACTACTCATTAGTGTCGCCTAAATCGACACCGACAAGCTCGTCGGTCTCAATATCTTCCTCACCTATAAAAGCCAGCAAGCATCTGGCTGAGTACAAAAGAGTACTCGCAAGTCTTACACAAATAAAAATTAGTTATGCATAAGGCTCTTCCAAGGGATGGCTCATATTGTCTTAGTTTTGCAAAAGAGAGACGCAACAAGGTACAACCTACACATACTAGTTTTTCAAGTGCCATTTCAAAATAAGATTTGAAGTAGAAGTAAAGCATGTGAATAAGTAATGAATTGAATAACAAATAAATCATACAAATAGCAAAGTGGCTGTCCACTTTGATACAACAACAAGCATGAACATCCCGTTCATGACAATACCAAGTTATAACCACAATTTTAATTCCAAGACTAACAATAGTAACTCCCGAACTCAAGCGGTTGTCCATAACCGTGGACACGGCTATTCGAATAGATTTATACCCTACAGGGGTGTACTACTTTACCCACACGACTTGATTAGCCCGTAAGCCTCCAGATGCCTCCGAATATAGCATACTTCCCATGGTATGCCGGCCGGGTAAATCAAGATATGATCATTTTTAGCAAGAAGAGCCTATTGGGCTAAGTCCCCCACCTAGGGCTCCTAGGAACATAAGATGTTAACGTCTCCATCCGATCGGCCCAAAAGGAAAACCATAGGATTTCTCGGTCCCATGCCCTTACAATTTCACCACCGTGGGACTCAACACAACAAACCTTCCCCCTACTTAACCATACGGCTCCCAACCCGCATGTGGTAGCACGAATGTACTTGAATCAACGATGTTACCAAAGTTCGGTCCTTAATCGTGGGGACCCCAGAGTTATCTCCGTAAGACCGAGACTAATCAAGGTCTTAGGGACATAACTCTACATCTCCAGTAAATGGATTCCAACTTAACTCAATCTAAGTGAGAGGCTTAACTAAAACTAGAGCCCCGACAATCATGCGCGCCGCTCCTCTGCGAGCACTACATGATTGTCGGTTCTCCAACAAGTCAAGCACTACACTTAGTGAGTTAAATAGGAAGCCATGAACAGCGAGTACGACTTATATTGGCTCCCAAGATCAGCGACCAGTATAACCATACTCTCATACAACGTTGATCACATCCATACAACACTCATACATAAATAGTACAAAAGTTATACATCACAGTTTCAAGTTTACAACTACACAAGTGGCCGACCGGCCAAATTAAACAAGTTCATAGCGGAAGCAAGTAAATAAACCAAAATTCCTGCAGTGGTATTGTCACATCCCCAAATTAATAAAGAGGTTTATTATGCATCTCATTAGCATGCATCATGTTTTGAAACTTTTCCAATAAATATTGTACTTGGAAAATCTCAAAAACTATATGACACACACACTTTGATTTGAACTCCAATCATAAAACTGAGATAAATGCTACTAAAGATCCTCTGTAAATAATTTATTCAAATACTATATTAATTATCATGAATTAATATAATTTTTGCTAAATTTTTGGGACTGGCTTGAACCATAAGAAAATTCAAACACCATTAAAAGACCTAGCCTAAGTTCGAATTTATATATTACAAAATATATTATGAACGGTAGGGTTCAATACTTTTTATGGACACTAGGCTATTCCAGGAACCCCTAAAAATTATTTCATGATTTTAGGAATTTTATTTCTATTTTTAAGCCTCTCGTCAAAATGGAGAAACTATTTTAATTCTCAGTCAAATCCTAAACCCTAACTGACCGGTACTGTTCCTTGGGCTCGAGCCCGACTTGGTGAGCTGACTCAGCCTGACCGCCTAAATGCACCGCGTCGAACCCAACTGGTATCCACCGTCCGATTGAAGTTCAACGGTCCAGATCGCGTACCCCTTCAGCCGTTCCGATCGTCTCTTCAAATCTGAGCCATCCACCCGAGATCCAACGGTGCGCGCCAAATCACTTAAACCCCGTCCGCTCGCGCGCGATGAGCCGCTGACACCGTGGGCCCGCGCTGTCAGGCTCATCTCCTACCTCCCGCTGCGGGCTCAGAACACACGCGCCACGCGGCCATGTCACCCCGACACGCCTAGTTGACGCCCCTCGACGCCGTCAATCCACCGCTGTCGTTGGCCACTCCGGTGCGTTCCTCGCTTGACGCCGCCTCCATTCCCGTCATCACCCGAGAATAATACTCCCTCGGCACCCCTCTTCTTCCATACGTCTCCTCTGTTTGACTTAGGAGAGGGAAGCTCGTACCAGCTCCTGGCTTGGGTAAGCTTCGACCGAGTGATCCCTCTCTTCTCTACGTTCCTCGCCGTTTCCATTTTTACTAAGCTCAGCTCCTGTCTTTGCTTGTAGCTCGCTGTCCATTATCGTGCTCCCGGTGAATTCCAGAGCGTGCTCTCACGGACACATTCATGCCTTCTTCGTGTCCGGAAGGTATTATCCTCAATCCACCGCGTCACCTTATGTGCTTTAGGCCACTGATCAAAACCCCTCAACTTATTTCTTTGTTGCACGACAGGGTTCCGGTGAATCGAAGTTTTGTCTATTTTCGGCCTAAGAACACCCATTCATCTCCCACTTCGGTTTGGTAAGCTTTTTGCCGATTCCTTGCTCTCACAGCTGTGAGGACCCCGGTTTATTCGACTTGTAATGCTTAGCCTTCCATTGACCCTAGCATCACAATTCAAATAAACCAAGCCTCAGGATATGTATACTTCCCAGAATGCAGTATACACACCCCGTTACAAAATTATGCATCAATTCCATACACGAGCGGTTACAATACCAAAACTTCAATATACAAAAGAAAGAACTTACAAGATAAAATAACAAACTACACAGCGGAAGCAAAAGCCATAAGATGGCAATAAATAAAAGAGCCAATTAGTGTGCCTTTACCCACAAGGCAACCAACCGGGCCGCCAAGCTAGTCGTCAAACCCGCAGCACATCTCACAAAAGGGAAGCCCTTGGGGCTCACCTTCTTTCTCTCCAACAAAAACATAAAACAAAACACCTGAGTACAAAGATTGTCTTTGTACCCGCAAGACTGACGTGTAAGGGTAACAGAACTATAATTTAACTACATGCAGGCTTTATTTAAGTGGAGGGGGCTCTGGACTTACTTTTAGCAGAAAGCAAGTTTTCTTTGGCAATCTGTAATAGTTTGAAAGCGCTTTAACAATTCAATTTTATTGGCAGAAATAACAGCGATACAGCAAGTAGTGACATAAAAGACATCCTGGAGATGACCAACCCAATGGCCATCACAACAATAGTATGAACACCCGTTTATACCAACCCATCAAGTTTTAATTAAAAGGTTGTAGTCTAACTCTTGATAAGCTTACCCAAGCGTGTCCATCACCTAGGACGAGGCTATTCGAATAGTTTTTAACCCTGCAGGGGTGTACCACTGTACCCACACTTTAGACCGCCTTTCCACCAGCCACGGTTAGCATACTTCCTTTGGTATGCAGGCACGGCTAAGTCTAACAAGACGTTTTCCAATATTGTGTATTAACTACGAGCCGCTCGTATGGATAGAAATCCATACGCTTACATGGTAAAGCCGAAAAGACAACTACCCACTCAGGATAAAGCTTTTCGGACAACTACCATGCTCCCACCTCCATCCCTCCTGCGACCCCCTGCGACCCGGAGCCAATACACGCCAAAGTACTAGGTCAAGAGAGGTCCCATACCCTCTAGTGTGGTTAGCACGAAATGCCCGAATATGATACTCACAAGATGTTCGGTCCTTAATCGACCGGGCACCATTCGATCACACCCAAGAATCACACCATCTTACCATTGTGCCCGCGTCGAAATCATTTTGTTTTTAGTTTTTAGTTTTCACAATTAAACAAGGCAAAAGTGCTGAATCATAAGGTTATAATAATTTTTGTGTGATCAAAGTTATCGACTAAGTCGATAACCGCCCAATTCTACCGGTATCTAAGCATGGCTAAGCATCATATCGTAAATACAAATAAAAGGCCCTAAATCATTCACCGGGCTCTAATTCACCAGTGAGAATAATATTCCTAAGGTAGTGGCAGGGGTGAACAATTTTTAGGGCAACCATGCAATGGGATTAACTACCTCTAATCGACAAAATTACTTTGACACAAAAGCATGCATACCTACAGGTTAAACAAAATATTAGACTTGAAAATAATGGGAATGAACTGGATATGATCAAACTGCTTGCCTTTGCCTTGTTTGAGATACTCGACTTGCTGCAGAGGATCACTCTCGATATCAACGTCATCTAACGATAAAAACTGCCAAAGCGAAAAACAGCGAATAAATACAGAATGCCAAAAGGTATCCAAAAATCAAAAACACAGAAGATAGATCATGAATTCAGGAACAACAAATTAGCAGATCCGGAGATTATTTAAATTATACAGGATTTCTTATTACTGATCTTTCCAAACTCACTTATTTCAAGGATAATCATATAGTCAAAATCAATCCTCTTATATATTCTATTCTTTCGGCAGACTTTGATGGTGATTGTGTGCACATCTATTAGCTACAGCATATTAGCACATTTTAATTAACTCGCTATTCTATATAACCTTTACTGTGATAAGTTCATTTAAACTTACTAGACTCGAACTTCATTTCGATAGTTCATTAGAGTGACTAAGACTGACATTCACTAAATTAGTTCACAAAAAAAAGATGGGACTAACAAGTGGGTTTACTGACATGACAGATTTCCTCCTACTGCTAGCTTAAGTGAGTGAAAGCCCAAAACCTTTTCTACTAAATTTAGTAGAGTCACTACCCTAATGCCCATTTGGCTATCTACAGACTACTGTGCAACCATCTAGTGAGGAAACCAACAGACATCTCAACATTCCCTTAATCACCTTCTCTGATCACAAGGCACAAAAAGGATTTGGTTACTTCGATACTAGCTCCTGATTATTCTTAACCATAGTTGACTCCCAAAGATAGTTACTTCTGAAAACTAATTGTCCAAAGATTAATTGAATTAAGACATTCCCAACTACTGTATTTACCCCTTTCATTAACCTATTGACAAACTGAAACTTTTCAGTCTACTGTGCAAAAACTACAACAGAACACTTTCTACATTTTAGGTGCTATCAACCCATTTTCTCTCTGGAACCACTTATTCAATTGTCGATTAGGCTTGAGTAGTCTAGAAGTTAAACACGACTTAGTCTTGAACTTCCTTCTCTGTTCAAAATTTCATGAAATGGTTAAGACACCTCTGCTCACCCTCCGCACAAAAATAATGATTTAATCGAGAATGAGTGATGGTTAACAAACTTTAATACCCATTAAACAATCAATTTAGTCATTCATCATGTTTATAGCCTCATCGACAAAGCCGCTTTTCAATCAAAACTTTTCTCTGCCAAAATCTTACGTAAGGAAAATCTCTACCACGAATTGCTACCGCAACTTCCTTCAACTCAACTCAAATTTACGCTACTCGGATAAGTGACTAAAAATGACAACCACAAAGATTGTCGGCATTAGTAGGTAGGTTTTTATGTGGTTTCCATCGACAAAGCAAAATCCCTTCTAAGCACCCCTCTGCTCATACAACCGACAAAAGAATCGCTTCTCAGAGTTGCGTGAAACTAACTAACATTTCTCCACATTTCAAACTTTGAATTGGTTAATTCATTTGAGGAACCTATTTTCAGAAACTAGCCAGAGAGGAACACACACAGCTAAAAAGGGCAGAACAGGGAGGCAGCACAGGGGAAACTCGGCCGGCTCGGTTCATGGATCGGCGCCGGCGGTTGGGCGGCGGCGAGGCGGCGGTGTGGGCTGAAATGGATCCAGTGAGTGGAGGCGACCATGAGGGTGGTGGAGTTGGGGCTCAGGCGGCACGGAGGCGGCGCGGCTAGGGAACACGGCGGCCGACCGTGGAGGTGGAAAGGGGGCGACGGCGACGGATGCAGTTGGGGAAGAATTAGTGAGAGCATGAGCAGCCCTGGAGTGTGGGGAGCTTACCGGAGTGGTCGCCGAGGACGGGGAGTGGCCGAGGAGTCGGCGACGCGAGCCGCGGCGGCGGCGGGTTCACCGTGGCGGGGTCGCTCGGGTGAAGGGGAGCTCCGCTCGGAGGTTGGCGACGGATGAGGAAGGGGTGAGGATACTCCGGCTCTGAGGAATTGTTCCGGAGCTCGCCGAGGTGGCCATGGTGATGGCGGCGGTTGACTTCGGCCGGAATCGGAGAAGAGGCCGGCGCACGGGTTTCCTGCAATAGATTTCAAAATTGAATGAGGGGATTGGAGGGGGTGTCAAGGGAACACGGAGTGACGCGAGAAGTTTGGGAAGAACGTCTTGGGTTGGCCGGACTCGGCGAGGGAGGTACAGGCGGCCATGGATGGGCGTGGCGGCTCCTCTGTGCTTGTTTGTGGAGGAGAAGATGGAGGGAACGGAGGGTAGCAAAGAGAATCAATGGGTGCTCTGGCACCCCTAAATAGGCCAAGGGAGTCGATGCTCTCGGTGGTGGCTCGGCGGTTGGCTCAGATGCGAGGCATGGAGGCGATGCTCTCGGTGTGGCTCATGACAAGGGCGGTGGTGACCGGGCGCGGTGCGTGGCGAGCATGCACGGCGATCAGCAGACGCGTGGAGGGGCATTTGGTGAGGAATGCGGCTGCGTGGGTGAAGCCGAAGGCTAAACCATGGGCGGGGTCAAAACCCGGGGCGAGGCGTGCTCTGGTGGTGCGGCAATGGTGCTGGGCAGGCGCTGCTGGTGCTGGGGAGAGATGGCGCTCGGGCAAACGCCGCGTGGAGAAGAACTCTTGACGACGGGGCCCACAGGTAAGTGAGAGAGGGAGGGGTGGCTCGGCGAACTGGTGTGGTTGGAACCGGGTGGCGAAGTGGGTTTGGTCGGGTTGGGTTAGGGTTAGATTTTGGATTTAGTTTTTGACCGAAAACAATTAAGTTTGACCTAGCAGTTTGGAATAGAAATAAAATTCTAAAAATTCTGAAAATTTTTGTGGGCACCCTTAGGTTTACAAGGGACTAAGGAAAAATAATTTCAACACTTTTCATATTAAAATTTGTTAGAATTAAATTGTTTTCAAATCTGCATTTGGGATTTCATTTGAATTTTAGTGAAGGTAAAATGACTTCCAAAAATTTGGTAAAAATAACTATTAATCAAGATAAATAATATAGTATTTTAATAAATTATTTTTGGAAACTTTCATTCACATATTTTTCTGGAATTCCAATAGAAATGGAATTTAAGTTTAAAAGTTTAAAATTTCAACACAAACTTTGATACAATCTCCAAATTTTTAAAATTGTGCACAAGATTTTGGAAATCATGAGCATGATCAAAAGATACAACCAAAAGTTTTTAAATTTTTAATCTTTTATACATTTAAAATACAATCCTAATTTGGGGCTGTTACAAATCTACCCCCCTTAAACAGAATCTCGTCCCGAGATTCCGGTAGTTCGGAAGTCGGAACGAAAGGCTGTGGCAACCTAGGTGGGTTTGGTCACGAGGTCACTTTTCGGATCTCGACGCGAACCGAACTCAATTCCGAATCCGGAGAGGTTCTTCAGAAGTTTTAGGTTCTAAAGTGGGAAGCTTTATTGAAGGATTTTCTAATGCCCTTCAGTTAAGTATTTTCTAGGTGGTTCTTTTCAACTCTAAACGAAATGCACCATCTATGGTCTTGATTTCCTTCAGAGATAGTGCTGGAAGAGCATGACGCAATATCCTGACGTTGCTGCCACATTTTCCTTTCCATTGCTTTGTTTAACCTTTCCTTTCTTGATTTGAAGATAATTTGACATCACGCTTCACGCCGTCTTACGGTAGTATGAAAGACTCGGCTCCAATCGATCGACCAAAAGTGGCACCGATCGATGGGACGGAAGGACTAGTTAGATGATAACCTAGTATCAATACCAGGATTCAGTGCAGAAAAGAGAAGGAAAGCAAGGTTTAAGGTGGTCCTGTCTAACCTCACTTATCTGGTTCTATTGGATTGGTTGGGAAGGGAAATGCTCAGGATGAATGCACGAGGGGATGCATGTGTGCAAATTAGTCCTAAGGCAAATTTTAAATTTTGATTAGTGAGAGTGCAAATGCTCACATGTATGCCTACATGCTTCTTGTTTTATGCAACTTGAGTGACCTAACATGCTTAAGTTAATTTAGAAACTATATGCATGATCAAAGTATAGGAATCAAGATGCCTAACAAGTATTTTGAGGTATCTTCTACCCCCCCTTAAACATTTTGGTGCATATAAGATAAGTTGAGGAAAGAATGGGCATAAGGTGAGGGAATGGCAATGGGTATGCAATTTAATTCTAGCATGTACTAACTACTCCAAAAGGTTCTGACATAGTTGCTATACATGCCGTCCGTAGGCGATGTGCAACTATTTGGAACGAGGAGAGCAAACGATTACAAAATCCAGCGTCTACAAGCTAACTAATATCATTAGAGTGTATATATTCTAAGAATAACCTTAACTTAATCTTAAAGCAAGGCATCGATTAGGAGAAACGGACATTACCCTAACCCGATTGCAAACACATAACAAGAAATGAACTCCAAATGTTTGTATGAAAGCATAAGACCAGCGCAAAACCACAAAACAAAAGATTTGCTTCCCGGTACGACTAACTCGTATTGAATGAACGAGCAATCGTTTAGGATGATAAAATTTTAGAACACAACTCAAATTCTAACGCATCTAAAAGGCATGGCAAAAACCATATAAGGGTGGATTGGGCACTAGCCATCTAATATCACATCTTACCCTTTTAATCCCATGAGTTTTAGTTGATTTATCATCTCATTTTTAATCCTATCGACGAACTAAGTGCTCACAGTCCGAAACTTGTGCTTGCTGTCCAGATTTTGTATCCGAGCTCCGAGATGAGTGCTTCGACTCCAAGTTCTTCAAATCTCCACTAAATAATAACCAACACTTCATATTTTCAACTCTCATTATTCCCCAAACCGAATTTAACCGATAACCAACTAACTTTTGAAAGGAGAAGAGACCGGAACAACTTTTTCGAAAACTCAACAAGAATAAGGCAAGATGAGCAAACTAAGATAGGTAAGGAGTAAAATCTGAGAACTTACTTAAGTTTTCATAACCCATTTAACATTTTGAAAATAAGTTTTTCAAAATATCCTAATGACGACAAAGCTAGGGGTTCCTACGGTCAGTACAGCTCTGATACCAACTTTGTGAGGACCCCGGTTTATTCGACTTGTAATGCTTAGCCTTCCATTGACCCTAGCATCACAATTCAAATAAACCAAGCCTCAGGATATGTATACTTCCCAGAATGCAGTATACACACCCCGTTACAAAATTATGCATCAATTCCATACACGAGCGGTTACAATACCAAAACTTCAATATACAAAAGAAAGAACTTACAAGATAAAATAACAAACTACACAATGAAGCAAAAGCCATAAGATGGCAATAAATAAAGAGCCAATTAGTGTGCCTTTACCCACAAGGCAACCAACCGGCCGCCAAGCTAGTCGTCAAACCAAAGACATCTCACAAAAGGAAGCCCTTGGGGCTCACCTTCTTTCTCTGCAACAAAAACATAAAGCAAAGCACCTGAGTACAAAGATTGTCTTTGTACCCGCAAGACTGACGTGTAAGGGTAACAGAACTATAATTTAACTACATGCAGGCTTTATTTAAGTGGAGGGGGCTCTGGACTTACTTTTAGCAGAAAGCAAGTTTTCTTTGGCAATACTGTAATAGTTTGAAAGCAGTTTTAACAATTCAATTTTATTGGCAGAAATAACAGCGATACAGCAAGTAGTGACATAAAAGACATCCTGGAGATGACCAACCCAATGGCCATCACAACAATAGTATGAACACCCGTTCATACCAACCCATCAAGGTTTAATTAAAAGGTTGTAGTCTAACTCTTGATAAGCTTACCCAAGCGTGTCCATCACCTAGGACGAGGCTATTCGAATAGTTTTTAACCCTGCAGGGGTGTACCACTGTACCCACACTTTAGACCGCCTTTCCACCAGCCACGGTTAGCATACTTCCTTTGGTATGCAGGCACGGCTAAGTCTAACAAGACGTTTTCCAATATTGTGTATTAACTACGAGCCGCTCGTATGGATAGAAATCCATACGCTTACATGGTAAAGCCGAAAAGACAACTACCCACTCAGGATAAAGCTTTTCGGACAACTACCATGCTCCCACCTCCATCCCTCCTGCGACCCCCTGCGACCCGGAGCCAATACACGCCAAAGTACTAGGTCAAGAGAGGTCCCATACCCTCTAGTGTGGTTAGCACGCCGAAATGCCTGGATAACAGATACTCACAAGATGTTCGGTCCTTAACTGACCCGGGCACCATTCCAGTCACACCCAAGAATCACACCATCTTACCATTGTGCCCGCGTCGAAATCATTTTGTTTTTAGTTTTTAGTTTTCACAATTAAACAAGGCAAAAGTGCTGAATCATAAGGTTATAATAATTTTTGTGTGATCAAAGTTATCGACTAAGTCGATAACCGCCCAATTCTACCGGTATCTAAGCATGGCTAAGCATCATATCGTAAATACAAATAAAAGGCCCTAAATCATTCACCGGGCTCTAATTCACCAGTGAGAATAATATTCCTAAGGTAGTGGCAGGGGTGAACAATTTTTAGGGCAACCATGCAATGGGATTAACTACCTCTAATCGACAAAATTACTTTGACACAAAAGCATGCATACCTACAGGTTAAACAAAATATTAGACTTGAAAATAATGGGAATGAACTGGATATGATCAAACGCTTGCCTTTGCCTTGTTTGAGATACTCGACTTGCTGCAGAGGATCACTCGATATCAACGTCATCTAACGATAAAAGCGCCAAGCGAAAACAAATAATAAATACGAATGCCAAAAGGTATCCAAAAATCAAAAACACAGAAGATAGATCATGAATTCAGGAACAACAAATTAGCAGATCCGGAGATTATTTAAATTATACAGGATTTCTTATTACTGATCTTTCCAAACTCACTTATTTCCACGATAATCATACAGTCAAAATCAATCCTCTTATATATTCTATTCTTTCGGCAGACTTTGATGGTGATTGTGTGCACATCTATTAGCTACAGCATATTAGCACATTTTAATTAACTCGCTATTCTATATAACCTTTACTGTGATAAATTCATTTAAACTTACTAGACTCGAACTTCATTTCGATAGTTCATTAGAGTGACTAAGACTGACATTCATTAAATTAGTTCACAAAAAAAAGATGGGACTAACAAGTGGGTTTACTGACATGACAGATTTCCTCCTACTGCTAGCTTAAGTGAGTGAAAGCCCAAAACCTTTTCTACTAAATTTAGTAGAGTCACTACCCTAATGCCCATTTGGCTATCTACAGACTACTGTGCAACCATCTAGTGAGGAAACCAACAGACATCTCAACATTCCCTTAATCACCTTCTCTGATCACAAGGCACAAAAAGGATTTGGTTGCTTCGATACTAGCTCCTGATTATTCTTAACCATAGTTGACTCCCAAAGATAGTTACTTCTGAAAACTAATTGTCCAAAGATTAATTGAATTAAGACATTCCCAACCATCTGTATTTACCCTTTCATTAACCTATTGACAAATGAAACTTTTCAAAGGTAATCGTGCAAAAACTACAATGAACACTTTCTACATTTTAGGTGCTATCAACCCATTTTCTCTCTGGAACCACTTATTCAATTGTCGATTAGGCTTGAGTAGTCTAGAAGTTAAACACAGTACTTAGTACTGAACTTCCTTCTCTGTTCAAAATTTCATGAAATGGTTAAGACACCCTCTCGCTCACCCTCCGGACAAAAATAATGATTTAATCGAGAATGAGTGATGGTTAACAAACCTTAATACCCATTAAACAATCAATTTAGTCATTCATCATGTTTATAGCTCATCGACAAAGCCGCCAATCAAAACTTTTCTCGCCCAAAATCTTACGTAAGGAAAATCTCTACCTTGAATTGCTACTGCAACTTCCTTCAACTCAACTCAAATTTCTGCTACTCAGATAAGTGACTAAAAATGACAACCACAAAGATTGTCGGCATTAGCTGGGTAGGTTTTTATGTGGTTTCCACTGACAAAGCAAAATCCCTTCTAAGCACCCCCTCTGCTCATACAACTGACAAAAGAACTGCTTCTCTGAGTTGCACAGAAACTAACTAACATTTCTCCACATTTCAAACTTTGAATTGGTTAATTCATTTGAGGAACCTATTTTCAGAAACTAGCCAGAGAGGAACACACACAGCTAAAAAGGGCAGAACAGGGAGGCACTACAGGGGAAACTCGGCCGGCTCGGTTCATGGATCGGCGCCGGCGGTTGGGTGGCGGCGAGGCGGCGGTGTGGGCTGAAATGGATCCAGTGAGTGGAGGCGACCATGAGGGTGGTGGAGTTGGGGCTCAGGCGGCACGGAGGCGGCGCGGCTAGGGAACACGCGCCGACCGTGGAGGTGGAAAGGGGCGACGGCGGCGGATGCGGTTGGGAAGAATTAGTGAGAGCATGAGCAGCCACGAGGTGTGGGAGCTTACGGAGTGGTCGCCGAGGACGGAGTGGCGAGGAGTCCAGCGACGCGAGCCCGCGGCGCGCGGAGTTCACCGTGGCGGGTCGCCGGGTGAAGGGAGCTCCGCCGGAGGTTGGCGACGGATGAGGAAGGGTGAGATACTCCGGCTCGAGGAATTGTTCGGAGCTCGCCGAGGTTGCCATGGTGATGGCGGCGTTGACTTCGGCCGAATCGGAGAAGAGGCGGCGCGGGTTTCTGCAATAGATTTCAAAATTGAATGAGGGGATTGGAGGGTGTCAAGGAACACGGAGTGACGCGAGAAGTTTGGGAAGAACGTCTTGGGTTGGCGGACTCGGCGAGGGAGGCTGCGCCATGGATGGGCGTGGCGGCTCCTCCGTGCTTGTTTGTGGAGGAGAAGATGGAGGAACGGAGGGTAGCAAAGAGAATCAATGGGTGCTCTGGCACCCTAAATAGGCCAAGGGAGTCGATGCTCTCGGTGGTGGCTCGGCGGTTGGCTCGGATCACGAGGCATGGAGGCGATGCTCGGTGTGGCTCATGACAAGGGCGGTGGTGACCGGGCGTGGTGCGTGGCGAGCATGCACGCGATCAGCAGACGCGTGGAGGGCATTTGGTGAGGAATGCGGTGCGTGGGTGAAGCCGAAGGCTAAACCATGGGCGGGTCAAACCCGGCGAGGCGTGCTCGTGGTGCGGCAATGGTGCCGGGCGGCGCCGCCAGGTCTGGGAGAGATGGCGCCGGCAAACGCCGCGTGGATAAGAACTCCTGACGACGGGGCCCACAGGTAAGTGAGAGAGGGAGGGGTGGCTCGGCGAACTGGTGTGGTTGGAACCGGGTGGCGAAGTGGGTTCGGTCGGGTTGGGTTAGGGTTAGATTTTGGATTTAGTTTTTGACCGAAAACAATTAAGTTTGACCTAGCAGTTTGGAATAGAAATAAAATTCTAAAAATTCTGAAAATTTTTGTGGGCACCCTTAGGTTTACAAGGGACTAAGGAAAAATAATTTCAACACTTTTCATATTAAAATTTGTTAGAATTAAATTGTTTTCAAATCTGCATTTGGGATATCATTTGAATTTTAGTGAAGGTAAAATGACTTCCAAAAATTTGGTAAAAATAACTATTAATGAAGATAAATAATATAGTATTTTAATAAATTATTTTTGGAAACTTTCATTCACATATTTTTCTGGAATTCCAATAGAAATGGAATTTAAGTTTAAAAGTTTAAAATTTCAACACAAACTTTGATACAATCTCCAAATTTTTAAAATTGTGCACAAGATTTTGGAAATCATGAGCATGATCAAAAGATACAACCAAAAGTTTTTAAATTTTTAATCTTTTATACATTTAAAATACAATCCTAATTTGGGGCTGTTACAACAGCATCCTCACGAGATCCTTGAGCTGCCCCGACCACTCATTTTTGTTGGTTTTGCTCAGGGTCACCTCTCCTCGCGAAGCCGTGGCGTCGCCATCTTCTTCTCCGGCGCCGACAGAGCTCCCGCTACTCTGAGCCTCCCCGAGCACTTTTCCTTGCTCAGGTAGATCTCTCTTAGCCCCTAGGACCTCGGGCACCCGCTTGTTTGCGCTGCGGAGCGACATACTGCTCTTTTCATTTTTGCCGTTTGGAGCACCGCCGCTCAACGCCGGCTAGCCACCGTTCTGGGTCGGCTCTGGTGCCGTGAGTGCCCTCAACGGGTTTGCAATGCTATTGCGTGGCTAACGGTGCCCTTAGTTCGCGCCGCCGTGGCACACAGCGCCGGCAAGTTGCCGGTGAAACGTGCGGGATTGAAATCCCGTTGTCGTACGCCGACAACCCTGTAGCGAAATGATTAGGCGTTAAGTAGTAATCATTAGCGTTAAATGTTGTCTTAACGAGCTAAACAGTCGCTTACACGTGG
The DNA here is from genome assembly GCA_036346255.1 of Ampelocalamus luodianensis. Lineage (NCBI taxonomy): Eukaryota > Viridiplantae > Streptophyta > Magnoliopsida > Poales > Poaceae > Ampelocalamus > Ampelocalamus luodianensis. The sequence continues at coordinate 30,209,522 of CM070637.1, forward strand.
GCCCTTATGCTATGTTAGTTGGTTGCGTAAGGTTAAGGTTTACACTTTCTGTTTAGAGAAAACGTAATTTCTCAGTTGAATGATCCAAAATATGTTTTCCTAATTGGAAGACGTTTTTGAGAAATACGCTTTCGGCTTGTACTCGGCTGGGCAGAGTCAAGGCTGACCGTGTCAACCCTGACTTCGGGGCCCGCACGTCAGCCACTGCGGCTAGCGCATGGCCGGTAGAAAAGTAATAAATACTTTATGAAATTCGAAAATCTATTAATTTACACACTAATAATTGGTATTAACTTCTGAAAATGCATAACAAATTCATTTTAACTCCAAAAGCAATGAAACCACTTCTGAAAATTTTCATTTTGAACGAACTTTATATTAAAATTAGTTGCGAACAAGTCCTTGTAACAAAGAGTATTATTTTGGAAGAATAACCCATAACCCTATTATTCGCACAATAGAAAAAGATTATTAACTTCAAAAATACATAACTATTTCATATTAACTCCAAAAATAGTGAAACCACTTTTGATATTTTTTATTTTGAGTGAACTAATTTATAAAGTAGGTTTCAAACTTACCTCTGTCTCAGAAACTATAGTTTGAGGAAAATGATCCAAAAGGGTATTATTTTTACACTATTAATGCTAATAACTTTAGAAATCAATAACTAAATCATGAAAACTCCTATTGGAGCAAACTCAACTGTTTTGAACTTGTAATAATATTGCCTATTTATCCATGCAATCCATGTACTCACCACTGCTTTACAAATTTTCACCTCATAATTAAATTACATGAATGAAGGCGTATTGAAATCTGAAATTCAAACCACCATAACTTTCATATACTAAATCAAAATAAAATAATTCTTTCACCAAAAATCATCTAAAATCATGACTTAGCTACTGTAGAAAAATCATGCATTTTTTAGCATCTTGATTTTTGAAGTATTTCTCGGTGTTTATTCTTTAGATTCCGAAGCAATTGATATTGACTCTTACGCTACTGAGAGTGAACAACTACTTTTCCAGCAAGGCAAGCATCCTTTGAACTTTCTTTTTGCATCATATTTGATCCCAGTTTTGTTAGGATAGATGCAATGATAATTGCTTGCATGCTATTTTGATAATGTCGCTATTTTTGTGATGAATAGATAGACACGTCCTATTATCTTGTCATTGTGGCTATCCATGAATTATTCCCATACTGAAATGCTTATGATAGGATGTGCGAGATTATATTGTTCGAGTTTGCTTAGCCATGCAAGTCTAGAAACGGTAGTCTGATTGTCGGAAATAACCCGACAATTATGGGATAAACACAACTTCTTTATATACTTTTGTTTCAGACCTTTGTATCTATTTTATGAGTTAAATTTTGTCACTTTAAATGAGCTTTTGGTCTGGACAAGTGTTGGTTAGTGATGGTGCTTTGTGCACGAGATTTGGGTATGTGGTTGGACTTGTCTGGACAACTAAGGACCGAACTTTGGGTACCTGCTGTTCAAGCAACACTCGTGCTATCACACACGGTATATGGGTACTGTATGGTTAAGTAGGGGGAAGGTTTTGTTGTGTTGAGTCCCACGGTGGTGAAATTGTAAGGGCATGGGACCGAGAAATCCCGTGTTCCTTTTGGGCCGATAGGATGGAGATGTTAATGTTTTGTGTTTCCTAGGAGCCCTGGGTTGAGGGACTTAGCTCAATGGGATCTTCTTGCTAAAAACGACCATATCTTGATTTACCCGGCAAGTATACCATAGGAAGTATACTATATTCGGAGGCATCTGGAGGCTTACGGGCTAATCAAGTCGTGTGGGTAAAGTAGTACACCCCTGCAGGGTATAAATCTATTCGAATAGACGTGTCCACGGTTATGGACTACCGCTTGAAACTTGTGGCTGCTTATTGTTAGACTCAGAATTAAAATTGTGGTTATATGTTGGTATCGACATGAACGGGATGTTCATGCTTGTTGTTGTATCAAAGTGGACCGCCACTTTGTCTTTGGTATGATTCATTTGTTATTGAATTTATTACTTGTTCACATGCTTTACTTCTACTTCAAATCTGATTTTGAAATGGCACTTGAAAAACTAGTATGTGTAGGTTGTTCGGTGTTGCGTCGTTTTCGCAAAATTAAGCCAATATGAGCCCTTCCTTTGAATGACCTTATGCATAACTATTTTTATTTGTGTAAGACTTACGAGTACTCTTTTGTACTCAGCCAGATGTTTGCTGGCTTTTACAGGTGAGGAAGATATGGAGACCGATGAGCTCGTCGGTGTCGATTTAGACGACACTGATGAGTAGTATGCTATCTTTTAACTCCCAGTCGGTTGCCGATGGGTTATGGGGCATACCACTACTGGTCTTTTGATTTATTTACTCGTTTTCGCTGCTACTTAATACTCTTATTTTAATTTGGCCGGTCGGCCACTTGTATTAGTTGTAAAGTTGGAACTATGTTGTATGCCTTTTGTACTATTTATGTATGAATGTTGTATGGATGTGATCAACGTTGTATGAGAGTATGGTTATATTGGTCGCTGATCTTGGGAGCCAATATAAGTCATACTCGCTGTTCATGGCTTCCTATTTAACTCGCTAAGTGTAGTGCTTGACTTGTTGGAGAACCGACAATCATGTGGTGCTCGTAGAGGAGCGGCGCATATGATCGTCGGGGCTCTAGTTTTCGGTTAAGCCTCTCATTTAGATTGAGTTAAGTTGGAATCCATTTACCGGAGGTCCAGAGTTATGTCCTTAAGACCATGTTAGTCTCGGTCTTATGGAGGTAACCCGGGGTCGCCACAACGTTGGTATCAGAGCCATACTGACTATAGGTTAGAGATAGCACTGGCGTTAGAGTTACTAAGCCTTTTTGAGTCAAAATATTTTGAAATTAACAAATTACTTTCCGAAGGTATAAGTTAGGAATATCTTTTATTCCTCATCCCTCTTAGTGCCTTTTCTTACCTTACTCTTTTTTGGATTGAAAAAGGAAATCTTACCTTGTCTCTCTTGTCTTTAGATGAGTCGCCAATACCTGGTCAAAGAAACTCAAGCTGAGAACGTGGATGGATACCCGGCGCTTCTACGAGATATGATGTGGAGGGCGAACTTTACTTACCAGCCAACCTACGCCATCTATCGTCGCGACAGGGGGCCACGCATGGAGGAATACTTGGTCGTGATCAACATTATCACCAGACGAGTCACAGGGAGTATCCCATATTGTTTCCAGGCACGTGGCACTTCTGAGGCCAGGGCTCTATAGGAAGTGGCTCGTGTGGCTATGAGCCACCTCCGTTATGATCTGACAGAGTTGTCTCAGCCGCCTTACAACCATTTTCCTATGAGAGAGCGTGGCACGGAGGTAGACCCCTTTGCCCGGATTCAGTTTGGGGAAGATCCCCAGGTTAGGCAGTTGTCAAGATTGGTTCATATCATGGATCAAATTCATCGGTGTACTGTGTATGAGTTGTATGAGATTCGTCAACGTCTCGTGGTGGCCTAAGAGCACTTACAACTCATGTGTAACATGGGGATTGTTGACCGCCATGTGGTTTATGGCGCAAATGAGATTCCCCCACATGCTTCAGCACCACCGATGTACCGTCTTTCGGAAGTGCCAGGGCGTGTACCCAACTATGGGGCGAGACGCCATGTCGGTCGGTTTTGCTCGTACTCATAGGATGGAACCTGCTGGAGGCCATGTGATAGAGCAAGGCTCCCCTTTGCGTCTTCCTAATCTAGGAGACCCCGATGATACGGGATCCCCTGGAGCACATCTTCTGGACGAGTTCCCGGTGAACTTTGACCGGAACAACATTTAGGATGTTGTAGGTGTAAGCTCATGTTCGAGCATGTATCTTTAAATTCCTGTAATAAGCTAGTAGTAATTGAACTATCAATATCTTTTTTTTGCAAGAACTTTTAATTTAGAAGGTTGTGTTTCGCCCACGGGCCTTTATGAATGTAATTGCATTGGGAAAATTTTGATTTGAATTTATGGATCTTGTACTGGCCTTGGCGCCTTTGTACGCCCTTTTGGTGTTATGTTTTTGTGCATTCTTTATCATTATGCATCCTTAATTAAGAACTATGTGCTTGTTGTCCAGATTTTTAATTCACCCCTTTTTCTAGCAATCTTGGTCTCTTTTTAATTTTCCTTGTCACTTCAGGATGTCAGGCCCTACCACTCGGTTGAGAGCTCTTCGTGGCGAGGGGTCTCCACCCCCGCGATGCCCTCCTACTGCAGACCATGAAGAAGTGCTTCCTCCGCCACCCACTATGGCAGAGGTTCTGGCTCAGATCGAGAGGAATAGGATGGATCAGACCAGGATTCTCGAGGCTATCGCTCACAACACTTCTCCTGCTCCTGCGGCAGCAGGGGGAGGAGGGAATCATAGGCAGCGTGGAGGTCTTGCTGATTTTCAGAGGACCAATCCTCCATCTTTTGCGGGCACAGAAGGCCCGATGGGGGCTGAAGATTGGCTACGAGATATTGAAAAGAAGCTAGCCATTGCTCAGTGCACATGCATTGAGAAGGTTCTCTTTGCCAGTTATCAATTGGAGGGCGCTGCTAGTGCATGGTGGGATAATTTTTCCATCATGTAGCCCGACGGAGAAGTTCCATCATGGAATGAGTTTCGAGCGGCCTTCAGGGAGGCCTACATTCCTGATGGGGTCATGTCGATCAAGCAGCAGCAGTTTCTTGCTTTGAAGCAAGGAAGGAAGACTGTCATTGAGTATCTTTAGGAGTTCAATTCCTTAGCCCACTATGCCCCTGATGACGTCTCCACAGACACTCGCCGGCAGAATGGGTTCATGGGCGGCTTGACTGAGGAGATGCAGCTGGCTCTAGCTGTACATGACTTCAGGAACATCCAACACTTGGTGAACAAGGCCATTGTAGTGGAGCACAAGAGTGTGACTGTAGAGGAGTCCAAGAAGAGGAAGAAAGCCGCTCAGTTTTCAGCTAGTGGCAGTTTTCCTCGACAGCGCACCGGACCGCCCCAGGCACCTCGTTCGCAGGCCCCAGTGCCACCAAGGCCTCCTGTGGCACCTCCACGACCTTCTCCACCTACGGTGCAGCGGTACAATGGGAGTAAAAACTCTCAAAACAGTGGTACTTACAAGCCTAATGTCACCTGCTTTCATTGTGGTCACCAGAGCCACTATGCATCTCACTGCCTCGCCAAGCAGCGGGGAATGCCTCAGGTTTATCGAGCTCCTACACCACCAGCTGTGGTAAGACCTACCCCACCTCCGAGGGCAGCATCTACCCCTCCTCAGATCCCTGCACGTGGCCGAGTGAACCACGTCACCACTGAGGAGGCAAGCGACGCTCTAGACGTCGTTTTGGGTACACTTCTTGTTAATTCTTGTCCAGCATCAGTTTTATTTGATTCCGGAGCATCTCATTCATTCATAAAAGAAGAATATGCTGCACTTAATTAATTTGAAATACATAAACTTCAGCCACCTTATCAAATCCAGTCGTCGGGATCGGTTTTCCAAACCGATCAAGTCTGCCGAGACGTAAAAGTGGAAATTCAAAAGGTTAACTTCTTGGGAAATCTAATTGTGATAAATTCAGTGGGTATTGATGTGATATTAGGGATGGATTGGCTGTCCAAGAATCAGGGAAAGATCGATTGTGCTCAACGGTCTATTTCTGTCCCGAGCGAAGACGGCAGTCAGGTCATTTTTGCACCTTCAGTGGGCAGTTCTCATCTTTATGCTTTAGAAGCTTGTACCTCTCTTGAAATTGAGAAAGTGCCAGTGGTGTGTGAATATCCAGATGTATTCCCCAAAGAACTCCCAGGCATGCCTCCTGATCGAGAAGTTGAGTTCGTCATCGAGCTTGTACCCGGTACTGCGCCGATCTCAAAACGGCCATACCGGATGCCCCTTAATGAGTTAGAAGAATTGAAGAAGCAACTCCAAGAACTTCAAGATAAGGGATTTATTAGGCCGAGCTCCTCACCTTGGGGATGTTCGGCCATCTTTGTCAAAAAGAAAGACAAGAGTTTGCGGATGTGTGTGAACTACCGTCCGTTAAATGAAGTCACTATCAAAAATAAATATCCGCTTCCGCGGATTGATGACTTATTTGATCAATTGAGTGGAGCCCAAGTATTCTCCAAGATCGATTTGCGCTTGAGCTATCATCAAATTAAAGTTCGAACTGAAGACATTCCAAAAACGGCATTCTCTACTCGTTACGGGTTGTACGAGTACACTGTCATGTCTTTTGGTCTGACGAATGCGCCGGCATACTTCATGAATCTTATGAATTCAATTTTCATGTAGTATTTGGATAAGTTTGTTGTTGTATTCATCGATGACATCCTTATCTACTCAAAGTATGATGAAGAACACGAGCAACACTTGAGACTTGTGTTGGAAAAGCTTCGTCAACATCAGCTCTATGCCAAATTCAGTAAATGCGAGTTCTGGCTCCATGAAGTTAGTTTATTGGGACATGTCCTATCCAAGGGCGGTATCGCTGTTGATCCGAGCAAAGTGCAAGATGTCCTTGATTGGAGACAACCCAGAAATATCAATGATATTCGCAGTTTTCTCGGACTTGCGGGTTACTACCGTAGATTCATCCAGAACTTCTCCAAAATTGCGAGGCCAATGACTCAACTTCTAAAGAAAGAAAAGGAGTTCGAATGGTCGCCTGAATGTGAGGAGAGTTTTCAGATCCTAAAGAAATGTCACAGCCCCAACAATTAAAATGGATTAATATGTATTTCATTAGCATGCATTATCAAATTCAAATCATTTCACAATATATTGTACTTGGAAAATCTCATTTCATATAAACATACACTTCAAATTTCAGTTTTCTTTTAGCATCAGTAATAAAAAGTTGTAATCATCATCTGGAACCAATTTATTTAAATACTACATTAATTATCATGAATTAATATAATTTTTCCAAAATTTTTGGGACTAGTTTGAACCTAATGAAAATTCAAACCAACTTAAAAGACATACATTAGGTTTGAATTTAAATATCACAAAATATATTATGAACAGTGGGGTTTCATAATTTTTATGGGAACTATATCTTCCCAGGAATTCCCACAATTTATTTCATGATTTTAGGATTTTTATTTCTATTTTTAAGCACTGGTCAAAGTAGAAATCTCATTATTTAACTTCAGTCAACTCTAAACCTAAACCCTGACCGAGTACTGTTCCTTGGGTTCAAGCCCGACCAGGCGCCGGCGCGGTCGAGTCCACTAAGTGCACCGCGACGTGAGCCGCCGATGGAAATCAACGCCCGGATCGCGTAACCCTTCCAGATCGTCCGAACACCTCTTCAATCTCGGTAGTCGGTAGAGATCCAACGGTGCGCCTCAAATCTTTTAACTCGCCCTCGCGCGCGCTTAGTCTCGCCGACCGGTGGGGCGTCTTTGTCGACCGTCGTCTACCTCTGGCTGGCACTCAGGCATCTAACGCCACGCGGCCGAGCGACACCAACGTGCACCAGAACGGCTCCCTCACGTCGTCAATCCACCGCCACTTACACCAATCCCGAGCCGCTCCGTCTCTCGCCGCCTCCACTCCGTCTTCTTCCGGGCATAATACCCCTCGGTGCCTGTTCTTCCTCACTTCTCCTCTTTTCGGCAGAGGAGGAGGAAGCTCTTCCGTGCGCATCTCTCAGGTAAGCTTCCTCTGGGTAATCCCACGCTTCTCTACAATCCAGGACCTCTTTACTCAAACCTACCGCAAGGACCTCCTGTGGTTGTTTGACAATAACAACCTCGGGACCTCCTTGTGGCTCTCTTCCCAGACCACCCTAAAGACCACTTCGTGACCATTTTACGAAGACCACCCTCCAGACCTCCTCGGTTCTTTTCTGTACGAAAAATTGTCTAAAGTTGATAAATTCATAACTCCTCAATTTAACTCCAAATTGAGTGGAACCACTACATTAATTTTCATTTTCAATGTACTTTATTTTAAAATAGGTTTTAAACTGGTCTGGGTAACAGAGAATATACTTTTGGAAGATTCTATATTAACTGCATTAATTGGACAATAGGAAAAGGACTGATAACTTCAAAAATGCATAAGTAATTATTGGAAACTCCAAAAACAGTGAAACCTACTTTGGTAATTTTCACTTTCAGTATACTTATTTCTAAAAATGGTTTCCCTCTTATCTTTACCACAGAAACTATATTTAGGAGAAATGATCATTAAACTCTATTATTGTTACACTATAAAAGGCTGATAACTTTAAAAATACATAACTAAATCATAAAAACTCCAAAAAGGAAAAACTCAACTGGTTTTAACTTATAATAATATTGCCTATTTATCTATGTAATCCATGTACTCGCCACTATTCTACAAAATTTCACCTCATAATTAAATTACATAATGACGGCTTATTGAAATCTGAAATTCAAACCATTATAACTTTCATATACTAAATCAAAATGAAATAAGTCTTTCACCAAAAATCATTTAAAATCATGATCTAACTACTGTAGAAAAATCATGGATTTTTGAGCATTTTGGTTTTTGAGTTGTTTTCTCGGTATTTATTTGATGTTATAATTATATAGATCCCGAGTATATCGATATCGACACTTACGCTACTGAGAGTGAGCAGCTACTGTACCAGCAAGGCAAGCATCATTTGAACTTTCTTTTGCATCATATTTGATCCCAGTTTTGGTTAAGATAGTGCAATGATAAATGCTTGCATGCTATTTTGATTATGTCAATATTTTTGTGATGTGTAGTTTAGTTATGTCCTATGCTTGAGGTTAATCTTGAATTATGTCAACTCCTATATGCTTAAGATAGGATGTGTGAATTATGGGTTGTATAATTGCTTAGCCATGCAAGTCTAGATACGGTAGTTCGATCGTCGGGAATAATTGTGAATTTTATGATTTATACTTCAGATCTTGGAGCTGTTTTATGAGTTAATTTTTGTCATTTTTAAATGAGCTTTTGGTCTGGACAAGTGTTGGTTAGTGATGGTACTTTGTGCACGAGCATTGGGTAAGTGGAAGGACTTGTCTGGACAATTGAGGACCGAACTTTGGTAATGTCGTTAATTCAAGTACACTCGTGCTGCCACACGCGGGTTGGGAGCCGTATGGTTCAGTAGGGGGAGGGTTTTATTGTGTTAAGTCCTTGGTGGTGTAAGGGGCATAGCGACCGTGAAATCCTATGTTCTTTAGGAGCCGATGTAATCCTTTATAGTGTGGAAGGGAGCGCCAATTCTTTTGTTTTGATTGCATCGGTATTTCCGATATAACTTGTGAGCCCCCTAGCAAGTGCTATCAAACGCTTGTACTAGGCAAGGAACCATCTCACAAGGGGGACTTAGCTCAATAGGGCTTTCTTGCTGAAAATGACTATATCTTGATTTACCCGGCCGGCATACCATAGGAAGTATGCTATTTTCGGAGGCATCTGGAGGCTTACGGGCTAATCAAGTCGTGTGGGTAAAGTAGTACACCCCTGCAGGGTAGCAATCTATTCGAATAGCCGTGCCCACGGTTATGGACAACCGCTTGAGTTCGGGAGTTACTATTGTTAGACTTTTAATTAAAATTGTGGTTGAACTTGGTATTCGTCATGAACAGGATGTTCATGTGTTTAGTACATCAAAGTGGGCTGCCACTTTGGTCTTTGTATGATTCAATTGTTTATTACTGAAATGCTTTACTATATGTTTTACTTCCGCTTCAAATCTGATTTTAAATGGGCACATGAAAAACTAGTATGTGTAGGATGTTAATTGTTGCGTCTCTTTCGCAAAACTAAACCAATATGAGCCATCCTTTGAATGACCCTTATGCATAATTATTTTTATTTGTGTAAGACTTGCGAGTACACTTGTACTCAGCCAGATGTTTGTTGGCCTTTTCAGGTGAGGAAGATTATGAGTATGACGATCTCGCTAGTGTTGACTTGGGTGACACTAACGAGTAGTGTGCTATCATTTAACCCCCAGTCGGTTGCCGATGGGTGATGGGCATACCACTCTTTGGTCTTTTGCTTTATTTATTTACTTCATTGCTACTTGGTACTTTACTTGAATTTGGCCGGTCGGCCGTATGTAATAAGCTGTAGACCTTAACTATTATGCAGTATGTCTTTTTAATCTCGTGTTGTATGTGTTGTATGGATGTAATCAACGTTGGATTAGGGTATGAGTATATTGGTCGTTGTCGAACCTAGGAACGAAGGATCCCAAATTCTCTGTGTTCATACACTAGTCCAGGATTTCTAGTGTACACAGTTAAACAAAAAGTGATAGCACAATCATATCACGAGTTTATTGATAATAATTCAAAGTTTATTACAAAAGGGCCTGCGGCCAAAAGAAAAGAAATAACACAGCGGAAGAGTAGTAGAAGTAGTAGGCCACACGACTTGCCACAGCAATCGTGCGGGACGCAGCCTATTCGTCAAGATCCTCACCGTCGGGAAAAACGTCTTCTCCTGAATAAGATTTATTCAGCAAGAGTGAGCACTACTACCGTGCTCGCAAGTCACACCCAATATAGAAAGTTTAATGCATGCATAAGGTAAACAAAGGTAATGGCACGGTTGTTTTGCATAAACAGCATTTTCAGATTATATTGCTAATACTTTTGTAAGGCCAATTTTAATAATTCGAATAAAGATAGTGACAAAACTGACAACGAATATTGGATGACCTCCACTAGTTGAATATTGAAGGATATCCTCCTAACACTTGGCTAACCACCCAATTTTTACCATAGGACTATCCATCCTAAAACATCTGTTGAACACATTTTATAAACCAAAAACAATTCTAACTTAGAGTGGCTTTGCTAGCATGTCCATGACCGCGGACGCGGCTATTCGAATAGTTTTACACTCTGCAGAGGTGGTACAGCTTTACCCACACGAGATAAAATGCTTTTAATGTCGGCCAAAGCACGCTTCCGAAGGCGTGTGACTAAGCAATTATCATGAGGCCGTTACAAAGCAGTGTCCTACTGTTTTCATGCCCGCTAAGGTTTCGCTACCTTTGGACTATCCATCCTCCGGAAGCCCCCTCTTGCGCCAGGTGGGACTAATGTCTAACCAACGCCCACACATACAACATAGCACAAATAACACTAAGACACTACAGATTATTTAGCCAAATCCTGCCCATACAGGACATGTGGTGGTACGGTAAGGCGTAGCAAAATACGCTCAAAGACCGGTCCTTAAGCGACTTCTGCGACTTCAATTTAAAACCACGGGTCGTAATCCTAACAGATTAGACCTGCATGAACCTGCACCCACCATTCATCCATCTCGCCCAAGTCCAAACCCATTTTATTTTATTTAGAGTAAAATCCTTTCGTGATAAAACAATACCACAGGAACACATTTAAATTACATTGTAAAGATTTGACTAAATTCTCCCAAATTTGTAAATATTATCTAAGCAAGGCTAAGCATTTGACAAATTTTATCTAAGGTGTCAAGGTATTCAGTTTTGATAGTCAAATTGGCCATACCAAGGAGTTTGGAACAACTATATACGAAATCAGGATATTCAGATATTTTTATAAACATATGCATGCAATAGTAAATTGTAGATAGTAAATAAATACTTTAAAACAATAGGAACAATATGATCAATAGTGTAACTTGCCTTCGTTGAAGTCTTGGAACTCTAAATCGTCGGAAGGATCTAACTCTCCGGAGTCGTCGAAGTCTATACGTGAAAATACGACAAATTCAACTCAAATTCAAATAAATTCAAAAACTCAGATCAAACTAACTCCAAATTAAAATATTTTGCTTAAGTTAGCTAGATTATGAATTTAGACAAATTTTGCAACTTGCACCACTCAATTTGGAGTTCAAATGCAAAAGATATGAATTTTAGAAGTTTAATTCAAAATCTGGAATTTAATTGAATTCTCGAATTATTTTCTAAAGAAAATTCTATTTATTGCGCAATCTTGTATGTGATGAATTTCCGGAATTAAAAGAAATGAATTGATTTTTCGACAAGCGGGTCCCACATGTCATAGACTCGGCTCACGGTGGATGATTCCACCGTGCCGAGGTGATCTGGCGCGATGGATGGACATGCGGTGCTTGACTTGGCTTGCCACGCGGCGCCACGCGTGTTCTGCGCCGAGGTGGCACCGAAGCATGGCGATGACGTGGCCCGACCACGTGTGCCCGACGGGAGATTGCTCAGTGGCGAGCTCGCGGCGAGCACGCGCCACGGCGAGGGAATGAAGATGCGCAAAGGGAGAGGAAGCGATGCGATCTCGGGGCATACAAAACGATCGCGGAGCGTGGCCGGAAGGTCGTCGGCGACGAGATTGGCGGCGGCGAACCGGTCGTCGGCGAAGAAGATGATCGAGGTCCTCCGGTGAAGTGGGTGGCGGCGCAGCCGCGACGACGCGGCGATGACGATGGTACCGACGGCGGAGACGAAGGAGTCTGGCGGCGTCGCCGAACGGAGAAGAAGTTCTGCGGTCGCCGCGAAGAAGCTCAAAATCCGGCGCTACGGGCAGGTGAAGGGTACCGGTGGTGGCGGTGTGTTGGTGGCCGAGGGGCACCTCGGGTATCTTTATAGAGGCGGAGGAGGTCGGAGGTCGGAGTTCGTGCGCGCGGTGCGGCGGCGGTAGTGGCGGCGTTACGCGTCGTGGGCACTAGAGAAGGGAAAACGGTCGGAAGTGGGCGGCGTGATGCAAGGTATTCAATGCGCACGATGGCGAGGGGAGTGGGGAAGAGAAATGGCCGAAGGCGAAGCTCGAGCGTTAGCTTTAATGGCGGCAGTTTCTGTTGCAGCTGCGTGGAGAAGACGACGCGGAGACGATGACGGAGGGCCGTGCGATTTTACTCGGACGGTTGCGATTAGATTGGTGAAGCGGTAAGTTCACAATGGGCGCAGCCGCTGGATTTTAATCCAACGGTCGCGATAGAACGAGTGGGCGTGCGCGAGTGAGCGATTAAGTGGCCGATGCACGAGGATCGTTGGATGTGGATCGGCGGTCACGGTGGTTAGGATGTTCGAGTCGTCCAATGCCTCATTGACTCGGCCGTTGGATTTAGATCCAGCGGTGTAGCGACCGGCGGCGCGAGTAGGAGAGAGGAGAGATCGACGAGTGGACCCGTACCGTCGGCGAGGGAGGAGGCGGCGCGCGGAGCGGGCGTCTTGCATGGAAAAACGTGGGCTGAGTGGGTTTCGCCCAATTCCTATTTGAGGTTTTCTTTTGATTTTCTTTTGTTTTAATTCGGATAATTCAATTAGGCTTTAGAATATAGCAAAATAATTCCAAAAATTATGAGAAAATTCACAGAAATTCTCTGGAGCATTTAGGATTTAAGAAAAATATTTCCAGCTATTATCTGATAATAGATTTTGCCCATAATTTTATTTTATCTTTAATTTGGTTAAGGAAAAGCTTTAAAAATTCCACCAAAATCCAATAAAATTCTTAAACTTTATTTTCAACTGGAAATTGAAATTTGGGCTGTTACAAACCTACCCCCCTTAAAGGGAATCTCGACCCCGAGATTCAGACTTGGTTAACAAAAAGATCAGGGTAGTTAGCCTTGAGTTCTTCTTCATTCTCCCATGTGGCTTCGCTCGGATGGTGACTCCACTTGCACCTTGTACGATCTGATTATTCTGCTTCTGGTAACACGTTCTGCGACATCTACAATTTTAGTCGGTCGCTCCACGTAGGTGAGATCTTCTTGAAGGTCAAAGCTTTCCAGAAAGGTATGGTCTTCCGGTTCTTGCAGGCATTTCTTTAATTGCGACACGTGAAAGACGTTATGTATCTGGCGGGGGCTTCGCGGCTCTAGCCGATAAGCTACTTCTCACGTTTGCCAAGATCTTGTATGGCCCAATATACCTGGGTGCGAGTTTACCTTTTGTCCGGAATCTCTTCACACCTCTGAGTGGGGTTACTCTGAGATAGACAACATCTCCTACCTCAAAACTTAATTCCCTACGGCGGTTATCGGCATAACTCTTTTGTCGGGATTGGGCTGCTTTCAGACGCTCCTGAATAGTTTTCACTTTACTCTCAGCTTCTTTGATTAACTCAGGTCCAAGGAGCTGACGCTCTCCTACCTCATCCCAAAGAAGCGGGGTTCGACATTTCCTGCCATACAGAGCTTCAAATGGAGCCATCTGCAAACTGGCTTGATAGCTATTATTGTATGAGAACTCTGCATATGGTAGATCCTTGTCCCAACCTTTTCCGAACTCTAAGGCACAGGCTCGAAGCATATCTTCAAGAACTTGATTGGTGCGTTACATCGACCATCGATGCAGGGATGATCTGCCGTGCTAAAATTGAGTCAGTTCCCAAGGCTTCATGCGGACTTTTCCAAAACCGAGAGGTAAATTGGGAACCTCGATGCGACACAATCTTTTGGGTACTCCGTGCGAGCGACGATTACGGCCATGTACAATTCGCTGGTTTCTTTGCTCGGTAGGTGGTCTTGACAGAATAAAGTGGCGACTTTAGTTAACCGGTCAATTACCACCCGGATGGAGTCATATCCCGATTGGGTCTGGGAGTCCGATGATGAAATCCATACTGACTTCTTCCCACTTCCACTCGGGAATTGGTAATGGTTGCAACAGACAATGGGGTCTTTGGTGTTGTGCCTTGACTCTTTGACAAGCGTCACAACGAGCACGAAATCAGCAATTTCACGCTTCATGCTGACCCACCAATATCTTTCTTTTAGATCTGGTACATTTTGGTGCTGCCAGATGAATGGAGTATGGCGACTCATGAGCTTCTTTCGAGTTGAGTCTTTTATCTCCTGCTGGTTAGGCACACAGATGCGGTCTCGAACCACACCGTCCCTTGCTCATCTTCGAGAAACACAGGGCTTTGCCTCTTCTCATATTTTCTTGATTTCTTGGATATCTTCATCTTCCAACTGTTTTGTTCTAATCTGATTTTGAAGAGTTGGTTGAACTTCTAAAGCGTTTACGACCTTGGTTGACAATCTCAAGATTGGATGCTTGACTCTTCATACAAACTGGGCTGATTTTGTTGCACCATGATGGTGTTGCAATATGCTTTTCGCTCAAGGCATCTGCTACCACATTGGCCTTGCCCGGATGATAATGAATTCCGAGATCATAATCTTTTATTAGTTCCAACCATCTTCTTTGTCGGAGATTGAGCTCGGACTGCGTGAATATGTACTTCAAACTTTTATGGTCTGTGAAAATCTCACAGCGGTTACCAATGAGATAATGCCGCCAGATTTTGAGAGCGTGCACAATTGCCGCTAACTCCAGATCATGAGTCGGGTAATTCCCTTCGTGTGGCCTCAACTGTCGGGATGCATAAGCTACAACTTTGCCTTCCTGCATCAATACACATCCGAGGCCTTGACGGGATGCGTCACAAAAGATCTCAAAATCCTTGCGGATGTCCGGTAAAATTAACACCGTCTTGAGACTAGCCTCTTTTTCAATTCTTGAAACTTTCTTCACAGCGCTTGACCATTCAAACTTCTTTTCTTTCTTGAAGTTGAGTCATGGGTTTGGCAAGTTTAGAAAAACCTCAATAAACCGTCGATAATAGCTTTGCGGTCCCGAAAACTTCTCACCTCGGTGGCGATTTGGTTGTTTTCGGTCCATTATCGCTTCAACCTTGGCGGGGTCTCTCGCAATTCCTCCCGCGGATACAATATGTCCAAGGAATGCAACTTGTCTTAGCCGAAATTCACTCTTGCTGAATTTGGCATAGAGTTGGTGCTCCTCGAGCTTGTCTAGTATCATCCGAGATGCTCTTCATGTTCTTTTTCGTTCTTGAGTAGATAAGAATGTCGTCAATAAAGACGACTACGAATTTATCCAGAATTCCATGAACACCTTGTTCATCATATTCATGAAATAGGCGGGGCGTTGGTCAATCCAAATGACATTCTTGTGAACTCATATAGTCCATATCTGGTGGTGAAGGCAGTTTTCGGAATATCTTCCGGTCTAATCTTTAATTGGTGATAACCGGATCTCAGATCGATCTTTGAGAAAATACTTGCTCCCTTTAACTGATCAAACAAATCATCAATTCTGGGCAATGGGTATTTATTCTTGATTGTTACTTCGTTGAGTGATCATGTCGACGCACATTCTCATGCTATTGTCTTTCTTCTTGACAAATAGTACTGGGGCTCCCCATGGTGAGGAACTGGGGCGAATGTACGCTTTTTCTCGTAGTTCTTCAATCTGTTTCTTCAATTCTGCTAACTCGTTGGCTGGCATTCTATAGGTCGCTTTGAGATCGGGCTGTCCCGGGACTAGATCAATTAGGAACATGATGTCCCTATCCGGTGGCATACGGTAGATCATCCGGGAAGGCGTCGGGATACTCGTGTGCACGGGTATATCTTCAAGTTTCACTTCCTTCAATCTGTAAGTATGAAACTTCCTCCTGTTCGAGTCTCGAGTTTGAATTCAACAGACACACCTTGTTCATTAGTGAGGGTGATGGATCTATTGCACGATCTATTTGACCGTGATTTTTGGCTAGGCGATCCATTCCAAGTATTACATCCAAACCTTGAGAGTGTAAAACTATCGATCTGCTAGAAAAGTTACTCGGATATCTCGAGAGTGAGATTAGGGCATAGAGAATTGGTTCTCATTTACGAGCCGGGAATGAATTATCATGGGAGTAGCTAAAGAGGATATAGGTAACCCATATTTTCCCACAAACTTATATGACACAAAAGAGTGTGAAGCTCCGAATCAAATAGGACGGATCTTGATGCTGAATTAACGAGCGCGCATCGAGAACAACATCAGTGTTTGCTGAGCTTCCTCGGCGGTGACATGGTTCACCCGTCCCTTGGTGAACTGGTTTGCTGGTCTGATGGTGCTGCCGGTAGCTTGAACTCCTGAGGTTGGCCTTGTTGGTGCCAAACCTTGTTGCTTCTTTGGACATTTATTGGCATAATGCCCTGTCTCGTTGCAGTGGAAGCACGTGACTCCAGAAGCTGAGGAGGTAGAGTGCTTCTGCTGAAACTGCCCCCCTAATGAAGTGCCACGGAAGTT
This sequence comes from Ampelocalamus luodianensis, assembly GCA_036346255.1. Taxonomy (NCBI): domain Eukaryota; kingdom Viridiplantae; phylum Streptophyta; class Magnoliopsida; order Poales; family Poaceae; genus Ampelocalamus; species Ampelocalamus luodianensis. The sequence continues at coordinate 30,226,595 of CM070637.1, forward strand.
GGAGGGGTTGGAGCGCTGTGGCGGTGCTGGAGTACGAGACGTGGAAGATTGAAACTTCCCACGTTGCTGCGGTTGCGGTGTGGTGATGCGAGGTTTGGGCAGACCTCCTGCGTTAAACCTCTGGGCGGCCATCCTCCGCTTGCGGTTCTCCATTTCTGCGTGTTTAGCCTCCTGCCTGATTGCTTTATCCACCAACTGCTGGAAGTCAGTGAAATTCTGAGAAATAAGTTGGACAGAGATATCATCATTCAATCCATCCAGGAACCTTTCCTGTCTTTCCTCATCTCTGGCTACGTCGGCTGGGGCGTAGCGGGCAAGTTGGTTAAAGCGGTGAAGGTACTCATTCACCGTACGGTTGCCTTGTCGGTGTGCGTGGAACTCCTTCTTCTTGAGCGTCATCATCCTGCGCCGATATGTGCATGACGAAAGCTCGCCTGAAGTCGGCCCATGTGATGGGTCGAGCATCATTGTGTGCTATCACGATAGTTGTCCCACCATTACGATGCGGGGCCATTCGGTTGGTGAGAGGCAAGCAGGACCCTCTCACGGTCGAACAACGACTAATGTCGATTTCTTTCCAATAGCCCGAAGCGATCGTCGGCGTCCATTGGTTCGATACTATTTGAGAATGTCGGCGGGCGCATCCTCATAAACTCGGACATAGTCGCCTTTGGTTATGCGGAGGTGGAGCGGAGCTGCTTCTTCTTTGTAGCGGCTCGAGTGTTCGAACATTCAAGTGGCGGGCAAGAAGGTCGATTAAATGAGTCCGATTCGCCATCATCGGCGCCGCCGGATCCTTCGCGGCGGTGGTGGCGGTGCGAAACGTGATTATCCCGGTGATCCGTCGATCGTTTCCTTGTCCGTTGGCTTCGCCGCGGCATTGCCGTTCTGCGGTGGTCACCATCTGCGGAATCCTCCAATGATTTAGAAGAGATAGCGAGGAATTCTATGGGGGATAAATCTAAAATAGCCCAAGAACGAAAAAGCACACAAACAAAGAATCAACTTTTCAAAATGGTTTCTTTATTCATTTATTTTATTAATATATTATGGCTATCACATGAGTAATTGATAGCTCATAATACGACTAAAATACGGATGGGAAAAAATAAACATCTATGGGGTGGATGGGGTGTATTCGGGGGAATTGCTGGTACTGCCTTGGCCTGATTTGTAAATAGCCAGCTCCTCTTCGACTGCCTTCAGTCTCGCCTCGGTATACTCTAGACTATCCTGAGTGGTACGCAAGTCGTCCAAGGCGTTTCCATAGGCGTAGTCCAAAGTGCCTTTGTCGAGTCCACAGGTGCGTCAACTCGGGAATCTTCCTCCTCGGTGGTGCGGAAGACACCAGAAAGTCAGTTGGAAGATGCATCGGAAATAGTGAAACCGGTGCCGTTGAGGTGGCGGTCGTAGGTATGGCGGTCGACGAACCGCTTCTCTCGCTACATCCTGAATGCCATCAGCGAAGGTGTCGCGTCGGATCGGGGCGTGGAAGGTATGGAAGGCGGTGTTTGGCGGCAGTCGGAGTAGATTAGTACTTCCACTCTCCGAGACGTCGTTCTCCCAACTTGTACCGTAGCCTGAAGCGTTGGCCTCTTCTTGTAGTCCAAGTCTTGCATCACTTCCGCAGAAGTTCACCGATGTCCGCAATGATTCCGTGAGAGATAGCGTCCGTGCTTTCCGCCATCTAAAATTTTGAGGAATAGACAAGTCGATGCTTCGTTTTAAAGAGAAGGGTTGAGAGATGACTCGGATACACTCAAAATAGTTTTTAATTTTTGCAAATGAGTCCTTAGGACATTTGTGGGGCCACGACCTACGATCAATATGGCTCGATACCACTTTTGTCGAACCTAGGAACGAAGGATCCCAAATTCTCTGTGTTCATACACTAGTCGAGATTTCTAGTGTACAGTTAAACAAAAAGTGATAGCACAATCATATCACGAGTTTATTGATAATAATTCAAAGTTTATTACAAAGGGCTGCGCCAAAAGAAAAGAAATAACACAATGGAAGAGTAGTAGAAGTAGTAGGCCACACGACTTGCCACAGTGCAATCGTCAGGGACGCAGACCTATTCGTCAAGATCCTCACCGTCGGAAAACGTCTTCTCTGAATAAGATTTATTCGAGAAGAGTGAGCACTACTACCGTGCTCGCAAGTCACACCCAATATAGAAAGTTTAATGCATGCATAAGGTAAACAAAGGTAATGGCACGGTTGTTTTGCATAAACGATTTTTGATTATATTGCTAATACTTTTGTAAGGCCAATTTTAATAATTCGAATAAAGATAGTGACAAAGCGACAACGAATATTGGATGACCTCCACTAGTTGAATATTGAAGGATATCCTCCTAACACTTGGCTAACCACCCAATTTTTACCATAGGACTATCCATCCTAAAACATCTGTTGAACACATTTTATAAACCAAAAACAATTCTAACTTAGAGTGGCTTTGCTAGCATGTCCATGACCATGACGCGCTATTCGAATAGTTTTACACTCTGCGAGAGGTGGTACAGCTTTACCCACACGAGATAAAATGCTTTTAATGTCGGCCAAAGCACGCTTCCGAAGGCGTGTGACTAAGCAATTATCATGAGGCCGTTACAAAGCAGTGTCCTACTGTTTTCATGCCCGCTAAGGTTTCGCTACCTTTGGACTATCCATCCTCCGGAAGCCCCCTCTTGCGCCAGGTGGGACTAATGTCTAACCAACGCCCACACATACAACATAGCACAAATAACACTAAGACACTACAGATTATTTAGCCAAATCCTGCCCATACAGGACATGTGGTGGTACGGTAAGGCGTAGCAAAATACGCTCAAAGACCGGTCCTTAAGCGGCTCGGCGACTTCAATTTAAAACCCGGGTCGTAATCCTAACAGATTAGACCGTGCATGAACTCTGCACCCACCATTCATCCATCTCGCCAAGTCCAAACCCATTTTATTTTATTTAGAGTAAAATCCTTTCGTGATAAAACAATACCACAGAACACATTTAAATTACATTGTAAAGATTTGACTAAATTCTCCCAAATTTGTAAATATTATCTAAGCAAGGCTAAGCATTTGACAAATTTTATCTAAGGTGTCAAGGTATTCAGTTTTGATAGTCAAATTGGCCATACCAAGGAGTTTGGAACAACTATATACGAAATCGGGATATTCGGATATTTTTATAAACATATGCATGCAATAGTAAATTGTAGATAGTAAATAAATACTTTAAAACAATAGGAACAATATGATCAATAGTGTAACTTGCCTTCGTTGAAGTCTTGGAACTCTAAATCGTCGGAAGGATCTAACTCTCCGAGTCGTCAAGTCTATACGTGAAAATCGACAAATTCAACTCAAATTCAAATAAATTCAAAAACTCAGATCAAACTAACTCCAAATTAAAATATTTTGCTTAAGTTAGCTAGATTATGAATTTAGACAAATTTTGCAACTTGAACCACTCAATTTGGAGTTCAAATGCAAAAGATATGAATTTTAGAAGTTTAATTCAAAATCTGGAATTTAATTGAATTCTCTGAATTATTTTTCTAAAGAAAATTCTATTTATTGCGCAATGCTGACGCCAGCGATGAATTTCCGGGAATTAAAAGAAATGAATTGATTTTTCTGACAAGCGGGTCCCACATGTCATAGACTCGGCTCACGGTGGACTGATTCCACCGAGCCGAGGGTGATCTGGCGCGGTGGACTGGACATGCGGGTGCTGACTTGGCTTGCCACGCGAGCGCCACGCGTGTTCCTGCGCCGAGGTGGCACTGAGCTGGCGATGACGTGGCCCAGCCACGTGTGCCCGACGGGGAGATTGCTCTGGTGGCGAGCTCGCGGCGTACGCGCCACGGCGAGGAATGAAGATGCGCAAAGGGAGAGGAAGCGATGCGATCTCGGGGCATACAAAAACGATCGCGGGCGTGGCCGGAAGGTCGTCGGCGGCGAGTTGGCGGCGGCGAACCGGTCGTCGGCGAAGAAGATGATCGAGGTCCTCCGGTGAAGTGGGTGGCGGCAGCAGCTTCGCACGGACGCGGCGATGACGATGGTACCGACGGCGGAGACGAAGGAGTCCTGGCGGCGTCGGGAACGGAGAAGAAGTTCCTGCGGTCGCCGGCGAAGAAGCTCAAAATCCGGGCGCTACGGGCAAGGTGAAGGGTACCGGGTGGTGGCGGTGTGTTGGTGAGCGAGGCACCTCGGGGTATCTTTATAGAGCGGAGGAGGTCTGAGGTCGGAGTTCGTGCGCGCGGTGCGGCGGTAGTGGCGACGTTCTGGCGATCGTGGGCACTAGAGAAGGGGAAAACGGTCGGAAGTGGAGCGGCGTGATGCAAGGTATTCAATGCGCACGATGGCGAGGGGAGTGGGGAAGAGAAATGGCCGAAGGCGAAGCTCGAGCGTTAGCTTTAATGGCGGCGGTTTGCACATTGCGGTGCGTGGAGAAGACGCGGAGACGATGACGGAGGGCGTGCGATTTTACTCGGGCGGTTGCGATTAGATTGGTGAAGCGGTAAGTTCACAATGGCGCGGCCGGGATTTTAATCCAACGGTCGCGATAGAGCAGTGGGCGTGCGAGTGAGCGATTAAGTGGCCCGATGCACGAGGATCGTTGGATGTGGATCGGCGGTCACGGTGGTTAGGATGTTCGAGTCGTCCAATGCCTCATTGAATCGCCGTTGGATTTAGATCCAACGGTGTGTAGCGACGGCGGCGAGAGTAGGAGAGAGGAGAGACGACGAGTGGACCCCGTGTCGCCGAGAGGAGGAGGCGCGCGGAGCGGGCGTGCTTGTGCTGAAAAACGTGGGCTGAGTGGGTTTCGCCCAATTCCTATTTGAGGTTTTTCTTTTGATTTTCTTTTGTTTTAATTCGGATAATTCAATTAGGCTTTAGAATATAGCAAAATAATTCCAAAAATTATGAGAAAATTCACAGAAATTCTCTGGAGCATTTAGGATTTAAGAAAAATATTTCCAGCTATTATCTGATAATAGATTTTGCCCATAATTTTATTTTATCTTTAATTTGGTTAAGGAAAAGCTTTAAAAATTCCACCAAAATCCAATAAAATTCTTAAACTTTATTTTCAACTGGAAATTGAAATTTGGGCTGTTACAGTCGTTGATCTTGGGAGCCAATATAAGTCATACTCGTTATTGATGAATCCCCATTTAACTCACTAAGTGTAGTGCTTCGAATCGAAAGAGAATCGACAATCATGTAGCGCTCGCAAAGGAGCAGCGCGCATGATCGTTGAGGCTCTAGTATTCGGCTAAGCCTCTCACTTGGATAGAGTTAAATTGGAATTCATTTCCAGAGACCCGTGATTATGTCCCTAAGACCTTGTTTAATCTCGGTCTTATGGAGATAATTACCGGGGTCCCCACAGCGTTGGTATCAGAGCCATATTGACTGTAGGTTAGAGGTAGCACTGGCGTTAAGTTAGTAAGTCCCTCGGTCAAATTATTTTTCAAATTATCAAAGTATTTTCAGAAAGTTTAAGTTAAGAATATCTTTTATTCCTTATCCATCTTAGTATCTTTTCTCTCCTGATCCTGTTTTGGTTTATGAAACTAACTTACCTTGCCTTCTTGCCTTTAAATGAACCCTCAGTACCTTGTGATGGAGACAGGGTGCCCGATCTTTCGATGAGATTGATAACTATCGATTTTGGGTGGAGGTGACTCGCGATCGACTACAACCGTGCACGACGGCGCTTGCGCTTTAGCAATCGTTGAACCAACTCCGAGATGTTATTGGCCGTGATGGAAGCGCGATCAACACGAACACGAGGTTCAATTCCTGCGAGCAATCGAAGAACTAGCAAGAATAAGATGTATGCAATCTGATATTGCGAATAAAATTGTAGTATAGATGGTATTGAAAACAAAAGTGGGATCCCGAAGGCTGTCTTGACATGTGGTCGTCCGACACAACTGAAGAACAGAAGTTTGCACAATGGCTAAACCTAAATTCAACGAAATCCGAGTTCTAGCCAGGGGGACGGCGGCTCCTATATGGGAAGACGACCAGGGGTGGCGGCCAGGGAAGTGGACGCACGCCCCTAGGGTTACAAGGCCCATGGGCCCAAGAGGAGTTGGCGCAGCACCCTTTTTGACTCGGTAAAAAAAATAGACGTGGATTGTTTTTTTTATTGTGGTTAGCTCGGTTGGAATTTGAAGCTGAGGTTGGATCCATTGGAAAGTAGACTTGATAAGATTTCAATGAAGTCCAAGAACATCCCAAACGGAGTCCGTATGAAGAAGTTACGGCCGTTTGAACTTACGGCTGTCGCAGCAGTCCGAACTCGAATTCAGAACGAGCCCAACTCGAACTCTTGCTTGGCTCGGACCCAAAGTGACGTGATATCCTCCATTATGCCTCCTATGCTTGTCCATGACTCCACATACCTCTCCTTGGTCCTTTCCCATGTTCCTAAGCACAATTAAATTACTTGCATTAGGTAGCGATCTATTCTTAGTAATATATAACCCTATGAACGAATTCACCTGGTGATTAAGTTGGCGAGCACGAGCTCGAGTAATTGGTCCTTGTAATATTGGTTGTGGATCAGCTATGTGTGTAGGCGCGGTTGTATCCAAATTAGGAATGTCCTCATCATCCTTCCCTTCTTGCATTTGAGTCGTCCTCGACTCAAGCTCATCCTCTTCTCCCAAGTATGGTTTCAAATCTGCAATGTTAAATGTGGGACTAACCCCAAAATCTACAGGCAGGTCAAGTTTGTATGCATTATCATTAATCTTTTCTAACACTTTGAAAGGACCATCAGCTCGAGGCATCAATTTTGACTTTCTCAATTCAGGGAACCTATCTTTTCTCAAGTGCAACCAAACAAGATCTCCTGGTTCAAAAGTTACATGTTTTCTCCCTTGACTACCAGCAAATTTATATTTAGCATTCATGCGCTCTATATTCTCCTTAGTTGTCTCATGCATTTTTAAAATCAATTCAACACGTTGGTTAGCATCAAAGTTCAATTTATCCGAAGATGGAATTGGCATTAAATCAATAGGAGCACGAGGCACAAAACCATAAACAACTTCAAAAGGGCACATCTTTGTAGTAGAATGCAATGAACGATTATAAGCAAACTCAATATGAGGCAAGCATTCTTCCCACAATTTTATGTTCTTTTTCAACACCGCCCTAAGCATTGTAGATAAAGTTTTATTCACAACTTCAGTTTGTCCATCAGTTTGGGGATGACAAGTAGTAGAAAATAACAGTTTAGTCCTCAATTTAGCCCATAAAGTTCTCCAAAAGTGGCTAAGGAATTTAGCATCACGATCTGAAACTATAGTATTAGGCACACCATGCAATCGAACAACTTCACGAAAGAATAAATCAGCAATATTGGCAGCATCATTGCTCTTATGACATGGTATAAAGTGAGCTATCTTAGAAAATCTATCAACAACCACGAATATACTATCGCTCCCCTTCTTTGTTCTAGGCAATCCTAAAACAAAGTCCATCGAAATATCTTCCCACGGAACGCTGGGAACTGGTAGAGGCATGTATAAACCATGAGGATTAATTAGCTCTTTGACATGTAGTGCAGCGAGCAACGTAACGCTCGACGTCTCGTCTCATCTTTGGCCAAAAGAAATGATCAGCAAGTATATCCTCCGTTTTCTTCACGCCAAAGTGTCCCATCGACCGCCTCCATGCGCTTCAGTAACAACAACAAACGAACGGAGCTAGCTGGAATACATAGCTTGTTAGCTCTAAACACAAACCCGTCATTAATGACAAATTTGTTCCACGTTTTCCTTCTTTACAATTCAACAATATATCTGTAAAATCAGCATCATGCACATATTCCTCTTTAATAGTCTCCAATCCAAAAATTTTGAAGTCAAGTTGTGAAAGCATGGTATATCTCTAGACAAAGCATCAGCAATAACATTCTCTTTTCCCTTCTTGTGTTTTATGACATAAGGAAAAGACTCAATAAATTCAACCCACTTTGCATGTCTACGGTTCAATTTACTTTGACTTGAATATGCTTTAAAGATTCGTGATCGAATGTATAACAAATTCTTTGGGCCATAAATAATGTTGCCATGTTTCCAAAGTTCAAATAGTGCATATAATTCCTTATCATAAGTAGAATAGTTCAAACTAGGCCCACTCAATTTCTCACTGAAGTATGCTATAGGTTTACCTTCTTGTAGCAATACGCCACCTAATCCAATTCCGCTAGCATCACATTCTAGTTCAAAAGTCTTATTAAAGTCAGGGAGTTGGAGTAGTGGTGCATGTGTTAACTTATCTTTCAATGTGGTGAAGCGTTCTCTGTGCGGCGCTCCAAACAAATGGCACGCCCTTCTTGGCGAGCTCATTCAATGGTGCAGCGATGGTGCTGAAATCCTTCACGAAGCGGCGGTAGAATCCAGCAAGTCCCAAAAAGCTTCGTACCTGTGTGACCGTGTTAGGAGTCGGCCAACTCTGTATTGCTTCAATCTTGGCTTGATCAACTTCAATTCCCTGTGGAGTAACAACATATCCAAGAAACGCGACTCGATCGGTGCAAAAGGTGCACTTCTCAAGGTTACCAAATAAACGTGCATCACGTAAGGCATTAAAAACAGCCCGTAAATGGTCACACAATCTACACACATGCGCCATGATCCATCTTTCTTAGGCACTAAAATGACCGGAACAGCACAAGGACTAAGAGATTCACGCACATACCCTTTAGCAAGCAATTCTTGTACTTGGCGCTGAATTTCTTTAGTTTCTTACGGATTGGTCCTATATGGTGCGCGATTGGGCGATGATGCGTACCGGAATTAAATCAATTTGATGCTCAATCCCTCGAAGTGGTGGCAACCCCGACGGTATGTCCTTCGGAAAGACATCGTTGTACTCCTGCAAAATGTTAGTGACAGCAGGAGGCAAAGAAGAAGGTGTATCCTCAAATGAAAACAAAGCTTCTTTGCAAACTAATGCATAGCAAATAGAATTACTAGCATCCAGTTCGGTCATATCAGTTTGGTAGCAAGAAAACTAGCACCTTTCAATTTAATTTCTTTATTCTTCACATGAGTAGATTTAGGTTCTTTCTTTTTATGTTCTTGAAGTTCTTTTGCTACAATCTGATTTTCGCTCTTAGCATTCTCCGATTCTTCTCTCTACTAGCTCTAGCAAGTTCATCTTTAACAATTTGTTCAGAGTCATAGGATGCATCACAATTTTCTTTCCCTTGAACATGAGAGAGTATTGATTATTCCTACCATGATGCACACAATCGTGTCGTATTGCCAAGGTCGTCCTAATAACAATGAACAAGCTTGCATAGGAACAACATCGCAATCAACATAATCATGGTATGAACCCATAGAAAAATTTACTCTCACCATTCGTGTTACCTTCAACTTACCACTGTTGTTGAACCATTGAATATGGTATGGGTGGGGATGAGGGTTGGTCGGCAAAGCAAGCTTCTCCACCATATCCATACTCGCCAAATTGTTGCAACTCCCACCATCAATAATTATGCGAATCGAGCGTTCCTTGGCAACGCCCTTGATTTGAAACAAATTATGGCGTTGATTTTGCTCAGCACGAGAAACTTGAGCACTTAGTACGCGTTGCACTATAATGCTCAAATACTTATCGGCACCTTCGGCGCCAACATGTTCCTCCTCATGATCAGATTCGTCATCAAGTCCTGCAGGGTCAGTTGCAAGCGTAGCATATGTTTCATCATCAAAATCACTAGCAGAGGAATACCCACCATCATCGCGTATGATCAGTACGCGCTTGTTTGGACAATCCCGCATGATGTGTCCATAGCCTTTGCACCGGTGGCATTGAATATCCTTAGTTCGTCCTGTCGAAGCAACTGAAGAGGAAGTTTTTGTAGACGCTTGTGGTGCTGATTTGGTTGCTTCAGAAACTCGTGGTGCTGAGTTTGAAGTAGCGGGGCGCGGCTTGTTGTTGAAGGGTGGCGGTGGGGGTGCACTGATGGCCGGGGAAGTAGATGTGCGTGGTGTCCATGAGTTTGTGCGACCTGCAGAAGAGTTAGATCGTGTCCTCGTCTGGCGTCCCTGCACTTAACGTTGAGCTTTGCAAGCAAGATGAAACAATCTAGTAATGGAGTTGTAATCTTTATAGTCAAGGATGTCTTGAATTTCTCGATTCAACCCTCCCAAAAACCTAGCCATTGATGCCTCCTCATTCTCATCTAAACCACAACGCAACATACCAATTTGCATTTCTTGATAGTAGTCTTCCACAGACTTTGTACCTTGTCGTAAGCGTTGCAATTTATTTAACAAATCACGAGCATAATATGAGGGAACAAATCGATGCCGCATAAGCAATTTTAAAGCCTCCCAACTGTTAGGTATGTTATTGGGATGTTGACGGCAATGTTCTTTCCACCAAATAGAAGCAAAATCGGTAAATTCACTAGTAGCAGCCCTAACTCGTCTAATCTCAGGAACTTCATGGCAAGCAAATTTTGATCAACAACTAGTTCCCAATTAAGATAACCATCAGGATCATATTTACCATTAAAAGAGGGCATAATGAATTTAACCTTAGCGAAAGAATCATCGTGGTCACGTACCTCACGTCGTGGGGGGTCTCGTCGCATACCTTGTCGATTAAAACGCAACTGTCGATGAGCTCGATCGTTGTTATTGTTACCCATGTCATTGGCCTCGGTATCAGTCACATAGTCGAATTCATCTTGTCCCTCTACCACCGGGGCAGCAGGGGGAACACCAGTGGATGCATGGGCCATCTCATCAAGGCGCGCCATAATACCTGCCAAAGAAGTGTTAGTGAGGCCTTGCGCTCTCTCCATCGCGGCGAGCGTGGCGTTTGCCTCAATTTGGGCGCCCTCAAGTTGAGCAAGTCGCTCATTCGTGACCCTGACATCTTCCTCAAGACCCTCCGTCGAAGGTTCATGAGGCGTCGGAAATGTTGTACGATTCCCTTCAGATGCGAGGAGTATGAGATGTATCCTCATCCGAATGCTCATGAATCCCGCCATTGTTAGCAAATCACAAGTATATGTCCCTAGCAACTACTAGGATGTGGTGGTTCAAAAGTCGCTCACACTCAAGCCTTCTATCGAATTCTTACCAATTCTTACCAAGCAAACAGGGGTGATCGGCGACCAGCGGTGTCAATGTATCTCCGAAGATTGGATGGAGCGATTGCGGTGAAGATCGATGCATGCGGTTGTAGAAAAGGTGTAGCCGGAAGGCTCAAGTATGGTAGCAATGGATTAGCAACTATCAAATCAGAGAATGCAAGCTGAAAAATCGTTCAACGCCGATTAGTGTTGGTCCTAGGCTAGACTGGACTAGAGACGCGAGCCTAGAACACAAACGAAAGCACAGACAGCAGAGCTAGAGAACGTGGCACACGGAGTTCGGAGGCTAAAAAGGATGCCGTCGCACGGGAACCTTAGAATCACTTGGAGAGGGACTCTATCAATTTTGAGCGAATTCTGAGAAACTTGATTTTTTTTCTCGGTTTACGGGCCCGTTTTGAGGCCCTAAACGACCTTTTTTGGGGTCGAAGTTGCTGCGTGTGTGCCCGATGGATTACGCGGATCTAAAATCCCCAGATTTCCCAGACTTCTTCTTATTTGGCTCTATTTTCCCGTTTCCTTTCCAACGGATCAAGAATCGCCTCAATCGGAGGTTGTATGCAAAAGTTGTGTTTTTTTTCTTTTGTTTTCTTTTTTTTTGATCGCGTTGCCGAAGTCAAATGAATCTCAGGTTTCCTTCTGGCAGCACGAAAATTAACCTCTCTTTTTTTCTCTCTCTTTTTTTTGTCACAAACTGAAACGAGCTTTTGTTTTTGGTTAGGGTTTTCCTTGGAGTGGAGGCGGCAGGAGGATTGTAGCTTGCCGCGACAGGAGGATGGTGGCCACAGAAGGATGCGGCAATGGATGGCGGCGCGGGTGGTCGTGGTAATGGCTCTGGTGGTGGAGGCAGACGGCAGATTGAACCCAACCACAACGGTGCGACCAAACGTGAGCGAACTAGAAACTCTAAAGGAACTAGACACTAAGACCAAAGAAAGGACACGGCGATGCAATCGAAAGTTCAACAATGCAATGCATCAAAAGAAAGATGCAATGGCGCAATTGGTCTTGGACAGATAGGTGATCTAATCCTATAGTTTTTTTTGGCTTTTTCTGGACTTTCGGAAATAAACAACCTAACTACGAAAAACAGTAAATTCTCACCGAGCAACCTTGGGCTCTGATACCACTTGATGGAGACGGGGTGCCCGATCTTTCGATGAGATTGATAGCGCGATTTTGGGTGGAGGTGACTCGCGATCCGACTACAACAGTGCGGCGGCGCTTGCGCCTTAGCAATCGTTGAACCAACTCCGAGACGTTATTGACCGTGATGGAAGCGCGATCAACCTGAACACGAGGTTCAATTCCTGCGAGCAATCGAAGAACTAGCAAGAATAAGATGTATGCAATCTGATATTGCGAATAAAATTGTAGTATAGATGGTATTGAAAACAAAAGTGGGATCCCGAAGGCTGTCTTGACAAGTGGTCGTCCGACACAACTGAAGAACAGAAGTTTGCACAATGGCTAAACCTAAATTCAACGAAATCCGAGTTCTAGCTAGGGGGACGGTGGCTCCTATATGGGAAGACGACCAGGGGTGGCGGCCAGGGAAGTGGACGCACGCCCCTAGGGTTACAAGGCCCATGGGCCCAAGAGGAGGTGGCGCAGCACCCTTTTTGACTCGGTAAAAAAAACAGACGTGGATTGTTTTGTTTGTTTTGGTTAGCTCGGTTGGAATTTGAAGCTGAGGTTGGATCCATTGGAAAGTAGACTTGATAAGCTTTCAATGAAGTCCAAGAACACCCCAAACGGAGTCCGTATGAAGAAGTTACGGCCGTTTGAACTTAGTGCTATCGCAGCAGTCCGAACTCGAATTCAGAACGAGCCCAACTCGAACTCTTGCTTGGCTCGGACCCAAAGTGACGTGATATCCTCCATTATGCCTCCTATGCTTGTCCATGACTCCACATACCTCTCCTTGGTCCTTTCTCATGTTCCTAAGCACAATTAAATCACTTGCATTAGGTAGCGATCTATTCTCAGTAATATATAACCCTATGAACGAATACACCTGGTGATTGAGTTGGCGAGCACGAGCTCGAGTAATTGGTCCTTGTAATATTGGTTGTGGATCAGCTGTGTGTGTAGGCGCGGTTGTATCCAAATTAGGGATGTCCTCATCACCTTGTCCGGGAAACTCAAGCTGAAGGAGTGGATGGATACCCGGCGTTGCTACGAGACATGATGTGGAGGGCGAACTTCACATATCAGCCCACTTATTCCATCTACCGCCGTGATCGAGGACCTGGAATGGAGGAATTTATGGCAGTAATACATATTGTTGCTAGACAAGTCACGGGGAGCATACCTTACCGCTTCCAGGCGCGTGGTACTTCTGAGGCCATGGCATTACAAGAAGTGGCCTTGGTGGCCATGAGTCGTCTCCGCTACGACCTGACGGAGTTAGCCCAGCCCCCGTATGATCACTTTCCGATGCGCGCACGCGCTAGGGACGTGAGCTCGTTTGCTAGGATCCAGTTTGGGGAGGACCCCCAAGTCAGGCAGTTGGCGAGATTCGTTCACGTAATGGACCAAATGCATCGCTGCATAGTGCATGAGTTATGGGAGACGCGTCGTCGTCTCATTATAGCTCAGGAGCATTTGCAGCTTACGCATGACATGAGGCTCATTCGTCCGGATGTGCTGTATGGCGCTAATGAGGTTTCACCGTACATTTCTGCGCCGCCGGACTATCGTCTTCCTGAAGTAGGAGGCCATATCATCGGCATAGGATCCCCCTTACGCCTCACCAACCCGGGAGACCTAGAAGACACAGGATCCCCTGGATACCACCTGCTCGATGACTTTCCGGTGAACTTTGACCGGAATAATATCTAGGTTGTTAGGGCAGGGAGCTCTATGTTTGAGCTTGTATCCTTAGGTTTACGTAATAGGGTAGTAGATGTCGAACTGTTATATTTTATTTGCAAACACTCCTATTTCTGTTGGAATCTTAAGCCTGCGGGCGCTTATGTACGGGGTTGTATCGAATTGGTTTTATGTTGATTAATGTTTGGTGTTCCATTTGATGTTACAATTTTCTTGCTCTTTGATATTGATTGTGCATGTATAGCCAAGTAATGGCTTTTATCTTATTTACTAACCATCCTTGTCCAATACAGGATGACAGGCCCGACTACGCGATCAGGAGCCCTGCGCGGCAGAGGCTCCCCATCTAGGGCACCACGTCTAGCACCCTTGAGCGATTCCTACGATCAGGGACAGTCGTCCCAGCAGCCGTCTGAGCTTGGCGAGCCCTCTCAGCCGCCGTCCCAACAGGGCGGACCGCTTGAGGAGGTGCTCCCTCCGCCGCCATCCATGGTCGAGTTTATGATGATGATTGAGCGCAACCGGATGGACCAGACCCGGATGCTCGAGGTGATCATACGTAACACCGCCCCAGCTCCCGTTCCGGCAGGAGGAGCTGCCCCGCACCGAGTGTCCGGAGGTCTCGCTGAGTTTCAGCGGACCAACCCTCCGACATTTGCGGGCGGCAAGGACCCGATGGAAGCAGAGGACTGGCTGCACAACATAGAGAAGAAGCTGAACATTGCGCAGTGTACCGGAGTTGAGAGAGTCTTGTTTGCCAGCTATCAGTTGGCAGGTGCAGCGAGCGCGTGGTGGGATAGTTATTCCGCCATGCAGCCCGCTGGTCACGTCCCGACTTGGGACGAATTCGACGCAGCGTTAGAGGCCCATATACTGGGAGAGTGCCGCTTATCAAGCGGCGGCGGTTCCTTGCCTTGAGGCGGCGGAGGGCGATCGCGAGTACTGCATGATTTCAACTACGGCGGGTATGCTACGGACGATGTCTCGGCGGGCGCTCGTCGCGAAGCGAGTTTTTCCATGGGTTGTCCGAGGAGTTGCGGCTTGTTTTAGCTACGCATGATTTCAGGAGTTTCCAGCATCTGGTCAACAAGGCGATAGTGGTGGAGCATGAGAGCATGATGGTGGATGAGTCGAGGAAGAGGAGGAAGGCTTTACAGACGACAGTGGCGAGTGGCAGCTTTCCTGTGCCACGCCGGGACTACCTCAGGCACCTCGTGCCCCAGCTTCAGCACCATCGAGGTCTCCTGTGGCACCTCCACGACCTTCTCCACCGGTAGCTCAGAAGACAATGGGGCGAAACCACTGGTGGCGGGGTATACAAGCGGCGTCATTTGTTTCCATCGTGGCCGTCGGGGCCACTATGCTCGATGCCTCGCCAAGCGGCGAGGATGCCGGGCGTACTCGCTCGGCACCACCAGCCCTAGCTCCAGCGAGGCCACCGCCACCACCACAGAGAGCAGCACCTACTCCACCCCAGCATGCACGTGGTCGCGTCACCCACGCCTCGCCAGAGGAGGCGACCGCGCACGGGCGTCGTGCTAGGTACACTACTTGTTAATTCATGTCCTGCATCAGTTTTATTTGATTCTGGAGCATCTTATTCATTTATTAAAAACGAGTATGCGGAAATTAACCAATTCAAGATACATACACTACACCCACCTTATCATATTCAGTCCCGTGGTCGGTTTTCTCGCCGATCAAGTCTGCGAGGACGTAAAATTGAAATACAAAGCGTTAACTTTTCAAAGAAACTTAATAGTGATAAGTTCAGTGGGCATCGATGTTATCTTAGGGATGGATTGGTTAACTAAGAATCAGGGGAAGATTGATTGTGCCCAGTGGTCTATTTCAGTGACTAGCGAGGACGGCATCCAGGTCGTCTTTGCACCTTTAGTGGGTAGTTCTCACCTATATGCTTTAGAGGCGAGCACCTCTCTCGCGCTAGAGGAGGTACCAATAGTGAGTGAGTATCTTGATGTGTTCCCTGAAGAACTTCCAGGCATGCCCCCTGACCGAGAGGTAGAGTTTGTCATTGAGCTTGCACCCGGTACCGCGCCCATCTCAAAAAGGCCGTATCGGATGCCGCCCAATGAGCTAGCGAGTGAAAGAACAACTTAAGGAGTTGCAAGACAAGGGTTTCATCAGGCCTAGCTCCTCGCCTTGGGGATGCCCGACTCTCTTTGTCAAGAAGAAAGACAAGAGTCTACGGATGTGTGTTGACTACCGTCCGTTGAATGAGGCCACCATCAAGAACAAGTATCCGCTCCCGCGGATCGATGACCTATTTGACCAGCTTAGTGGAGCTCAGGTGTTCTCCAAAATTGACTTGAGGTTAGGCTACCATCAGATTAAAGTTAGAACCGAGGACATTCCGAAGACCGCCTTCTCTACTCGTTACGGTTTGTACGAGTAGACGGTTATGTCCTTTGGTTTGACAAATGCCCCAGCTTATTTCATGAATCTCATGAATTCGGTGTTCATGGAATACTTGGATCGGTTTGTAGTGGTTTTCATTGATGATATCCTTATCTACTCTAAGTCTGATCTTGAGCACGAGCAACATTTGAGACTTGTGTTAGAAAAGCTTCGCCACCATTAGCTGTATGCCAAATTCAGCAAATGTGAGTTTTGGCTCCGAGAGGTTAGTTTCTTGGGTCATATCCTATCTAAAGGCGGTGTCGCTGTTGATCCTAGTAAGGTACGAGATGTCCTTGAGTGGAAGCAACCCAAGAGCGTCACTGACATTCGCAGTTTTCTTGGACTTGCGGGATACTACCGTAGATTCATCAAGAATTTCTCAAAAATTGCAAAGCCTATGACCCAACTTCTAAAGGAAGAAAAGAAATTTGAATGGACAGCGAGAATCGCGAGCAAAGCTTCAAACCACGAAAGAATGCTGTGAAGCTCCGTGCTTGTTCTGCCAAACATTCACAAGAGCTTTGATATCTACTGTGATGCATCTCGCCACGGGCTTGGTTGTGTGCTTATGCAAGACAGCCGAGTGGTGGCCTACGCATCGAGGCAATTGAGGCCCCATGAGGCCAATTATCCCACACACGACCTAGTGCTCGCGGCTGTAGTTCATGCCTTGAAGATTTGGTGACATTACCTCATCGCTAATCGTTGCGAGATCTACACCGACCATAAGAGCCTTAAGTATATTTTCACCCAAGCCGACCTGAACTTGAGACAAAGAAGATGGCTTGAGTTGATTAAAGATTATGATATGGGACTCCATTATCATCTAGGGAAGGCTAATGTCGTGGCCGATGCATTGAGCAGAAAATCTCAATGCAACTGTTTGTCGGTAACTCCTTTTTATGCGGGTTTATGTCTGCATTGCAAAGCCCGCACACAGAGATAGTTGAAGAAGGTTCGCTTGCAGCCCTCAGTGTGACTTGCACACTTGAGGACCAGATTAGGGAAGCCCAGAAAACTGACGCGGAAGTGGCTCAAATTTTAGAACTAATGAAACAAGGCAAGGAAAAATGTTTTAAGCAAGATGCACAAGGTACTCTATGGTTTGGAAATGGGAAGAAGTTGGCATGGATTTTATCACCGGCCTTCCTAGAACTAAATCTGGTTTTGATTCCATATGGGTGATTGTGGATCGTTTAACCAAGGTTGCCCATTTTATTCCTGTCAAGACCACCTACAACGGGGCCAAACTAGCAGAACTTTATATTTCAAGAATTGTTTGTCTCCACGGGGTACCCAAAGTGATTGTTTCAGACAGAGGTCCCCAATTCACCTCTCATTTCTGGAACTGCTTGCATCAAGCAATGGGGACCAACCTATCCTTTAGCTCCGCTTATCACCCGCAAACGGATGGACAAACTGAAAGGGTAAACCAAGTTTTGGAAGACCTTCTCCGGGCTTGCGTGTTATCCTACAGCGATAGTTGGGAAAAATGTTTACCGTTTGCCGAGTTCTCATACAACAACAGCTTTCAATCCAGTATTCAGATGTCACCATTCGAAGCATTGTATGGGAGAGCTTGTAGGACACCCTTGAACTGGTCTGAAGCCGGGGAAAGGCCATTCTATGGCCCAACCTTGGTGGAAGATGCTGAAGAACAAGTTCGTGTCATTCGCGAACGACTTAGGACGGCTCAATCATGTCAGAAGTCTTATGCCGATCGTTGTCGTCGCGAGTTGAGTTTCGAAGTGGACGATCATGTATATCTTAAAGTCTCTCCTATGAAAGGAGTTCGTCGCTTCCAAATCAAAGGTAAATTAGCACCTCGCTATATTGGACCTTTCCGTATTCTAGCTAAGTTGGGATCGGTGGCCTACCAGTTGGAGTTGCCACCGTCACTTTCAGACGTGCATAACGTCTTCCATGTCTCCCAGCTCAAGAAATGTTTTCGAGTCCCAACGGAAGCAACCGAGTTGGACAAACTCGACTTGCAACCCGATCTATCTTATCGAGAGAGCCCGATTCGTATCCTCGAAGAAACCGAGCGCAAGACGAGGAATCGTGACATCAAGTTCGTCAAGGTCCAATGGAGCAACCACACGGAAGATGAAGCAACTTGGGAACGTGAAGACCGGATGCGAGCGGCATATCCAGAACTCTTCTCTGCATGAAGTGCCTTCGTATCAAGAAAGGAAAGGTAAAACATATCAATGTAAATTATAACATGTCAACACTATCCTTGAAGGAAATCAAGACAACATAAATTATAACTTCTAATGAAAACTTTCTAATTCTTCTCCACCCAGATCTCGGGTCGAGATCTTTTGTAAGGGGGGGGGAGGTTTGTCACAGCCCCAACAATTAAAATGGATTAATATGTATTTCATTAGCATGCATTATCAAATTCAAATCATTTCACAATATATTGTACTTGGAAAATCTCATTTCATATAAACATACACTTCAAATTTCGGTTTTCTTTTAGCATCAGTAATAAAAAGTTGTAATCATCATCTGGAACCAATTTATTTAAATACTATATTAATTATCATGAATTAATATAATTTTTCCAAAATTTTTGGGACTAGTTTGAACCTAGTGAAAATTCAAACCAACTTAAAAGACATACATTAGGTTTGAATTTAAATATCACAAAATATATTATGAACAGTGGGGTTTCATAATTTTTATAGAACTATATCTTCCAGGAACCCCACAATTTATTTCATGATTTTAGGATTTTTATTTCTATTTTTAAGCACTGGTCAAAGTAGAAATCTGATTATTTAACTTCAGTCAACTCTAAACCTAAACCTTGACCGAGTACTGTTCCTTGGGTTCAAGCCCGACCCAGGCGAGCTGGCGCGGTCGAGTCCACTAAGGGCACCGCACGTGAGCCGCCCGATGGGAAATCAACGGCCCAGATGTGAGGACCCCAGTTTATTTGGTTTATAATGCTTAACCAACCACCTGGTCCTAGCATCACAAATCAAATAAACTGATCCTCGAGATATGTATACTTCCCAGAAAGCAGTATACACAACCCGGTACAAAATTAGACATCAACTCCATTCCACACATAGAGTCCAAACACCACACTTCCAAACGGAAGATAAACAAATAGTAACAATATTACAGACAATGGCCGACTGGCCACAAGATACACAAATAACAACAAAAAGACAGCGGAAGCAAAAGTGCCATAAGATGGCTATAAACAAAGCCAATCAGTGTGCCTTCAACCCACAAGGCATCGGCCCGACCGCCAAGCCTAGTCGTCACCCACGGCGGCACCTGACTCACGAAGTGAGGCCCACGAGGCTCACCTCCTTCCTCTGCAACAAAAACATTAAGCAAAGCACCTGAGTACAAAGATTGTCTTTGTACCCGCAAGACTGACGTGTGAACTAGCAGACCTGTTCATATGCTACATGCAGGCTTGTTTAGTGGAGGCCATATGTTTCATTTGCATAAAGCCAACTTTATTTGCAATAATGTAATACAGTTTAAAGGCAAGTTTGCAATTCATTTTTAAGATTGAAATAGCAGTACGGATATTAATAACAATAGCGAAAGATAAACAACCTAGAAGTGACTATCCCAATAGTCACCCCAACAATAGCACGAATCCCAGATTCGTACCACCCATCAAGTTTTAATTTAAATGTTGTAGTCTAGTTCTTACGGGGCGTATCCGAGCGTGTCCATAACCTAGGGCGAGGCTATTGAATAGTTTTAACCTGCGGGTGTACCAATGTACCCACACTTGGACCGCCTTTAAGCCAAAACACACTTCCGTAGGTATGTCGGCACGGCTAAGTCCTCGAGACTTTTCCAATATTGTGTATTAACTACGAGCCGCTCGTATGGGTAGAAACACCATACGCTTACATGGTAAAGCCGAAAAGACAACTACCCACTCGGGATAAAGCTTTTGGACAACTACCATGCTCCCACCTCCATCCCTCCTGCGACCTCCTGCGACCGGGCCAATACACGCCAAAGTACTAGGTCAAGAGAGGTCCCATATACTCTAGTGTGGTTAGCACGCAAAATGCTCGATCTGGTGGCGCAAGTAACTCGGTCCTTAATTGACTCGGGCACCTTTCGAGCACACCCAACAGATCACACCAGTCTTACCATTGTGCCCAAGTCTAAACCATTTTTGTTTTCATTTTTAGTTTTGCGAGATAAACATAGCGAAATGCTAAAACATAAAGTTATAGTAAATTTTGTGTGATCAAGGTTACCGACTAAAGTCGATAACCGCTTGATTCTCCGATAGCTAAGCATGTCTAAGCAAGTTGACCCGAATCTACTAAGTGATAAGAGATCATCCAATGATCTCTAATCACGACAAATAACAGGCTCGGTAGTAGAGATCCATATTTTGTCTACAGGATATGCAACTACGGATTTAACTAACCATTTTAACACAAATTAAGCGATGCATACATACAATTGAAACAAAATATTAAACTTTAAAATACTGGGATTAATCATGATCAAACCGCTTGCACATTCTTTGTTGCTCAATAAGGTGCGGAGGATCGTCCTCGGGGTTGCCGCAAATATCGAAGCCTAACGATCGAACAAAACGACAAATAAGAGCGAATAACATCGACAAAAATCAGCAATTAAACCCAAATACCACATTTCACACAAAGGCTATACTATCACAAGAAGAATGACAAAGCTGCTCTGAGAGATGCTCAAAAGACATGTTTTTAAGTGGTGATCTATCCTTTTACCTATTTGCGGGTTAACTACAAAAACAACCTCAAAAATGATTTAAACCTCTTAAATGATTTAAACTTTTGGACAGACTTTAATGGTGATTGTGTGCACATCTATTATTCAATCATCAAGTTAATAAATCAACAACACTAGCTTCTCTAACTCAACCATTACAAGTGATATTACGGAACCTACAAAAGCTATTGACAATACTAACTAGTCGATTATCCAACTATGAGGTGCTAAACAAAATCTTCTATCAAAGATAGGATGTTAAAGATGCTCATTAACCAAACCCTAAGCATCACACCTAGATTTTGAAAGGCTAACAAGTTCCACATGCGGCTACTACACCAAATCTTATAACACCGACAATCTCAAAAGTGCAGAGACAAGTAAAATGAACAACTAACTATCCCTATGATCAAGCATGGCAATGAAGCTTGAAACTTAAATATACTAACTACATGGATTCATGCTAACCATTTTAACACAAAGGAGGCAACAAACGACAAAACTTATTAGCAAGCATGATACAAATTTTGATTCTCGACAACGACGACAACGAGGAAATATCTGAGAGAACTAGAACTAGAATGCTTTCAAACCTCTAATACCAATATTGATCAAGCATGAGAGTGAACTAAAGAACAATCATCATCATGATTAGCAGCTAACTAAATGGTTTTGAAGGAGGGCCCCACCGCATGATGCAGAGAGAGGGAATAACAGAAGAACGAGGAGGCTCTGGACTGGATTCGACGCCGGTGAAAGAGTGGCGGCGCGGTGTGCGACGGTCAAAATGGGTCGCCAGAGGTTGCCGAAGCTAAGGGTGGTCGCGAGTTCGCGGAGAAGAAGCGAGGTGGCGCGCGACGAGCACGGCGGCGGCGGTGGGAGTGACAAGGTGCGGCTGCACGAGAGGTAAACAATGAAAGTTAGCGCGCGCATGAGCATCGGTGAGGCTTTAGGAACTCACCGGAATGACGCTTGAGCTCAAGAGGCTGCGGAGATGGCGGCGGCGAGAGCTGCGGCGGCGCAAGGCGATCAACGGTGATGGAGGCACAGGGTGAGCGAGGGGCGTGTGAGAGAGTGGGTAGAAAGGTGGAGTCGGTGATGCTCACCGAGCAAGGAATCGAGTTGGAGCTCACGAGAGAGGATGCGGTGGCGGAAGAGGCGGTTTCGGCGGACTTGGAGAAGAAAGGCCACGCGCAGCTCCACGAGCGATGAAACTCGAAATTCCTTGAGGGGTTTACGTCCCGGGGAGTTGGAACACACGTGACGCGGTCGGCGATGGCCGGAGCTCACCGGGCGGCGGAAGCGATCGGGCGTCACGGCGGCGCCACGGCTCCTGGGCTCGGTGGAGAAGAAAGGCAATGGAGACAGCGAGGTAGGAAAACCCTCGTTGGCTTTTGTAGGAGCCGGCGAGGCGGCGAGGTGAGCGGTGGGCGGTGAAAAGACCGGTGAGGCGAGGTGGCAGCGTGCATGCAGGCGGCGAAGCCGGCGAGAGCGCGCGGGCGAGCGGTGCGCTGGAGCTGGCGAGGCGACGTGGCGGGAATGACCTGCAGGTGGGTCCGCCTTGTCAGCGACAGCAGCAAAACGGCGCGCGCCCGAGTTAGACTCGATCAATATCGCGCCGACCGTTGGATCTAAAACGGACGGCTGAGATTAGTGTATGCATTCGGACAGGTCGGTTGCATGCGCGACGTGGATCGTTCGATTTGCATCGGACGGTCACGATTGATTAGATTCGCGCGGTGCAGCTAGTTGACGCGACCGAGTCAAGTGGCGCGGTCGGACTCGAGCCAGAGGTTGGGTCCGGGCCCGAGGAACAGTGATTTCAGGATTTGATTTAAAAGACAGAGAAGGTTTGGGAATTTTTAGAGGTAGCTCCTGAGCTCCAAAAATTCTGAAATTTTATGGTAGCTACTAGGGACAGAGGACAACCTTGTATAATTTTTCCAGAACTTTTATGCACTGCATTGTTCTAGAGAAAATTCACAAGCTGCTGTACAGGAGTTTGACCAGATTTCAAACAGAGTTGACTTGGCCATTTGAAATAGCAAACAAAATCTAAAAATTGTGAAATAATTCAGGAGGTAGATAGGATGATCAAGATGACAGGAAAAATATTCCTAGAGGATGATCACAAGTTTGAAGGCTAAGAATGTGCTGACAACAATTTCCATTCACAAGAATTTAATTCTAGAAAATGGAAATTGCTAGGAAAATGTAGAAACTTTCAAATGATTTTGAAGAGGCAACAAAAGTTTTATTTCTCCTCAAAATTTTACATTTGAAATACAAACCCTAAGTTAGGGCTGTTACAAATCTCCCCCTTACAGGAATCTCGCCCAGATTCGATCAACGGGAGAAGAAGGATGGGTAATCTGCTCGGAGGCGATCTTCCGCTCCCACGTGGCTTCATCCTCGGAGTGGTTTGACCACTGAACTTTAAGGAACTTGATCACACGGTTCCTTGTTCTGCGTTCAGCTTCTTCGAGGATCTGAACGGGCGCTCACGATAAGACAGATCTTCACGCACATCGATATTTTCCAATGGTGTTTCCTCAGCCGAACACGGAGGCACTTCTTCAATTGCGACACATGGAAAACATCATGCACCCTTCAAGTGTAGCTGGCAATTCTAACTTGTATGCAACGGCTCCCACTCTATCGATGATGCGGTAGGGTCCGACATACCGAGAGCCAATTTGCCCTTGGCGCCAAACGACGATGACCTTTGGAGGTGAGACTTTGAGATACACAAAGTCATTGGTGAAACTCGACTCACGGCGGCGTCGATCGCATAGCTCTTACGCACGGTGAGCTACGCGCAAGTGCTCACGAATCAAGCGTACTTGACTTTCACCTCATTGATTGAATCGGGCCAAAGCGCCTTTCACGGTCTCGACCAGTTCAGCGGTGTTCTGCGGCGCCGTCCATACAAAGCCTCAAGCGGTGCCATACCAAGACTAGCACGAAAGCTGTTGTTGTAGGAGAACTTCGGCAAGCGGTAGGCACTTCTCCCAATTCTTTCCATAGGAGAGAACACAAGCACGAGCATGTCTTCAAGCACACGATTGACGCGCTCCGTCGACCATCGATCCGAGGATGATAGGTGAGCCAGCGAAAGCCGGGTCCCCATGGCTTCTGCGGACTATGCCAAAACCGAGAGGTGAGCAGAGAACCACGATCGACACAATTGTTCGTGGCACACCATGCGACTCTGTACGGGATATGTAAAGATCCGCTAATCGATTCACATCAATCTTGATCGCCTTTGAAGGAAATGGGCCACCTTCGTCAATCGATCAATTATAACCCATAATGCATCCTTCCCGAAGAAATGCAGGCGGACGGTGATAAAATCCATGCCTCTGAATCCACTTCCATTACGGAATAGGTAAGGGTGAAGAAGACCTGCTGGGCGTTGATGCTCGGCCTTGACGACAACATCGTCACATCGGCCACGAACACAGCAATCTCGCGCTTCATACGAGTCCACCGAATCTCGACGAGATCTTGGTACATTTTAGTGGCCCCGGATGGATGGATAAAGGCGAATCATGGGCCTCTGCAAATCAAATCCGTAACTCGGGGACCTTTGGGACCACAAGCCGCTGCCCAAACCATACAACACCGTGTTCATCTTCTGTGAAACACTTGGCTGAACCATCCCTGATGTTCTGCTTGATTTTACCCACACCATCATCTGATTGCTGCGCTGCCTTGATTTGATCCACCAAGGTTGGTTGCACAATCAGGGCAGTAAGGGAACCGTGCTCAACCAAACCCAAGTTGAGACGCTGGAATTCTGCAAGAAGCGCAGGTTGCTGCCCTTGGATCATCAAAGTATTGCAATACACCTTTCGACTAAGTGCATCAGCAACCACATTGGCTTTGCCAGGATGATACTGAATACCCATGTCATAATCTTTGATTAATTCTAGCCATCTCCTCTGCCTGAGGTTCAGATCTGGCTGAGTGAATAAGTATTTCAAACTCTTGTGGTCGGAATACACCTCACAGTGATTCCGATCAAATAATGCCGCCAAATCTTGAGTGCATGAACCACCGCATGACAAGCTCTAAATCATGGGTGGGATAGTTGAGCTCGTGAGGTCTCAATCGCTGGATGCATAGGCAAGCGCCTTGCCTTCTGCATAAGAACACACCCAAGTCCCGACGAGAGGCATCGCAATAAATATCGAAGCTCTTGCGGACATCGGGAAGAGTGAGGACTGGAGTGAAGTCAATCGTTGTTTGAGCTCTGAAAGCTCTCATCACAAGCGAGAGGACCGGACAAACTTCTTGTCCTTCTTGAGCAATTCACCATCGGCTGCGATTTTGGAGAAGTTCTCGATAAAGCGGCGATAGTAGCCCGCTAAACCAAGAAAACTCCGCACATCGATGGCCGACTTGGGCTGGCCCAAGATATAACATCGCCGACTTTCTTTGGGATCCACACTATGCCTCCACTGAAAGAACATGGCCCAAGAATGCCACTTCCTTCAACGAACTCACATTTGTTGAACTTCGCATCGGTGATGCTCCATAACTTGCCCAAAACAATCTTGGATGCTCGGCATGCTCGCTTGATCTTGGAATAGATAAGAATGTCATCAATAAAAACCACCACAAATTTGTCCAAATACTTCATGAATACGAATTCATAAGGTTCATGAACAACGCTGGAGCATTGGTCAAACCGAAAGACATGACGGTGTACTCGTCATGCACCATAACGAGTAGTGAAAGCCGTCTTGAATATCCTCGTACGATCCGGACTTGATGATAGCCCGATCTCGGATCAATCTTGGAGAACACCGAGCTCCGGACAAGCGGTCAAAAGATCATCAATGCGGGCGAGAGGATATTTGTTCTTCACCGTCACTTCATTGAGAGGGCGGTAATCAACACACATACGCAAAGTCTTGTCCTTCTTCTTCACAAAGATCACGGACAACCCCAAGGAGATGGCGGGACGGATGAAACCCTTTGCTTGGAGCTCACCAAGCTGCTTCTTCAATTCTTCTAGCTCATTGGGAGGCATCCGATCTGGCGCCTTGAAATCGGGCGATGCAGGGCAACAACTCGATGGCAAACTCGGATCTCGAACCGGAGGCATCCCGGCAAATCTTCGTGAAAGACATCCACAAAGTCGATACTATGGGAACATCTTGAATTTGCAAGGTGGCTTTGCTTCTAATGCACATAGACACGGGCCCCAAGGTGTGGCGAAACCCGACTTGCTCACCCAAGAAGTGGTAAGATAGACAATCTTCACGGCACAATCGATCGCCCCAAGTGTTGGGACAACCAATCCATGCCAAGAATCACATCGGACTCATTGAATCGAGCGAATGAGATTTGCCAAAATCCCACTCCTTCAACTATGATAGGAACATCCCGACATCAGAATCGGCTCTCATTTCCGACCCGAGAGCGGATGAGCAAAGGAACCCCAAAGGTACACAATGAAGACTACTAGCAGCAGCAAATGATCTTGAAATAAAAGAATCGATGCTCGAATCAAATATCTGCAGCGGGGCGAGAATTAACAAGAAGTGTACCCATCACGACATCCGCGCCTCACGAGCCTCCTCGGTGAAAGGTGGTTCACTCGACCACGCTCGCACTCAGTCTTCGAATAATCTTACAGTCGAGCGGTGACGCTCCTCGCCGCGTCCTCCATTAGGGCGAGGGCTGCTGCAACACTCGAGGCGGTATTCGCATAATGGCCCTTGTTGTGGCGGCGAAAACAAGTCACCTCGGCCGCGGATTGCGGAGACCGCTCTGCTGCTTGGGATCGCGGCGCACGTGGCTGAAACACGGCTGCGGTGGGCGAGGAGCTGGTGCGAGATGGCCTCGGCGCGGTGGAGCAAAAGAACGGGCCATCGGTGCCGCCCGGCCGAGGACGAACGAGGCCGTGTGAGTAGGCCGTCGCCTCCCATTTGCGCTTGCGGGACTCGCCCAGCGCCTTTGCCTTATGCTCTGCAACGATGGCCTTATCTACCAAGGCCTGAAAGTCTGAGAAGTCCACAATAGATAGCTTGTCCTGCAGCTCCTCGGACAAGCCATCCATAAACTTCTCCTGCTTAGCCTCATCTGAGGCCACCTCACCCGGAGCATAACGAGCCAGATGATTGAACTCGTAAAGGTACTCCGTCACAGACTTGCGCCCTTGCTTGAGCGCGAAATTTCTTCTTCTTGACTTCATCGGGCCATCGGGGATGTGGGCCCGACGGAAGCGATCGAACTCTTCCCACGCGACCACATGGCGCGGGCTGCATGGCTAGATAGTTCTCCCACCATGAGTGCTGCGCCCTCAAGGCGGTGGGGCGCGAAGAGTGCCTTGTCCTGCGCTCGGCATCGAGCTATGTTGAGCTTCCGCTCAACCATGCGCGACCAATCATCCGCATCGAGAGGTCCTCGAGGCGGGAGAAAGTCGGCGGTCAGGTGCGGAGGAATTCGCAAGTCCCCGCGAGTGCGGTGGCGCTACCATCGGCGGGAGTGGAGGTATTCCTAGCAATAACCTCCAAGATGCGCGTCGGTCCATGCGGTTCGCTCGATCGGCGAGAACCTCGACCATGGTCGGAGGAGGGGAAGCTCCTCATCATGACCAGCCTGCTGACTACAGCTGCGTTCTCCCGGCCATCCTGTTTCACTAAGACAAGTTAGCAACAAATTTAGGAGCAAGCAAACCCAAAATTCATGAAAACAGTCCAAAAACAAACACAAGGCAGGATAAAGATAAACCAGCAAAAATCAGACGCATAACTACTCACTTAACACCTTACCCTATTATTCCCACAATCTTCCATAGTTCTCCCAAAACTAATTCCACCAGATAAGTAACTACTTTTTGAAAAGGGAAGAGAGAAACCAAGTTCTCAAAACTCAAATTAGAGTAAGGTGAGAGTAGAAAGCTAAGATAGGTAAGGAATAAAATCTGAGAATCTGCCTAAGTTTCCATAAACCTTTTTATAATTTGAAAATAAGGCTTTCAAAATATCCTAAGGACGACTATGCTTGGGTTACTACGGTCAGAATGGCTCTGATACCAACTTTGTGAGGACCCCAGTTTATTTGGTTTATAATGCTTAACCAACCACCTGGTCCTAGCATCACAAATCAAATAAACTGATCCTCGAGATATGTATACTTCCTGAGCAAAGATACACAACCCGGTACAAAATTAGACATCAACTCCATTCCACACATAGAGTCCAAACACCACACTTCCAAGCGGAAGATAAACAAATAGTAACAATATTATGACAATGGCCGATCGCCACAAGATACACAAATAACAACAAAAAGACAGCGGAAGCAAAAGTGCCATAAGATGGCTATAAACAAAGCCAATCGGTGTGCCTTCAACCCACAAGGCATCGGCCAGGACCGCCAAGCCTAGTCGTCACCCACGGCGACAAAGCCTGACTCACGTAAGTGAGGCCCCGAGGCTCACCTCCTTCCTCTGCAACAAAAACATTAAGCAAAGCACACAGTACAAAGATTGTCTTTGTACCCGCAAGACAGACGTGTGAACTAGCGGACTGTTCATATGCTACATGCGAGCTTGTTTAGTGGAGGCCATATGTTTCATTTGCATAAAGCCAACTTTATTTGCAATAATGTAATACAGTTTAAAGGCAAGTTTGCAATTCATTTTAAGATTGAAATAGCGATGCGGATATTAATAACAATAGCGAAAGATAAACAACCTAGAAGTGACTATCCCAATAGTCACCCCAACAATAACACGAATCCCGATTCGTACCACCCATCAAGTTTTAATTTAAATGTTGTAGTCTAGTTCTTACGGGCGTATCCGGCGTGTCCATAACCTAGGGCGAGGCTATTCGAATAGTTTTAACCTGCGGGGTGTACCAATGTACCCACACTTGGACACCGCCTTTAAGCCAAAACACACTTCCGTAGGTATGTCGGCACGGCTAAGTCCTCGAGACTTTTTCCAATATTGTGTATTAACTACGAGCCGCTCGTATGGGTAGAAACACCATACGCTTACATGGTAAAGCCGAAAAGACAACTACCCACTCGGGATAAAGCTTTTGGACAACTACCATGCTCCCACCTCCATCCCTCCTGCGACCTCCTGCGACCGGAGCCAATACACGCCAAAGTACTAGGTCAAGAGAGGTCCCATATACTCTAGTGTGGTTAGCACGCAAAATGCTCGATGCGGTGGCGCAAGTAACTCGGTCCTTAATTGACTCGGGCACCTTTCGAGCACACCCAACAGATCACACCGTCTTACCATTGTGCCCAAGTCTAAACCATTTTTGTTTTCATTTTTAGTTTTGCGATAAACATAGCGAAATGCTAAAACATAAAGTTATAGTAAATTTTGTGTGATCAAGGTTACTGACTAAAGTCGATAACACCAGATTCTACCGATAGCTAAGCATGTCTAAGCAAGTTGACCGAATCTACTAAGTGATAAGAGATCATCCAACGATCTCTAATCACGACAAATAACAGGCTCGGTAGTAGAGATCCATATTTTGTCTACAGGATATGCGACTCACGGTTTAACTAACCATTTTAACACAAATTAAGCGATGCATACATACAGCTGAAACAAAATATTAAACTTTAAAATACTGGGATTAATCATGATCAAACTGCTTGCCTGGCTACTGTTGCTCAATAAGGTGCGGAGGATCGTCCTCAGGGTTGCCGCAAATATCGAAGCCTAACGATCGAACAAAACAGCAAATAAGAACGAATAACATCGACAAAAATCAGCAATTAAACCCAAATACCACATTTCACACAAAGGCTATACTATCACAAGAAGAATGACAAAGCTGCTACAGAGATGCTCAAAAAGACATGTTTTTAAGTGACTGATCTATCCTTTTACCTATTTGCCAGGTTAACTACAAAAACAACCTCAAAAATGATTTAAACCTCTTAAATGATTTAAACTTTTGGACAGACTTTAATGGTGATTGTGTGCACATCTATTATTCAATCATCAAGTTAATAAATCAACAACAGCTAGCTTCTCTAACTCAACCATTACAAGCTGATATTACAGAACCTACAAAAGCTATTGACAATACTAACTAGTCGATTATCCAACTATGAGGTGCTAAACAAAATCTTCTATCAAAGATAGGATGTTAAAGATGCTCAGCTAACCAAACCCTAAGCATCACACCTAGATTTTGAAAGGCTAACAAGTTCCAGCATGCGGCTACTACACCAAATCTTATAACACTGACAATCTCAAAAGTACAGAGACAAGTAAAATGAACAACTAACTATCCCTATGATCAAGCATGGCAACAGAAGCTTGAAACTTAAATATACTAACTACATGGATTCATGCTAACCATTTTAACACAAAGGAGGCAACAAACCTGACAAAACTTATTAGCAAGCATGATACAAATTTTGATTCGACAACGAAAACGACAACAGGGAAATATACAGAGAACTAGAACTAGAATGCTTTCAAACCTCTAATACCAATATTGATCAAGCATGAGAGTGAACTAAAGAACAATCATCATCATGATTAGCAGCTAACTAAATGGTTTTGAAGGAGTGGGCCCCACTGTCAGACAGACAGAGAGGGGAATAACAGAAGAACAGGGAGGCTCTAGACCTGGATTCGACGCCGGTGAAAGAGTGGCGGCGCGGGCTGTGCGACGGTCAAAATGGGTCGCCGAGGTTGCCGAAGCTAAGGGTGGTCGCGGGTTCGCGGAGAAGAAGCGAGGTGGCGCGGCGGCGAGCACGGCGGCGGCGATGGGAGTGACAAGGTGCGGCTGCACGAGAGGTAAACAATGAAAGTTAGCGCGCGCATGAGCATCGGTGAGGCTTTAGGAACTCACCGGAATGACGAGCTCAAGAGGTCTGCGGAGATGGCCCGGCGGCGAGCTGCGGCGGCGCAAGGCGATCAACGGTGGCGAGGCACAGGGTGAGCGAGAGGGCGTGTGAGAGAGTGGAGTAGAAAGGTGGAGTCCAGGTGATGCTCACCGAGCAAGGAATCGAGTTGGAGCTCACCAGAGAGGATGCGGTGGCGGAAGAGGCGGTTTCGGCCGGACTTGGAGAAGAAAGGCCACGCGCAGCTCCACAGGCGATGAAACTCGAAATTCTTTGAGGGGTTTACGTCCCAGGGAGTTGGAACACACCGTGACGCGGTCGGCGATGACCGGAGCTCACCGGAGCGGCGGAAACGATCGGAGGCGTCACAGCGACGCTCACGGCTCCTGGAGCTCAGTGGAGAAGAAAGGCAATGGAGACAACGAGGTAGGGAAACCCTCGTTGGCTTTGTAGGAGCCGGCGGAGGCAGCGAGGTGAGCGGTGGCGGTGAAAAGACCGGTGGCGAGGTGGCGGCGTGCATGCGGCGCGGCCGGCGAGCCTTGCGGCGGCGGTCTTGTTGGGCTGGCGGCGGCGTGGCGGGAATGACCTGCAGGTGGGTCCGCCTTGTCGGCGACAACAGCAAAGCGGCGCGCGCCGAGTTAGACTCGATCAATATCGCGCCGACCGTTGGATCTAAAGCGGACGGTGAGATTAGTGTATGCATTCGGACGGTCGGTTGCATGCGCGGCGTGGATCGTTCGATTTGCATCGGACGGTCACGATTGATTAGATTCGCGGTGCAGCTAGTTGACGCGACCGAGTCAAGTGGCGCGGTCGGACTCGAGCCGAGGTTGGGTCGGGCCGAGGAACGATGATTTCAGGATTTGATTTAAAAGACAGAGAAGGTTTGGGAATTTTTAGAGGTAGCTCCTGAGCTCCAAAAATTCTGAAATTTTATGGTAGCTACTAGGGACAGAGGACAACCTTGTATAATTTTTCCAGAACTTTTATGCACTGCATTGTTCTAGAAAATTCACAAGCTGCTGTACAGGAGTTTGACCAGATTTCAAACAGAGTTGACTTGGCCATTTGAAATAGCAAACAAAATCTAAAAATTGTGAAATAATTCAGGAGGTAGATAGGATGATCAAGATGACAGGAAAAATATTCCTAGAGGATGATCACAAGTTTGAAGGCTAAGAATGTGCTGACAACAATTTCCATTCACAAGAATTTAATTCTAGAAAATGGAAATTGCTAGGGAAAAATGTAGAAACTTTCAAATGATTTTGAAGAGGCAACAAAAGTTTTTATTTCTCCTCAAAATTTTACATTTGAAATACAAACCCTAAGTTAGGGCTGTTACACCAGATCGCGTAACCCTTCCAGATCGTCCGAACACCTCTTCAATCTCAGCCGTCCAGCCGAGATCCAACGGTGCGCCTCAAATCTTTTAACTCGCCATCGCGCGCGCCGCTTAGTCTCGCTGACCGGTGGGGCCGTGCTGTCAGACCCGTCGTCTACCTCTGGCTGGCACTCCGGCATATAACGCCACGCGGCCGAGCGACACCGACGTGCACCAGAACGGCTCCCTCACGTCGTCAATCCACCGCCACTTACAGCCAATCCCCG
This sequence comes from Ampelocalamus luodianensis, assembly GCA_036346255.1. Taxonomy (NCBI): domain Eukaryota; kingdom Viridiplantae; phylum Streptophyta; class Magnoliopsida; order Poales; family Poaceae; genus Ampelocalamus; species Ampelocalamus luodianensis. The sequence continues at coordinate 30,259,211 of CM070637.1, forward strand.
AGCTGCTCCGTCTCTCGCCGCCTCCACTCCGTCTTCTTCCCGGGCATAATACCCCCTCGGTGCCCTGTTCTTCCTCACTTCTCCTCTTTTCGGCAGAGGAGGAGGAAGCTCTTCCGTGCGCATCTCTCGGGTAAGCTTCCTTCGGGTGATCCCACACTTCTCTACAATCCATACCGTGTCCATTTTCGCTTATGCGAACTCCTACCTTTGCTTGTAGCTTCTGGTTCACCTTCGTGCTCTAGCTCGTGTCCAGGGCGCGCTCCGGTGGACATCACCTTGTGTTCTTCACCTCCGATGAGTTTCGACCTCTCTTTTGCGCGTCACCTTGTATGCTGAGTTCTTGATCAAAACCCCCCAACTTTTTGCGTGCTTGCTTCACAGGGACATTTGGATTTCGAGTTAGCCCCAATTTCAGCAAATCTTGCCCTTTTTGCCTCTATCTCTAGCCGGGTGAGTTTCTTTTCGATTCCTTCCTATGATAGCATCTCATGTACCTAGGTGACTTAGTCCGACCTCCCTTTGTGTGTTTCCTTGCTCAGGTTATCTTGTCGTCGTGGAGCCCTAGTTCTTTGCTTTCGGTCACACTCGCGGCGAGCTCGGTGCTTCCCGGTCCTCTTTCTAACTCGTAGCTTTCCATTTAGTCCCTAGGACCTCTCGCACTCGCTGGTTAGCAATGCGGAGCTTCTTTTTGTCTTTTGCACTTTTGCCGTATTTGTTAATCTTGCTCAACTCCGGCTAGCCGTCGGTAACGACCGGCTCCGCCGTCGAGATTGTCACCAGGAGGTGTGCAATGCTATTGCCTAGAAATGGCGGCCCTTAGCCGGCTCCGCCGTGGCGCGTAACACCGGCGAGCTGCCGGGCAAGCCACTGTACCAGATTCCCGTTATCGTACTCGGACAAATACTGTAGCAGGAGATCTGGACTTAAGAGGTAATCATTAGCATTAAGTGTTGTCCTAACGGAAGTCTTGAGCCCCGTGCCCTGCTCTTGTCCCGCAAAGGACCTCCCTCGGGGTCGTCTTTGCAAAAGTGTCACCCACAGGACCTCCCCTATTTTAATCTGGACCGTTCAGACCTCCTTAGGTTTATCCTGACCGCTAGGACCTCCCGAATCTCTTATCAGCCGTTCAGGACCTCCTAGAGTCTATCTCGGCCGTTAGGACCTCCCTAAGGTACATCTGGACCATCCAAGACCTCTCAAGGTTCATCTCAGCCATCTAGGACCTCCTAGGTCCTATTCCAACCATGAGACCACCTAGAGTCCATCTCAGCCGTCCAGACCTCCTTGAGTTGATCTCAGCCGTCTAGGACCTCTTTACTCAAACCTACCCGCAAGGACCTCCCTGTGGTTGTTTGACAATAACAACCCTCAGGACCTCCTTGTGGCTCTCTTCCCAGACCACCTAAAGACCACTTCGTGACCATTTTACGAAGACCACCCTCCGCACTCCCTCGGTTCTTTTCTGTACGTAAAATTGTCTAAAGTTGATAAATTCATAACTCCCTCAATTTAACTCCAAATTGAGTGGAACCACTTCTGTTAATTTTCATTTTCAATGTACTTTATTTTAAAATAGGTTTTAAACTGGTCTGGGTAACAGAGAATATACTTTTGGAAGATTCTATATTAACTGCATTAATTGGACAATAGGAAAAGGACTGATAACTTCAAAAATGCATAAGTAATTATTGAAAACTCCAAAAACAGTGAAACCTACTTTGGTAATTTCACTTTCAGTATACTTATTTCTAAAAATGGTTTCCCTCTTATCTTTACCACAGAAACTATATTTAGGAGAAATGATCATTAAACTCTATTATTGTTACACTATAAAAGGCTGATAACTTTAAAAATACATAACTAAATCATAAAAACTCCAAAAAGGACAAACTCAACTGTTTTTAACTTATAATAATATTGCCTATTTATCTATGTAATCCATGTACTCGCCACTGTTCTACAAAATTTCACTTCATAATTAAATTACATAATGACGGCTTATTGAAATCTGAAATTCAAACCATTATAACTTTCATATACTAAATCAAAGTGAAATAAGTCTTTCACCAAAAATCATTTAAAATCATGATCTAACTACTATAGAAAAATCATGCATTTTTGAGCATTTTGGTTTTTGAGTTGTTTTCTCGGTATTTATTTGATGTTACAATTATATAGATCCCGAGCATATCGATATTGACACTTACGCTACTGAGAGTGAGCAGCTACTGTACCAGCAAGGCAAGCATCGTTTGAACTTTCTTTTGCATCATATTTGATCCCAGTTTTGGTTAAGATAGTGCAATGATAAATGCTTGCACGCTATTTTGATTATGTCAATATTTTTGTGATGTGTAGTTTAGTTATGTCCTATGCTTGAGGTTAATCTTGAATTATGCCAACTCCTATATGCTTAAGATAGGATGTGTGAATTATGGGTTGTAGAATTGCTTAGCCATGCAAGTCTAGATACGGTAGTTCGATCGTCGGGAATAACCCGACGGTTTTGGGATAGACACAACTCTCATTTTATGATTTATACTTCAGATCTTGGAGCTGTTTTATGAGTTAATTTTTGTCATTTTTAAATGAGCTTTTGGTCTGGACAAGTGTTGGTTAGTGATGGTGCTTTGTGCACGAGCATTGGGTAAGTGGAAGGACTTATCTGGACAATTGAGGACCGAACTTTGGTAACGTCGTTAATTCAAGTACACTCGTCTTTGCCACACGCGGGTTGGGAGCCGTATGGTTAAGTAGGGGGAGGGTTTTGTTGTGTTAAGTCCTTGGTGGTGTAAGGGGCATAGCGACCGTGAAATCCTATGTTCTTTAGGAGCCGATGTAATCCTTTATAGTGTGCAAGGGAGCGCCAATTCTTTTGTTTTGATTGCATCGGTATTTCCGATATAACTTGTGAGCCCCTAGCAAGTGCTATCGACGCTTGTACTAGGCAAGGAACCATCTCACAAGGGGACTTAGCTCAATAGGGCTTTCTTCTTTGAAAATGACTATATCTTGATTTACAGTACGCATACCATAGGAAGTATGCTATTTTGGAGGCATCCGGAGGCTTACGGGCTAATCAAGTCGTGTGGGTAAGTAGTACACCTGCAGGTACCAATATATTCGAATAGCCGTGTCCACGGTTATGGACAACCGCTTGAGTTCGGAGTTACTATTGTTAGACTTTTAATTAAAATTGTGGTTGAACTTGGTATTCGTCATGAACGGGATGTTCATGTGTTTAGTACATCAAAGTGGGCTGCCACTTTGGTCTTTGTATGATTCAATTGTTTATTACTGAAATGCTTTACTATATGATTCAAATCTGATTTTAAATGGGCACATGAAAAACTAGTATGTGTAGGATGTTAATTGTTGCGTCTCTTTCGCAAAACTAAACCAATATGAGCCATCCTTTGAATGACCCTTATGCATAACTATTTTTATTTGTGTAAGACTTGCGAGTACACTTGTACTCAGCCAGATGTTTCCTGGCCTTTTTAGGTGAGGAAGATTATGAGTATGACGATCTCGCTAGTGTTGACTTGGGTGACACTAACGAGTAGTGTGCTATCATTTAACCCCCAGTCGGTTGCCGATGGGTGATGGGCATACCACTACTGGTCTTTTGCTTTATTTATTTACTTCCTCTGCTACTTGGTACTTTACTTGAATTTGGCCGGTCGGCCGTATGTAATAAGCTGTAGACCTTAACTATTATGCAGTATGTCTTTTTAATCTCGTGTTGTATGCGTTGTATGTATGTAATCAACGTTGGATTAGGGTATGAGTATATTGGTCGTTGATCTTGGGAGCCAATATAAGTCATACTCGTTATTGATGAATCCCCATTTAACTCACTAAGTGTAGTGCTTCGAATCGAAAGAGAATCGACAATCATGTAGCGCTCGCAAAGGAGCAGCGCGCATGATCGTTGAGGCTCTAGTATTCGGCTAAGCCTCTCACTTGGATAGAGTTAAATTGGAATTCATTTCCAGAGACCCGTGATTATGTCCCTAAGACCTTGTTTAATCTCGGTCTTATGGAGATAATTACCGGGGTCCCCACAGCGTTGGTATCGAGCCATCTTGATCAGAGGTTAGAGGTAGCACTGGCGTTAAGTTAGTAAGTCCCTCGGTCAAATTATTTTTCAAATTATCAAAGTATTTTCAGAAAGTTTAAGTTAAGAATATCTTTTATTCCTTATCCATCTTAGTATCTTTTCTCTCCTGATCCTGTTTTGGTTTATGAAACTAACTTACCTTGCCTTCTTGCCTTTAAATGAACCCTCAGTACCTTGTGATGGAGACGGGGTGCCCGATCTTTCGATGAGATTGATAACTATCGATTTTGGGTGGAGGTGACTCTCGCGATCTGACTACAACCGTACGACGACGCTTGCGCCTTAGCAATCGTTGAACCAACTCCGAGATGTCATTGACCGTGATGGAAGCGCGATCAACCTGAACACGAGGTTCAATTCCTGCGAGCAATCGAAGAACTAGCAAGAATAATATGTATGCAATCTGATATTGCGAATAAAATTGTAGTATAGATGGTATTGAAAACAAAAGTGGGATCCCAAAGGCTGTCTTGACAGGTGGTCGTCCGACACAACTGAAGAACAGAAGTTTGCACAATGGCTAAACCTAAATTCAACGAAATCCGAGTTCTAGCCAGGGGGACGGCGGCTCCTATATGGGAAGACGACCAGGGGTGGCGGCCAGGGAAGTGGACGCACGCCCCTAGGGTTACAAGGCCCATGGGCCCAAGAGGAGGTGGCGCAGCACCCTTTTTGACTCGGTAAAAAAAATAGACGTGGATTGTTTTGTTTATTGTGGTTAGCTCGGTTGGAATTTGAAGCTGAGGTTGGATCCATTGGAAAGTAGACTTGATAAGCTTTCAATGAAGTCCAAGAACATCCCAAACGGAGTCCGTATGAAGAAGTTACAGCCGTTTGAACTTAGTGCTGTCGCAGTAGTCCGAACTCGAATTCAGAATGAGCCCAACTCGAACTCTTGCTTGGCTCGGACCCAAAGTGACGTGATATCCTCCATTATGCCTCCTATGCTTGTCCATGACTCCACATACCTCTCCTTGGTCCTTTCCCATGTTCCTAAGCACAATTAAATTACTTGCATTAGGTAGCGATCTATTCTCAGTAATATATAACCCTATGAACGAATTCACCTGGTGATTAAGTTGGCGAGCACGAGCTCGAGTAATTGGTCCTTGTAATATTGGTTGTGGATCAGCTGTGTGTGTAGGCGCGGTTGTATCCAAATTAGGAATGTCCTCATCATCCTCCCCTTCTTGCATTTGAGTCGTCCTCGACTCAAGCTCATCCTCTTCTCCCAAGTATGGTTTCAAATCTGCAATGTTAAATGTGGGACTAACCCCAAAATCTACAGGCAGGTCAAGTTTGTATGCATTATCATTAATCTTTTCTAACACTTTGAAAGGACCATCAGCTCGAGGCATCAATTTTGACTTTCTCTATTCAGGGAACCTATCTTTTCTCAAGTGCAACCAAACAAGATCTCCTGGTTCAAAAGTTACATGTTTTCTCCTTGACTACCAAAGAAGTTTATATTTAGCATTCATGCGCTCTATATTCTCCTTAGTTGTCTCATGCATTTTTAAAATCAATTCAACACGTTGGTTAGCATCAAAGTTCAATTTATCAGAAGATGGAATAGGCATTAAATCAATAGGAGCACGAGGCACAAAACCATAAACAACTTCAAAGGGCACATCTTTGTAGTAGAATGCAATGAGCGATTATAAGCAAACTCAATATGAGGCAAGCATTCTTCCCACAATTTTATGTTCTTTTAAACACCGCCTAAGCATTGTAGATAAAGTTCTATTCACAACTTCAGTTTGTCCATCGGTTTGGGGATGACAAGTAGTAGAAAATAACAGTTTAGTCCCCAATTTAGCCCATAAAGTTCTCCAAAAGTGGCTAAGGAATTTAGCATCACGATCTGAAACTATAGTATTAGGCACACCATGCAATCGAACAACTTCACGAAAGAATAAATCAGCAATATTGGCGAAATCATTGCTCTTATGACATGGTATAAAGTGAGCTATCTTAGAAAATCTATCAACAACCACGAATATACTATCGCTCCTTCTTTGTTCTAGGCAATCCTAAAACAAAGTCCATCGAAATATCTTCCCACGGAACGCTGGGAACTGGTAGAGGCATGTATAAACCATGAGGATTAAGTCGTGACTTAGCTCTTTGACATGTAGTGCAGCGAGCAACGTAACGCTCGGCGTCTCGTCTCATCTTTGGCCAAAAGAAATGATCGGCAAGTATATCCTCCGTTTTCTTCACGCCAAAGTGTCCCATCACCCGCCTCCATGCGCTTCTGTAACAACAACAAGCGAGCGGAGCTAGCTGTAATACATAGCTTGTTAGCTCTAAACACAAACCCGTCATTAATGACAAATTTTTTCCATGTTTTTCCTTCTTTACAATTCAACAATATATCTGTAAAATCAGCATCATGCACATATTGCTCTTTAATAGTCTCCAATCCAAAAATTTTGAAGTCAAGTTGTGAAAGCATGGTATATCTCCTAGACAAAGCATCAGCAATAACATTCTCTTTTCCCTTCTTGTGTTTTATGACATAAGGAAAAGACCCAATAAATTCAACCCACTTTGCATGTCTACGGTTCAATTTACTTTGACTTCGAATATGCTTTAAAGATTCGTGATCAGAATGTATAACAAATTCTTTGGGCCATATATGTTGCCATGTTTCCAAAGTTCGAAATAGTGCATATAATTCCTTATCATAAGTAGAATAGTTCAAACTAGGCCCACTCAATTTCTCACTGAAGTATGCTATAGGTTTACCTTCTTGTAGCAATACGCCACCTAAACCAATTACGCTAGCATCACATTCTAGTTCAAAAGTCTTATTAAAGTCAGGGCGTTGGAGTAGTGGTGCATGTGTTAACTTATCTTTCAATGTGGTGAAGGCGTTCTCCTGTGCGGCGCTCCAAACAAATGGCACGCCCTTCTTGGTGAGCTCATTCAATGGTGCAGCGATGGTGCTGAAATCCTTCACGAAGCGGCGGTAGAATCCAGCAAGTCCTAAAAGCTTGTACTGTGTGGATGTGTTAGAGTCGGCCAACTCAGTATTGCTTCAATCTTGGCTTGATCAACTTCAATTCCTGTGGAGTAACAACATATCCAAGAAACGCGACTCGATCGGTGCAAAAGGTGCACTTCTCAAGGTTACCAAATAAACGTGCATCACGTAAGGCATTAAAAACAGCCCGTAAATGGTCAAGATGTTCCTATAAGGATTTGCTATATATCAATATATCATCAAAATAAACCACCACAAATCTACCAATGAAAGCACGCAAAACCTCGTTCATTAGTCTCATGAAAGTGCTAGGTGCATTAGTTAATCCAAAAGGCATTACTAACCACTCATATAACCCGAACTTAGTTTTAAATGCTGTTTTCCATTCATCGCCTAATTTCATGCGAATTTGGTGATATCCACTACGCAAATCAACCTTCGAGAAAACAACAGAGCCTCTCAATTCATCAAACATATCATCTAATCTAGGAATAGGATGACGATACCTAATGGTGATATTATTGTTTGCTCTACAATCTACACACATGCGCCATGATCCATCTTTCTTAGGCACTAAAATGACCGAACAAAGACAAGGACTAAGAGATTCACGCACATACCCTTTAGCAAGCAATTCTTGTACTTGGCGCTGAATTTCTTTAGTTTCTTCTGGATTGGTCCTATATGGTGCGCGGTTGGGCAGTGATGCGCCGGGAATTAAATCAATTTGATGCTCAATCCGTCAAGTGGTGGCAACCCGTGCGTATGTCCTTCGGAAAGACATCGTTGTACTCTGCAAAATGTTAGTGACAGCAGGAGGCAAAGAAGAAGGTGTATCCTCAAATGAAAACAAAGCTTCTTTGCAAACTAATGCATAGCAAATAGAATTACTAGCATCCAGTTTAGTCATATCAGATTTGGTAGCAAGAAAACTAGCACCTTTCAATTTAATTTCTTTATTCTTCACATGAGTAGATTTAGGTTCTTTCTTTTATGTTCTTGAAGTTCTTTTGCTACAATCTGATTTTCGCTCTTAGCATTCTCCTGATTCTTCTCTCTACTAGCTCTAGCAAGTTCATCTTTAACAATTTGTTCAGGAGTCATAGGATGCATCACAATTTTCTTTCCCTTGAACATGAGAGAGTATTGATTATTCCTACCATGATGCACACAATCGATGTCGTATTGCCAAGGTCGTCCTAATAACAATGAACAAGCTTGCATAGGAACAACATCGCAATCAACATAATCATGGTATGAACCCATAGAAAAATTTACTCTCACCATTCGTGTTACCTTCAACTTACCATCGTTGTTGAACCATTGAATATGGTATGGGTGGGGATGAGGTTGGTCGGCAAAGCAAGCTTCTCCACCATATCCATACTCGCCAAATTGTTGCAACTCCCACCATCAATAATTATGCGAATCGAGCGTTCCTTGGCAACGCCCTTGATTTGAAACAAATTATGGCGTTGATTTTGCTCAGCACGAGAAACTTGATCACTTAGTACGCGTTGCACTATAATGCTCAAATACTTATCGGCATCTTCGGCGCCAACATGTTCCTCCTCATGATCAGATTCGTCATCAAGTCCTGCAGGGTCAGTTGCAAGCGTAGCATATGTTTCATCATCAAAATCACTAGCAGAGGAATACCCACCACCATCGCGTATGATCAGTACGCGCTTGTTTGGACAATCCCGCATGATGTGTCCATAGCCTTTGCACCGGTGGCATTGAATATCCTTAGTTCGTCTGTCGAAACATCAAGAGGAAGTTTTGTAGACGCTTGTGGTGCTGATTTGGTTGCTTCGAAACTCGTGGTCTTGAGTTTGAAGTAGCGGGCGCGCTTGTTGTTGAAGGGTGGCGGTGGGGTGCACTGATGGCTGGGGAAGTAGATGTGCGTGGTGTCCATGAGTTTGTGCGACCTGCAGAAGAGTTAGATCGTGTCCTCGTCTAGCGTCCCTGCACTTCACGTTCAGCTTTGCAAGCAAGATGAAACAATCTAGTAATGGAGTTGTAATCTTTATAGTCAAGGATGTCTTGAATTTCTCGATTCAACCCTCCCAAAAACCTAGCCATTGATGCCTCCTCATTCTCATCTAAACCACAACGCAACATACCAATTTGCATTTCTTGATAGTAGTCATCCACAGACTTTGTACCTTGTCGTAAGCGTTGCAATTTATTTAACAAATCACGAGCATAATATGAGGTAACAAATCCATGCCGCATAAGCAATTTTAAAGCCTCCCAACTGTTTGGTATGTTATTGGGATGTTGACGGCAATGTTCTTTCCACCAAATAGAAGCAAAATCGGTAAATTCACTAGTAGCAGCCCTAACTCGTCTAATCTCAAGAACTTCATGGCAAGCAAATTTTTGATCAACAACTAGTTCCCAATTAAGATAACCATCAGGATCATATTTACCATTAAAAGAGGGCATAATGAATTTAACCTTAGCGAAAGAATCATCGTGGTCACGTACCTCACGTCGTGGGGGGTCTCGTCGCATACCTTGTCGATTAAAACGCAACTGTCGATGAGCTCGATCGTTGTTATTGTTACCCATGTCATTGGCCTCGGTATCAGTCACATAGTCGAATTCATCTTGTCCCTCTACCACCGGGCGCAGGGGAACACCGGTGGATGCATGGGCCATCTCATCAAGGCGCGCCATAATACCTGCCAAAGAAGTGTTAGTGAGGCCTTGCGCTCTCTCCATCGCGGCGAGTGTGGCGTTTGCCTCAATTTGGGCGCCCTCAAGTTGAGCAAGTCATTCATTCGTGACCCTGACATCTTCCTCAAGACCCTCCGTACGAAGGTTCATGAGGCGTCGGAAATGTTGTACGATTCCTTCGTGACGAGGAGTATGAGATGTATCCTCATCCGAATGCTCATGAGATCCTGCCATTGTTAGCAAATCACAAGTATATGTCCCTAGCAACTACTAGGATGTGGTGGTTCAAAAGTCGCTCACACTCAAGCCTTCTATCGAATTCTTACCAATTCTTACCAAGCAAACAGGGGTGATCGGCAACCAGCGGTGTCAATGTATCTCCGAAGATTGGATGGAGCGATTGCGGTGAAGATCGATGCATGCGGTTGTAGAAAAGGTGTAGCTGGGAAGGCTCAAGTATGGTAGCAATGGATTAGCAACTATCAAATCAGAGAATGCAAGCTGAAAAATCGTTCAACGCCGGTTAGTGTTGGTCCTAGGCTAGACTGGACTAGAGACGCGAGCCTAGAACACAAACGAAAGCACAGCGCGGCAGAGCTAGAGAACGTGGCACACGGAGTTCGGAGGCTAAAAAAAGGATGCCGTCTGCACGGGGAACCTTAGAATCACTTGGAGAGGGACTCTATCAATTTTGAGCGAATTCTGAGAAACTTGATTTTTTTTCTCGGTTTACGGGCCCGTTTTGAGGCCCTAAACGACCTTTTTTGGGGTCGAAGTTGCTGCGTGTGTGCCCGATGGCTTACGCTGATCTAAAATCCCCAGATTTCCCAGACTTCTTCTTATTTGGCTCTATTTTCCCGTTTCCTTTCCAACGGATCAAGAATCGCCTCAATCGGAGGTCGTATGCAAAAGTTGTGTTTTCTTTTTCTTTTTTTCTTTTTTTTTGATCGCGTTGCCGAAGTCAAATGAATCTCAGGTTTCCTTCTGGCAGCACGAAAATTAACCTCTTTTTTTCTCTCTCTCTTTTTTTTTGTCACAAACTGAAACAAGCTTTTGTTTTTGGTTAGGGTTTTCCTTGGAGTGGAGGCGGCAGGAGGATTGTAGCTTGCCGCGACAGGAGGATGGTGGCCACAGAAGGATGCGGCAATGGATGGCGGCGCGGGTGGTCGTGGTAATGGCTCTGGTGGTGGAGGCAGACGGTAGATTGAACCCAACCACAACGGTGCGACCAAACGTGAGCAGAACTCGAAACTCTAAAGGAACTAGACACTAAGACCAGCAAAGGACACGACGATGCAATCGAAAGTTCAACAATGCAATGCACTGAAAAGAAAGATGCAATGGCGCAATTGGTCTTGGACAGATAGGTGATCTAATCCTATAGTTTTTTTGGCTTTTTCTGGACTTTCGGAAATAAACAACCTAACTACGAAAAACAGTAAATTCTCACCGAGCAACCTTGGGCTCTGATACCACTTGATGGAGACGGGGTGCCCGATCTTTCGATGAGATTGATAACTATCGATTTTGGGTGGAGGTGACTCTCGCGATCCGACTACAACCGTACGACGACGCTTACGCCTTAGCAATCGTTGAACCAACTCCGAGACGTTATTGACCGTGATGGAAGCGCGATCAACCTGAACACGAGGTTCAATTCCTGCGAGCAATCGAAGAACTAGCAAGAATAAGATGTATGCAATCTGATATTGCGAATAAAATTGTAGTATAGATGGTATTGAAAACAAAAGTGGGATCCCGAAGGCTGTCTTGACAGGTGGTCGTCCGACACAACTGAAGAACAGAAGTTTGCTCAATGGCTAAACCTAAATTCAACGAAATCCGAGTTCTAGCCAGGGGGATGGCGGCTCCTATATGGGAAGACGACCAGGGGTGGCGGCCAGGGAAGTGGACGCACGCCCCTAGGGTTACAAGGCCCATGGGCCCAAGAGGAGGTGGCGCAGCACCCTTTTTGACTCGGTAAAAAAAATAGACGTGGATTGTTTTGTTTATTGTGGTTAGCTCGATTGGAATTTGAAGCTGAGGTTGGATCTATTGGAAAGTAGACTTGATAAGCCTTCAATGAGGTCCAAAAACATCCCAAACGGAGTCCGTATGAAGAAGTTACGGCCGTTTGAACTTAGTGCTGTCGCAGCAGTCCGAACTCGAATTCAGAACGAGCCCAACTCGAACTCTTGCTTGGCTCGGACCCAAAGTGACGTGATATCCTCCATTATGCCTCCTATGCTTGTCCATGACTCCACATACCTCTCCTTGGTCCTTTCTCATGTTCCTAAGCACAATTAAATCACTTGCATTAGGTAGCGATCTATTCTCAGTAATATATAACCCTATGAACGAATACACCTGGTGATTGAGTTGGCGAGCACGAGCTCGAGTAATTGGTCCTTGTAATATTGGTTGTGGATCAGCTGTGTGTGTAGGCGCGGTTGTATCCAAATTAGGGATGTCCTCATCACCTTGTCCGGGAAACTCAAGCTGAAGGAGTGGATGGATACCCGGCGTTGCTACGAGACATGATGTGGAGGGCGAACTTCACATATCAGCCCACTTATTCCATCTACCGCCGTGATCGAGGACACGGAATGGAGGAATTTATGGCAGTAATAGATATTGTTGCTAGACAAGTCACGGGGAGCATACCTTACCGCTTCCAGGCGCGTGGTACTTCTGAGGCCATGGCATTACAAGAAGTGGCCTTGGTGGCCATGAGTCGTCTCCGCTACGACCTGACGGAGTTAGCCCAGCCCCCGTATGATCACTTTCCGATGCGCGCACGCGCTAGGGACGTGAGCTCGTTTGCTAGAGATCCGCTTGGGAGGACCCCAAGTCGAGCGATTGGCGAGATTGGTTCACGTAATGGACCAAATGCATCGCGCATAGTGCATGAGTTATGGGAGACGCGTCGTCGTCTCATTATAGCTCAGAGCATTTGCGACTACGCATGACATGAGGCTCATTCGTCGGATGTCTTGTATGGCGCTAATGAGGTTTCACCGTACATTTCTGCGCGGCCGGACTATCGTCTTCCTGAGGTAGGAGGCCATATCATCGGCATAGGATCCCCCTTACGCCTCACCAACCCGGAGACCCGAAGACACGAGATCCTGGATACCACCGCCGATGACTTTCCGGTGAACTTTGACCGAATAATATCTAGGTTGTTAGGGCAGGAGCTCTATGTTTGAGCTTGTATCCTTAGGTTTACGTAATAGGGTAGTAGATGTCGAACTGTTATATTTTATTTGCAAACACTCCTATTTCTGTTGGAATCTTAAGCCTGCGGGCGCTTATGTACGGGGTTGTATCGAATTGGTTTTATGTTGATTAATGTTTGGTGTTCCATTTGATGTTACAATTTTCTTGCTCTTTGATATTGATTGTGCATATATAGCCAAGTAATGGCTTTTATCTTATTTACTAACCATCCTTGTCCAATACAGGATGACAGGCCCGACTACGCGATCAGGAGCCCTGCGCGGCAGAGGCTCCCCATCTAGGGCACCACGTCTAGCACCCTTGAGCGATTCCTACGATCAGGGACAGTCGTCCCAGCAGCCGTCTGAGCCTGGCGAGCCCTATCAGCCGCTGTCCCAGCAGGGCGGACCGCCTGAGGAGGTGCTCCCTCCGCCGCCATCCATGATCGAGTTTATGATGATGATTGAGCGCAACCGGATGGACCAGACCCGGATGCTCGAGGTGATCGTACGTATCACCGCCCCAGCTCCCGTTCCGGCAGGAGGAGCTGCCCCGCACCGAGTGTCCGGAGGTCTCGCTGAGTTTCAGCGGACCAACCCTCCGACATTTGCGGGCGGCAAGGACCCGATGGAAGCAGAGGACTGGCTGCACAACATAGAGAAGAAGCTGAACATTGCGAAGTGTACCGGAGTTGAGAGAGTCTTGTTTGCCAGCTATCAGTTGGTAGGTGCAGCGAGCGCGTGGTGGGATAGTTATTCCGCCATGCAGCCCGCTGGTCACGTCCCGACTTGGGACGAATTCAGGGACGCATTCCGAGAGGCCCATATACCGGAGGGAGTGCCGCTTATCAAGCAAAGGCAGCCTTGCCTTGAGGCGAGGCGGAGGACGATCACGAGTACTGCATGATTTCAACTACGGCGGTATGCTCGGGCGATGTCTCGACGCGCGCTCGTCGCGGAACAGTTTTTCCATGGGTTGTCCGAGGAGTTGCGGCTTGTTTTTGCTGCGCATGATTTCAGGAGTTTCCAGCATCTGGTCAACAAGGCGATAGTGGTGGCGCATGAGAGGATGACGGTGGATGAGTCGAGGAAGAGGAGGAAGGCTTTACAGACGGCGTGGCGGTGGCGGCTTTCGTGCCACGCCCAGGACTACCTCAGGCACCTCGTGCCCCAGCTTCAGCACCATCGAGGTCTCCTGTGGCACCTCCACGACCTTCTCCACCGGTAGATCAGCAGCACAGTGGGGGCCAGAGACCACAGACTGGCGGGGCATACAAGCCCGGCGTCATTTGTTTCCACCGTGGCTGTCAGGGCCACTATGCTATGATGCCTCGCCAAGCGGCGAGGATGCCCTGACGTACTCGCTCGGCACCACCAGCCCAGCTCGGCGAGGCCACCGCCACCACCACAGAGAGCAGCACCTACTCCACCCCAGCATGCACGTGGTCGCGTCACCCACGTCTCAGCAGAGGAGGCGACCGACGCACCTGACGTCGTGCTAGGTACACTACTTGTTAATTCATGTCCTGCATCAGTTTTATTTGATTCTGGAGCATCTTATTCATTTATTAAAAACGAGTATGCGGAAATTAACCAATTCAAGATACATACACTAGACTCACCTTATCATATTCAGTCCCAGGGTCGGTTTTCTATGCCGATCAAGTCTGCAGGGACGTAAAAATTGAAATACAAAACGTTAACTTTTCAGCAGACTTAATAGTGATAAGTTCAGTGGGCATCGATGTTATCTTAGGGATGGATTGGTTAACTAAGAATCAGGGGAAGATTGATTGTGCCCAGCGGTCTATTTCAGTGACTAGCGAGGACGGCATCCAGGTCGTCTTTGCACCTTTAGTGGGTAGTTCTCACCTATATGCTTTAGAGGCGAGCACCTCTCTCGCGCTAGAGGAGGTACCAATAGTGAGTGAGTATCTTGATGTGTTCCCTGAAGAACTTCCAGGCATGCCCCCTGACCGAGAGGTAGAGTTTGTCATTGAGCTTGCACCCGGTACCGCGCCCATCTCAAAAAGGCCGTATCGGATGCCGCCCAATGAGCTAGCAGAATTGAAAGAACAACTTAAGGAGTTGCAAGACAAGGGTTTCATCAGGCCTAGCTCCTCGCCTTGGGGATGCCCGGCTCTCTTTGTCAAGAAGAAAGACAAGAGTCTACGGATGTGTGTTGACTACCGTCCGTTGAATGAGGTCACCATCAAGAACAAGTATCCGCTCCCGCGGATCGATGACCTATTTGACCAGCTTAGTGGAGCTCAGGTGTTCTCCAAAATTGACTTGAGGTTAGGCTACCATCAGATTAAAGTTAGAACCGAGGACATTCCGAAGACCGCCTTCTTTACTCGTTACGGTTTGTACGAGTACACGGTTATGTCCTTTGGTTTGACAAATGCCCCAGCTTATTTCATGAATCTCATGAATTCGGTGTTCATGGAATACTTGGATCGGTTTGTAGTGGTTTTCATTGATGATATCCTTATCTACTCTAAGTCTAATCTTGAGCACGAGCAACATTTGAGACTTGTGTTAGAAAAGCTTCGCCACCATCAGCTGTATGCCAAATTCAGCAAATGTGAGTTTTGGCTCCGAGAGGTTAGTTTCTTGGGTCATATCCTATCTAAAGGCGGTGTCGTTGTTGATCCTAGTAAGGTACGAGATGTCCTTGAGTGGAAGCAACCCAAGAGCGTCACTGACATTCGCAGTTTTCTTGGACTTGCGGGATACTACCGTAGATTCATCAAGAATTTCTCAAAAATTGCAAAGCCTATGACCCAACTTCTAAAGGAAGAAAAGAAATTTGAATGGACGAGAATGCGAGCAAAGCTTCCAAACCACGAAGAATGCCCGTGAAGCTCCCGTGCTTGTTCGCGGACATTCACAAGAGCTTTGATATCTCTGTGATGCATCTCGCCACGGGCTTGGTTGTGTGCTTATGCAAGACAGCCGAGTGGTGGCCTACGCATCGAGGCAATTGAGGCCCCATGAGGCCAATTATCCCACACACGACCTAGAGCTCGCGGCTGTCGTTCATGCCTTGAAGATTTGGCGACATTACCTCATCGCTAATCGTTGCGAGATCTACACCGACCATAAGAGCCTTAAGTATATTTTCACCCAAGCCGACCTGAACTTGAGACAAAGAAGATGGCTTGAGTTGATTAAAGATTATGATATGGGACTCCATTATCATCCGTGGAAGGCTAATGTCGTGGCGATGCATTGAGCAGAAAATCTCAATGCAACCGTTTGTCGGTAACTCCTTTTCTCGCGGGTTTATGTGCTTTGCATTGCAAAGCCCGCACTGGAGATAGTTGAAGAAGGTTAGCTTGCAGCCCTCGGTGTGACTTGCACACTTGAGGACCAGATTAGGAAGCCCAGAGCGACGCGGAAGTGGCTCAAATTTTAGAACTAATGAAACAAGGCAAGGCAAAATGTTTTAAGCAAGATGCACAAGGTACTCTATGGTTTGGAAACCGTATGGTGGTACCATTTGATCGCCACTTGAGAGAATTGATTCTCAAGGAGGCTCATAACTCAAAATTCTCTATCCACCCCGGGAGTACGAAAATGTATCAAGATTTGAAAAAGAAACTGTGGTGGAGCCGAATGAAGCGGCACGTTGCACAGTATGTGGCCGAGTGTGATCTATGTCAAAGAGTTAAGGCTGAGCATTTGAAGCCAGCTGGTACTCTAGAGCCCCTGCCCATTCCCCAGTGGAAATGGGAAGAAGTTGGCATGGATTTTATCACCGGCCTTCCTAGAACTAAATCTGGTTTTGATTCCATATGGGTGATTGTGGATCGTTTAACCAAGGTTGCCCATTTTATTCCTGTCAAGACCACCTACAACGGGGCCAAACTAGCAGAACTTTATATTTCAAGAATTGTTTGTCTCCACGGGGTACCCAAAGTGATTGTTTGCATGAGGTCCCCAATTCACCTCTCATTTCTGGAACTGCTTGCATCAAGCAATGGGGACCAACCTATCCTTTAGCTCCGCTTATCACCCGCAAACGGATGGACAAACTGAAAGGGTAAACCAAGTTTTGGAAGACCTTCTCCGGGCTTGCGTGTTATCCTACAGCGATAGTTGGGAAAAATGTTTACCGTTTGCCGAGTTCTCATACAACAACAGCTTTCAATCCAGTATTCAGATGTCACCATTCGAAGCATTGTATGGGAGAGCTTGTAGGACACCCTTGAACTGGTCTGAAGCCGGGGAAAGGCCATTCTATGGCCCAACCTTGGTGGAAGATGCTGAAGAACAAGTTCGTGTCATTCGCGAATGACTTAGGACGGCTCAATCATGTCAGAAGTCTTATGCCGATCGTCGTCGTCGCGAGTTGAGTTTCGAAGTGGACGATCATGTATATCTTAAAGTCTCTCCTATGAAAGGAGTTCGTCGCTTCCAAATCAAAGGTAAATTAGCACCTCGCTATATTGGACCTTTCCGTATTCTAGCTAAGTTGGGATCGGTGGCCTACCAGTTGGAGTTGCCACCGTCACTTTCAGACGTGCATAACGTCTTCCATGTCTCCCACCAAGAAATGTCTTGAGTCCCAACGGAAGCAACCGAGTTGGACAAACTCGACTTGCAACCCGATCTATCTTATCGAGAGAGCCCGATTCGTATCCTCGAAGAAACCGAGCGCAAGACGAGGAATCGTGACATCAAGTTCGTCAAGGTCCAATGGAGCAACCACACGGAAGATGAAGCAACTTGGGAACGTGAAGACCGGATGCGAGCGGCATATCCAGAACTCTTCTCTGCATGAAGTGCCTTCGTATCAAGAAAGGAAAGGTAAAACATATCAATGTAAATTATAACATGTCAACACTATCCTTGAAGGAAATCAAGACAGCATAAATTATAACTTCTAATGAAAACTTTCTAATTCTTCTCCACCCAGATCTCGGGTCGAGATCTTTTGTAAGGGGGGGAGGTTTGTCACAGCCCCAACAATTAAAATGGATTAATATGTATTTCATTAGCATGCATTATCAAATTCAAATCATTTCACAATATATTGTACTTGGAGAATCTCATTTCATATAAACATACACTTCAAATTTCGGTTTTCTTTTAGCATCAGTAATAAAAAGTTGTAATCATCATCTGGAACCAATTTATTTAAATACTACATTAATTATCATAAATTAATATAATTTTTCCAAAATTTTTGGGACTAGTTTGAACCTAATGAAAATTCAAACCAACTTAAAAGACATACATTAGGTTTGAATTTAAATATCACAAAATATATTATGAACAGTGGGGTTTCATAATTTGTATGGGAACTATATCTTCCCAGGAACCCCCACAATTTATTTCATGATTTTAGGATTTTTATTTCTATTTTTAAGCACTGGTCAAACTAGAAATCTGATTATTTAACTTCAGTCAACTCTAAACCTAAACCTTGACCGAGTACTGTTCCTTGGGTTCAAGCCCGACCCAGGCGAGCTGGCGCGGTCGAGTCCACTAAGGGCACCGCACGTGAGCCGCCCGATGGGAAATCAACGGCCCAGATCGCGTAACCCTTCCAGATCGTCCGAACACCTCTTCAATCTCAGCCGTCCAGCCGAGATCCAACGGTGCGCCTCAAATCTTTTAACTCGCCATCGCGCGCGCCGCTTAGTCTCGCTGACCGGTGGGGCCGTGCTGTCAGACCCGTCATCTACCTCTGGCTGGCACTCCGGCATATAATGCCACGCGGCCGAGCGACACCGACGTGCACCAGAACGGCTCCCTCACGTCGTCAATCCACCGCCACTTACAGCCAATCCCCGAGCTGCTCCGTCTCTCGCCGCCTCCACTCCGTCTTCTTCCCAGGCATAATACCCCCTCGGTGCCCTGTTCTTCCTCACTTCTCCTCTTTTCGGCAGAGGAGGAGGAAGCTCTTCCGTGCGCATCTCTCGGGTAAGCTTCCTCCGGGTGATCCCACACTTCTCTACAATCCATACCGTGTCCATTTTCGCTTATGCGAACTCCTACCTTTGCTTGTAGCTTCGGTTCACCTTCGTGCTCTAGCTCGTGTCGAGTAGCGCTCCCGTGGACATCACCTTGTGTTCTTCACCTCCGGTGAGTTTCGACCTCTCTTTTGCGCGTCACCTTGTATGCCTGAGTTTACTGATCAAAACCCCCCAACTTTTTGCGTGCTTGCTTCACAGGGACATTTGGATTTCGAGTTAGCCCCAATTTCAGCAAATCTTGCCCTTTTTGCCTCTATCTCTAGCCGGGTGAGTTTCTTTTCGATTCCTTCCTGTGATAGCATCTCATGTACCTAGGTGACTTAGTCCGACCTCCCTTTGTGTGTTTCCTTGCTCAGGTTATCTTGTCGTCGTGGAGCCCTAGTTGCTACTTTTCGGTCACACGCCGCCGGCGAGCTCCAGTGCTTCCCCGGTCCACTTTCTAACTCAGGTAGCTTTCCATTTAGTCCCTAGGACCTCTCGCACTCGCTGGTTAGTAATGCGGAGCTTCTTTTTGTCTTTTGCACTTTTGCCGTATTTGTTAATCTTGCTCAACTCCGGCTGGCCGTCGGAACGACGCTCGCCGTCGAGATTGTCACCAGGAGGTCTGCAATGCTATTGCCTAGAAATGGCGGCCCTTAGCCGGCTCCGCCGTGGCGCGTAACGCCGGCGAGCTGCCGGGCAAGCCACTGTACCAGATTCCCGTTATCGTACTCGGACAAATACTGTAGCAGGAGATCTGGACTTAAGAGGTAATCATTAGCATTAAGTGTTGTCCTAACGGAAGTCTTGAGCCCCGTGCCCTGCTCTTGTCCCGCAAAGGACCTCCCTCGGGGTCGTCTTTGCAAAAGTGTCACCCACAGGACCTCCCCTATTTTAATCTGGACCGTTCAGACCTCCTTAGGTTTATCCTGACCGCTAGGACCTCCCGAATCTCTTATCAGCCGTTCAGGACCTCCTAGAGTCTATCTCGGCCGTTAGGACCTCCCTAAGGTACATCTGGACCATCCAAGACCTCTCAAGGTTCATCTCAGCCATCTAGGACCTCCTAGGTCCTATTCCAACCGCAGGACCACCTAGAGTCCATCTCAGCCGTCCAGGACCTCCTTGAGTTAATCTCAGCCGTCCAGGACCTCTTTACTCAAAACTACCGCAAGGACCTCCCTGTGGTTGTTTGACAATAACAACCCTCAGGACCTCCTTGTGGCTCTCTTCCCAGGACCACCCTAAAGACCACTTCGTGACCATTTTACGAAGACCACCCTCCGACCTCCTCGGTTCTTTTCTGTGCACAGAAAATTGTCTAAAGTTGATAAATTCATAACTCCCTCAATTTAACTCCAAATTGAGTGGAACCACTTCTGTTAATTTTCATTTTCAATGTACTTTATTTTAAAATAGGTTTTAAACTGGTCTGGGTAACAGAGAATATACTTTTGGAAGATTCTAAATTAACTGCATTAATTGGACAATAGGAAAAGGACTGATAACTTCAAAAATGCATAAGTAATTATTGAAAACTCCAAAAACAGTGAAACCTACTTTGGTAATTTCACTTTCAGTATACTTATTTCTAAAAATGGTTTCCCTCTTATCTTTACCACAGAAACTATATTTAGGAGAAATGATCATTAAACTCTATTATTGTTACACTATAAAAGGCTGATAACTTTAAAAATACATAAATAAATCATAAAAACTCCAAAAAGGACAAACTCAATTGTTTTTAACTTATAATAATATTGCCTATTTATCTATGTAATCCATGTACTCGCCACTATTCTACAAAATTTCACTTCATAATTAAATTACATAATGACGGCTTATTGAAATCTGAAATTCAAACCATTATAACTTTCATATACTAAATCAAAGTGAAATAAGTCTTTCACCAAAAATCATTTAAAATCATAATCTAACTACTGTAGAAAAATCATGCATTTTTGAGCATTTTGGTTTTTGAGTTGTTTTCTCGGTATTTATTTGATGTTACAATTATATAGATCCCGAGCATATCGATATCGACACTTACGCTATTGAGAGTGAGCAGCTACTGTACCAGCAAGGTAAGCATCATTTGAACTTTCTTTTGCATCATATTTGATCCCAGTTTTGGTTAAGATAGTGCAATGATAAATGCTTGCATGCTATTTTGATTATGTCAATATTTTTGTGATGTGTAGTTTAGTTATGTCCTATGCTTGAGGTTAATCTTGAATTATGCCAACTCCTATATGCTTAAGATAGGATGTGTGAATTATGGGTTGTAGAATTGCTTAGCCATGCAAGTCTAGATACGGTAGTTCGATCGTCGGGAATAACCCGACGGTTTTGGGATAGACACAACTCTCATTTTATGATTTATACTTCAGATCTTGGAGCTGTTTTATGAGTTAATTTTTGTCATTTTAAATGAGCTTTTGGTCTGGACAAGTGTTGGTTAGTGATGGTGCTTTGTGCACGAGCATTGGGTAAGTGGAAGGACTTGTCGGACAATTGAGGACCAACTTTGTAACGTCGTTAATTCAAGTACACTCGTCTTTGCCACACACGGGTTGGGAGCCGTATGGTTAAGTAGGGGAGGGTTTTATTGTGTTAAGTCCTTGGTGGTGTAAGGGCATAGCGGCCGTGAAATCCTATGTTCTTTAGGAGCCGATGTAATCCTTTATAGTGTGCAAGGGCGCCAATTCTTTTGTTTTGATTGCATCGGTATTTCCGATATAACTTGTGAGCCCCTAGCAAGTGCTATCGACGCGCTTGTACTAGGCAAGGAACCATCTCACAAGGGGACTTAGCTCAATAGGGCTTTCTTGCTTGAAAATGACTATATCTTGATTTACGGCCGACATACCATAGGAAGTATGCTATTTTCTGAGGCATCCGAGGCTTACGGGCTAATCAAGTCGTGTGGGTAAGTAGTACACCCCTGCAGGTATCAATCTATTCGAATAGCCGTGTCCACGGTTATGGACAACCGCTTGAGTTCGGAGTTACTATTGTTAGACTTTTAATTAAAATTGTGGTTGAACTTGGTATTCGTCATGAGCGGGATGTTCATGTGTTTAGTACATCAAAGTGGGCTGCCACTTTGGTCTTTGTATGATTCAATTGTTTATTATTGAAATGCTTTACTATATGTTTTACTTCCGCTTCAAATCTGATTTTAAATGGGCACATGAAAAACTAGTATGTGTAGGATGTTAATTGTTGCGTCTCTTTCGCAAAACTAAACCAATATGAGCCATCCTTTGAATGACCCTTATGCATAACTATTTTTATTTGTGTAAGACTTGCAGTACACTTGTACTCACCGATGTTTGCTTGGCCTTTTCAGGTGAGGAAGATTATGAGTATGACGATCTCGCTAGTGTTGACTTGGGTGACACTAACGAGTAGTGTGCTATCATTTAACCCCGATCGGTTGTCGATGGGTGATGCGCATACCACTACCGGTCTTTTGCTTTATTTATTTACTTCACGCTACTTGGTACTTTACTTGAATTTGGCGGTCGGCCGTATGTAATAAGTCAGAGACCTTAACTATTATGCAATATGTCTTTTTAATCTCGTGTTGTATGCGTTGTATGGATGTAATCAACGTTGGATGAGGG
Organism: Ampelocalamus luodianensis; assembly: GCA_036346255.1. Taxonomy (NCBI): domain Eukaryota; kingdom Viridiplantae; phylum Streptophyta; class Magnoliopsida; order Poales; family Poaceae; genus Ampelocalamus; species Ampelocalamus luodianensis. The sequence goes on from CM070637.1 coordinate 30,281,821, forward strand.
TATGAGTATATTGGTCGTTGATCTTGGGAGCCAATATAAGTCATACTCGTTATTGATGAATCCCCATTTAACTCACTAAGTGTAGTGCTTGAATCGAAGAGAATCGACAATCATGTAGCGCCGCAAAGGAGCAGCGCATGATCGTTGAGGCTCTAGTATTCGGCTAAGCCTCTCACTTGGATAGAGTTAAATTGGAATTCATTTCCCGGAGACCCGTGATTATGTCCCTAAGACCTTGTTTAATCTCGGTCTTATGGAGATAATTACCGGGGTCCCCACAAGAAATGCCTAACCAAAGCTCCAGTACTTATCCTGCCCGACATTCACAAGAGCTTTGACATTTACTGCGATGCATCTCGCCATGGGCTCGGTTGTGTACTTATGCAAGAGGGCCGAGTGGTAGCTTATGCGTCAAGGCAATTGAGACCACATGAGTTGAATTATCCCACTCATGATTTGGAAATCGCAGTGGTTGTTCATGCTCTAAAGATTTGGCGACATTACCTCATCGGTAATCGTTGCGAGATCTACACTGACCACAAGAGTCTTAAATATATCTTCACCCAAGGCGATCTGAATTTGAGGCAAAGGAGATGGTTTGAGCTGATCAAAGATTATGATTTTGGACTCCATTATCATCCAGGGAAAGCAAATGTAGTAGCTGATGCCCTAAGCAGAAAGTCTCAGTGCAACTGTTTATCGGTAACTCCCATTTCGGCAGGGTTGTGTGCTGCAATGCAACGTCTGCACCTGGAGATAACTGAAGAAGGTTCTCTTGCTGCCCTTAGTGTGAATTTTACACTTGAGGAGCAGATTAGAGAAGCCCAGAAGACTGATGAAGAAGTAGCTCAGATCCGGGAAGAAGTAAAGCAAGGCAAGGCCAAGTGCTTTAAAGAAGATGCACAAGGCACCCTATGGTTTGGAAATCGGTTGGTGGTGCCCTGTGATCATGCCTTGAGAGAAATAATTCTCAAAGAGGCTCATGACTCCAAATTCTCTATTCACCCGGGTAGTACCAAGATGTATCAAGATTTGAAGAAAAGGCTGTGGTGGAGCCAAATGAAGCGACAAATCGCTCAATTTGTTGTGAGGTGTGATGTATGCCAAAGAGTCAAAGCTGAGCATTTGAAGCCGGCAGGTACTCTACAGCCCCTGCCCATTCCCAAGTGGAAATGGGAAGAAGTTGGCATGGATTTTATCACCGGCCTCCCAAGGACTCAAGCTGGGTCTGATTCTATATGGGTGATTGTCGACCGTTTGACGAAGGTTGCTCACTTCATTCCTGTCAAGACCACCTACCGCGGGGACAAGTTAGCAGAACTTTATATTGCAAGAATTGTTTGTCTCCACGGTGTTCCAAAGGTGATAGTTTCCGATCGAGGTCCTCAATTCACATCCTATTTTTGGGGATGCTTACATAAAGAAATGGGGACCAATCTATCTTTCAGCTCCGCTTACCACCCACAAACAGATGGACAAACTGAAAGGGTGAATCAAATTTTAGAAGACCTTCTCCGAGCATGTGTGCTGTCCTACAGCAAGAACTGGGAGAAATGTTTACCGTTTGCGGAGTTCTCCTACAACAATAGCTTCCAATCAAGCATTCAAATGTCACTATTCGAGGCATTGTATGGAAGAGCTTGTAGGACACCTTTGAACTGGTCTGAAGCCGGGGAAAGGCCATTTTATGGTCCAACCATTGGTAGAAGATGCGGAAGAACAAGTTCGCGTCATCCGCGAACGACTTCAGACGGCTCAATCTCGCCAGAAGTCCTATGCCGACCGTCGTTGTCATGAGTTGAGCTTTGAGGTGGATGATCATGTCTATCTTAAGGTTTCTCCAATGAAAGGAACACATTATTTCCAAGTCAAGGGCAAATTGGCACCTCGCTACATCGGACCTTTCCCAGTTCTAGCAAAGTTGGGACCGGTGGCTTTTCAAATAGAATTGCCACCATCACTTGCGGATGTACATGATGTTTTCCATGTTTCACAACTGAGAAAGTGTCTTCGTGTCCCAATCGAAGCAACTGAGCTAGAAAAACTTGACTTACAACCTGATCTTTCTTATCGGGAGCACTCGATTCACATTCTTGAAGAGAAGGAGCGCAAGACGCGAAATCGCAATATCAAATTCATCAAGGTTCAGTGGAGTAACCATACTGAAGATGAAGCAACATGGGAGCGTGAAGATCAAGTGCGAGCTAACTATCCAGATCTTTTTCTTTCTACTTGAAGTGTCTTCGAATCAAGAAAGGAAAGTTTAAACAAAGCAATGAGAAGGAAAGATGTAATAGCCATTCCTTGTAACCTTACAAAGATATATTGGCAATATCTTTGAAGGAAATCAAGACAACGGATGTTATGTTTTCTTATAGAACCTTCCTCTCCAACTTCCACCCTACCGATCTCGGGGTCGAGATCTTTTGTAAGGGGGGGAGGTTTGTCACATCCCCAAATTAATAAAGAGGTTTATTATGCATCTCATTAGCATGCATCATGTTTTGAAACTTTTTCAATAAATATTGTACTTGGAAAATCTCAAAAACTATATGATACATACACTTTGATTTGAACTCCAATCATAAAACTGAGATAAATGCTACTAAAGATCCTTTGTAAATAATTTATTCAAATACTATATTAATTATCATGAATTAATATAATTTTTCCTAAATTTTTGGGACTGGTTTGAACCATAAGAAAATTCAAACACCATTAAAAGACCTAGCCTAAGTTTGAATTTATATATTACAAAATATATTATGAACATTAGGGTTCAATAATTGTTATGGACACTAGGCTATTCCAGGAACCCCTAAAAAGTATTTCATGATTTTACGAATTTTATTTCTATTTTTAAGCCTCTGGTCAAAGTGGAGAAACTATTTTCATTCTCAGTCAAATCCTAAACCCTAACTGACCGGTACTGTTCCTTGGGCTCGAGCCCGACTGGTGAGCCGACTCAGCCCGACTGCCTAAATGCACTGCGCTGAACCCAACTGGTATCCACCGTCCGATTGAAGTTCAACGGTCCAGATCGCGTACCCTTCAGTCGTTCCGATCGTCTCTTCAAATCTGAGCCATCCACCCGAGATCCAACGGTGCGCGCCAAATCACTTAAACCCTGTCCGCTCGCGCGCGATGAGCCGCTGACACCGTGGGCCCGCGCTGTCAGGCTCATCTCCTACCTCCCGCTGCGGGCTCAGAACACATGCGCCACGCGGCCATGTCACCCCGACATGCCCAGTGGACGCCCCTCGACGCCGTCAATCCACCGCTGTCGTTGGCCACTCTGGTGCGTTCCTCGCTTGACGCCGCCTCCATTCCCGTCATCACCCGAGCATAATACTCCCTCGGCACCCCTCTTCTTCCTCACTTCTCCTCTGTTTGACCGAGGAGAGGGAAGCTCGTCTCAGCTCCTGGCTTGGGTAAGCTTCGACCGAGTGATCCCTCTCTTCTCTACGTTCCTCGCCGTTTCAATTTTTACTAAGCTCAGCTCCTGTCTTTGCTTGTAGCTCGCTGTCCATTGTCGTGCTCCCGGTGACTTCCAGAGCGTGCTCTCGCGGACACATTCGTGCCTTCTTCGTGTCCGGAAGGTATTATCCTCAATCCACCGCGTCACCTTACGTGCTTTAGGCCACTGATCAAAACCCCTCAACTTATTTCTTTGTTGCACGACAGGGTTCCGGTGAATCAAAGTTTTGTCTATTTTCGGCCTAAGAACACCTCTTCACCCCCACTTCGGTTTGCTAAGCTTTTTGCCGATTCCTTGCTCTCACAGCATCCTCACGAGATCCTTGAGCTGCCCCGACCACTCATTTTTGTTGGTTTTGCTCAGGGTCACCTCTCCTCGCGAAGCAGTGCCGCCGCCATCTTCCTCTCCGGCGCCGACAGAGCTCCCGCTACTCCGAGCCTCCCCAAGCACTTTTCCTTGCTCAGGTAGATCTCTCTTAGCCCCTAGGACCTCGGGTACCCGCTTGTTTGCGCTGCGGAGCGACATACTGCTGTTTTCATTTTTGCCGTTTGGAGCACCGCCGCTCAACGCCGGCTAGCCACCGTTCTGGGTCGGCTCCGGTGCCGTGAGTGCGCTCAACGGGTGTGCAATGCTATTGCGCGGCTAACGGTGCCCTTAGTTTGCGCCGCCGTGGCACACAGTGCCGGCAAGTTGCCGGTGAAACGTGCGGGATTGAAATCCTGTTGTCGTACGGCGACAACCCTGTAGCGAAATGATTAGGCGTTAAGTAGTAATCATTAGTGTTAAATGTTGTCTTAACGAGCTAAACAATCGCTTACACGTGGGCCCTTATACTATGTTAATTGGTTGCGTAAGGTTAAGGTTTACACTTTCTGTTTAGAGAAAATGTAATTTCTCAGTTGAATGATCAAAAATATGTTTTCCTAATTGGAAGACGTTTTTGAGAAATACGCTTTCGGCTTGTAATCGGCTGGGCTGAGTCAAGGCTGACCGAGTCAACCCTGACTTCGGGGCCCGCACGTCAGCCACTGCGGCTAGCGCGTGGCCGGTAGAAAAAGTAATAAATACTTTATGAAATTCAAAAATCTATTAATTTACACACTAAAAATTGGTATTAACTTCTGAAAATGCATAACAAATTCATTTTAACTCCAAAAGCAATGAAACCACTTCTGAAAATTTTCATTTTGAACGAACTTTATATTAAAATTAGTTGCGAACATGTCCCTGTAACAGAGAGTATTATTTTGGAAGAATAACCCATAACCCTATTATTTGCACAATAGAAAAAGATTATTAACTTCAAAAATACATAACTATTTCATATTAACTCCAAAAACAGTGAAACCACTTTTGATATTTTTCATTTTAAGTGAACTAATTTATAAAGTAGGTTTCAAACTTACCTCTATCTCAGAAACTATAGTTTGAGGAAAATGATCCAAAAGGGTATTATTTTTACACTATTAATGCTGATAACTTTAGAAATCAATAACTAAATCATGAAAACTCCTATTGGAGCAAACTCAACTGTTTTGAACTTGTAATAATATTTCCTATTTATCCATGCAATCCATGTACTCACCACTGCTCTACAAATTTTCACCTCATAATTAAATTACATGAATGAAGGCGTATTGAAATCTGAAATTCAAAACACCATAACTTTCATATACTAAATCAAAACGAAATAATTCTTTCACCAAAAATCATCTAAAATCATGACTTAGCTACTGTAAAAAAATCATGCATTTTTGAGCATCTTGATTTTTGAAGTATTTCTCGGTGTTTATATCGGTCTTTATTCTTTAGATTCCGAAGCAATTGATATTAACTCTTACGCTACTGAGAGTGAACAACTACTTTTCCAGCAAGGCAAGCATCCTTTGAACTTTCTTTTTGCATCATATTTGATCCCAGTTTTGTTAGGATAGATGCAATGATAATTGCTTGCATGCTATTTTGATAATGTCGCTATTTTTGTGATGAATAGATAGACACGTCCTATTATCTTGTCATTGTGGCTATCCGTGAATTATTCCCATACTGAAATGCTTATCATATGATGTGCGAGATTATATTGTTCGAGTGTTCTTAGCCATGCAAGTCTAGAAACGGTAGTCTGATTGTCGGAAATAACCCGACAATTATGGGATAAACACAACTTCTTTATATACTTTTGTTTCAGACCTTTGTATCTATTTTATGAGTTAAATTTTGTCACTTCAAATGAGCTTTTGGTCTGGACAAGTGTTGGTTAGTGATGGTGCTTTGTCCACGAGATTTGGGTATGTGGTTGGACTTGTCTAGACAACTAAGGACCGAACTTTGGGTACCTGCTGTTCAAGCAACACTCGTGCTATCACACGCGGTATATGGGTACTATATGGTTAAGTAGGGGGAAGGTTTTGTTGTGTTGAGTCCCACGGTGGTGAAATTGTAAGGGCTTGGGACCGATAAATCCCGTGTTCCTTTTGGGCCGATAGGATGGAGATGTTAACGTCTTGTGTTTTCTAGGAGCCCTGGGTTGAGGGACTTAACTCAATGGGATCTTCTTGCTAAAAAGGATCATATCTTGATTTACCCGGCCAGCATACCATAGGAAGTATGCTATATTCGGAGGCATCTGGAGGCTTACGGGCTAATCAAGTCGTGTGGGTAAAGTAGTACACCCCTGTAGGGTATAAATCTATTCGAATAGCCGTGTCCACGGTTATGGACGACCGCTTGAAACTTGTGGCTGCTTATTGTTAGACTCGGAATTAAAATTGTGGTTATAACTTGGTATCGACATGAACGGGATGTTCATGCTTGTTGTTGTATCAAAGTGGACCGCCACTTTGTCTTTGGTATGATTCATTTGTTATTGAATTTATTATTTGTTCACATGCTTTACTTCTACTTCAAATCTGATTTTGAAATGGCACTTGAAAAACTAGTATGTGTAGGTTGTTCAGTGTTGTGTCGTTTTCGCAAAATTAAGCCAATATGAGCCCTTCCTTTGAATGACCTTATGCATAACTATTTTTATTTGTGTAAGACTTGCGGGTACTCTTTTGTACTCAGCCTGCTGGCTTTTACAGGTGAGGAAGATATGGAGACCGATGAGCTCGTCTGTGTCGATTTAGGCGACACTGATGAGTAGTATGCTATCTTTTAACTCCCAGTCGGTCGCCGATGGGTTATGGGGCATACCACTGCTGGTCTTTTGGTTTATTTACTCGTTTCCGCTGCTACTTAATACTCTTGTTTTAATTTGGCCGGTTGGCCACTTGTATTAGTTGTAAACTTGGAACTATGTTGTATGCCTTTTGTACTATTTATGTATGAATGTTGTATAGATGTGATCAACGTTGTATGAGAGTATGGTTATATTGGTCGCTGATATTGGGAGCCAATACAAGTCATACTAGCTGTTCATGGCTTCCAATTTAACTCGCTTAGTGTAGTGCTTGACTGGTTGGAGAACCGACAATCATGTGGTGCTCGCAGAGGAGCGACGCGCATGATCGCCGGGGCTCTAGTGTTTGGTTAAGCCTCTCATTTAGATTGAGTTAAGTTGGAATCCATTTACCGGAGGTCCAGAGTTATGTCCTTAAGACCATGCTTAGTCTCGGTCTTATGGAGATAACCCGGGGTCACCACAGGTATGCCACATAACCCATCGGCAACCGACTGGGAGCTAAAGATAGCACACTACTCATCGGTGTCGCCTAAATCGACACCGACAAGCTCATCGGTCTCAATATCTTCCTCACCTGTAAAAGCCAGCAAACATCTGGCTGAGTACAAAAGAGTACTCGAAAGTCTTACACAAATAAAAATTAGTTATGCATAAGGCTGTTCCAAGGGATGGCTCATATTGGCTTAGTTTTTGCAAAAGAGGCGCAACAAGGTACAACCTACACATACTAGTTTTTCAAGTGCCATTTCAAAATCAGATTTGAAGTAGAAGTAAAGCATGTGAACAAGTAATGAATTTCATGACAAATAAATCATACAAATGGCAAAGTGGTTGTCCACTTTGATACAACAACAAGCATGAACATCCCATTCGTGACAATACCAAGTTATAACCACAATTTTAATTCCAAGTCTAACAATAGTAACTCCTGAACTCAAGCGGTTGTCCATAACCGTGGACACGGCTATTCGAATAGATTTATACCCTGCAGGGGTGTACTACTTTACCCACACGACTTGATTAGCTCGTAAGCCTCCAGATGCCTCCGAATATAGCATACTTCCTATGATATGCCGGCCGGGTAAATCAAGATATGGTCGTTTTTAGCAAGAAAATCCATTGTGCTAAGTCCCTCAACCTAGGGCTCCTAGGAAACACAAGACGTTAACGTCTCCATCCTATTGACCCAAAAGGAAAACATGGGATTTCTCGGTCCCATGCCCTTACAATCTCACCACCGTGGGACTCAACACAACAAACCTTCCCCTTACTTAACCATACGGCTCCCAACCCGCGTGTGATAGCACGAATGTACTTGAATCAACGACGTTACCAAAGTTCGGTCCTTAATTGTCCAGACAAGTCAAACCACATCCCAAAATCTCGTGCGCGAAGGCACCATCACTAACCATCACTTGTCCAGACCAAAGTTTCATTTAGAATGACAAAATATAACTCACAAAACAGATATGAAGATCTGAAACAAAAGTATATAATGACAGTTGTGTTTACCCCATAATTGTCGGGTTATTCCCGACAATCAAACTACCGGTTCTAGACTTGCATGGCCAAGCAAACCAGAATAATATACTTTCACACATCCTATCATAAACATTTCAGTACTGGAATAATTCATGGATAGCCACAATGACAAGATAATAGGATGTGTCTAACTATTCATCATAAAAATAGCGACAATATCAAAATAGCATGCAAGCAATTATCATTGCATCTATCCTAACAAAACTGGGATCAAATATGATGTAAAAAGAAAGTTCAAAGGATGCTTGCCTTGCTGGTAGGCTAATTGCTCTCCCTCAGTAGCGTAGGAGTCAATATCAATAGGCTCGGAATCTATATAAATACAATACCGAATAAACATCGAGAAATACTCAAAAATTCAAAGTACTCAAAAATGCATGATTTTTCTACAGTAGCTAAGTAATGATTTTAGATGATTTTTGGTGAAAGAATTATTCCATTTTGATTTAGTATGTCAAAGTTATGATGGTTCGAATTTCAGGTTTCGATATGTCCTCTTTGAGTAATTTAATTATGAGGTGAAAATTTGTAGAGCAGTGGTGAGTACATGGTTTACATGGATAAATAGGCAATATTATTACAAGTTCAAACAGTTGAGATTGCTTCAATTGGACTTTTCATGATTTAGTTATGAATTTCTAAAGTTATCAGCATTTTATAGTGTAACAACAATTCACTTTAGGATCATTTTCCTCAAAATATATTTTCTGTGACAGAGGTAAGATTGAAACCTACTTTACAAATTAGTTCACTTAAAATGAAAAATATCAAAAGTGGTTTCACTGTTTTTGGAGTTAATATGAAATAGTTATCTATTTTTGAAGTTAAAAGTCTTTTTCTATTGTGCAAATAATAGGGTTATGGGTTATTCTTCCCAAAATAATACTCTCTGTTACAGGGACATGTTTGAAACCAATTTTAATATAAATTTCATTCAAAATAAAAATTTTCAGAAGTGGTTTCATTGCTTTTGGAGTTAAAATGAATTTGTTATGCATTTTAGAAGTTAACACGTACCAATTTTCAGTGTGTAAACTAATAGATTTCGAATTTCATAAAGTATTTATAACTTTTTCTACCGGCCACACGCTAGCCGCAGTGGCTGACGTGCGGGACCGGAGAACAGTGGCTTTTCCATTTACTCAGGAATTAACAATTCTAACTGACAAGTGGGTCCCGTCTGTCAGTGACTTAGTCCACGGGACTTGGTCCACCGGCACACGTGCACAGCGCACGGGACTTAAGGCCTAGGGCCCACATGTTAGCCACTGTGGCTTTAACCTCAACGTTCCCGTTCTCTGTACGTGGGGCCCGCGTGTAAGTGAAACATTAGCGCCGCTTAAGACATCAATTAATGGCCAAGACTATCATTAGGAAATTAAAGACCGTCATTTGCCGTAACCTCCCAGCTACAGTGCCGGTCGGGGTACGAAAACGCTCCCGCGCGGTTGTCCGGCGGCTCGCCGGCGCTATGCGCCACCGCGGAGCCGGCCAAGGCCCGCGATAGCTTCGCAATAGTGCTACGCATCTTTGAGAGGTGGTGGCGAGGTCTGGGGTGCCCTGCACCGACGGCTAGCCGGAGCTAAGCGGCGGCGGTTCTACGGCAAAAGTGCACAAAGCAAAAAGAAAGCTCCGCAGCGACATACAAGCGAGTGCTAAGGTACTAGGGACTATCAGTGAGCTACCTGAGCGACTAATGGTGTTCGAGGAAACTCGGAGTAGCGGAAGTTCTGTCGGCGTCGGAGAAGAAGATGGCGACAACACGACTTCGCGCGGAGAGATGGCCCTGAGCAAAACCAGCACGAGTGAGTGGTCGGAACGGTTCAAGGACCATACTAGAGGGTTACCAGCGGAAAGAATCGGCCACTGGCCTACGGAATCAAGGTGGGAGACGAAAAGTTGATTCATGGCCGAACATAAACGAAACTTCGATTCACTGGAACCCTGTCGTGCAACAAAGAAATAAGTTGAGGCGTTTTGATCAGTGGCCTAAAGCACGTAAAGTAACGCGGTAGATTGAGGATAATACCTTTCGAACACGAAGAAGGCACGAATGTGTCCGCGAGAGCACGCTCTGGAAGTCACCGGGAGAACGACAATGGACAGCGAGCTACAAGCAAATACAGGAGCTTGCATAAGCAAAAATGGACACGGGAATGAACCTAGAACAGGGAGGAGTCACGAGGAGGGAGCTTACCCGGGAGACACGCACGGGAGAGCTTCCTCCTCCTTTGCTGAAAAGAGAAGTGAGGAGTTGAGAGGTGGGGAGGAGGTAATATGGCAAGAGAGACGTTGGAGTGGGGCCAGTGAGAGATGCCGAAGCTCGGGGAGTGGTCAATTAGGGCGGTGACCCGATGGCGCCTCTGACGTGAAGCAGGGCTCTGGCAAGACGTGGCGGTGCCGCTCTGCGCGAGCTCTGTCGCGAGGAGGAAGATGACCCTGGCGCGTGGCCCGAGTTGGCAGTGACACAGGGTGGTGCGGTGAAGAGGTTTCCGGTCGGCCGTTGGATCGCGAATGGATGACTCAGATTAGAGGGGACTTCGAACTGGTCAACAGGTTGCGAGATCAGGACTGTTGAACCTTGATCCTATGGTTGCATGAGAAGGTGCAGTTAGGCGGTTGGGCTAAGCCGGATCACCTAGTCAGACTCGAACCCAGGGAACAGTGCGACAAGTTTGGGTTCAGGGTTTTGACTGGGATTTAATTTAACTCCTCTACTTTGACCAGGTGCTTAAAATTAGAGATAAATTTCCTAAAATCATGAAATAATTTTTGGGGGTTCCTGGGATAGCCTAGTGTCCATAAAAATTATTGAACCCTACTGTTTATGAGATTTTGTGTATGTTTTAAATTCAAACTTGTTATTGATCTTTAAATTGTGTTTGAATTTCCTTAAGGTTAAAACCAGTCCCAAAAATTTGGAAAAAATTATATTAATTCGTGATAATTAATATGGTATTTAAATAAATTATTTCTAGAGATACTTTAGTAGCATTTATTTCAGTTTTTAGTTTGGAGTTCGAATTAAAGTGTATGTTTCATATGTATTTTGAGATTTTCCAAGTACAATATTTAAATAAAAAGTTTCAAAACATGATGCATGCTAATGAGATACATAATAAACCTCTTTATTAATTTGGGGATGTGACAAACCTCCCCCCCCCTTACAAAAGATCTCGACCCCGAGATCGATGGGGTGGAAGTTGGATAGGAAGGTTCTAAAAGAAAACATAACATCTGTTGTCTTGATTTCCTTCAAAGATAGTGCTAAGATATCTTTGTAAGGTTACAAGAAATGGCTATTACATCCTTCCTTCCCATTGCTTTGTTTAAACTTTCCTTTCTTGATTCGAAGACGCTTTAAGTAGAAGGAAAAAGGTCTGGATAGTTAGCTCGCACTTGATCTTCACGCTCCCATGTTGCTTCATCTTCAGTATGGTTGCTCCACTGAACCTTGATGAATTTGATATTGCGATTTTGTGTCTTGCGCTCCTTCTCTTCAAGAATGCGAATCGGGTGCTCCTGATAAGAAAGATCAGGTTGCAAGTCAAGTTTTTCCAGCTCAGTTGCTTCGGTCGGGACACGAAGACACTTCCTCAGTTGGGAAACATGGAAAACATCGTGCACATCCGCAAGTGATGGTGGCAATTCTATTCGATAAGCCACCGGTCCCAACTTTGCTAGAATTCGGAAAGGTCCGATGTAGCGAGGTGCCAATTTGCCTTTGACTTGGAAACGATGTGTTCCTTTCATTGGAGAAACTTTAAGATAGACATGATCATCCACCTCAAAACTCAAGTTGCGACGATGGCGGTCGGCATAGGACTTCTGACGTGATTGAGCCGTCCGAAGTCGCTCACGAATGACCCGAACTTGTTCTTCCGCATCCTCTACCAAGGTTGGACCATAAAATGGCCTTTCCCCGGCTTCAGACTAGTTCAAGGGTGTCCTACAAGCTCTTCCATAAAATGCCTCGAACGGTGACATTTGAATGCTTGATTGGAAGCTATTGTTGTAGGAGAACTCCGCAAACGGTAAATATTTCTCCCAGTTCTTGCTGTAAGACAGCACACAGGCTCGGAGAAGGTCTTCTAAAATTTGATTCACCCTTTCAGTTTGTCCATCTGTTTGCGGGTGGTATGCGGAGCTGAAAGATAGATTGGACCCATCGCTTGATGCAAGCACTTCCAGAAGTGAGAGGTGAACTGGGGACCCCTATCAGAAATGATCACTTTTGGTACACCATGGAGACAAACGATCCTGGAGATGTACAACTCTGCTAGCTTGACTCCGGTGTAAGTGGTCTTGACAGGAATAAAATGGGCAACCTTTGTCAGACGATCGACAACTACCCAAATAGAGTTGGACCCAAATTGAGTTTTTGGAAGGCCGGTGATAAAATCCATGTAGAGTTGTAGAGTTCCTGCCGGCTTCAAATGCTCAGCTTTGACTCTTTGGCATACATCACACCCGGCCACAAATTTAGCGATTTGTCCCTTCATTCGACTCCACCATAGCCGCTTCTTAAGATCTTGGTACATCTTGGTACTACCTGGGTGAATAGAGAATTTGGAGTCATGAGCCTCTTTGAGAATTAGTTCTCTCAAAGCGCGGTCAAAAGGCACCACCAACCGGTTTCCGAACCAAAGAGTGCCTTGCGAATCTTCCTTGAAGCATTTGGCCTTGCCTTGCTTCATTGCTTCTCGGATTTGGGCTTCCTCCAAGTCAGTCTTATGGGCTTCCCTGATCTGGTCCTCAAGTGTAAAATTCACACTAAGGGCAGCAAGGGAATCTTCTTCAATTATCTCCAGGTGCAGAGATTGCATCGCAGCACACAGCTCTGCCGAAATGGGAGTTACCGATAAACAGTTGCACTGAGACTTTCTGCTTAGGGCATCAGCTACCACATTTGCTTTCCCTGGATGATAATGGAGTCCAAAATCATAATCTTTGATCAGCTCAAGCCATCTCCTTTGCCTCAAATTCAGATCGGCTTGGGTGAAGATATATTTAAGACTCTTGTGGTCGGTGTAGATCTCGCAACGATTACCGATGAGGTAATGTCGCCAAATCTTTAGAGCATGAACAACCGCTGCGAGTTCTAAATCATGAGTGGGATAATTCAACTCATGTGGTCTCAATTGCATTGACGCATAAGCTATCACTCGACCCTCTTGCATAAGTACACACCCGAGCCCATGGCGAGATGCATCGCAGTAAATGTCAAAGCTCTTGTGAATGTCGTGTAACACCCCAGGACCAACATTACCCTGGGATATTACTTAACCACTCTACAGCTAGCCAATAATTTCATAAGAATATAAAATTTCGGCAGCAACTCTAGGCAAGAATCAATAAGCGGAAGCATAAACCACTATGGGAATAAAGATAACAGTAACAAGTTCAATAATTAAACAACCTCTAGCAGTTCAATCCAAGTGTAGTCCACAAATGCATCAATAAATAATTCAACAGATCACTCGTGAATAGCTAGTCAATAGGCTAAATTCCTCTCAACTTTATTACAAAGATGAAACTATGAATTGAGTGCATTATTGTAGTGCCGCTCTACCCATCCCAGAATGCTTAAGAATCACCCAAAGGGGGAAAGAAACAACAAGAATGAGATAAAATCTCAGCAAGTAAGTTGCATAACAGTTAATCAATTGACAAGCAAGCTACAACACAAAGTTATAATATTGCATGACCACAACCACGATCCACTATCTCATTCAATAAACCACATGGACTAGCATGAGTCCTATCTCATAAGAATTCAACCATTGACAAAAGAATGCAGGTTCTCCATCCACAATGCTTAATGCAAATGCATGCCATGCTCCACGCACTCTTACCCATCAAGGTAAGAATGTGCATCGTACTCGGCAATGTACGATGTCAGACTGCAGACGGCCGCGCCATAAGCGCGACATCCACAATGCAATGTAATGATATGTTATGAGTGATATGATAATCATAAACCACATATGTGACATCTCATAATGGCACCAACAAGATTAACTTGTACAACTACCACATAATCATTATGGAAAATACATCCATGATCCACATTCGCACATAAAGCAACCATTTCATGGCTACACACAAGATATCCAATGTAAATCATTAAATAATAATTACTGTCATCATCTCATATGTAAGTCAACCAACCATGGCATAATACCTCAAAATACGAAACTCATAGGGATTGCAAGTAGTAAGAACAACCAATTAAACGGTAGTAACATCTGCTACAATTACTTGCCTTCCACGATGTGACGCGTTAGCCGCCAAGGTGATACTCCTAAACCTGAGGCTTCACCTCCTAAACAAGTGAAATAACTTCAATAAGGTCATAAAATACCCAGCGCTACTAATCGGCATTCTACAATGCTTACTAGACTACTCGAACGAGTTTACAAAGTTGAACGCTGAACAACAACGCTTGCTGCCATAATCTGATTCTGGACAGCAGCACGGTAAATGACATAACTCATGATCTGGAAGTCAAAAAGAGGTAAACCCAATTTCTATAGATTCTTAACTGACTAATCTACAATACTCTAGTTGACACGATACTCCAATTCGGCCAAAAATAGGCTAACCATTGTCTGAACTTACAGTACGGAATCTGTCTACACAAACGAACAGCAAAACTAAAATGACCATAACTTTTAATTGGTAACCTGAATTGATTGTTCTTTATCAATCTGAAAAGGTTATCGAATTACCTACAATAACCTAGTTGGGTGAACTTTCAGATTCTACCAAATTCCTTTCAAATTTTAGGAAAACCAGACAGATTATTCTCGTCAGATTTCTGGCAGCAGATACTAAATCGATCATAACTTTTGACTCAGACCTCGGAATCGAGTGATCTTCGCGGCTACTGAAAGATAACGACATAACCCACATATCTCTAGGAGATGGAAACTTAAAATTCAGCCTCTAAACATACGAAAAACCCACGCAAGGTTCTGGACAGAATTGCATCTACTGCAGCCCAACAATTAACCATCAATTTTAATCGGTTTTTGCATCTAATAAGGATTAAACAGCGGGGAGGCATCTCGTTACCCTTGTAGAACCACTAGAAATCGCTGAACCAAACCCCACACCAACTCTCCTTCTTCTTCTTCTTCTTCTTCTCCTTCTTCTCCTTCTTCTCCTTCTTTTCTCCTCTCTAACTTCTTCCTTGCGCAAGGGGCAGCACCTTGGGATAGGGAGGTGCAGGGGCAGCACCTTGGGAGTGGGGAGGTGCAAGGGGAGGAAGGGAGTCGGCCAAGAGGAGGAAGGAGGCGGCCGCCAAGTGGGAGGAGAAAAGGGAAAGAGAGGGGGCGGCTAGGGTTTGGGAGGTGGCCCTCCCTTTGGCCGGCCACCACAAGAAAATGGCCAAGGCCCAGCCCCAAAATGAAGCAAAACGATAGAAAAGCCCTCTCTAAGCTGGGTTTGACGAAACTGAAAATAAAACTTCCCGATTAAATTATTCTCACCGATTGATTTTAATTAATCCGATTCTTGACTTTTCACACTTCCGAGTATTACAATCTTCCCACCTTAAAAGGATTCGCCTCAATCCAAATCTACTGCACCACAAGGAAACAGAACAACAAGCAAACAAAGAACCCAAACTAGGAGTACTCACCACCTCAAGAGCTCGGGTACTTTTTCCGCAAATGATCCTCCAGCTCCCACGTAGCCTCTCTCTCGATCGATTCGCCCAAAGGACCTTCACATACTTGATGGTCTTATTCCTCAAGACCCGCTCCGATGTATCCAAGATACGAATCGACGACTCTCCACAGTGAGATCTCGCTTCCACCGTGACTCGCCTCCAGTCAATCTTGTGTTCTGATCCCGCAAGTATTTCTCAAAGATAGACACATGGAAGACATTGTGCACACCACTCAAAGAGTTTGGCAACTCCAAACGATAAGCCAAACTACCCACCCGGCAACCACCGAAAAGGACCGATGTACCGCTGGCTAAGCTTCTGGTGGTACCAAACGAACAATACCCTTGGTTGGAGACACCAAGGAGCACAAGGCTACCCACCGCAAACTCCAACTCTCGGCGCCAACATCCGCATAGCTCTTTTGTCGGCTCGAGCAGCCAACAAGTTCGACGAACCTCCCGCACTTTCTCCACGGTCTGTGAACAAGATCCGACCAAGCAACGACCTCTCACCCACCGCATCCCAACAAAGAGGGGAAACACACTCCGACCATACAAAGCCTCGAAAGGAGGCATCTTGATACTCGCCGATAACTATTGTTATAAGCTTAACTCGCCAAAGCCGATAATCCTCCCAACTACCCTTCCAAGATAGCACGCAAGCACGAAGCATGTCCTCCGAGTTTGAATGGTCCTCTCGATCGACCATCCGTCCGAGGGTGAAAAGTCAGATCGAGGAAACTGTCGTGCCCAACGCACCAAGACTCGCGTAACTTAGAGACGAACTTGGCATCTCGGTCGAAACAATGGACTTGGGTACACCGTGCGTCTCACCACCTCTCTGATGTACAACGGGCTAGGTCCTGCGCCGTGTTGGTCGCTTTTATCGGATGAAGTGTGCGGACTTGGTAAGCCTGCCCACCACGACCCATATTGCATCTCGCCCTCGGCAGCGCGCAACCCAACCACAAAGTCCATAGTGATATGCTCCCACTTCCACTCGTGTACCTCCAAGGGCCGCAATAAACCAAAGAGGACGCTTGTGCTCACCTTTACTGTTGACAAACGCCACAGCAATGACATATTTAGCAATATCCACCTCATCCGCTTCCACCAAAAGATTTGTTTAAGATCACGATACATCTTGGTCTCTCCCGATGTACCGAATATGGGGTACGGTGAGCCTCACGAAGAATATCATCCTTCACCGTGATTTCGGGTACACACACCGCCTTTGAATCGAACCGCACCGTGTTCATCCACACTAAAATCTCGAACGCCTCCGAGATCCTTTTCCGCACCTCAAAGGAGCCGATCGAGCCGTTGAGCTTCAAGAACGCGCCGTGGATGGCGATCGATGATCATTTGTGTCTCTCCGCGCAGTAACCAAGAAGAAGACAAAGAAATACCCATCTTCTCAAACTCCGAGGCCAAGGATAACGCTACCGAGGTACCCTCGCCCTACTTAGGCATCACCACCACATTAGCCTTACCAGTGGTGATATCGATAGTCGTCATAATCCTTGATTAACTCCAACCACCTCCGCGCCTCAAATTTAGCTCTCATGTGAATATATACTTAAGGCTCTTGTGATCGTGAAGATATCGCACTGCTCCCCATACAAGTAATGCCTCCAAGACTTCGAGCAAACACAATCGCCGCCAACTCAAGATCATGAGTGGGATAATTCGCCATGAGTCTTCAATCGCCTAGAAGCATAAGCGATTACTCGCCCTCTTGCATCGAGACACACAACCGAGTCCAATCCGAGAAGCATCCGTACACACCGTGAAGCGCTTGCCACTCCCGGGCAAGGATAGAATAGGTGCATTTACCACTTGTTCTTCAAAGTCCAAACCCACCACAGCGTCCGCCCACACAAAAGGAACCCCTTTGCGTGAGTCGGGTCATTGGTTTAGCAATGCTAGAAAATCTCGCACAAAGCGCCGTAATACCCGCAAGACCAAGGAAACTCCGATCTCGACACATTGGTTGGCCTCCGCCATCAACCACCGCCGCCACATTCTTCTGATCCACCGTAATACCGTGGCCGATCGATGGTATGACCCAAAAATCCTACTTGGATAACCGTAAAGCACACTTCTTTAGCTTCGCATAGTATTTATTCTTCCAAGAGTATCTAGGACCAGTGTTGAGATGCAATTCGTGGTCCTCCTCCGCTTTGGAATAAACCAGATGTCGCCGATGAAGACCACCACAAAAGAATCCAGTACTCATGGAGCATCCTGCTCATAGCTTCCATAAAGACAAATAGGAGCATTAGTCACCCAAAAGACATGACGACATATTCATAATGCCCATACCTTGTGCTAAAAGTCGTCTTCTCTATATCCTCCTCCCCGATTCGCAGCTGATGATAACCTGATCGCAAATCAATCTTGGAAAATATTTTGGCACCTCTCAACCGATCAAGAGATCTTCAATACGAGGCGGGATACTTGTTCTTGATTGTCACTTGGTTGAGTGCTCGATAATCCACACAAAGCCTCTTGGTGCCATCCTTCTTTCCCACAAACAAAACCGAGCAGCCCAAGGTGACGTGCTCGGTCTAATGAACCCTTAGCTAAGAGTTCATCCAATCGCTTCTTTAATTCAACCTGCTCAACGGTGCCATCCGTGACGGGACTTATAAATAGGCCGCATCAGAACAAGCTCAATACGGAAGATCGACTCCGCTCGGTGGCGTGTCGGGAGCTCATCGGAAAAACATCCGGTACTTGCGGACTCGGTATATTCTCTAACCTCAAGGCAGCCTCGTGACCTCCACCAAAGCCCACAACACCTCGACTTCTGATCCGCCGATTAGGAAACAATCGCACAACAACGAGAGAGTATCATGAGCACTCCTTGAAAACAACTTCACGCCTGCATGAGAACGCAAGGTGACCGCCTTCCGTAAACAAGAGATGACAGCTTGATACCGCGTGAGCCAATCCATGCCAAGGATCACATCGAAGGGCTCGTGGATATAACCACCAAATTCGCCACGAACTCCTCATCCGCTAGAACCACCACACAACCAGTGGCAAACACGGAACTGGATATAAGCCCACTAGGAGAACTAACGACCACCGCCTCCCAATTAATCGCACCAAAGCCCCGCCCGCCAACAAAATTCTCCGAGGCAAAAGAGAAACTGCCTAATCAAAAGTACGCAGCATCAAAAGAGTCAATCGATAAGGTACTGCCACAACATCTCCACGATCCTCGCCATCCGATGTCGGCATGGAGAATGCCGCAGGACACCAAGAAGAAGGATCTCCCACACTCGTAGGTCGGCGCAGTGTCCACCGAGGTACCGGGTCGATGGAGTAGGTCGCCAACCCGATCCTCCGTGGGGCGCCAAGACAATCGATGAAGGTGTTGGAGGCGCCGCAGTAACGCGGTGCGGGACCGCAGTAGGGATCGCGAGGTAGGAGCCACACCATCATCCGAACGGTGCCATCGGACGAGAGAATCCCGCCAAGGTGTAGGCGCCAACTCCCACCGTAGTTTCCCTGGGATTCTCGCCGCACACCACATCCTTGTGGTTTTGACCACGATAGCACACCGCCTCCAAGAGCAAGCCACTCCGCTGCAGCGGATCCTCACAACGAAACACACTAAGCCCATTCCGGCTTCGAGGTGGCACTGCATCGCAGAGAGCTCCTCCAGAGAGCTGGTTCGCCTCGCTACTACTGTAGGGCTGATGACGACGACCCTTTGCCTTCTTAAACATAGGGCCCTGCATGGCCCCTCCTCTCGCTATGACCTCGAGGTCGATCTCTCCGAGGCCTTGCGAGTGTCCTCCGTGTACGCATGCCGCATCTCGATCCCCAAGGCCCGCTCCACTGTGGTACGAAAATCTGTGATCGGAAAGGCACCCACAGTGGCGGATCGAAGGCCTAAGCCCCGACGAAATCGCTCGCCTTCTCCGCATCATCCCGAGCCACATGTGGGACGGCGGACTATCCGATTGAAGCCCACCTCATACTCGCCACGCATCGCTTATCTTGAGTGTATTTGCCCAAGTCAATTTTCATCTTGTCCGAAAGGTCTCGATAGAACCGCCTCTCAAATCGCCGGACAAACTCCGCCACGATGGAGTCCATGGGCACCGTGGCGAGCGCATCGCACTCCTTTCCACCAGATCCGGGCCTCTCCTTCGCAGCTTGCGCCACATAGCGCACGCGATCGGCCACTACCTCAAAAGCCTCCATCTTGTCCTCCACGTGGGACAGCGGGTCCACCACCGACAGAGTGGCCGCCGCGCCGGCCGCCCACCAACCCTACCCACTCACGGCGAGATGCCGCGACCGCCCACCGCCGCAACCTCGTGCACCGGAGCATCGCACTGGGCCACCGCCTCGCTTCAAAGCCTCAACTCTTGCCGCATGGCCCCGACCACGCCCAACGCCTCCTCTTGGGTACACCCACCGGCCGAGCATCCTCGCCTCCTCAATCGCCGGTTCAGGCCACGGCGTAGCAGACGAACACGCCACTACCCTTAGGTGGCATTCCTGCAGCCACCGCAACCCACAAACAAACAAACAATAATCTCGCATAAGTGAAGCACAAGCAATAAATTAAAGAATTCAACAAGGTATATGCAAGATATGCAAACCCTTCCCATCCTACATGTGCAAGTGTGTCAATTTCTTACTTCTCCTAGAACCTAAAGCCTAGGCTCGATACTTAATCAGAACACCCTCAGACCAACATTACCTCGATATTACTTAACCACTTCTACAAACTAGCCAATAATTTCATAAGAATATAAAATTTCTAAGCAAGAACTCTAGGCAAGAATCAATAAGCGGAAGCATAAACCACTATGGGAATAAAGATAACAAGAATAAGTTCAATAATTAAACAACCTCTAGCAGTTCAATCCAAGTGTAGTCCACAAATGCATCAATAAATAATTCAACAGATCACTCGTGAATAGCTAGTCAATAGGCTAAATTCCTCTCAACTTTATTACAAAGATGAAACTATGAATTGAGTGCATTATTGTAGTGCCGCTCTACCCATCCCAGAATGCTTAAGAATCACCTGAAAGGGGGAAAGAAACAACAAGAATGAGATAAAATCTCAGCAAGTAAGTTGCATAACAAAGTTAATCAATTGACAAGCAAGCTACAACACAAAGTTATAATATTGCATGACCACAACCACGATCCACTATCTCATTCAATAAACCACATGGACTAGCATGAGTCCTATCTCATAAGAATTCAACCATTGACAAAAGAATGCAGGTTCTCCATCCACAATGCTTAATGCAAATGCATGCCATGCTCCACCGCACTCTTACCCATCAAGGTAAGAATGTGCATCGACTACGGCAATGTACGATGTCAGACTGCAGACGGCCGCGCCATAAGCGGCGACATCCACAATGCAATGTAATGATATGTTATGAGTGATATGATAATCATAAACCACATATGTGACATCTCATAATGGCACCAACAAGATTAACTTGTACAACTACCACATAATCATTATGGAAAATACATCCATGATCCACATTCGCACATAAAGCAACCATTTCATGGCTACACACAAGATATCCAATGTAAATCATTAAATAATAATTACTGTCATCATCTCATATGTAAGTCAACCAACCATGGCATAATACCTCAAAATACGAAACTCATAGGGATTGCAAGTAGTAAGAACAACCAATTAAACGGTAGTAACATCGCTACAATTACTTGCCTTCCACGATGTGACGCGTTAGCCGCCAAGGTGATACTCCTAAACCTGAGGCTTCACCTCCTAAACAAGTGAAATAACTTCAATAAGGTCATAAAATACCCAGCGCTACTAATCGGCATTCTACAATGCTTACTAGACTACTCGTAACGAGTTTACAAAGTTGAACGCTGAACAACAACGCTTGCTGCCATAATCTGATTCTGGACAGCAGCACGGTAAATGACATAACTCATGATCTGGAAGTCAAAAAGAGGTAAACCCAATTTCTATAGATTCTTAACTGACTAATCTACAATACTCTAGTTGACACGATACTCCAATTCGGCCAAAAAATAGGCTAACCATTGTCTGAACTTACAGTACGGAATCTGTCTACACAAACGAACAGCAAAACTAAAATGACCATAACTTTTAATTGGTAACCTGAATTGATTGTTCTTTATCAATCTGAAAAGGTTATCGAATTACCTACAATAACCTAGTTGGGTGAACTTTCAGATTCTACCAAATTCCTTTCAAATTTTAGGAAAAACCAGACAGATTATTCTCGTCAGATTTCTGGCAGCAGATACTAAATCGATCATAACTTTTGACTCAGACCTCGGAATCGAGTGATCTTCGCGGCTACTGAAAGATAACGACATAACCCACATATCTCTAGGAGATGGAAACTTAAAATTCAGCCTCTAAACATACGAAAAAACCCACGCAAGGTTCTGGACAGAATTGCATCTACTGCAGCCCAACAATTAACCATCAATTTTAATCGGTTTTTGCATCTAATAAGGATTAAACAGCGGGGAGGCATCTCGTTACCCTTGTAGAACCACTAGAAATCGCTGAACCAAACCCCACACCAACTCTCCTTCTTCTTCTTCTTCTTCTTCTCCTTCTTCTCCTTCTTCTCCTTCTTTTCTCCCTCTCTAACTTCTTCCTTGCAAGGGGCAGCACCTTGGGATAGGGAGGTGCAGGGGCAGCACCTTGGGAGTGGGGAGGTGCAAGGGGAGGAAGGAGTCGCCAAGAGGAGGAAGGAGGCGGCTGCCAAGTGGGAGGAGAAAAGGGGAAAGAGAGGGGGGGGCGGCTAGGGTTTGGGGAGGTGGCCCTCCCCCCTTTGGCCGGCCACCACAAGAAAATGGGCCAAGGCCCAGCCCCAAAATGAAGCAAAAACGATAGAAAAGCCCCTCTCTAAGCTGGGTTTGACGAAAACTGAAAATAAAACTTCCCCGATTAAATTATTCTCTACCGATTGATTTTAATTAATCCGATTCTTGACTTTTCACACTTCCGGAGTATTACATGTCGGGCAGGATAAGTACTGGAGCTTTGGTTAGGCATTTCTTTAGGATCTGAAAGCTCTCCTCACATTCAGGCGACCATACGAACTTCTGTTCTTTCTTTAGAAGTTGAGTCATTGGCCTCGCAATCTTGGAGAAGTTCTGGATGAACCTACGATAATAACCCGCAAGTCCGAGAAAACTACGAATATCAGTGATGTTTCTGGGTTGCCTCCAATCAAGGACATCTTGCACTTTGCTTGGATCAACAGCGATACCACCCTTGGATAGGACATGTCCCAAGAAACTAACTTCATGAAGCCAGAACTCGCATTTGCTGAATTTGGCATAGAGCTGATGTTGACGAAGCTTTTCCAACACAAGCCTCAAATGTTGCTCATGTTCTTCATCAGATTTTGAGTAGATAAGGATGTCATCGATGAATACAATAACAAACTTATCCAAATACTCCATGAAAACTGAGTTCATAAGATTCATGAAGTATACCGGTGCATTCGTCAGACCAAAAGACATGACAGTGTACTCGTACAACCCGTAACGAGTAGAGAATGCCGTCTTCGGAATGTCTTCATTTCGAACTGTAATTTGATGATAGCCCAAGCACAAATCAACCTTGGAGAATACTTGGGCTCCACTCAATTGGTCGAATAAATTATCAATACGCGGGAGCAGATATTTATTTTTGATAGTGACTTCATTTAACGGACGGTAGTCCACACACATCCGCAAACTCTTGTCTTTCTTCTTGACAAAGATGGCCGGACATCCCCAAGGTGAGGAGCTCAGCCTAATAAATCCCTTGTCTTGAATTTCTTGGAGTTGCTTCTTCAATTCTTCTAACTCATTAGGGGGCATCCGATATGGCCATTTTGAGATTGGCGCAGTACCGGGTACAAGCTCGATGACGAATTCGACTTCCCGATCAAGAGGCATGCCTGGGAGTTCTTCAGGGAATACATCTGGATTTTCACACACCACTGGCACCTTTTCAATTTCAAGAGAGGTACTAGCTTCTAAAGCATAAAGATGAGAAGTGCCCACTGAAGGTGCAAAAACGACCTGACTGCCGTTTTCGCTAGTGACAGAAATAGACCGTTGAGCACAATCGATCTTTCCCCGATTCTTGGACAGCCAATCCATCCCTAATATCACATCAATACCCACTGAATTTATCACAATTAGATTTGCCACGAAGTTAACCTTTTGAATTTTCACTTTTACGTCCCGACAGACTTGATCGGTTTGGAAGACCGATCCTGGCGACTGGATTTGATAAGGTGGCTGAAGTTTATGTATTTCAAATTGATTAAGTGCAGAATATTCTTCTTTGATGAATGAATGAGATGCTCCGGAATCAAATAAAACTGATGCTGGACAAGAATTAACAAGAAGTGTACCCAAAATGACGCTTGAGCGCCGCCGCCTCCTCGCCGGTGACGTGGTTCACTCGCCACGCGAGGATCGAAGGGGGTAGATGCTGCCCTCGGGGGTGGTGTAGGTCTTGCTACAGCTGGTGGTGTAGGAGCCCGATAAACCTGAGGCATTCCCTACTGCATGGCGAGGCAGTGAGATGCATAGTGGCCCTGGCGACCACAATGAAAGCAGGTGACATTAGGCTTGTAAGTACCGCTGTTTTGGCAGTTCTTACTCCCATTGTTCCGCTGCACCGTAGGAGGAGAAGGTCGTGGAGGCGCCACAGGAGGCCTCGGTGGCACTGGGGCCTGGGAACGAGATGCCTGGGGCGGTCCGGTGCACTGTCGAGGAAAACTGCCGCTAGCTGAAAACTAAGCGGCTTTCTTCCTCTTCCTGGACTCCTCTACAGCCACACTCTTGTGCTCCACTACAATGGCCTTGTTCACCAAGTGTTGGAAGTTCCGGAAATCATGTACAGCTAGAGCCAGCTACATCTCCTCAGTCAAACCGCCCATGAACCGGTTCTGTCGACGAGTGTCAGTGGATACATCGTCAGGGGCATAGCGGGCTAAGGAATTGAACTCCCGAAGATACTCAGTGACAATCTTCCTTCCTTGCTTCAAAGCAAGAAACTGCTGCTGCTTGATCGACATGACCCCCTCAGGAATGTAGGCCTCCTGAAGCTCAAACTCGTTCCATGATGGAACTTCTCCGTCAGGCTACATGGCGGAAAAATTATCCCACCATGCACTAGCAGCACCCTCCAGTTGATAACTGGCAAAGAGGACCCTCTCAATGCCTGTGCACTGAGCAATGGCTAGCTTCTTTTCAATGTCTCTAAGCCAATCTTCAGCCTCCACCGGATCTCCGGTGCCCGCAAAGGTGGGAGGATTTGTTCGCTGAAATTCAGCGAGACCCCCACGCGGCCGAAGATTTCCCCCTCCCCCTGCTGCCGCAGGAGCAGGAGAAGTGTTGCGAGCGATAGCTTTGAGAATCCTCGTCTGGTCCATCCTATTCCGCTCGATTTGAGCCAGGACCTCTGCCATAGTGAGTGGCGGAGGAAGCACTTCCTCCTGGTCTACAACAGGAGGGCGTCGCGGGGGTGGAGAACCCTCGCCACGAACAGCTCTCGCACGGGTGTTGGGGCCTGACATCCTGAAGTGACAAGGAAAATTAAAAGAGGCCAAGATTACTGGAAAAAGATGTGAATTAAAAATCTGGACAGCAAGTACATAGTTCTTAATTAAGCATGCATAATGATATAGAATGCACAAAAACATAACACCAATAGGGCGTACAAGGGCGCTAAGGCCAGTACAAGATCCATAAATTCAAATCATAGTTTTCCCAATGCAATTACATCCACAAAGGCCTGTGGGCGAAACGCAACCTTCTAAAATAAAAGTTCTTGCAAGAGAAACATTAATCACTCAATTACTACTAGCTTATTACAGGAATTTAAAGATACATGCTCGACCCTGAGCTTACACCTACAACATCCTAAATGTTATTCCAGTCAAAGTTCACCAGGAACTCGTCCAGAAGATGTGCCCCAGGGGATCCCGTATCATCGGGGTCTCCTAGATTAGGAAGACGCAAAGGGGAGCCTTGTGTAACGTCCCAATTTTGGGCTTGTGTTTCAAATGTAAGAAAATGAGTAGAAATTAAAACTTTTTCTTACATCATGTATTTCCTTTGTGTACTGAACAAGTATTGTACCAAAGGTTATGGAAGTACAAAGTCACAAGTCTTTTGATCCAAATCTTGTTCTTCCAAAAACAATCTTGTCAAATCTTATGATCATCCTCTGGATATATTTTTCCTAAGTCTCTGTGGTGGTATGTGACCCCTCTGAAAAATTTCACAATTTTTAGAAATTGTTTGAATATTTTTAGAGGCAGTCAAACCTGTTTGACTCTCAGTCAAACATTAAAACAGAGCCTTGCAGAATTTTTGGAGATTTATTCGCAGCATAAAACTCTCTGAAAATTTTACACAAGGTCAATGTCTCAGTTAGCAAGCTCCTGTAAAAATTTCATAATTTTTGGAGTTAAATTGCTACCTCAAATAAATCTTTCAAAGTCTCTGTTTTTATTTCAAAGTCAAACTAGGTTTTACTGTTGCTTGGGTTCGAGTCAGACTCGGGCTCGAGCCATTTGATTCGGTCCAGTCAACTAAACGCACCGAGCCACTCTTTAAAACGCGCGTGCGATATCAGCCGTTGGATTCAAATCGCGCGGCCCATGTTCGTGTAAGCATTCGGACCCTCCGGTTGCATTGGCCAATAGGGACCGTTGGATTTCAATCCAACCGTCCAGATTTCCGTAGGCAATCGGACTGTCCGGCGAACTCGCTAAATCGTGACCGTCCATTTTTAATCCGACGGTCGTGGTTTGTCTTCTCTGTTCTTCTTCCTCCTCGGCTTCTTCGAGCGCGCGGGCGGCAATGGCAGAAAGAGAGAGGTTGAGTGGGTGGCTTTGATGGGTCACCTCAAAGTTGCTTTCGTCAACGTCTCTCTGTGGAGCATTAAATGCGCTCAGGCTTTCTCCTCCATTGTCACCATGCTCACTTGCTCCCATCATTTCGTGGTCTACAACCGGAGCATGAACCGAGCTCACCATGGGCTCATGTTCTCGCTCGAAACCCTAATTCCTTTCCTATAAATTGCCCCTCTAGGTCCTCCTGGTGTTCTTTTGCGCCACACCTAGCTACTCTCTGTGTTTGAGCTCAAAGCTAGCTCAAACCTTCAATCCACCATTGTTGACCCGAGTGCTCCAATGGCGGCCTTGGTGTCCAGTGGTTCATCTTCAACATTTCTTGCACCCTTTTGAACTCCTCAACCTCCTTTATATTTCCCCTAACTTGATGTTGGGTTGCATTCGCAGGAATCACTCAATTTTAAGTTTGGAGATTTTCAGTTGGTTTCACCCCTTTCTTCTCCAAATCGTAAGTGGTTCTTTTGCAATTAATTGCTTTTGGAGCCTCTTTGAGCTATAATGAAGCTGTGGTAATGATTTGGTTCTACTCATTTTGCTCGTAACCTCATCTTCCACTTCATCTTCTTCGCTCGGTGGACTTCATCGTGTTCAAGTCCTCCCGCCATCTTTGGAGCTCCTCTCGCTAAGGTAGCTTCTTTGTAGTCCCTAGAGTCATGGCACTCGCTTCCTTGGACCGCAATGAGCATTTTGCTATTTTCGTGTTTTGCCGTGTCGGCCTTCATCTTTGTTTTCCGGCTCGCGGCGTTCCTGCACTTCCACCGCCGCGAGGTCACCACCATTGGGTCCGCAACACTATTGCGAACCCATTTTGATAGTTTGTGGCGCCGCCACGCCGAGTCGCCGGCGACCAGCCGGCAAAGCCACTCGGGTTTTGTCAGTTGAGAAGCTCCCGTTTTCGTCGGATCATTAGGACACATTAATTACCAATCATTAGCTGTTAATTGTGTCTTAATCATTATTATTGGGCCACTGACCAGTGGGCCCAATCTCCTTAAATCAATCTCTGGTTCACTCCGCACTGTTCCGACATCATTAATGCTTAATCATTGATTAATAAAAATGTCGGCATTTAATCCTGTCGGAAACCTCCTCTGGGTCGCTGACTGGTGGGCCCGAGGGTTTAAAACCAAATCTCGGCAGTCATTAGAATCTATTTAATGTCAATCATTAGAATCACTAATTTAGTCTTAACCGCCCTGCTTAGTCGCTGACTTGTGGGCCCAGTGCACTGTGCGCGTGGGTTAAATCGTTGTGGTCGTGACTCGTAGTCACTGACATGCGGTCCCACTCGTCAGTACCTCTTTTTGAACTTCGATCTATAGCCGCCGTCCATTTTGTGATCTCGCGCCCGGATCTTGTATGCATTCGGACCATCCGGTTCCCCTCATCATCTGGACCGCCCATCTCGTGATCTCGCGGTGAGATCATGAGTGCATTCGACCTTCCGGTTAGATATGGGTTACGAGCCGCTCATCTTGTGATCTGCGGTCGTGGTTCACCGAGGCAACCGCATCGCCCCGTTGCATACACTCGTGTGAGCCGTTGGATCTTGATCCAACGGTGGGTTTCAATTGGGTTTAGCGCGCATGCGCTATTTTCGCGCGGAGCCGTAGGATGTTAGATCAAGGGTTGAGGGTTGTCCACGCCATTTTCTTTTATGGGGTTGTTCGTATTTGGTAAGCATTTGTTTATCAACCAAAATGATATAAAACTTTAGAAACTCATAACTAATTCATTTTAACTGCTTTTTAGTTAATTCCAACTGTAATAAATTATGTTATCACTTTAGCTTATTATAAAAATGGATCTAAGCATGTTCCAGTAGCAGAAAATTGTATAACTAGGAATAACTTGGTTTCTGTCATTTTGAATATTCCAGAAAATGAATAAAACTTTAGAAAATGCATATCTTGCTCTGTGTATGTCCAAAATGAATGATTCCAACTTTGATAAATTTGTTATTAACCCAATGTTAATATAAAAATGATGGTAAGTCCAAGATTGCAACAGAAACCTTGATTAATGATTTAGTACCTATTTTCAGCATTTAGAAAATTCTGGAAGACTTATAAAATGCACAAGTAATTCTCTGTAAATGCAAAATATATATGATAAATCCTAGAAAACCCCTCTGTTGGTATACTTCATTGTAAAATTAGTTTTGAACATATTTATGCTCCTGGATAGTGCATTATGCTAATTCTGCATCTTAGAAAAATCATAACTAAATCACTTTAACTCCAAATGACCTGAAATTTTATATGGGTCACCTCTCTACCAGTAGGTAGCTACCATAAAAATTTCAGCCTCAAAACCTTTCTAGAAAATGTTTTTGCTACAGTGCTAATTATGGCCGAAAATGTGTTTTTAGGTAATATCTTTTGCACCACAAATCCAAATTAGGTTTTTCCAGTTTCCATGTCTAGGTATATTCATATTCTACCTTATGTATAAATTTCGTCGCATTTGGATGATTGTTGCTTGCTCATTGGTTTATTTGTGGCTTGTCTTATTGGTTGTTCTTGGTTCTTTTTGCCTCTCGCTTAGGATTCGACATTTGCGGTAATCCCGAGAGTGACCCCCCACAACAAATTGAGCAGCAGCAAGAAGGCAAGCAGTTTGATCATGTTAATCCCAGTATTTTAAGTATTTATGTTGATTACAAATTCTATGTATGCATTGCTACTTTGTTTTAATAGTTGGCCTAGTAGATGCATTTCCTTAGCAAATGATTATCCTCTACTACTATGAGCCTAGGTTACTTGCTGTGATTGAGAGTTCGTGGAGGGGCTCTTGTCACTTAGTAGTTGCGAATTAATTGCTTAGCCATGCTTAGCTTCGGTAGAAATGGGCGGTTATCGACTTGTCGATAACCTTGATCACACAAAACTTATTATGAATTATGATTTCCACCTTGTGCCATGTCTACTTATGAAAACTAAAACTAAAAGCAAAATGATTTAGACTTGGGCACAATGGTATGTTGGTGTGATTTTCGGTGTGACTGGAATGGTGCCTTGAGTCAACAAGGACCGAACATCTTGTTACACTAAACCAAGCATTTTAGCGTGCTAACCACATTAGAGGGTATGGGACCTCTCTTGACTTAGTACTTTGGCGTGTATTGCCCTCGGGTCGCAGGAGGTCGCAGGAGGGATGGTGTTGGGAGCATTGTAGTGTCCGAAAGACTTCACCCGTGATGGGATTTGTTGTCTTTCGGCTTGCAATGTAAGCGTATGGTGTTTCTACCCACACGAGCGGCTCGTGGTTGATACACAATATTGGAAAAAGTCTCGTAGGACTTAGTCGTACAAAGATACCTTCTAAGTGTGCTTTGTGGCTTAAAGGCGGTCTGAAGTGTGGGTACATTGGTACACCCCTGCAGGGTTAAAACTATTCGAATAGCCTCGTCCTAGGTTATGGACACGCTTGGCAAGGTCTTTCAAGAGTTAGACTACAACCTTTTAAACTAAAACTTGATGGGTGGTACGAATCGGGGATTCGTGCTATGTTGTGGTGGCTATTGGGATAGTCACTTCCAGGTGGTTACTTGTATGTATCCTTACTTACTGTTACTTTGATAACAAAACAGATTTGCAACTTGCTTTTGAAATATATTACATTATTGCAAATAAAGTTGGCTTCATGCATAATGAGACATACAACCTCCACCTAAATAAGCTTGCATGTAGTTTATGAATAGGTCTGCTATTCCACACGTCAGTCTTGCGGGTACAAAGACAATCTTTGTACTCAGATGCTATGCTTAATTGTTCTGTTGCAGAGGAAGAAGGTGAGCTCAAGGGCCTCACTTTTGTGAGTCAGTGTTGTGGTAGCTATGGGCGACTAGCTTGGCGGCCCGGTCGGTTGCCTTGTGGGTGTGTGGCTAACCGGTCGACTTTTGTTCTAGCCATCTTATGGCGCTTTTGCTTCCGCTGTCATTCTTGTTTATTGTTCTATTTGGCCGGTCGGCTCTCTTTTGTAATAACTTTACTTGATGTATGTTGTTGTTGAACTTAGTGATGTATGTTGTATGGAAATGATGTGTAATTTTGTGATGATGTGCATATGTTGCAATTCTGGGAAACATATGCCCATCGAGGCTTAGAATGTTTAATTAGTAATGCTAGAACCGATTGGAGGTTAAGTGTTACTAGTTAAATATTCCGGGTCCTCACACCTTGCTCTATCACATGGCCTCCAGCAGGTTCCATCCTATGAGTACGAGCAAAGCCTACCGACATACCGGCCTGGCGTCTTGCCCCATAGCTGGGTACACGTCCTGGCACTTCCGGAACATGGTACATCGGTGGTGCCGAAGCATATGGGGGAATCCCATTTGCGCCATAAACCACATGGCGGTCAACGATCCCCATGTTACACATGAGTTGTAAGCGCTCTATGATATGAACCAATCATGAGTCTTGTACAGCTCATACACAGTGCACCGATGAATTTGGTCTATGATATGAACCAATCTTGCCAATTGTTTAACCTGGGGATCTTCCCCAAACTGGATCCGGGCAAAAGTGTCCACCTCCGTGCCACGCTCCCTCATAGGAAAATGGTCGCAAGGCGGCTGAGACAACTCCGTCAGATCATAACGGAGGTGGCTCATAGCCAGATGAGCCACTTCCTGTAGAGCCATGGCCTCTGAAAGTGCCACGTGCCTTGAAACAATATGGGATGCTCCCCGTTACTTGTCTGGCGATAATGTTGATCACGGCCAAGTATTCCTCCATGCCTGGCCCCCTCTCGCGGCGATAGATGGCGTAGGTCGGCTGGTAAGTAAAGTTCGCCCTCCACATCATTTCTCGGAGAAGCGCCGGGTATCCATCCACGTTCTCAGCTTGAGTTTGTTTGACCAGGTATTGTCGACTCATCTAAGGACAAGAAAAACAATATAAGACTTCTTTTTCAATCCAAACAAGAGTAAGGTAAGAAAAGGCACTAAGAGGGATGAGGAATAAAAGATATTCCTAACTTATACTTTCTGAAAGTAATTTGATAATTTCAAAATATTTTGACTCAAAAAGGCTTACTAACTCCAACGCTAGTGCTATCTCTAACCTACAGTCAGTATGGCTCTGATACCAACGCTGTGGGGACCCCAGAGTTATCTCCGTAAGACCGAGACTAATCAAGGTCTTAGGGACATAACTCTAGATCTCCAGTAAATGGATTCCAACTTAACTCAATCTAAGTGAGAGGCTTAACTAAAACTAGAGCCCCGACGATCATGTGCGCCGCTCCTCTGCGAGCACTACATGATTGTCGGTTCTCCAACAAGTAAAGCACTACACTTAGTGAGTTAACTAGGAAGCCATGAACAGTGAGCACTACACTTAGTATTTTTGTGAGTTAAAAATATAACTCACAAAACAGATATGAAGATCTGAAACAAAAGTATATAATAATAGTTGTGTTTACCCCATAATTGTTGGGTTATTCCCCGCAATCAAACTACCGGTTCTAAACTTGCATGGCTAAGCAAACCCGAATAATATACTTTCACACATCCTATCATAAATATTCCAGTACTGGAATAATTCATGGATAGCCACAATGACAAGATAATAGGATGTGTCTAACTATTCATCACAAAAATAGCGACAATATCAAAATAGCATGCAAGCAATTATCATTGCATCTATCCTAACAAAACTAGGATCAAATATGATGCAAAAAGAAAGTTCAAAGGATGCTTGCCTTGCTGGTAGGCTAATTGCTCTCGCTCGGTAGCGTAGGAGTCAATATCAATAGGCTCGGAATCTGTATAAATACAATACCGAATAAACATCGAGAAATACTAAAAAATTCAAAGTACTAAAAAATGCATGATTTTTCTACAGTGGCTAAGTCATGATTTTAGATGATTTTTGGTAAAAGAATTATTCCATTTTGATTTAGTATGTCAAAGTTATGATGGTTCGAATTTCAGGTTTCGATATGTCACAGAAAAATACTAAGGCGGGGAACCGGTAGTTTGTATAATTAAGTCGTACTCGCTGTTCATGGCTTCCTATTTAACTCACTAAGTGTAGTGCTTGACTTGTTGGAGAACCGACAATCATGTAATGCTCGCAGAGGAGCGGCGCGCATGATCGTCGGGGCTCTAGTTTTAGTTAAGCCTCTCATTTAGATTGAGTTAAGTTGGAATCCATATACTGGAGATCTAGAGTTATGTCCCTAAGACCTTGATTAGTCTCGGTCTTACGGAGATAACTCCGGGGTCCCCACAATTTTCCTCAAAATATATTTTTTGTGACAGAGGTAAGATTGAAACCTACTTTACAAATTAGTTCACTTAAAATGAAAAATATCAAAAGTGGTTTCACTGTTTTTGGAGTTAATATGAAATAGTTATGTATTTTTGAAGTTAAAAGTCTTTTTCTATTGTGCAAATAATAGGGTTATGGGTTATTCTTCCCAAAATAATACTCTCTGTTACAGGGACATGTTTGAAACCAATTTTAATATAAAGTTCAGTCAAAATGAAAATTTTCAGAAGTGATTTCATTGCTTTTGGAGTTAAAATGAATTTGTTATGTATTTTAGAAGTTAATACCAATTTTCAATGTGTAAACTAATAGATTTCGAATTTCATAAAGTATTTATAACTTTTTCTACCGGCCACACGCTAGCGCGAGTATCGCGTGCAGATCGGAGAACAGTTGCTTTTCCATTTACTCAGGAATTAACAATTCTAACTAACATGTGGGTCCCGTCTGTCAGTGACTTGGACCACGGGACTAGGTCCACCGGCACACGCGCACGGCGCACGGGACTTAAGGCCTAGGGCCCACATATCAGCCACTGTGGCTTTAACCTCAACGTTCCCGTTCTCTGTACGTGAGGCCCGCGTGTAAGTGAAACATTAGCGCCGCTTAAGACATCAATTAATGGCTAAGCCAATCATTAGGTAATTAAAGATCGTCATTTGCCGTAACCTCCCAGCTACAGTGCCGGTCGGGGTACGACAACGCTCCCGCGTGGTTGCCCGGCGGCTCACCGACGCTACGCACCACGGCGGAGCCGGCCAAGGCCCGCGATAGCTTCGCAATAGTGCTACGCGTCTTTGAGAGGTGGTGGCGAGGTCTGGGGTGCCCTGCACCGGCGGCTAGCCGGAGCTAAGCGGCGACGGTTCTACGGCAAAAGTGCACAAAGCAAAAGAAAGCTCCGTAGCGACATACAAGCGAGTGCCAAGGTACTAGGGACTATCAGTGAGTTACCTGAGCGAGTAATGGTGTTCGAGGAAACTCGGAGTAGCGGAAGTTCTGTCGGCTCAGGAGAAGAAGATGGCGACAACACGACTTCGCGCGGAGAGATGGCCCTGAGCAAAACCAGCACGAGTGAGTGGTCGGAACGGTTCAAGGACCATACTAGAGGGTTACCAGCTGAAAAAATCGGCCACTGGCCTACCGAATCAAGGTGGGAGACGAAAAGTTGATTCACGGCCGAACATAAACGAAACTTCGATTCACTGGAACCCTGTCGTGCAACAAAGAAATAAGTTGAGGGGTTTTGATCAGTGGCCTAAAGCACGTAAAGTGATGCGGTAGATTGAGGATAATACCTTCCGGACACGAAGAAGGCACGAATGTGTCTGCGAGAGCACGCTCTGGAAGTCACCGGGAGCACAACAATGGACAGCGAGCTACAAGCATATACAGGAGCTTGCATAAGCAAAAATGGACACGGGAATGAACCTAGATCAGGGAGGAGTCACGAGGAGGGAGCTTACCCGAGAGACACGCACGGGAGAGCTTCCTCCTCCTCTGCCGAAAAGAGGAGAAGTGAGGAGTTGAGAGGTGGGGAGGAGGTAATATGGCAAGAGAGATGTTGGAGTGGGGGCGGTGAGAGATGCCGAAGCTCGGGGAGTGGTCAATTGGGGCGGTGACCCGATGGCGCCACTGACGTGAAGCAGGGCTCTAGCGAGACGTGGCGGTGCCGCTCTGCGCGAGCTCTGTCGCGAGGAGGAGGATGACCCTGGCGCGTGGGCCCGAGTTGGCAGTGACACAGGGTGGTGCGACGAAGAGGTTTCCGGTCAGCCATTGGTTCGCGAATGGATGACTCAGATTAGATGGGACTTCAGACGGGTCAACAGGTTGCGAGATCAGGACCGTTGAACCTTGATCCGATGGTTGCATGAGATGGTGCAGTTAGGTGGTTGGGCTAAGCCGGATCACCGAGTCAGACTCGAACCCAGGGAACAGTGCGATCGGTTTGGGTTCAGGGTTTTGACTGGGATTTAATTTAACTCCTCTACTTTGACCAGGTGCTTAAAATTAGAGATAAATTTCCTAAAATAATGAAATAATTTTTGGGGGTTCCTGGGATAGCCTAGTGTCCATAAAAATTATTGAACCCTACTGTTCATGAGATTTTGTGTATGTTTTAAATTCAAACTTGTTGTTGATCTTTAAATTGTGTTTGAATTTCCTTAAGGTTCAAACCAGTCCCAAAAATTTGGGCAAAATTATATTAATTCGTGATAATTAATATGGTATTTAAATAAATTATTTCCAGAGATACTTTAGTAGCATTTATTTTAGTTTTTAGTTTGGAGTTCGAATTAAAGTGTATGTTTCATATGTATTTTGAGATTTTCCAAGTATAATATTTAAATAAAAAGTTTCAAAACATGATGCATGCTAATGAGATGCATAATAAACCTCTTTATAAATTTGGGGATGTAACATTAATTGTCTAGACAAGTTAACCACATACCCAATCTCGTGCACGAAGGCACCATTACTAGCTAACACTTGTCCAGACCAAAAGCTCATTTAAAATGACAAAACTTAATTTATAAAACAGATACTAAGATCTAAAATAACGGTATATAATGAAAGTTGTGTTTATCCCATAATTGTCAGGTTACTCCTGACAATCAAACTACCGGTTCTAGACTTGCATGGCTAAGCAAACCCGAATAACTCAATTTCACACATCCTATCCTAAGCATTTCAGTACTGGAATAATTCATGGATAGCCACAATGACAAGATAATAGGATGTGTCTAACTATTCATCACAAAAATAGCGACAATATCAAAATAGCACGCAAGCAATTATCATTGCATCTATCCTAACAAAACTGGGATCAAATATGATGCAAAAAGAAAGTTCAAAGGATGCTTGCCTTGCTGGTAGGCTAATTTCTCTCCCTCAGTAGCGTATGTGTCGATATCAATAGGCTCGGAATCTATATAAATGCAATACGGAATAAACATCGAGAAATACCTCAAAATTCAAAATGCTCAAAAATGCATGATTTTTCTACAGTAGCTAATTCATGATTTTAGATGATTTTTGGTGAAAGAATTATTTCATTTTGATCTAGTATAAGAAAGTTATGGTGGTTTGAATTTCAAATTTTGCTATGTCATCTTTGAGTAATTTAATTATGAGGTAAAAATTTGTAGAGCATTGGTGAGTACATGGATTACATGGATAAATAGGCAATATTATTACAAGTTCAATAGAGTTGAGCTTGCCTCATTTGGAGTTTTCATGATTTAGTTATGAATTTCCAAAGTTATCAGCATTTTCTTTTGTAATAGTGTTAATAGCTCATTTTACAAAATAATATTCTCTGTTACAGAGACATGTTTGAAACCAATTTTAATATAAAGTTCATTAAATATGAAAATTATCAAAAGTGGTTTCACTCATTTTGGAGTTGAGATGAAATAGTTATGCATTTTAGAAATTCATACAATTTTTTAATGTAACAATAAATCGTCCACAGATTTTCTAATTTCCTAACGCATTTCATACTTTTCTCACCGAGCCACGCGCTAGCCGCACCCACTGACAAAAGGGTCCCGGGGTCAGGGTTGACTCGGTCAGCCTTGACCCAGCTCAGCCGAAAACAAGCCGAAAGCGTACTTCGTGAAAGATGCTTTCCAAATATGAAAATGTACTTTTGATTTTTCAACTACAACATTACGTTTTACTTAACAGAAAGCGTAAACTCTAAACTTACGCAACTACTTAACAGGTCGTATGGCCCACTTGTCAAAGACTCAAGATTTACAAACCAATTCCTAATCATATTCTTTTAGCGGTGGGCCCTACATGTCATAAGGACACTAAAAACCTCACTTAACACTTAAACAAAGTCATTAACTTTAAACGCCTGGCTACAGGGCGTTGCTGGACGAACCCGACAATAGCCGCGTCGGCCTCGCTTGCCCAGCGGCTGGCCGGCACGGTGGCCTACGGCCGCGTGAACTAAGGGCCAGGATGGGACCGCAATAGCCATGCGCACCTCCAGGTAGTGACGGCGATGGCTGAGCCGGCCTAGAGCGGCGGCTAGCCGACGGCGAGCGGTGGCACCCCTAGGCCCAAATGCATGCGCCATCCCGATGAGGTATCGACTGAAATAATGCACGCACAAGCTATCTAGAGGTCCACCGAACCTTACCAGAGCAGCTAGGAGGCTGGAGGAGCTTGGGGTTGAGTTGGCCACGGCAATGGTAACGGTGGCAGCAAGCTCCACGCGGCGAGAGCACCCTGGGCAAAATGGAAGCCAAATGAGTGTCGAAAAATCTAAGAGAAGTCATCAGGATGGTGTCATCACAAGCTATTGGAGGATGGCTTACCGATTACGACAAATGACAGACGAACAGCTACTTCGGTCGAAAATGGGGCTTACCCGAATACAAATGCTCCTGAGAAGCAATCAAGCAATTTGTTGAGGGGAAAACTTAGTTAGACCCTAAGACACATCGTGACGCGAAAGAAATTGAGAGAAGCTCACCGGAGACAAAGGCGACAAGGTGGTGCTCTCGGGTGCACGCTCCAGAGCAGAGGAATGGCACGAAGGTGAACCGAGACCTACAAGGCAATGTAGGAGCTGAGCTTAATAAAAATGGAAACGGGATGGATCGAAGGGAAGAGAGGGATCATCCGGTCGAAGCTTACCAAAGAGATGAGCGGAGAAGAGCTTCTCTTTCCTCAGGCCCGAGAGGAAAGATGGGGAAGAAGGAGGCGCTTGGAAGGGTAATATGCCCGGGTGTTGACGGGGATGGAGGCGGCGTGAGACAGAGAACGCTTCGGAGTGGTTGCATGCGGCGGTGGCTAACGGAGAAGACGGCGCTCCAACGGCTCGGAGCAGATGAGCGCGGCCACATGGCGCTAGCGCCCTGCGCTGGTCTGCCCGAGGTGGAAGACACTCCTGTCAAGTGGGCCCGCACGGTCAGAGATACAAGGAGGTGCGGCTCGGTGCGAAAGGTCAGTTTGATCAGAACCGTTAGATCAAGAATGAAGGGCCTAGATCTAATGTGTTGATCGGACAGCCCAAAAGGGTGAGGAGATCAGGACCGTTGATCTAAGATCCAAAGGCCTGCATGCGGGGGTGCGCTTAGTTGACTCGACTAAGTCAAGAGGTCGGGTCGGACTCGAGTAAAGGTGCGATTCAGGCCCGAGGAATAGTACTAGGGTTTGACTGATTTAATTTCTTTTGATTCTAGTTTGACTGAGGTCTTAAAAATATATAAATAAATTTCATAAAAATCTGAATTAAATCAGAGGGAGTCTTGAGAAGGTCTAGTGTACATAAAAATTGTTTAACCCTACTGTTCATGATATAAAGTGTATAATTCAAATTCAAACATAAAGTTGATCTTTAATTTGTGTTTGAATTTTCATAGGGTTCAAACCAATCCCAAAAATTTAGGAAAAATTATATTTATTCATGATAATTAATATAGTATTAGAATAAATTATTTCCAGATGAACGTTTGTAGCATTTATTTCATTTTTTAGTTTGGAGTTCAAATTAAAGTGTATGTTTCATGTGTATTTTGAGATTTTCCAAGTACAATATTTAAATAAAAAGTTTCAAAATATGATGCATGCTAAGCAAATGCTTTTGAGCTAAGCTTTGGCTAAGCATAAAGTTTTGCAACACATTCTAGTCCATACTATTGTATCAACTAGCTTTTAACTAAGGTGTCAAGGGAGGTCCAAATGATGTTCAAGTTTGGGTGTACAAAGGCAACAGGAATAACTATCAAGTTAAAACAGAGATTTAAAGTACTTGAATTGAAATACGTATGCAGTAATAATTTAAAATGGAATGTACATAATTTGAAATATTGGGTTCAATATGATCAAGGGTATGACTTGCCTTGCTCGAAAGCTTGCGGGTCTGCCTCTTCAGCAAACTCTACTTCCCCAGCGTCGTCAAACTCTACACGAGAGAACATAGCAGGATAAAATAAAAGTCCAAACAAATAACTGAAAGGAAACGAACTCAAAAACCAACGAGAGCCACGGAATGAGGTCCAATGGCAGGAGGTCCAATGGTGGAAAGCTACAGGATGAGAGCACGGAAGAAGTGTTGAGGTGAAAATGGATAGAGTGGAAAAGGGCAAAAGGCTCCCTGGTGCACTATTTATAGAGGAGGTAGGAGAACTAGGTGACAAGGATGGAGTGACAAGAGTAGGTGGGCAAGGGGATGGGAGCAGGTAAGGGAGGAGACAAGAGAAGGAAAAAAGGCACATCAGAGGTGACAACATTTAATGTGATGCAACAGCATTTAATGCACGAATACTTCTGCACCAAATATGTAGGAAGGATTAAGTGAGCAAGGCTAGTTGGAACAGAGAGGTTGGTCAAGGTCAACGAAAAGGTTGTGACCAAGAGAGGGAGGTTCCACCGAAAGGGTGGTCACATGAGGACCTCCTGAGGAGGAGGGTTGTCTTTATAAAAAGGGCGGTTGCAACCGAGAGGGTGGTCTTTGCAAAAATGGTGGGTCATGAAAGGAGGTCCTGAACGGTCCTGATGGAAAGGAATGGGCTACGCCCAAGGAGGAAGGAAGGTCAAAAATGGGAAGAGGACCAAAACTGAAAAGGAGAAACTCAAACCTGAATTTGAATTACAGACAACAAGGATGTTTGAAACACAAACCCGAGCTTAAGAAAAGCTAGGAGGTTTGAAACTAGGGATAGAAAGACAAACGAAGGAGAGCAAAAACCAGAAAACTTCAACAAACTCGAAGCTAAACCAAAAAGAATTAGTTGAAGTTTGATTTAGTCAATTAAATCACTTTTTGAATTTTTTGGTTTTAAGCTTTAACAAACCAATAAACCAAATAGTTGTTTTTATTTTGAAAACTTCAAAAAGGCTTAGAAAAACAGGGTGTTACACCATGCATGAATACTATTTGCATGCATTTCGCTACGACTTGCTGAGTACTTTATATACTCACGACTTTGCACCATTATTCATCAGTCAACGAGGAAGAACCAGGGAAAACCAAGTTCTGCGAGGAAGAATACTTCGAAGACTATGAGAACTAGGTGTGTTCTCTACTCGATTGCTTGTGGGCATGTCGGATGGCTACCACGAGTTATTTTATTCTACTGCAAGTTTATCTTTTGGTCTTAAGCCCTGCGTGGCAAACTCTATAAAACTATAGGACTAGTTCAAAATACACAGAGGGCTTAGATTCAGTAATCCGAGGTCCTGACAAAGACGTAGTGGGCCGAAGGCCCAAGGTCTAATTCCCCCTCAAATTTTCTAAATTTCTCCTTTTTATTTCATTTAATTCCCTCTCTAATTCAATTTAACCCTCTAATGCTAGTCGAGATATTACATAAAACTTGTAGCACTAGAAAATGCAACTGTTGAGGCTGAATGGCTTAGAGAGGTACTATTGGACTTGTCACTGGTTGAGAAACCAATACCGCCAATCCTAATGTACTATATGATAACCAAACAATGTTGATTAAGGTTACGAATACTAAAGATAACATGAAGTCCTCCAAACACATGAAGCGTAGGCTTAAATTTGTTAGAAAACTGAGAAACTCCGGAGTGATTACTATGAATTATATATGTAATGAGAAAAATCCGGCATACCCTTTCACAAAGGAGCTAGCATGGAAGGTGCTTTCCGTTGCGTCTGTGGACATGGGAATGAGACCCATTGGAGTTACAACTCAATAGTAACCCATACCGTCTTGATCGGAGATCCTATGACTTAGGTAATGGGAAAAACAAGTTGATGTTGTAGCAAGAGAGTACATTTTAATAATATCTATACCTGTGTCCTAATAGACAAAGTTTTAAAACCCCGAAAGTGTGTCGATCAATTAATCGGGAGAGATCGTTTAATCGGGGGAGGATCAAATGAAATTACGGGAGGGACCTTTAGGGAATTTTCTCAGTTAGACACTTAGAGAGGGGGTTTTTCGCTGTTGGTCATCAACGTGGGCTTGGGCTTGGCCCATGTGGGCTTGAGGTGGCCGGCCATTTAGGGGGGGCGCCACTCCCCCAAACCCTAGCCGAACAGCCCCCTCCCC
Organism: Ampelocalamus luodianensis; assembly: GCA_036346255.1. Classification (NCBI taxonomy): domain Eukaryota; kingdom Viridiplantae; phylum Streptophyta; class Magnoliopsida; order Poales; family Poaceae; genus Ampelocalamus; species Ampelocalamus luodianensis. Next base: position 30,322,950 of record CM070637.1, read on the forward strand.
CCATCTCCCACGTCCCACTCCCTTCCTCCCTTGGTGGCCGCCACTGTGAGGACCCCAGTTTATTCGACTTGTAATGCTTAGCCTTCCATCGACCCTAGCATCACAATTCAAATAAACCAAGCCTCAGGATATGTATACTTCCCAGAAATGCAGTATACCCACCCCGTTACAAAATCATGCATCAAAACCATACACGAGAGGTTACAATATCAAAACTTCATAATATACAACAGATTGGACTTACAAGATAAAATAACAAACTACACAGCGGAAGCAAAAGCCATAAGATGACGATAAATAAAAGAGCCAATTAGTGTGCCTTTACCCACAAGGCAACCAACCGGGCCGCCAAGCTAGTCGTCAAACCCGCAGCACATCTCGCAAAAAGGGAAGCCCTTGGGGCTCACCTTCTTCCTCTGCAACAAAACATTAAGCAAAGCATCTGAGTACAAAAAAATTTTTTGTACTCGCAAGACTGACGTGTAAGGTTAACAGAACTATAATTTAACTACATGCCAGCTTTATTTAAGTGGAGGGGGCTCTGGACTTATTTTTAGCAAAAAGCCAGTTTTCTTTTGCAATAATGTAATAGTTTGAAGGCAGTTTTAACAATTCAAATTTTATTTGCAGAAATAACAACGATACAGTAAGTAGTAACAAAAAGACATCCTGGAGATGACCAATCCAATGGCCATCACAACAATAGTATGAACACCCGTTCATACCAACCCATCAAGTTTTAATTAAAAGGTTGTAGTCTAACTCTTGAAAAGCTTACCCAAGCGTGTCCATAACCTAGGACGAGGCTATTCGAATAGTTTTAACCCTGCAGGGGTGTAACACCCCAGGACCCACAATACCCTGGGATGCTACTTAACCACTCTACAGCTAGCCAATAATTTCAAAATTGATTATTTCGGCAGCAACTCTAGGCAAGAATCAATAAGCGGAAGCATAAACAACTAAGGGAATAAAGATAACGGTAACAAGTTCAATAATTAAACAACCTCTAGCAGCATAATCCAAGTGTAGTCCACAAATGCATCAATAATAAATCAACAGAACACTCGTGAATAACTAGTCATTAGGCTAGATCCCTCTCAACTTTATTACAGCATGAAACTATGAATTGAGTGCATTATTGTAGTGCCGCTCTACCCATCCCAGGAATGCTTAAGAATCACCTGGAAGGGGGAAAGAAACAACAGGAATGAGATAAAATCTCAGCAAGTAAGTTGAATAACAGGTTAATCAAATGACAAGCAATCTACAACACAAAATATATTATTGCATGACCACCACCACATTCCACTATCTCATTCAATAAACCACATGGACTAGCATGAGTCCTGCCTCATAAGATTTCAACCATTGACAAAAGTATGCATGTCCTCCATCCACAATGCTTAATGCAAATGCATGCCATGCTCCACTGCACTCTTACCCATCAAGGTAAGAGTGTGCATCATCTCGACAATGTACGATCTCAGACTGCAGTCTGATCGCGCCATAAGCGGCGACATCCACAATGCAATGTAATGATATGTTATGAATGATATGATAATCATAAACCCATATGTGACATCTCATAAGGGCACCAGCAAGATTAACTTGTACTACTACCACATAATCATTATGGAAAATACATCCATGATCCACATTCGGCAAATAAAGCAACCACTTCATGACTACACACAAGATATCCAATGTAAATCATTAAATTAATAATTACTGTCATCATCTCATATGTAAGTCAACCAACCATGGCATACTACTTCAAAATACGAAACTCATATGGATTGCAAGTAGTAAGAACAACCAATTAAACGGTAGTAACACTGCTACAATTACTTGCCTTCCACGATGTGACGCGTTAGCCGGCCAAGGTGATACTCCTAAACCTGAGGCTTCACCTCCCTAAACAAGTAAAATAATTTCAATAAGGTCATAATATACCCAGCGCTACTAATCGGCATTCTACAACGCTTACTTGACGACTCAAAACGAGTTTACAAAGCTGAAACCGAAAAACAATGTTTCCTGCCATATTCTGATTCTGGACAGCAGCACGGTAAATGACATAACTCATGATCTGGAAGTCAAAAAGAGGTAAACCCAATTTCTGTAGATTCTTAACTGAATAACCTACAATACTCTAGTTGACACGATAATCCAATTCGGCCAAAATATTAGGCTAACCGTGGTCTGAACTTTCAGTACAGAAACTGCCTACACAATCGAACAGCAAAACTAAAATGACCATAACTATTAATAGGTAACTCCGAATTGATCTTTCTTTATCAATATGAAAAGGTAATCGAATTACCTACAATAACCTAGTTGGGTGAACTTTCAGATTCTACCAAATTCCCTTTCATATTTTAGGAAATAACCAGACAGATTATTCTCGTCAGATTTCTGGCAGCAGATACTAAATCGACCATAACTTTTGACTCAGACCTCGGAATCGAGTGATCTTCGCGGCTACTGAAAGATAACGACATAACCCACATATCTCTAGGAGATGGAATCTTAAAATTCAGCCTCTAAATACACGAAAATACCCACGCAAGGTTCTGGACAGAATTGCATCTTCTGCAGCCCAACAATTAACCAACAATTCTAATCGGTTTCGCATCTACTAAGGATCAAACAGCGGGGAAGGCATCTCGTTACCCTTGTAGAACCGCTAGAATTCGCTGAACCAAACCCCACACAAAAACTTCTTCTCCTTCTTCTCCTTCTTCTCCTTCTTTTCTCCCTCTCTTTCTTCTTTCTTGCGCAAGGGACAGCACCTTGGGAGAGGGGAGGTGCAGGGGGACAGCACCTTGGGAGAGGGGAGGTGCAAGGGGGAGGAGAGGAGTCGGCCAAGGGAGAGGAGAAGGGGGCGGCTGCAAGTGGGAGGAGGAAAAGGGGAGAGGGGAGGGGCGGCTAGGGTTTGGGGAGGGTGGCCCTCCCCCCCTTTGGCCGGCCACACTAGGAGATGGGCCAAGGCCCAGCCCCAAAAGGAAGAGAAAATAACGGAAAAGCCCCTCTCTAAGCTGGATTTGATGAAAACTGAAAATAAAAACTCCCCCGATTAAATTATTCTCTGCCGATTAATTTTAATTAATCCGATTCTTGACTTCTCACACTTCCGGAGTATTACATTCTTCCCACCTTAAAAGGATTCACCCTCGAATCCAATTCTACAGACCACAAAGAACAGAACAACAAGCAAACAGCAACCCAAACTAGGAGTACTCACCAGCCTCGAAGAGCTCGGGGTACTTCTTTCACAAATGATCCTCCGGCTCCCACGTAGCCTCTCTCTCGGTCGATTCGTCCAAAGGACCTTCACATACTTGATGGTCTTATTCCTCAAGACCGCTCGACGTGTCCAAGATACTGAACTGCCGACTCTCCACGGTGAGATCTGCTCCATCGTGACCTGTTCTAGGTCAATCTTGTGTTCTGGATCCCGCAAGTATTTCCTCAGCATAGACACATGGAAAACATTGTGCACACCACTCAATGAGTTTGGCAACTCCAAACGATAAGCCAAACTACCCACCCGAGCAACCACTGGAAAAGGACCGATGTACCGTGGGCTAAGCTTCCCGGTGGTACCAAAACGAACAATACCCTTGGTTGGAGACACCCGAAGGAGCACAAGGCTACCCACCGCAAACTCCAACTCTCGGCGTCGAACATCCGCATAACTCTTTTGTCGGCTCAGCGCCAACAACAGTTCTCGACGAACCTCCCGCACTTTCTCCACGGTCTGGCGAACAAGATCCGGACCAAGCAACGACCTCTCACCCACCGCATCCCAACACACAGGGAAACACACCTCCGACCATACAAAGCCTCAAAAGGAGGCATCTTGATACTCGCCTGATAACTATTGTTATAAGCGAACTCGCCAAAGCCGATAGTCCTCCCAACCGCCCTTCCGGGATAGCACGCAAGCACGAAGCATGTCCTCCGAGTGGTCCGAATGGTCCGCCTCGATGACCATCCGTCGAGGTGAAAAGTCAGATCGAGGAAATCTGTTGTGCCCAACGCGCCTGAAGACTCGCTAAACTTAGAGACGAACTTGGCATCTCGGTCGAAACAATGGACTTGGGTACACCGTGCGCCTCACCACCTCTCGGATGTACAACGGGCTAGGTCATGCGCCGTTGTGTTGGTCGTTTTTATCGGTATGAAGTGTGCGGACTTGGTAAGCTTGCCCACCACGACCCATATTGCATCTCGCCTCGAGGCGGCGCGCAACCCAACCACAAAGTCCATAGTGATATGCTCCCACTTCCACTCAGGTACCTCCAAGGGCTGCAACAAACCAGCAGGACATTTGTGCTCGGCCTTTACTTGTTGACAAACGCCACAAGCAGCAACATATTTAGCAATATCCACCCTCATCCGCTTCCACCAAAAGATTTGTTTCAGATCACGATACATCTTGGTCTCTCCTGGATGTACCGAATATGGGGTCCGGTGAGCCTCACGAAGAATATCATCCTTCACCTGTGATTTCTGGGGTACACACAGCCGGCCTTTGAAACGAACCGCACCGTGTTCATCAACACTAAAATCTCGGGAACGCCCCTCCGAGATCCTCTTCCGCACCTCTGAAAGGAGCCGATCCTGCTGTTGAGCTTCAAGAACGCGCTCAGGAATGGCAGACTGGATGATCATTTGTGTCTCTGCCTGCGCAGAACCAGTAAGACAGAAAGAAATACCCATCTTCTCAAACTCCGAGACCAAGGACAACGCTACCTGAGGTACCCCTGTCCTGCTTAGGGCATCAGCCACCACATTAGCCTTACCAGGGTGATACTGGATAGTCAGATCATAATCTTTGATTAACTCCAACCACCTCCGCTGCCTCAAATTTAGCTCTCGCTGCGTGAATATATACTTAAGGCTCTTGTGATCAGTGAAGATATCACACTGTTCCCCATACAAGTAATGCCTCCAAGACTTGAGCAAACACAAGCTGCGCCAACTCGAGATCATGAGTGGGATAATTCCGCTCATGAGTCTTCAAGCGTCTAGAAGCATAGCGATTACTCGGCCCTCTTGCATCGGCACACATCCGAGTCCAATCAGAAGCATCCGTGTACACCAGTGAAGCGCTTGCCACTCTCGGGCAAGGATAGAATAGGTGCATTCACGACTTGTTCTTCAAAGTCCAAACCCACCTCACAGCGTCCGTCCACACAAAAGGAACCCCTTTGCGTGAGTCGGGTCATTGGTTTAGCAATGCTAGAAAAATCTGCACAAAGCGCCGTAATACCCGGCAAGACCAAGAAACTCGGATCTCGACACATTGGTTGGCCTCCGCCATGAACCACCGCGCCACATTCTTGGATCCACCGTAATACCGTCTTGATGATGGTATGACCCAAAAATCCTACCGGATAACGAAAGCACACTTCTTTAGCTTCGCATAATATTTATTCCTCCAAGAGTATCTAGGACCAGGTTGAGATGCAATTCGTGGTCCTCCTCCGCTTTGGAATAAACCAGGATGTCGTCGATGAAGACCACCACAAAAGAATCCAGTACTCATGGAGCATCCTGTTCATAGCTTCCATAAAGACGGTAGGAGCATTAGTCACCCAAAAGACATAACGACATATTCGTAATGCCCATACCTTGTGCTAAATCTCGTCTTCTCTATATCCTCCTCACGATTCGCGATTGATGGTAACGGATCGCAAATCAATCTTGGAAAATATTTTGGCACCTCTCAAGCGATCGAAGAGATCTTCAATACGAGGCGAGGATACTTGTTCTTAATTGTCACTTGGTTGAGTGCTCGATAATCCACACAAAGCCTCTTGGTGCCATCCTTCTTTCCCACAAACAAAACCGAGCAGCCCAAGGTGGCGTGCTCGGTCTAATGAACCCTTAGCTAAGAGTTCATCCAACTGCTTCTTTAATTCAATCTGCTCAACCGGTGCCATCCGGTACGGGGACTTATAAATAGGCCGCGTACCTGGAACAAGCTCAATACGGAAGATCGACTCCCGCTCTGGTGGCGGTCGGGAGCTCATCGGAAAAACATCCGGTACTTGCGGACTCTGGTATGTTCTCTAACCTCAAGGCAGCCTCGTGACCCTCCACCAAAGCCCACAACACCCCTGACTTCTGCATCCGCCGATTAGGAAACAACTGGCACAACAACGAGAGAGTATCATGAGCACTCCTTGAAAACAACTTCACGCCGGACAGAGAACGCAAGGTGACCGTCTTCCGAAACAAGAGATATGACTTGATACCGCGTGAGCCAATCCATGCCAAGGATCACATCGAAGGGCTCCAGGGATATAACCACCAAATTCGCCACGAACTCCTCATCTGCTAGAATCACTACACAACCCGGGCAAACACGAGAACTGGAAATAAGCCCACTAGGAGAACTAACAACCACTGCCCTCCCAAACAACTACACCGAAAGCCCTGCCCGCTCAACAAAATTCTCCGAGACAAAAGAGAAACTGGCTCCAGAATCAAAAAGTACGCAGGCATCGAAAGAGTCAACAGATATGGTACCTGTGACAACGTCTCCACGATCCCTGCCATCCGATGTCGGCATGGAGAATGCCACAGGGACAGCTGAAGAAGGAGGATCTCCCACACTCTGGTAAGTCGGCGCGGTGTCCACCGAGGTACGGGTCGATGGGTAGGTCGCGAACCCAAGTAACCTCGGTGGGGCGCCAAGACGATCGGCGAAGGTCCAAGGCGCGCGTAATGCGGTGTAGGGGGCGCGGGTAGGAACTGCGGGGTAGGAGCCGCAGCCATCATCTGAACGGTGCCATCAGGGCGAGAGAATCCCGCTGAAGGTGTAGGCGCCAACTCCCACTGCAGCTTCCCCTTGGGATTCTGCCTGCACACCACATCCTTGTGGTTTTGACCACAGATAGAACACTGCCCCCTCCAAGAGCAGTCACTCCGCCTGTGCGGATCCCCACAACGAAAGCACACCAAGCCCATTCCGGGCTTCGAAGTGGCACGGCATCGCAGAGCTCCCTCCATGAGAGCTGGTCGCCTGCGCTTCTACAGTAGGGGCTGGTGACGACGACCCTTTGCCTTCTTAAACATAGGGCCCCCAGAATGGCCCCTCCTCTCGCTATGACCTCGAGGCTGATCTCCTCCGAGGCCTTGCAGTGTCCTCCGTGTCGCATGCCGCATCTCGATCCCCAAGGCTGCTCCACGTGTACAAAATCAGAATCGGAAGGCACCCAGCAGTGGCGGATCGAAGGCCTAAGCCCCGACGAAATCGCCGGCCTTCTCGCATCGTCCCGAGCCACATGTGGGACGGCGGACTATCCGATTGAAGCCCACCTCATACTCGCCACGCATCGCTTGTCTTGAGTGTATTTGCCCAAGTCAATTTTCATCTTGTCCGAAAGGTCTCGGATAGAACCGCCTCTCAAATCGCCGGACGAACTCCGCCACGATGGGAGTCCATGTGCGGCGCGTCGAGCAGATCGCACTCCTTTCCACCAGATCTGGGCCTCTCCCTTGGCGCTTGCGCCACATAGCGCACGCGATCGGAAGCCACTACCTCAAAGCCTCCATCTTGTCCTCCACGTGGGACGGCCGATCGGCCGCTTGGCGGGAGTGGCGCGCGTCGAAGCCGTCCCACTCAACCCTACCCACTCACGGTGAGATGCCGCTAATCGCTCAAAGACCGCAACCTCAGTGCCGGGCGGCATCGGCACGAGGCCACCGCCTGTTTCAAAGCCCTCAACTCTTGCCGCATGGCCCCGATCACAGCCAACAGCTCCTCTTGGTTACCACCCACTGGCTGAGCATCCTCAGCCTCCTCAACTGCCGGTTGTGCTACCGGCGTAGCAGCACGAACACGGCCACTACCCTTAGGTGGCATTCCTGCAGCCACCACAACCCACAAGCAAGCAAAACATTAAACACAGACTGCTGAAGCACAAGCAATAAATTAAAGAATTCAACCAGGTATATGCAAGATATGCAACCCTTCCCCATCCTACATGTGCAAGTGTGTCAATTTTTCTTACTTCTCCTAGAACCTAAAGCCTAGGCTCTGATACCAATGTAACACCCCAGGACCCACAATACCCTGGGATGCTACTTAACCACTCTACAGCTAGCCAATAATTTCAAAATTGATTATTTCGGCAGCAACTCTAGGCAAGAATCAATAAGCGGAAGCATAAACAACTAAGGGAATAAAGATAACGGTAACAAGTTCAATAATTAAACAACCTCTAGCAGCATAATCCAAGTGTAGTCCACAAATGCATCAATAATAAATCAACAGAACACTCGTGAATAACTAGTCATTAGGCTAGATCCCTCTCAACTTTATTACAAAGATGAAACTATGAATTGAGTGCATTATTGTAGTGCCGCTCTACCCATCCCAGAATGCTTAAGAATCACTGGAAGGGGAAAGAAACAACAGAATGAGATAAAATCTCAGCAAGTAAGTTGAATAACAAAGTTAATCAAATGACAAGCAATCTACAACACAAAATATATTATTGCATGACCACCACCACATTCCACTATCTCATTCAATAAACCACATGGACTAGCATGAGTCCTGCCTCATAAGATTTCAACCATTGACAAAAGTATGCATGTCCTCCATCCACAATGCTTAATGCAAATGCATGCCATGCTCCACTGCACTCTTACCCATCAAGGTAAGAGTGTGCATCATCTCACGACAATGTGCGATCTTTGTCTGTCTGATCGCGCCATAAGCGGCGACATCCACAATGCAATGTAATGATATGTTATGAATGATATGATAATCATAAACCCATATGTGACATCTCATAAGGGCACCAGCAAGATTAACTTGTACTACTACCACATAATCATTATGGAAAATACATCCATGATCCACATTCGCAAATAAAGCAACCACTTCATGACTACACACAAGATATCCAATGTAAATCATTAAATTAATAATTACTGTCATCATCTCATATGTAAGTCAACCAACCATGGCATACTACTTCAAAATACGAAACTCATATGGATTGCAAGTAGTAAGAACAACCAATTAAGCGGTAGTAACATCTGCTACAATTACTTGCCTTCCACGATGTGACGCGTTAGCCGGCCAAGGTGATACTCCTAAACCTGAGGCTTCACCTCCCTAAACAAGTAAAATAATTTCAATAAGGTCATAATACACCCAGCGCTACTAATCGGCATTCTACAACGCTTACTTGACGACTCAAAACGAGTTTACAAAGCTGAAACCGAAAAACAACGTTTCCTGCCATATTCTGATTCTGGACAGCAGCACGGTAAATGACATAACTCATGATCTGGAAGTCAAAAAGAGGTAAACCCAATTTCTGTAGATTCTTAACTGAATAACCTACAATACTCTAGTTGACACGATAATCCAATTCGGCCAAAATATTAGGCTAACCGTGGTCTGAACTTTCAGTACAGAAACTGCCTACACAATCGAACAGCAAAACTAAAATGACCATAACTTTTAATAGGTAACTCCAAATTTATCGTTCTTTATCAATATGAAAAGGTTATCGAATTACCTACAATAACCTAGTTGGGTGAACTTTCAGATTCTACCAAATTCCCTTTCATATTTTAGGAAATAACCAGACAGATTATTCTCGTCAGATTTCTGGCAGCAGATACTAAATCGACCATAACTTTTGACTCAGACCTCGGAATCGAGTGATCTTCGCGGCTACTGAAAGATAACGACATAACCCACATATCTCTAGGAGATGGAATCTTAAAATTCAGCCTCTAAATACACGAAAATACCCACGCAAGGTTCTGGACAGAATTGCATCTTCTGCAGCCCAACAATTAACCAACAATTCTAATCGGTTTCGCATCTACTAAGGATCAAACAGCGGGGAAGGCATCTCGTTACCCTTGTAGAACCGCTAGAATTCGCTGAACCAAACCCCACACAAAAACTTCTTCTCCTTCTTCTCCTTCTTCTCCTTCTTTTCTCCCTCTCTTTCTTCTTTCTTGCGCAAGGGACAGCACCTTGGGAGAGGGGAGGTGCAGGGGGACAGCACCTTGGGAGAGGGGAGGTGCAAGGGGGAGGAGAGGAGTCGGCCAAGGGAGAGGAGAAGGGGGCGGCTGCAAGTGGGAGGAGGAAAAGGGGAGAGGGGAGGGGGGCGGCTAGGGTTTGGGGAGGGTGGCCCTCCCCCCCTTTGGCCGGCCACACTAGGAGATGGGCCAAGGCCCAGCCCCAAAAGGAAGAGAATATAACGGAAAAGCCCCTCTCTAAGCTGGATTTGACGAAAACTGAAAATAAAAACTCCCCCGATTAAATTATTCTCTGCCGATTAATTTTAATTAATCCGATTCTTGACTTCTCACACTTCCGGAGTATTACAAGGGGTGTACCAATGTACCCACACTTTAGACCGCCTTTCCACCAGCCACGGTTAACATACTTCCTTTGGTATGCAGGCACGGCTAAGTCTAACAAGACGTTTTCCAATGGAAAATGTTAATCAAGAGCCGCACGTATGGGGGTTAACCCTTAGTGATCTGCCGGCGAAATATGGATCACAAGGACCCATACGTGGAGTAAGAGACACCGGCCTCGGCGGGCGCTCCACTCCCCACAAACATGTCCATGTTGCATATATCACATATGCAACCCACCACGTGACTCATTAATTAACACCCCCCAAAGTACTTAGTCAAGAGAGGTCCCATATACTCTAGTGTGGTTAGCACGCAAAATTGCCTGGATAAAAATTCACTCACAAGATGTTCGGTCCTTAATTGACCCGGGCACCATTCCAGTCACACCCAAATTCACACCATCTTACCATTGTGCCCAAGTCGAAATCATTTTGTTTTTATTTTTAGTTTTCACAATTAAACATAGCACAAAGGCTGAAATATAACCAATAATAAGTTTTGTGTGATCAAGGTCATCGACTAAGTCGATAACCGCCTAATTCTACCGGTAACTAAGGATGGCTAAGCATCATATCGTAAAGACAAATAAAAGACTATAAATCATTCACCGGGCTCTAATTCACCAGCGAGGATAATATCCTATGGCGGTGGCAGGGTGAATAATTTCAGGGCAACAATGCAATCGGAATAACTACCTCTAAACGATAAAATTATCTTTGACACAAAAGCATGCATACATACAAGTTAAACAAAATATTAGACTTGAAAATAATGGGAATGAGCTGGATATGATCAAACTGCTTGCCTTTGCCTTGCTAGAGATATTCGACATGCTGCAGAGGATCACTCTCATAATCGACGTCATCTAACGATAAAAACTGCCAAAGCGAAAAACAGCGAATAAACACCAGAAAGCAAAAAGGATCCAAAAATTAAAAACACACAAGATAGATAATGATTTTAGATAAATTTAAAGACACAAATTATTGGACTAGGAGTTGATTTGAAACGGCAACAAATTTTGAAGTTAAGATCATGGCCTAAGGTCTACTGATATGGGAGAGATTATCTAAAGCTTAGGTGAAGACGTTTTCCTTAACAGGCTACCTAGTACTCACAAGCACTCTCCCACCAGACATTCTATGTATACCACCACGATGATCATACCGTAAAAATTAATCCTCTTATATGTTCTCCTCAATCTTCCTACTGCTCATGTTCAGATACTCCGAACAATGATGAGGAGTTGCTTACAGGGAGTAATATTTAACTAAAACCTTTCACTCAAAGAGTTCTTTCAGATTGGCTAATAGAATCAGTAATAGTTCTAACCAATGGCATTAGCAATCTCATTAACCTTCTTTTCTCTGCTGGTTTCTGAAACTGTACCTCAATTCTTGATTTTTGGATTTGACTGCTACTCAAGGCTTAAGTGTTCAAATGGTCAATCAAACTGATTATATTCAGACACTATTCATACCCTACAACCGCAAGTTTTGGATTTGGTGGGTCTTGATGGATAATTGCCAATTGACTAAATGAATTAAGACAATTCCTACTACAGGAGCTAGACCAGCTGTTAGCCACTGACAAATAACTTGTCATCTATCACCTCCTCTGATCAGCACCCTTTTAAGTGAATTTGTTTGAAATGAACAGTTGTTAACTAAATTCTTTTACCAGTTCAACTTTCAATTTTTGTCAACTAAATTGAGATATTCAACAGACATTCCAGATTTCTATTAGCAAATGCATTTGGTTTCTAATCCTACGTGACCAAATAACCTACAACAGGAATCATTATGAATCAAGTATTACTAGCTAACTACTTCAAAACTCAAACATCAAATCATTAAATCCTTTAGGTGACCCAATGATATTTATAAGATTTGTTAGCGAGAAAGGGTTAGGGTCATATGAGTGGGTCTCGAGTTCGAGACTTAACAGAGAGAACACACAAAGAAAAAGGGCGAATCAGGGGAGGCTCGGCACGGTTTTGGGCAACAAATCGTAGGAGATGCTCCGAGTGGCACGCGCGGTGGCGGTGGCGGCCGTGAGTGAAAGGGAGCGGCGGCGTCGGTGCAGTGGAGGCCGCTTAGGGGAGCATGAGGACCGGAGGAGTGACAGAACTCACCCATGTGGTCGGCGAAGGCGGAAGATGGCGGGCGTGCAACGACGATAACTGCGCGCGCGCGGGTGGTCGCCGTGGAGGGTCGTGTGAGAAAACAAGTGCAAGTGAATGGTCGGAGAGGTATAGGGATATATCAAGATGCTCACAACGGGAGGAATCGAGCTCGGGCTCGCTGAAGAAGGCGCGGCGGCGGAAGAAGCAGACTCGGCCGGAGTCGGGGAAGAAGCCGTGTGCACGACGCTCCGGTGGTGCTAACTTCAAATTGACCGAGGATATACACTCCTCTAGGTGAAGGACGCGCCGTGACGCGTTCGTGGGCTGTCGGAGGTCACTGGAGAGGCCGGCGTGCTTGGAGGCGACGCGGCGGGTTCGAGAGCGGCATTCGGGGCTTCGTTCGATTTGGAGCTCAAGGAGAGATGAAAATGGAGGGGAGTAGCAGCGGAGTGAAGAAAAGGAGGAGAGGAAGCCAATGCTCGACTTATATAGGGATGAGGGCGTTGCATTCGCGAGGAAGCCCGGGAACAGGGTGGCGGCAAGCTCGGGTGCGGCGGCAGCAAGGAATGGACGTGGCACGCATGCGGTTCGGTTGTTGGTGCCGTGGCGGGAGCGGTCCAGCACCGGGATGGAGAAGGGCAAGACCGGGGTGGTTGGCCAAAATCGTGGCGAGTCGGTGCGCGGCGAGAGGCGCGTGCGGCGTGTCCATGCATGGCCGAGGCCAGTTAACGCGTGGAGAAGAAGGCCTGGCCTGTGGGGCGGGCTGGTCAGTGAGTGGAAGAGGGGTGAGGTGGTGCGGTGGAGACAGGCTGCTTTAGGTGCGGTCCGGGTTGAGTCGGAGGAACAGTAGATGGGTTAGATTTAGGGTTTAGTGTTGACCGAAAATAACACAAGTTTGACTAGCTGTTTGAGGTAGAAATAAAATTCTAAAAATTCTGAAAATTTTTGTGGGCGTTCTGAGGTTCACAAGGGACTTAGGAAAACTAAATTTAAACATTTTATACATTAAAATTTGTTAGAATTAAATTATTTTCAAATCTGCATTAGTGATTTGATTTGAATTTTGGTGAAGGTAAAATGACTTCTAAAAATTTGGTAAAAAAAATTACAATTCAAGATAAATTTGAATAAATTATTTTCAGGAACTTTCATTCATAGATTTTTCTGGAATTCAAATAGAAATGAAATTTTCAGTTTAAAAGATTGAAATTTCTACACAAACTTCAATACAAAACATCAAAAACTTTAAATTGTGCACAAGTTTTTAGAAAACCAAGAGCATGACCAAGAAATACAACAAAAGTTTTTAAATTTTAATACTTTTATATATTTAAACTACAAACCCTAATTTGGGGTTGTTACAAATCTACCCCCCTTAAACAGAATCTCGTCCCGAGATTCCGGTAGTTCGGAAGTCGGAACGAAAAGCTATGGCAACCTAGGTGGGTTTGGTCACGGGGTCACTTTTCGGATTTCGACGCAAGTTGAACTCAATTTCGAATCCGGAGAGGTTCTTCAGAAGTTTTAGGTTCTAAAGTGAAAAGCTTTGTTGAAGGATTCCTAATGTCTTTCTGATAAGTGTTTTCTAAGTGGTTCTTTTCAACTCTAAACGAAATGCACCATCTGTTGTCTTGATTTCCTTCAGAGATAGTGCTGGAAGATCATGACGCAGTATCCTGACGTTGCTGTCATATTTTCCTTTCCATTGCTTTGTTTAACCTTTCCTTTCTTGATTTGAAGGTAATTTGACATCACGCTTCACGTCGTCTTCTGGTAGTGTGAAAGACTCGGCTCCACTTACTCGACCGAAAAGGGGCATCGATCTATAGAACGGAAAGACTGGTCGGATGGTAATCTAGTATCAACACCAGGATTCCGTGCAGAAGAGAAAGCAAGCAAGATTTAAGGTGGTCTCGCTTAACCTCACTTATCTGGTTCTATTTGCTTGGCTGGGACAGGTATTGCACAGGATGAATGCACGAGGGGATGCATGTGTGCAAATTAGTCCTAAGGCAAATTTTAAATTTTAAATTTTGGGTTAGTGAGAGTGCAAATGCTTATATGCTTCTTGTTTTATGCAACTTGAGTAACATGACATGCTTAAGTTAACTTAGAAACTATATGCATGATCAACGTATAAGAATCAAGATGCCTAACAAGTATTTTGAGGTATCTTCTACCCCCCTTAAATATTTCGGTACATGAAAGATAAGTTGAGGAAAGAATGGACATAAGGTGAGGGAATGACAATGGGTATGCAATTTAATTCTAACATGTACTAACTACTCCAAAAGGTTCCTATATAGTTGCTATACATGCCGTCCGTAGGCGATGTGCAACTATTTGGAACAAAGAGAGCAAGTGGTTACAAAATCTAGCGTCTACAGGCTAACTAATATCATTAGGGCGTGCATACTCTAAGAGTAAACCCTAATTTTAACCCTAATATCGCAATAAGGCATCGTCTAGGGAAAATAGGCATTACCCTAACCTAGTTGCAAACATACATAACAAGAAATGAACTCCAAATATTTATACGAAAGCATAAGACCAGCACAGATCCACAAAGCAAAAGATTTGCTTCCCAGTACGACTAACTCGTATTGAATGAACGAGCAATCGTTTAGGATGATAAAATTTTAGAACACAACCCAAGTTCTAACGCATCTAAAAGGCATGGCAAAGACCATATAAGGGTGCATTCGGCACTAGCCATCTAATATCACATCTTACCCTTTTAATCCCATGAGTTTTAGTTGATTTATCATCTCATTTTTAACCCTAACGACAAACTAAGTGCTCGCAGTCCAAAACTTGTACTTTGCTGTCCAGATTTTGTATCCGAGCTCCGAGATGAGTGCTTCAAATCCGAGTGCTTCTAATCTTCACTAAATAACAATCAACACTTCATATTTTCAAATATCATTATTAGCCAAACCGAATTTAACCGATAACCAACTAACTTTGAAATGAGAAGAGAGGGGAACAACTTTTTTTCGAAAACTCAACAAGAATAAGGCAAGATGAGCAAGCTAAGATAGGTAAGGAGAAAAATCTGAGAACCTACTTAAGTTTTCATAAACCATTTGACATTTTGAAAATAAGCTTTTCAAAATATCCTAATGACGACCAAGCTAGGGGTTTCTACGGTCAGTACAACTCTGATACCAACTTTGTGAGGACCCCAGTTTATTCGACTTGTAATGCTTAGCCTTCCATCGACCCTAGCATCACAATTCAAATAAACCAAGCCTCAGGATATGTATACTTCCCAGAAATGCAGTATACACACCCCGTTACAAAATCATGCATCAAAACCATACACGAGAGGTTACAATATCAAAACTTCATAATATACAACAAATTGGACTTACAAGATAAAATAACAAACTACACAGCGGAAGCAAAAGCCATAAGATGGCGATAAATAAAAGAGCCAATTAGTGTGCCTTTACCCACAAGGCAACCAACCGGGCCGCCAAGCTAGTCGTCAAACCCGCAGCACATCTCGCAAAAAGGGAAGCCCTTGGGGCTCACCTTCTTCCTCTGCAACAAAACATTAAGCAAAGCATCTGAGTACAAAAATTGTTTTTGTACTCGCAAGACTGACGTGTAAGGGTAAAAGAACTATAATTTAACTACATGCCAGCTTTATTTAAGTGGAGGGGGCTCTCGACTTATTTTTAGCAAAAAGCCAGTTTTCTTTTGCAATAATGTAATAGTTTGAAGGCAGCTTTAACAATTCAAATTTTATTTGCGAAATAACAATGATCTGATGAAGTAGTAACAAAAAGACATCCCGAGATGACCAACCCAATGGCCATCACAACAATAGTATGAACACCGTTCATACCAACCCATCAAGTTTTAATTAAAGGTTGTAGTCTAACTCTTGAAAAGCTTACCCAAGCGTGTCCATAACCTAGGGCGAGGCTATTCGAATAGTTTTAACCTGCGGGGGTGTACCAATGTACCCACACTTTAGACCGCCTTTCCACCAGCCACGGTTAACATACTTCCTTTGGTATGCGAGCACGGCTAAGTCTAACAAGACGTTTTCCAATGGAAAATGTTAATCAAGAGCCGCACGTATGGGGTTAACCCTTAGTGATCTGCCGTGAAATATGGATCACAAGGACCCATACGTGGAGTAAGAGACACCGGCCTCGGCAGGCGCTCCACTCCCCACAAACATGTCCATGTTGCATATATCACATATGCAACCCACCACGCGACTCATTAATTAACACCCCCCAAAGTACTTAGTCAAGAGAGGTCCCATATACTCTAGTGTGGTTAGCACGCAAAATTGCCTGGATAAAAATTCACTCACAAGATGTTCGGTCCTTAATTGACTCGGGCACCATTCCAGTCACACCCAAATTCACACCATCTTACCATTGTGCCCAAGTCGAAATCATTTTGTTTTTATTTTTAGTTTTCACAATTAAACATAGCACAAAGGCTGAAATATAACCAATAATAAGTTTTGTGTGATCAAGGTCATCGACTAAGTCGATAACCGCCCAATTCTACCGGTAACTAAGCATGGCTAAGCATCATATCGTAAAGACAAATAAAAGACTATAAATCATTCACCGGGCTCTAATTCACCAGCGAGGATAATATCCTATGGCGGTGGCAGGGTGAATAATTTCAGGGCAACAATGCAATGGGAATAACTACCTCTAAACGATAAAATTATCTTTGACACAAAAGCATGCATACATACAAGTTAAACAAAATATTAGACTTGAAAATAATGGGAATGAGCTGGATATGACCAAACTGCTTGCCTTTGCCTTGCTAGAGATATTCGACTTGCTGCAGAGGATCACTCTCATAATCGACGTCATCTAACGATAAAAACTGCCAAAGCGAAAAACAGCGAATAAACACCAGAAAGCAAAAAGGATCCAAAAATTAAAAACACACAAGATAGATAATGATTTTAGATAAATTTAAAGACACAAATTATTGGACTAGGAGTTGATTTGAAACGGCAACAAATTTTGAAGTTAAGATCATGGCCTAAGGTCTACTGATATGGGAGAGATTATCTAAAGCTTAGGTGAAGACGTTTTCCTTAACAGGCTACCTAGTACTCACAAGCACTCCCACCAGACATTCTATGTATACCACCACGATGATCATACCGTAAAAATTAATCCTCTTATATGTTCTCCTCAATCTTCCTACTGCTCATGTTCAGATACTCCGAACAATGATGAGGAGTTGCTTACAGGGAGTAATATTTAACTAAAACCTTTCACTCAAAGAGTTCTTTCAGATTGGCTAATAGAATCAGTAATAGTTCTAACTAATGGCATTAGCAATCTCATTAACCTTCTTTTCTCTGCTGGTTTCTGAAACTGTACCTCAATTCTTGATTTTTGGATTTGACTGCTACTCAAGGCTTAAGTGTTCAAATGGTCAACTGAAACTGATTATATTCATATTACTATTCATACCCTACAACTGCAAGTTTTTCGGATTTGGTGGGTGCTGATGGATAATTGCCAATTGACTAAATGAATTAAGACAATTCCTACTACAGGAGCTAGACCAGCTGTTAGCCACTGACAAATAACTTGTCATCTATCACCTCCTCTGATCAGCACCCTTTTAAGTGAATTTGTTTGAAATGAACAGTTGTTAACTAAATTCTTTTACCAGTTCAACTTTCAATTTTTGTCAACTAAATTGAGATATTCAACAGACATTCCAAATTTCTATTAGCAAATGCATTTGGTTTCTAATCCCCTTCTCTGACCAAATAACCTACAACAGGGAATCATTATGAACTGAAGTATTACTAGCTAACTACTTCAAAACTCAAACATCAAATCTGTTAAATCCTTTAGGTGACCCAATGATATTTATAAGATTTGTTAGCAGGAAAGGGTTAGGGTCATATGAGTGGGTCTCAGGTTCAGAGACTTAACAGAGAGAGAACACACAAAGAAAAAGGGCAGAACAGGGGGAGGCTCGGCCTGGTTTTGGGCAGAAATCGCCGTGATTGGAGCGGCATGGAGCGATGGCTTCCCAAAAATGGGTTGTCCAGGTAGGTGGACTGTAGGTGGTCTCGGCTCGGCGGAGATGCTCCAGAGTGGGCACGCGGCGGTGGCCGGCGGCCGGCCGTGAGTGAAAGGAGCGACGGCGTCGGGTGCAGTGGAGGCCGATTAGGGGGAGCATGAGGACCGGAGGAGTGATAGGAACTCACCCATGTGGTCGGCGAAGGCGGAGGATGGCCGGAGCGTGCGGCGGCGATAACTGCTGGCGGCGCGGGGTGGTCGCCGTGGAGGGGCCGCTGTGGAGAAAACAAGTGCAAGTGAATGGTCGGGAGAGGTATAGGGATATATCAAGATGCTCACAACGGGAGGAATCGAGCTCGGGCTCGCTGAAGAAGGCGCGGCGGCGGAAGAAGCGGACTCGGCCGGAGTCGGGGAAGAAGCCGTGTGCACGACGCTCCGGTGGTGCTAACTTCAAATTGACCGAGGATATACACTCCTCTAGGTGAAGGACGCGCCGTGACGCGGTCGTGGGCGGTCGGAGGTCACTGGAGAGGCCGGCGTGCTTGGAGGCGGCGCGGCGGGTTCGAGAGCGTCATTCGGGGCTTCGTTCGATTTGGAGCTCAAGGAGAGATGAAAATGGAGGGGAGTAGCAGCGGAGTGAAGAAAAGGAGGAGAGGAAGCCAATGCTCGACTTATATAGGGATGAGGGCGTTGCATTCGCGAGAAGCCGGGAGCAGTGGTGGCGGCTCGGAGTGCGGCGGCAGCAAGGAATGGACGTGGCGCGCATGCGGTTCGGTTGTTGGTGCCGTGGCGGGAGCCGTCCAGCACCGGGATGGAGAAGGGCAAGACCGGGGTGGTTGGCCAAAACTGTGGGCGAGGTCGGTGCGCGGGCGAGAGGCGCGTGCGGCGCGTGTCCATGCATGGCCGGAGCTGGGTTAACGCGGTGGAGAAGAAGGCCTGGCCTGTGGGGCGGGGTGGTCAGTGAGTGGAAGAGGGGTGAGGTGGTGCGGTGGAGACAGGCTGCTTTAGGTGCGGTCCGGGTTGAGTCGGAGGAACAGTAGATGGGTTAGATTTAGGGTTTAGTGTTGACCGAAAATAACACAAGTTTGACTAGCTGTTTGAGGTAGAAATAAAATTCTAAAAATTCTGAAAATTTTTGTGGGCATTCTGAGCTTCACAAGGGACTTTGGAAAACTAAATTTAAACATTTTATACATTAAAATTTGTTAGAATTAAATTATTTTCAAATCTGCATTAGTGATTTGATTTGAATTTTGGTGAAGGTAAAATGACTTCTAAAAATTTGGTAAAAAAAATTACAATTCAAGATAAATTTGAATAAATTATTTTCAGGAACTTTCATTCATACATTTTTCTGGAATTCAAATAGAAATGAAATTTTCAGTTTAAAAGATTTAAATTTCTACACAAACTTCAATACAAAACATCAAAAACTTTAAATTGTGCACAAGTTTTTAGAAAACCAAGAGCATGACCAAGAAATACAACAAAAGTTTTTAAATTTTAATACTTTTATATATTTAAACTACAAACCCTAATTTGGGGTTGTTACAGCCACAACCCCCTCTCCCACGCCCCTTCCCCCCTGGTGGTCTTCCTCCCCTGCACCTACCAAGTCCCTCCAAGTTTTTCCCCCTTTGCTGCCGGCAAGAGGAAGGAGAAGAACCAGCCGGCCAAGGAGGAAGAAGAAGGGGAAAGAAGAAAAGGGAGAAGAGAAGGAAGAGAGGAGAAGGAGGATCTTCTTCGGGGCCTGTTCGTCGTCGTCCAGCACGTCGTCAAGGTTAACGATGAGTTTTTGGTGATGTATGATAGTCATTAGAGGCGATTGCTAGTAAATCGATTGGATCAGTTTAATTCTGTTAAATGTCCAATTCTGTCCAGAATGTTGCGCGGCCAGTTTCATTTATTTAGAGGGAGAATTATGAGTTTTGGTCTCCTAGAGATATGTAGATTATGTTCTTAGCTTTCAGTGGCCACCAAGATCACCCCAATCCTATTAACGGTCAAGAAGTTATGATTTATTTAGTATCGCTGCTCGGCAAATCTGTCAGTTTCTGGCAGTCTGTGGTAATTTGGTTAAAACTGCTATTTAAAAGGAGAATCAGGGGATCTCAGAATAACGAAAAATGTGGGTAATTTCTTTACCTTTTCATAGAGATAAAGAACACAAGATTTGGACTTTCGTAGCAAAATTTATGGTGATTTTAGCGCACTGTCCAGAGAACCCGACGAGAATTCTGTTGTCTGATGGATTGGGTTGTTATGGGTAGTTAAGGGCAGAATAAAAAGGGCTCCCCAATTAGGTTTATTTAGGTAATTCAATTACCTTTTTAGAAAGTCTAAGAGAACCTTAGTTGGACTCCTGAGCAGAATGTTATGTATTTTAGAATTTGGCTGTTTTGAGTGAGCACCAAACCGATCGCTAGAAATTGGAGGTTTTGTTAACACTTGAGAGTTAGCGAGTTCTGTTGTGTTATTATTTATGCTTTTGATCCTGCATGTTGGTCTTAGATTGGGGTACCTTTATGTTCAGGTGGGAGCGTGGTTCCAGGGGCAGCACCCTCTTCGCGTCCACCGTTCTCGCACGGTTGAGGCAAGTATTCGGGCTATTATATGTGTATGTTTGTTTGATGTGTTTGTGATGTATCTTGATAGTATAGCCATGCTTGCCTGTAATGAGATGAGTACCGTTTACCTTGATGACATGCTAGTATAGTTAAATGGATCTACTGTATGTTGTTATTGATTACATGTTAATGAGAATTTGTTGTATTCTTGCTTATGAATATGTTATCATGGTGCATATGCATGTTGTGAGCATACAGGTGCCTTGGTCACGTGGCGACCAAGCACATCTGATTGAGTCCCGTCATGAAGATGACGGGCTTAAGGTCCCCACATTCGTGGAATGTGGGCTATGAAATAAAGAGGTCCCCATCATTAAGTGATGGGCAAAGGTCCCTATACATGTGGTGTATAGGCTCTTGGTCCCTGTGCCAGAGGGCACAGGCAAGGGTATACAACGACGGTTGTATACCCCGCATTACCGGTAAAATGCGAAAAGAGATAAAGTTCAAAGGAGCATTGCATTGGTTGCATATCATGAAATATATGGCTATGTTTAGTGTATAGTTGTTGCGGATTAACGATGCTATGTTTAAGTTCATATTTATAGCCTTGTTGATACTTGCTGAGTCGTTGGGCTCACTCTTGCTTTAATGTGTTTTAGGTACCCATAGAAGGAACGATACGATCGGGAGGGAGTAGATGTGGATGCACTCACTATATCACATTCTTAAGGCGTTTGCTGCTTAGTCCAAATTTAGAATTAAATGAACTGTTTAAATAACACCCATGGATGGCGTTGTTGAATTTACTGTTTAGTTGAAATAATGAGGTTACTAGCTTTGGTTGGTTCTTTTGATATTCATGCATGTTTGGGATAAATTGATTATGAGGATTTTGTTTATGCCATGTGATAGTAATTGAACTCTCAGATTTGCTGATTAAACAAAGGAGACTCTGCCGAAAATTTGTATTTGTGCTAGAATAGTTTATTTCCAGTAGCATTCCAGGCTCTTTGAGAGTTGGGGTGTTACAGTTGGTATCAGAGCGGGCTGTAGGTCCGTGGAAGATGAAGTATTAAAAAAAAATTGACACACTAAGCACAGTAGGTGGGGATGGGTTTCTTTTGCTTTGCGCTGCGTTACTGTAGACTCTTTGGCTACTCTAGTGTTGTAGTTATTATTTAACTGGTTCGTGTGATGATAGTTATTCTATGTGCTTAATGTTTGTTTGTTCTGTTGTGGTGTCTAGAGATGGCAAGAGGCGGAGGTCATGGTCGTGGCGGCGGTGCGGACGAGGCGGCGACGCCCCGCCGTAAGCTTCGAACTCCGTGGTGGGAAGCTAGTCCTGGGGAGTCAGAGGAAGAGGTCGCTTCAGCAGTGCAAGAGAATCAGGCTCCACCGGCTGCACCTGTTGCCGCTCCATTGGTGGCTCCCGTGGTGGTACCCGCGGCAGTTACAATGGGGTTGCATCAGTGGAATGCCCTACGCCTGGATACCTTTGACGGGTTGGGCACACCAGTGGACGCTGCCAACTGGCTGCGTCACATGGAGAGGCACTTCGGCGCACTGGGGATAACGTTGGAGATGAGGGCATAGTTTGTGGCCTTCCAGCTCAAGGGGCAAGCGGACATCTGGTGGGAAGGAGTCTTGTCAGCTAGGACCGCTGCCCATGGCCCAGTCACTTGGGAGTTGTTTGTGGAGCAGTTTCGGAGGAGGTTTTACCCAACATCTTTTGTGGAGAGAATGGAGGTCTCGTTGCAGAGTTACAAGCAGGGCAAGATGTCAGTGTCGGATTATGAAGCGGGTTTTAATAACCTGATCCGCTTTGTTCCGGCTGTAACATCCCAATTTTGGGCTTGTGTTTCAAATGTAAGAAAATGAGTAGAAATTAAAACTTTTTCTTACATCATGTGTTTCCTGTTTGTACTGGACAAGTATTGTACAAGACTTATGGAAATGCAAAGTCACAAGTCTTTTGATCCAAATCTTATTCCTTCAAAAACAATCTTGTCAAACCTTTTTGATCATCCTCTGGAAATATTTTTCCTAAGTTCTTGGGATGATATGTGACCCCTCTGAAAAATTTCACAATTTTTAGAAATTGTTTGAATACTTTAGAGGGTAGTCAAACCTGCTTGACTCTCAGTCAAACATTAAAACAGAGTCTTGCAGAATTTTGGGAGATTTATTCACAGTATAAAAACCTCTGAAAATTTTACACAAGGTTAATATCTGAGTTAGCAAGCTCCTGTAAAATTTTCATGATTTTTGGAGTTAATTTGCTATCTCAAATAAATCTTTCAAAGTCTCTGTTTTTATTTCAAAGTCAAACTTGGTTTTACTGTTACTCGGGTTCGAGTCGGACTCGGGCTCGAGCCAATTGATTCGGTCGATCAACTAAGCGCACCGAGCCACCCTTTCAAAACGCGCGCGCGATATCGGCGTTGGATTCAGATCGCGTGGCCCACGTTCGTGTGAGCATTCGGACCCTCCGGTTACATTAACAAATTGGGACCGTTGGATCTCGATCCAACCGTCCAGATTCCTGAGGGCAACCGGACTGTCCGGCGAACTCGTTTAATCGTGACCGTCCGTTTTTAATCCAACGGTCATGGTTTGCCTTCTCTGTTCTTCTTCCTCCTCGGCTTCTCCGTGCGCGCGGGCGGCAATGGCAGAGCGAGCGCAGGGTGGCGTGATGTGTCACCTCCACGTTGCTTTTGTCAACGTCTCTCTGCAATGCATTTAATGCGCACCAGGCTTTCTCCTCCATTGTCACCATGCTCACTTGCTCCCATCATTTCGTGGCCCATGGCCGCACCATGAACCGAGCTCACCATGGGCTCATGTTCTTGCCCGAAACCCTAATTCCTTCCCTATAAATAGCCCCTCTAGGTCCTCCTGGTGTTCCTTTACACCACACTTTGCTCTTCTCAGTGTTTGAGCAGCAAAACCACTTCACACCCTCAAAACACCATTGTTGGCCGTGGAGCTCCAATGTGGATCTTCTTTCCGATGGTTCATCTTCAACATTTCTTGCACCCTTTTGAACTCCTCAACCTCCTTTATATTTCCCTAACTTGATTTTGGGTTGCATTCACAGAATCACTCAATTTTAAGTTTGGAGATTTTCAGTTGGTTTCACCCCTTTCTTCTCATTTCAGAAATGATTCTTTTGCAATTACTTGCTTTTGGAGCCTCTTTGAGCTATAATGAAGCTGTGGTGATGATTTGGTTCCACTCATTTTGCTCAGAACCTCATCTTCCACTTCATCTTCTTCGGCTCCGGCGGACTTCATCATGTTCAAGTCTTCCCCGGCCATCTTTGAAGCTCCTCTCGGTTAAGGTAGCTTCTATGTAGTCCCTAGAAGTCATGGCACTCGCTTTCTTGGACCGCAGCAGAGCATCTTGCTATTTTCATGTTTTGCCGTGTCGGCTTCTTTCTTGTTTTCCGGCTCGCCGGCGTTCCAGACCTCCACCGCCGGCGAGGTCACCACCATTGGGTCCGCAGCACTATTGCGAACCCATTTTGATAGTTTGTGGGCGCCGCCGCGGCCAGTGTCGCCGGCGATTTGCCGTTGAACTCACTCGGGTTTTGCCGCTGCATGACTCCGTTTCGTCATCGATTAGGACACATTAATTGCTAATCATTAGTTATTAATTATGTCTTAATCGTTGTTGTTGAGCCAGCGACTAGTGGGCCCAATATCCTTAAATCACTCTCGTTCGATCCGCATTTATTCGACATCATTAATGCTTAATCATTGATTAATTAAAATGTCGGCATTTAATCCTGTCGGAAATCTCCTCTGGGTCGCTGACTTGTGGGCCCGAGGGGTTAAAATCAAATTCCAGTATCCATTAGTGCCTAGTTAATGGTAATCATTAGAAGCATTAATCCTGTCCTAACCGCCACTCTCAGTCACTGACATGCGGCCCCACGTGTCAGTACCCTTGTTTGCACTTCAATCTTGGGCCGCCGTCCATTTTGCGATCTGCGGCCTAGATCTTGTATGCGTTCGGACCATCCGGTTCCCCTCATCATCCTGGACCGTCCATCTCGTGATCTGCGGCTGAGATCATGTGTGCAATCGGACCTTCCGGTTAGATTTGGGTTTTGAGCCGTTCATCTTTAGATCTGCGGTCGTGGTTCGTCGAGGTAATCGCATCCTCCGGTTGTATCCTTCCTCGTGAGCCGTTGGATCTTGATCCAACGGTGAGCTCCTGTTGAATCGCGCGTGTGCGCTGTTCTCCGTGCGTGTGGCTCGTTGGATTTTGCATCAACGGCCCACGAGCGTCCACGTCGTTTATTTTCGGTTGGGTTGGTTTTTATTTCTGTAAGTGTTTATTTATCAACTGAAAATTGTATCAAAACTTTAGAAATTCATAACTAATTCTAGATAAATCCTTTTTACATGAAACCAGCTGCAATAAATTTGTATTCCACTATAGTTTAATATAAAAATGCTTTTAGCTATGCTTCTGTAGTAGAAAATTCTGTGATGTTTAATAGCTTGTTTTCTGCTATTTTTATATATTCCAGAATTGTATTAAAACTTGGAAAATGCATATCTTTTTCTGTATATCTGCTAATTGAATGATTTTAACTTTGATAAATTTGTTATTAACTAAACTTTAATCTAAAAATGGTGGAAGGTCTAAATCAGCACCAGAAGAATATGTTAGTAGATTTAACCTTATTAGTAACACTTAAAAATTCATTTAATGAGGTAATAGACACCAGTAATTCCCTGTAAATCCTAAAAATAGAAATTTGATGTTAGGAAATCCCTCTGTTATCATACTATAATGTGAAATAGGTTTTGCACATGTTTTTATTTCTGGAGAGTGCATTATGCTAGTTTTGCATCTTAGAAAAATCATAACTAAATCATTTCAACTCCAAATGACCTGAAATTTTATATGGGTTACCACTATCCCAGTGGGTAGCTACCATAAAAATTTCAGCTTCAAAGTCTTTCTAGAAAATGTTTTGCTACTGAGTGCTAATTATGGTAGAAAATGTGTTTTTAGGCAATATCTTTTGCACCACAAATCCAAATTAGGTTTTTCCAGTTTCTATGACTAGGTATATTCGTATTTTACCTTATGTATAATTTTCGTCGCATTTGGATAATTGTTGCTTGCTCATTGGTTTTATTGTGGCTCGTCTTATTGGTTGTTTTTGGTTCTTTTTGCCTCTCGCTTAGGATTCGACATTTGCGGTAATCCCGAGAGCGACCCTCCACAACAAATTGAGCAACAGCAAGAAGGCAAGCAGTTTGATCATGTTAATCCCAGTATTTTAAGTATTTATGTTGATTACAAATTCTACGTATGCATTGCTACTTTGTGTTAATAGTTGGCCTAGTAGATGCATTCCTTAGCAAATGATTATCCTCTACTACCATGAGCCTAGGTTACTTGCTATGATTTAGAGTTCATGGATGGGCTCTTGTCACTTAGTAGTTGCGAATTAATTGCTTAGCCATGCTTAGTTTCGGTAGAAATGGGCGGTTATCGACTTGTCGATAACCTTGATCACATCAAACTTATTATGATTATGATTTCCACCTTGTGCTATGTCTACTTATGAAAACTAAAACTGAAAACAAAATGATTTAGACTTGGGCACAATGGTATGATGGTGTGATTTTTGGGTGTGACTGGAATGGTGCCCGGGTCAACAAGGACCGAACATCTTGTTACACCAACCAAGCATTTGAGCGTGCTAACCACATTAGAGGGTATGGGACCTCTCTTGACTTAGTACTTTGGCGTGTATTGGCTCCAGTCGCGGGAGTCGCAGGAGGGATGGTGTTGGGAGCGTTGTAGTGTCAGAAAGACTTCACCCGTGATGGGATTTGTTGTCTTTCGACTTGCAATGTAAGCATATGGGTTTCTATCCATATGGCGGCTCGTAGTTAATACACAAGATTGGAAATGTCTCGTAGGACTTAGCCGGGCGGCATACCTTGATAGTGTGCTTGTGGCTTGAAGGCGATGCAAGTGTGGGTACATTGGTACACCCCTGCAGGGTTAAAACTATTCGAATAGCCTCGTCCTAGGTTATGGACACGCTTGGCAAGGTCTTTCAAGAGTTAGACTACAACCTTTTTAAATTAAAACTTGATGGGTGGTACGAATCAGGGATTCGTGCTATGTTGTGGTGGCTATTGGGATAGTCACTTCCAGGTGGTTACTTGTATAACAAAACAGATTTGCAAACTTGCTTTTAAAAGTATTACATTATTGCAAATAAAGTTGGCTTCATGCAAAATGAGACATACAACCTCCACCTAAATAAGCTTGCATGTAGTTTATGAATAGGTCTGCTATTCCACACGTCAGTCTTGCGGGTACAAAGACAATCTTTGTACTCAGTTGCTACGCTTAATTGTTTTGTTGCAGAGGAAGAAGGTGAGCCTGAAGGGCCTCACTTTTGTGAGCTGTGTTGTGGTAGTGTAACACCCTGGCTATTCGGAAGCCAAGATGTCACCTAAAATATCTAACATACATCCATAATGCAGAAGAATTTGAACTAAGTATTTCAACTAAAGACAGTATTAAATTAAACAGGACATGGTGAAGGTATCATTCCTTCACCTTCTAAGTTATTTAATACTGATCATCAATAAAGAAGGTTCACACGCAGTAATAAATCAACATCCATGTGGAGAAGGTATCCTTCCTTCACCAATTATAATTTAATTATTACAGTTCATCATTAACGAATGTAAGATAGAACTAAATTTAATCTTGAACATGAATAGGATGATGTGAACGAGTAGTGCGTGTCTACTCCCTCCCAAGTGAGCCAACATCAGGGGTTACCTAAAATAAACAAACAACGCAAGAGTGAGTCCATGACTCAGCAAGTATAGTGAAAGAAAAAAAGAACACATATACAAACAGGACATCACCATTTAAGAATGCGAACCTTGCATCGAGTGAACACTTATGAAAACATGAAATGAATGAATGTAATCAAGGATGGACTGCACACATGCATATCTGGTATAGTGAGTGACACACCGTCGGTGTTCACTTAAGCCCGCACCTTAACAAAAGTGCGGGGATCCAAGTCCTATATGAAGAACGTTTCATATAGGTGTCCAAAGCTGCCCATCTTTGGAATTGATGGGTCTTACGTGCCCATACTTTGGAATTGATGGGTCTTTCAATCCACTCCGTGGGCGGGACATGACAATGTCCAAATTTGCCCACATTGGAATGGTGGGACTTACAATCCACTCCCGTGGACATAACATGAATAAAAGGATGCATGATATGAACATGAACAGTGATAATACCATCTCTCAAGATATACTCCACATAATGAAAGAACATAACCAATTCCGCATCTCGGGTAACACAATATGTCACACTATATTCATGAAAACATTCACAATCACAAAGACTCAAAAGCAACAAAGTACTTGCCTTCCGCGTTGCGGCGCGTTAGCGAACAACGATGGCGCTCCCAAACCCGTAGCCTCGTGGCCTAAACAATTAAATAACCGAAATAAGAACAACATAGAATCCAACCCGAATTAATAGTCTACAATACCCCCTTGAACTCCCAAGGAATCGCCATAAAACCTAATCTGAAAAACAGGCTGCAACCCAAAAGCGTGTCGGGACAGCAGCACGAAAATGACAGTAGTTAATGACGTGGGACTCGAAATGAGATGAGTCCAGATCCTACCTCATCTTAACGAACATATCTATAACATTCAAGTTGATGAGATTTCCCAATTCGGCCAATAAACTTCTCTAATAAAGAAAACAAAACAGCAGCACAGCTTCTGTCTGAACAAACAGGACAGCAATACTAAAACAACCATAACTTTTAATCTACAACTCCGAATTGAGCGTTCTTTAACAATCTGAAAAGTTTATGAAATTACCTACAATAAACTAGTTGGCACGACATTCAAATTTTGCCTTTAACAAAAAGTGGCACACGGGTCAAAACTAAAGATAGAAACTGACATACAATCTGGACAGACTGATCTACAATCTGGACAGTCACAAAGAAAAGTGCATAACTTTTGATCTATAAATAAAAATGAGGTGTTCTTTATCAATCCTGAAAGCTAGTGATATCACCTTCAAAATTTGTTATGGGCAAGACCTCTGAATCATCCTCTAACTAGGCCATATATCAACCTAAACAGACACTGCTAATTCTCGTCAGGATTCTGGAAAGCAGATATTAAATCTATCATAACTTTTGACTCGAAAGTCGGAATTAGGTGATCTTGGCGGCCACCGAAAGCTAAGAACAAGACCTACATATCTCTAGGAGATGAGAAACTCAGATTCGGCCTCTAACATCACGAAAAAGTCCACGCAACAATCTGGACAGAATCGAATTTCTACCCGCAGCAAATCGATATAATCAAAATTGAACCAAAACACATCTACCACTAATCAAACGATGAGGATCGGCACTCGTTACCCTTGTAGCAACCAGGACGTAGGTGGGAGAACCTTGGAAAAGATGATCTTCCTCCTCCTTTCTCCTTCTCCCTTCTTCTCCTTCCACCATGGCGGCGGCACCTGAGCTTCTTCCTCATCTTGGTAGAGCAGCACGGAGGGGGGGCTGCTACAGTACCGCGTGCTACAGTGCGGCGCGGTACTGTAGCAGAGGGTAGGGTTTTGGGGAAGGAGACCCCCCCTTCTTGACTCCACTACAAGGCCGGCCCACTTGGCTAGGACACCTTGGGCTAAAAGCCGAAGGTCCAATCCTCTCTCAAATCCTGAATTTTCTTTCAATTTTCCTCTAAACTTTAATGCATTCAAATTTGAATAAATTTCTCTTCCGAATAATATGTTCTCTCTATTTGATATTCGAGGTATTACAGGTAGCTTGCGGGGCGACTAGCTTGGCGGCCCGGTCGGTTGCCTTGTGGGTGTGTGGCTAACCGGTCGACTTTTGTTCTAGCCATCTTATGGCGCTTTTGCTTCCGCTGTCATTCTTGTATATTGTTCTATTTGGCCGGTCGGCTCTCTTTTGTAATAACTTTACTTTATGTATGTCGTTGTTAAACTTAGTGCTGTATGTTGTATGGAAATGATGTGTAATTTTGTGATGATGTACATATGCTGCAATTCTGGGAAGCATATGTCCATCGAGGCTTAGAATGTTTAATTAGTAACGCTAGAACCAATTGGAGGTTAAGTGTTACTAGTTAAATATTCCGGGTCCTCACAAAGTTGGTATCAGAGCCATGCTGACCGTAGAAACCCCTAGCTTGGTCGCCTCTAGGATACTTTGAAAACTTACTTTCAAATAGTTTATGAAAACTTAAGTAAGTTCTCTAATTTTGCTCCTTACCTATCTTAGCTCATCTCACCTTACTCTCACTTAAGTTTGAAAAAGTTGTTCCTCTCTTCCTTTCAAAAATTAGCCTCTATCGATTAACTTGGTTTTGGGGGAAAACATGAGAGCTTGGAGAAAGAAATTTGGACAGCTAGCTAGTGGTGAGTAAATAAGGTAGGAAATGAGAGGTAAATACAACTAAAACTTGTGGGAATGAAAGGGGTAAGAAGTGATATGAGATTAGCTAATGCCTATACTCTATTAGGTGGTTATACCTTGATTTTTGGACTGTTTTGAGCTAGAATTTAGTGCTGAAATTTTGGGTCTTCTCAAACGATTACTCGTTCTTCCATACGGGTTAGTCGTTTCGGGGAGTTGATTTGTTGATTTTTGGTCTTGTACTCTTGGTGGTTATTCTTGAGCCTTTTTATTGAGTTCGGGATGCCTTGCTTTTATCTCGGGCTTGTAGCTAACTTATCTTAGTGAATCGGGATGGTGGTGGGACACGTGCGGCGGAATCACCGTAGTCCCGATGAGGAGCTTCCCCTCCTCAGACCATGGCGGAAGTCCTCATGCGGTCGAACGCAATCGTTCGGAGGACCGTAGGGTGTTGGAGGTCATCGCCAGAACACCTCCACTCACTCGGTGCCTCGGATCCGGAGGTGGTTCCCGTCTCGTGGGGACTTGCGGAGTTCCTCGTGCTCGGCCTCCCACCTTCTCCGGTCCGAGATCCCTTGGGCGCAGACGATAGCTGCGTGCGGTTGAGCGAAGCTCAATGTTGCTTAGTGCCGGAGCAGAGGCGGGCACTTTTCGCATCCCATCGGTTGGAGGTGCGGCACTCTCATGGTGGGAGAACTTCCTCGCCATGCGACTGCGGGACACGTGGTCTCGTGGGAGGAGTTCCGATCGCTTTTCGTCGGTCCCATGTCCCCGGCTGATGAAGTGAAGAAGAAGGAGTTCCTTGCGCTCAAGCAGGCGCAAATCGTGTGAGTACCTCCATGAGTTCAACCATTTGGCGAGGTGCGCTCTGCCGAGGTGGCCACCGATGAGGCCAGCGGAGAAGTTCATGGAGGTTTGTGCGAGGAGCTTGGGACAAGCTCTCTATTGTGGACTCCCGACTTCGGACCTTGGTGGACAAGGCCATTATCGCGAGCACAAGGCGAGCGGCTGGCGAGTCCCGCAGCGCAAGTGGGAGGCCCGGTGGTGCACAGCCGACCTCGTTCGTCCCGAGTTGGGCTGCACGGTGGCCCGTTCGCTTGGCTTCACCACCGCCGAGGCCTTCAAGACCAGCCCCACGTCCTCCGCAGGCGTGACTCGATCGCGTGCACTGCGACCAGCAGTAGGTGTTCCCGCAACCCGCGGCCGCGTCACTTGCTTCTATCGCCACAACAAGGGCCACTACGCGAGTAGTTGTCCTAAGAAGATGGAGCGGCCTCGTCCTAATGGAGGACGCGGCAAGAAGTGGTCACCACGACGACGAAGACCGGGCTTGGGAGCGGCCGAGTCAATCACATCTCGGTGAGGAGGCACAGAGGCGCCCACATGGTGTTGGGTACGCTCCTTGTTAATTTGCATCTGCTACGCTTTATTTGACTCGGAGCTTCGCATTCTTTTATTTGAGGTCTTTTCTTGTTGATTGTGGACTTCACCGTGTTCCTCCGGGATTCCACTGCGATTAGCGCTCTCGGGTTCGGAAATGAGAGCGACCAAGTATGCCGGGATGTTCCTATCCACATCGAGGAGTGGGATTCTTGGCGAGTCTTATCTGCTTTCGACTCGCGCGCTTGGATGTGATTCTTGGCATGGATTGGTTGTCCCAACACTTGGGGCAAATCGATTGTGCGGGAAGATTGTCTACCTCACCACCTCTTCAGTGAACAGGTTGGGTTTTGCGCGATTGCGAGCCCCATCTTTATGTCCTTGAAGCAAAGCCAAGATTGGAGATCCACGACGTCCCCACGTGTGCGGCCGCGGATGTCTTTCTGAAGATTTGCCGGGATGCCTCTGTTCGAGATCTGAGTTTGTGATCGAGTTCTTGCCCGTATCGCCCCTATTTCTAAGAGGCCGTATCGCATGCCTCCTAATGAGTTGGAAGAGTGAAGAAGCAAATGGGTGAGCTGCAAGAGAAGGGTTTTATCCGTCTAGCTCATCTCCTTGGGGTTGTCGATTATCTTTGTGAAGAAGAAGGACAAGACCTTGCGCATGTGTGTGATTACCGTCCGCTTAATGAGGTGACGGTAAAGAACAAGTATCCTTTGCCCGTATTGATGATCTTTTCGATCGATTGGCCGAACACGAGTCTTCTCGAAGATTGACTTGAGACGGGCTATCATCAAGTCGAGGATCGGGCCGAGGATATTCCTAAGGCGGCTTTTGCTACTCGTTATGGCCTTTACGAGTACACCGTCATGTCCTTTGGTTTGACTAATGCTCTGCTTTATTCATGAATCGATGAACTCGGTATTCATGGAGTATTTGGATAGGTTTGTGGTGGTATTCATCGACGATATCCTTATCTACTCCAAGAGTGAAGAAGAGCATCTTGAGCATCTTAAGCTTGTGTTGGGCGAGTGCGTGAGCACCACCGTATGCCAAATTCAGCAAGTGCGAGTTACGGTTGAAGGAAGTGGCATTCTTGGGCCATGTTCTTTCAGCGGGAGGTGTGGTGTGGATCCTAGCAAGGTCGGTGATGTGCTATCTTGGGGTCAGCCCAAGTCAGTCACCGATGTGCGGAGTTTTCTTGGTTTGGCTGGCTACTATCGCCGCTTTATCGAGAATTTCTCCAAGATTGCAAAGCCTATGACTGAACTACTCAAGAAAGACAAGAAGTTTGAGTGGTCTGCTGCTTGTGATGTGAGTTTTCAGGAACTCAAGACGCGGTTGACCTCGGTCCAGTGCTTGTTCTCCCCGATATTCACAAGAGTTTTGATATCTTTTGTGATGCTTCTCGTCAGGGTCTTGGTTGTGTTCTTATGCAGGAGGGCAAGGTTGTGGCCTATGCATCGCGGCGATTGAGGCCTCACGAACTCAACTATCCTACTCATGACTTGGAGTTAGTCTGTGGGTCCATGCACTCAAGATTTGGCGGCATTATCGATTGGTAACCGTTGTGAGGTGTATTCCGACCACAAGAGCTTGAAGTACTTGTTCACCCGGCGGATCTG
This sequence comes from Ampelocalamus luodianensis, assembly GCA_036346255.1. Lineage (NCBI taxonomy): Eukaryota > Viridiplantae > Streptophyta > Magnoliopsida > Poales > Poaceae > Ampelocalamus > Ampelocalamus luodianensis. The sequence goes on from CM070637.1 coordinate 30,356,582, forward strand.
AACCTCGGGCAAAGAAGATGGTTGGAGTTGATCAAGGACTATGACATGGGTATTCGGTACCATCCGGCAAGGCCAATGTCGTTGCGAGATGCACTCGATCGGAAGGTGTATTGTAACATGTTGATGCTCCAAGAGCGCAGACCTACCCTCATTTCGAATTCGGCGCCTCAATTTGGGTTTGATCGAGCGCGGTTCTCTTGCTACATTGGTTGTGCAACCAACCTTGGTGGACCAAATCAAGGCGGCACAGCGAGCGGATGCGGTGTGAGCGGATCAAGCGAAACATCAAGGATGGGATGGCCAAGTGCTTTTCGTAAGACGAGCATGGCGTTGTGTGGTTTGGGCAGCGTCTTGTGGTTCCTAAGGTCATGGAATTGCGGGATTTGATTCTCCGCGAGGCCCATGATTCTCCTTTGTCTATTCATTCCGGGGCTACCAAGATGTATCGGGACCTTCGTCGAGATGCAGTGGACCGAATGAAGCGTGAGATGCCAAGTTCGTTCTTGAGTGCGGCGTGTCTTTGTCGTGTGAAGGTGAGCATCGGCGTCCACAGTCTTCTTGACCTTTGCGGTGCGAGTGGAAGTGGGATTCCGTTGGCATGGACTTCATCACCGGATTGCCCCGCTCGTCCAAAGGAATGATGCTATTTGGGTCGCGTGATCGACGGGTTGACAAAGTGGCACATTTCCTTCTGTCAAGACTCGGCCGTGTGGGGCCTTTAGCGAACTTTATGTCTCGAGATTGTGAGTCTTCACGGTGTGCCAAGACGATTATTTCGATCGTGGTGCGCTTTTCACCTCGCGGTTTTGGCATAGTCCGCAGAGAGCTATGGGGACCCGCCTTCATTTCGATCTGACCTTTCATCCTCGGGATGATGGCGGACGGGCGAGTCAACCAAGTGTTGGAAGATATGCTCCGTGCTTGTGTTCTTTCCTATGGGAAGAAGTGGGAGAAGTGCCTACCATTTCTGAGTTCTCCTACAACAACGACTTTCGAGCGATCTTGGCATGGCACCATTTGAGGCTTTGTATGGAAGGAGATGTAGAACCCCATTGAACTGGTCGAGAGGCGGTGGCGGCGATTTTGGCCCGGTTCGATCAATGCGGCGAGTCAAGTTCGATTGATCCGCGAGCATCTGCGCACGCCCATCCACACAAAAGAGCTATGCGGATCGTCGTCGCCGTGAGTTGAGCTTTGAGCCCAATGACTTTGTGTATCTCAAAGTCTCACCCTTGAAGGGCCATCGCGTTTTGGCATCAAGGGCAAGTTGGCTCCTCGATATGTTGGGCCTTATCGTATCGTCGAGAGAGTTGGAGCGATTGCATCTGATTGGAGCTGCCAATGCACTTGAGGGGTGCATGATGTGTTCCATGTTTCACACCGAAGAAGTGCCTCCGTGTCCCAATCGAGGAAACTCCGTTGGAAACTCTCGATGTGCGGGAGGATTTGACCTATCGCGAGCATCCTGTTCGCATTCTTGAGAATCGAGCGGAGAACAAGGAACCGTGTCATCAAGTTCCTTAAGGTTCAGTGGTCAAACCATTCTGAAGATGAGGCAACTTGGGAGCGAGAAGATCGTCTTCGTGCAGATTTTCCTTCTTTCTTCTCCGAGTAAACGGAATCTCGGGTCGAGATTCTTGTAAGGGGGGGAGAGTTGTAACATCCCAATTTTGGGCTTTTGTTTCAAATGTAAGAAAATTAGTAGAAATTAAAACTTTTTCTTACATCATGTGTTTCCTGTTTGTACTGGACAAGTATTGTACAAGACTTATGGAAATGCAAAGTCACAAGTCTTTTGATCCAAATCTTGTTCCTTCAAAAACAATCTTGTCAAACCTTTTTGATCATCCTCTGGAAATATTTTTCCTAAGTTCTTGGGATGATATGTGACCCCTCTGAAAAATTTCACAATTTTTAGAAATTGTTTGAATACTTTAGAGGGTAGTCAAACTGCTGACTCTCACCAAACATTAAAACAGTCTTGCAGAATTTTGGGAGATTTATTCACAGTATAAAAACCTCTGAAAATTTTACACAAGGTTAATATCTGAGTTAGCAAGCTCCTGTAAAATTTTCATAATTTTTGGAGTTAATTTGCTATCTCAAATAAATCTTTCAAAGTCTCTGTTTTTATTTCAAAGTCAAACTTGGTTTCTTGTTACTCGGGTTCGAGTCGGACTCGGGCTCGAGCAAATTGATTCGGTCCATCAACTAATCGCACCGAGCCACCCTTTCAAAGCGCGCGTGCGATATCGGCGTTGGATTCGGATCGCGTGGCCCACGTTCGTGTGAGCATTCGGACCCTCGGTTACATTAACAAATTGGGACCGTTGGATCTCGATCCAACCGTCCGATTCTGAGAACAACCGGTGTCCGGCGAACTCGTTTAATCGTGACCGTCCGTTTTTAATCCAACGGTCGTGGTTTGCCTTCTCTTCTTCTTCTTCCTCGGCTTCTCGTGCGCGCGCGCAATGGCGAGCGGCGCGGTGGCGTGATGTGTCACCTCCACGTTGCTTTTGTCAACGTCTCTCTGCAATGCATTTAATGCGCACCAGGCTTTCTCCTCCATTGTCACCATGCTCACTTGCTCCCATCATTTCGTGGCCCATGGCCGCACCATGAACCGAGCTCACCATGGGCTCATGTTCTTGCCCGAAACCCTAATTCCTTCCCTATAAATAGCCCCTCTAGGTCCTCCTGGTGTTCCTTTACACCACACTTTGCTCTTCTCAGTGTTTGAGCAGCAAAACCACTTCACACCCTCAAAACACCATTGTTGGCCGTGGAGCTCCAATGTGGATCTTCGTGTCCAGTGGTTCATCTTCAACATTTCTTGCACCCTTTTGAACTCCTCAACCTCCTTTATATTTCCCCTAACTTGATTTTGGGTTGCATTCACAGGAATCACTCAATTTTAAGTTTGGAGATTTTCGGTTGGTTTCACCCCCTTTCTTCTCCAGCTCCGGTAAATGATTCTTTTTGCAATTACTTGCTTTTGGAGCCTCTTTGAGCTATAATGAAGCTGTGGTAATGATTTGGTTCCACTCATTTTGCTCAGAACCTCATCTTCCACTTCATCTTCTTCGGCTCCGGTGGACTTCATCGTGTTCAAGTCTTCCCCGGCCATCTTTGAAGCTCCTCTCGGTTAAGGTAGCTTCTATGTAGTCCCTAGAAGTCATGGCACTCGCTTTCTTGGACCGCAGCAGAGCATCTTGCTATTTTCATGTTTTGCCGTGTCGGCTTCTTTCTTGTTTTCCGGCTGTGGCGTTCCGAACTTCCACCGCCGGCGAGGTCACCACCATTGGGTCCGCAGCACTATTGCGAACCCATTTTGATAGTTTGTGGGCGCCGCCGCGGCCAGTGTCGCCGGCGATTTGCCGTTGAACTCACTCGGGTTTTGCCACACAGCCAGCTCCGTTTTATCATCGATTAGGACACATTAATTGCTAATCATTAGTTATTAATTATGTCTTAATCGTTGTTGTTGAGCCAGCGACTAGTGGGCCCAATATCCTTAAATCACTCTACGGTTCGATCCGCATCGTTCGACATCATTAATGCTTAATCATTGATTAATTAAAATGTCGGCATTTAATCTGTCGAAATCTCCTGCAGTCGTTGACTTGTGGGCCCGAGGGGTTAAAATCAAATTCGGTATCCATTAGTGCCTAGTTAATGGTAATCATTAGAAGCATTAATCTGTCCTAACCGCCACTCTCGATCCAGCGACATGCGCCCCGTGTCGATACCCTTGTTTGCACTTCAATCTTGGGCCGCCGTCCATTTTGCGATCTGCGGCCTAGATCTTGTATGCGTTCGGACCATCCGGTTCCCCTCATCATCCTGGACCGTCCATCTCGTGATCTGCGGCTGAGATCATGTGTGCAATCGGACCTTCCGGTTAGATTTGGGTTTTGAGCCGTTCATCTTTAGATCTGCGGTCGTGGTTCGTCGAGGTAATCGCATCCTCCGGTTGCATCCTTCCTCGTGAGCCGTTGGATCATTATCCAACGGTGAGCTCCTGTTGAATCGCGCGCGTGCGCTGTTCTCCGTGCGTGTGGCTCGTTGGATTTTGCATCAACGGCCCACGAGCGTCCACGTCGTTTATTTTCGGTTGGGTTGGTTTTTATTTCTGTAAGTGTTTATTTATCAACTGAAAATTGTATCAAAACTTTAGAAATTCATAACTAATTCTAGATAAATCCTTTTACATGAAACCAAGTTGCAATAAATTTGTATTCCACTATAGTTTAATATAAAAATGCTTTTAGCTATGCTTCTGTAGTAGAAAATTCTGTGATCTTTAATAGCTTGTTTTCTGCTATTTTTATATATTCCAGAATTGTATTAAAACTTGGAAAATGCATATCTTTTTCTGTATATCTGCTAATTGAATGATTTTAACTTTGATAAATTTGTTATTAACTAAACTTTAATCTAAAAATGGTGGAAGGTCTAAATCAGACCCAGAAGAATATGTTAGTAGATTTAACCTTATTAGTAACACTTAAAAATTCATTTAATGAGGTAATAGACACCAGTAATTCCCTGTAAATCCTAAAAATAGAAATTTGATGTTAGGAAATCCCTCTGTTATCATACTATAATGTGAAATAGGTTTTGCACATGTTTTTATTTCTGGAGAGTGCATTATGCTAGTTTTGCATCTTAGAAAAATCATAACTAAATCATTTCAACTCCAAATGACCTAAAATTTTATATGGGTACCACTATCCCAGTGGGTAGCTACCATAAAAATTTCAGCTTCAAAGTCTTTCTAGAAAATGTTTTTGCTACAGTGCTAATTATGGCCGAAAATGTGTTTTTAGGCAATATCTTTTGCACCACAAATCCAAATTAGGTTTTTCCAGTGTGAGGACCCGGAATATTCAACTAGTAACACTTAACCTCCAAATGGTTCTAGCGTTACTAATTAAACATTCTAAGCCTCGATGGACATATGCTTCCTGCATTGCGAATATGCACATCAACACAAAATCATACATCATTTCCATACAACAATTATCACTAAGTTTAACAACGACATACATAAAGTAAAGTTATTACAAAAGCGAGCCGACCGCCAAATAGAACAATGAACAATAATGACAATGAAGCAAATGTGCCATAAGATGGCTAGAACAAAAGTCGACCAGGTTAGCCATACACCCACAAGGCAACCGACCAGGGCCAAGCTAGTCGCCCATAAGCTACATAACACACTCACAAAAGTGAGGCCCTCGAGCTCACCTTCTTCCTCTGCAACAAAACAATTAAGCATAGCATCCGAGTACAAAGATTGTCTTTGTACCCGCAAGATCGACGTGTGGAATAGCGACCTATTCATAAACTACATGCAAGCTTATTTAGGTGGAGGTTGTATGTCTCATTTTGCATGAAGCCAACTTTATTTGCAATAATGTAATACATTTAAAGGCAAGTTTGCAAATCTGTTTTTAATGTTGAAATAACAGATAATAAAGATACATACAAGTAACCACACAGAAGTGACTATCCCAATAGTCACCACAACATAGCACGAATCCCGATTCGTACCACCCATCAAGTTTTAATTTAAAAGGTTGTAGTCTAACTCTTGAAAGACCTTGCCAGCGTGTCCATAACCTAGGGCGAGGCTATTCGAATAGTTTTAACCTGCGGGGTGTACCAATGTACCCACACTTGCACCGCCTTTAAGCCACAAAGCACACTTCCAAGGTATGCAGCACGGCTAAGTCCTCTGAGACTTTTTCCAATTTTGTGTATCAACCACGAGCCGCTCGTAAGGGTAGAAACACCATACGCTTACCTTGCAAGCCGAAAGACGACAAATCCCATCACGGGTGAAGTCTTTCGGACACTACAATGCTCCCAACACCATCCCTCCTGCGACCTCCTGCGACCCGAGGCCAATACACGCCAAAGTACTAGGTCAAGAGAGGTCCCAAACCCTCTAATGTGGTTAGCACGCTAAAATGCTTGGTTTAGTGTAACAAGATGTTCGGTCCTTGTTGACCCGGGCACCATTCCAGTCACACCCAAAATCACACCATCATACCATTGTGCCCAAGTCTAAATCATTTTGTTTTCAGTTTTTAGTTTTCATAAATAGACATGGCACAAGGTGGAAATCATAATCATAATAAGTTTTAAGTGATCAAGGTTATCGACAAGTCGATAACCGCCCATTTCTACCGAAACTAAGCATGGCTAAGCAATTGATTCGCAACTACTAAGTGACAAGAGCTCATCCACGAACTCTAAATCACAGCAAGTAACCTAGGCTCATGGTAGTAGAGAATAATCATTTGCTAAGGAAATGCATCTACTAGGCCAACTATTAAAACAAAGTAGCAATGCATACATAGAATATGTAATCAACATAAATAATTAAAATACTGGGATTAACATGATCAAACCGCTTGCCTTCTTGCTTTGTTGCTCAAACTGTTGTGGAGGGTCGCTCTGGGATTACCGCAAATGTCGAATCCTAAGCGAGAGGCAAAAAGAACCAAGAACAACCAATAAGACAAGCCACAAATAAACCAATGAGCAAGCAACAATTATCCAAATGCGACGAAATTTATACATAAGGTAGAATACGAATATACCTAGACATAGAAACTGGAAAAACCTAATTTGGATTTGTGGTGCAAAAGATATTGCCTAAAAACACATTTTCGGCCATAATTAGCACTGTAGCAAAAACATTTTCTAGAAAAGTTTTGAAGCTGAAATTTTTGTGGTAGCTACCCACTGGGATAGTGGTAACCCATATAAAATTTCAGGTCATTTGGAGTTAAAATGATTTAGTTATGATTTTTCTAAGATGCAAAACTAACATAATGCACTTTCCAGAAATATAAACTTGTGCAAAAACCCATTCCATATTATAGTATGATAACTGAGGGATTTCCTAACATCAAATTTCTATTTTTAGGATTTACAGGGAATTACTGGTGTCTATTACAATATTAAATGAATTTTTAATTGCTACTAATAAGGTTAAATCTATTAACATATTTTTCTGGTGCTGATTTAGACCTATCACCATTTTTAGATTAAAGTTTAGCTAATAACAAATTTATCAAAGTTAAAATCATTCAATTTGCAGACATACAGAAAAAGATATGCATTTTCCAAGTTTTAATACAATTCTGGAATATATAAAAATAGCAGAAAACAAGCTATTAAAGATTACAGAATTTTCTACTACAGAAGCATAGCTAAAAGCATTTTTATATTAAACTATAGTGGAATACAAATTTATTGCAGCTGGTTTTATGTAAAAAGGATTTATCTAGAATTAGCTATGAATTTCTAAAGTTTTGATACAATTTCCAGTTGATAAATAAACACTTACAGAAATAAAAACCAACCCAACCGAAAATAAGCGACGAGGGCGCTGCGTGGGCGTCGATGCAAATCCAACGAGCCACACGCGCGGAAAAGCAGCGCGCGCGCGAAGTCAAAACAGAGGCTCACCGTTGGATCAAGATCCAGCGGCTCACGAGGAAGCATGCAACCGAGGATGCGATTACCTCGGCGAACCACGACCGCAGATCTAAAGATGAGCGGCTCGTAACCCGGATCTAGCGGAAGGTCCGATTGCACACATGATCTCGGCCGCGAGATCACGAGATGGGCGGTCCAGATGATGATGAGAACCGGATGGTCGAATGCATACAAGATCCGAGCGCGGATCGCAAAATGGACGGCGGTCCAAGATTGAAGTGCAAACACGCATGCGACACGTGGGGCGCATGTCGATGGCGAGAGTCACGCATGCGAGTCTTAACACACGTGCACGGCACGGGACCCACCGTCGCTGACTCAAAAGGTAATTTGGACACATTTATTGCTAACGATGATTAGCAATAAATAACCCAAAATCAGCCATAACGACTTACGGTTTTCGATTTGAGGCTACGGGCCCACAAGTCGGTGAGACATTAGGCGATTAAGACACCATTAACACTACTATTGATTGGGCATTAATCGTGTCCTAATTATTTGGCGACAACGGGAGCTACGGCCGCAAAGTCGGCGGCTTTCGGCTTGTCGCCGGCGACTCGATCGCGCGGCGCCACAAACTATCAAAATGGGTTCGCAAAAGTCTTGCGGACCCAATGGTGGTGACCTCGCCGCGGTGGAGGTGCAGGCAACGCCGGAGCCGGAAAAACAAGAAAGAAGCCGACACGGCAAAACACGAAAATAGCAAGATGCTCTGCTGCGGTCCAAGGAAGCGAGTGCCAAGACTTCTAGGGACTACATAGAAGCTACCTTAGCCGAGAGGAGCTTCAAAGATGGCGGAGAAGACTTGAACACGATGAAGTCCACCGGGCGAAGAAGATGAAGTGGAAGATGAGGTTCGAGCAAAATGAGTGGAACCAAATCATTACCACACTTCATTATAGCTCAAAGAGGCTCCAAAAGCAATTAATTGCTAAAGAACCACTTACAGAATTTGGAGAAGAAAGGGGTGAAACCAACTGAAAATCTCCAAACTTAAAATTGAGTGATTCTGTGAATGCAACCCAAAATCAAGTTAGGGAAATATAAAGGAGGTTGAGGAGCTCAAAGGGTGCAAGAAACATTGAAGGTGAACCACTGGACACCAAGATCCACATTGGAGCTCCACGGCCAACAATGGTGTTTTGAGGGTGTGAAGTGGTTTTTTGCTCAAACACCGAGAAGAGCAAAGTGTGGTGTAACGGAACACCGGGAGGAGCTAAGGGGCAATATAAAGGGAAAGGATTAGGGTTCTGCGCGAACATGAGCCCATGGTGAGCTCGGTTCATGGTGCGATTGTAGACCAAGAAATGATGGGAGCAAGTGAGACTCGGGACAATGGAGGAGAAAGCACATTGCGCATTAAATGCCTTGCAGAGACGCGTTGACGAGGCACGCTCAGTGACACAACAAGCCCCCATGCTCTCTCTTTCTCTCGCCATGAACGCACGCGCATCGGAGAAGCGAGAGAAGGAAGAAGAAAGAAAAGCGAACGGTGACCGTTGGATTGGAAATGGGCGGCTGCGATTTAAAAGAGCTCGCGGACGATCCGATTGCTTACAAATCTAGACGGTTGGATTGAGATCCAACGGTCCCAATTGATTAATGCAAATGGATGGTCCGAATGCTCGCGCGAACGTGGGCGGCGATTTGAATCAACGGTGATATCGCATCTTGCGTTTTAAAACGCGCTCGGTGCGATTAGGTGGTTCAACCAAGTCAAGTGGCTCGGACTCGAGCCCGACTCGAACCCAAGGAACAGTGAAACTGGTTTTAGGTTTTTAAATATGCTGAGACATTTGAGGATTTATTTGGGGTAGCAAAATAACTCCAAAAATTCTAAAATTTTTACAGGAGCTTGCTGACTGGGACATTGACCTTGTGTAAAATTTTCAGAGGTTTTTATGCATTGTATTTTTCTCCGAAAATTCTACAAGGTACTGGTTTTAGGTTTGACTGAGAGTCAAACAGGTTTGACTGCCCTCTAAAATATTCAAACAATTTCTAAAAATTGTGAAATTTTTCAGAGGGGTCACATATCATCCCAAGAACTTAGGAAAAATATTCCCAGGAGATGATCACAACATTTGACAAGATTGTTTTCAAAGGAACAAGATTTGGATCAAGGACTTGTGACTTTGTACTTCCATAACTTTTTGTACAATACTTGTTCAGTACACAAAGGAAATACATGACGTAAGAAAAAGTTTTAATTTCTACTCATTTTCTTACATTTGAAACACAAGCCCAAAATTTGGGATGTTACAACTCTCCCCCCCTTACAAGAATCTCGACCCGAGATTCCGTTTACTCGGAGAAGAAAGAAGGAAAATCTGCACGAAGGCGATCTTCTCGCTCCCAAGTTGCCTCATCTTCAGAATGGTTTGACCACTGAACCTTAAGGAACTTGATGACACGGTTCCTTGTTCTCCGTTCAGCTTCTTCAAGAATGCGAACAGGATGCTCGCGATAGGTCAAATTCTCCTGCACATCGAGAGCTTCCAACGGAGTTTCCTCAGTCGGGACACGGAGGCACTTCTTCAGGTGTGAAACATGGAACACATCATGCACACCCTCAAGTGCAGCTGGTAGCTCCAATCTGTATGCAATCGCCCCAACTCTCTCGGCGATGCGGTAAGGCCCAACATATCGAGGAGCCAACTTGCCCTTGATGCCAAAGCGATGGCCCTTCAAGGGTGAGACTTTGAGATACACAAAGTCATTGGGCTCAAAGCTCAACTCACGGCGACGACGATCCGCATAGCTCTTTTATGCGGGTGGGCCGTGCGCGATGCTCGCGGATCAAGCCGAACTTGACTCGGCCTCATTGATCGAATCGGGCGAAAAACTACCGCTCACGATCTCGACCAGTTCAATGGGGTTCTCGCATCTCCTCCCATACAAAGCCTCAAATGGTGCCATGCCAAGATCGGCTGAAAGTCATTGTTGTAGGAGAACTCAAGCAAATGGTAGGCATTTCTCCCACTTCTTCCCATAGGAAAGAACACAAGCACGAGCATATCTTCCAACACTTGGTTGACTCGCTCCGTCGACCATCGATCCCGAGGATGAAAGGTCATGATCAAGTGAAGGCGGGTTCCCATAGCCTCTGCGGACTATGCCAAAACCGCGAGGTGAAAAGCGCACCACGATCGAAATAATCGTCTTGGCACACCGTGAAGACTCACAATCCTCGAGACATAAAGTTCGCCAAAGGCCCCACACGGCCGAGTCTTGACAGAAGGAAATGTGCCACTTTAGTCAACTTTGTCGATCACGACCCAAATAGCATCATTCCCTTTGGACGAAGCGGGGCAATCCGGTGATGAAGTCCATGCCAACGGAATCCCACTTCCATTCTGGCACTGGCAAAGGCTGAAGAAGACCTGCTGGACGTTGATGCTCGGCCTTCACACGACAGCACACGTCGCACTCGGCAACGAACTTGGCAATCTCACGCTTCATTCGGGTCCACCAGAATCTCTGACGAAGGTCCTGATACATCTTGGTAGCCCCGGGATGAATAGACAAAAGAGAATCATGGGCTTCGCGGAGAATCAAATTCCGCAATTCCATGACCTTAGGAACCACAAGACGCTGCCCAAACCACACAACGCCATGCTCGTCCTCTGAAAAGCACTTGGCCATCCCATCCTTGATGTTACGCTTGATCGGCTCACACCGGCATCATGCTCATGCGCCTTGATTTGGTCCACCAAGGTTGGTTGCACAACCAATGTAGCAAGAGAACCGCGCTCGATCGAACCCAAATTGAGTATTTGGAATTTCGAAATGAGGGTAGGCTCTTGCTCTTGGAGCATCAACATGTTACAATACACCTTCCGTGAGTGCATCTGCAGCGACATTGGCCTTGCCGGATGGTGCTGAATACCCATGTCATAGTCCTTGATCAACTCCAACCATCTTCTTTGCACGAGGTTCAGATCTGGTGGGTGAACAAGTACTTCAAGCTCTTGTGGTCGAATACACCTCACAACGGTTACCAATCAGTAATGCCGCCAAATCTTGAGTGCATGGACCACAAGACTAACTCCAAGTCATGAGTAGGATAGTTGAGTTCATGAGACCTCAACTGCCGCGATGCATAGGCCACAACCTTGCCCTCCTGCATAAGAACACAACCAAGACCCTGACGAGAAGCATCACAAAAGATATCAAAACTCTTGTGAATATCAGGGAGAACAAGCACTGGGGCTGAGGTCAACCGCTTCTTGAGTTCCTGAAAACTCACATCACAAGCAGCGGACCACTCAAACTTCTTGTCTTTCTTGAGTAGTTCAGTCATAGGCTTTGCAATCTTGGAGAAATTCTCGATAAAGCGGCGATAGTAGCCAGCCAAACCAAGAAAACTCCGCACATCGGTGACCGACTTGGGCTGACCCCAAGATAGCACATCACTGACCTTGCTAGGGTCCACAGCCACACCTCCTGCTGAAAGAACATGGCCCAAGAATGCCACTTCCTTCAACCAGAACTCGCACTTGCTGAATTTGGCATACAGCTGGTGCTCACGCAGCTTGCCCAATACAAGCTTAAGATGCTCAGCATGCTCTTCTTCACTCTTGGAGTAGATAAGGATATCGTCGATGAATACCACCACAAACCTATCCAAATACTCCATGAATACCGAGTTCATCAGATTCATGAATAAAGCAGGAGCATTAGTCAAACCAAAAGACATGACGGTGTACTCGTAAAGGCCATAACGAGTAGCAAAAGCCGTCTTAGGAATATCCTCGGCCCTGATCCTGACTTGATGATAGCCCAGCCTCAAGTCAATCTTGGAGAAGACTCGTGCTCCGGTCAACTGATCGAAAAGATCATCAATACGGGGCAAGGGATACTTGTTCTTTACCGTCACCTCATTAAGCGGACGGTAATCAACACACATGCGCAAGGTCTTGTCCTTCTTCTTCACAAAGATAACTGGACAACCCCAAGGAGATGAGCTAGGACGGATAAAACCCTTCTATTGCAGCTCACCCGATTGCTTCTTGACTCCTCCAACTCATTAGGAGGCATGCGTCGGCCTCTTAGAAATAGAGGCGATGCAGGGCGACAACTCGATCACAAACTCGGATCTCGAGCAGAGGCATCCCGGCAAGTCTTGGGAAAGACATCCGCGGCCGCACACGTGGGGGCGTCGTGGATCTCCAATCTTGGCTTTGCTTCAAGGACATAAAGATGGGGCTCTAATCGCGCGAAAACCCAACCTGTTCACTGAAGGGTGGTGAGGTAGACAATCTTCTGGCACACTCGATTTGCCCCAAGTGTTGGGACAACCAATCCATGCCAAGAATCACATCCAAGCGCGAGTCGAGTAGGATAAGATTAGCCAAGAATCCCACTCCTTCGATGTGGATAGGAACATCCCGGCATACTTGGTCGCTCTCATTTCCAACCGGAGAGCGAATCAAGAAGGGAATCCCAGAGGAACACGGTGAAGCCCACAATCAACGACAAAAGACCTCGAAATAAAAGAATGCGAGGCCCGAGTCAAATAAAGCGAGCGGGAAGCAAATTAACAAGGAGCGTACCCAACACCACGTCGGTGCCTCCTGTGCCTCCTCGGCCGAGATATGATTGACTCGGCGCTCCCAAGCCCGGGTCTTACGGTCGTGGGTGACCACTCCCTTGCCGCGTCCTCCATTAGGGCGAGGGCGTTCGATCTTCTTAGGACAACTACTCACGTAGTAGCCCTTGTTGTGGCGATGAAGCGGTGGCGTCGGTGCGGGGTTGCGGGAACACCTGCGGTGGGTCGCAGTGCACGCGATCGAGTCACGACCGCGGAGGGCGTGGAGTGGTCTTTGAAGGCCTCGGCGGTGGTGAAGCCAAGGAACGGGCCACCGGTGCGAGCCCAACTTCGGGGGCGAACGAGGCCACGCTGCGCGGCCGTGAGCCTCCCACTTGCGCTGCGGGACTCGCCACGCTCTCGCCTTGTGCTCGGCGATGATGGCCTTGTCCACCAAGGTGCGGAAATCGGGAAGTCCACAATAGAGAGCTTGTCACAAGCTCATCGACAAACCCTCCATGAACTTCTCTGCTTGGCCTCATCGGTGGCCACCTCGGCGAGCGTACCTCGCCAAATGGTTGAACTCGTGGAGGTACTCGATCCGCAGATTTGCGCCTGTTTGAGCGCAAGGAACTCCTTCTTCTTCAGCTTCATCAGGCCAGCAGGGACATGGGCCCGACGAAAAGCTGATCGGAACTCCTCCCACGAGACCACGTGTCCCGCAGGCTGCATGGCGAGGAAGTTCTCCCACCATGAGAGTGCCGCACCCTCCAACTGATGGGATGCGAAAAGTGCCCGCTCCTGCTCCTGGCACTGAGAAACGTTGAGCTTCCGCTCAACCAGACGCAGCCAGTCGTCTGCGTCCAAGGGATCCTCGGACCGAGAGAAGGTGGGAGGCTGAGTACGGAGAAACTCCGCAAGTCCCCCACGAGCCTGGTGACCACCTCCAGATCCAGAGGCACCAGAGGGAGTGGAGGTGTTTCTGGCGATAACCTCCAACACCCTGCGGTCCTCCGAACGATTGCGTTCGATCTGCATAAGGACTTCCGCCATGGTCGGAGGAGGGGGAAGCTCCTCATCGGGACTACCCGGCTGATTCCGGCCGCTACGTGTCCCACTAGCCATCCTGATTTACTAAGATAAGTTAGCTACAAGCCCGAGATAAAAAGCAAAGCATCCCGAACTCAATAAAAAGGCTCAAGAATAAACACCAAAGAGCACAGGACCAAAAATCAACAAATCAACTCCCCGAAACGACTAACCCGTATGGAAGAACGAGTAATCGTTTGAGAAGACCCAAAATTTCAGCACTAAATTTTAGCTCAAAACAGTCCAAAAATCAAGGTATAACCACCTAATAGAGTATAGGCATTAGCTAATCTCGTATCACTTCTTACCCTTTCATTCCCACAAGTTTTAGTTGACTTTACCTCTCATTTCCTACCTTCTTTAGAACCTTTGAGCTTGCTGTCCGGAAATTGACGCTTGCTGTCCAGATTTTGCATCCAAGCTCCTAGTCGAAATTCTCCATTCGAAGCTTCAAAACCTTGTAGAAGGGCAGCCAACACTTCAATTTGCCAAACTCATTGGTTCCCAAAACCCAAATTAAACGATAAGGACTATCCTTTGGAAGAAGATGAGAGGAAAACAATTTTCAAAACTCAAACTAGAACAAGATGAGAGAAGAAAACTAAGATAGATAAGGAGTAAAATCAGATAACTTACTTAATTTTCATAAACCATTTGACTCTTGAAAATAGGTTTTCAGAACATCCTACAAGGCGACCAAGCTAGGGGTTTCTACGGTCAGTATGGCTCTGATACCAACTTTGTGAGGACCCGGAATATTCAACTAGTAACACTTAACCTCCAAATGGTTCTAGCATTACTAATTAAACATTCTAAGCCTCGATGGACATATGCTTCCCAGAATTGCAGCATATGCACATCAACACAAAATCATACATCATTTCCATACAACAATTATCACTAAGTTTAACAACGACATACATAAAGTAAAGTTATTACAAAAGCGAGCCGACCGGCCAAATAGAACAATGAACAATAATGACAGCGGAAGCAAATGTGCCATAAGATGGCTAGAACAAAAGTCGACCGGTTAGCCATACACCCACAAGGCAACCGACCGGGCCGCCAAGCTAGTCGCCCCGCAAGCTACCGCAACACAGCTCACAAAAGTGAGGCCCCTCAGGCTCACCTTCTTCCTCTGCAACAAAACAATTAAGCATAGCATCTGAGTACAAAGATTGTCTTTGTACCCGCAAGACTGACGTGTGGAATAGCAGACCTATTCATAAACTACATGCAAGCTTATTTAGGTGGAGGTTGTATGTCTCATTTTGCATGAAGCCAACTTTATTTGCAATAATGTAATACATTTAAAAGCAAGTTTGCAAATCTGTTTTAATGTTGAAATAACAATAATAAAGATACATACAAGTAACCACACAGAAGTGACTATCCCAATAGTCACCACAACATAACACGAATCCCGATTCGTACCACCCATCAAGTTTTAATTTAAAGGTTGTAGTCTAACTCTTGAAAGACCTTGCCAAACGTGTCCATAACCTAGGGCGAGGCTATTCGAATAGTTTTAGCCCTGCAGGTGTACCAATGTACCCACACTTGGACCGCCTTTAAGCCACAAAGCACACTTCCAAGGTATCTTTGCACGGCTAAGTCCTCGAGACTTTTTCCAATATTGTGTATCAACCACGAGCCGCTCGTATGGGTAGAAACACCATACGCTTACATTGCAAGCGAAGGCGACAAATCCCATCACGGGTGAAGTCTTTCGGACACTACAATGCTCCCAACACCATCCCTCCTGCGACCTCCTGCGACCCGAGGCCAATACACGCCAAAGTACTAGGTCAAGAGAGGTCCCATACCCTCTAATGTGGTTAGCACGCTAAAA
The DNA here is from genome assembly GCA_036346255.1 of Ampelocalamus luodianensis. NCBI lineage: Eukaryota > Viridiplantae > Streptophyta > Magnoliopsida > Poales > Poaceae > Ampelocalamus > Ampelocalamus luodianensis. The sequence goes on from CM070637.1 coordinate 30,372,568, forward strand.
TGCTTGGTTTAGTGTAACAAGATGTTCGGTCCTTGTTGACCCGGGCACCATTCCAGTCACACCCAAAATCACACCATCATACCATTGTGCCCAAGTCTAAATCATTTTGTTTTCAGTTTTTAGTTTTCATAAATAGACATGGCACAAGGTGGAAATCATAATCATAATAAGTTTTAAGTGATCAAGGTTATCGACAAGTCGATAACCGCCCATTTCTACCGAAACTAAGCATGGCTAAGCAATTGATTCGCAACTACTAAGTGACAAGAGCTCATCCACGAACTCTAAATCACAGCAAGTAACCTAGGCTCATGGTAGTAGAGAATAATCATTTGCTAAGGAAATGCATCTACTAGGCCAACTATTAAAACAAAGTAGCAATGCATACATAGAATTTGTAATCAACATAAATACTTAAAATACTGGGATTAACATGATCAAACTGCTTGCCTTCTTGCTGTTGCTCAAACTGTTGTGGAGGGTCGCTCTCGGGATTACCGCAAATGTCGAATCCTAAGCGAGAGGCAAAAAGAACCAAGAACAACCAATAAGACAAGCCACAAATAAACCAATGAGCAAGCAACAATTATCCAAATGCGATTTAAATTTATACATAAGGTAGAATACGAATATACCTAGACATAGAAACTGGAAAAACCTAATTTGGATTTGTGGTGCAAAAGATATTGCCTAAAAACACATTTTCTACCATAATTAGCACTGTAGCAAAAACATTTTCTAGAAAGGTTTTGAAGCTGAAATTTTGTGGTAGCTACCCACTGGGATAGTGGTAACCCATATAAAATTTCAGGTCATTTGGAGTTAAAATGATTTAGTTATGATTTTCTAAGATGCAAAACTAACATAATGCACTTTCGAAAATATAAACTTGTGCAAAAACCCATTCCATATTATAGTATGATAACTGAGGGATTACCTAACATCAAATTTCTATTTTTAGGATTTACAGGGAATTACTGGTGTCTATTACAATATTAAATGAATTTTTAATTGCTACTAATAAGGTTAAATCTATTAACATATTTTTCTGGTGCTGATTTAGACCTATCACCATTTTTAGATTAAAGTTTAGCTAATAACAAATTTATCAAAGTTAAAATCATTCAATTTGCAGACATACAGAAAAAGATATGCATTTTCCAAGTTTTAATACAATTCTGGAATATATAAAAATAGCAGAAAACAAGCTATTAAAGATTACAAATTTTCTACTACTGTAAGCATAGCTAAAAGCATTTTTATATTAAACTATAGTGGAATACAAATTTATTGCAATGGTTTTATGTAAAAGGATTTATCTAGAATTAGCTATGAATTTCTAAAGTTTTGATACAATTTCGAGTTGATAAATAAACACTTACGAAATAAAAACCAACCCAACCGAAAATAAGCGACGAGGACGGCTGCGTGGGCGTCGATCACGAAATCCAACGAGCCACACGCGACGAAAGCAGCGCGCGCGCGAAGTCAAAACAGAGCTCACCGTTGGATCAAGATCCAGCGGCTCACGAGGAAGCATGCAGCCGAGGATGCGATTACCTCGGCGAACCACGACCGCAGATCTAAAGATGAGCGGCTCGGAACCCGGATCTAGCCGGAAGGTCCGATTGCACACATGATCTCGGCGCGAGATCACGAGATGGGCGGTCGGATGATGAGGGGAACCAAATGGTCGAATGCATACAAGATCGAGCCAGATCGCAAAATGGACGGCGGTCCAAGATTGAAGTGCAAACACGAATGCGACACGTGGGGCGCATGTCGATGGCGAGAGTCACGCATGCGAGTCTTAACACACGCGTGCACGATGCACGGGACCCACTGTCGATGACTCAAAAGGTAATTTGGACACATTTATTGCTAACAATGATTAGCAATAAATAACCCAAAATCACCATAACGACTTATGGTTTTCTGATTTAGGCTTACGGGCCCACAAGTCAGTGAGACATTAGGCCAGATTAAGACACCATTAACACTACTATTGATTGGGCATTAACTGTGTCCTAATTATTTGACGACAACGGGAGCTACGGCCGGCAAAGTCGGCGGCTTTCACGGCTTGTCGCCGGCGACTCGATGTGCGGCGCCACAAACTATCAAAATGGGTTCGCAAAGTGCTGCGGACCCAATGGTGGTGACCTCGCCGTGGTGGAGGTGCAGGCGCCACAGCCGAAAAACAAGAAAGAAGCCGACACGGCAAAACACGAAAATAGCAAGATGCTCTGCTGCGGTCCAAGGAAGCGAGTGCCAAGACTTCTAGGGACTACATAGAAGCTACCTTAACCGAGAGGAGCTTCAAAGATGGCCGGGAAGACTTGAACACGATGAAGTCCACGGAGTCGAAGAAGATGAAGTGGAAGATGAGGTTACGAGCAAAATGAGTGGAACCAAATCATTACCACGACTTCATTATAGCTCAAAGAGGCTCCAAAAGCAATTAATTGCTAAAAGAACCACTTACGGAGTGGAGAAGAAAGGGGTGAAACCAACGAAAATCTCCAAACTTAAAATTGAGTGATTCTGTGAATGCAACCCAAAATCAAGTTAGGGAAATATAAAGGAGGTTGAGGAGCTCAAAGGGTGCAAGAAACATTGAAGGTGAACCATGGACACCAAGATCCACATTGGAGCTCCACGGCCAACAATGGTGTTTTGAGGGTGTGAAGTGGTTTCTTTGCTCAAACACCGAGAAGAGCAAAGTGTGGTGTAACGGAACACCGGGAGGAGCTAAGGGGCAATATAAAGGGAAAGGATTAGGGTTCTGAGCGCGAACATGAGCCCATGGTGAGCTCGGTTCATGGTGCGGTTGTAGACCAAGAAATGATGGGAGCAAGTGAGACTCGGGACAATGGAGGAGAAAGCCTGTTGCGCATTAAATGCCTTGCAGAGAGACGTTGACGAGGCACGCTCGAAGTGACACAACAAGCCCCCCATGCTCTCTCTTTCTCTCTGCCATGAACGCACGCGCGCGCATCGGAGAAGCGAGAAGGAAGAAGAACAGAAAAGCGAACGGTGACCGTTGGATTGGAAATGGACGGCTGCGATTTAAAAGAGCTCGCCGGACAGTCCGATTGCTTACAGAAATCTAGACGGTTGGATTGAGATCCAACGGTCCCAATTGATTAATGCAGCCGGATGGTCCGAATGCTCGCACGAACGTGGGCCGAGCGATTTGAATCCAACGGCTGATATCGCATGCGCGTTTTAAAACGCGGCTCGGTGCAGTTAGGTGGTTCAACCAAGTCAAGTGGCTCGGACTCGAGCCCGACTCGAACCCAAGGAACAGTGAAACTGGTTTTAGGTTTTTAAATATGCTGAGACTTTTGAGGATTTATTTGGGGTAGCAAAATAACTCCAAAAATTCTGAAATTTTTACAGGAGCTTGCTGACTGGGACATTGACCTTGTGTAAAATTTTCAGAGGTTTTTATGCATTGTATTTTTCTCCGAAAATTCTACAAGGTACTGGTTTTAGGTTTGACTGGGAGTCAAACAGGTTTGACTGCCCTCTAAAATATTCAAACAATTTCTAAAAATTGTGAAATTTTTCAGAGGGGTCACATATCATCCCAAGAACTTAGGAAAAATATTCCCAGGAGATGATCACAACATTTGACAAGATTGTTTTCAAAGGAACAAGATTTGGATCAAGGACTTGTGACTTTGTACTTCCATAACTTTTTGTACAATACTTGTTCAGTACACAAAGGAAATACATGACGTAAGAAAAAGTTTTAATTTCTACTCATTTTCTTACATTTGAAACACAAGCCCAAAATTTGGGATGTTACATCCAGTTTCTATGACTAGGTATATTCGTATTTTACCTTATGTATAATTTTCGTCGCATTTGGATAATTGCTGCTTGCTCATTGGTTTTATTGTGGCTCGTCTTATTGGTTGTTTTTGGTTCTTTTTGCCTCTCGCTTAGGATTCGACATTTGCGGTAATCCCAGAACGACCCTCCACAACAAATTGAGCAACAACAAGAAGGCAAGCGGTTTGATCATGTTAATCCCAGATATTTTAAGTATTTATGTTGATTACAAATTCTACGTATGCATTGCTACTTTGTGTTAATAGTTGGCCTAGTAGATGCATTCCTTAGCAAATGATTATCCTCTACTACCATGAGCCTAGGTTACTTGCTGTGATTTAGAGTTCATGGATGGGCTCTTGTCACTTAGTAGTTGCGAATTAATTGCTTAGCCATGCTTAGTTTCGGTAGAAATGGGCGGTTATCGACTTGTCGATAACCTTGATCATATCAAACTTATTATGATTATGATTTCCACCTTGTGCTATGTCTACTTATGAAAACTAAAACTGAAAACAAAATGATTTAGACTTGGGCACAATGGTATGATGGTGTGATTTTTGGGTGTGATCGAATGGTGCCCGGTCAACAAGGACCGAACATCTTGTTACATCGAACCAAGCATTTGAGCGTGCTAACCACATTAGAGGGTATGGGACCTCTCTTGACTTAGTACTTTGGCGTGTATTGGCTCCGAGTCGCGAGGAGTCGCGGGAGGGATGGTGTTGGGGCGTTGTAGTGTCCGAAAGACTTCACCGTGATGGGATTTGTTGTCTTCGCTTGCAACGTAAGCATATGGGTTTCTATCCATATGAGCGGCTCGTAGTTAATACACAAGATTGGAAATGTCTCGTAGGACTTAGCCGGCCCGGCATACCTTCTGTAGTGTGCTTGTGGCTTGAAGGCGATGCAAGTGTGGGTACATTGGTACACCCCGCAGGTTAAAACTATTCGAATAGCCTCGTCCTAGGTTATGGACACGCTTGGCAAGGTCTTTCAAGAGTTAGACTACAACCTTTTAAATTAAAACTTGATGGGTGGTAGGAATCGTGATTAGTGCTATGTTGTGGTGGCTATTGGGATAGTCACTTCCGGTGGTTACTTGTATGTACCTTTACTTATCGCTACTTTGATAACAAAGCAGATTTGCAAACTTGCTTTTAAAAGTATTACATTATTGCAAATAAAGTTGGCTTCATGCAAAATGAGACATACAACCTCCACCTAAATAAGCTTGCATGTAGTTTATGAATAGGTCTGCTATTCCACACGTCGATCTTGCGGGTACAAAGACAATCTTTGTACTCGGTTGCTACGCTTTAATTGTTTTGTTGCAGAGGAAGAAGGTGAGCTGAAGGGCCTCACTTTTGTGAGTCGTGTTGTGGTAGCTATGGGCGACTAGCTTGGCGGCCTCCGGTTGCCTTGTGGGTGTGTGGCTAACCTGGTCGACTTTTGTTCTAGCCATCTTATGGCGCTTTTGCTTCATTGTCATTCTTGTATATTGTTCTATTTGGCGGTCGGCTCTCTTTTTAATAACTTTACTTTATGTATGTCGTTGTTAAACTTAGTCTTTGTATGTTGTATGGAAATGATGTGTAATTTTGTGATGATGTACATATGCTGCAATTCTGGGAAGCATATGTCCATCGAGGCTTAGAATGTTTAATTAGTAACGCTAGAACCAATTGGAGGTTAAGTGTTACTAGTTAAATATTCCGGGTCCTCACAAAGTTGGTATCAGAGCCATGCTGACCGTAGAAACCCCTAGCTTGGTCGCCTCTAGGATACTTTGAAAACTTACTTTCAAATAGTTTATGAAAACTTAAGTAAGTTCTCTAATTTTGCTCCTTACCTATCTTAGCTTGCTCATCTCACCTTACTCTCACTTAAGTTTGAAAAAGTTGTTCCTCTCTTCCTTTCAAAAATTAGCCTCTATCGATTAACTTGGTTTTGGGGGAAAACATGAGAGCTTGGAGAAAGAAATTTGGACAGCTAGCTAGTGCTGAGTAAATAAGGTAGGAGGCCAAGAGGTTTCGTAGAGGGCTCAGACAGGAGTTTCGCCAGGTATTGGGGGCACTGGAGCTGCGTGACTTTAGCTCCCTAGTAGAGCAAGCCCGGGGCATGGAACTCGAGATGCAGCTTGGGGAAGATTTACGAGGTACAGGAGGTACCATGGTTCTGGAGGGTGTAGGTGGCAGTCAGAAGAGGAACTTCGGAGGAGGTAGTGGGTCATCTTTGAAGCCAGTTCCTAAGAAGTTTAAGGGCCCACAGAATTCTTCCAAGTTCAGGTTTTCAAGGCCACAGTCATCCTCTACTTCACGACCTGTGGCGAGTGCTCCCAGATTGCGCCCAGTCCCAGGGCAAGGTATGAAGTGTTTCAAATGTGGCAATGAGCATCGTGCTTCAGAGTGTTCTTGGCCTGGATCTTGTTGCCACTGTGGTCGGGAGGGCCACAAGGCGTTGGTGTGTCGGCGGAACCCTGCCAGTATAATCAAGTGGGAGCCAGAACCAGTGTCAGCACCAGAGCAGGCAGCTTCATCTCGGGTTTCAGTGCAGATGTTAGCGGCCACTCCTACTCAGTCCTGGGGTCAGCCGCAGTCTTATCTTCCTTATCCTGGAGGGATTCCACCGCCGGGGTACTTTTGGCCACCGGTCCCTACGGCACCATTTCCAGTTGCGGCACCTTCAGCACCTCCTGCAGCCGCCGCACCCCCATACCAGGGTGTTGGGGCTCCTACCGCCCCAGCAGCAGTTTCTTATGCCATGCGGACGGCAGAGTCGGCAGGTCGTCCCGATGTGGTGACAGGTACGCTCCTAGTGGACTCAGTGGAGGCATTTGTACTTTTTGATTCTGGAGCTACTTTCTCTTTTGTATCGTTAGAGTTTGCTAGCAGGGCCAAGTTGAGTATGCAGTCTATAGCTCGATCGATTTTAGTTAACTCTCACGGGGAATCCTTTCTAGCTCCACAAGATGTCCCGTTGTGTGATCTCCTTGGATGGGGAAGAATTTATTGCTAATCTAATGGTCATGAAGATGGAGCCGTTTGATGTTATTGTGGTATGGACTGGTTGCATAGCTATCGAGCGGTTATATCCTTTTCGAAGACAAGAACCTTGCGTGCACCTTCCAGGCGGGAGGTAGTATTTCGAGAGTGCCCTCCTACTCTCTTTGCGTCTTTGGCTAGTCCGTATCCCGTGAGTCGAGCCGTGAAGAGTGGGTTTCTTTTGTCTCTCGTGGGAAGTCGAGTTCCTCTTTGATCGAAATTAATTCGGTGGTTCGGGAATTTTTAGATGTTTTCCAGCAGAGTTGCCAGGGATGCCTCCACCACGTCCAGTGGAGTTCCGAATTGATTTAGTACCGGGTGCCCGACCGGTTTCTATGACCCCTTACCGTCTGGCACGTCCTTTCCAGGAGGAACTAAAGAAGCAATTGGATGAACTAAAAGAAAAAAAACTTATTCGACCCAGTGTGTCTCCGTGGGGAGCTCCGGTTTTGTTTACCAAAAAGAAGGATAGTAGTTGGCGCATGTGTATCGATTACCATGCTCTCAACCAGCTGACCATCAAGAATAAATACCCTTTACCCCGTATTGAAGATTTATTTGATCAGTTGAGAGGGGCAAAGGTATTTTCAAAGATAGATCTTCAGTCGGGCTATAATCAGATTCCTGTCCAAGAAGAGGATATCGAGAAAACGGCGTTCTCTACAAGGTATGGGCACTTTGAATTTAAAGTTATGTCTTTTGGACTAACGAATGCCCCTGCTGCTTTCATGGAGACTATGAACAGGATGTTGCATGAGTATCTAGATGATTTTGTCGTCGTCTTTATTGATGATATTTTGATCTATTCAAAGACTGAAGTTGAGCATGAGCGTCATCTGAGGATGGTGTTGGAGACGTTAAGAGAAAATAGGTTTTATGCCAAGCTTAAAAAGTGCGAGTTCTGGATGTCTGAAGTGGGATTCTTGGGGCATATCATAAATGATAAGGGGATATCAGTGGATCCAAGTAAGATTTCCACAGTGGTAGAATGGGGAAGGCCGACCAACGTCAAAGAAGTGAGAAACTTCCTTGGTATGGCAGGCTATTATCGGCGTTTTGTGCAGGATTTCTCCATCATTGCGAAGCCGTTGTCCAGGCTCACACAGAAAGATGTGAAGTTTCGGTGGGATGATGATTGTGAATGCAGCTTTCAGATTTTGAAGGAAAAGCTGGTGACTACTCCTATTCTCACTATTCCTGAGCCTGGGAAGCGATTCACGGTCTATTCCGATGCTTCTCGAGTTGGGTTAGGCTGTGTGCTCATGCAAGATGGTAAGGTTCTGGCTTATGCGTCTAGGCAGGTGAAGAAACATGAGCAAAACTACCCAACACATGATTTAGAGTTGGCTGCGGTGGTGTTCGCCTTGAAGCTTTGGAGGCATTATCTCTATGGTGAGTCTTGTGATGTCTTTACCGCTCACAAAAGCCTTAAATACATCTTTACGCAGAGGGACCTGAATCTAAGGCAGCGAAGATGGTTAGAGCTGATCAAGGATTATGATCTCACAATTCAGTATCATCCAGGCAAAGCCAACGTGGTGGCTGATGCTCTTAGTCGCAAGGCGATGCCGGCTACATTGGATTGTCTAGTTGCGGATTTTGACCGTATGGGGATATCTTATTGCTATGCAGGTACGGCTCATGCCGAGACCCAGTTGATTTTAGAGTCAGCTATTCCAGAGCGTGTGCGGGAAGCACAGCAGAGTGACTCGTTATTGCAAAGAGTCAGGAGACGTCTGGATTTGGGCAAGGAAGGAGATTTTAGTTTGGATGGGTTTGGAGCTTTGCGATTTAAAGGTCGCTTGTGTGTGCCGCAGAAGGCAGGAGTTAAGGATGATATACTAAAGGAGGCACATCACACTCCATATACTATTCATCTGGGTGAGACAAAGATGTACCGTGATTTGAAGCAGAACTTCTGGTGGAAAAGAATGAAAGTGGATATTGCTAATTATGTAGCCTCTTGTGGCGTTTGTCGCCAAGTAAAGCGAGCATAAGCGCCGATGAGGGTTATTGCAGCCATTGGAGGTCCCACAATGGCCTTGGGATGATATCTCTATGGACTTTGTGGTCGCGTTGCCTCGAACACCGCGAGGAAAGGACGCGGTTTGGGTGGTAGTGGATCGACTCAGCAAATCCGCACATTTTATTCCCATCCGTACAACCAATTCAACTAGTGACTTGGCCCCTATCTATGTGCGGGAGATTGTGAGATTGCATGGAGTGCCAAAGACCATCATTTCTGACAGGGATGCCAAGTACGTATCCCATTTCCTACGTTATTCACTAACCACTAGCTAGCTGTCCAGATTTCTTTCTCCAAGCTCTCGTGGTTCTCCTCAAAACCAACTTAATCGATAAATAGCTAGCTTTTGAAAAGAAGAGAGGAACAACTTTTCCAAAACTTGATCAAGAGTAAGGTGAGATGAGCAAGCTAAGACAGGTAAGGAGTAAAATCAGAGAACTTACTTAAGTTTTGTAAACCTTTTGAAAGTAAGTTTTCAAAATATCTTAGAGGCGACCAAGCTAGGGTTTTATTTGGTCGATGGCTCGATACCAACTTTGTGAGGACCGGAATATTTAACCAAGAACACTTAACCTCCAAATGGTTCTAGCGTTACTAATTAAACATTCTAAGCCTCGATGGACATATGCTTCCTGCATTGCAGCATATGCACATCATCACAAAATTACACATCATTTCCATACAACATACATCACTAAGTTCAACAACGACATACATAAAGTAAAGTTATTACAAAAGAGCCGACCGCCAAATAGAACAATATAAAAGAAAGACAAAGAAGCAAAGGTGCCATAAGATGGCTAGAACAAAATTCGACCAGGTTAGCCACACCACCCACAAGGCAATGCAGGCGCCGCCAAGCTAGACGCCTCGCAGCTACCACAAAGACAACTCACGTATGAGGCCCTCAAGCTCACCTTCTTCCTCTGCAACAATTACATTTAAGCAAGATAACCGAGTACACAAAGGTACTCATAAGATCGACGTGTGGAATAGCGGACCTATTCATAAACTACATGCAAGCTTATTTAGGTGGAGGTTGTATGTCTCATTTTGCATAAAGCCAACTTTATTTGCAATAAAGTAATACATTTAAAAGCAAGTTTGCAAATCTGTTTTGTTGTCAAAATAACAGCGAAATACAGATACCTACAAGTAACCACCTGGAAGTGACTATCCCAATAGTCACCACAACATAGCACGAATCCCCGATTCGTACCACCCATCAAGTTTTAATTAAAAGGTTGTAGTCTAGTTCTCACGGGGCGTATCCGAGAGTGTCCATAACCTAGGACGAGGCTATTCGAATAGTTTTAACCCTGCAGGGGTGTACCAATGTACCCACACTTCAGACCGCCTTTAAGCCCAAAAGCACACTTTCGAAGGTATGCCGGCACGGCTAAGTCCTACGAGACGATTCCAATCTTGTGCATTAACTACGAGCCGCTCGTATGGATAGAAACCCATACGCTTACATTGGAAGCCGAAAGACAACCAGCCATCACGGGGGAAGCCTTTCGGACACTACAATGCTCCCAACACCATCCCTCCTGCGACTCCTGCGACCGAAGCCAATACACCCAAAGTACTAAGTCAAGAGAGGTCCCATACCCTCTAGTGTGGTTAGCACGCAAAAATGCTCGATCTGGTGGCGCAAGTAACTCGGTCCTAATGACCGGGCACTATTCCATCCACACCTAAGCACACCAATCATACCATTATGCCCAAGTCTAAATCATTTTGTTTTCAGCTTTAGTTTTCATAAGTAGACATGGCACAAGGCTGAAATCATAAATCATAATAAGTTTTATAGATCAAGGTTATCGACAAGTCGATAACCGCCCATTTCTACCGGAAGCTAAGCATGGCTAAGCAATTAATTCGCAACTACTAAGTGACAAGAGCTCATCCACGAGCTCTAATCACAGCAATAACTATGCTCATGGTAGTAGAGGATAATCATTTGTCTAAGGAAATGCATCTACTAGGTAAACTAACGACAATAGTTTAACACAAAGTAGCCATGCATACATAGGAGTTGCAAACAACATAAATACTTAAAAATACTGAGATTAACATGATCAAACTGCTTGCCTTACGGGGATTGGTCTTGCTGCAGAGGGGAGTGCTCAGGTTCAAAGTTTTCTTCGGAACCTAACGCGAAAAGGCGATAAAAACCGATAAGAACGAAGAACACCAAAAGGAACTCAACAGCAAAGAACATCCAAATCCCATGAAATTTCTACAGCAGCTAGGGGTTGATTTTAGACAATTTTAGAAACAAGAATCACTTCATTAGGACTTAACATGAAAAAGTTATGGCTAAACTAAGTTCTCTTAGCCTGAAAATCCTAATTAAATTAATTAAGGCTACTGTTCATGGCAAAAATTTCTAGAATGATCTGGAGTCTGAAATTTTTATGGTAGGTAGGTAATAGTATCCTAATAACAGCAAAACTGAGTTTGCACAATTTGGAGTTATAATGAATTAGTTATGATTTTTCTAAGTTCTAAAACTAGCATATATCGTTTCTTAGGAACATAAATAAAGACAAGGCCTAGTTCACATTAAAGCATGTCTACAGACAAATTTTACCAAGTTGAGTTTGCTCAGCGGGGATTTACAGAGAAGAAGTTATGTATTTTACACATTTTCAATGAATTTCTAGACCACCTTATATATTAAACAAGCTAATGCAGTTTAAATCATTTTCTACTACATAACAGTGCCCAAATTCAATCTCAAAATAAAGTTCATTCTATAACAGAGCTACAGCAACTGGAATCATTCAAAAAGGAGTTAATATGTCCAAGTTATGCACCTTTGAAATTTGAAACATTAAAAGACTTAGAAAATTCGAGCTCTCGGGAGGTCCAAACGAACTGAAGGTAAAGGAGAGGTCGTGGGCCGTTGATCCTTCATCGCACGGCCACAGACCTCGAAGCACAGCGCACAGAAGACCTCCTCCCGCACTGGGGAGGTCGGAGCCGTTGAGATTAGATCCAACGGCCACGACCAATGCATGCACAGCGCACGCAAAGGAGGTCCTTGCGCCTAACAGAGGTCGTGACCGTCAGATCAAGATCTGGCGGTCCTGAGCACTAGGGGAGGTCCTAAGGCTAATCTTACGGAGGGAGGTCTGGACGGCTAAGATCTCACGGAGGAGGTCCTCAACGGTCTAGATCTCCAGAGGGAGGTCTTTAACGGACGCGATCAATCGAGGGAGGTCCTGGACGGTTGGGATTTAACCGAGGAGGTCTTGGATGGACAAGATCTACTCGGGGAGGTCCTAAGCGACAGGGTTCTAATCGGAGGAGATCTGGACGGCTCAGATTAGGCCTAGGGAGGTCCTGAACGGTCCAGATCAATGCGGAGGAGGTCCAGAAGGCTAAGGGTTTTACAAAAGGATCTAACGCCGATCTAAATGGGAGGTCGCGAACGGCTGAGATTGAGCCTAAGAGGTCTCGCAGCGGGGTTGTCTTTGCAAAAGACCAGGGTTGGCTTTTTACAAGGAGGACCCCGAGGGTGGTCTTTGTGCACGGGGAAAGATCTAAACGGCTAGGATTTAACCAAGGTGGTCCTAGGCGGTTAGGATCAACTCTAGGGAAGGTCCTGGCGGTTATAGTTTTCGCAGACCAGGATCTAACGGCTAAGAGCTAATCCTAGGAGGTCTTTAACGGCCGAGATTGATCCAGGGAGGTCTTGGGACATAGAAATTACAGGGGAAACCCTCTACGGTACAGATTTGACTTGGGGGAGATCTCAACGGCTATGATTGTATCTAGGGGAGGTCCAGAGGCTAAGCTTTTCGGAAAAGAGCCAAAGCCTCGGATCTACCCTGGGATGGTCGTGGGCGGCCACGATTTACCCAAGGAGGTCCTAGGACTTAGCGGCGCGCGCATTTTGCCGGCAAGACAGCAATAAAGAGCGACCTCGGGCAGCATTAATGCTAATCATAAAACCATGATTCCTGTCCGAGTACGACACGGCAAAACACGAGTTTGGTTTTCAGTTCACCGCCGGCGATGGGGACCTCGCCGGCGCTGACCAAGGGCACCGATAAACTCACAACAGTGCCGCGGACCTAGCGGAGACACTTTCGACGGCGGCGACGGCCTTGAACGCCGACAAGCCGGAGATAGGCTAGGAGTGCAAGTTTTCAGTAAAACCGAAAACAAGAAAAGGCTTGATACGACCTAACTTGACAAGTGCTCGAGCTCTAGGAGACTAGAGTGAACTTACCAGGGCCAAGATGAGGTGCTGGGGAGCTCGGAGGAGAGGAGGAAGCCGAAGGGGGCGCTCCGGTGACCGGGGACTTCGCCGGAGACGAAGAAGAAGGTGATCCCGACCACGAAAAGCAGCTCTCTGACTCGCTCACCCCTGTGATGATTAACCACAACAGGTTAGAGAGGGCTTAAGGTGATCAAGATGACAAATTGACGAGCCAAGAACTACGATGGGACCACTGGAGCTCGAGGCCTTCAAAGAGCTCCAAAACCGACAATGGTGGCAGAGAGAGGTGGTGTTCTTAAATGTTTGAGTTTGAGGACCAGCTCAACTGAGGGAGCTCAAGCACCACAAAGAACGGAGAAGAAAAGGGAGAAGGGAGGTCTCAGGCTATTCATAGCCTGGGAGCTTGGTAAGGGTGTGGGCAAGGTCTACTGTGAACAAAGTCCATGTCCTGCCATGGACCTGCTCGATTTGACAAGGCAAAAAGGATGACTTCTTTTAGGGCAAAGTCATTGACATATTTAATGCCTGGCGGAAAGAGATATTGGGAAGGACCAAAAGGTGACAGGCCACTGCTCCAACTTCTCTGACCCTGACACACACGCACGGGTGCGTGAAAATCATGACGACCAGACCTCAGGGAGGTCGGGAGGAAGAAGAACGAGGTCGAGGAGGTCCCGGCGTCCCGATGCACTTGGGGAGGTCCTGGACGTCCTTGATCTCCCGAGGCAGAGGAGGTCTTAACGGCTAGGAGGTCCAGGGGAGGTCGGGAGCATAGGATGGAGATCCAACGGCCAGCGCACGCGCGCACGAGATCGAGCCGAGGAGGTCTCGGAGCTGGCTCAACCGAGCCCGACAGACTGAGCCTGACTCGGGTCTGAGTCAGACTTAGATCTAGGGTTCCAGAACCTAAACCTCAATAGGAGCTGACCTTTGGAGACTTAAATAGAGTAGCAATTCAACTTCAAAAATCATGAGATTTTTGCAGAAGCTTGCTGGATGAGCTATTTACCTTGAATAGAATTTGTAGAGGCTTTGGCGTTGTGGATTTTCCTCCACAAATCTTAACAAGGTGCTGGTCCAAGGTTTGACCAGAAATTGAATAGGTTTGACTGACCTCCAAAAATATTCAAACAATTTCTAAAAATTGTGAAAGTTTCCAGATGGGTCACATACCATCCCAAGAATTTAGGAAAAATATTTCCAGGAGATTATCACAAGATGGAACAAGAATGTTTTTTTTGAAGGATCAAGATTTGGATCAAAGACTTGTGATTATGTCTTTCCATAACTCTTGTACAATAAATGTTTAGTACATACAGGAAATACATGATGTAAGAAAAGTTTTAATTTCTACTCATTTTCTTACATTTGAAACACAAGCCCAAAATTGGGATGTTACAACTCTCCCCCCCTTACAAGAATCTCGACCCGAGATTCCGTTTACTCGGAGAAGAAAGAAGGAAAATCTGCACGAAGGCGATCTTCTCGCTCCCAAGTTGCCTCATCCTCAGAATGGTTTGACCAATGAACCTTAAGGAACTTGATGACCCAGTTCCTTGTTCTCCGTTCAGATTCCTCAAGAATGCGAACAGGATGCTCGCGGTAGGTCAAATTCTCCTGCACATCGAGAACCACCAACGGAGTTTCCTCAGTCGGGACATGGAGGCACTTCTTCAGGTGTGACACATGGAACACATCATGCACACCCTCAAGCGTAGCTGGCAGCTCCAACCTGTATGCCACAGCCCCAACTCTCTCGATGATGCGATAAGGCCCAACATAGCGAGGAGCCAACTTGCCCTGGACGCCAAAACACTGATGGCCCTTCAAGGGTGAGACTTTGAGATACACAAAGTCATTGGGCACAAAGCTCAACTCACGGCGACGGCGATCTGCATAGCTCTTCTTCCTGGACTGGGCCGTGCGCAGATGCTTGCGGATCAACTAAACCTGACTTTTGGCCTCATTAATCGAATCTGGGCCGAAAAACTACCGCTCACCAGTTTCTGACCAGTTTAATGGGGTTCTGCATCTCCTCCCATACAAAACCTCAAATGGTGCCATGCCAAGACTGGCCTGATAGTTGTTGTTGTAGGAGAACTCAGCAAATGGTAGGCACTTCTCCCACTTCTTCCCATAGGAAAGAACACAAGCACGGAGCATATCTTCCAACACTTGGTTGACTCGCTCCGTCTGGCCATCAGTCTGAGGATGGTAAGATGAACTGAAAGTAAGACGGGTGCCCATAGCCTCTTACAATTTATGCCAGAAACGAGAGGTGAAAAGAGAACCACGATCTGACACAATCGTTCGTGGCACACCATGCAGGCTCACAATGCGGGATATATACAACTCTGCCAACTGACTCACATCAATCTTTGCCCGCACTGGAAGATAATGGGCCACCTTCGTCAACCGATCAATGATGACCCACAAGGCATCCTTCCCAGAAGAAGTACGGGGCAACCCAGTGATGAAGTCCATGCCAACGGAATCCCACTTCCACTCTGGCACTGGCAAAGGCTGAAGAAGGCCTGCTGGACGCTGATGCTCGGCCTTCACACGACAGCACACGTCGCACTCGGCAACGAACTTAGCAATCTCACGCTTCATACGGGTCCACCAGAATCTCTGACGAAGGTCCTGATACATCTTGGTAGTCCCAGGATGGATGGACAAAGGAGAATCGTGGGATTCGAGGAGAATCAAATACCGCAACTCCATGACCTTAGGAACCACAAGACGCTGCCCAAACCATACAACGCCATGCTCATCCTCTGAAAAGCACTTGGCTATACCATCCTGGATGTTCTGCTTGATTTGGCTCACACCAACATCTGTCTGCTGTGCCGCCTTGATTTGATCCACCAAGGTTGGCTGCACAACTAAGGTAGCAAGAGAACCGTGCTCGATCAAACCCAAATTGAGGCGCTGAAATTCTGAGATGAGGGTAGGCTGCTGCTCTTTGAGCATCAACATGTTGCAATACACCTTCCGACTGAGTGCATCCGCAACGACATTGGCCTTGCCCAGATGATATTGAATGCCCATATCATAATCATTGATCAACTCCAACCATCTTCTTTGCCTGAGGTTCAGATCTGGCTGGGAGAACAAGTACTTCAAGCTCTTGTGGTCAGAATACACCTCACAGCGGTTACCAATCAGATAATGCCGCCAAATCTTGAGTGCATGAACCACAGCAGCTAATTCCAAGTCATGAGTAGGATAGTTGAGTTCATGAGGCCTCAACTGCCGCGATGCATAGGCCACTACCTTTCCCTCCTGCATAAGAACAGAACCAAGACCCTGACGAGAAGCATCACAATAGATATCAAAACTCTTGTGAATATCAGGGAGAACAAGCACTGGGGCTGAGGTCAACCGCTTCTTGAGTTCCTGAAAACTCACATCACAAGTAGTGGACCACTCAAACTTCTTGTCTTTCTTGAGCAATTCGGTCATAGGCTTCGCAATCTTGGAGAAATTCTCGATAAAGCGGCGATAGTAGCCAGCCAAACCAAGAAAACTCCGCACATCGGTGACCGACTTGGGCTGACCCCAAGATAGCACATCACTGAACTTGCTAGGATCTACAGCCACACCTCCTGCTGAAAGAACATGGCCCAAGAATGCCACTTCCTTCAACCAGAACTCGCACTTGCTGAATTTGGCATACAACAAAGTGCTTGCGCAGCCTGTCGAACACAAGCTTAAGATGCTCAAAGATGCTCTTCTTCACTCTTGGAGTAGATAAGGATATCGTCGATGAATACCACCACAAACCTATCCAAATACTCCATGAATACCGAGTTCATAAGGTTCATGAATAAAGCAGAGCATTAGTCAAACCAAAAGACATGACAAAGGTACTCGTAAAGACCATAACGAGTAGCAAAGGCCGTCTTCTAATATCCTCGTACGATCGACTTGATGATAGCCCAACCTCAAGTCAATCTTGAAAAGACTCGAGCTCCGCCAACCGATCGAAAAGATCATCAATACGGGCAAAGGATACTTGTTCTTGACCGTCACTTCATTAAGCGGACGGTAATCAACACACATGCGCAAGGTCTTGTCCTTCTTCTTCACAAAGATAATCGGACAACCCCAAGGAGATGAGCTAGACGAATGAAACCCTTCTCTTGCAGCTCACCTAGTTGCTTCTTCACTCCTCCAACTCATTAGGAGGCATGCGTCGGCCTCTTTGAACTAGGGGCGATGCAGGGCAGAACTCTATCACGAACTCCAGGTCTTGAACAGGAGGCATCCCAGGCAAGTCTTCGGGAAAGACATCCACAAACTCACATACTGTGGGAACATCCTGGATCTCCATGGCGGGCTACGCTTCAAGTGCACAAAGAAGGGGCTCTCGCAACTGCGGTGAAAACCCAACCTGTTCACCTGAAGGGCTGGTGAGGTAGACAATCTTCCTGGCACAATCGATTTGCCCCAAATGTTGGGACAGCCAATCCATGCCAAGAATCACGTCCAGGCGTGCCGAGTCGAGTAGGATAAGATTCGTCAAGAATCCCACTCCTTCGATGTGGATAGGAACGTCCCGGCACACTTGGTCAGCTCTCATTTCCGAACCCGGAGAGCGAATAAGTAGTAGAACCCCCAAAGGAACACAGTGGAGACCACTATCAACTGCAAACGACCTCAAAATAAAAGAATGCGAAGCTCCAGAGTCAAATAAAACTGTAGCAGGACGTAAATTGACAAGAAGCGTACCCAACACCACGTCGGGCGCCTCCTGTGCCTCCTCAGCCGAGATATGGTTGACTCGGCCGCTCCCCAAGCCCGGGGTCTTCTGGTTAGGTGGGTGACCACTCCGTTTCCCGCGTTCTCCATTAGGACGAGGGGCCGCTCCAGTCTTCTTAGGGCAACTACTCGCGTAGTGACCCTTGTTGTGGCAGTAGAAGCAGGTGACGTCGGCCATGGGGTTGCGGTGAGCAACCTGCTGCTGGATCGCAGGTGCACGCGACTGAGTCACGGCCTACGGAGGACGTGGAGCTAGTGCTGAAGGCCTTGGCGGTGGTGAAGCCAAAGAACGGGCCACCGGTGCAGGCCCAACTCGGGGACGAACGAGGCCGGCCTGTGCAGACCGCTGGGCCTCCCACTTGCGCTTGCGGGACTCGCCCAGCGCTCTCGCCTTGTGCTCGGCGATGATGGCCTTGTCCACCAAGGTCCGAAGTCGGGAAGTCCACAATAGAGAGCTTGTCCCGAAGCTCCTCAGACAAGCCCTCCATGAACTTCTCCTGCTTAGCCTCATCAGTGGCCACCTCAGCAGGAGCGTACCTCGCCAGATGGTTGAACTCGTGTAGGTACTCAGTCACAGACTTGCGCCCCTGTTTGAGCGCAAGGAACTCCTTCTTCAGCTTCATCAGGCCGGCGGGAACATGGGCCCGATGGAAAGCCGACCTGAACTCCTCCCACGAGACCACGTGTCCCGCGGGCTGCATGGCGAGGAAGTTCTCCCACCATGAGAGTGCCACACCCTCCAACTGATGGGATGCGAAAAGTGCCCGCTCCTGCTCCTGGCACTGAGCAACGTTGAGCTTCCGCTCAACCAGACGCAGCCAGTCGTCTGCGTCCAAGGGATCCTCGGATCGGGAGAAGGTGGGAGGCTGCGTGCGAAGGAACTCCGCAAGTCCCCCAGGAGACTGATGGCCAACTCCTCCGGATCCAGAGGCACCAGAGGGAGTGGAGGTGTTCCTGGCGATAACCTCCAACACCCTCCGGTCCTCCGAACGGTTGCATTCGATTTGCATGAGGACTTCCGCCATGGTCGGAGGAGGGGGAAGCTCCTCATCGGGACTACCCGGCTGATTCCGACCACTACGTGTCCCTCCTGCCATCCTGTTTCATCAAGATAAGTTAGATACAGTTCGAGACCCAAGAGCACGGCAATCCAAACTCAATGGAAAGGCTCAAAAGTAACCACAAAAGAGCACAAGACCGTAAGTCCAAATCAACTTCCCAAAACGAATAACCCGTATGGAAAGAACGAGTAACCGTTTTAGGAAGGCAAAATTTCAGAACTAAATTCTAGCTCAAAACAGCCCAAAAATCAAGGTATAACTACCGAATAGAGCGTGAGGTACTTAGCTAACCCATATCACTTCTTACCCTTTTATTCCCACATGTTTTAATTGAATTAACCTCCCATTTCCTACCTTATTCACTAACCACTAGCTAGCTGTCCAGATTTCTTTCTCGAAGCTCTCATGGTTCTCCCCAAAACCAACTTAATCGATAAATAGCTAGCTTTTGAAAGGAAGAGAGGAACAACTTTTCCAAAACTTGATCAAGAGTAAGGTGAGATGAGCAAGCTAAGACAGGTAAGGAGTAAAATCAGAGAACTTACTTAAGTTTTGTAAACCTTTTGAAAGTAAGTTTTCAAAATATCCTAGAGGCGACCAAGCTAGTGGTTTCTACGGTCAGTATGACTCTGATACCAACTTTGTGAGGACCCGGAATATTTAACTAGTAACACTTAACCTCCAAATGGTTCTAGCGTTACTAATTAAACATTCTAAGCCTCGATGGACATATGCTTCCTGACTGCAGCATATGCACATCATCACAAAATTACACATCATTTCCATACAACATACATCACTAAGTTCAACAACGACATACATAAAGTAAAGTTATTACAAAAGAGCCGACCGCCAAATAGAACAATATACAAGAAAGACAATGAAGCAAAAGGTGCCATAAGATGGCTAGAACAAAAGTCGGCCGTTAGCCACACCACCCACAAGGCAACCGACCGGCCGCTAAGCTAGACGCCTCGCAAGCTACCACAAAGACAACTCACGTGAGGCCCTCAAGCTCACCTTCTTCCTCTGCAACAATTACATTTAAGCAAGATAATCGAGTACACAAAGGTACTCGCAAGATCGACGTGTGGAATAGCAGACCTATTCATAAACTACATGCAAGCTTATTTAGGTGGAGGTTGTATGTCTCATTTTGCATAAAGTCAACTTTATTTGCAATAACGTAATACATTTGAAAGCAAGTTTGCAAATCTGTTTTGTTGTCAAAATAACAGCGAAATACAGATACCTACAAGTAACCACCTGGAAGTGACTATCCCAACAGTCACCACAACATAGCACGAATCCCCGATTCGTACCACCCATCAAGTTTTAATTAAAAGGTTGTAGTCTAGTTCTCACGGGGCGTATCCGAGCGTGTCCATAACCTAGGACGAGGCTATTCGAATAGTTTTAACCCTGCAGGGGTGTACCAATGTACCCACACTTCAGACCGCCTTTAAGCCCAAAAGCACACTTTCGAAGGTATACCGGCACGGCTAAGTCCTACGAGACGTTTCCAATCTTGTGCATTAACTACGAGCCGCTCGTATGGATAGAAACCCATACGCTTATATTGCAAGCCGAAAGACAACCAGCCATCACGGGGGAAGCCTTTCGGACACTACAATACTCCCAACACCATCCCTCCTGCGACTCCCTGCGACCCGAAGCCAATACACTCCAAAGTACTAAGTCAAGAGAGGTCCCATACCCTCTAGTGTGGTTAGCACGCAAAAATGCTCAGTACGGTGGCGCAAGTAACTCGGTCCTTA
The DNA here is from genome assembly GCA_036346255.1 of Ampelocalamus luodianensis. Lineage (NCBI taxonomy): Eukaryota > Viridiplantae > Streptophyta > Magnoliopsida > Poales > Poaceae > Ampelocalamus > Ampelocalamus luodianensis. Next base: position 30,393,315 of record CM070637.1, read on the forward strand.
ATGACCCGGGCACCATTCCAATCACACCCAGAAGCACACCAATCATACCATTGTGCCCAAGTCTAAATCATTTTTGTTTTCAGTTTTAGTTTTCATAAGTAGACATGGCACAAGGCTGAAATCATAAATCATAATAAGTTTTATGTGATCAAGGTTATCGACAAGTCGATAACCGCCCATTTCTACCGGAAGCTAAGCATGGCTAAGCAATTAATTCGCAACTACTAAGTGACAAGAGCTCATCCACGAGCTCTATTCACAGCAATAACTATGCTCATGGTAGTAGAGGATAATCATTTGTCTAAGGAAATGCATCTACTAGGTAAACTAACGACAATAGTTTAACACAAAGTAGCCATGCATACATAGGAGTTGCAAACAACATAAATACTTAAAAATACTGAGATTAACATGATCAAACTGCTTGCCTTACGGGGATTGGTCTTGCTGCAGAGGGGAGTGCTCAGGTTCAAAGTTTTCTTCAGAACCTAACGCGAAAAGGCGATAAAAACCGATAAGAATGAAGAACACCAAAAGGAACTCAACAGCAAAGAACATCCAAATCCCATGAAATTTCTACAGCAGCTAGGGGTTGATTTTAGACAATTTTAGAAACAAGAATCACTTCATTAGGACTTAACAGGAAAAAGTTATGGCTAAACTAAGTTTCTTAGCCTGAATTCCTAATTAAATTAATTAAAGCTACTGTTCATGGCAAAAATTTCTAGAATGATCTGGAGTCTGAAATTTTTATGGTAGGTAGGTAATAGTATCCTAATAACAGCAAAACTGAGTTTGAACAATTTGGAGTTATAATGAATTAGTTATGATTTTTCTAAGTTCTAAAACTAGCATATATCGTTTCTTAGGAACATAAATAAAGACAAGGCCTAGTTCATATTAAAGCATGTCTACAGACAAATTTTACCAAGTTGAGTTTGCTCAGCGGGGATTTACAGAGAAGAAGTTATGTATTTTACACATTTTCAATGAATTTCTACACCACCTTATATATTAAACAAGCTAATGCAGTTTAAATCATTTTCTGCTACATAACAGTGCCCAAATTCATTCTCAAAATAAAGTTCATTCTATAACAGAGCTACAACAACTGGAATCATTCAAAAAGGAGTTAATATGACCAAGTTATGCACCTTTGAAATTTGAAACATTAAAAGACTTAGAAAATTCGAGCTCTCGGGAGGTCCAAACGAACTGAAGGTAAAGGAGAGGTCGTGGGCCGTTGATCCTTCATCGCACGGCCACAGACCTCGAAGCACAGCGCACAGAAGACCTCCTCCCGCACTGGGGAGGTCGGAGCCGTTGAGATTAGATCCAACGGCCACGACCAATGCATGCACAACGCGACGCAAAGGAGGTCCTTGCGCTAGCAGAGGTCGTGGACCGTCGATCAAGATCCGCGGTCCCGAGCACTAGGGGAGGTCCTAAGGCTAATCCTACGGAGGAGGTGCAGACGGCTAAGATCTCACGGAGGAGGTCCTGAACGGTCTAGATCTCCAGAGGGAGGTCTTTAACGGACGCGATCAATCGAGGGAGGTCCTGGACGGTTGGGATTTAACCGAGGAGGTCTTGGATGGACAAGATCTACTCGGGGAGGTCCTAAGCGACAGGGTTCTAATCGGAGGAGATCTGGACGGCTCAGATTAGGCCTAGGGAGGTCCTGAACGGTCCAGATCAATGCGGAGGGAGGTCCGAAGGCTAAGGGTTTTACAAAAAGGATCTAACGCTCAGATCTAAATCTGGGGAGGTCGCGAACGGCTAGGATTGAGCCTAAGAGGTCTGAGCGGGGGTTGTCTTTGCAAAAGACCAGGGTTGGCTTTTTACAAGGAGGACCCCGAGGGTGGTCTTTGTGCACGGGGAAAGATCTAAACGGCTAGGATTTAACCAGGGTGGTCCTAGGCGGTTAGGATCAACTCTAGGGAAGGTCCTGGCGGTTATAGTTTTCGCAGACCAGGATCTAACGGCTAAGAGCTAATCCTAGGAGGTCTTTAACGGCCGAGATTGATCCAGGGAGGTCTTGGGACATAGAAATTACAGGGGAAACCCTCTACGGTACAGATTTGACTTGGGGGAGATCTCAACGGCTATGATTGTATCTAGGGGAGGTCCAGAGGCTAAGCTTTTCGGAAAAGAGCCAAAGGCTCGGATCTACCCTAGGATGGTCGTGGGTGGCCACGATTTACCCAAGGAGGTCCTAGGACTTAGCGGCGCGCGCGTTTTGCCGGCAAGACAGCAATAAAGAGCGACCTCGGACAGCATTAATGCTAATCATAAAACCATGATTCCTGTCCGAGTACGACACGACAAAACACGAGTTTGGTTTTTAGTTCACCGCCGGTGATGGGAACCTCGCCGGCGCCGACCAAGGGCACCGATAAACTCACAACAGTGCCGCGGACCTAGCGGAGACACTTTCGACGGCGGCGACGGCCTTTAACGCCGGCGAGCCAGAGATAGGCTAGGAGTGCAAGTTTTCGGAAAAACCAAAAACAAGAAAAGGCTTGATACGACCTAACTTGACAAGTGCTCGAGCTCTAGGAGACTAGAGTGAACTTACCAGGGCCAAGATGAGGTGCTGGGGAGCTCGGAGGAGAGGAGGAAGCCGAAGGGGGCGCTCCGGTGACCGGGGACTTCGCCGGAGACGAAGAAGAAGGTGATCCCGACCACGAAAAGTAGCTCTCCGACTCGCTCACCCCTGTGATGATTAACCACAGTAGGTTAGAGAGGGCTTAAGGTGATCAAGATGACAAATTGACGAGCCATGAACTACGATGGGACCACTGGAGCTCGAGGCCTTCAAAGAGCTCCAAAGCCGACAATTGTGGCAGAGAGAGGTGGTGTTCTTAGGTGTTTGAGTTTGAGGACCAGCTCAACTAAGGGAGCTCAAGCACCACAAAGAACGGAGAAGGAAAGGGAGAAGGGAGGTCTCAGGCTATTCATAGCCTGGGAGCTTGTAAGGTGTGGGCAAGGTCTCATCAGGAACAAAGTCCATGTCCTGCCATGGACCTGCTCGATTTGACAAGGCAAAAAGGATGACTTCTTTTAGGGCAAAGTCACTGACACATTTAATGCCTGGCGGAAAGAGACGTTGGGAAGGACCAAAAGGTGACAGCCACTTTGCTCCAACCGCTCGACTGACACACACACGCGCGGTGCGTGAAAATCATGACTACTGCACTCGGGAGGTCGGGAGGAAGAAGAACAGGGCTGAGGGAGGTCCTGGACGTCCCTGATGCACTTGGGGAGGTCCTGGACGTCCTTGATCTCCCAAGGTAGAGGATGTCTTAACGGCAAGGAGGTCCAGGGGAGGTCGGGAGCATAGGATGGAGATCCAACGGCCAGCGCACGCGCTCACGAGATCGAGCCGAGGAGGTCTCGGAGCTGGCTCAACCTAGCCCGACTGACTGAGCCTGACTTGGGTTTGAGTCAGACTCAGATCTAGGGTTCCAGAACCTAAACCTCAATAGGAGCTGACCTTTGGAGACTTAAATAGAGTAGCAATTCAACTTCAAAAATCATGAGATTTTTGCAGAAGCTTGCTGGATGAGCTATTTACCTTGAATAGAATTTGTAGAGGCTTTGGCGTTGTGGATTTTCCTGCACAAATCTTAACAAGGTGCTGGTCCAAGGTTTGACCAGAAATTGAATAGGTTTGACTGACCTCCAAAAATATTCAAACAATTTCTAAAACTTGTGAAATTTTCCAGAGGGGTCACATACCATCCCAAGAATTTAGGAAAAATATTTCCAAGAGATTATCACAAGATGGAACAAGAATGTTTTTTTTTGAAGGATTAAGATTTGGATCAAAGACTTGTGACTATGTATTTCCATAACTCTTGTACAATAAATGTTTAGTACATACAGGAAATACATGATGTAAGAAAAGTTTTAATTTCTACTCATTTTCTTACATTTGAGACACAAGTCCAAAATTGGGATGTTACACTTTGCTTCCCCTTGAAACTTGTGACACATGGTATGGGGTGACATGAGGAGGACTATAGCTAAAGTCACACACACACGCACGTACGCTCGTGTGTGCGTATATTCGTGTGGCAATCGCGTGACTTGTGACTTGCGACGCGCAACCGTGAACTTGTCGTGAATCTAGTCTACCTGTTTTTTTGCTAACCATGTATTTTTCTCTTCTTTGATAATGTTCAAACTAAACTGGTCAGTCGAAAGATCGGTGTGGTGGTCGGAAGACCCGTGTGGTGGTCCAAAGACCAGTATGGTCGTCAAAGGACCAGTGTGGTCATTCGGAAGACCAGTGTGGTCGTCGGAAGACCAGTGTGGTCATTCAGAAGACTAGTGTGGTTGCCGGAACACCAGTATGGTCATCGAAAGACCAGTGTGGTCGGAAGACTGGTCAAAGCCATAGACCATGATATAGTCATGAGCTGATAAACACTACTTAATTACCATTAATTAGTTTTTCAATTAGTAGTTATTAGTGGTTCGTTATGTGCTTTTGCATAGACCTTAAAAGGATCTGGGGACGTGTAACATCCCCATTTTCAACTTTTGTTTCAAATGTAAGAAAATGAGGATAATTTAAAACTTTTCCTACATCCTAATGCCTTTAAGCTTTTCTGAAGTTCTTCTAAAAGAATTTTGGGAAATCCAAAATTAAAATCCTCATTTGTCTCAAGTCAACAACCTCCTTGGTGAAATCTTGTGTCAAACCGTTGGAAATAATTTTCCTTGGTTCTAAGGTTGAAACCTCTGAATTATTTCATGATTTTTGGAAATTATTTGAATAATTTAGAGGCAAGTCAAACCTTGGTCGAACCTCTGAAATCACCATCTGGAATTTCTTGAGAAAATTTCAGTGCACAAAAACCTCTGGAAATTTTATGGGAGGTAAACCCCAAGGTAAGCAAGCTCCAGTTAAAATTTCATGAATTTTGGAGTTGATTTGATACCTCAATTAAATCCCCAAAGTTTCAGCCTTTAAAATTCAAAACCTAACTGGTTTGCACTGTTCCTCGGGTGCGAGTCGCTTGGCTCGAGTCACTTGACTCGGCCGAGCCAACTAACTGTACCGACCGGGTCGAATTGGCGCACGCGCGGTGACTCGTTGGATCGTCATCGGGCGGTCGACGTTTGCACTTAACCGTGCCGACGCGGTCGATTGTCGGCCGTTGGATCAAAATCGGACGCCGTTCCCGTCATCTCCTTCCTCGCTCCCGCTCGCGCGTGTGCTGCGCCATGGCGAGCGCAGAGAGGGAGACAGTGATGCGCCTCGTCACCTCCATCTTCGTCAACGGCTCTGCAGCGCATTAAATGCCCGTCACTCCCGCCCGATTAGTCGCCGTCTCAATCGCTCCGTCGCCGCCACAATGACCGTAGTGCGATGAGAACCCGATCGCGCCAACGGTGCCCTCCTCGCTCCACGAGCCTACTTAAGCTCCCGCTTCCTCCCGAGCATCTTTTCGCCATCCTCACCTCTTGGTTACCTTCTCTCGAGCTCGGCGAGTTCCGAGCGCCCAAAGACTCATCTCGCCATTGCCGGCCGCGAGCTTTGGCGCCGACGGTGTTCCAGCTTGCTCTCTTGCTCCCCCTCGTTCCCTCACCTTTGCCTCACTTGGTGAGTTTAACCCCACTCCATTTCAGTTCCGTCGGGAGGAGCTGCTGAAATCGGTTTTCCCAAATTTGCCGCAAATCTCCATCTTCTTCCCAAAGACCGGTAAGACTCCCATTTCCCAATCCATTCCTCCGAGAGCTTCTCGTGGTATTGCGGCTCATGGTACCACCCGTGTTGCTAGTTTGGCCCAGTCGGCCTCTCGCGTTGAGGCATCCCCGCACCGCCGCTGATCCTCGTCGCCGGGCTGCTCTGTTCATCCTCCGTCCACCCCAACCCCGTCATCATCTTCAGTGAACCCCTGGTGAGCTTAAGCTCTTCCACGTTTAGCTTTTGCTGCACCGTGGCCGTGGTTCCCTGTTTCGGTCGCGCCGCCGCCGCCGTTAGCCTCCTGCTCGCCGCCGGCTACCGTATGGACTCCGGTTGGTCGCGTTAAGTCCATAGGACCCCGTCATAGCTTTTGCACCCGTCCATTTGCGCGTAGCTTAGCCATGTCATCGTTTTCGTTTTCGGCCGTAGCACTCCCTCCGCCTCTCGCCGCCGCGCCGCCGCGTCAGGTCACCATTGGCCTCGCCGCCGGTGCCATCTGGTGTGCAATAGCAGTAGGTTTCCGTTTTAGCTCCTTCCGGGCCTCGCCCTGAGCTCCCTCGCCGGCGACACGCCCGGCGAGCTCGAGTTTTGCTCGGCTCTGTTGTCGGACGAGCGCGGCAGCTGGCGGGCGACGTGGCTCTAGGGGCCATCCATCTCGAGATGAACGGTCCGCGGCCTTGCCTCTGCTGCAGCGCATGTGTTTGAACCCGGACGCCCGAGCCGTCCGATTCGTAATCAACGGCTCGTATGCATCCACGCCATCTCTAGTTCAAATGGATTCCGAATAGGTTAAGTTCAAACTGAAATGGTTAAGGTACTTTAAAAATTCATAACTAATTCATATAAATTCCATTTTAGGTGTTTCAAATTTTTTTAGTTTTATTATGAACTGAACTTTAGTGTAAAAATGTTTAGAAGTTTAGTTCGGCCACAGAAATAGGATTTCAAAATTGGTTTAGAAATATACTTGAAACTGTTAATTTAGAATTTGAATAATTTGTAAATTGCATAAGTTTGTGTAGGTAGATCCTTTTTGGGTGAATCCAACTTTGTTGGCTTCCTCTATAAGTGAACTAAGTGATAGCATATGTTTTGTTCATGTTACTGTTTTTAAAATCTTTAGGATTACATTTTAAAAATGCTATTTAAATGTCTTGTAAAAACCATAAGTTTTTAACCGTAGCTCCAAATGACCTAAAATTTTTCATGTAACCTTAGAATACCAGTAGGTAACCACCATAAAAATTTCAGCTTCAAAATCACTCTGCAAAACATTTAATGAACAGTAACTTTTAGGAAATTGAGTTTGGCCGAAAATGAGTATTTCAATCCTATCTTTTCCATCCCTTATCCTTTTAGGTTGATTCTTGTTCCTAGGGTTAGATAGAACCTTAGCCTACCCCGTGTATAAATTTTGTAGCATCTGAATGCTTTTTGCTTGCTTAAATACTTGGTGCTTTGCGTTCTTATTGGTTTTTGTCGGTTGTTTTCGCTCTTTCGCTTAGGCTTCGACATTTGCGGTAACCACGAGAACGACCTCCGCAATGATTTGAGCAACAACAAGCAGGCAAGCAGTTTGATTATTTCCCATTTGATCCCATTACTTTTAAAGTCTAATATTTTGTTTAACTTCTATGTATGCATTGCTATTTTGTTGTTAAATTGATTAGTTAATCCTCTAGTTGCATAATCTGTAGGTAAATGTTTATCCTCTACTACCTGAGCCTAGGTTATTTGCTGTGATTAGAGTTCGTTGGATGAGCTCTTGTCACTTAGTAGATTTCGAATAAATATTGCTTAGCCATGCCTAGTTATCGGTAGTATTGGGCGATCATCGACTTAGTCGATGATCTTGATCACACAAATACTTATATTATTCCATTATGTCCAATCCTTGTGTTTTATTGTTTTACAAATCAAAAACTGAAAACAAAAATTATATCTTGGCTTGGGCACAATGGTATGTTGGTGTGATCTGTTGGGTGTGATTGGAATGGTGCCTAAGTCCCTAAGGACCGAGTTACTTGTGCCATTGATCCAAGCAATTGTTGCGTGCTAACCACGCGAGGGGGATATGGAACCTCTCTTGACTAAGTACTTTGGGAGGTGTTAATTATGAGCTGGTCGGTGGGTGTGTTGAAACTGTGTGTGTGTGTCGTGGTGTTTGGAGGGGAGCATTAGAAGACCGGTTAGGATGTCTAATGTGTCCTTCTCCCGTGGGTTGCGGCTCTTAATTAGCATCGTCCATTGGAAAGCGTCTTGTTAGACTTAGCCATGCCTGCATACCAAAGGAAGTGTGCTAACCGTGGCTGGTGGAAAGGCGGTCTATCGTGTGGGTACATTGGTTCAAGAATAGAACTTAGCCTGATCTTGTAGGGCAATTAATATCCCAAACTAACCTTAATCTAACCCTAATCGATTAGATTACATCAACTAAGAAGAAACCCATTTTTGTCGGTTGAGCCGACAAAAAGGAACAGAGGCAGATTTCTGTTATCAATCTAAATAGATGATAACAAGGATTAAAAGAATAACTTGTTATGCTACTAGGGTTTAGTCTAAACCTAACTAGGATAACAAGTCGACAGGAGAAACCCTAAGTCTTGAAAAAGATATGGAAAACCGAAAAGTTATAATAACAACTTTTCAGTTTGAAGTAAGTTGAAACTACTGATGCTCAAAAGAATGATTCCCAGAAGCTTCTAAGGTCCTTAAAATGCTCAAGATATCGAAAACTAGGGTTTTATCTTACCAGTAGAAGAAAGACACCCAACTTTCTGAAATCTCGATGTTGATCAACAGAGAGATAAACGCTGGTTCAACCTACAAAAGATGTCAAATCTTTATTACAAGGTGGAACCAGGGTTTAGGATGGATAAGCAAAAGGGACAAGAGCAAGAACTCCACTGGCCAACAATGGAGGATGAACTTCAGTGGTCAACAATGGTAACAGCAAAAAGCTAGGGTTTATATATGGATGTTGAGCTACAGGGCAGGATGGAAAGATCTAGAGTTGATGAGGTGTCCATTTAGGACTAATTATCCCAAAAATTTGTGGCATAATCTTTGGATAATCCTCTCCTCTGCTCTCAGAAATGGCTGCGCGCAGAGATAAGGAAGAAGGGAGGCAAAATATGACAGGTGGGTCCCTTTGTCATCCTCAGTCGCGCGCGCTTCAAAAGATCAAAAGAATATCAGCCGTCCGATGAGAAATGGGCGGCGGGGATAAATAGAGAGATTAAAAGATTTGAATCGGTATCTTAAAATATGAGCCGTGCGATCTCAATCGGTCGATCGAGATTAAGACAGAGCCCAAAAGGAATCTCGGGATCTACTTTCAAATATGGACGTTGGATTGGAATCCGCGGGGAATTAAAAGGAATACACGTCACTCGATTAGATGAGATGACGCGGCACCGTTAGATTGGATTTCCACGGTCGAGATGGGGCAAAGAACCGGATGGTCCGATTGCATACACTCATATGGGCCTTACGATTGAAATCCAACGATCCACCGAATTTGGGCTTTAAAGGCCCACGGTCAAAAAGGAGCGCCGTGGGATTTAAATCCAAAGGCCCAGATAAACGCGCGTCTTTGATTTCCAAAGAAAACGAGCGACGCGGTTAGATCAAGAATGGACGGTGGAGATCATGAGGGGATCCGGAGTCGTCCGAATGCATACACCGCTCTGGACCACACGATGAAGATCTAACGGCCCAGAGGAGCGCAGGCCTTAATAACATGCGGTAAAAAGGAAAGCCGTAGGATTTGAATCTGACGGCTCAGATAAAAGCGCGCCTTTAAGTTTAAAACGAAAAGGGAGACGCTGTTGGATCGAGAATGAACGGTTCTTTTGGATTTTTGGCAAAAAGGAAGGTTTTCAATTTGTAACATACTGCCCAAATTGTAAAAATGAACAATAATGCTATGAACAACACCTCATTACTGTTCATAAAGCATTTAATTACTGTTTATAGAATTGGGGATGTTACAAACCTACCCCCCTTAGGAAAATCTCGTCCCCGAGATTTGGAACAAGTTTAAGATTAGGAAAAAGTGAAATTGAGATGATTTATAAGGAAATTCAACATCTGTTGTCTTGATTTCCTTCAAAGATAACAAAGAAGAACTTTACATAACAACATAGTGTTATCATTACATCTTTGTTTACATTGCTTTGTTTAAACTTTCCTTTCTTGATTCAAAGGAAAGTTCTAAACAACAAAAAGATGGGGGTGCTCAATCTGCATCAGATCTTCGCGCTCCCAAGTGGCTTCATCGTCGGAATGATTAGCCCACTGAATTTTCAAGAACTTAACAGTACGATTTCTTGTCCTGCGTTCCATTGTGTCGAGGATACGCACTGGTTGTTCTTGATAGGAAAGATCAGGTTGGAGATCAAGATGCTCATAAGCACTTGCCTCAATAGGAACACGAAGGCATTTCTTCAATTGAGACACATGAAAAGTATCATGCACTGCTGAGAGGGATTCAGGTAGTTCCAGTTGATAAGCTACAGCTCCTCGTTTTGCAATGATTCGAAAGGGTCCGATATAACGAGGTACGAGCTTCCCTTTTACCTGAAAACGATGAGTACCCTTCATGGGTGACACTTTAAGATAGACATGGTCACCTACCTCAAAGCTTAATTCACGACGACGATGGTCAGCATAGCTCTTCTGACGAGACTGTGCAGTTTTCAAACAATCTCGAATCAAAGAACTTGCTCTTGACTTCTTTTACAGTGTCGGACCATAGAATGATCTTTCACGGACTCGGACCAATTCAATGGAGTCCTACAAGCTCTCCCATACAAGGCTTCAAAAGGTGACATTTGAATACTTGCTTGGTAGCTATTATTGTAGGAAAATTCCACATATGGCAAAGATTTCTCCCAGTCTTTGCTATAAGATAGCACATAGGCTCGAAGAAGATCTTCCATTACTTGATTCACTCTCTCAGTTTGACCACTAGTTTGAGGATGATAAGCAGTACTGAAAGAGAGTTCAGTCCCCATAGCCTGATGAAGATAATTCCAAAAGTGGGAAGTGAACTGAGGGCCACGGTCAGAAACAATGACCTTGGGAACACCATGAAGACAAACAATCCTAGCAATATAAAGCTCTGCTAGCTGCTTGCCACTAAAGATGGTTTTGACCGGAATGAAATGAGCCACTTTTGTCAAACGGTCGATGATTACCCAAATGGCATCGGATCCATTGGAAGTTTTGGGAAGACCAGTAACAAAATCCATACCGATCTCTTCCCACTTCCACTGTGGAATAGGCAAAGGCTGAAGGGTACCAGCTGGCTTCAGATGTTCAGCTTTAACCCTTTGGCAAATATCACATTCAGCAACATACTGAGCAATTTGCCTCTTCATTTGGCTCCACCAAAATGTTTTCTTCAAATCCTGATACATCTTGGTACTTCCAGGATGTAGAGAAAACTTGGAATTATGAGCCTCTCTAAGAATTAGACTCCTTAGATGAGGATCGCGGTACCACCAAACGATTATGATACCAAATCGCATCGCGATCATCTTCAGAATTCGTTGGCTTTACCCGCCTTCAAATTTTCCTTGATTTCAGCTACCTCGGCATCAGTTTTCTGGGCCTCAAGAATCTGAGATTCTAAGGTAGGCTCCACTTGTAATGCAGCGAGAAAACCTTTTCCCACCAAGTCAAGACTTAAGCGCTGAAAATCAGCACACAAGTCCTTGGCCGCAGGTAGAGAAAATGTGCAGTTGCATTGTGACTTTCTGCTTAAAGCATCTGCCACAACATTGGCTTTACCAGGATGATAATGAATACTCATGTCGTAGTCCTTGATCAGTTCAAGCCATCTTCTTTGTCTCATATTCAAATCAGATTGAGTGAATATGTACTTTAGGCTTTTATGATCAGTATAGATCTCGCAACGATTACCAAGAAGGTAGTGTCGCCAAATCTTCAATGCATGGACCACGGCAGCCAATTCCAAATCATGAGTAGGATAATTAACTTCATGAGGGCGCAACTGCCTAGATGCATATGCCACAACATGGCCTTCTTGCATAAGCACACAACCAAGTCCATGGCGAGATGCATCGCAATAGATGTCAAAGTTCTTATGAATATCTGGAAGAGTGAGAACTGGAGCTTTAGTCAAGAGAGTTCTCAGAAGCCGAAAACTCTCTTCACATTTAGCTGACCATTCAAATTTCTTCTCTTTCTGCAAAAGCTGAGTCAAAGGTCTAGCAATCTTGGAGAAATTTTCAATGAACCTGCGGTAATAACCCGCAAGTCCAAGAAAACTTCGGATCTCAGGGACATTCCTGGGAGGCTTCCAATTTAGTACATCTTGTACCTTGCTTGGATCAACAGCGATACCTCCTTCAGATAACACATGTCCCAGAAATGCAACTTCTCTGAGCAAGAAAGCACATTTGCTAAACTTAGCATACAGTCGATGCTGACGAAGTGTTTCCAGCACAAGTCGCAAATGTTGTTCATGGTCCTTTTCAGACTTAGAATAAATAAGGATGTCGTCAATGAACACGACAACGAACTTATCCAAGAAATCCATGAACACCGAATTCATAAGGTTCATGAAGTAGGCTGGAGCATTGGTCAGACCAAAGGACATGACAGTGTACTCGTACAAACCATAACGAGTAGAGAAAGATGTTTTAGGAATGTCCTCAGCTCTAACCTTGATTTGATGATAGCCCGATCGCAAATCAATCTTTGAAAAGACTCGGGCACCAACCAATTGATCAAAAAGATCATCAATGAGAGGCAAAGGATACTTGTTCTTGATAGTGACCTCATTTAACGGACGGTAATCTACACACATCCGCAAAGTGTTGTCCTTCTTTTTGACAAAGATTGCCGGGCATCCCCAAGGTGAGGAACTCGGTCGAATAAATCCTTTGTCAAGCAATTCTCCGAGTTGCTTCTTCAATTCAACCAACTCGTTGACGGGCATTCGATAAGGACTTCTGGATATAGGAGCAGTTCCAGGAACGAGTTCAATTACAAATTCCACTTCCCGATCTGGTGGCAAACCGGGAAGGTCTTCAGGAAAGACATCAACATACTCACAAACAATTGGTACCGACTCTAAGGAAGGAGTGGTATCAACTTGGTGAGCACAAAGATTTGAACCCATTGTCCTGGATTGAAAAACGACTGAAGTGCCGCTTTCATTAGTTAAAGAAATGGATTTGTGAGCACAATTAATTTGCCCAAGGTGCTTGGATAACCAATCCATTCCCAAGATAACATCCAACCCTTTAGAGTCTATCACAATCAAATCAGCCCAAAAGTCTACCCCTTCAATATTTATATTGACATCACGGCAGACTTGATTAGTCATAAAGGCTGATCCAGGTGAATGGATGATATGAGGTGGATGAAGATGATGCACAATTAAATGATGTTGAGTAGCAAACTGCCTACTAACAAATGAATGGGATGCTCCAGAATCAAATAAAACAAGAAGAATGCTTTGAGATTAACTAGGAGCATACCAAGCACAACTTCAGAGTGACAAATGCTTCTCAAGAAGAACTGTTCACCCGCCCTCGAACCGGAACAGGGTCAGGCTTGACCACGGTCGGTGAAGGTGGTGCAAGACGCACAACAGCTGGGGAAGGTGAAATAGGTGGTATCCCCTGAGCCTTGGCATAACACTGATTGGCAAAATGCCCTGGGCGGCCACAATGATAACATATAACCCCTGGCCTGACAGTCACAACAGCTGGTGGCCGGTTTCCACTAGGCCTTGGTTGATTAGTGGAAGAGGATGGGCGAGGGGCAAACACTGCCGGCCTTGGTGCAAATGGAGCTGGTGCTCGCGGTGGTCTAGGTACCCACATGCGAGGCCTTGGTGAGCTGCCACCAGGAATAAACTGAGAAGTCCGCTGTCGCTTGCGTGACTCCTCCACAGCCTTGCTCTTACTCTCAGCCACAATGGCCTTGTTGACCAAATGAGAGAAATTCCTGAAGTCATGCAAAGCTACAGCCATCTGCAGTTCTTCAGATAGCCCATTCAAAAACCGGTTTCGACGACGAATGTCAGTCGAAACATCATCAGGGGCGTATCTGGCAAGAAAGTTGAACTCATGCGATATTCGATGCATGCACTTTCGCCCTTGCTTGAGAGCGAAATTCTTGTTGCTTGATCATCATGACCCTTCAGAATATGAGCTTCGCGAAAGCTTCCACGAACTCATCCCAAGTAGGGACATGTCCAAAGCAGTCAATGGCAAGGAGATTATCCCACCATATGCCGGCCGGCCCATCAAGTCGATAATCGGCGAAGAGAACCTTTTCCTCTCGGAACACCGAGCAATTAGTAGCTTCTTCTCAATGGTCCGGCCGTCCTCTGCTTCCATGGGATCTGAGCTAGAGAACACCGGTGGGTTAGTCCGCCAAAGTCGGCAAGATCGCCTCGCACATGGTGACCTCTGCTCGGCGGTGGTGCAACAGGGGAAGAAGTGTTGCGCGCAATCTGCTCCAAGATGCGCGTTTGGTCCATTCGATTGCGCTCAATCTGCATGAGCACATCGGCCATCGAAGGTGGTGGAGGAAGCTCCTCTTCCTGGGGACCACCTTGCGGACCCTGAGAGCTGGAAGGTTCAGTCGGCCCTCCCTGAGAATGAGGCACGGGAGTCGACATGCCCTTCCCTTGTTGCGCTTGCGCACGAGTAGTAGGTCCTATCATCCTGTTACCACACCATGGTTAACAACATAACAAGGATATACTCGGCAAACACAAACAAGGTTGCAATTAGAAAAGAAACAAACACTGTACATATAATGCATCATGTTATGACATGCACTCAAATCAACCCCAAAACCAGAAACTTCATATAAATAGCAAAAGATATTCGGTTCCAGCCCCATACAAGAGTCGGCCATAAAGGTCATATTACAACCCCAAAAGTCAAACTTACATACTTTGTACAAAATACTACTGCCCTATTACATACATTTTATTTAAGGGCAACTACTAGACTGGAAGACACTCAACCACGTGGGTTCATCGTCGAGGTGCTAGCATAAAGATCCCGGTTAAAGTTCACCGGAAACTCATTCAAAAGATGAGCTCCAGGGGAACCCGTGTCGACAGGATCCAAAGGGCTAATGAGACGCCTCGGGGAACCCAACAATGGCTGATGACCTCCAGGAGGTGCAGTCCACAGAGTGCGAGGAAAACCTGCAGTCATCCGGGCTTGGCGCACTTGTCCATAAACAGGCACGCACCCGGCCACTTCTGGAAGTCGGTAAAGAGGTGGTGCGGCAGAATGGGAGGTCTCGTTGTCACCATAAAGCACGCTATGAGGAACGCGTTCATGTTGACTCCAAGAAGGTACTCTGGGCCTCATTAAGGCGATGCCGAGTTTCCCATAGCTCCTCACAAGACAATGATGGATTTGGTCCATGATACGAACCATCTCGCCAACTGCCGCACTTTGAGGGTCTTCGCCAAATCAGTATCTCATCAAACATGCTCACTGAGGTAGGACCTTGATTCGAAAGTGGTCATAGGGTGGTTGAGACAATTCCACAAATCATGACGAAGAAGGCTCATCATCCTACTTGCGACTTCCCGAACCGCCATAGCCTCGAGGTGGCAAGTGCTGGACACGAGGGAACACCGCCACTACATGCCTAGCGATGACGTTGATGAAGGCACGATACTCCTCCATCCCTGGTCCTTGGTCTCGTCGATAGATGGCGTACTCTGGCTGATAGGTGAAATTGGCTCGCCACATCATGTCCCGAAGTAAGGCTGGAAATCCATCAACATCCTCGGCTCGGGTCTCCTTGACCAAGTACCACCCACTCATCTATAGACAAAAGGACAAGGTAAGAAACAATTCACTTTTTAAATAAACCAACAGAAAGTTGGGCAAGAATTGACATTAAGGAGGATAAGAAATAAAAGATATCATTCTTAAGCTTTCGAAAATACATTAATGCTTGAAAATAATTTTATCAGAAAACTCTCTAATTGTTTCGGCCAGGCTACTTCTAACCTACAGGCAACATATGCTCTGATACCAACGCTGTGGGCGCCCCAGGTTATTGGAAATGTACTTAATTAAATTATATCAGAGCACGATTATTAATGAAGGAACAAAGATCGTCCCTTAATTAAACATCATGCTAAAGATATAAATTTAACAAGTATCAATTCCAATAAACAGATCCCTGATATATATATATCTCACAATGGTTCCTGTGATCAACGACCATTGCATATATATATCCTTCAACAACATTGCATCATACACATACAAGTCATACATTTGCATAATTAAACATAAGTTTACATCATTCGGTTAATACTACAATATTAAGTGACTTGGTCACTTCAAAGGTTTAACAAAGGAAGCAAAAACAAAATATTAAAGTCCACCAATGGCCTCATCCACCCATGAGCAATGGCGTGGAGGAAAGAAGTAGCTCTACTCGTTAGCGCCACCGATCGGCGCTAACGGGTACTTCATAAAGAAAACCGTCTCACCGCAACAATAGGTGATAGCACCTTGAGTACGGAAGGTACTCGGAAGTCTTACACAAACTAATAAAAGAAAGTGTTTATTAGAACCTAATCAAAGGAATAGAATTGTTACATGCATAAGGTTACAACAGGAAGGTATAAAGGTTCAAATTTGCATAAAGCGATACATCTTAACCTACAAAGGCTAAATCTTGATAAAGCAATTTAATAAATCAAAGTTTAGCTAGAACAGTAAGTAAATGACATAATTGTAAACAGTACAGTGCATGAATCCATCATGCACAGCCAAAAACCGAAACCAGATTTTGAAAATCAAAACTTCTATACAGGTGACATCAATTCAAGTTATCGTCCATGACCATGGACACGGCTATTCGAATAGTTTATACCTGCGAGGGTGTACATCTTTACCCACATGACTTAGCTAGCCTGTTGTCTTCGGATGCCTCCGAATGATGACATACTTCCTTTGGTATGCCGACCGGGGAAACTAAGATTTGGTATTTTTCAACAAGCTAACACTATTGAGTTGGACCCCCATGCGTGAACTGATCTCGCTTAAACAACGACTGATAGCATCTGCTTAACCGAGGCACACTTGTTGCGTCAGTAATGCCGATCCAAACAATTAAATGCGAACTGGGCTCACTACCCATATTAGGATGCAATCGGCACCATTAAGGTATCGTATATGCTACGGAGCACATATACACCCTCACCCTTATAAGAACATCTGATACTGACATACAAGCTCACATGGCATACAACGCAGTCATCAGACCAAAGCATCTATGCCATACAAGGTCAATACACATATTCTTACTCTCCTGTTTCCAACCCAATAGTCTTAACATTTTACTTAACCAAACAGCGCCCATACATCGCATGTGGAAGTGCGTGGGGACTTGAATTGAATAATCGAGTTCGGTCCTTAATTAACCCGGACAAGTCCACCACAAAACCCAATCTCGTGCACAAAAGCACCATCACTAGCTTCCTCTTGTCCAGATCAATTTAAATTTCAAATACAAGCCTGATTTAAAGAAACTGGACAAAGAGTTCATAATAGCAAAAGTTCATTTGTGATTCCCATGTTTGACAAGATATGCATGTCAAACTCTAAAATCTCTAGACTGCATGTCTAAGCCAAAACTGAAAATATATGTTATAATATACAGTACTATGCTAAGGTTGAGAGTATGGTGACAATTGAGGTAATCCATCATGTTAGGTCATAACTAACTAATAACAGATCACAGTTTGTATTTTCAGAAAAATAGCATGCACAGTTGTCACTGAATTTAGAAAATCTAATGTATAAAATTTGGGATCAACATGGTGCAGAGAGGATGCTTGCCTTGATAATAATAAACCTCTGTTGCAGGTTCAGGTTGCTCAGAAATATATTCGATTGCTTCAGCAGAACCAGATTCTAAAAGAAGCAATTAAGATCCAATAAATACCAAAATCGACAATAGGTACAAAATGGAAGAAATAGGCATGATCAATCTGGAATTGCATGATTGACAATATGCTTAAGCCATAACTACCCATAATAGTGATAATAACCCATATTATAACTTACTGTTTTTAAAAGACAGAAACTAGGGTTTAGTGCAAAGTTCCAGTTTTCATATTTCTAAAAGAGCTGAAAACAGGACAGAGGCAGATTTTGAAAAAAAGGAAAATAGATCAAGCAAAGGTTCAAGAATAGAACTTAGCCTGATCTTGTAGGGCAATTAATATCGCAAACTAACCTTAATCTAACCCTAATCGATTAGATTACATCAACTAAGAAGAAACCCATTTTTGTCGGTTGAGCCGACAAAAAGGAACAGAGTTGCATTTACATTATCAATCTAAATAGATGATAACAAGGATTAAAAGAATAACTTGTTATGCTACTAGGGTTTAGTCTAAACCTAACTAGGATAACAAGTCGATAGGAGAAACCCTAAGTCTTGAAAAAGATATGGAAAACCGAAAAGTTATAATAACAACTTTTCAGTTTGAAGTAAGTTGAAACTACTAATGCTCAAAAGAATGATTCCCAGAAGCTTCTAAGGTCCTTAAAATGCTCAAGATATCGAAAACTAGGGTTTTATCTTACCAGTAGAAGAAAGACACCCAAGTTTCTGAAATCTCGATGTTGATCAACAGAGAGATAAACGCTGGTTCAACCTACAAAAGATGTCAAATCTTTATTACAAGGTGGAACCATGGTTTAGGATGGATAAGCAAAAGGGACAAGAGCAAGAACTCCACTGGCCAACAATGGAGGATGAACTTCAGTGGTCAACAATGGTAACAGCAAAAAGCTAGGGTTTATATATGGATGTTGAGCTACAGGGCAGGATGGAAAGATCTAGAGTTGATGAGGTGTCCATTTAGGACTAATTATCCCAAAAATTTGTGGCATAATCTTTGGATAATCCTCTCCTCTGCTCTCGTAAATGGTCACAGAGATAAGGAAGAAGGAGGCAAAATATGACAGTGGGTCCTTTGTCATCCTCGATGCGCGCTTCAAAAGATCAAAAGAATATCAGCCGTCCGATGAGAAATGGGCGGCGGGGATAAATAGAGAGATTAAAAGATTTGAATCGGTATCTTAAAATATGAGCCGTGCGATCTCAATCGGTCGATCGAGATTAAAACAGAGCCCAAAAGGAATCTCGGGATCTACTTTCAAATCTGGACGTTGGATTGGAATCCAACGGGCAATTAAAAGGAATACACGTCACTCGATTAGATGAGATGACGCGGCACCGTTAGATTGGATTTCCACGGTCGAGATGGGGCAAAGAACCGGATGGTCCGATTGCATACACTCATATGGGCCTTACGATTGAAATCCAACGATCCACCGAATTTGGGCTTTAAAGGCCCACGGTTAAAAAGGAGCGCCGTGGGATTTAAATCCAAAGGCCTAGATAAACGCGCGTCTTTGATTTCCAAAGAAAACGAGCTACGCGGTTAGATCAAGAATGGACGGTGGAGATCATGAGGGGATCCGGAGTCGTCCGAATGCATACACCGCTCTGGACCACACGATGAAGATCTAACGGCCCAGAGGAGCGCAGGCCTTAATAACATGCGGTAAAAGGAAAGCCGAGGATTTGAATCGACGGCCGGATAAAAGCGCCTTTAAGTTTAAAACGAAAAGGGAGACGCTGTTGGATCGAGAATGAACGGTGGAGATCGAGAAGGGCTCTGGAGTTGTCCGATTGCATACACTGACCTCGATCGTTGGATTAAGATCCAACGGCGGAGATCAAAGCGTACACGTGGACAACTCGCGTGACGTTGCGGCCTTGCAAGTTCGATTGAAGATCAACGGCTCACAGCACGTAGGAGGTTTGAGCTCACGCTCGAACGTGACAGAGCCGGGCCATTTACACGGGGTTGAACTCAACCACATGGCTCGAGTCGCTACAGTGCTAGGGTTTGGATTCAAACCAGTTTGGTTGACCAGAACCTATTCAAATGCTTAAAAGGTTTGACTGAGCTTTCAAAAATAGCAAATAAATTTGTAGAATCATGAAATTTTTATCAAGGCTACCGATGATATATTTCCCGATAAATTTTAAAATCACATGATCACTTTGTAAAATACATAAATATTTATTTTAGCCCTAAAGTATTCATTTAAAGATAATTATTTTGCTTTAAGTCAAAATAATTTCTAAAATGCAACAAAATATTTTCACCAAGATAATTTATCTAGGCTTTAATAAAAATACTTCAGTCATAATACAAGTTTATCTTGTATTTCTTTAAGACTTTAAATGGTTCTTTTGGATTTTTGGCAAAGGAAGGTTTTCAATTTGTAACATACGCCCAAATTGTAAAATGAACAATAATGTTATGAACAAAGACCTCATTCATGCTCATAAAGCATTTAATTATTGTTTATAGAATTGGGGATGTTACAAAGACTCTTTGCCTCCCATCACCGCAGGGGCACTCTCTGTGGGAGAACTTCTGGCCATGCAGCCCGCCGCCACACTGCTCTCTTGGGATGAGTTCCGACGGCGTTCGCCGAGCTCACATCCTGCCGCTTAATGAAGTCAAGAAGAAGGAGTTTCTCGCGCTCAAGCAAGGGCGTAAGTCGGTGATGGAGTACTGCACGAGTTCAACCACTTGGCTCGTTATGCTCCATCCGAGGTGGCCACCGATGAGGCCAAGCAGAGAAGTTCATGGAGGGCTTGTTCGAGGAGCCGCAAGACAAGCTCTCCATTGTGGACTTTGGCGACTTTCGTGCTTTGGTGGACAAGGCCATTGTTGCCGAGCACAAGGCCAAGGCGCTGGGCGAGTCCCGCAAGCGCAAGTGGGAGGCCCAGTGGTCCGCATGTCGGCCTCTCCGCCCCCGTGTCGGGCCGCCCGAGGCCCGCTCGTGGCTTCACTACCACCGAGGCCGCCAGACACGCCTCCTCGCCCTCCGCAGCCGTGCCCCTACCACGTGCGCTGCGAACTAGCAGTGGCCCCGCAATCCGGCCGCCGGTCACTTGCTTTTCATGCAACTAGAAGGGGCATTATGCAAATACTTGCCCTAACAGGATGGTGTGGGCTCCGGGTTATTGAAATGTACTTAATTAAATTCATACAGAACATGATTATTAATGAAGGAACAAGATCGTCCCCTGAATTAAAGATCATGCTAAAGGTATAAATTCAACAAGTAACAATTCCAATAAACAGATCCTGATATATATATATCTCACAATGGTTCCTGTGATCAATGACCATTGCATATATATATCCTTTAACAACATTGCATCATACACATACAAGTCGTACATTTGCATAATTAAACATAAGTTTACAACATTCGGGTTTAGTACTACAATATAGAGTGACTTGGTCACTACAACATATTCAACAATGAAGCAAAATAAATCGAAAAAATCCACCAATGGCCTCATCCACCCGCAGCAATTGCGTGGAGGAAAGAAGTAGCGTTACTCGTTAGCGTCACCGATCGGCGCTAACTGGTACTTCATAAAGGAAACCGTCCTCACTGCAACAATAGGTGATAGCACCTTGAGTACGGAAGGTACTCAAGAAGTCTTACACAAACTAATTAAAGAAAGTGGTTATTAGAGCCTATTCAAAGGAGTAGAGTTTTTACATGCATAAGGTTACAACAGAAGGTATAAAGGTTCAAATTTGCATAAAGCGATACATCTTAACCTACAAAGGCTAACTTTTGACAAAGCAATTTAATAAATCAAAGTTTGCTTAGAACAGTAAGTAAATGACATAAAAGTAACATGATGCGATTGCATGATTCCCTCATGCAAACCGAAAATAAACACAAACCAGATTTTTGAAAATCAAAACTTCTATACAGGTGACATCAATTCAAGTTATCGTCCATGACCGTGGACACGGCTATTCGAACAGTTTATACCCTGCAGGGGTGTACATCTTTACCCACATGACTTAGCTAGCCCGTTGCCTTCGGATGCCTCCGAATGATGACATACTTCCTTTGGTATGCCGACCGGGGAAACTAAGATTTGGTATTTTTCAACAAGCGAACACTATTGAGTTGGACCCCCATGTGTGAACTAATCCCGCTTAAACAACGACTGATAGCATCTGCTTAACCGGGCCACACATGTTGCGTCAGTAATGCCGATCCAAACAATTTAATGCGAATTGGGTTCCCTACCCATAGTAGAATGCTATCGGCACCATTAAGGTATCGTATATGCGACGAGGCACATATACGCCCTCACCCTCCTAAGAACATCTGATACTGACATACAAGCTCACATGGCATAAAACGCAGTCCTCAGACCAAAGCATCTATGCCATACAAGGTCAATACACATATTCTTACTCTCCTGTTTCCAACTCAATAGTCTCAACATTTTACTTAACCAAACAGCGCCCATACACTACATGTGGAAGTACGTGGGAGACTTGAACTGAATGGTCAGAGTTCGGTCCTTAATTAACCCGGACAAGTCCACCACAAAACCCAATCTCGTGCACAAAAGCACCATCACTAGCTTCCTCTTGTCCAGATCAATTTGAATTTCATATACAAGACTGATTTAAAGAAACTGGACAAAGAGTTTAAAATAACAATAGTTCGGTTGATTCCCATGTTTGACAAGATATGCTTGTCAAACTCTAAAATCTCTAGATCGCATGTCTAAGCTAAAACTAAAAATATAGCTTATGATATACAGAGACTATGCTAGGTTAAGTGTATGGTGACAATTGAGGTAATCCATCATGTTTGGTCATAGCTAACTACTAACAGATCACATTTTGTATTTTCGTAAAAATAGCATGCACAGATATCACTGGATTTGTAAAAGCTATTGTACAAAATTTGGGATCAATATGGTGCAAAGAGGATGCTTACCTTGGTAGTAGTATACTTGCGAGTTCTGATCTGTACGAGGTAGATTCAAAACTTCAAATGAACGATTCTATAGAAAGCAAATAAATCCAATAAATGCCAAATCGACAAAGAAGCTCAAAATGAAGGAAACGCATGATCAATTTGGAAATGCATGATTACGGCATGCTTAAGCCATAACTACCCATATTAGTGATAATAACCCATAATATAGCTTCTTGTTTTCAAAAGACGAAACTAGAGTTTAGTGCAAAGTCCCATTTGATTTGAAAAGAGTCAAAACAGAGAGATTGCAAGTTTGGAAAAGGAATATAGAACATGCAAAAGTTCATAAATGAAACTTAGCATGATCTTTTAGGTAATTAATATCCCAAACCAACCTTAGTCTAACCCTAACTAGTTAGATTACATCAACTAAGAAGAAATTCATTTTTGCCGGTTAAGCGACAAAAGAATCGAGACAGATCTCAACTAGAAGTCAAAATAGATGATGACAAGAATTGAAAGATCAACTTGTCATGTTTGCTACGGTTTAGTCAAAACCTAAATAAGATGGTAAGTTGACAAGAAGAACCCTAGGTTTTGAAAATGACATGGAAAACCGAAAGGTATAATATCAACTTTTCGTTTGAAGCAAGTTGAAGCTCACGATGCTTAAAAGAATGATTCACAGAGCTTCTTAAGTCCTTAAGATGCTCAAGATATCATAACTAGGGTTTTTGGCTTACCAAGATAGGAAAGATACCAAGATTCAAAAACTCAAAGTTGATCGACAGAGAGATAAATTCGATTTAACCTACAAAAGATATCAAATCTTTAATGCAAGGTAAAACCGATTGCTTAAGGATGGATAAGCAAAGGATAGGAGCAAAATCCCACCGCGCGCAAGGAAGAAAGTGAGCTTGATGGTCAACAATGGCTGCAACTCAAAAAGCTAGGGTTTATATATAAGGGAATTGAGCTACAGGACAATTGGAAAAGTCTAGAGCTTGATGAGGTGTCCATTTAGGCTAATTATCCCAAAAATTAGTTGCAAAAACTTTGGGATAAACCTCTCCTTGATTTCAGAGAGTCACGCATGAGAGAGGCGAGGAAGATGATAAGAATCATCCGACATGTGGGTCCCGCCGCGATCCACGGCGCGCGCTCACAAAGGCTCAACGAATGTCACCGTCCGATTGGAAATGGGCGGTTGTGATAAATAGAGAGATTAAATGATTTGAATCGGTACGATTAATATGGACCGCACGATCTAGATCGGTTGATCGAGATCTAATCGAAATCCCGAAGAGTCCGCGGGCTCGCTTTCAAAGAGAGACGCTGGATTAAAATCCAACGATCGATTAAAGGATACACGCCGCCCGCTTAGATGCGATGGCACAACACCGTTGGATCGATTTCACGGTCGATGGAAAATTGAACCGGATGGTCCGATTGCATACACTCATGTGGACCTTACGATTGAAATCCAACGATCCACCGATTTTGGGCTTTAAAGGCCCACGGTCAAAAAGGAGCGCCGTAGGATTGAAATCCAAAGGCCCGCATAAACGCGCGCCTCTGATTTCAAATTGGAATAAGCTACGCCGTTAGATCAATAATGAATGGCTGCGATCGTGAGGGATCCGAGTCGTCCAATGCATACACCAATCTGGACAACACGATGAAGATCCAACGGCCCAGAGGAGTGCGGGCTTTATAACACGCGGTAAAAAGGAAAAGCCGTAGGATTTGAATCTAACGGCTCAGATAAAAGCGCGCCTTTAAGTTTAAAACGAAAAGGAGTGCGCTGTTGGATCGAGAATGAACGGTGGAGATTGAAAAGGGATCCGGAGTTGTCCGACAGCACATCGATCTCGCTCGTTAGATCAAGATCCAACGGCGGAGATTAAGATGCACACGTGGGCAGCTCGCGGGTGTTATAGCCGCTGCTCGATTGAACATCAACGGCTCATATCACGCGTGGAGTTTTGGGCTTGCGCCAACGTGACCGAGCAGCACCAATTGCACTGGTTGGACCAAACCACATGAGACCGAGTCGCTACGATTGCAAGGGTTTAGGTTTAGACCGGTTTAGTTGACCAAACCTTATTCAAATATTTAAAAGGTTTGACTGGCTTTTAAAAATAGCAAATAAATTTATAAAATCATGAAATTTTTATCGAAGCTACTGGGATAACATATTTCCCGATAAATTTTATAAACCACATTTTCACTTTGTAAAATACATAAATATTTATTTCAGTTTAAAATATTTATTTAAAGACAATAAATTTTTCTTTAAGCCCAAATAATTTCTAAAAATGCAACAAAAATATTTTTAGCCAAGATAATTTATCTAGGCTTTAATAAAAATACTTCCCAGTCATAATATAAGTTTTATCTTGTATTCCTTTAAGACTTCAAATGGTTCTTTAGGGTTTTGGCTAAAAGGAAGGTTTTAATTTGTAACATGTCGCCCAAAGTGTAGAAATGAATAAGAATGTTATGAGCAAGACCTCATTCTGCTCATAAAGCATTTTATTACTGTTTATAAACTTGGGGCTGTTACAACTGGAGCAGCCCCTCGTCCTAATGGAGGACGCGGGCAGGGAGGTGGTCCTTCCTAGGATCAGAAGGTTGTCCCCGCTACCCAAGGCGTGGGTAGTGGTCGCGTCAACCTCATCTCCGCGGAGGAGGCACAGGAGGCACCCGACGTCGTGTTGGGTACCCTTTCGGTTAACTCTTTCCACCTCATCGCTTTGTTTGATTCAGGCGCATCTCATTCGTTTGTTTCTGAGTCTTTTGCTGCTGTGGGGGGTCTTCGGTTTACTCCATTGTTGGTCCCGCTGCTCATTCGCTCTCCCGGTGCGGAGTTGAGGGCTGAGTCCGAGTGTAGGGATGTCCCTCTTGAGATAGGGGGGTAGGATTCTTAGCAAACCTTATCCTCCTCCGATCGGCGAGCTTAGATGTAATCCTAGGCATGGATTGGTTGTCTCAGCACATGGGACAAATTGATTGCGCTAGGAGGCTCATCTACCTCACGATCCTTCTCGGCGGCGTGTTCGCTTTCGCCAGAAAGCAGCAGGTCGAGATCTCTTCGCGCCGAGCGAAGCCACTCTAGATATTAGTGAAGTCCCAGTGGTATGTGACTTTGTTGATGTCTTCCCCGACGACCTTCCAGGGATGCCACCAGTTCGAGACCTCGAGTTTGTCATTGAGTTAGTTCCCGGTACCGCCTTGATTTCGAAGAAGCCTTACCGGATGGACCCAATTGAGTTGGTGGAGTTGAAGAAGCAGCTGGGTGAGCTTCAAGAGAAGGGTTTCATCCGCCCTAGCTCATCTCCCTGGGGATGCTCAGCAATCTTTGTCCCGAAAAAGGACAAGACGTTACGCATGTGCGTTGACTACCGTCCACTTAATGAAGTAACGGTAAAGAACAAGTACCCTTTGCCCCGTATCGACGATCTCTTCGATCAATTAACTGGAGCTCGAGTTTTCTCAAGATTGATCCGAGTGGGATATCATCGAGTTCGATTCGATCGAGGATATTCCAAAGACGGCTTTCTACTCGTTATGGCTTGTACGAGTATACCGTCATGTCATTCGGCCTAACCAATGCTCCTGCCTTGTTCATGAATCTCATGAATTCGGTGTTCATGGAGTATTTGGATAGGTTCGTTGTGGTCTTCATCGATGATATCCTTATCTACTCCAAGAGCGATGAGGAACACACCGAGCATTTGAGGCTTGTGTTGGGCAAGCCATGAGCACCACCGTATGCAAAGTTCGGCAAGTGCGCTTACGTTGAAGGAAGTAGCCTTCTTAGGCCATATTCTTTCGGCAGAGGCGTAGCCGTGGATCCTAGCAAGATCAGCGACGTGCTTTCTCGAGTCACCCACTTCGGTCACCGGTTCGAGTTTTCTTGGTTTAGCGGGATACTATCGCCGCTTATCGAGAACTTCTCCAAGATAGCGGCCGATGACGGAGTTGCTCAAGAAGGACAAGAAGTTCTCGTGGTCCGCTGATTGCGAGGAAAGTTTCAAGCGCTTAGAAGCGATTGACCACCGCTCCGCTTCTTGTTCTCCCCGATGTCCGTCGAAGCTTCGATATCTTTTGTGACGCTTCTCGTCGAGGCCTCGGTTGTGTCCTTATACAAAATTCTTGACCTTAAACTTGTGATCATCCTCTGCAAGTATTTTTCCTATCATCTTGACCATCCTAGCTACCTCTCTGAAAAATTTCATAATTTTTAGATTTTGGTTGCTATTTCAAATGGCCAAGTCAAACCAGTTTAGAAATCTGGTCAAACCTCTGGACAACAGCTTGTGAATTTTCTTGGGAGAAATCTATTGCATGAAAATTCCTGGAAAAATTACACAAGGTTGTCCTCTGTCCCAGTAAGCTACCATAAACATTTTCAAATTTTTGGAGCTCGGGAGCTACCTCTAAAAATTCTCCAAACCTTCTTTGTCTTTTTAATTCAAAACTGGAACCACTGTTCCTCGGGATCGAACCCGAGCCCGACTCAACTCCAACCCGCACCACTCGGCTCAGTCACGCCACTTAGCTGCACCACCCAATCCTGACCGTCCGATGCAGATCGCACGGCCCGCGTGCGCCAAGGCAATCGACCAGTCCGATTGCATCGGTAGATCTCGGCCGTCCATCTCAGATCCTGCAGTCCGCACCATCCTGGTCGAGCCAAACCATCTGACCGCGCCATGCCTGTCTCCGACTCGCGCCGCTTCACCGTGTCGCTGACGGGCGGACCCCACCTGTCAGCCCCGACTTCGTCTTCTCCGTCGCGCCGAGTGCGTCGGCGTTCACGCATGCGCTCCACGTACCTCGTCGCTGCCACCTCGTGGACGCGTGTCCGGTCGTGGCGTGTCGCCAGGTATTCATCATCTCACCGCACCCACCCATTCCTCGTTTCCTTCACTCTATCACCCTCTCCGACCAGTTCTTGGTTTCGGCCAGAGAAGAAACCGAGAGCATCGTCGCCGTGATTAGTGCCGCCCACCACCAATGCACACCGCACCACCGTAATCCACGTTCGTCGCCGCTTCCATTTTGCCCAGCCCGGGTCCTTGTCGTCTAGTGAATCGCCAAGGGTGGTCTTGTCGTCTCCGCCTCCGGTGATCTCGGTCCCGCGAGCTTCCTGGCGTTCTAGTGAGTATAATGTTTCGGCGTTTGGTTCCTTATGATCGCATTGCTTCACTAAGCCTAATGATGGGTTCGTTGTCGTCTTTGGTGCATCGTGGAGGGCGTACGACCAGTTCTTCTCCAAGCTTGGTGAAGCGCGCCGCTAAATTCCGCCACCTCCGTTCTCCTCCGCCGCCGTAAGCTTGGGCATCACGCCTCGAGATCAAGGCGGCTTAAGCACACCTTCCGGTCTTCGAAGTCGTGGCGCCCTCGCGAAGCCGCACCTTCTTCTTCGCCTCAGTTCGCCGCTAGCTCATCGCCGGCATCTCCGTGGTCGCGACGCCGCCATCGGGTTCGCGAAGTCTCGTGGAACCCGAAGGTATCACTCGCCACTTTGAAACCCACCGTTCGCGAGACCCACCGTGCGCCGCCGCCGCCGTCTCGCGCGCGGGCGAGCCGCCGTGTCCTTCGCCAGCACTAATCCATGTTTAATTCATCCATCGCCATGTGGGTCCCTCTCGGGTTAATCGTGTTTAGTAAACTCTAATCCAACCGTTAAATTTCCTCGAGTCGCTGCCATGTGGGCCCATGTCCGTCTGCTTTTGGATTGTGTAAACTCCGTTGTTGAGTTTTCTCCGTCGGAGGCGTATTTTCTCTGCATGTGATTGAGGTTTGCGCTTAGTTAAGCGAAGACGTATTCTTTGGATACGCCGACGCCACCATATGCGGGTTGGTCGTGTCCGGTCAAGATTTGCGTGGCCATTGCCGTTGGTTGTGGCTAGTCATGGCGTCGGTGAAAAAGATTTAACTGCTTTAGAAATTCTGAATTGGTTTTTCTGGGGTGCTGTTAATTCAATTAAGCTTAGAAAATGCATAACTAATTCAATTTATCTCCAAATCGCATGAAACCAGTGCTGATAATTTTCATTTTAAATGTACTATTTACTAAAATTAGTTTCAACCATGTCTCTGTTAGCAAAAATCTGGTTTTGTTTAAATGGTGTATATTGTATTTACAAAATTAGAAAATTCATATCTCTTTTAATAATTGTCCAAATCCAGTGAAACCAATTTTGTAAATTTTCATTTTTAATATACTAATTATCAGAATAGGTTTTAGTT
Organism: Ampelocalamus luodianensis; assembly: GCA_036346255.1. Lineage (NCBI taxonomy): Eukaryota > Viridiplantae > Streptophyta > Magnoliopsida > Poales > Poaceae > Ampelocalamus > Ampelocalamus luodianensis. The sequence goes on from CM070637.1 coordinate 30,422,151, forward strand.
ATGTTTCTGATATTAAAATTTGCTAAGTAATTAACTAGTGCTTTGATGTGTATGTTAGCTTAGGAAATTGCTAGAAAATTCATCACCAATTCAAATAAATCATTCTCTGTTCCTAAAAATGTATTGGATCTTGTTTAGTCTGCTGTGTAAAGTTTGGTATGTTTTGATATTGTTGTATGTTGGAGTTTTGTCGGTGTTTTGTTCTTATTCGTTGCTTTTTCTCGATCGTTAGATTGCGACGGTTCTGGTTCTATCAAGAGTGATCCTCTACAACAGGTTGAGCCTATTGAGCAGCAGCAGCCAGGCAAGCAGTTTGATCATGTTTATTCCAGTATTTTAAAGTCTAATATTTTGTTTCAACTATGTGTATGCACTGCCTAATTTGTGTTAAATTGATTAGTTAAATCCGTAGCTGCATATCCTGTAGGTGAAATCTTGATCTCCACTACTTGAGCCTAGGTTACTTGCTGTGATTAGAGTTCGTTGGATGAACTCTTATCACTTAGTAGATTACGAGTTCAGTTGCTTAGCCATGCTTAGTTTCCGATAGAATTGGGCGATCATCGACTTAGTCGATGATCTTGATCACATAAAAATTATTACTGTTCTTATATTCTAGCTTGTACTTTGTTAATTGCAAAAACTAAAAATGAAAACAAAAACGATTTAGACTTGGGCACAATGGTAAGTTTTGGTGTGATCTGTTGGGTGTGATTGGAAAGGTGCCCGAGTCAACAAGGACCGAACATCTTGTTACACTAAACCAAGCATTTTAGCGTGCTAACCACACTAGAGTATATGGGACCTCTCTTGACCTAGTACTTTGGCATGTATTGGCTCCGGGTCGCAGGAGGGATGGTGTTGGGAGCATGGTAGTTGTCCGAAAAGCTTTATCCTGAGTGAGTAGTTGTCTTTTCGGCTTTACCATGTAAGCGTATGGATTTCTATCCATACGAGCGGCTCGTAGTTAATACACAATATTGGAAAGTGTCTCGTAGGACTTAGCCGTGCCAGCAGACCTTCGGAAGTGTGCTTTGGCTTAAAGGCGGTCTGAAGTGTGGGTATAGTGGTACACCCCTGCAGGGTTAAAACTATTCGAATAGCCTCGTCCTAGGTTATGGACACGCTTGGCAAGGTCTTCCAAGCGTTAGACTACAACATTTTAAATTAAAACTTGTTGGGTGGTACAAATCTGGGATTCGTGCTATTGTTGGGGTGACTATTGGGATAGTCACTTCTAGGTTGTTTACCTTTACTCTTTTGTTATTGTTACCTTTACTGTTATTTTAACATTAAAAATGAATTGCAAACTTGCCTTCAAACTGTATTACATTATTGCAAATAAAATTGGCTTTGTGCAAATGAAACTTATGGCTTCCACCAAATAAGCCTGCATGTAGCATATGAACAGGTCTGCTAGTTCACACGTCAGTCTTGCGAGTACAAAGACAATCTTTGTACTCATTGGCTTTGCTTAATGTTTTTGTTGCAGAGGAAGAAGGTGAGCCCCAAGGGCCTCACTTCTGTGAGTTCTGCTGCCGCTTCTTGTACGACGACTAGGCTTGGCGGTCCGGTCAGATGCCTTGTGGGTTGAAGGCACACTGATTGGCTTTGTTTATAGCCATCTTATGGCACTTTTGCTTCCGTTGTCTGTCCTGTGTATTTGTGTATCTTTTGGCCGGTCGGCCTTTGTCTGTAATAACTCTACTGTTGTTACCTTCTGTTTGTAGTGTAATGTTTGGACTCTATGTTTGGAATGGAGTTGATGCATAATTTTGTGGCGAGGTGTGTATACTGCATTCTGGGAAGTATACATATCTCGAGGCTCGGTTTATTTGATTTGTGATGCTAGGGCCAGGTGGTTGGTTAAGCATTAGAAGCCAAATAAATTGGGGTCCTCACAAAGTTGGTATCAGAGCCATTTTGACCGTAGTAACCTAAGCATAGTCGTCCTTAGGATATTTTGGAAGGGCTTGTTTTCAAAGTATAAAAATGGTTTTATGAAAACCTAGGCAGATTCTCAGGTTTTACTCCTTACCTATCTTAGCTTTCCCCTCTCACCTTACTCTAATTTGAGTTTTGAAACTTGGTTTCTCTCTTTCCTTTCAAAAGATAGTTACTTATCCGGTGGGATTAGTTTTGGGAGAACCATGAGGGATTAATCTAACTGAAACTTGTGGGAACATAAGGGTAAAATGTGTTGTAAGTCTGTTAAGTGTCTAAATTTTGTCAGTTGGCTTTGTGACTTGAAGTTTTGCGTTTAGTTGTGCTGTTTTTAAGCTGTTCGGTGATTTGTCGATTTCTTGTTCTCGGTTGTCGCTAACCTATCTTAGTGAAACAGATGGCCGGAGAACGCGTGGCGATCACCGGTGGTCATGATGAGGAGCTTCTCCTCCGACTATGGTGAGGTTCTCACTCGATCGAGCGAAACCGCATGGATCGACGCGATCTTGGAGGTTATTGCTAGGAATACCTCCACTCGCCGGTGCCTCCGGATCCGGAGGTGGCGGGCACCGCACTCGCGGGGACTTGCAGAGTTCCTCCGCACGCACCGCCGACCTTCTCCCGCCTCGAGGATCCTCTCGATGCGGATGATTGGTGCGCATGGTTGAGCGAAGCTCAACATAGCTCGATGCGTGCCCGGAGAAGGCACTCTTCGCGTCCCACCAGCTTGAGGGCACAGCACTCTCATGGTGGGAGAACTATCTCGCCATGCAGCCCGCGGGCCATGTGGTCTCGTGGGAGGAGTTCAGGTCTGCTTTTCGTCGGGCCCACATCCCCGATGGCCTGATGAAGCTGAAGAAGAAAGAATTCCTCGCGCTCAAGCAAGGGCGTAAGTCTGTGACGGAGTACCTGTACGAGTTTAATCACTTGGCTCGTTATGCTCTGGGGGAGGTGGCCTCAGATGAGGCCAAGCAAGAGAAGTTTATGGATGGCTTGTCCGAGGAGCTGCAGGACAGGCTGTCTATTGTGGACTTCCCCGACTTTCAGGCCTTGGTTGATAAGGCCATTGTTGCTGAGCACAAGGCAAAGGCGCTGGGTGAGTCCATAGCGCAAATGGGAGGCCCATCGATGCGCAGCCGCCTCACTCGTCCTCGGCCGGGCGGCACGAGGGCACGCTCGCTTGCTCCACCAAAGACCGAGGCCATCCGCACCAGCTCCTCGCCCACCGCAGCCGTGTTTCCAGCCACGTGCGCTGCGATCCAAGAATAGGTGGCCTCCGCAATCCGGCGGCCGAGGTTACTTGTTTTCGCCACAACAAGGGCCATTATGCGAATGCTCGCCTCAAAGTGTTGCAGCCCCTCGTCCTAATGGAGGACGCGGGCGGGAGTGGTCACCACCGACGTAAGATGATCCGAAGGCCGAGTGTGCGAGCAATGGTCGAGTCAACCATCTTTCACCGAGGAGGCTCGGAGGCGCGGATGTCGTGATGGGTACACTTCTTGTCAATTATCGTCCTGCTGCAGTATTGTTTGATTCTGGAGCATCACATTCTTTTATTTCAAGATCATTTGCTGCTGCTAGTGGTCTTCACTGTGTTCCTTTGGGAGTTCCTTTGCTCATTCGTTCTCCGGGTTCGGAAATGAGAGCTGATCTAGAATGTCGGGATGTTCCTATCGAAGTCAAAGGAGTGGGATTCTTGGCAAATCTCATCCTGCTCAACTCAGCGAGCCTGGATGTAATTCTTGGCATGGATTGGTTGTCCCAACACTTGGGACAGATCGATTGTCCCAAGAAGATGGTTCTTCTCACTAACCTTTCCGGCGAACAGGTTGGCTTTTCCCCGAAGCTGCAAGGGTCACACCTTTGTGCACTTGTAGCAAAGCCAGCTTTGAAGATTCAGGAGGTTCCCACCGTTTGTGATTTTGAGGATGTTTTTCCTGATGATTTACTTGGGATGCCTCCGGTGCGAGACCTTGAGTTTGTCATTGAGTTGCTGCCCGGTACTGCCCCTATCTCGAAGGCGTCGTATCGGATGCCTCCCAATGAGCTAGAAGAATTGAAGAAGCAGCTTGGTGAGCTCCAAGCAAAGGGTTTCATCCGTCCCAGTTCATCTCTTTGGGGTTGTCCGGTGATCTTTGTGAAGAAGAAGGACAAGACTTTGCGCATGTGTGTTGATTACCGTCCGCTCAATGAGGTGACGGTGAAGAACAAATATCCTCTGCCCCGCATTGATGATCTTTTTGATCAGTTGTCCGGCGCTCAGGTGTTCTCCAAGATTGATCTGAGATTGGGATATCATCAAGTCCGGATTAGGGCTGAGGATATTCCGAAGACGGCTTTCACTACCGTTATGTCTTTCGGCTTAACCAATGCTCCAGCATATTTCATGAACCTCATGAACTCGGTATTCATGGAATATTTGGATAAGTTCGTGGTGGTGTTTATTGATGACATTCTTATCTATTCCAAGACTGAAGAAGAGCATGCTGAGCATCTGAAGATTGTTTTGGGCAAATTGCGAGAACATCAGCTATATGCGAAGTTCAGCAAATGCGAGTTCTGGTTGAAGGAAGTGGCATTCTTGGGCCATATTCTCTCACTGGAGGCGTAGTCGTGGATCCCAAAGAAGGTCAGCGATGTTCTATCTTGGGGTCACCAAGTCACCATCGATGTGCGGAGTTTTCTCGGTTTAGCGGGCTACTACCGCTTTATCGAGAACTTCTAAGATCGCAAGCCAATGACCGAATTGCTCAAGAAGGACAAGAAGTTTGTGTGGTCCTCTACTTGTGATGAGAGCTTTGAGAGCTCAAACAATGCTGACTTCAGCTCAGCCTTACTCTTCCCGATGTCCACAAGAGCTTGATATCTATTATGATGCCTCTCGCCGTGACTCGGTTGTGTTCTTATGCAGGAAGGCAAGGCAGTTGCCTATGCATCTAGGCAGTTGAGACCTCAAGAGCTCAATTATCCCACCCATGATTTAGAGCTTGCTGCGGTTGTTCATGCACTCAAGATTTGGCGGCATTATCTGATCGGTAACCGCTGTGAGGTGTATTCCGATCACAAGAGCTTGAAATATTTGTTCACCCAGCCGGATCTGAACCTCAGGCAGAGGAGATGGTTGGAATTGATCAAAGATTATGACATGGGTATTCAGTATCATCCTGGCAAGGCCAATGTGGTTGCTGATGCACTTAGCCGAAAGGTGTATTGCAATACTCTGATGCTCCAAGAGCAACGACCTGCACTTCTTGCAGAATTTTAGCGTCTCAACTTGGGTTTGGTTGAGCATGGTTCCCTTGCTGCTCTGGTTGTGCAACCAACCTTGGTGGATCAAGTCAAGGCAGCCCAGCAATCAGATGATGGTGTGGGTAAAATCAAGCAGAACATCAAGAATGGATTAGCTAAGTGTTTCACAGAAGATGAGCACGGTGTTGTATGGTTTGGGCAACGTCTCGTGGTACCAAAGGTCCCAGAGTTGCGGGATTTGATTCTCCAAGAGGCCCATGATTCGCCTTTGTCCATCCATCCCGGGGCCACCAAAATGTACCAAGATCTGCGTCAGAGATTCTGGTGGACTCGCATGAAGCGCAAGATTGCCGTGTTCGTTGCGGATGCGGCGATGTTGTCGTGTCAAGGCCGAGCATCGCCGTCCAGCAGTCTTCTTCACCTTTGCGGCCGAGTGGAAGTGGGATTACGTGGGCATGGATTTCATCACCGATTGCCCGCTCATCCAAGGGAAATGACGCCATTTGGGTTGTTATTGACAGCTAACTAAAGTGGCGCATTTCCCTGGCCAAGGCTCACTCGTGTGGAACCTCCGCCGAACTCTATGTATCAAGGATCGTGAGCTTGCATGGTGTGCCCAAGACGATTGTGTCTCGACCGTGGGCTGCATACCTCTCGGTTTGGCATAGTCTGCAGGAGGCCATGGGAACTCGTTTACCTTCAAGACGGCCTATCATCCTCAAACTGATGGTCAGACAGAACGCGTCAACCAAGTGCTTGAAGATATGCTCCGTGCTTGTGTTCTTTCCTATGGGAAGAATTGGGAGAAGTGCCTACCGCTTGCCGAGTTCTCCTATAACAACAGCTTCCAGGCTAGTCTCGGTATGGCACCATTTGAGGCTTTGTATGGGAGATGATGCAGAACCCCATTGAACTGGTCAGAAACTGGAGGGAGACAGTTCTTTGGCCCAGATTCCATCAATGAGGCTGAAAGTCAAGTACAGTTGATTCGTGAGCACTTGCGCGTAGCTCAGTCCAGGCAAAAGAGCTATGCAGATCGGCGTCGTCGTGAGTTGAGTTTCAAGCCCAATGACTTTGTGTATCTCAAAGTCTCACCTTTAAAGGGTCATCGTCGTTTCGGTGTCAAGGGCAAACTGGCTCCTCGATATGTCGGGCCGTATCGCATCATCAAGAAAGTGGGAGCTGTTGCATACAAGTTAGAATTGCCAGCTACACTCGAAGGAGTGCACGATGTTTTCCATGTATCGCAATTGAAGAAGTGCCTTCGTGTTCTAGTTGAGGAAACACCATTGGAAAATATCGATGTGCAGGAAGATCTGTCTTATCATGAGCGCCCCGTTCGTATCCTCGAAGAAGCTGAACGCAGGACAAGGAACCGTGCGATCAAGTTCCTGGAGGTTCAGTGGTCAAACCACTCCGAGGACGAAGCCACTTGGGAGCGGGAAGATCGTCTCAAGCGCATCTACCCGCCCTTCTTTTCCTCAGGTGATCGAAATCTCTGGCGAGATTCTGTAGGGGAGATTTGTAACAGCCCTAAGTTAGGGTTTGTATTTCAAATGTAAAATTATGAGGAGAAATAAAAACTTTTGGTGCCTCATGAAATCATTTGAAAGTTTCTACATTTTTCCCTAGCAATTTCCATTTTCTATATTTGGATTCAAGTGAATGGAAGTGGTTGTCAACAAAATTCTTGACCTTAAACTTGTGATCATCCTCTGCAAGTATTTTTCCTATCATCTTGACCATCCTAGCTACCTCTCTGAAAAATTTCATAATTTTTAGATTTTGGTTGCTATTTCAAATGGCCAAGTCAAACCAGTTTAGAAATCTGGTCAAACCTCTGGACAGCAGCTTGTGAATTTTCTTGGGAGAAATCTATTGCATGCAAAATTCCTGGAAAAATTACACAAGGTTGTCCTCTGTCCCAGTAAGCTCCCATAAAAATTTTAGAATTTTTGGAGCTCGGGAGCTACCTCTAAAAATTCCCCAAACCTTCTTTGTCTTTTTAATTCAAAACTGGAACCACTGTTCCTCGGGCTCGAACCCGAGCCCGACTCAACTCCGACCCGCACCACTCGGCTCAGTCACGCCACTTAGCTGCACCGCCCAATCCTGACCGTTCGATGCAGATCGCACGGCCCACGTGCGCCAAGGCAATCGACCAGTCCGATTGCATCGGTAGATCTCGGCCGTCCATCTCAGATCCAGCAGTCCACACCGTCCTGGTCGAGCCAAACCATCTGACCGCGCCGCGCCTGTCTCCGACTCACGCCGCTTCACCGCTGTCGCTGACGGGCGGACCCCACCTGTCAGCCCCGACTTCGTCTTCTCCGTCGCGCCGAGTGCGTTGGCGTTCACGCATGCGCTCCACGTACCTCGTCGCTGCCACCTCGTGGACGCGTGTCCGGTCGTGGCGTGTCGCCAGGTATTCATCATCTCACCGCACCCACCCATTCCTCGTTTCCTTCACTCTATCACCCTCTCCGACCAGTTCTTGGTTTCGGCCGGAGAAGAAACCGAGAGCATCGTCGCCGTGATTAGTGCCGCCCACCAGCCAGCGACCGCACCACCGTAATCCACGTTCGTCACCGCTTCCATTTTGCCCAGCCCGGGTCCTTGTCGTCTAGTGAATCGCCAGGGGTGGTCTTGTCGTCTCCGCCTCCGGTGATCTCGGTCCCGCGAGCTTCCTGGCGTTCTAGTGAGTATAATGTTTCGGCGTTTGGTTCCTTAGGATCGCATTGCTTCACTAAGCCTAATGATGGGTTCGTTGTCGTCTTTGGTGCATCGTGGAGGGCGTACGACCAGTTCTTCTCCAAGCTTGGTGAAGCGCCGCCTAAATTCGCCACCTCCGCTTCTCCTCCGCTGCCGTAAGCTTGGGCATCACGCCTCGAGATCAAGGCAAAGCTTCAAAGACACCTTCCGGTCTTCGAAATCGTGGCGCCCTCTCCGCGGAAGCCGCACCTTCTTCTCCGCCTCCGTTCGCCGCTAGCTCATCGCCGCATCTCCGTGGGTCAAGACCGCCGTCATCGGGTTCGCGGTCTCTGTGAACCCGGGTATCACTCGCCACTTTGAAACCCATCGTTCGCGAGACCCACCGCGTGCGGCGCGCCGCCCTCCCGTCGCGCGCGGCGAGCCGGTGTCCTTCGCTTAGCACTAATCCATGTTTAGTTCGACCATCGCCATGTGGGTCCCTCTCGGGTTAATCGTGTTTAGTAAACTCTAATCCAACCGCAAATTTCCCTCCGAGTCGCGCCATGCGGGCCCATGCTGTCTGTTTTGGATTTGTGTAAACTCCGTTGTTGCGTTTTCTCTGTCGGGAGGCATATTTTCTCTGGGCATGTGATTGAGGTTTGCGTTTAGTTAAGCCGAAGACGTATTCTTTGGATACGCCTTCGACGTCACCATATGCGGCGTGGCCGCCCCGGTCGGCGTTTGCGCGCGCCATTGTCGATGGTTGTGGCTAGCTGCGCGTCGGTAGAAAAAGATTTAACTGCTTTAGAAATTCTGAATTGGTTTTTCTGGGGTGCTGTTAATTCAATTAAGCTTAGAAAATGCATAACTAATTCAATTTATCTCCAAATCGCATGAAACCCGTGCTGATAATTTTCATTTTAAATGTACTATTTACTAAAATTAGTTTCAACCATGTCTCTGTTAGCAAAAATCTGGTTTTGTTTAAATGGTGTATATTGTATTTACAAAATTAGAAAATTCATATCTCTTTCAATAATTGTCCAAACCAAAGAAACCAATTTTGTAAATTTTCATTTTTAATATACTAATTATCAGAATAGGTTTTAGTTATGTTTCTGATATTAAAATTTGCTAAGTAATTAACTAGTGCTTTGATGTGTATGTTAGCTTAGGAAATTGCTAGAAAATTCATCACCAATTCAAATAAATCATTCTCTGTTCCTAAAAATGTGTTAGATCTTGTTTAGGCTGCTGTGTAAAGTTTGGTATGTTTTGATGTTGTTGTATGTTGGAGTTTTGTCGGTGTTTTGTTCTTGTTCGTTGCTTTTTCTCGATCGTTAGATTGCGACGGTTCTGGTTCTATCAAGAGTGATCCGCTGCAACAGGTTGAGCCTATTGAGCAAGCAAAGCAATGTGCAAGCGCTTTGATCATGTTTATTCCAGTATTTTAAAGTCTAATATTTTGTTTCAACTGTATGTATGCACTGCCTAATTTGGGTTAAATTGATTAGTTAAATCCGTAGCTGCATATCCTGTAGGTGAAATCTTGATCTCCACTACTTGAGCCTAGGTTACTTGCTGTGATTAGAGTTCGTTGGATGAACTCTTATCACTTAGTAGATTACGAGTTCAGTTGCTTAGCCATGCTTAGTTTCCGATAGAATTGGGCGATCATCGACTTAGTCGATGATCTTGATCACATAAAAATTATTACTGTTCTTATATTCTAGCTTGTACTTTGTTAATTGCAAAAACTAAAACTAAAAACAAAAACGATTTAGACTTGGGCACAATGGTAAGTTTTGGTGTGATCTGTTGGGTGTGATTGGAAAGGTGTCCGGGTCAACAAGGACCGAACATTTTGTTACACTAAACCAAGCATTTTAGCGTGCTAACCACACTAGAGTATATGGGACCTCTCTTGACCTAGTACTTTGGCGTGTATTGGCTCCGGGTCGCAGGAGGTCGCAGGAGGGATGGTGTTGGGAGCATGGTAGTTGTCCGAAAAGCTTTATCCTGAGTGGGTAGTTATCTTTTCGGCTTTACCATGTAAGCGTATGGATTTCTATCCATACGAGCGGCTCGTAGTTAATACACAATGTTGGAAAGTTTCTCGTAGGACTTAGCCGTACAAAGATACCTTCTAAGTGTGCTTTGGCTTAAAGGCGATCAAGTGTGGGTGCATGGTACACCCTGCAGGTTAAAACTATTCGAATAGCCTCGTCCTAGGTTATGGACACGCTTGGCAAGGTCTTCCAAGAGTTAGACTACAACATTTTAAATTAAAACTTGTTGGGTGGTATGAATCTGGGATTCGTGCTATTGTTGGGGTGACTATTGGGATAGTCACTTCTAGGTTGTTTACCTTTACTCTTTTGTTATTGTTACCTTTACTGTTATTTTAACATTAAAAATGAATTGCAAACTTGCCTTCAAACTATATTACATTATTGCAAATAAAATTGGCTTTGTGCAAATGAAACTTATGGCTTCCACCAAATAAGCCTGCATGTAGCATATGAATAGGTCTGCTAGTTCACACGTCAGTCTTGCGAGTACAAAGACAATCTTTGTACTCATTGGCTTTGCTTAATGTTTTTGTTGCAGAGGAAGAAGGTGAGCCCCAAGGGCCTCACTTCTGTGAGTTCTGTTGCCGCTTCGTGTACGACGACTAGGCTTGGCGGTCCGGTCAGATGCCTTGTGGGTTGAAGGCACACTGATTGGCTTTGTTTATAGCCATCTTATGGCACTTTTGCTTCCGCTGTCTGTCCTGTGTATTTGTTTATCTTTTGGCCGGTCGGCCTTTGTCTGTAATAACTCTACTGTTGTTACCTTCTGTTTGTAGTGTAATGTTTGGACTCTATGTTTGGAATGGAGTTCATGCATAATTTTATGGCGAGGTGTGTATACTGCATTCTGGGAAGTATACATATCTCGAGGCTCGGTTTATTTGATTTGTGATGCTAGGGACAGGTGGTTGGTTAAGCATTACAAGCCAAATAAATTATGGTCCTCACAACTGTGATCCATGCACTTAAGATTTGGCGATATTACCTAATCGGTAATCGCTATGGCGTATTCGGATCACAAAAGCTTAAAGTATTTGTTCACCCAACCAGATCTCAACCTCGTGCAAAGGAGATGGTTGAGCCGATCAAGGACTATGACATGGGTATTCACTACCATCCGGGCAAGGCCAATGTCGTTGCGGATGCGCTTAGTCGCAAAGCGCATTGCAATGCATTGTTGCTTCAGGAGCATCAGCCCCCTCTCCTAGAGGAGTTTCAGCGTCTCAACCTGGGTTTGGTTGAGCATGGTTCTCTCGCTGCCTTGGTGGTACAGCCAACCTTGGTGGATCGGATCAGGTCTGCTCAGCGGATCAAGGACTATGACATGGGTATTCACTACCATCCGGGCAAGGCCAATGTCGTTGCGGATGCGCTTAGTCGCAAAGCTCATTGAAATGCATTGTTGCTCCAAGAGCCTCAGCCCCCCCTTCTGGAGGAGTTCCAGCGTCTCAACTTGGGTTTGGTTGAGCATGGTTCCCTCGCTGCCTTGGTTGTACAGCCAACCTTGGTGGATCGGATCAAGTTCGCTCAACAGTCGGATGTTGGAGTGAACCGCATCAAGGAAAATGTCAAGAATGGAACAGCCAAGTGCTTCTCCGAAGACGAGCTTGGTGTTGTGCGGTTCGCAACGCCGTGGTTCCAAAGGACATGGAGTTGCGGATTTGATCCTCCGCAAGCCCACGATTCTCCGTTATCCATTCATCCCGGGCCACGAAGATGTATCGGATCTCCGCCGAGGTTCCGTGGACCCGAATGAAGAGGGAGATCGCAAGGTTCGCTGTCGAGCGCGACATGTGTCGCCGTGTCAAGGCCGAGCATCGCCACCGATTGCTTCAACCCTTGCCCATTCCGGAGTGGAGTGGGATTCGGCCGATGGATTTTATCACCGCCTACCTAGATCACCGAGGCAATGATGCCATTTGGGTTATCATTGACCGGTTGACTAAAGTGGCGATTTTCTTCCGGGCAAAGTCCAAGATTCGTGATCGTCACCTTGCGAGCTCTATATCGCCAGATAGTGAGCTTGCATGGTGTGCCAAGACGATCATTTCGATCGTGGTTCCATCTTCACTTCCTATTCGCATAGCTTGCAAGAAGCTATGGGAACTCGTCTTTCTTCAAAGACAAAGATATCACCCCAAACAGATGGTCAGACCGAGAGGGTCAACCAAGGTTTGGAGGACATGCTGCGAGCTTGTGTCCTTTCCTATGGGAAGCATTGGGAGAAGTTCTTGCCATTCGCCGAGTTTTCTTATAACAACAGTTTCCAAGCCAGTCTCGGCATGACACCATTTGAGGCCTTATACGGGAGAAAGTGTAGAACCCCGTTGAATTGGTCTGAGACCGGCGAAAGACCCTTCTTTGGCTCGGACTCGATCAATGAGGCTGAAAATCAAGTTCAGTTTATTCGAGATCGATTGCGCACGGCTCAATCCAGGCAAAAGAGCTATGCGGATCGCCGTCGTCGTGAGTTGAGCTTTGAGCCCAATGACTTTGTTTATCTCAAGGTTTCTCCTCTGAAGGGTCACCAGCGTTTTGGTGCCAAGGGCAAATTAGCTCCTCGATATGTCGGTCCTTACCGTGTCATCGAGAAGAAGGGAGCTGTTGCCTACAAGTTGGAGTTGCCCGCTGCACTTGCGGGGGTACATGATGTTTTTCATGTGTCCCAATAAAGAAGTGCCTCCGTGTTCCAACAGAGAAGCTCCGTTGGAGACTCATGATGTTCGTGAAGATTTGACCTATCGCGAGCACCTGCTCTCGCTCCTCGAGAGGCCGAGCGGAGAACCGTGAATAAAACCATCAAACTCCTTAAAGTTCAGTGGTCAAACCATTCCGAGGATGAAGCTACATGGGAACGAGAAGATCGTCTCCGTGCGAACTACCCCTCTTTCTTTTCCGAGTGAGCCAAATCTCGGGACGAGATTTTTGTAAGGGGGGGAGGTTTGTAACATCCCCATTTTCAACTTGTGTTTCAAATGTAAGAAAATGAGGATAATTTAAAACTTTTCCTGCATCCTAATGCCTTTAAGCTTTTCTGAAGTTCTTGTAAAAGAATTTTGGGAAATCCAAAATTAAAATCCTCATTTGTCTCAAGTCGACAACCTCCTTGGTGAAATCTTGTGTCAAACCCTTGGAAATAATTTTTCTTGGTTCTAAGGTTGCTTTGTGACACCTCTGAATTATCTCATGATTTTTGGAAATTATTTGAATAATTTAGAGGCAAGTCAAACCTTGGTCAAACCTCTAAAATCACCTTCTGGAATTTCTTGAGAAAATTTCAGTGCACAAAAACCTTTGGAAATTTTATGGGAGGTAAACCCCAAGGTAAGCAAGCTCCAGTTAAAATGTCATGAATTTTTGAGTTGATTTGATACCTCAATTAAATCCCCAAAGTTTCAGCCTTTAAAATTCAAAACCTAACTGGTTTGCACTGTTCTCGGTGCGAAGTCGCTTGGCTCGAGTCACTTGACTCGCCGAGCCAACTAATCGCATCGACCGGTCGAATTGGCGACGCGTCGCGGTGACTCGTTGATCGCCATCGGGCGGTCGACGCTTGCACTTAACCGCGCCGACGCGGTCGATTGTCGGCCGTTGGATCAAAATCGACGCCGTTCCGCCATCTCCTTCTCGCCCCGCTCGCGCGTGTGTGCGCGACATGGCGAGCACAGAGAGGAGACGGCGATGCGCCTCGCCACCTTCGCTTCGCCAACGGCTCGCAGCGCATTAAATGCCCGCTACCCACCGCCCGATTAGTCGCCGCCTCAATCGCTCCGCCGCCACGGCGATCGTGCGCGCAGTGAGAACCCGAGGCGGCCAACGGTGCCCTCCTCGCTCCACAGGCCTACTTAAGCTCCCCGCTTCCTCCCTGAGCATCTTTTCGCCATCCCTCACCTCTTGGTTACCTTCTCTGAGCTCGAGCGAGTTCCGAGCGCCCCAGCACTCATCTCTGCCATTGCCGGCCGCGGAGCTTTTGGCACCGACGGTGTTCCAGTGGCTCTCTTGCTCCCCCCTCGTTCCCTCACCTTCGCCTCACTTCAGCGGAGTTTAACCCCCACTCCATTTCAGGTTCCGTCGGGAGGAGCTGCTGAAATCGGAGTTTTCCCCAAATTTGCCGCAAATCTCCATCTTCTTCCCCGGCACCGGTAAGACTCCCATTTCCCAATCCATTCCTCCGGGAGCTTCTCTGTGGTATTGCGAAGCTCATGGTACCACCCGGTGTTGCTAGTTTGGCCTGTGTCGCCCTCCGTTGAGGCATCCCCGCACCGCCGCGATCCTCGCCGCCGGCTGCCCGCTCATCCTCCGTCCACCCCAACCCGTCATCATCTTCGCGAACCCCGTGAGCTTAAGCTCTTCCCGCTTAGCTTTGCCGCACTGCGTGCCGTGGTTCCTCGTTTGTCGCGCGCGCCGCCGCCGTTAGCCTCGGCCGCCGCGGCACCGTATGGACTCGGTTGGTCGCGTTAAGTCCATAGGACCCGCCATAGCTTTTGCACCCGCCCATTTGCGCGTAGCTTAGCCATGTCATCGTTTCGTTTTGCCGTAGCACTCCGCCTCCGCCGCCGCCGCGCTGCCAGTCGCCATTGGCCTCGCCACGGTGCCATCCGTGCGCACAGCGATGAGGTTTCGCTTTAGCTCCTTCCGGCCTCGCCGAGCTCCTCGCGGCGACACGCCCGCGAGCTCGAGTTTTGCTCAGCTCTGTTGTCGGACGAGCGGCAGCAGCGTCGGGGCGACGTGGCTCCCTAGGGGCCATCCATCTCGAGATGAACGGTCAGCGGCCTTGCCTCCTGCGCGCGCGTGTGTTTGAACAGCGGACGCTCTGAGCCGTCCGATTTAGAATCAACGGCTCGTATGCATCCACGTCATCTCTAGTTCAAATGGATTCCAGAATAGGTTAAGTTCAAACTGAAATGGTTAAGGTACTTTAAAAATTCATAACTAATTCATATAAAATCCATTTTAGGTGTTTCAAATTTTGTTAGCTTTATTATGAACTGAACTTTAGTGTAAAAATGTTTAGAAGTTTAGTTCACCCACAGAAATAGGATTTCAAAATTGGTTTAGAAATATACTTGAAACTGTTAATTTAGAATTTGAATAATTTGTAAATTGCATAAGTTTGTGTAGGTAGATCCTTTTTGGGTGAATCCAACTTTGTTGGCTTCCTCTATAAGTGAACTAAATGATAGCATAGGTTTTGTTCATGTTACTATTTTTAAAATCTTTAGGATTACATTTTTAAAATGCTATTTAAAAGTCTTGTAAAAACCATAAGTTTTAACCGTAGCTCCAAATGACCTAAAATTTTTCATGTAACCTTAGAATACCAGTAGGTAACCACCATAAAAATTTCAGCTTCAAAATCACTCTGGAAAACATTTAATGAACAATAACTTTTAGGAAATTGAGTTTGGCCGAAAATGAGTATTTCAATCCTATCTTTTCCATCCCTTATCCTTTTAGGTTGATTCTTGTTCCTAGGGTTAGATAGAACCTTAGCCTACCCCGTGTATAAATTTTGTAGCATCTGAATGCTTTTTGCTTGCTTAAATACTTGGTGCTTTGCGTTCTTATTGGTTTTTGTCGGTTGTTTTCGCTCTTTCGCTTAGGCTTCGACATTTGCCGTAACCCTGAGAACGACCTCCGCAACAGTTTGAGCAACAACAAGCAGGCAAGCAGTTTGATTATTTCCCATTTGATCCCATTACTTTTAAAGTCTAATATTTTGTTTAACTTCTATGTATGCATTGCTATTTTGTTGTTAAATTGATTAGTTAATCCTCTAGTTGCATAATCTGTAGGTAAATGTTTATCCTCTACTACCTGAGCCTAGGTTATTTGCTGTGATTAGAGTTCGTTGGATGAGCTCTTGTCACTTAGTAGATTTCGAATAAATATTGCTTAGCCATGCCTAGTTATCGGTAGTATTGGGCGATCATCGACTTAGTCGATGATCTTGATCACACAAATACTTATATTATTCCATTATGTCCAATCCTTGTGTTTTATTGTTTTACAAATCAAAAACTGAAAACAAAAATTATATCTTGGCTTGGGCACAATGGTATGTTGGTGTGATCTGTTGGGTATGATTGGAATGGTGCCTAAGTCCCTAAGGACCGAGTTACTTGTGCCATTGATCCAAGCAATTGTTGCGTGCTAACCACGCGAGGGGGATATAGAACCTCTCTTGACTAAGTACATTGGGAGGTGTTAATTATGAGCTGGTCGGTGGGTGTGTTGAAACTGTGTGTGTGTGTCGTGGTGTTTGGAGGGGAGCATTAGCAGACCGGTTAGGCTGTCTAATGTGTCCTTCTCCCGTTGGTTGCGGCTCTTAATTAGCATCGTCCATTGGAAAGCGTCTTGTTAGACTTAGCCATGCCTGCATACCAAAGGAAGTGTGCTAACCGTGGCTGGTGGAAAGGCGGTCATCGTGTGGGTACATTGGTACACCCCTGCAGGGTTAAAACTATTCGAATAGCCTCGTCCTAGGTTATGGACACGCTTGGTTATTTCCCACAAGAACTAGACCACAACCTTTTTAAAACTTAAACTTGACATGGCTGGTATGAAGGGGTACTTCATGCTATGGTTGTGGTGACTATGGGTTAGTCACTTTTAGGTTGGTGTTGTTTTCTATCTATTGTTATTATTGTCTCTCTTTATTTGAACAATAAAAGTTAATTGCAAACTTGCCTTGAATCTATTACCTTATTGCAAATGGAAACTTGCTTTATGCTGAAAATAAGTCCAGAGCCTCATCCACTTAAATAAAGCTTGCATGTAGTTAATTATAGTTCTGTTATCTCACACGTCAGTCTTGCGAGTACAAAAATAATTTTTGTACTAAGTTGCTTTGCTTAATTGTTTTGTTGCATAGGAAGAAGGTGAGCCCCAAGGGCCTCACTTTTGTGAGCTGTGTTGCGGCGCTGTTTGGGACGATTAGCTTGGTGGTCCGGTTGGTTGCCTTGTGGGTGAAAGGCACACCGATTGGCTTCTGTTTATCGCCATCTTATGGCCATTTTGCTTCCGCTGTGTATTTATCTATTTGTATGTCTTTTGGCCAGGCGGCCTCTCTTTTGTACTAACTCTCTTTATATTATGTATGTCTTTAAGTTATTGTTGTGCTTCGGTTCTATGTGAATGAATGGAATTGATGCATGATTTTGTAGCGAGGTGTGTATACTGCATTTCTGGGGAGTATACATATCTCGAGGCTTGGTTTATTTGATTTGTACTGTTAGGACCAAGTGGATGGTTAAACAGTACAAGCCGAATAAACCGGGGTCCTCACAAGACGTCCATACCTAAAACCAATTGATTCACTTCCATTTCTTTATGTATCTCTAGTTATTTGTGATCTTTGCCTCATAATAAAATATAAAATTAAAATATTGTCCATATTTCCAACAAAACATACACAACGGTTTATGCTCGCGGTAAATTTCATCTCAAACATTGGACTGAAGCACAAATCCTGAAACTTTACATACAATTCATTTCTTGTACAATTCATCACAGCCACAAATTAACACTTTGAACAACCATGTCACGACCATTAACACAATATTGGATTGATAATTGTGATACACAAATCTAAACTGTTCCGGAGATAATTGAGCTACACATAACTAAAAGGTTCTTGAGTTAATACATAACATAGTAGAACATGACTGAATACATAGTGGCATGCCATACATAGTACATAAAAAATGGCATAGCCTCCTTGATGGAATTGTAGAGTCCTTGGTGGCATGATACACCTAACTATGCCAATGCCACGCTCAAATCGACCACCGATTTCATTGCTGCTACATTGTCCCAAAGAACAAAACAAAAGGTCGTGAACCCACCTTACAAAGGTAGAACAGAACAAATGTCATCAATCCAACGTGTAAAAGCAAAACAAAACAAATCCAACACACCCAAAATCGCAGGAAGGTGGGTCGCCAGGATAGGGAGGAAGGCAGTGGCTAGGGGGCAGCACCACACCCTAACCCTAGCTCTCCTGTGCAGCCTCACAAGAGAGAGGAAGAGGGGCACAGGGGTGAGAGTGCTATTCGCGAAAAATTGTAGGTGTGGGGGTTCTAAAATCATGCGTAAGTGAGATGAGACTTCTCACCCACCTCAATGCGAGCCATTTAGGCTGGATCCAACGCTCTAGTTGGCATTAGCACATTAACACTCAAACCCCATTAGTACTAGATACGCTGCCATGTCTGGCCACATGTCCTATTATTCTTTCCTTTGTGCACCGCTTACAAGCTTAAAAACAAAATGGTGGTAGACCAGTGAGGTCCGTACCTGTCGAAAAGAGGCCATTTTGTAGTGTTTTTTTATGAAATCTTTATTTCAGTGTTTATAGCAGACCAAACAAACAGAACTCTTTTAAGGAAAAAAATATATAAACACAAAATAAAAGAAATAGCAGACCGGGATAGACAGGAAACCAGCAAGCTACTAGCTACCGGCCTTGCTCTGGTAAAATATATTTTTAGTCCTTGCTCCAAAGAGCATAGCGGCTCTCTCAACCAAACATTGCCTAGTCAAAGTGGGTTGCTTGACGTCCACCGTTGGAACATGGCAAGGCATCTCTCTGGTTGGTACTCCGGCGCAGTATGCCCACCTCCCTGTATGCGGTCAAATTAAACCAAACAACTCAGCAACACTCAATGCATTTGGGATTATAATTCAACGTAATATATCTATGCATCCTACACATTAGGTACATCCATGCATCCTACCTTAAAATAACATTAAATTGGTCGTAACAAATTCCACAAGTTTTAAATTAGTCAGGTAATAAGATGATCAAGCATCCTATAGAAAAATCTGAACACAAAATAGATTAGGATAAACATAAATGAGCAGTTTCAGCGAATAGTAATTCTATCCTTTTTTTTCCTTTTAGCGTTTATTTTTGGATTTAGCTTTCAGCAAAATTTGTATTTATATAGATCATATTTAGACTTGAAACATGCTAGACTGACTTTGTTTGAGCAGTTACATATTGTTTGGAATTTTCTATTATTATTTTGTGGTGCTATATATATATCCAAGGACATCAATTATGGAGCAAAAACTAGGAAATAAAGCAGAGTGAGATAGATGGATGTGTTGTTACCTTTATGGTAGCAAAGGTCATGTTGTTCGAATATGTTACCGTGAATCTGCAGATTAATTAAAGTTCCGAACAGAACTGTAATTAGTAATTTTGACGGAAACCAACAATAGAAATAGACTAGTTTCACATATGAAATATCACCCAGCAGACTGGCCATTGAGATGCCATGCCCTCCACTGATCCACGATTGAGAAGTTGAGCGATCTCACCCAGGACTGTGAACCCAGAAACGGTATGACAATATCATGATCCCCGCTGTGTACATATATCAAGAGATGTTAATTGTAAGAAAGTGATTTTTTTTTTTGCATCTAGAAAACTATACATATAAAGGAAAATATTTATTTTTCACGAGATGTTAATTACCTGTATACTAAGGCACGGTAACCCTTTGATGTAACATTACGGTGATACTTTATGCTGCTCTTAATGTCCTCAGAATAAAGTAGATCACCATCGTGGCACCTCACCCACTCGTCCACACTTCCCTGAGTTATAATACATGCAGGGAGACATAATCACTGTAATTTTTATTTTCATGTAAATAAAAAAGAGGGACATGGTCTATTAGACGACTTTAAGTAAAGAAACAAGAATTGGAATTAGAGGAGGAAACTAATTTACCTTCTTGATCCCGAGAGCATCTCGAGTAACCTCACTGTTTGCCCAAAAGTATGACAGGTAGCTGCCATAGTTCTGGAGGTGGAAGAAAATGAAAGCAGATTCACGAACAAATTTGGATAGAACAAATTAAGCAAGCTATATGATGATCCTTGTGATTCTATGCAGCACATTGAAATGCAAAAAAATATTTAGTATTTTGTGCTAGTTTGACGACAGTTGAATTAGTATGTACAAAATTACATTATACCAATGATAAGCTATATAAATTTTTAGTATCATCGGATCATACCGTATATGGAGAAACGAATGCACTCTATAATAGTACAAAGTTATTTAAATTAAATGAATGAAATTATTAATGGCTGTCTAATCACAAATCGGTACACATACTTTTGACTACCGGATATATGCCTTAAGATTCATGAACTCTCCCATGATGGTTCACGAGGCCACAAGCCCCAAGCCTAGACTCCAAAGCTAGACAACAGTGTGGCCGCACGGATGCTGTTGGGTGCGGGACAAGGGGTGTGGCCATGGGTGGGCCGAGCCAACAGTGAGGGCATGAGCTACGGCAATCAGAGACAGACCCAAAGAAGGCTGAGTGGGATCTCAGACTACAAAATTTCAGTTTTTAGTGGAGTAGCCCAATGTTTGACCACTTGTGTCCCTCGCTTGGCCCAGCAAAGGTGTCCCGGTAGCCCACTTATGCCCCCGCTCATTTTTTTACCTGGATCCACCCCTGATGTCAATGGCTACAGACATGGTGCAGATCCAAATCACGGCCACATGGGGAAGAGACGACACCAAGGCGCCAATGGCGCCGCCGGCTTTGGAGTCAACAAACCGACTAGGTGGAGGTCCGTAACAGAGGTTGAGCACTTGTACGGCACTGGCAGCTACTGTGGGAGGCAGCAGTTGTTAGAATGGACCTCAATATATTCCAATGGGCCAAAGATGACCGAGACGATGGTGCCACTGAGGGAAGGAGGTAGTAGAGGACGCGGCAAGACCAGAGGTGGTAGTAGTGGCTGACTGGCTGGTAGAGACAGCAGAAGGAAGATGGAACCAGTCGAGCTCCCAAAGACGCTACGAATAACGACGCCGAGGGCCAGTACCAAGCAGAGTCCCCGTGTGGCGGTCCTGAACACAACAAGAGTCAGATTCAAGAACAACACGCAGTTGTGATCAGTGATTTGACCAGCCCACATAAGCTGCAAAATAAGCTAAGGAACATGAGAGACTGCAGGAACATGAAAAGAAGAAGTGGATAGGGTGGCTCAGCTTGCAGCAAGAAGAGGGGTACCATCTACAGTCTGAACAGTGGAAAGAAAAACCGTGGGATGCACGGAAGTGAGGTGGGTAGAATTTAGTATCATGTGAAAGGAAGCACCAGAGTCCCAAGATCCACGGAGATAGGATACTTGACGAGGGAGGCGGAGGCGTGGAAGACTACTGAGAAGCAAGAGCCAAACGAGCAAAACCAGAGGAGTCTGAGAACGAGCTGACATCGAGGCGCTGGAGCAGTGAAATGAGTTGTGTGGTATCACCAGAGGAGCCCTAGCGAGAGGCGCCAGCTCCTAAGTGGGAGGAACCTCCAGAGCCCTTCGAGGGACGTCCACCTTGGCGACCCTAGTCCCTCCTCCGCTTGTAGCAATCCTGATACCTGTAGACGTCATGCGCAGTGGAGACCCGCAGTAGAGGTAGCAACCACTAGTGCGTTGGGAGTTGAGGTTGGGATCACGGTCGGTGCTGAAGAAACAGGCAAAGTAGCAAATGCTGAAGCAGACAAGACAACTTGCATCTGAGGCGTGCCACAGTGATGAGTCTCCTCAGCACGCACACCCGTGAAGGCCTCCACCAAGCTCGGGCGCAGGTGGCGAGTCAGGAGCTGAACACGCGTAGTCTCGAACTCAAGTCGGAGACGCATCAAGAAGTCGTAAAGACGGTGAATCTCCTGGTGAGTGCGGAGCCGCACACAGCAGGGACAGGTCCGGCAGACATCCGGCCCAGAGAGTCAAGCTGACGCCACACCTCAGACATCTGGTGGAAGAAGTCAACCACGGTGGCATCGAGCTACTGAAGAGAATGTGTCTAGTGCACAACCGAGAGGTACATATGATCACTTGTCAGCTGGTAGTGAGCTCGGAGGCGCTCCCACATAAGCTGTGTCGACGGCAATTCTGCCACATCTATGGAGATGGCCACAGGCATGCTACCCACCAGGATGGTGGTAGCACGAGCCTCGGCATCCTGCCATCGCTCGTAGGCATACAGCTCAGACTGGTAGAGCTCCAGAGCCTCCTCAGGTGCAACATTGGCGGCCTCCTGAGCCGCCTGATCAGCACCAGCAGCAAGAGCTGGCAGAACTAGAGGTGTAGGGCGAGGCGGACAGGGGTGCTCGCCGGTGAGATGACCCCAGAGACACTCGCTGTTGAGGTGAATCCTCAGGTGAACAGCCCACTTCCGAAAGTTCATCCCATCGAATCGAACTGGGGGAGCGGAATGGCGAAGGAACCTCCGGCAGAAGCCATCAGTGATGACTTGACCAGATCCAGAGTCGGGAGTCGGTGTGCTCAGGAGCGGAAGCCATAGGCAGGGGCTCCAACTGGATCGAGAGCCGGAGAGAAGCCAAAAAAAACGGAGGCTAGAGAAGCCAGAGCCAAGGTGAAGCCGAAGCTGAAACCACTGGCTCCACGTAGATCGGGAAGCCGGAGTGAAGCTGAATACGTCAGCTCCACGTAGACCAAGGAGCCGGAGTGAAGTCGAAGTCGTCGGCCCCACGTAGATCACTAGAGCCAAAGTGAAGTCCAAGCCGCCGGCTCCGCGTAGATCGGTGGAACCGGTGTGAAGCCAAAGCCGACGGCTCCACCGAATCACAGCAGATGCTCTGCTTCTTCGGTTTCAGCCGGCGGTATCAGGGGCGGTGGCGGCGGCGTCGAGGAGGCAAGCTCGGGTGGCCCGAGCGGCGCTGGAGGTAGAGGGCGCCAGGTGGCCCAAGCGGCAACACAGGGAAGATCCGGCCGTGGGGAGACTCCGGCGGCGGACCCGGCAGTGGGAGATGCAGGATGTGGCAGCGGGGAGAGTTTGGCGGCGCAGAGCAGAGTAGAGCAGAGGCACGGGAGGCAAATCCGGCGGCTGGAACAGCGGGGTCCGGTGGCGGGATCTGGCGACGGTGCACTAGATCCGACGGCAGGACGTCGTCGGCAGCGATGGGAAGGGCCGGGCGACCATCGCCATGCGTGCGGGAGGAACACAGCCGCTCGGTGGGGAAGAAAAAGGAAAACAGAGCATGAGCAGGGGAGGGCACGGGGAGTTCGGCGGCGGCGGTGGCCGGCAGCAGCAAGAAACTCTAACCCTAACCTTGCTCTAATACCATGTTAGAATGGACCTCAATATATTCCAATAGGCCAAATGCCAAATATATAAGTTACAGTCTAGAGAAATATGCAACAAGTACCCTATATAACTAACATCTAACAGCAGTGACATGCTAGAAGGCAGCGCCACCGATGGTGGCAGCCCAAGTAGTGCTCCCGTGTTAATTAAGATGAACTTACTGTACAGTTCACAGGAATACGCGGCGGTGGGTTGTTTAAGACACCAAGTTCCTCCTTCAGGATTTTTCTGTTTACCGTCCCATTATTTGGTCCGGGATACACATAGGTGCACCTGTCATGCAGGATTTGTGGCTTCGAAATTTCCAGCAGCAGCTGCATTGAAACATCACTCACTTCAATTAGTCATGTAAGAATGACAATGTTGGCAACTGAGAAAGCTGATTCTCGGTTCACAACACATAGCGAAGCGCTACCTAGATTTTTAAACCTGAAAAATAACTTACAGATTTAGGAACATCTCATTCAATTTTCTCTATGCAATTTGATTATCCGAGTGAGATATGAGAGTATATCAAGGGTGACTCCTTACTTTGTTGAAAGTGTTCAAAGCTTCAACACAGATAGCGTTCTTTGGATTGTCGTAATCCTCTCCTTGGCAGTGTCCTTGTATTGTCTTAGGACAGATCACAAGCATACGAAAATGGAATAAGTCTCAATTAATGGAATGTTGCAGATCAGCCCATGTGCAAGTGAGGCTAAATACCTCGTATAATTGATCTGATATGATACCGACTCCATGAGCATATGGTACTCTCATGTCAAAATCAATGCTTTCCCCAGTACGTGGATTTCCTACCAGATAGCCCTGATCATTGTTCCCAAATACAAATCAATGAGCATGTTTCTAACATTGAGCAACTAAAATTTGGTGAGACTAAGATTAATGTGCGTGATGTTTTGTTTAACATCTAGCTTTGCTGTAATGACAGGCGTCCACACTTTTTTCGATAGGCATGTAATCAGATCGTTGCCATAATCCTGGTGTGCCTAACTTTCTTAGCTTCGTGGCACCCCATGTAATTTCATTTTTTGCCTAACTTTGTCTAATATGGTATTGTCAATTTATCTGCCACAAAAAATGTAACAAGCTACACTTTGCCTATTATTTGGTATGGCAACATTAGCTAAGAATAGAAAGCCCTGTTTTCTTTCTTCAGAGCTATGAGAAACAAAACATACTAGTAGTGTGAATGTGTGGTAGGTACTTTAAAATATCAAAGAAGTAGTTAAGTATTAACACCAATAGATACTAGAGAAAATGGCTATTGTACAAAGAAAGATGCGGTGCACCATCAGATTAAGATGGGGCCTGAGTCCAGCTTCAATATCTGAAAGAAGAGCATGATTAGCTCTGTTAAACAACCATGATTGTAATGTAACCATATAATTTTCTGCTCAAACAAAATATAACCATGTAATTAATTCACACAAATACTTGAACATGAGTTAGGCATAGCAATACCTTCTGAAATCTTCTGCACAAGAAATGGAATAATCTTTGCAGCTATGGAGTCCCCACCAACGTAGAAAGGATTTTCAACATAATCGGGATGCTCAGTGAACCACTGAATCAAAAAATCGAGACCAACATACTAATCAATCAAGTACGAGCAATTAATTCAATGAAAAAATGATGAAGCTTGGCTTGTATACCTTGTTGAGAAATTTCTTGAGTTGCAGCGAAGAAGACACATCTCCAACATCGTAGCCTCTGGGATTCTGCGAGAAGGAAAATCCAGCACCGACTGGCGAATCAACAAACAGGATGTTTGCAACCTTGGTCCAAGAGTATGGATTGTACTGCAACCGTGGTAAGCTGCCATTGTAGGGCTCCATGATGAATTTCACTGGTCCTGCAATTGCATGATGTGTAAATGAATGAGTAGAACACACAACAGAGGTTCAGGTAGGAAGTAGGAACTGCAGCCTGCAGCAAGCTAGAGATGAGAGAAAGATGTGAAGAATATTCTGTAATTTAGAACACACAGCTACGTTGACAGATTTACAAAATATATCAAGTTGGTCCATATACTACGCATACCATGCATTTTTGTAGAGCTTTGTGCTATAACCAAAGTTAGGCTCTAAAAATAAAAAATCGATTATGAAAATAAGGGAAGCATTCTGTACTTCTTCTATTTCAAAATACACTGTTCAATGAACTGTTAGCCCAAAAATGTGTAACTGTGTAAGTGCCTCCTATATTTTGAAATTAAGATAATCCTGTTTTTTTATGGATATGGAGAGAGCATTGGCCATTTTTCATGTACAAATGCATGTACCGTAGCCATCCAACAACAAATGCCTAGAAATATCAACATCCATGAAAAAAGAAACTTAATCCATTTATTCTAACCACTCAGGTTGCAATGGCTTGGACAAGAGGTAACTCAAAATTCCATACAAATTGGAAGCGATGGTCCATGTGTCATATTATATACGAGTATATGATCAGATTAATTTTAAATAGGTAAGAAATTTTAATTTCAAACTTAAAATCACAACAACAAAATGCGGCTCCAAATATATGTAAATTCGGGATTCAAAATTCCAAAAATATGTAAATTCGGAATTAAAAGACAAATAAACGTGATCAAGATATATTTTCATAATAAAAAAATCCAATAGAGTGTGCCATCTATTCTCGTTTCATGATATAGAAACCCCAAAAGGTGTAGTTTCATAATATATATCCTTGTGTACATCTCTTTGTATGTGTTCTTTTTCTTGTTTCATAATATATGTACACCTTTTGGAAATTGTAAAAGGAATTTATATATTATGAAACTAAACGGTAATAAATTCCAAAAGGTGTAGATATATATTTTTATTTAAATGTATATTGGAAGTGAGAGTATTTACTTCCTGGAGTACGGAAAAGGTGATGGTAGGTGGTGAAGTGTACATGATTCAGCATAACGAACGATTACTCACCGATCTCAAACAGAAGCCCGCAGAGCACGGAGCAGCGGTCGCCGCCGGTGAGCCAGAGGAGGAAGGGGTCGCGGCCGGGGTCGCCCTCCGACTCGATGAAGTAGTAGAAGAGCTCCGCCCCGTTCTCCTCGTCCACGCTCACGTACCTAATCAAGCACTTGCACATACGAACAACTGTGAGTGACAGATACAAAGGCAAACGAATGCACTTGCTTTTGATGTGTCTTGTAGCCGATGTATCCAGAAAAACGTGGCTTGAGTTGAGGAATGGAATCCATGATGATTGGTTCGTGGACGGACGCACCCGGTCTCGAGGCCGAAGGGGAGGGCACCGTCGAAGCCCGGCAGGGCGGCGACGAGCGTCGGCGCCGCGGCGGAGGCGAGGTGGGAGCAGCCCGTGAGAGGGGTGACGAGAAAGACGAAGCAGCAGCAGCAGAGGAGGGAGCGGAGCAGCAGAGTGACCACAAGCAGAGGCATCTTCGCCGACCGTACTGATTACGATATTTTTCTCACCCACGGATGCAAACAGAAAGAAAGGGGAAGTCCTTAAATCGCAGCTCGCAGCTATATGATGACGACAGGCACAGTACTGTATCATTAGGTCTTTGGTCTTTAATTTTAGTTGTTAAATTAAGCAAGTTTAATGACATGAGTATCATGATCTAGAGGTGCCACCACATTCTGCGAGGTAGATACCTCACATGTTAAGTTTGCGCACTCAGGTTCTAACTTGGTGTCGAAATATCATTATCGAGGAGTTTCGGTAGTAAATCCTCGGTTTAGTAATTTGTAGGAGTTATTGTTTTGTGTGTGGTGGTCTAACCAACCTTGCAGGGTAGTCTGATTGGCCAGTGGTGGTGATCGGATCGGCAGTGAGAGCTTTTGGGGAACGGGTAAAAACACTTGTGTGCGAATGTTTGATGCCATTCAAAATGGAGATTCAACGCGAAACTTAATAGAGTTTTGACAAAAGATCAAGAGAGAGGTTGATCTGGCAGTCCCTTGTTACCGGGGCTGGCGGTCCGACCGGCCAGGTGCGGTCAGACCAACCATTGGTTGGTGGTCTGACCAGCTCGAGGCTGGCAGTCAGACTAGCCGACCGGTCAGGACGAGTTCATGCATAATTAGTGTGCTGAACTATGCAGATTTGGTCAAAGTCATAGGATTAAGTGCATATATGTTGTATGATACATGTTTTGGCTAGTATAGGTCATGTTGCGAAGAACTTGTGCCCGTAATCGATTTATTAGTCTATTGTTGTGTAGAAACGTTTGGAGTGAACTACGATCAATGGCAAGGATGATCAAGACTAGACTAGGATAGCTGAGTTCCAAGACAATTGAGGATGTCGGGCGAAATGGTTGGACTCAAGAAAGATGTAAGATGGACAAGAACGGTCGAACGGGAAGTTCGGTGCAATAGGTTGCATCAAGTGGCTTAGGGCCAGTGCAAATGCCAAGGTGTTCCGGTCGAAGCCAGATGAGAGAGACTTGCCGGAATGAGGAAAGTCATTGATGAACCTACGCGTAATGAAGCATGTGATTTGCTTTACAATGATTAGACTCGGTCATAGAGAAGGATCGATAAGGGGTATTTTGGTATCTTCGCCAAAATACTAGGTTGTTGACCTTAAAGAAATTGTGGTGCAAGACGGCTCAAATAAGAAGTGGTTTGGGTCATGAGAGGAGGAAGATCACGAAGAGATAAATTCATAAAACTTGAATCATCATGCGCTTTGATAAACGTGCATAAATGTAGACATGTTTGTGTGTGGGGCATAACTGATGCCTATTAGGGTTTTCTCTCTAGATCTAGCCTTGCGGACCCTGGAGTAACACCCCCAAATCCTCTATGTATTCTACACTAGTCCCTAGAATAGTAGCTAGTTCACACAGTAAACAAATGTAACAGCCCGAATCTGGCTTGTGGTTCATGTAACATCCCAATTTTGGGCTTGTGTTTCAAATGTAAGAAAATGAGTAGAAATTAAAACTTTTTCTTACATCATGTGTTTCCTGTTTGTACTGGACAAGTATTGTACAAGACTTATGGAAATGCAAAGTCACAAGTCTTTTGATCCAAATCTTGTTCCTTCAAAAACAATCTTGTCAAACCTTTTTGATCATCCTCTGGAAATATTTTTCCTAAGTTCTTGGAATGATATGTGACCCCTCTGAAAAATTTCACAATTTTTAGAAATTGTTTGAATATTTTAGAGGGCGATCAAACCTGTTTGACTCTCAGTCAAACCTAAAACCAGTACCTTGTAGAATTTTCGGAGAAAAATACAATGCATAAAAACCTCTGAAAATTTTACACAAGGTCAATGTCTCAGTCAGCAAGCTCCTGTAAAATTTCAGAATTTTTGGAGTTATTTTGCTACCCCAAATAAATCCTCAAAAGTCTTAGCATAATTAAAACCTAAAACCAATTTCACTGTTCCTTGGGTTGAAGTCGGCTCGAGTCCGAGCCACTTGACTCGGTCGAACCACCTAAGCGCACCGAGCCGCATTTTAAAGCGCGCGTGCGATATCACCGTTGATTCAAATCGCCGCCCACGTTCGTGTGAGCATTCGGACCCTCGGTTGCGTTAACCAATTGGGACCATTGGATCTCAATCCAACCGCCAGATTCACGAGGGCAATCGGATCGTCCGGCGAACTCGTTTAATCGTGACCGTCCATTTTCAATCCAACGATCACCGTTCTCTTTTACGTTCTTCTTCCTCCTCTCGCTTCTTCGAAGCGCGCGCGACAATGGCGAGAAGAGAGAGGCGCGGGCGGCTTGATGTGTCACCTCAAGTTTGCTTTCGTCAACGTCTCTCTGCGGGGCATTTAATGCGCACCAGGCTTTCTCCTCCATTGTCACCGTGCTCACTTGCTCCCGTCATTTCTTGGTCCATGACCGTAGCATGAACCGAGCCCACCATGGACTCGGGTTCTTGCTCGAAACCCTAATCCCTTCCCTATATATTGCCCCTCAAGGTCCTCCTGGTGTTCTTTTACACCACACCTAGCTCCTCTCTGTGTTTGAGCTCAAAACCATCTCAAACCTTCAATCCACCATTGTTGACCCGAGGGCACCAATGGCGGCCTTGGTGTCCAGTGGTTCATCTTCGACCTTTCTTGCACCCTCTTGAACTCCTCAACCTCCTTTATATTTCCCCTGACTGATTTTGGGTTGCATTCGCAGGAATCACTCAATTTTAAGTTTGGAGATTTTCGGTTGGTTTCACCCCCTTTCTTCTCCAGCTCCGGTAAGTGGTTCTTTTTGCAATTAATTGCTTTTAGAGCCTCTTTGAGCTATAATGAAGCTGTGGTGATGATTTGGTTCCACTCATTTTGCTCAGAACCTCATCTTCCACTTCATCTTCTTCGGCTCCGGTGGACTTCATCGTGTTCAAGTCTTCCCCGGCCATCTTTGGGGCTCCTCTCGGGTAAGGTAGCTTCTATATAGTCCCTAGAAGTCATGGCACTCGCTTCCTTGGACCGCAGCGGAGCATCTTGCTATTTTCGTGTTTTGCCGTGTCGGCCTCCTTCTTTGCTTTCCGGCTCGCCGGCGTTCCAGACCTCCACCGCCGGCGAGGTCATCACCATCAGGTTCGCATTGCTATTGCGAGTCCATTTTGCTAGTTTGTGGGCGCCGCCGCGACTGGAGTCGCCGGCGACAAGCCGTGGTAGCCACTCGGGACTTTGCCGGCCGTAGCTCCCGTTGTCGTCAAATGATTAAGACACAGTTAATACCCAATCATTAGTAGTATTAATGGTGTCTTAATCTGGCCTAATGTGTCACTGACTTGTGGGCCCGTAAGCCTAAATCAGAAAACCTGAAGTCGTTATGGCTGATTTTGGGTTTATTTATTGCTAATCATTGTTAGCAATAAATGTGTCCGAAATTACTTTTTTGGGTCACTGACGTGTGAGCCCTCTGTCCCTAAATCACCTCTGTTCAAAATCTTTAGGACACATTAATTGCTAATCATCACTAATCATTGGTCATTAGTAACTAATTAGCTGTCCTAAGAGCCTCCTTTAAGTCACTGCCAGGTGGGTCCACGGGCACTGTGCACGTGTGTTAAATCTCGCATGTGTGACTCTCAGTCACTGACATGCGGCCCCACGTGTCAGCACTCCTGTTTGCACTTCGATCTTGGACCACCGTCCATTTGGCGATCTGCGGCCTAGATCTTGTATGCGTTCGGACCCTCCGGTTCCCCTCGTCATTCTTGGCCGTCCATCGCTTGATCTGCGGCCCTGATCGTGCGTGCAATCGGACCTTCCGACTGGAGGCGTGATCGGAGCCGCTCATTTTTAGATCTGCGGTCGAGGATCGCCGAGGCAACCGCACCGTCCGGTTGCATCCTTCCTCGTGAGCCGTTGGATCTTGATCCAACGGTGAGCTCCTGTTATGAATCGCGCGCGTGCGCTGTTTTCCGTGCGTGTGGCTCGTTGGATTTTGCATCAACGGCCCACGAGCGTCCACGTCATTTATCTCCGGTTGGGTTGGTTTTATTTACGTAAGTATTTATTTATCAACCAAAATTGTATCAAAACTTTAGAAATTCATAACTAATTCAAGATAAATCCTTTTACATGAAACCAACTGTAATAAATTTGTAATTCACTAAAGTTTAATATAAAAATGCTTTTAGCTATGCTTCTGTAGTAGAAAATTCTGTAATCTTTTATAGCTTGTTTTCTGCTATTTTTATATATTCCAGAATTGTATTAAAACTTGGAAAATGCATATCTTTTTCTGTATATCTGCTAATTGTATGATTTTAACTTTGATAAATTTGTTATTAACTAAACTTTAATCTAAAAATGGTGGTAGGCCTAAATCAACACTAAAAATATGTTAATAAATTTAACCTTATTAGTAGCAATTAAAAATTCGTTTAATGGTGTAATAGACACCAGTAATTCCCTGTAAATCCTAAAAATAGAAATTTGATGTTAGGAAATCCCTCTGTTATCCTACTATAATGTGAAATGGGTGTTGCACATGTTTTTATTTCTGGAAAGTGCATTATGCTAGTTTTGCATCCTAGAAAAATCATAACTAAATCATTCTAACTCCAATTAAGATGAAACCACTTGTATTAACCTTAAAATGTCAGTAGCAACCTATCATAAAATTTTCAAGTCCAGAAAACCTCTAGAAAATATTTTTGCTACAGTACCTATTTATGGCCAAAAATGGGTTTTTATGTAATATCTTTTGCACCACAAATCCAAATTAGGTTTTTCCAGTTTCTATGTCTAGGTATATTCGTATCCTACCTTATGTATAAATTTAACGCATTTGGATAATTTTGCTTGCTCATTTGTTTAAGGGTGGCTCGTCTTATTGGTTGTTCTTGGTTCTTTTTGCCTTTCGCTTAGGGTTCGACATTTGCGGTAACCCCGAGAGCGACCCTCCACAACAGTTTGAGCAACAGCAAGAAGGCAAGCGCTTTGATCATGTTAATCCCAGATTTTAAGTATTTATGTTGATTACAAATTCTATGTATGCATTGCTATTTTGTGTTAATAGTTGGCCTAGTGGATGCATTTCCTTAGCAAATGATTATTCTCTACTACCATGAGCCTAGGTTACTTGCTGTGATTTAGAGTTCATGGATGGGCTCTTGTCACTTAGTAGTTGCGAATTAATTGCTTAGCCATGCTTAGCTTCGGTAGAAATGGGCGGTTATCGACTTGTCGATAACCTTGATGACATCAAACTTATTATGATTATGATTTCCACCTTGTCTTTGTGTCTACTTATGAAAACTAAAACTGAAAACAAAATGATTTAGACTTGGGCACAATGGTATGATGGTGTGATTTTGGGTGTGATCGAATGGTGCCCGGTCAACAAGGACCGAACATCTTGTTACACTAAACCAAGCATTTTAGCGTGCTAACCACATTAGAGGGTATGGGACCTCTCTTGACTTAGTACTTTGGCGTGTATTGGCTCCAGTCGCGAGGAGTCGCGGGAGGGATGGTGTTGGGAGCATTGTAGTGTCCGAAAGACTTCACCCGTGATGGGATTTGTTGTCTTTCGGCTTGCAATGTAAGCATATGGGTTTCTATCCATATGAGCGGCTCGTAGTTAATACACAAGATTGGAAATGTCTCGTAGGACTTAGCTGTGCGGCATACCTTCTGTAGTGTGCTTTGTGGCTTGAAGGCGATGCAAGTGTGGGTACATTGGTACACCCCTGCAGGGTTAAAACTATTCGAATAGCCTCGTCCTAGGTTATGGACACACTTGGCAAGGTCTTTCAAGAGTTAGACTACAACCTTTTAAATTAAAACTTGATGGGTGGTACGAATCGGGGATTCGTGCTATGTTGTGGTGGCTATTGGGATAGTCGCTTCCAGGTGGTTACTTGTATGTATCTTTTCTTATTGTTACTTTGATAACAAAACAAATTTGCAAACTTGCTTTTAAAATGTATTACATTATTGCAAATAAAGTTGGCTTCATGCAAAATGAGACATACAACCTCCACCTAAATAAGCTTGCATGTAGTTTATGAATAGGTCTGCTATTCCACACGTCAGTCTTGCGGGTACAAAGACAATCTTTATACTCAGTTGCTACGCTTAATTGTTTTGTTGCAGAGGAAGAAGGTGAGCCTGAGGGGCCTCACTTTTGTGAGCTGTGTTGTGGTAGCTTGCGGGGCGACTAGCTTGGCGGCCCGGTCGGTTGCCTTGTGGGTGTATGGCTAACCGGTCGACTTTTGTTCTAGCCATCTTATGGCACCTTTTGCTTCCGCTATCTTTCTTGTATATTGCTCTATTTGGCCGGTCGGCTCTTTTGTAATAACTTTACTTTATGTATGTCTTTGTTGAACTTAGTAATATTTGTTGTATGGAAATGATGTGTAATTTTGTGATGATGTGCATATGCTGCAATTCTGGGAAGCATATGACCATCGAGGCTTAGAATGTTTAATTAGTAACGCTAGAACTATTTGGAGGTTAAGTGTTACTAGTTAAATATCCCGGGTCCTCACAAAGTTGGTATCAGAGCCATACTGACCGTAGAAACCCCTAGCTTGGTCGCCTTTAGGATATTTTGAAAACTTACTTCCAAATAGTTTATGAAAACTTAAGTAAGTTCTCTAATTTTGTTCCTTACCTATCTTAGCTTGCTCATCTCACCTTACCCTCACTTAAGTTTGAAAAAGTTGTTCCTCTCTTCCTTTCAAAAATTAGCTTCTATCGATTAACTTGGTTTTGGGAGAAAAACATGAGAGCTTGGAGAAAGGAATCTGGACAGCTAGCTAGTGGTTAGTAAATAAGGTAGGAAATGAGAGGTTAATTCAACTAAAACTTGTGGGAATGTAAGGGTAAGAAGTGATATGAAATTAGCTAAATGCCTATACCCAATTAGGTGGTTATACCTTGATTTTTGGACTGTTTTGAGCTCGAAATTAGTGCTGAAATTTTGGGTCTTCGCAAACGATTGCTCGTTCTTCCATACGGGTTGGTCGTTTCGGGAAATTGATTCGGTGACTTATGGTCTCATGTTCTCTTGTGGCTATTCTGTGGTCATTTTCACTAAGTTTGGGTTTCTGTGCTCTTGGGTCTTGAACTGTATCTAACTTGTCTTAGTGAAACAGGATGGCTGGCGGGACCCGTAGTGGTCGAAATTAGCCGGGTAGTCCCGATGAGGAGCTTCCCCCTCCTCCGACCATGGCAGAAGTCCTCATGCAGATCGAACGCAATCGTTCGGAGGACCGCAGGGTGCTGGAGGTCATCGTCAGGAATACCTCTACTCCCTCTGGTGCCTCTGGATCCGGAAGTGGTCACCAGTCTCGTGGGGGACTTGCGGAGTTCCTCCGTACTCAGCCTCCCACCTTCTCCCGGTCCGAGGATCCCTTGGGCGCAGACGACGGCTGCGCGTCGGTTGAGCGAAGCTCAACGTTGCTCGAGCCGAGGCGGAGGCGGGCGCACTTTCGCATCCCATCGGTTGGAGGGTGCGACACTCTCATGGTGGGAGAACTTCCTCGCCATGCGACTGCGGGACACGTGGTCTCGTGGGAGGAGTTCGATCGACTTTTCGTCGGGCCCATGTCCCGCAGCCTGATGAAGCTGAAAAGAAGGAGTTCCTTGCGCTCAAACAGGTGCAAATCGTGATGAGTACCTCCATGAGTTCAACCATTTGGCGAGTGCGCTCTGCCGAGGTGGCCACCGTGAGGCCAGCGGGAGAAGTTCATGGAGGGCTTGTGCGAGGAGCTGCAGGACAAGCTCTCTATTGTGGACTTCCCGACTTCCGACCTTGGTGGACAAGGCCATCATCGCCGAGCACAAGGCGAGAGCGGCGGGCGAGTCCCGCATAGCGCAAGTGGGAGGCCCGGCCGATGCCGCAGGCCGGCCTCGTTCGTCCCCGTGTTGGGCTGCGCGGTGGCCCGTTCTTTGGCTTCACCACCGCCGAGGCCTTCGGCACCAGCTCCACGTCCTCCGCGGCCGTGACTCGATCCACGTCGCTGCGACCAGCCAGCAGGTGTTCCCGCAACCCCGCGGCCGACGTCCACCGCTTCTCTCGCCACAACAAGGGCCACTACGCGAGTAGTTGTCCTAAGAAGATCTGGAGCGGCCTCGTCCTAATGGAGGACGCGGGCAAGGGAGTGGTCACCCACGACCGTAAGACCCGGGCTTGGGAGCGGCCGAGTCAACCACATCTCGGTGAGGAGGCACAGAGGCGCCCGGCGTGGTGTTGGGTGCGCTCCTTGTTAATTTGCATCCTGCTACAGTTTATTTGACTCTGGGGCCTCGCATTCTTTTATTTCGAGGTCGTTTGCTGTTGATTGTGGACTTCACTGTGTCCCTTTGAGGGTTCCACTGCTCATTCGCTCTACGGGTTCGGAAATGAGAGCTGACCAAGTATGCCGGGGTGTTCCTATCCACATCGAAGGAGTGGGATTCTTGGCGAATCTTATCCTACTCGACTCGGCGCGCTTGGATGTGATTCTTGGCATGGATTGGTTGTCCCAACACTTGGGGCAAATCGATTGTGCCGGAAGATTGTCTACCTCACGATCCTTGGTGAGCAGGTTGGGTTTCGCCACGATTCGCGAGAGCCCCATCTTTATGTCCTTGAAGCAAAGCCGGCATTGGAGATTCACGACGTCCCCACGTGTGCGACTTCGCGGATGTCTTTCACGAAGACTTGCCGGATGCCTCTGTTCGAGATCTGAGTTTGTGATAGAGTTGCTTTGCCGTGCATCGCCCTATTTCTAAGAGGCAGTGTCATGCCTCCTAATGAGTTGGAGGAGTGAAGAAGCAAGCGGGTGAGCTGCAAGAGAAGGGTTTTATCCGTCCTAGCTCATCTCCTTGGGGTTGTCGATTATCTTTGTGAAGAAGAAGGACAAGACCTTGCGCATGTGTGTTGATTACCGTCAAGCTTAATGAGGTGGCGGTAAAGAACAAGTATCCTTTGCCCCATATTGATGATCTTTTCGATCGGTTGGCCGAGCACGAGTCTTCTCCAAGATTGACTTGAGGTGGGCTATCATCAAGTCGAGATCGGGCGAGGATATTCCTAAGACGGCCTTTGCTACTCGTTATGGCCTTTACGAGTACACCGTCATGTCTTTTGGTTTGACTAATGCTCTGCTTTATTCATGAATCTTATGAACTCGGTATTCATGGAGTATTTGGATAGGTTTGTGGTGGTATTCATCGATGATATCCTTATCTACTCCAAGAATGAAGAAGAGCATCTTGAGCATCTTAAGCTTGTGTTGGGCAAGTGCGTGAGCACCGACTCTATGCCAAATTCAGCAAGTGCGAGTTCGGTTGAAGGAAGTGGCATTCTTGGGCCATGTTCTTTCAGCGAGAGGTGTGGTGTGGATCCTAGCAAGGTCGGTGATGTGCTATCTTGGGGTCACCAAGTCGATCACCGATGTGCGGAGTTTTCTTGGTTTGGTAGCTACTATCGCGCTTTATCGAGAATTTCTCCAAGATTGCGAAGCCTATGGTGAACTACTCAAGAAAGACAAGAAGTTTGAGTGGTCCATTGCTTGCGATGTGAGTTTCGGGAACTCAAGAAGCGGTTGACCTCACCCAGTGCTTGTTCTCCCGATATTCACAAGAGTTTTGATATCTATTGTGATGCTTCTCGTCGGTCTTGGTTGTGTTCTTATGCGGGAAGGCAAGGTTGTGGCCTATGCATCGCGACGATTGAGGCCTCATGAACTCAACTATCCTACTCATGACTTGGAGTTAGGCTGCATGGTCCATGCACTCAAGATTTGGCGCATTATCGATTGGTAACCGTTGTGAGGTGTATTCGACCACAAGAGCTTGAAATACTTGTTCACCCACCGGATCTGAACCTCGAGCGAGAAGATGGTTGGAATTGATCAAGGATTATGACATGGGTATTCGGTACCATCCGGCAAGGCCAATGTCGTTCTTGATGCACTCGATCGGAAGGTGTATTGTAACATGTTGATGCTCCAAGAACAATGACTGCTCTTATTTGAGTTTCAGCGCCTTAATTTGGGCTTGGTCGAGCACGCTCTCGCTACCTTGGTTGTGCAACCAACCTTGGTGGACCAAATCAAGGCCACGCAGTGAGCGGATGTTGGCGTGAGTCAAATCAAGCGAGAACATCAAGGATGGGATAGCCAAGTGATTTTGGAGGATGAACATGGCGTTGTGTGGTTTGGGCGGCGTCTTGTGGTTCCTAAGGTCATGGAATTGCGGAATTTGATTCTCGCGAAGCCCATGATTCTCCTTTGTCTATCCATCCGGGACTACCAAGATGTATCGGGATCTTCGTCGAGATTACGGTGGACCCGAATGAAGCGCGAGATTGCCAAGTTCGTTCGAGTGCGGCGTGTCTTTGTCGTGTGAAGGCCGAGCATCGGCGTCCAGCGAGTCTTCTTGACCTTTGCGGTGCGAATGGAAGTGGGATTCCGTTGGCATGGACTTCATCACCGGATTGCCCGCTCGTCCAAGGGAATGATGCTATTTGGGTCGTGATTGACCGGTTGACTAAAGTAGCACATTTCCTTCCCGTCAAGACTTCGGCCGTGTGGGGCCTTTGGCGAACTTTATGTCTCGAGGATTGTGAGTCTTCACGGTGTCAAGACGCGATTATTTCGATCGTGGTGCGCTTTTCACCTCGCGGTTTTGGCATAGTCTGCAGAGGCTATGGGGACCCGCCTCCACTTGATCTGACCTTTCATCCTCAGACTGATGGTCAGACGGAGCGAGTCAACCAAGTGTTAGAAGATATGCTCCGTGCTTGTGTTCTTTCCTATGGGAAGAAGTGGGAGAAGTGCCTATCATTTGCTGAGTTCTCCTACAACAACAGCTTTCAGGCCAGTCTTGGCATGGCACCCTTTGAGGCTTTGTATGGGAGAAGATGCAGGACCCCATTGAACTGGTCAGAGACTGGTGAGCGGCAGTTTTTCGGCCCAGATTCAATCAATGATGCCGAAAGTCGAGTTCAGTTGATCCGCGAGCATCTGCGCACGGCCCAGTCCAGACAAAAGAGCTATGCAGATCGTCGTCGTCGTGAGTTGAGCTTTGAGCCCAATGACTTTGTGTATCTCAAAGTCTCACCCTTGAAGGGCTATCAGCGTTTTGGCATCAAGGGCAAGTTGGCCCCTCGATATGTTGGGCCTTACCGTATCATCGAGAGAGTTGGAGCGATTGCATCTGATTGGAGCTACCACCGCACTTGAGGTGTGCATGATGTGTTCCATGTTTCACACTGAAGAAGTGCCTCCGTGTCGACCGAGAAACTCCGTTGGAAACTCTCGATGTGCGGGAGAATTTGACCTACCGCGGCGTCTGTTCGCATTCTTGAGAATCGAGCGGAGAACAAGGAACCGTGTCATCAAGTTCCTTAAGGTTCGATGGTCAAACCATTCGAAGATGAAGCAACTTGGGAGCGAGAAGATCGCCTTCGTGCGATTTTCCTTCTTTCTTCTCAGAGTAAGCGGAATCTCGGTCGAGATTCTTGTAAGAGGAGAGTTGTAACATCCCAATTTTGGGCTTGTGTTTCAAATGTAAGAAAATGAGTAGAAATTAAAACTTTTTCTTACATCATGTGTTTCCTGTTTGTATTGGACAAGTATTGTACAAGACTTATGGAAATGCAAAGTCACAAGTCTTTTGATCCAAATCTTGTTCCTTCAAAAACAATCTTGTCAAACCTTTTTGATCATCCTCTGGAAATATTTTTCCTAAGTTCTTGGGATGATATGTGACCCCTCTGAAAAATTTCACAATTTTTAGAAATTGTTTGAATATTTTAGAGGCGATCAAACTGTTTGACTCTCAGTCAAACCTAAAACCAGTACCTTGTAGAATTTTCGGAGAAAAATACAATGCATAAAAACCTCTGAAAATTTTACACAAGGTCAATGTCTCAGTCAGCAAGCTCCTGTAAAAATTTCAGAATTTTTGGAGTTATTTTGCTACCCCAAATAAATCCTCAAAAGTCTCAGCATAATTAAAACCTAAAACCAATTTCACTGTTCCTTGGGTTCGAGTCGGGCTCGAGTCCGAGCCACTTGACTCGGTCGAACCACCTAACTGCACCGAGCCGCATTTTAAAGCGCGTGCGATATCAGCCGTTGGATTCAAATCGCTCGGCCCACGTTCGTGTGAGCATTCGGACCCTCCGGTTGCGTTAACCAATTGGGACCGTTGGATCTCAATCCAACCGTCCAGATTCCTGAGGGCAATCGGACTGTCCGGCGAACTCGTTTAATCGTGACCGTCCATTTTCAATCCAACGGTCACCGTTCTCTTTTCTGTTCTTCTTCCTCCTCTGCTTCTTCGAGCGCGCGGGCGACAATGGCAGAAAGAGAGAGGGCGCGGGGCGGCTTGATGTGTCACCTCAAGTTTGCTTTCGTCAACGTCTCTGCGGGGCATTTAATGCGCACGAGCTTTCTCCTCCATTGTCACCGTGCTCACTTGCTCCGTCATTTCTTGGTCCATGACCGTAGCATGAACCGAGCCCACCATGGACTCGGGTTCTTGCTCAAACCCTAATCCCTTCCTATATATTGCCCCTCTAGGTCCTCCTGGTGTTCTTTTACACCACACCTAGCTCCTCTCTGTGTTTGAGCTCAAAACCATCTCAAACCTTCAATCCACCATTGTTGACCCGAGGGCTCCAATGGCGGCCTTGGTGTCCAGTGGTTCATCTTCGACCTTTCTTGCACCCTCTTGAACTCCTCAACCTCCTTTATATTTCCCCTGACTGATTTTGGGTTGCATTCGCAGGAATCACTCAATTTTAAGTTTGGAGATTTTCGGTTGGTTTCACCCGCTTTCTTCTCCAGCTCCGGTAAGTGGTTATTTTTGCAATTAATTGCTTTTAGAGCCTCTTTGAGCTATATTGAAGCTGTGGTGATGATTTGGTTCCACTCATTTTGCTCAGAACCTCATCTTCCACTTCATCTTCTTCGGCTCCGGTGGACTTCATCGTGTTCAAGTCTTCCCCGGCCATCTTTGGGGCTCCTCTCGGGTAAGGTAGCTTCTATATAGTCCCTAGAAGTCATGGCACTCGCTTCCTTGGACCGCAGCGGAGCATCTTGCTATTTTCGTGTTTTGCCGTGTCGGCCTCCTTCTTTGCTTTCGGCTCGTGGCGTTCGAACCTCCACCGCCGGCGAGGTCATCACCATCGAGTTCGCATTGCTATTGCGAGTCCATTTTGCTAGTTTGTGGCGCGCCGCGATCGAGTCGCCGGCGACAAGCCGTGGTAGCCACTCGGGACTTTGCCGTGTAGCTCCGTTGTCGTCAAATGATTAAGACACGATTAATACCCAATCATTAGTAGTATTAATGGTGTCTTAATCGCCTAATGTGTCAGCGACTTGTGGGCCCGTAAGCCTAAATCGAAAAAACGTAAGTCGTTATGGTGATTTTGGGTTTATTTATTGCTAATCATTGTTAGCAATAAATGTGTCCGAAATTACCTTTTGGGTCAGCGGCGTGTGGGCCCTCTGTCCTAAATCACCTCTGTTCAAAATCTTTAGGACACATTAATTGCTAATCATCACTAATCATTGGTCATTAGTAACTAATTAGCCGTCCTAAGAGCCTCCTTTAAGTCATCGCCGGTGGGTCCACGAACACTTGTGCGTGTGTTAAATCTCGCATGTGTGACTCTCGATCCAGCGACATGCGCCCCACGTGTCGGCCTCTGTTTGCACATCGATCTTGGACCACCGTCCATTTGGCGATCTGCGGCCTAGATCTTGTATGCGTTCGGACCCTCCGGTTCCCCTCGTCATTCTTGGCCGTCCATCGCTTGATCTGCGGCCCTGATCGTGCGTGCAATCGGACCTTCCGACTGGAGGCGTGATCGGAGCCGCTCATTGTTAGATCTGCGGTCGAGGATCGCCGAGGCAACCGCACCGTCCGGTTGCATCCTTCCTCGTGAGCCGTTGGATCTTGATCCAACGGTGAGCTCCTGTTATGAATCGCGCGTCTGCTGTTTCGTGCGTGTGGCTCGTTGGATTTTGCATCAACGGCCCACGGCGTCCACGTCATTTATCTCGGTTGGGTTGGTTTTATTTCGTAAGTATTTATTTATCAACCGAAAATTGTATCAAAACTTTAGAAATTCATAACTAATTCAAGATAAATCCTTTTACATGAAACCAAGCGTAATAAATTTGTAATTCACTAAAGTTTAATATAAAAATGCTTTTAGCTATGTACAGTAGTAGAAAATTCTGTAATCTTTTATAGCTTGTTTTCTGCTATTTTTATATATTCGAATTGTATTAAAACTTGGAAAATGCATATCTTTTACGTATATCGCTAATTGTATGATTTTAACTTTGATAAATTTGTTATTAACTAAACTTTAATCTAAAAATGGTGGTAGGCCTAAATCAGCACTTAAAAATATGTTAATAAATTTAACCTTATTAGTAGCAATTAAAAATTCGTTTAATGTTGTAATAGACACCGATAATTCCTGTAAATCCTAAAAATAGAAATTTGATGTTAGGAAATCCCTCTGTTATCCTACTATAATGTGAAATGGGTGTTGCACATGTTTTTATTTCTGGAAAGTGCATTATGCTAGTTTTGCATCCTAGAAAAATCATAACTAAATCATTCTAACTCCAATTAAGATGAAACCACTTGTATTAACCTTAAAATGTCAGTAGCAACCTATCATAAAATTTTCAAGTCCAGAAAACCTCTAGAAAATATTTTTGCTACAGTACCTATTTATGGCCAAAAATGGGTTTTTATGTAATATCTTTTGCACCACAAATCCAAATTAGGTTTTTCCAGTTTCTATGTCTAGGTATATTCGTATCCTACCTTATGTATAAATTTCGTCGCATTTGGATAATTTTTGCTTGCTCATTTGTTTAAGGGTGGCTCGTCTTATTGGTTGTTCTTGGTTCTTTTTGCCTTTCGCTTAGGGTTCGACATTTGCGGTAACCCCGAGAGCGACCCTCCACAACAGTTTGAGCAATAGCAAGAAGGCAAGCCGTTTGATCATGTTAATCCCAGTATTTTAAGTATTTATGTTGATTACAAATTCTATGTATGCATTGCTATTTTGTGTTAATAGTTGGCCTAGTAGATGCATTTCCTTAGCAAATGATTATTCTCTACTACCATGAGCCTAGGTTACTTGCTGTGATTTAGAGTTCATGGATGGGCTCTTGTCAATTAGTAGTTGCGAATTAATTGCTTAGCCATGCTTAGCTTCGGTAGAAATGGGCGGTTATCGACTTGTCGATAACCTTGATCACATCAAACTTATTATGATTATGATTTCCACCTTGTGCTGTGTCTACTTATGAAAACTAAAGCGAAAACAAATGATTTAGACTTGGGCACAATGGTATGATGGTGTGATTTTGGGTGTGGCGGAATGGTGCCGGGTCAACAAGGACCGAACATCTTGTTACACTAAACCAAGCATTTTAGCGTGCTAACCACATTAGAGGGTATGGGACCTCTCTTGACTTAGTACTTTGGCGTGTATTGGCTCCAGTCGCAGGAGTCGCGGGAGGGATGGTGTTGGGAGCATTGTAGTGTCAGAAAGACTTCACCGTGATGGGATTTGTTGTCTTTCGACTTGCAATGTAAGCATATGGGTTTCTATCCATATGAGCGGCTCGTAGTTAATACACAAGATTGGAAATATCTCGTAGGACTTAGCGCGTGCTGGCATACCTTCGGTAGTGTGCTTTGTGGCTTGAAGGCGATGCAAGTGTGGGTACATTGGTACACCTGCGCAGGTTAAAACTATTCGAATAGCCTCGTCCTAGGTTATGGACACGCTTGGCAAGGTCTTTCAAGAGTTAGACTACAACCTTTTAAATTAAAACTTGATGGGTGGTGCGAATCGGGATTAGTGCTATGTTGTGGTGGCTATTGGGATAGTCGCTTCTAGGTGGTTACTTGTATGTATCTTTTCTTCTTGTTACTTTGATAACAAAACAAATTTGCAAACTTGCTTTTAAAATGTATTACATTATTGCAAATAAAGTTGGCTTCATGCAAATGAGACATACAACCTCCACCTAAATAAGCTTGCATGTAGTTTATGAATAGGTGCGCTATTCCACACGTCGATCTTGCGGTACAAAGATAATCTTTGTACTCGGTTGCTACGCTTAATTGTTTTGTTGCGGAGAGGAAGAAGGTGAGCACGAGGGCCTCACTTTTGTGAGTGTGTTGTGGTAGCTTGCAGGCGACTAGCTTAGCGGCCCGGTCGGTTGCCTTGTGGGTGTATGGCTAACCTGGTCGACTTTTGTTCTAGCCATCTTATGGCACCTTTTGCTTCCGCTATCTTTCTTGTATATTGCTCTATTTGGCCGGTCGGCTCTTTTGTAATAACTTTACTTTATGTATGTCTTTGTTGAACTTAGTAATATTTGTTGTATGGAAATGATGTGTAATTTTGTGATGATGTGCATATGCTGCAGTGCAGGAAGCATATGACCATCGAGGCTTAGAATGTTTAATTAGTAACGCTAGAACCATTTGGAGGTTAAGTGTTACTAGTTAAATATCCCGGGTCCTCACAGTTCAAATGTAAAAAAAATATGTAGAAATTAAAAATTTTCTTGCATCTTGCTGTTTTTGAAATTTTCTGTAATTCTTGTAAACGAATTGTGGAATTCAAAAACTTCAAATTTTCCAATTGACTAAAGTCATGACTCTCCTTTTTCAATCCTTGTCAAATCTTGTGAGCATCCACTGGAAATAATTTTTCTTAGTTCAAGGGATGTTGTGTGACTCCTTTGAAAAATTTCACAATTTTATGAAATTGTTTGAAGATTTTAAGAGGCTAGTCAACCTTGTTTGACCCTTGGTCAACCCTACCTCAAAACCTGGAGAAAATTTTGGAGAAAAATTCTCTACATAAAAACCTCTGAAAATTTTATACAAGGTCAATCCTAGAGTCAGCAAGCTCCTGTAAAAATTTCAGAATTTTTGGAGTTAGTTTGCTACCTATAAAAATTCCTCAAAATTTCAGCTTTAAATTTAAACCCTAGGTCAGTTACTGTTGGGCTCGGGTCAGGCTCGAGCCATTTGACTCGACCCAATCAACTAACAGCACTCGAGCTCAGTCGTTTTGGGAGCGTGCGTTTTGAACCGTTTGATTGCAATCAGACCGTCCACATTTGGAGGAACGTTCGGACCGCCCGAGATAAAATTCAATCTGAGCCGTCCATTTCCAATCAAGCGGTCAAGAAGTTTTGACTCAGGTCATGTGGTTTGACTCAACCCTTTAGTTCACTTTGGGCTCGAGCCATTTGTTTGTCTCGCTGACTGGTGGGCCCTCTCGCACCTGTTCTTCCTAGGGCTGAAAAAATAGCTCGAGGCTCGTGGCTCGACTCGGGCTCATCACGGCTCGGCTCGGCTCGTGAATTTTCGAGCCAAGCCAAGCCTACCTTTTGGCTTGGTGAAAATTCGAGCCGAGCTCGAGCCGCTCGCGAGCTTTTTTTTGGCTCGGCCGAGGATTCCATTTCTCCCAACTCAAATCGCTGCCTAACGCCTAACCCCCGAATCCACGATCCCCTTTCTCCCCCCACCATTCCTCCCTCGATCCCCTTTGCCTCACTCAAATCCCCGATCCCCTTTGCCTTCCCCAAATCCCCGATCCCCTTTCTCCGGTTCTCATTTCTCCCCCTCCATCCCCGGCGGCGGTGGCCGCATCTCCACCCATCGCTGCTCCTCCACGGCCACCAGCCCACCACCCCCTAGCAACGGCGGCCGCACTACACCCGCCGCTGCTCCTCAACAGGTCACGGCCACTGGCAAGACCGCAACCACATCGAATCGGTCGCCCTCCTTCTCAAATCCCTCCAGGCCACAGAACATTCGGGCGCCCAGTTGCGCTCACCCGGGGGCTCTCCGCCGCCACCGTCGGCCGCGGTCGCGCGGGAGCACGCGGATGCCACGA
Source organism: Ampelocalamus luodianensis (assembly GCA_036346255.1). NCBI lineage: Eukaryota > Viridiplantae > Streptophyta > Magnoliopsida > Poales > Poaceae > Ampelocalamus > Ampelocalamus luodianensis. Next base: position 30,466,595 of record CM070637.1, read on the forward strand.
CGCGTGGGAATGCTTGCCGGAGTCCGAGGAGGAGACGCCAGTCAGAAGCGGGTGGGCGGCGAACGACTCTTGGCGCTTGAGGGGCGCGTTCTTGCCGGAGTCGCACGAGGTCGACGAGGATGACGAAGAGGTTGATGAGGATGATGAGGAGGCACGCGAGAGGAGCGGCTGGGCATGCGTTTCCCGGCAGCATCGACCACGGGTCGTGCTCCCCCCGTCAACTGTGACCACGTCCTCCGCCCGATCCCCTTTCTCTCCCGCCGGCCATCGCCCCTTCAACCGCACCGCTGTACGCCTACACTGATTGTTGATTCAATGTTGAATATGTTGATTGAATGGATGCACGTGCACTGATTTTGTTGATTGACGATTTTATGATTTTGTTGATTGAATTTGAATGGATTATGGATGCACTCTCTGCTGTTCGCAATCACTGTTCGCATAGCATTTGATCTCTGGCTCGCGAGCCATCTCGAGCCGCTTTCCGAGCTAAGCTGAGCCGAGCCGTTCTTCTAGCTCGTTCTCAAAACGAGCCAGAATGAGCCGAGCTTGTTGCAGGATCGAGCCTGAGCGAGCTGAGCCGCCTGGCTCGGCTCGTTTCCAGCCCTAGTTCTTCCCCTACCTCTCGCCCGCGCCATTGCTAGCAGACAAACGTGGGAGAGGCAGTGCCTTGTCTTTTCCTTGCGTCCTTCAACGGCTCTTTGCTGCAAACATTAAATGCGCATCAGAGCTTCTCCCCCGAAAGTCCTGGTCTTACCTGCTCCCATCGCTCAACTCGTCCATGGCAGGCCGTGGACCAAGTTAATTGTTGAGCTCTGCCGTTGCTCAAAACCCTTGCTCCTCGGCTATAAAAAGCCCTTGAGCCCTCTTTGGATTCTTTTCCAGCACCCACCTTTGCTTCACCTAGCTCCCCTTGGCTTGTGTGAGCTCAATCACCTAAGAACCCTAAAACTCCATTATCGGTTGTGCAAGCTTTTCACTGCCACCCGTGCTCCAGTGGTTCAATTGCAAATCCTTTCGCGTCATTTTTAGCCTCTCTTTATCTTAAGCTTTTCACCTAACCTAATTTTTTTTGACATTTGCAGAGATTGTCAAATTTAGGGTTTGTTCAAATTCAGCCGAGTTCATCCTCTTTCTTCCTCAACTTTGGTAAAGTGCTTCATTTCTCAATTAAATACTTATGGACCTTCTATGAGCTATTGAAGGATCTAGACCAGCTATTCATTGGATATACATATCTAGACCAGTTTTGGTGATTAATGATAAATCTAATTGTGAGACTAACACTTTTATTGATATACATATTGTATAGTTTTATTTGGATATAAAGGTGAAAATCATGAAAGCATGCAAGTGATTAATGACAAATCCAATTCATTGGATAAACAAAAAGAAAAATCCAAACAGGTATGCATTCATAATGATAAATCTATTTGTGAGACTAACACTCTTATTGTTATACAATGTTTTAGTCTCGTTTGGATATAAAGATAAAAGATCAAAGAGGTATGCACTCTACTTTGTATTCATATTTATCCTATTACATTACTTGGATCCAAAATATAGGTTGAACTCCACCAAAAGGTTAACTTGAATATGTGCATATGTTCCCATTACGCATTTGTGTATGCACACATTTAAGGGGAGTTCATTCTATGTTTTGTGGTTTCATTAGTATTGATCCATATTCCCATTTCCACATATATTAAGGATTTTTACTTTGAAACATATCCTTAAATATATTTAACTTGTGTAGTTAATATATTCATATGGGTATATGAGACTTGTGTAGTTCATATATGCTTGAATATATTTAACTTGCGTAGTTAATATATTCATGTGAGTATATAAGACTTGTGTAGTCTATATATACTTTTATGTGAGTATAGCATAACTTGTGTAGTTCATGTGTACTCACATATCCTTGAATATATATAACTTGTGTAGTTAATATATTCATGTGTATATATGAGGCTTGTGTAGCTCATATATCCGTTGAGTATATATAACTTGTGTAGTTATATATATTCATAAGAGTATATAAGACTTGTGTAGTTGATATATACTCATTGTCTATTTACATTCAATTTATTTAAAATTGAAGTGATTATCATCAATTACCAAAAAGGGAAAGATTGTGGTATCTTGTCCCAACCATTATGAGTTAATGGAATGTTGTGGTAATTAATGATAATCATATTGTGGAACTAACATTTCTCTATGAGTTGGATGAATAGGTTATGTTCCTTGTGGTTGAAGACTTTAGATGACATCATGAGTTGATGGTCATCAAGTCAAGATTCGGGATAAAGAGAAATCATCATGTGTTGATGATGTTCTAGACAAGATCTCGAAGAGAAGAATATCATGAAGTGCTGATGATATTGAAGTGAAAAACTTGGAGTAAAGGATGCATCATGTGTTGATGCACATCAAGTTCAAGAAGAAGAGATGATCATGAGTTGATCATCAAGTCTAGAAGATTCATCATATGTTGATGAAGGTCAAGTGAAGAGTGCATCATGTGTTGATGCATATTCAAGTCAAGAACCCAGACTTGAAGTGAGAATGTGTGTCATCAAGCTTCAAGTGGTTGCTCAAGGCAAAGGTATGACTAGTTAGGGCTAAGGATGTGTTCCTAATCTTTTACTGGTCTTGGAGTTTGGTTGGAGACCGGATTGTTAGTATAGGTTGTCGTACTATTAAGAGGGATCTTTGACTAGTAGCTTGAGTTAGTCATGTGTTGATAGCTCGTTGTGTTCGCTCTAGCTCATCCTAACATGTTGCCTATATTTGCAAATGTGTTTTGTAAATGGTCGAGGCTCATGGTTAATCTTTGTAGCATGCGACTTTAGTTTGCAAATGCGTTTTGCAAATAGTCTAGGTCCATGCCCCTTATCCTTGTGGCATGATGCTATTTGTTTGCAAATATGTTTTGTAAATAGTTGAGACTCATGTATGTTCCTTGTAGCATGGGATTTTAGTTTGCAAATGTGTTTTGCAAATGTCTTAAGTCCATGTATCTTTTAGTTGTGGCTTTGATTCTAAAAGTTGGCAAATGTGTTTTGCAACTTGATTGAGAATCTTACATTCATGCTTTGTGTGCATCTAGCATCAATTGGCAAATGTGTTTTGCAATTGAGTTGTTCTTTGAAAGCCAGTTTATGCTTTTCTCAGGAACATCAAAAGTACCGCAATGTACTGATCGGAACTACCGCAACACGGTTGTACCGGCCTAAGTGGCGGTACGTGTTTTCCAGAGAAGCATGTGTTGCTCACTTGGAAGTGCGGTAGTACCGGTGTGTACTACACGGAACTACCGCGCTGTGGTAGTACCGTAGTTCTTTGGCGGAACTACCGGGTGACTTTTGGACATCCGATTGTTTGTTTCGATCGTGCGGTTAAGACTAGTGGTCTGAAAAGATCTAAGTGATCTGAGCGATCCATGTGGCATAGCTGATCCTTGAGCTTGCTGCTGTTGCTCTGGTAAAATGGTAGTACCGGCGTGTCTTAAGCGAAACTATCGTATGTCAGTTGTACCAGCTCTGTGTGAGCGGAACTACCGCACATCAGTTGTACCGATTAAGTGGCGGTACGTTATTTCCAGAACAAGTGTTTTCGAGCATGTGTTGCTCTCCTTGATTAGCGGTAGTACCAACGTTCCTTGAGCGGAACTACCGCACCCTCGGTAGTACCGGCCTAAGTGGTGGTACGTTTTTTTTCCAGAAGGCATGTTCTTGGAACATGTTGGCTTCTTTGGAAGTATGGTAGTACCGTAGTGCCTTATGCGGAACTACCGATGATCGGAACTACCGCGTGTTCCTTGGCGGTAGTACCGCGCCGAACTTTCAACGGCTATGTCAAAGAATTTAATACGTCTACGCTAGCCGTTACTGACCGTTGAAGTCAGGTGCGGTAGTACCGGCCATTGGTTGGCGGTACTACCGATTGTGATGTTTCTTCAGCAGATTTTGCTTCCAACGGCTAGTTTTTGTGTGTGGGCTATAAATACCCACCTTGGCCGTGTGAGGGAGAGTTGCTGGTGCCCCCAGACATTCTATTGAGCAAAGAGCAAGCCCTCACAGTCATTTGTGCATGTGTTGTACTTAGAGAGGTTGGAGAGGCAAATACTATTGCATGTGTTGCATTAGGTAGTGGATTGTGTATCCACTTGAGCTTAGACACTTGATTGGTTCAAGTGAAGGTCTAAGATTTGTTACTCTTGGTGTTTGCCGACACCTAGACGGCGTGGAGGCGTCGTGCGTCGGTGATCTTCTCAAAGAAGTTTGTGAGAAGACCCGGGCGGTTTGTGAGTGGTGTGGTGCTCGCCATCTCTGGAGTGAAGGAAGGAGCAACCTTAGTGCAGCGAGATGTTGGTTCGGTTTGGAACCGGTCCAATTGGTTTGGACCTACCTCGGAGGCGGGTGCTCAATACGTGGAGCTGGTCCAATTGGTTTGGGCTTGCCTCAACATGGATTAGGAGAGACCGGCAAGTCTCCGAACACCACGGTAAAATATCGCTGTGTCATCTTGTGGTTTGCATTCTTGAGCTTTACATATTGCAATTTATATTTGTTGTATTAAATTGCTTATTCACTGTGCATGAATGCTTGCCTGGCTTTGTGTTATTCACCTTGTTAGAATTGAATTGCTCAAGTCTTATGCTTAATTGCTATATTCTTCAATAGACTTGTATTGTTGGTGCACATAGTTGATCTAGTTGATTTAGGATTGATATTAAGCTTCCGCTTTAGAAATCGGCTTTAGCCTTAGTGTTTTTAGAAACGACTATTCACTCCCCTCTAGTCGGCCTCCTCGATCTTACAGCTATATTGAAGCTATCTTCATGACCCGGCCTCGCTCATTTTGCTCAGGCCACTTCTCCACTTCATCTTATTCAGCGTCGGTTCTGTTCGTCGTCGCCGGAGCTGCTCCGGCCACCTCCTTGCCTCTCCTGTGCTAAGGTAACCTTCTAGTAGCACCTAGAAGCTTGGCACCCGCTATCTTGAACTGTTGCGGAGCTTTTCGCTGTTTTCATCTTTGGCCGTTCTTGTCGCCGCCATTCATCTCTGGCTCGCCACCGTTCTAGGCCGTCATCGCCGTCGAGAGTGCCACCAGTGGATGTGCATTGCTATTGCGCACTCGTTTCAGTCTTGCGCCGCCGTGGCACGTAGCGCCGGCAAGCCGCCGGGCAAAGCGTGTCGGACGTAAAAGTCTCGTTGTCGTAAGCCAAAGACCTCCCCAAAGACCACCCTCAGAGCACCTTCGGCGTTTTTGCAAAGGCCATCCCGTTGGTCTTTTGCAAAGACAACCCTCAAGACCAGGGGCCCTCTTTGCAAAAGACCGCCCCTTGGTCTTTTGTAAAGAAAACCTCCAAGACCTCCTCCTTGTAAATCCTAACCGCCCAGATCACCCCCGGGTAGATCTTGACCGTTCAGGACCTCCCCATAGAGATCTGAGCCGTTCAAGACCTCCCCTCTTTTAGACCTTATCGTTGAGGACCTCCCTTGGAGATCTGAGCCATTCAGGACCTCCCCTCTTTTCGATCTTAACTCTCAGGACCTCCTTTGTAGCTCTGGACCGTCAGATCTAGATCCAACTGTCTAGACCTCCTCGGTGCATTCAAGTACTAGTGTTCAAATCCCCTTTCACTGTTCCTTTTTAGATCTGCAGCTCAGATCTATTGGGCCGTTCGGACCGTCTGAACGTCCCATTCAATATGAGCCGTTCCTTCTCAGATCCGCGGCCCAAGTTTGTCCGCTTTGAGTTAGTAATAAGAAAACTCAAAAATCTTTTATTTGTGAAATATTAATTGCTTTAAATTTCTAAAATGTGTAAGTATTTCATTTTAACCCCTTTTTAGCTGGTTCAAATTTTGTTATTGTCCTGTTGAACTGAACTTTAATCTAAAAATGTGTTTGAACCTTGTTTTGTATCAGAAATCTGTGTAGAGTTATTATCTTGTTTTAATATTGAATTGTTACTCTAAAAATTCATTAAAACTTGTAAAATGCATAACTAATTCTCTGTAACTCCAAATTGAGCAAACTAAAAAGTGTTAGGCTCCTCTGTGAATATGCTTTAGTATAGAATAGGTTTTCATTATGTTCTTACTTCTGACAAATGCTGTGTCCTAGTTTCATAACTTAGAAAACTCATAAGAAATTCATTTTAACTCCAAATGTAGTAAACTAATTTTTGCTGTCCTTAGGATGTCATTATCTGCCTACCATAAAAAATTTATGTTCAAAAACTTTCTGGAAATTTGTGCAGTAACAGAGAACTAATTAAATTGAATTTCCAGCCGATTAAACTTGTTTAGGCTATAAATTTTGTATGCTTAGTCCAAATTGAATGATTCTTGTTGCTAAATTCATTTAAAATCATGTTCTACCTGCTGTGTAAATTTCATGTATTTTGGTTGACTTTGGATTTTTAGTCTTTTTCGGTGTTCGTCATTTTTATTGGATTTTCCCGCTCTTTCGATAAGTTCCGACGATTGTGTTGACTACGAGAGTGATCCTCTGCATTAAGCAAGTGATCTTCAGCAAGGCAAGCAGATGTAGCATCATTTGATCATATTGATCCCATTACTTTTAAAGTATAATATCTTGTTTTCAAAGAATATGTATGTATGCTTCTTTGTGTCAAAGTTAATTTTGTCGGTTAGAGGTAGCTAATCCTATTGCATTGTTTCCCTGAAATTATTCACCCCTGCCACTGCCTTAAGTTATTATTCTCACTAGTGAATTAGAGCCCGGTGAATGATTTATGCTCTTTTATTGTCTTTACGATATGATGCTTAGCAATGCTTAGTTACCGGTAGAATTAGGCAGTTATCGACTTAGTCGATGACCTTGATCACACAAAACTTGTTATTACTTATGATCAGTACTTTGTGCTTTGCTACTTTGTGAAAACTAAAACTGAAAATAAAATGTTTAGACTTGGGCACATTGGTATGATGGTGTGATCTTATGGTGTGACTGGAATGGTGCTCGGGTCATCAAGAACCGAGTTACTTGTGTCACTAAACCAAGCGATATTTGCGTGCTAACCATACTAGATGGATATGGGACCTCTCTTGATTTAGTACTTTGGGAGTTATTAATTAATGAGTCGCTGGTGGTAGTGATAGAGAAAAATATTTGTTTTGAGATGAGAGGGATGGGTTCCAATTAGGTTCTCCATACCCAGGATGTAACAGCCCCAGATTTAAGGAACAGTAATAATATGCTTTATGAACAGTAATGGAATGTTGTTCATATCATTACTGTTCATTATTGAAATTTGGATGTGTTGTTACAATTTAAAACCTTCCTTTTCTAGCCAAAATCCAAAACCTATTTGAAGTTTCAAAGGAAATACAAGTCAGTGCTTGTATTATGACTGGGAAGTATTTTTATCAAAGCCTAGGTAAATTATTCTGGCCAAAAATAACTTTTTTGAATTTTTAGAAATTATTTTGCTTTTGATAAAAATATTTGACTTTAAATAAACCTACTCGGGTTAATGTAATTATTTATGTATTTTAACAAGTGAGACAATGGTTTTTAAATTTTATTTGGGACATATATGATCCCAGTAGCATCTTTGCAAAGTTTCACTTTTTACAAATTTATTTACTATCTTTAAAGTCCTGGTCAAACTTTTGAGGTTTTAAAATGAGTTAGTCAACTCTCCCGGCCTAACCTCAGTCCATGTCACTGTAGCGACCGAGCTAACCAGGTTTGAGTCCAAACCGGTGCATCGGGCCTTGTCTGCCACGTCTATACGTGCGCCCCAATCCTTGGTGCTTGTGAGCCGTTGATCTCCAAGTGAGCGGCCGAGATTCACTAAGCTGCGCGGACTATCCATGTGCGTGAAGCAATTTCCACCATTGGATCTTCATCCAACAGCAATCCAATCTTAATTCAAAACTCTAACGCGCCTCCAATCCTCCGCTGTTAGATCTTAATGAACGTGTCGGATTCATTGTGTCGATCGGGTCATCCCGTAGAGCCATTCTATCTTGGCCGTTGGATTTTCAATCAGCGGGCCAGATCTAGTTGTCCGTTCGAACCACCCGAACACCACATTGAATCTGAGCCCTTGGATCTAAATCGGGCGATCGAGAGTGATTGTGCCGTTCGGGCCATCTCGATGAGCCACGCAATCATGACCGTTAGATCTAGATCCCGTAGTACGCCATTTTCGGGCAGGACCATTTTTAAATGGTAAAAGCCGAGATGAGAGCGAGCCATTGGATCCTAAATCAATAGACCAGATCTTGTGGGCCGTTCGGGTCACCGAACTCCTCTTCAATCTCCACCGTTGATCTTAGATCCAACCGCGCCGTCCTTTTCAATTCAAAATTCAAAGGCGCACATTAAATTGCGACCGTTGGATTTAAATCCTACGGTACTCATTCGAGCCGCGTGCGCTTAGGGCGGATCTTGATATGGCCGTTAGATTAGAATCGTGCGGTCCATATTGAAAGATACCAGTTGCATGCTATTTGTCCATCTTATCGCCGCTGTCCATTTTCAATTGAATGGCTGCCAATCTTTTGAGCTTACGGTGAGATGTATTGTCGTATTTTGATGCGGGTGACAGCGGGGCCCGCTTGTCAGCGACGTCTCTCTCTTCCTTCTCGTGTCTGTACATCGCCGCCGCCTTTGTTGCCGGAGAGGTGGTGTTCCGCCACGATTTTGGCAAATCTCTCCTTAACACCTGGCACCATATTGCCACCGTATCCACTCTAGAACCCTCTGGGTTGCTCTGGAGGTTGAAACTGATGAGGACATCACTCTTTCGGATACACGCACTACGTAAAATCCTCCAGATCTGGTTGCTAAACTACAAGATCCTATGACAAGAACTCGTGCACGTCACTTAAATTATGATGTGATCTTGTTTCTGGGTGCTAACGATTTATCTTTGCAAAATGGTATACTACCTAATAGTTGTGATCTTTTGTACTTAGGAATAATGGGGAGGATCCATCAAGTCCTGGTCATCTGCGCTGATTGCACCCAAGAAAAGGAAGTCCCTCTGATTGCGCCAAGAAACAATTTTTGGATTGCAGAAGGAGGTCTACGACCAGTTCCCCGTGATTTACGACCAGGTCTACAAGCCCCATGACCAGGTGTACCCGCTCTACGACCACGTTGAGAGTTACTAAGAGTCATTGAAATAAGGTGCTGCGTCACCGTTTTGGGCCTAATAGGGCTTTGTAAGCGTGTTGAGGTCAAAGCCCAGGTTGTGTACGCCTCTTCCCATAGCCGCACAACCCTAGGTTGACCTCCTCACTCCCCCCTATATATAGACAGTAGCCGCCACAGTTTAGGGTTGGGTTTTTTCTTAGATTATTCTGCCTTTGCAGTTTCGCTGTTTACGGTTTGAGGAACCCCACTTTGTGAGCTTCATCCATATTGGCAATATATTTTCAGATTGCACCTATCTTATTCTTGTGAGTTGCTTCGATTGCTTGCAGGAACCATAACCCTCGTGGCAAGGTCGATCGCGTGCGAGCGTGGTCGATAACGACAGTCGTGTGGGTGTAGCGAATTGCGAGGTGACGATCTGCGGGTCAGAAGCCTCAAAGCGTCAACATCCTCACGACGAAATCAATCGAACCTATCGGAAAATCGGGCCGCCCCGTTCACATCACAAACCCTATATAAACCCTAGCTTTTGAGGTTATCCACCATTGTTGCCCGAGAGAGCTTTCTTCATCTTTTCATTTCCAGTGAAGTATCCATGGCTCTCACTTCTTGTTTATCCCTCCTGATGCTTAAGTCACTTTGTGATGTGAGTTTAGCATCATTTGTAGGTGGAGCCTGTGATTTTGCTCTATGTTGAACCGAGCCGATTGGAGCCCACCGTGGTGATTTCTTGCTTCGGTGAGCTATGCCCTCCGTTTTTTCCATCTTAAGTTTCTTTATGATCACAAATAACTTACTAGAGCCTTCACTTGTGCATAAGCAACTCCAGTCTTGCTATAACTGAAAAGTTTCTTTTATAACTTTTCGGTCTTTCATATCATTTTCAAGCTCTAAGGTTTCCCATGTTATCTTTTCAGCTTAGTTAATTCTTAGCTAAACCCTAGTAGCATAAGCAGTTGTTCTTTTGATTCTTAATGCCTTCTACTTAGGTTTGTAGCAAAGATCTGCCTCTGTCATCTGTTGTCGGCCAAACCGACAACCTCTGTAGGTTTGATAGTTTTCTGTAATCTAGCTGATTAGGGTTAGTCTAGGGTATTATCTACTCTAAAGATCAGATTAAGCTTCAATTTAGAATCTTTTACTTAGTACATTTTCAATGAGCCCGAAATCTGCAATCTGCCCTGTTTCCAATTCCGTTCAAAACCTAAAATTATAACTTGAACCTAAACCCTAATTCCTGGCAATTAGTGGCAGTATGTAATATCCCAAAATGCTGTTACCAAAATAAAAATTAATAAAGTTATTCTTTGATGGAATTTTCTGAGTTTCAATAGTGTTTTCTTGAATTTCTTGAATTTACTAGATTTAAAAATTCAAAAATAAATTTATTGAGTTTTATGAGTTTTTATTGGATTTAAAGTGAAAAATAAAATTTCAAGTAATTTCTGGAATTTTAAAAGATTTTTACTATTTATTTTAAAACAAAAATAATTACTGTTCAAAAATAAAATCCAACTTTAAGTTGGAATTATTTTTATTAACTTCAAAATAATTCAAGGAATTTCCTTGAATTTTTATAGAATTTTGGAACTCTATTTGGTATTTTCTAAAAGTCCCTTTTTGATTTTTGTAATATCTAGATATTAAAAATGAATTGCTGTCCGCAAATAAAAACCAAATTTGTGTTGAAAATACTTTATTTAAGGTCAAAATACCCTATTTAACTACTTTGAAAATTCATTGAATTTTTAGACCTATATTACTATTTTTCAAGTTTAAAAACAATTTTTAGCAATATAAAAATAATACTGTGTAATAATAAAATTGATATTACTAATATTAATATTTTATTTGAGTTCAGAACGTTGTATTTAATATCTGTGATTTATTTTGGATTTTTGGGAATTAATTTGATATTTTTCTGAAATTAATTGGTGTCTTTTCGAATTTTGAAAAGAAATATTCCTTAGAATATTCAGGCGCTCTGATAACTCAGCGAAGACATTATTTCCGCAATAACTCCGTCGAGCAATTCCCGCCAAACCGTTACTCCTTTGCCCCTATAAATTGAACCGTAGCCTCTCCACCCTACCCCACATCCCTCTCGTTCAGATTTGCCAAAATCCTCTCGGAGCCCCCTCTGCTAGCCCTTCTTCTCCAACTCCGGCGACAACCCGGCGAGCCCGATCTCCTCATCCGTAGCTCCGTTGTTCGCCAAATTTTACCGGTGAGTTCTTCTCGAGATTCTCTACATTTCTATTCAAGCCGAATTTTGATTATCCTGTTGCTTCACCGCGGCCACAAAAGTACCGACGGTCTTCTTCTCCAACTCCGGGGAGCCCGATCTCCTCATCCGTTGCTCCGTTGTGCACCAAATTTGACCGGTGAGTTCCTATTGAGATTCTCCACATTTCTATTCAAGTGGAATTTTGATTAACTTAATTTTTCACCATCGGCCACATCTTCTTCCCAAAATCCGATGAGAACTTCGTCGAGCCCGATCTCTTCATCCGTTGGGTAATTGCTCGAACCCTTTTATCTACATGTTCCTTTCAATATTATCTACCTTTCTATTCAAACAAAATTTTGAATTTCGCAATAATTCATCACTGCCATGTCACGGCCACCTCACCGCCCCAAGCCCACGTGGTAGTCCACGTGTGCGCTTGCTGAAGGATCGCGGCAAGGCTATGATAGCACAAACAAAATTTTTACCGCGCAACCAAGGAACCACCGCAAGTAATAGATCACGAAGGATTACCACTAGACGCGCCGACTCGTAGCGGAAGTAGAGTCGATGTAGCGAGTTGATGCAGTCGTAGTCGTACTTGCTGCGCGTCTTCTCCTCCTACTCCGACGAACGTCGCAAGTTCTCCTCCAGCTCCTGAGGTCGTCGTGAGTTGTGGATCGTCCTTAGTGCTGATGCTTCACAACAACACCTCCAAGGTATCCACACGTACGGGGCAGGGACACCACGCGCAGGAGTGCTAGCGCCGACGACGTGGTTGAGGAGAGCGTGGCTATTAGGGTTTCGGGATTTTCCGATCGATCACTTCACCCCATACCACCACCTCTCTAAATATGGGCATCCATAATGGGTTCCGAACAGAAGGCCCATTAGGAACTCGTGGCCTATAAGAATTCGGATCTCCATCCAAATAAAATCCTTGCCCTTTAAGTGTGTGACCTATAGGTTCGTGTGTAATCGGTTGTGACTGGAAACTCTTTCCGATCACGAGTCGTTAGCGGTACCTAGCAACACATAACGATTCCCGAACACACACGAATATATCGGACGAACCTTAATGCAATATGATCTACGACGAGTCCTTATCACTTACGACCACTCGTGCCAGTCACGACCAGTTCATAATCGATTACAACCATTCGTAACTCCTTACGACCGATTAGTATCTAACTACGACCGATTTGCAACTCCTTACGACCGATTGGTGATTATGTCCGAGTAGTCTTCGACTAGGTCGTATCTCCATACGACTTCGACCGACCACGACCTCGCAACCGAACGACCGCTTATGTATTCTCCCTTTGCCTCACGACATCCGGTTGAACTCTAGGTGAGATAATATGTCATCCATGGACTGCTCAATACTTTCGATCAAGTGTCGAATAACCGTGTGGTCGACACTTCGACCACTAGTGGCATGGCCATGCACTTTCTTTATTCGACTACAACGAGGGCCCGAGACATCTCTCCCGTTATGTTAGGAGGGCAAATCCCATATCCGATCACCACATTCCTCCACATGTTTCATAGCATACCCGAAAGCTACCTTTATAACTACCCGATTCACGAGTAACGTTTGGCAACCCCTAAGAGTGCTATTACGCATGTAGGAAACCATGCTGATCTCAGGTCTAAGGATTATACATCATCATTGCTTGAGACCAACTAACGACACATAGAATCATAACAATCTCAATAGTGTCTCAAGGTGGGTCTTATCCAACACTATGTTCTCTAACATGTGTCTACATTATTGATTCGATATCTCTATATCCATGACCGGTGAAACATGGTGTAATACTCCGGAAGTGTGAGAAGTCAAGAATCAGATTAATAAAAATTAATCGGTAGAGAATTATTATTCGGGAAGAGAAATTTATTGAATTTTCAAGTGCAATATAGTTTAGAGAGGATTTCTCTTAACAGAAAGTATCCATCGTTGATTATGTAATATCCTGTTTAACATTAGAGAATTAATTGAAATGAGAAAGGTATTTAACAGAATTAAAAAGAGAAATCAGTTTTTAGAGGAGATTTAATCTTGGGCTTTGCCCACGTTGTTTGGCCCAAGTGGGAAGTTGGTTTAAGAAGGGCCAACCAAACCCTAGGTCTTTTTCTGTAGCACGCAGCTACAGCACCCGCCCTCCGTAGCAACCCTCCTCCCTTTGCTGCCACGCCTCCATGTCGCCTTTTTGTCGCTCCTTGCTACTGGTCTTGGGAGGAAGAAGAAGGGAGAGAAAGGAGGAGAAGAAGGGGATCTTCTTCATGGATTCAACCAGCATTTCCCCAAGGTTCTACAAGGGTAACGAGATGCCTTCCCCGCTGTTTGATCCTTAGTAGATGCGAAACCGATTAGAATTGTTGGTTAATTGTTGGGCTGCAGAAGATTCAATTCTGTCCAGTACCTTGCGTGGGTTTTTTCGTGTATTTAGAGGCTGAATTTTAAGATTCCATCTGCTAGAGATATGTGGGATATGTTGTTATATTTCAGTAGCCGCGAAGATCACTTGATTCCGAGGTCTGAGTCAAAAGTTATGATCATTTTATTATCTGCTGCCAGAAATCTGACGAGAATAATCTGTCTGGTTATTTCTTAAAATATGAAAGGGAATTTGGTAGAATCTGAAAGTTCACCCAACTAGGTTATTGTAGTTAATTCGATAACCTTTTCATATTGATAAAGAACGATCAATTTGGAGTTACCTATTAAAAGTTATGGTCATTTTAGTTTTGCTGTTCGATTGTGTAGGCAGTTTCTGTACTGAAAGTTCAGACAATGGTTAGCCTAATATTATGGCCGAATTGGTTTATCGTGTCAACTAGAGTATTGTAGATTATTCAGTTAAGAATTTACAGAAATTGGGTTTACCTCATTTTGACTTCCAGTTCATGAGTTATGTCATTTACCGTGCTGCTGTCCGAATCAGTATATGGCAGAAACGTTGTTTTTCGGTTTCAGCTTTGTAAACTCGTTTTGAGTCGTCAAGTAAGCGTTGTAGAATGCCGATTAGTAGCGCTGAGTATATTATGTCTTAATTGAAATTATTTTACCTGTTTAGGAGGTGAAGCCTCAGGTTTAGGAGTATCGCTTTGTCGGCTAACGCGTCGCATCGTGGAAGGCAAGTAAATGTAGCGGTTGTGCTACGGTTTAACCCGTTTTCTTACTATTTGCACTATGCATGATTGACGTAATGTTAAATGATATGCCATGGTTACATGTTTTCCAAGTAAAAATGTGGTGGCAAGATATTAATCAATTGCTATGTTTGGATGAGTTTGGGTAGTATCGTGGTAATTCGCTTAATGAGCCAAATGCGGAATATGAAAATAAACTCAAGGTGGACATGTTGTTAATTCCTTGTGGTTATTTTCATGATGATCATGTGGTGGTCTATGTGATAGAGTTCCATCTATATCGATTGATTTTGATCTTGGTGAATCGGTGTGGGTTATGTGGTAATGGTCTTATGACACGATGGTATTGTGCTTAATGAGACACATGTGGATTATGAGAAAATATTCATGATGAGTATGTTGTTGACCTTCGTGGTTAAATTCTTGTGGTTTATGATTATAATATCATTCATGACATATCATGACATTTGCATTGTGGATGTCGCCGCTTATAGCCGCGATCAGATCGGAGACAACATCGTGCATTGCCAGAAAGACGATGCATACCTTTACCTTGTTGGGTAAAGGTGCAGTGGAGCATAGCATACATATGCATTACATTGTGGAAAGATCATTTGCATACTTGTGCAAGATATTGAGGTGAAGTTATTTTTGCAAACAAACGCAACTTCACAGCTTGCAATGTGGAAATTGACTCATGAGAGTCTCTTGTGGTATGAGTAATGTGGTTGTGGTTGTGGAATGGGGTTCACCCTTGTGGTATGGTAGAGGTTGTGGTTGTGGCATGAGATTCTTCTCTCTTGTGGTAATTGTGGATAGCAGTTGTGGATGCGAGAAGTAGTAAAGTTATGAGGTAAAACACGCTAATACTTTATTGTCATTGGTAGTGGTAGTGGTGATTAACATGGAGCAGTTGATCAAGATTCAATTGTTAATATTTTACTATCTTTGGTAGTAAATATGGTTGAGGCTATAATTGTGATCATTATGGGGATTGGATATTGATGCTTAATATCTTTGTAGTTTAATTGGCTGGTAAATGAATGTGGATTCACATTATGGGTGTGGACATTTGGATACTTTAATGATGTTGTATGTTTGTTTGTAGTCTGAATAGCCGGTTAAACAGTTTGCTTGCTGAGATTTTTATCTCACCCTTGTTTTCTTTCCCCCCTACAGGTGATTGTTGAGCATTCATGGGATGGGTAGAGCGGCACCACAATAATGCACATGGTTCATCAACTCATGTTGTAATAAAGTCGATGAAATTTTAGCCAAATGCTTAACTATTTGTGGAGGATTATGTTATTTAATAAGGATGGACTTGTGAACCATTCTTTGATTAATCTGCTAGAGGTTGTTTAATTATTGAACTTGTTACCGTTATCTTTATTCCCTTAGATGATTATGCTTCCGCTTAATGCTTTTTGTCTAGAGATGTTGCTGAATTAATTTATCTTGAAATTATTGGCTAGTCAGAGTGGTTTAGTAGCATTCCAGGTAATGTGGGTCTTGGGGTGTTACAGATTGGTATCGAGCGGGCTTTAGGTCCGTGGTAATTAAAAATATTAAATTGACACACCGGTGCACATGAGGATGGGATGGGACAAGCATTGCATTCAAGCTTTGACATGTTATTTTGATGATTCATGCTTGGAGATAATCTTGTATGTTTATGATTTGTTTATATGATCGCTTTGAGTGAGGATAGTCAATGATTTGAGGTAGGGATTGCGCTTGTTGCCTTGGGCATTGCTAGCTTATACCCGTTCAGAGTACGGGATTTTGATGCGCACCTCGGGTAACTTTGTTGCGGATGTCTTGGGTAAGTTTCTTAGAAAAGTGTTATCCTCCTTGAATTGATGTTGGCCAATTCTTGGCCTATTACGCTTAATGATTTTCTCTTGGGTTAGCTGTTTATTGCGGTTGTTGGTTGTCATTAGGCCTCTAATTGTTCTTGAGGCCAAGTATTGTTTCTTTCGATTGATGGGTTGTTTGACCGCCGTGAGCAAGTGCTTTTGGAGAGACTAGTATTTTCCGTGTTGTTCCATCTTTCTTGCCGGAAAACATGACTCTTGTATTTCGTTTGATTTTTTTAGAGAGAATCAAAGCTTTATGTGGAAGTTCATTAACTTGTGGAAGCATTGACTCTATGCATTTCTTCCGAGTTATTTCGACTTTTGAAGTTTGATTTCTCTCTAGAAGGGAGTGTTAAAACCCCTTTGTGATGTTTTGTTGTGTTTAAGTAGTAGGTGGAAATTATGTAAATAATTGATAGATTGTGAATTATCAAGTTGAAAAGTTAGTGTGGTACATCATTAAGTTCTACTAACCTCTTTAGAAGTGAAGTCGATTAATATGATGTTGTCCTGTTGTAGTTTCTTGAAGATCTTTGGCTAAGAAATTTAGCGATACAAGTGTAGAACTCATTTATTTATCAAGGAATATGAAAAACAATTGTTTTGATTATTGTAGTTGTTTAATTTTCCCAACTTGTTGGATGTATTGGATTGATTGATCTTAAGTAATTAATCTGACCATTCGGGATGGTCAAGTAAGGAGGTGTTGGAATATTGCCTTAATAAGATTAACCTTTTATATGTCCTCTCTTTACATACTTGATGAGCATGTACAACTGTTAAATTTATGTAACTTTTACCATGCTAAATTGTTGAAATATGTATAAAGAAATGGATACAGGCTGATGTATTGACTTGTGGAATCTTGTCTCATAAAGCTGGTATTATTGATGTTTAAAGTTATTTTATTTTTTAATATCTTAACATAAGGTGGAGTATTGAATCAGGTCTTTATTGTCTTTGTGATTGCAAATTAGAGATAGGATCATTAATGTTATGTCGATGAAAAATTAATAATCAATTATTGACAAAGAATGGCTATAGTGTAATTACCTTTTGCTAAACTAGAGTTGAGCATCAAGATGAGATAAATGTATGAAATCTAATAAGAGATTCATACTAGCATGTTTTGTGAGGTTTTATGTTCTAATATCATCTTGTTAAAGAGTTTGTTTTAATATGATGGCTTATGCACTAGGTTTAACTAGATTAAGTAGTTGGAATCTTATTTGGATAATAAGAACATGATGAAGTGATTTATGGTGTTCCTTTTGGAAAAAATATGAAGGAGTGAGATGATATGATGATTTTTGCAAAGAATGTTTTATCTTGTTGTGAATACAATTGATAGCATGTAGTTGTGATTATGGTGTTGAATGTTTTAAAAATAAAGGAATTTGTTAATTCCATAATACTAATTGAATTGAAGGGTGTGAGATTTACGTTGGAATCTTTTGGACCTTATGACTTGTGTGATAGTCGAGGTTGCTTTGAGTAAAGCGACATGTTGAATGATCTTTTTGGTTTTTATCTCAATCTCGTGTTGTGGTCTTCAAGCATCCTTTGTTGGAATTGGCGGGATGTCGCTATAAAAGAAAAATTGTTTCTTATTGAAAGAAAAGTTGTACTATAAGTATTTGAGGTATGATGATCTATCCGGTGTTTTTCCAACCTCAATGCTATCTATTTTTTTCCTTGGTCTTTTGGTCTTTTGGTACCGTGATGATGACCATTTTCTCAGATGTGAATTTATTTCTTCTTACCTCTTCTTCTAAGAACATGGTAATTGTTGTGGGTTCATGAAGCCTTTTGTTGGTCATGGTTTTGGGTTAGAGTATGATTTGCGGGCCAGAGAGTCTATCTACAATGGTGTAGATGATGTACTCAATTGAGCTAATTGTTGAGGTGGCCAACTTGAGATAAATGAGTTGGTGTGTTGGGTAATGATTTGAAAATCCTTGGTTCAAGGAAGTTAAATTATTAAAAGAAATGAATTGGGAAATTATTGTTATGTCAAGTAGTGCGATGCTCTCTTGATTCTTGTTTTTGCTGTGTGTTTATGGCGAGTCCATTTGCAAATTGAGTTGACTTATGTTGAGGCGTAGTCTTTTCCAGCTTAGGAAAAGAAATTGATTGTTTTGGTCCATCGAGTGATTTTCACTCTTAGCTTATGTGGTGTGGTTCTTCAATTGTCTTTTGACGAGTAGAAATATTTTGTGGTGAATCCTTTGATTTGGATCGTGGTCCTTTGAAGGAAAGCTGGTTGCTAGTGTGATGCTTGAGAGCTCTTTACTCTTCTCATTCTCGGGTTCTATTTGCAAAAGATACCGTTGTGCTTCTAGTAGAATGATGTGAGTGGAATTTGTGATCAAATTCTTTAAAAGGGTATGTCGTGTTATCCCGAGTATATTTAATAAGAGAAAAGTGTTTTAAGAAAGATGATGGTTTGAGAAGGTGGTCTTAATAGTTATTATGGAAATTTTGCCAAAATGGCAGGACCTGTTGGCTGCTCAGGGCCGACAAAAGAATTATGCGGATGTTCGCGCGAGAATTGAGTTTGCGGTGGGAAGCCTTGTGCTCCTTTGGGTGTCTCCAACCAAGGGTATTGTTCATTTTGGTACCACCGGGAGCTTAGCCCGCGGTACATCGGTACTTTTCCAAGTGGTTGCTCGGGTGGGTAGTTTGGCTTATCGTTTGGAGTTGCCAAACTCTTTGAGTGGTGTGCACAATGTTTTCCATGTGTCTATGCCGAGGAAATACTTGCGGATCCGAACACAAGCTTGACTGAACAGTCACGTGGAGCAGATCTCACCGTGGAGCGTCGGCGGTTCGTATCTTAGATACGCCGAGCGGGTCTTGAGGAATAAGACCATCAAGTATGTGAAGGTCCTTTGGACGAATCGATCGAGAGAGAGGCTACGTGGGAGCCGGAGGATCTTTTGCGAAGAAGTACCCGAGCTCTTCGAGGTGGTGAGTACACCTAGTTTGGGTTGTTTGTTTGCTTGTTGTTCTTTTCTTTGTGGTTCAGAGAGTTGGATTCGAGGCTAATCCTTTAAAGGTGGGAAGAATGTAATACTCCTAAGTGTGAGAAGTCAAGAATCGGATTAATAAAAATTAATCGGTAGAGAATTATTATTCGGGAAGAGAAATTTATTGAATTTTCAAGTGCAATATAGTTTAGAGAGGATTTCTCTTAACAGAAAGTATCCATCGCTGATTATGTAATATCCTGTTTAACATTAGAGAATTAATTGAAATGAGAAAGGTATTTAACAGAATTAAAAGAGAAATCAGTTTTTAGAGGAGATTTAATCTTGGGCTTTCGCCCACGTTGTTTGGCCCAAGTGGGAAGTTGGTTTAAGAAGGGGCCAACCAAACCCTAGGTCTTTTTACTGTAGCACGCAGCTACAGTACCGCCGCCCGTAGCAACCCTCCTCCCCTTTGCTGCCACGCTCCATGTCGCCCCTTTGTCGCTCCTTGCTACTGGTCTTCGGAGGAAGAAGAAGGGAGAGAAAGGAGGAGAAGAAGGGATCTTCTTCATGGATTCAACCAGCATTTCCCAAGGTTCTACAAGGGTAACGAGATGCCTTCCCCGCTGTTTGATCCTTAGTAGATGCGAAACCGATTAGAATTGTTGGTTAATTGTTGGGCTGCAGAAGATTCAATTCTGTCCAGTACCTTGCGTGGGTTTTTTCGTGTATTTAGAGGCTGAATTTTAAGATTCCATCTGCTAGAGATATGTGGGATATGTTGTTATATTTCAGTAGCCGCGAAGATCACTCGATTCCGAGGTCTGAGTCAAAAGTTATGATCATTTTATTATCTGCTGCCAGAAATCTGACGAGAATAATCTGTCTGGTTATTTCTTAAAATATGAAAGGGAATTTGGTAGAATCTGAAAGTTCACCCAACTAGGTTATTGTAGTTAATTCGATAACCTTTTCATATTGATAAAGAACGATCAATTTGGAGTTACCTATTAAAAGTTATGGTCATTTTAGTTTTGCTGTTCGATTGTGTAGGCAGTTTCTGTACTGAAAGTTCAGACAATGGTTAGCCTAATATTATGGCCGAATTGGTTTATCGTGTCAACTAGAGTATTGTAGATTATTCAGTTAAGAATTTACAGAAATTGGGTTTACCTCATTTTGACTTCCAGTTCATGAGTTATGTCATTTACCGTGCTGCTGTCCAGAATCAGTATATGGCAGGAAACGTTGTTTTTCGGTTTCAGCTTTGTAAACTCGTTTTGAGTCGTCAAGTAAGCGTTGTAGAATGCCGATTAGTAGCGCTGAGTATATTATGTCTTAATTGAAATTATTTTACCTGTTTAGGAGGTGAAGCCTCAGGTTTAGGAGTATCGTTTTGTCGCTAACGCGTCGCATCGTGGAAGGCAAGTAAATGTAGCGGTTGTGCTACGGTTTAACCTGCTTTTTCTTACTATTTGCACTATGCATGATTGAGGTAATGTTAAATGATATGCCATGGTTACATGTTTTCCAAGTAAAAATGTGGTGGCAAGATATTAATCAATTGCTATGTTTGGATGAGTTTGGGTAGTATCGTGGTAATTCGCTTAATGAGCCAATGCGGAATATGAAAATAAACTCAAGGTGGACATGTTGTTAATTCCTTGTGGTTATTTTCATGATGATCATGTGGTGGTCTATGTGATAGAGTTCCATCTATATCGATTGATTTTGATCTTGGTGAATCGTGTGGGTTATGTGGTAATGGTCTTATGACACGATGGTATTGTGCTTAATGAGACACATGTGGATTATGAGAAAATATTCATGATGAGTATGTTGTTGACCTTCGTGGTTAAATTCTTGTGGTTTATGATTATAATATCATTCATGACATATCATGACATTTGCATTGTGGATGTCGCCGCTTATAGCCGCGATCAGACGGTACAACATCGTGCATTGTCAGAAGACGATGCATACCTTTACCTTGTTGGGTAAAGGTGCAGTGGAGCATAGCATACATATGCATTACATTGTGGAAAGATCATTTGCATACTTGTGCAAGATATTGAGGTGAAGTTATTTTTAGAAACAAACGCAACTTCACAGCTTGTAATGTGGAAATTGACTCATGAGAGTCTCTTGTGGTATGAGTAATGTGGTTGTGGTTGTGGAATGGGGTTCACCCTTGTGGTATGGTAGAGGTTGGGGTTGTGGCATGAGATTCTTCTCTCTTGTGGTAATTGTGGATAGCATTGTGGATGCGAGAAATAGTAAAGTTATGAGGTAAAACACGCTAATACTTTATTGTCATTGGTAGTGGTAGTGGTGATTAACATGGAGCAGTTGATCAAGATTCAATTGTTAATATTTTACTATCTTTGGTAGTAAATATGGTTGAGGCTATAATTGTGATCATTATGGGGATTGGATATTGATGCTTAATATCTTTGTAGTTTAATTGGCTGGTAAATGAATGTGGATTCACATTATGGGTGTGGACATTTGGATACTTTAATGATGTTGTATGTTTGTTTGTAGTCTGAATAGCCGGTTAAATAGTTTGCTTGCTGAGATTTTTATCTCACCCTTGTTTTCTTTCCCCTACAGTGATTGTTGAGCATTCATGGGATGGGTAGAGCGGCACCACAATAATGCACATGGTTCATCAACTCATGTTGTAATAAAGTCGATGAAATTTTAGCCAAATGCTTAACTATTTGTGGAGGATTATGTTATTTAATAAGGATGGACTTGTGAACCATTCTTTGATTAATCTGCTAGAGGTTGTTTAATTATTGAACTTGTTACCGTTATCTTTATTCCCTTAGATGATTATGCTTCCGCTTAATGCTTTTTGTCTAGAGATGTTGCTGAATTAATTTATCTTGAAATTATTGGCTAGCTGTAGAGTGGTTTAGTAGCATTCCAGGGTAATGTGGGTCTTGGGGTGTTACACATGGTCATCAATCAATACATGTACTAGTCGTGGAGTCACTGGTGTTCCGACCAGTGACATTCGACTAGGGATACTTTTAGAACGACATCATATAAGATAAAGAGTTTCACCAACAAGTCACATACTCATTGATCTATATAACTGATGATTCATTCAAGGAACAAGATAACATATTATCAAAAGTTATGAACATAATGAAATACAATCATCTCTATGATTGCCTCTAGGCATATTTCCAACACTCTCCACTTGCACTAGAGTCAATCATTTAAGTATCTAATACCGATAGCTCTTGTGTGCGCCTCATGCTTTGGCTGTGTGAGAGGCTTAGTCAACGGATCAGCAACATTTAAATCCGTATGAATTTTGCTTATCTTAACATCTCCTCTATCCACCAATTCGCGAATAAGGTGGTAACACCTGAGTATATGCTTGGACTTCTGATGGGATATAGGCTCCTTAGCCTGCGCAATGGCTCCATTATTGTCACAATAGAGATCCATTGGGCCCAAGGCACTCGGAACCATACCCAATTCAGTAATGAAATTCCTTATCCAAACACCTTCCTTCGCAGCTTCAGAAGCCGCAATGTACTCGGCCTCCGTCGTAGAATCAGCAACCGTCCCTTGCTTGGAACTTTTCCAGCTTACTGCTCCTCCATTCAAAATGAACACATAACCAGATTGCGAACGATAATCATCTTTGTCGGTTTGGAAGCTTGCATCGCTGTAACCATTTACAACGAGCTCTTCATTACCGCCATAAACTAGAACGCATCCTTAGTCCTTCTCAAGTACTTAAGAATGTTTTTCACACCGTCCGATGACCTTCACCGGATCACTTGGTATCTACTCGTAACACTTAGAGCATATGATACATCTGGTCGAGTACATATCATGGCGTACATGATGGATCCAATAGCTCAAGCATATGGAATACCATTCATACGGTCTCGCTCATCAGTTGTCGAAGGACACTGACTCTTGCTAAGACTTATGTCATGTGACATAGGCAAGAACCCTTTCTTGGCATCCTGCATGTTGAACCGAATCAACATCTTGTCAATATAAGTACTTTGGCATAATCCAATTAGCCTTCTTGACCTATCTCTATAGATCTTTATCCCTAAGATATATGCTGTCTCTCCTAGGTCCTTCATAGAAAAACTATTTTTCAATGATACCTTAACAGATTCCAGCATTGGAATGTCATTCCCGATCAATAATATGTCATCTACATATAGGATCAGAATAACGAGTGCGCTCCCACTAACCTTCATGTAAACACAAGGTTCTTCTTTGTACTTGATTTAAACCAAACCTTTTGATCTCCTCATCAAAACGTATATTCCAACTCCGAGATGCTTGCTTCAACCCATAAATGGACTTTTGAAGTTTGCATACTTTACTAGCATTCTTTGGATCGACAAAACCTTCAGGCTGTGTCATGTACACATCTTCACTTAGGTTTCCATTAAGGAAAGCCGTTTTGACATCTATTTGCCATATCTCATAGTCGAAATATGCAGCAATAGCTAGAATGATCCGTATAGATTTAAGCATCGCTACCGGTGAGAAAGTCTCATCGTAGTCAACCCTTGAACTTGTCGAAACCCTTTGCGACTAGTCGAGCTTTATGAATGTAAACATTTCCATCCATATCAATCTTTTCTTATAGATCCATTTGCACTCAATGGTTTTAACACCATCAAGAGGATCGACCGTGTTCCAAACACGATTGTCACTCATGGAGTCTATCTCGGACTTCATGGCTTCAAGCCATCTCTCAGAGTCTGGGTCCATCATCGCTTCCTCATACGACTTAGGCTCATCATTATTCAACAATAATACATCATGCCCATACCTTATAGGTAATTGACGTGGCCTTTTAGATCTACGTGGGGCTGATGCCTCATCTGATTTCAACAATAATTTGTTCATCCTGTAGAGGTTCAGTAGGAGTTGAAACATTTTCAGATGTTTCTCGAATTTCTTCGAGTTGCACCTTTCTCCCACTGACTTCTTTTGAAAGAAACTCTTTCTCCAAAAAGACACCATTTCGGGTAACAAAAACTTTGCCCTCTTCCTGTTGTAGAAGTAGTATCCTTTGGTTTCCTAGGATATCCTATAAAGAAGCATTTATCGACTTGGGTGTGAGTTTATCAGACGACAAACATTTAACATAGACATCACATCCCCAAATCCTTAGAAAAGACAAACTAGGACTCTTCCCACTCCACATCTCATATCGTGTCTTATCTACTGATTTTGATGGTAATTTATTTAAAGTGAAAGCGGTTTCAAGAGCGTAACCCCAAAATACAATGGCGGATCGATTGGCTCATCATCGATCGAACCATGTCCAACAAAGTCCGACACGCCGCTCGGACACCCCATTCCATTGTGGAGTGCACGGTGGTGTAATCAGGAACAATTCCACATTGTTTCAAATGATCACCAAATTCATGGCTCAAAATTCACCTCCACAATCGGATCGTAGGATTTGATTGTCTTGCCAAGTTGATTCTGCACTCACTCGGAACTCCTTGAACTTTTCAAAGGATTCCGACTTGTGCCTCATTAAGTAGACATATCCATATCTACTATAGTCATCGGTGAAGGTAATGAAGTCTCGAAACCACCTCTAGTTATCGTGCTCATTGGTCCACACACATCGGTATGTACGAGTGCCAAGCGGTGGACGCCTCTCAACTCGACCGGTGAAAGGGTCTTGGTCATTTTTCCGAGTAAGCAAGATTCGCACGCTTCAAATGATTCCAAATCAAATGAGTTTAGAATTCCATCATCATGGAGCTTCTTCATACGTTTCTCACTTATGTGACCCAAACGACAATGCCAAATAAAAGTGGAATTCATGTTATTAGGCCTAAGCCTTTTCGCATTAATATTATAGACGGGTGCAACATCAAGATTTAAAATAAACAACCCATTCAAGACAGTTGCATAGCCATAAAACACTTCATTCAAAAATATAGAACAACCATTGTTCTCAATAATGAATTTATAACCCTCTGCCATCATACATGAGGCAGAGATAATGTTTCTACTCATGGCTGGAACGTAATAACAATTATTTAATTCCATAATAAATCCTGAAGGCAAAAGTAATGGCAAGCTCCCGACGGCTAATGCAGCAACCCTTGCTTTATTCCCGACGCGAAGATCCATTTCGCCTCTTGCAACTCTCCTAATCCTTGTTAGACTCGCATCGAATTGCAAATATGAGCAACCGATCCGTATCAAATACCCATGAGTTAATGAAGAATCAGCAAGAAAAACATCTATAACATTAATACGAAGTGGAAGGTTTAGTCCCACCATTCTTTTCGATCACCGTATTTCTTGCGCTTCTCTTCCAATGTCCTAGCTCTTTGCAGAAAAGCATTCATTCTCTTGGTCGGGCCAGACTTAGTCTTGGGCTTAGGCTTGTTGGTTTGGATCTTATCCGAAGTTTTAGCCTTGCCCTTTCCATTGACCTTAGTCTTAGCCTTCTTCTTGAAGCTCGTACTCTTTTGCACCATCATCACATGATCGTTGCTTTTCTTAATCTTGTCTTCTGCAGCCTTGAGCATCATATGCGATTGGTGAGATTCTTGTCTAAACTATTCATATGGAAGTTCAGAATGAACGACCCATAGCTTGCAGGAAGCGGAGCAAGAATCAAATCTGTAGCCAACTCTTGACTAAGTGGAAAACCAAGTTTTTCCAAGCTCTGTGTGTAACCAACCATCTTGATCACATGTGGGCTCACCGGACTACCTCGGCTAGCTTACACCCAAACAAGTTCTTTGAGATCTCATATCTCTCGGTTCTTGCTTGTGTCTCAAACATGCCTTTGAGCGCCACGATCATATCATAGGCCTCAATGTTCTCAAACCGCTTCAAGGTCCGAGTTCGGAGCGGCAAGCATGAGACGACTAACATCAACGGACTCATCACATGCCTTTTATAGGCACTTTTAAGAGTAGCAAGAGATTTTCAGCAGCACCTCGAATTGGTTCCTCTAGAACATGTTCCTTTTATCTTGCCTAAGAACAATTCTTAGGTTGCGGGACCAATCCATAAAATTTGTTCCATTCAGTTTTCCTTATCAAGTATCGAACATAAAGCAAAAGCTGGATGTAGGTACAGCAGATTGGTGCCATGATCTACAACATAAAATATGCAAAACTAAGACATATGTTCAAAAGTAACTTGTATTAAACAATTTAATAAAGATACTCCCACTAAATACCATATCCTCTTATGACATTCTAGTGATTAAAGACCCATAATTAATTAATCTCCTAGTGAGCTTTGGCATCACTTGCTAGAAGATTAGTGAATATGGTAAGCAACCCTTGCTAATCATATCTCTATATGACTCTTGTTGTTGGGTAGCATCTCTATGCTCCAGATGCCCAACCCTATGCCCCAAGGTCCACAACCGTTATGATGACCTTGTCAAGTTAGACCAATGCTAAGCGTGTAAGTGTCTGACACAAACCCATCTAGTCAAGGAGAGTTAATGGCACTCTGCTTTGGCAAGACCTACCATTAAAATACAAGACTTTGGATGGTGCAGCAAATTGGGAGGGCATCAATTTTAACTCAATATTAAGTAAGGGAATTTTACTTCTACCATGTTAAGAGCATACAAAGCAATTAAATAACATGCATAGAAATAAATAAACAAAAGAAAAGCATCCACAGACAATCATATTGTATTGTGATATAGTATGACCCTTCCATAAGGTGATCTCCATCGCCGTGCTTCCTGTGCGCCATGTCTCCAAGTACTCCCACTAAACCATTACTGCTAATAGTACTAGTGATAAAATACAAAGGGTGAAAAGGCATCACAAGTCGACACACAGGTCATTATACAAATATAGACAGCCTTGGGCTGCAATAAGCATGACACGCAGGTCATGAACATTACACACATACATGCATCTCATACATTACGAGTCATACTATTCACAAAATCCTGCAAAAACAAGTTAGGCATAGAATCGCATTCTATCTAACGTATGGCATGAATTAGCAAAACCAAAAACCAAGTTAAGGTCCTAATCCACAGGAGTGGCAACCCGCACCAAAAGGACGGAAGCCCTATCTATATTCTAAGGTCCTGCTCGGCGGTTCCAATGTAGATCCAATCTACTGATCCGTCCATGTAAATCGCATTGGATCAATCACATTAACCCTTTCCGATCGCAACTCTGATTCGATCAACCAGATTGATCTTCGCGTGCTCCATGGATTTACGATCACTGTCTGCCCCGATGGCGAAAACCCGACCGGTAGAGGCAAGTCGTGATACGACCATGAACGCACGATCACAGAATAACGATCATCAATCACCTTACGACCACCGCGCTTGGATGATCATATCGACCATCGCCAAGAACGATCTATCACATAGAACAACCAACAGAAATAGAAATAGATTACATCTATGACTCCCCGCATATCACCATATGCATCTAATCTGAATCTAAAACTAAGCGGGATGGCTCTGATACCACTGAAGGATCGCGGCAAGGCTATGATAGCACAAACAAAATTTTTACCGCGCAACCAAGGAACCACCGCAAGTAATAGATCACGAAGGATTACCACTAGACGCGCCGACTCGTAGCGGAAGTAGAGTCGATGTAGCGAGTTGATGCAGTCGTAGTCGTACTTGCTGCGCGTCTTCTCCTCCTACTCCGACGAACGTCGCAAGTTCTCCTCCAGCTCCTGAGGTCGTCGTGAGTTGCGGATCGTCCTTAGTGCTGATGCTTCGCAACAACACCTCCAAGGTATCCACACGTACGGGGCAGGGACACCACGCGCAGGAGTGCTAGCGCCGATGACGTGGTTGAGGAGAGCGTGGCTATTAGGGTTTCGGGATTTTCCGATCGATCACTTCACCCCATGCCACCACCTCTCTAAATATAGGCATCCATAATGGGTTCCGAACAGAAGGCCCATTAGGAACTCTTGGCCTATAAGAATTCGGATCTCCATCCAAATCAAATCCTTGCCCTTTAAGTGTGTGACCCTATAGGTTCGTGTGTAATCGGTTGTGACTCGGAAACTCTTTCCCGATCACGAGTCGTTAGCGGTACCTAGCAGCACATAACGATTCCCGAACACACACAGAATATATCGGACGAACCTTAATGCAATATGATCTACGACTGGTCCTTATCACTTACGACCAGCTCGTACTTAGTCACGACTCATTCATAATCGATTACAACCATTCAGAAACTCCTCACGACCGCTTAGTATCTAACTACGACCATTTGCAACTCTTACGACCGTTGGTGATTATGTTCGAGTAGTCTTCGACTAGGTCGTATCTCCATACGACTTCGACCAGTCTACGACCTCGGCAACTGAACGACCTGCTTATGTATTCTCCCTTTGCCTCACGACATCTGGTTGAACTCTAGGTGAGATAATATGTCATCCATGGACTGTTCAATACTTTCTCGATCAAGTGTCGAGTAACTTCGTGTGGTCGACACTTCGACCACTAGTGGCATGGCCATGCACTTTCTTTATTCGACTACAACGAGGCCCAGACATCTCTCCCGTTATGTTAGGAGGGCAAATCCCATATCCGATCGGTCACATTCCTCCACATGTTTCATAGCATACCCGAAAGCTACCTTTATAACTACCCAGTTACGGAGTAGCGTTTGGCAACCCCTAAGAGTGCTATTACGCATGTAGGAAACCATGCTGATCTCAGGTCTAAGGATTATACATCATCATTGCTTGAGACCAACTAACGACACATAGAATCATAACAATCTCAATAGTGTCTCAAGGTGGGTCTTATCCAACACTATGTTCTCTAACATGTGTCCACATTATTGATTCGATATCTCTATATCCATGACCGGTGAAACATGGTCATCAATCAATACATGTACTAGTCGTGGAGTCACTAGTGTTCCGACCAGTGACATTCGACTAGGGATACTTTTAGAACGACATCATATAAGATAAAGAGTTTCACCAACAAGTCGCATACTCATTGATCTATATAACTGATGATTCATTCAAGGAACAAGATAACATATTATCAAAAGTTATGAACATAATGAAATACAATCATCTCTATGATTGCCTCTAGGGCATATTTCCAACACTTGCGTGGCTGACACTATTCCTTGGGCCGGTCCACCGTGGACCAAAACTCTATTTTCGTGGACTTGGGTCCACATGTCATTGACTCCAACCATTTTTCTTTACAAAATAAATTCGGCCGAAAATTCATTTTCCCATCTACAGACATCATGCTAACACAATAAAGGGATTTCCTTCAGAAGAATAATTCCTTAAATTCTGAAATTCGGAATTTCATCTTTTCATGTGATAATCAACCTTCCGGATGTTCGTTCTCCTTCATACGAACTCCGATTCCGTCGATTCAACTCCCTAACTTCATATAAAGTTGATAACTTCCTAGTAGTATTTATTTTATAATTTTTGGATTTTATTTGAATGTTATTTGAATTCAGATTGTTTACACGTATAGATTTCGACGACTTAGGACGACTGGATTTTGACATCGTTTGAGAGCATCAATTAATCAAGCAAGGAAAGTTATACCCTTGATCATATTGATCCCATTATTTCAAATTATTTATATTCTGTTTTAAATTATTACTGCATGCTTATTTATATTTATTAATTTAAAATTCCTGCTTTAAATTTATAGTAATGCCTAAAATCCTTTGTATGGTCAATTTCGATAATTGAAGCAAACATATTGTCACTATAGATAAAACCTAGTTGATACTATAGTATGAACTAGAGTATTTTGAGAAAAAGTATGCTTAGCTATGCTTATAGACCAAACATGTTTAATTTGGGGAATTTCAGCCAAAAATCAATTGTTGTTTAAATCGAATCCATGGCATTGGTATGTTATGGAGGTTTATAAATGACTTTGAAAAATGAAATAAATGAAAATGGTTTGGACTTGGGCATAATGGACGTTTGGTTGGTGCATGGGGTTCAACCTGGTCAAGGTTCAGGCCCATGGGTTTTGTTGGAAAGTTGCCCAAGTTAGTTAAGGACCGGTCTTCGGGTGTATGACGTTAAGCCATACCGTACTACAACATGTCCTCAGTATGTGTATGATGCAATGTTGTTTAAGGATATATGTGCAATGGTCACTGATCCTGGGAACCATTGTAAGACATATATCCGGGAACCTGAATATTGGATTTGTTACTTGTTAAATTTATACTTCTAGCATGATCTTTAATGAGGGAACCGAACTGTTCCTTAATTAAGAATTATGCTACAGTATAATTTTAATTCGGTACATTTTCAATATTCTAGGGTCCTCACAGCGTTGGTATCAGAGCATATGTTGCCTGTAGGTTAGAAATAGCATGGTGGTTAACATTAGAGTTTTCTGTGAAAATATTTTTAACTTATCAAAATAATTTCAGAAAACTTTAAGTTATGAGAATCTTTTATTCCTTACCCATCTTAGCCTCTAATTCTTACTTCACTATTCTTTGGCCTTGTGCAAAATATTTTTCATTGCTCATCTCTCGTTTCCAAAAATAGACATGTTAGTGTTCACCTAGAAGGGCAATGGCGAATAGGGACTATTAATAGATAATATCCACCCTATTTATTTTCCCTATGTTATAGAAGTTATATTTTGTTTGACCGTTCGCCCTCTTTTGGTTCCCAAGTAATTGTGCATCGCCTATGGGCTACTGTATAGCAATTATGCCGAAAAACTATGATTTGTTTTATTGGATCTTATGCTGGCCCTTGCACCTTTGCATCTTCTTTTGGTGTTAATCTGGATGCATGTCATAGCATAATGCATGGTTAAGTTTAGTGTTTATTTCTTTTCTATTTAGAACCTTGTTTGTGCTTGCTCGAGTATGTCCTTGTTATGTTGTTAACCATTGTGTGGTAACAGGATGACAGGACCCACTACTCGTGTGCGAGCACAACAAGAGGAGAGATTTTCAACTCCAGTGTCCTACTCTTAGGGAGAGCAGGCTGAACCCTCTGGTTCTCGTGGTCCGCAAGGTGGTCGCCAGGAAGGGGAGCTTCCTCCGCCGCTCACCATGGCTGATGTGTTCATGCAAATAGAGCGCAACAGGATGGACCAGACGCGCATGTTAGAACAACTTGTGCGTAATACTTCTTCCACTACCACATCAGCTGCCAGGGTCAGATGCCATCATGTGCAGGGAAGTCTTGCTGATTTTCAGTGGACTAACCCGCCAGTGTTCTCCAGCTCGCAAGATCCGATGGAAGCTGAAGACTGGCTTCGAACTATTGAGAAGAAGCTGTTAATTGCTCAATGTTCCGAGAGGGAGAAAGTCCTATTTGCTAGTTACCAGTTGGATGGAGCGGCTAGCATTTGGTGGCATAATCTTCTTGCCATCCAGCCTGCTGGACACGTCCCTACATGGGATGAGTTCATGGAATCCTTTCGTGAAGCTCACATCCCCGAAGGAGTGATGATGATCAAGCAACAAGAGTTTCTCGCTCTTAAGCAAGGGCGAAAGACTATGACTGAGTATCTTCATGAATTCAACTTCCTTGCCCGGTATGCCCCTGTTGATGTTTCGACTGACCTTCGTCGTCGGAACCGTTTCTTGAATGGGTTATCTGAGGAACTACAGATGGCTGTGGCATTGCATTACTTCAGAAATTTTCAGCATCTGGTTAACAAAGCCATTATTGCTGAAAGCAAGAGCAAGGCTCTGGAGGAGTTGCGTAAGCAGTAGAAGGCTCCCTAGTTTGTATCCAGTAGTCGTGCAGTAAGGCTGCGGTTGTGGCAGCCTTCATTTCCGCGAGAGCCAACTCCAACTCCTATTAGGACGTGTGAGGACCCCCGAGATCGGATCCGTATCAAGCTAAGTGATCTCGCCATAAACGCAACACTTAACTTGAGACGAACACGATTCCGAGTGACCCGGATATGTGTCACATGCTAGCTCCCAAGGATCACTGGCTAACATGCACATATCCTAGTACACAACATTGCAATCACATCCATACACAATGTACAAGAGTAAAAGAATCAATTACAATATCATTTAAATAGCACCTTATAGTACAAGGTTGCATAAGAGGGCCGATCGGCCAAATCTAATTAACAATAAGACAAATAAATCGCAGCGGAAGATATACTTAAAATAAAAAGGGGACAACCGAGTTGGTATGCCCACAATCCCACAAGCAACCAACTGGAGTTAAAGTCGTTGCACCCGTCGTTCTCACCTGAACAAAAAGACACTGTTAGAGTACAAAGTTGTACTCGCGAGACTTTCAAAAGAAATAACGATGCATGTAAGTATCAAAGGAAGGCTACTAAACTAGTCAATTTTCAGCATAAAGCAAGTTTTGCATAAGGATAAAAGATTCTAACTTGCCATTTGTAAAACATTTAGAAAACATTTTATAGCAGTAAGTAATGATCAATAATGGTATAACCTCCAAATATAATCAACACACGAACATCTCATTTGTGGCACAATTCATTCCTCAACAAAAATTAACGCGCGAACTACGCGTTCATGAATTCATTTCAGATTTGAACAAATTAACATAAAGACAAGACATTTACAACCATAACCCAAACTTAAGTTTCCACAAGCTAACTGTGCCTGCTTTCCCACAAGTGTTGTCCATATCCTAGGACGAGATTGACAAAAGAACAATTAAATACATAACAATAACAATTGTCAATCCCATTGTGTTTTGATAGCTAACACACAACAAATTATTAAGCCAAGCCTTCGCCATTATCCCGGCGTGTGGTTGCACGCAAGACTTGGTTCATCACACCACAGACCGGTCCTTAATCAATCAGACGGGGCTACACAATTCCATAACAACAACAACAACAATATTTCATGATCAACCTACACCCGTCCAAGTAAAGAACGTAAAACACATGCCCACATGTCCACAAACCCCAGATGCGAAGATCTGGATACATCCCTCAATTCCATCATAAACAAATCCATAAAATCCTCAATTTCAATAAGATTCGATTCAATCCACTGGCCGATGGACTAGCTCCATCAACCGCTCTCGGCTAAGACTACTAGCATGGCTAAGCATCGTTCTA
The DNA here is from genome assembly GCA_036346255.1 of Ampelocalamus luodianensis. Classification (NCBI taxonomy): domain Eukaryota; kingdom Viridiplantae; phylum Streptophyta; class Magnoliopsida; order Poales; family Poaceae; genus Ampelocalamus; species Ampelocalamus luodianensis. Next base: position 30,500,035 of record CM070637.1, read on the forward strand.
CAAACTAGTAAACAAACCCATAACATATAACCTTAGTCATTCAAGGTAAAAGGGTAATCAACATCAAAGGAGGGCTAATGCAGCAATTAGGAGATTAACTACTTCTACCCATAAACATACATTTCAAAAATAGCATGCCATTGCGATAATAAAACTCACACAAAACATTTAAAAATCACTAGGAGCAATATGATCAAGAGGAGGGTGCTCGCACCTATGCCGGTACCACTTGTTCAATCTCAGGTTATACTCATAATAATCTCACGAATATATCGTTATCATCGAAAACCTAATGAAAGACGATAATGCAATAAATATCGAATAAAGCTAGAAATTCAACATGCTAAAAAATGTATGAACTTTATACAGTAGGTAGATTATGATTTTATATGAATTTATGTGAAAGATTCATTCCATTTGGATTTAGTATGTGAAAGTTATGGCGGTTTGAATTTCAGATTTTAATACGCCTTCATTTGGATAATTTAATTATGAGATGAAAATTTGTAGAGCAGTGGTGAGTACATGGATTACATGGATAAATAGGTAATATTATTACAAGTTCAAAACAGTTGAGTTTTCTTCATTTGGAGTTTTCACGATTTAGTTATTGATTTCTAAAGTTATCAGCATTATTAGTGTAAAAATAATGCCATTTAGGATCGTTTTCCTCAAACTATTGTTTCTGTGATAGAGGTAAGTTTGAAACCACTTTTATAATTAAGTTCATATGAAATAGAAATTATCAAAACTGATTTGACTGTTTTTGGAGTTAAAATGAAATAGTTATGTATTTTTGAATTTAAAACCCTTTTCTTATTGTAAAAATAATAGAGTTATGGATCATATTTCCAAAACTATATTCTCAGCTACAGAGACATATTTGAAACCTATTTTAAAATAAAATTCACATAATATGAAAAATATCAAAACTGGTTTCATTTAATTTGGAGTTTATGTGGATTAAATATGGATTTTATAAGTTAATTCATATTTTCAGTGTACAACTAATTCTTTTCTGGATTTCTAAAGTAATTAAATCCTTTTCATACTTGAGTGCAGCTAGCCTTAGAGACTGACAAGAGGGACCGGGGTCAAGGGTTTGACCCGGTCAACAAGGGCTCGGTCCCGGCCTCAAATGGACTGAAGGCGTATTCTCATCAATACGTCTTCTAAACAAGAACACGTAAACTCCGTCTAAGTATTCAAGGAATACGTTTTGCCAGAAGAGAAAACGTATTTCAAAATTTTACACAATCACTAAGCCAGCCATATGGCCCACATGTCATAGAGATATTAACCTTCTTAACCAACCATTACGCAAACTAAACATCAATTAGATTAAACTAAAAGCGTTACTATTTTCGGTCGGTAATCCGACAACAGAGCGGCGAGGGAAGGCCGGAGGGTGCACGGGTCAAGGCAAAATGGGAAGAGAAATGGGAGGGCTACCTTCCAGAGGTGTCGTTGCCGACGGAGTCGAGCGGTGGAGGCAGCTTGGGTGTTGAGGTCGCTCGCCGTAGAAACTTTTCCAGGGAAGACTGACACTAAAATAGGTTCGTGGGATCCTCGGGAAGCTTATTGAGGTGAAGAGGGGGGCGGAGGAGCACTAGAGGCTCCTTGTCGCCGTTAATGGCGACGGTGGCGTTCGGGTTTACGAGGGGAGACCAACCTGCGCCAAGAAACCAACAAAGAAAAGTTGGGAGAGGTCCAGGAGGTAGTGAAGAAGGTGTAAACGCGAGCAAATGAGGAATGGCTTACCAAATCAACAAAAGACCGTGAATAGGGTCTTCGACCGACAAAGGGGGAAATCCAAAATTCCAACGACCCTGCAATGAAATGACCAAATTAATGGAGGGGTTCCCTTAATCAAGCTCCGAGACTCGAGATGCCGCGCAAGAACAAAGGAAAAACTCACCCGGGATGAGAATGACAGATGAGGACACGGCGGCAAAGCTCTGGGCGTGCTCTGGAGCGCGAAGAGCGACGAGGGTGGCCCGTCAACTACAAGCAACGATAATGGTCCAAATAAGCTTGAATGGAAACGGCATGCAAAGCACGAGCCTAGGGACGATACGGCGCAAAGTTTACCCGAGGGAGATGCAAGAAGGAGCCTCTTCCTCCTCGGCCACCGAGAGGAGGAATGGAGAAAAGGGAGAGCAGGGAGGCGGGTTAAAGCAGGGAAGAGGACGGAGGTAGAGGCGGCGTTAGGAAGGGATGCTCGGGGACTGGTCGGGAGGGGCGGTGGCTCACGGCGTCAACGGAGCCGGCTCAGAGGAGGGGCGGCGTGGAGGGGCGGTGGCGCTCGAGCTCTGCTCGTGCCCGCCCGAGGTGGAAGGAAGGACTGACCGCGTGGGACCGCCTTAGCAGCGACTAAAAAGAGTGGGCGCGGTGCAACCCAGTGGCTCGGTTGATTAGGGTCGTGCGATCACGACTGGACGGCCTAGATTGCTCGCTTGTTCGGACTGACCCAAACGGCTACGAGATCAGGCCCGTCGAAAGCTAATCGGACGGTCGATCTCGTTTTGGTGCGTTTAGTTGATTAAGCCGAGTCAACTCGCCCGGGTCGGACTCGAGTCGGAGTTTGGTCCGAGCCCGAGGAATAGTGCCGGTTTGACTGGTTTTGAAATCTATTGATTCTAGTTTGACTGAGGCTTTAAAAATAGAAATAAAATTCTAAAAATTCTGAAATAATTGAGGGGTGTTACTGGGATGGTCTAGTCCTCCAATAAAATTTAAAACTTAATGTTCATGATATAATGTGCATAATTTAAATTCAAACTTAGCGTAGGTCAATAGTTGGTGTTTGAATTTTCTGGGGGTTGATTTTAGTTCCAAAACTTTGGAAAAAATTATATTAAATTATTATAATTAATATAGTATTTGAATAAATTATTTTTAGATGATGATCAAATACTTTTGTTTCTGTTTTTATTTGTGGTTTTAAATTTGAAGTGTATGTTTAATTTGTTTGATAGATTTCCAAGTGCAAAATATTACGCAAATGATTCCAAAATGTCATGCATACTGATAAGATGCATTCTAATTACCATAAATTAATTTGGGGATGTTACAAACCCCCCCTTACAAAAGATCTGTAACACCCCAGGACCCACATTACCCTGGGATACTACTTAACCACTCTACAGCTAGCCAAAAAAAAATCAAAGAATAAAATATTTGTGAAAGAACTCTAGGCAATAATCAATAGCGGAAGCATAAACCACTATGGGAATAAAGATAACAGAACAAGTTCAATAATTAAACAACCTCTAGCAGATTAATCCAAGTGCAGTCCACAAATGCATCAATAAAAAATCAACAGATCACTCGTGAATAACTAGTCAATAGGCTAAATTCCTCTCAACTTTATTACAGCATGAAAATATCAATTGAGTGCATTATTGTAGTGCCGCTCTACCCATCCCAGAATGCTTAAGAATCACCCGAAAGGGGAAAGAAACAACGAGAATGAGATAAAATCTCAGCAAGTAAATTGAATAACAAAGTTAATCAATTGACAAGCAAGCTACAACACAAAGTTATATTAGCATGACCACAACCACATTCCACTATCTCATTCAATAAACCACATGGACTAGCAGAGTCCCGCCTCAAAAGAATTCAACCATTGACAAAAGAATGCATGTTCTCCATCCACAATGCTTAATGCAAATGCATGCCATGCTCCATCGCACTCTTACCCATCAAGGTAAGAGTGTGCATCGCTCTGGCAATGTACGATGTCAGACTGACTGATCGCGCCATAAGCGACGACATCCACAATGCAATGTAATGATATGTTATGAGTGATATGATAATCATAAACCACATACGTGACATCTCAAAATGGCACCAACAAGATTAACTTGTACAACTACCACATAATCATTATAAAAAAAATACATCCTTGATCCACATTCGGCACATAAAGCAACCATTTCATGACTACACACAAGATATCCAATGTAAATCATTAAATAATAATTACTGTCATCATCTCATATGTAAGTCAACCAACCATGGCATAATACTTCAAATTACGAAACTCATAGGGATTGCAAGTAGTAAGAACAACCAATTACACGGTAGTAACACTGCTACAATTACTTGCCTTCCACGATGTGACGCGTTAGCCGGCCAAGGCGATACTCCTAAACCTGAGGCTTCACCTCCTAAACAAGTAAAATAATTTCAATAAGGTCATAATATACCCAGCGCTACTAATCGGCATTCTACAATGCTTACTAGACGACTCAAAACGAGTTTATAAAGCTGAAAACGAAAAACAACGTTTGCTGCCATAATCTGATTCTGGACAGCAGCACGGTAAAAGACATAACTCATGATCTGGAAGTCAAAAAGAGGTAAACCCAATTTCTGTAGATTCTTAACTGACTAATCTACAATACTCTAGTTGACACGATACTCCAAATCGGCCAAAACATTAGGCTAACCATTGTCTGAACTTTCAGTACAGAAACTGTCTACACAAACGAACAGCAAAACTAAAATGACCATAACTTTTAATTGGTAACTCCGAATTGATCGTTCTTTATCAATCTGAAAAGGTTATCGAATTACCTACAATAACCTAGTTGGGTGAACTTTCAGATTCTACCAAATTCCCTTTCAAATTTTAGGAAATAACCAGACAGATTATTCTCGTCAGATTTCTGGCAGCAGATACTAAATCGATCATAACTTTTGACTCAGACCTTGGAATCGAGTGATCTTCACGGCCACCGAAAGCTAAGAACATAACCCACATATCTCTAGGAGATGGAAACTTAAAATTCAGCCTCTAAACATACGAAAAAACCCACGCAAGGTTCTGGACAGAATTGCATCTTCTGCAGCCCAACAATTAACCATCAATTCTAATCGGTTTCGCATCTAATAAGGATTAAACAGCGGGGAGGGCATCTCGTTACCCTTGTAGAACCACTAGGATTCGCTGAACCAAACCCCACACAAACTCTTCTTCTTCTTCTTCTTCTTCTTCTTCTTCTTCTCCTTCTTCTCCTTCTTCTCCTTCTTTTCTCCCTCTCTTTCTTCTTCCTTGCGCAAGGGGCAGCACCTTGGGATAGGGGAGGTGCAGGGGGACAGCACCTTGGGAGAGGGGAGGTGCAAGGGGGAGGAGAGGAGTCGGCCAAGAGGAGGAGGAGGGGGCGGCTGCAAGAGGGAGGAGGAAAAAGGGGAAAAGGGAGGGGGGGCGGCTAGGGTTTGGGGAGGGTGGCCCTCCCCCCCTTTGGCCGGCCACCACTAGGAGATGGGCCAAGGCCCAGCCCAAAAGGAAGCAAAAACAACAGAAAAGCCCCTCTCTAAGCTGGATTTGACGAAAACTGAAAATAAAACTTCCCCGATTAAATTATTCTCTACCGATTGTTTTTAATTAATCCGATTCTTGACTTCTCACACTTCCGGAGTATTACAAGATCTCGACCCCGAGATTGATAGGGTGGAAGTTGGATAGGAAGGTTCTAAAAGAAAACATAACATCCGTTGTCTTGATTTCCTTCAAAGATAGTGCCAAGATATCCTTCAAAGGTAGAACTAAGATATCCTAACAAGGTTACAAGGAATTTCTATTACATTTTCCTTCCCATTGCTTTGTTTAACATTTCCTTACTAGAATTGAAAGACACTTCATGTAACATCCCAAGTTTCAGACTTGTGTTTCCAGTGTAAGAAAATGAGTAGAAATTAAAACTTTTTCTTACATCATGTATTTCCTGTATGTACTAAACAATTATTGTATAAGAGTATGGGAATACATAGTCACAAGTCTGTTTATTCAAATCTTGATCCTTCAAAAACATTCTTGTCAAATGTTATGATCATCTCCGGGAAATATTTTTCCTAAGTTCTTGGGATGGTTTGTGACCCTCTGAAAAATTTCACAATTTTTAGAAATTGTTTGAATATTTTTGGAGGCCAGTCAAACCTATTCAAAATCTGGTCAAACTGTGGACCAGCACCTTGTGGAATTTTCGGAGGAAAATGTATAGCACAAAAACCTCTACAAGATTTATACAAGGTCAACAACCCATCTAGCAACCTCCTATAAAGATTTCATAATTTTTGGAGTGAGTCTGCTACCTCAAATAATTCTCCAAAGATCAACTCTTGTTGGAACTCAAATTCTGAACCCTAGGTCTGAGTCAGACCCGGGCTCAAGTCAGACCCGAGTCCGACCCAGTCAACTGACTCGACTAAGTTGAGTCACCAGCGCCGCCCAGACCTCCTCGTGCGTGCGCGTGTTGGGCCGTTGGATTCTCATCCAGTGCCCCAGACCTCCCAACCGATCTCAGCGCTTCGGGGTGGTCCAGACCACTGGATCTCCATCCTGTGGTCAAGACCTCCCTGGATCTCCCGTCGCGCGGACCTCCTCTCGTCAGTGATCCGGGACGTCCAGACCACCCCATGTAAATCAGGACGTCCAGGACCTCCCTCAACCCTGTGTTTTTCTTCCCGACCTCCCTCAGTCCTGTTTTTCTTCCTCCCGACCTACTTGAGGTCTGGTCTTCTTGGTTTTTCGTGCGCCTACACCTGTGTCAGGACCAGAGCGGTTGGGAGCAGTGAGAGGTCACCTTTTTGTCCTTGTCAACGGCTCCTTTCTGCCCCGTATTAATTGTGTCAGTACCTTTGCCCTAAAAAGAAGTCATCCCTACTGCCTTGTCAAATCGAGCCAGTCCATGGCAGGGGCATGGACCTTGCTCACAGTGGGTTTGCCCTAGCCTTGTCCAAGCGCCCCGGCTATGTATAGCCTGTGGTTCCTTCCTCCTTTTCTTTCCCCGTCACTTGGTGCTGTTTAGACTCCCTCGGTTGTGAGTGTGAGCCCCAAACCTGAGCACCCGAGAGCCCCCTTCCCTACCACCATTGTCGAGCTTGGAGCTCCTTGAAGTTGTCCGAGCTCCAGTGGTCCCAGCAACTTCCTGGCCTTGTTCACTGTCATCTTGATCTCCTCAACTCAAGCCTGCTCTAACTTGGCTTGGTTCACATTGCAGAGGTGGACGAGTTGGGAGGTAGATTTTCGGGGTCGAGGCCATCTTCTTCTTCCTCTCCGGCAAGCTCTTCAGCGCCGGACTTCATCGACCTTCTCCAAGCTCCTCTGACCCCCCTGGTTCCCTCTCTGCCCTCAGGTGCCCATTCCTTAGCTTTGTTCCTGTTTTCGTAGAGCTCGTAATGTTTTCGTGGTTGGCAGTATTAGCCTTGTTCCTTTCTCTCCGGCTCGCCGGCGTTCAAAGCCGTCGCCGCCGTCGAGAGCACGTCCTTTAGGTTCTGGGCGTTATTTAGAACTCGCCTTGTCCTGGTTCTCGCCAATGAGTCCCCATCGCCGGCGGTGAGCTAATGACCGAACTCGTGTTTTGCCGTACCGTACTCGGACAGATTTTGTGGCCTTATGATCAGCATTTAAGATGTCCTAGGGCCCAATCATTAGAGTTTAAATGCTGTCCGAGGTCGCGCTTTAATGCTGTCTTGCCGGCAAAACGCGTGTGCCGCTAAGTCCTAGGACCTCCTCGGGTTAATCGTGGCCGCCCACGACCACCCCAGTTTAGATCCGAGCCTTTGGCTCCTTTCCGAAAAGCTTAAGCCTCAAGACCTCCCCCTCGTTGAATCTTAGCCGTTTAAGACCACCCCTAGTTGGATCTGTACGGTAGAGGGTTTCCCGTGTAATTTCTAAGTCCCAAGACCTCCTAGAGCAATCTCGGCCGTTAAAAGACCTCCCAGGATTAGCTCTTAGCCGTTAGATCCTGGTCTGCGAAAACTATAACCGCCAGGACCTAGAGTTGATCCTAACCATCTAGGACCACCCTGGTTAAATCCTAGCCGTTTAGATCTTTTCCCGTGCGCAAAAGACCTCCCTTGGTCATTTTGCAAAGACCACCCTCGGGGTCCTCTTTGTAAAAGGCCGCTCCTGGTCTTTTATAAAGACAACCCCGCTCATACCTCTTAGGATCAATCCTAGCCGTTCACGACCTCCCCGGATTGAGATCTGAGCGTTAGATCTCATTTGTAAAAACCTTAGCCTTCGGACCTCCCTAGGCCTAATCTGAGCCGTCCAGATCTCCTTCCGTTAAAGCACTGTCGCATAGGACCTCCCCGAGAAGATCTTGGCCATCCATGACCTCCTCGGTTAAATCCCAACCGTTCTGGACCTCCCCCGTGAGATCTTGACCGTTAAGGACCTCCCTCGCTTGATCTTAGCCGTCCAGGACCTCCCCGGGTAGATCTCAACCGTTCAGGACCTCCTAGGGGAGATCTGAGCCGTTAAGATCTCGCCTGTTCAATCGTTGACCTTTAGACGTCCCCTAGTGCTCGGGACCGCCAGATCTTGATCTGACGGTCACGACCTCCGTTAGGCGCGAGGACCTCCTTTGCGTGCGCTGTGCATGCACTGGTCGTGGTCGTTGGATCTGATCTCAATGGTCCAGACCTCCCTAGTGCGGGAGGAGGTCTTGTGTGCGCTGTGCTTCGAGGTCTGTGGCCGTGCGATGAAGGAACGACGGCCCACGACCACTCCTTTTTCCTCAGTTCATCTGGACCTCCCGAGAGCTCAAATTTCCTAAGTCTTTTAATGTTTCAAATTTCAAAAGTGCACATCTTTGTCATTTTAATTCCTTTTTGAATGACTCCAATTGCTTTAGCTCTGTTATAGAATGAACTTTAATCTGAGAATGAATTTAGGCACTGTTATGTAGCAGAAAATGATTTTAACTACATGATCTTGTTTAGGGAAAAATGATGTCTAGAAATTCATTAAAAATTTGTAAAATGCATAACTTATTCTCTGTAATTCCAAACTGAGCAAACTCAACTTGGTAAAAATTGTCTGTGGACATGCTTTAATATGAACTAGGCCTTGTCTTTATTTATGTTCCTGAGAAATGATATATGCTAGTTTTAGAACTTAGAAAAATCATAACTAATTCATTATAACTCCAAATCGTGCAAACTAAGTTTTGCTGTTGTTAGGATACCATTATCTACCTACCATAAAAATTTCGGGTTCCAGATCAGTCTAGAAATTTTTGCCATGAACAGTAACCGAAATTAATTTAATTATGATTTTTCAGGCTGAGAGAACTTAAATTAGCCATAACTTTTTCATGCTAAGTCCAAATGAAGTATTCTTGTTTCTAAAATTGTCTAAAATCAACCCCTAGCCACTGTATAAATTTTATTGGATTTGGATGTTCTTTGCTGTTGAGTTCCTTTTGGTGTTCTTCGTTCTTATCGGTTTTTATCGCCTTTTCGCGTTATGTTCCGAAGAATTTATTGAACCTGAGCACTCCCCTCTGCAGCAAGAACAAATCCGGCAAGCCAAGCAGTTTGATCATGTTAATCCCAGTATTTTAAGTATTTATGTTGTTTACAACTTCTATGTATGCATCGCTATCTTGTTTTAACTATTGTCGATAGTTGGCCTAGTAGATGCATTTCCTTAGACAAATGATTATCCTTTACTACCATGAGCCTAGGTTATTGCTGTGATTTAGAGCTCGTTGGATGAGCTCTTGTCACTTAGTAGTTTGCGAACTAATTGCTTAGCCATGCTTAGCTTCCGGTAGAAATGGGCGGTTATCGACTTGTCGATAACCTTGATCACATAAAACTTATTATGATTATGATTTCAACCTTGTGCCATGTCTACTTATGAAAACTAAAACTGAAAATAAAATGATTTAGACTTGGGCACAATGGTATGAATGGTGTGCTTATGGGTGTGACTGGAATGGTGCCCGAGTCAATTAAGGACCGAACTTCTTGTGAGTACCTGTTATCCAGGCAATTTGTGCGTGCTAACCACACTAGAGGGTATGGGACCTCTCTTGACTTAGTACTTTGGCGTGTATTGGCTTCGGGTCGCAGGGAGCCGCAGGAGGGATGGTGCTGGGAGCATTGTAGAGTCCGAAAGGCTTCCCCACCGTAACGGTGGGTTGTCTTTCAGCTGGCAATGTAAGCGTATGGGTTTTTATCCATACGAGCGGCTCGTGGTTAATACACAATATTGGAAAGCGTCTCGTAGGACTTAGCCGTGCCGGCATACCTTCGGAAGTGTGCTTTTGTGGCTTAAAGGCGGTCTGAAGGGTGGGTACATTGGTACACCTGTGCAGGGTCAAAACTATTCGAATAGCCTCTACCTAGGTTATGAACACGCTTGGGTAAACTTTCAAGAGTTAGACTACAACCTTTTAAACTAAAACTTGATGGGTGGTACGAATCGGGGATTCGTGCTATGTTGTGGTGGCTATTGGGATAGTCACTTCCAGGTGGTTACTTGTATGAATCTTTACTTCACTGTTATTTTGACGACCAAACATATTTGTAAACTTGCTTTCAAATGTATTACATTATTGCAAATAAAGTTGGCTTTATGCAAAATGAGACATACATCTCCACCTAAATAAGCTTGCATGTAGTTTATGAATAGGTCTGTTATTCCACACGTCAGTCTTGCGAGTACCTTTGTGTACTCAGTTATCGTGCTTAATGTATTGTTGCAGAGGAAGAAGGTGAGCTTGAGGGGCCTCACTTTTGTGAGCTGTGCTGTGGTAGTCTTCGAGGCGTCTAGCTGGGCGGCCCGGTCGGTTGCCTTGTGGGTGTATGGCTAACCGGTCGACTTTTGTTCTAGCCATCTTATGGCACCTTTTGCTTCCGCTGTCTTTCTTGTAATTATGTCATTTGGCCGGTCGGCTCTTTTGTAATAACTTTACTTTATGTATGTCGTTGGTGAACTTAGTGATGTATGTTGTATGGAAATGATGTGTAATTTCGTGATGATGTGCATATGCTGCAATTCTGGGAAGCATATGTCCATCGAGGCTTAGAATGTTTAATTAGTAATGCTAGAACCATTTGGAGGTTAAGTGTTACTAGTTAAATATTCCGGGTCCTCACAAAGTTGGTATCAGAGCCATACTGACTGCAGAAACCCCTAGCTTGGTCGCGTTTAGGATATTTTGAAAACCTATTTTCAAGAGTCAAATGGTTTATGAAAAATAAGTAAGTTCTCAGATTTTACTCCTTACCTATCTTAGTTTTCTTCTCTCATCTTGTTCTAGTTGAGTTTTGAAAATTGTTTTCCTCATCTTCTTCCAAAGGATAGTCTTTATCGTTTAAGTTGGGTTTTGGGAACCAATGAGTTTGGCAAATTGAAGTGTTGGCTGCCCTTCTACAAGGTTTTGAAGCTTCTGGAATGGTAAATTTCGACTAGGAGCTTGGATGCAAAATCTGGACAGCAAGCGTCAATTTTCGGACAGCAAGCTCAAAGGTTCTAAAGAAGGTAGATGATGAGAGGATAATTCAACTAAAACTTATGGGAATAAAAGGGTAAGAAGTGATATTAGTTGGCTAAGTATCTAGCACCATTATTAGTGGTTTTACCCTACTTTTTAGTCGTGTTAGAATTTGAGTCGCATGCTGAAATTTACCTTCCTAAACCGATCGCTCGTTCCCTCCATACGAGTTAGTCGTACCGGGAAGTTGATCTTGTGGTTGAAACCTTGTGCTGATTTTGTGGTTGATTTTGAGCTTTTTGAGTTCATCTCTTAGTGGTTTATTGTTTCTTTGCCTTAAGCTTTCGGGTTTGATCCTTGTCCATCTTAGTAATTACCCCCCCACCTCAACTTTCAGCAGAATCCCCTAATCCGTGGCTCCCTTTCGTTTTCGTCAGCTTCTAATCTTCGGGTTGCGTTGCTAACCCATCTCCTCTTGCCAGGATGTCTGGACAGCCCATCAGCGGATTAGGTCAGCAGGCTGGCAGGGGTGAAAATCTCCCTGGCCCCAACTGTCCGGACAAGGCTTGCAAGCGCCTCCCCTCTGGCGATTGTGATGGATTTTGCTCCCCTTTTTGGTGTGACCATGGTAAAAAGAGCCATGTCACCGAAGGTTGCAACCCTGGGAGGGTCAAGGTCTGCCGGCGTTGTGGTGAGGAAGGACACTACAGCAGCGAGTGTACTACAACTTGCCCGAACTGTGATAAAGACCACCTACCCAGAAACTGTCCGACTGCTAAGGTCACTTGTTTCCTCTGCGAGGGAAGCACTCACTATCCCAAGGAGTGTAGCATGAGCCTGGTGATCGCCAGGTCATTGAAACTTCAGCGACTGCTTCTTCGGTCATCTACAAGTGTCGCAATCGCCAATGCTTCCAGACCAGAGAAATTCTTGGATGATTTGTCTGTGGAGCTGCGGGACAAATTACCAGTTTATACCTTCCCCAACTTTCAGATTGTGGTCGAAAATCCCATTGTTCCTGGGGCCAGAAAGGGAAAGCCTAAGGATCGTCGCAAGCGTCAACGGATAGCTGATGTCACTTGTTCCTTCTGCAACAACAAGGGGCACTATGCGCATAATTGTCCCAAGGAGGTTGCGGTAACCCCTCGTCCTCCGCAGGCCGTGCCCCAATCACGTGCACCTGCGAGTCAGCAGGGCGGCCTCCATAATCTAGCCGAAGTCACTTGTTTCCCCTGCAAACTCAAGGGCCGTTATGCTAATAATTGTCCTAAGAGGCTTGCAGCAACCTCTCGTTTCTTTTCGCGGCCTGTGATTCAATCACATGCACCTGCGAAACATCGTGACCTGAGGGTTGTTCATACTCAAGTCAACTCCATCTCAGTTGGGAAAGCACAAGAGGTACCCGACGTCGTTTAGGTACGCTTCTTGTTAACCCTTGCCCTAGTACTATTTTATTCAATTCAGGAGTATCTCATTTCCGTATATCCCCATCTTTTTCTGCTGATGGTGATCTTCATCTAGCTCCATCATTGGTGCCTAGCACCACCTCGGTTTCATCAAGTCTTGCTAGCCTACCCCGTTTTCCCCAAGAATAAGGCTACCATCCGGTTGTCATCAGTCTTTTGATCCAAGGGCATCACATACATGTTATTGTCTCAAATTTCTGTGGCCTAAAGGGGCCATAGCTCCTCTAACCATCTAGCTGCGGAGGGATGACTCCGTATAGCTAATTATCCGACTAAGGTCCCGTTCGTTAGTGGAGTCACCAGACAATTGCTTCACCAACTAAGTATGGCCTTGGTTCTTCTAAGAAGCTAGCTGCGGAGGGATGACTCCATATAGCTGGCTGGCAGGCTGAGATCCCGTTGTTGGCAGAATTAACCAAACAAGTCGCTCCACCAGCCAACAACGATCTTGCGCCGTCGCCCTCAAAAATCGAGGAAGACAATCAGTCTGTCAATCCTTGCTATATCTGGGCCTGATAAGTTTCCCCGTGTCAACTAAAGTGGCACATTTTCTACCAGGTCAGAACCGAGAGTTGTGCCGGTCCCTTGCTTGAGCTCTTTGTCTCGGGGAATCGTGCCATCCATTTCCTTGCATTTCAGTGGTCGAATTGTTCCAAGGATGAAGCTACTTGGAAACGGAAAGACCGTCAGCATACAGACTACCCCTCTTTCTTTCCTGAGCAAGTCAAATCTCAGGACGAGATTTTTGTAAGGGGGGGGAGAGTTGTAACATCCCAAGTTTCAGACTTGTGTTTCCAGTGTAAGAAAATGAGTAGAAATTAAAACTTTTTCTTACATCATGTATTTCCTGTATGTACTAAACAATTATTGTACAAGAGTATGGGAATACATAGTCACAAGTCTGTTTATTCAAATCTTGATCCTTCAAAAACATTCTTGTCAAATGTTATGATCATCTCCGGGAAATATTTTTCCTAAGTTCTTGGGATGGTTTGTGACCCTCTGAAAATTTTTACAATTTTTAGAAATTGTTTGAATATTTTTGGAGGCCAGTCAAACCTATTCAAAATCTGGTCAAACTGTGGACCAGCACATTGTGGAATTTTTGGAGGAAAATGTATAGTACAAAAACCTCTACAAGATTTATACAAGGTCAACAACCCATCTAGCAACCTCCTATAAAGATTTCATAATTTTTGGAGTGAGTCTGCTACCTCAAATAATTCTCCAAAGATCAACTCTTGTTGGAACTCAAATTCTGAACCCTAGGTCTGAGTCGGACTGCTCGAGTCGGACCGAGTCCACCCACCAATCGACTCGACTAAGTTGAGTCGCCAGCGCCGCCCAGACCCCCTCGTGCGCGCGCGCGTTGGGCCGTTGGATTCTCATCCAGTGCCCCAGACCTCCCCACCGATCTCAGCGCTTCGGGGTGGTCCAGACCACTGGATCTCCATCCTGTGGTCAAGACCTCCTCTGGATCTCCCCGTGCGCTCGGACCTCCTCTGCTCGGGTGATCTGGGACGTCCAGGACCACCCCATGTAAATCTGGGACGTCCAGGACCTCCCTCAACCCTGTGTTTTTCCTCCCGACCTCCCTCAGTCCTGTTTTTCTTCCTCCCGACCTCCTTGAGGTCTGGTCTTCTTGGTTTTTCGTGCGCCTGCACCTGTGTCGGGACCAGAGCGGTTGGGAGCAGTGAGAGGTCACCTTTTTGTCCTTGTCAACGGCTCCTTTCTGCCACGCATTAATTGTGTCAGTACCTTTGCCCAAAAAAGAAGTCACCCCTACTGCCTTGTCAAATCGAGCCAGTCCATGGCAGGGGCATGGACCTTGCTCACAGTGGGTTTTCCCTAGCCTTGTCCAAGCGCCCCGGCTATGTATAGCCTGTGGTTCCTTCCTCCTTTTCTTTCCCCGTCACTTGGTGCTGTTTAGACTCCCTCGGTTGTGAGTGTGAGCCCCAAACCTGAGCACCCGAGAGCCCCCTTCCCTACCACCATTGTCGAGCTTGGAGCTCCTTGAAGCTGTCCGAGCTCCAGTGGTCCCAGCAACTTCCTGGCCTTGTTCACTGTCATCTTGATCTCCTCAACTCAAGCCTGCTCTAACTTGGCTTGGTTCACATTGCAGAGGTGGACGAGTTGGGAGGTAGCTTTTCGGGGTCGAGGCCATCTTCTTCTTCCTCTCCGGCAAGCTCTTGACGCGGACCGTCGACCTTCTCCAAGCTCCTCTGACCCCCCTGGTTCCCTCTCTGCCCTCAGGTGCCCATTCCTTAGCTTTGTTCCTGTTTTCGTAGAGCTCGTAATGTTTTCGTGGTTGGCAGTATTAGCCTTCTTCCTTTTTCTCCGGCTCGCCGGCGTTCAAAGCCGTCGCCGCCGTCAAGAGCACGTCCTTTAGGTTCTGGGCGTTATTTAGAACTCAGTCTTGTCCTTGGTTCTCGCCGACGAGGTCCCCATCGCCGGCGGTGAGCTAATGACCGAACTCGTGTTTTGCCGTGCCGTACTCGGACAGATTTTGTGGCCTTATGATCAGCATTTAAGATGTCCTAGGGCCCAATCATTAGAGTTTAAATGCTGTCCGAGGTCGCGCTTTAATGCTGTCTTGCCAGCAAAACGCGCGTGCCGCTAAGTCCTACGACCTCCTCGGGTTAATCGTGGCCGCCCACGACCACCCCAGTTTAGATCCGAGCCTTTGGCTCCTTTCCGAAAAGCTTAAGCCTCAGGACCTCCCCCTCGTTGAATCTTAGCCGTTTAAGACCACCCCTAGTTGGATCTGTACCGTAGAGGGTTTCCCGTGTAATTTCTAAGTCCCAAGACCTCCTAGAGCAATCTCGGCCGTTAAAAGACCCCCCAGGATTAGCTCTTAGCCGTTAGATCCTGGTCTGCGAAAACTATAACCGCCAGGACCACCCCTAGAGTTGATCCTAACCGTCTAGGACCACCCTGGTTAAATCCTAGCCATTTAGATCTTTTCCCGTGCGCAAAAGACCTCCCTTGGTCATTTTGCAAAGACCACCCTCGGGGTCCTCTTTGTAAAAGGCCGCTCCTGGTCTTTTATAAAGACAACCCCGCTCAGACCTCTTAGGCTAAATCCTAGCCGTTCACGACCTCCCCGGATTGAGATCTGAGCGTTAGATCTCATTTGTAAAACCCTTAGCCTTCGGACCTCCCTCCGCGTCGATCTGGACCGTTCAGGACCTCCCTAGGCCTAATCTGAGCCGTCCAGATCTCCTTCCGTTAAAGCACTGTCGCATAGGACCTCCCCGAGAAGATCTTGGCCATCCATGACCTCCTCGGTTAAATCCCAACCGTTCAGGACCTCCCCCGTGAGATCTTGACCGTTAAGGACCTCCCTCGCTTGATCTTAGCCGTCCAAGACCTCCCCGAGTAGATCTCAACCGTTCAGGACCTCCAAGGGGAGATCTGAGCCGTTAAGATCTCGCCTGTTCAATCGTTGACCTTTAGACTTCCCCGATGCTGGGACCGCGGATCTTGATCGGCGGTCCACGACCTCCGTTAGGCGCGAGGACCTCCTTTGCGTGCGCTGTGCATGCACTGGTCGTGGCCGTTGGATCTGATCTCAATGGTCCAGACCTCCCTAGTGCGGGAGGAGGTCTTGTGTGAGCTGTGCTTCGAGGTCTGTGGCCGTGCGATGAAGGATCGACGGCCCACGACCTCTCCTTTTTCCTCAGTTCATCTGGACCTCCCGAGAGCTCAAATTTCCTAAGTCTTTTAATGTTTCAAATTTCAAAAGTGCACATCTTTGTCATTTTAATTCCTTTTTGAATGACTCCAATTGCTTTAGCTCTGTTATACAATGAACTTTAATCTGAGAATGAATTTAGGCACTGTTATGTAGCAGAAAATGATTTTAACTATATGATCTTGTTTAGGGAAAATGATGTCTAGAAATTCATTAAAAATTTGTAAAATGCATAACTTATTCTCTGTAATTCCAAACTGAGCAAACTCAACTTGGTAAAAATTGTCTGTGGACATGCTTTAATATGAACTAGGCCTTGTCTTTATTTATGTTCCTGAGAAATGATATATGCTAGTTTTAGAACTTAGAAAAATCATAACTAATTCATTATAACTCCAAATTGTGCAAACTCAGTTTTGCTGTTGTTAGGATACCATTATCTACCTACCATAAAAATTTCGGGTTCCAGATCATTCTATAAATTTTCGCCATGAACAGTAACCGAAATTAATTTAATTATGATTTTTCAGGCTGAGAGAACTTAGATTAGCCATAACTTTTTCATGCTAAGTCCAAATGAAGTGATTCTTGTTTCTAAAATTGTCTAAAATCAACCCCTAGCTGCTGTATAAATTTCATTGGATTTGGATGTTCTTTGCTGTTGAGTTCCTTTTGGTGTTCTTCGTTCTTATCGGTTTTTATCGCCTTTTCGCGTTAGGTTCCGAAGAATTTATTGAACCTGAGCACTCCCCTCTGCAGCAAGAACGAATCCAGCAAGGCAAGCAGTTTGATCATGTTAATCCCAGTATTTTAAGTATTTATGTTGTTTACAACTTCTATGTATGCATCGCTATCTTGTTTTAACTATTGTCGATAGTTGGCCTAGTAGATGCATTTCCTTAGACAAATGATTATCCTTTACTACCATGAGCCTAGGTTATTGCTGTGATTTAGAGCTCGTTGGATGAGCTCTTGTCACTTAGTAGTTTGCAAACTAATTGCTTAGCCATGCTTAGCTTCCGGTAGAAATGGGCGGTTATCGACTTGTCGATAACCTTGATCACATAAAACTTATTATGATTATGATTTCAACCTTGTGCCATGTCTACTTATGAAAACTAAAACTGAAAACAAAATGATTTAGACTTGGGCACAATGGTATGAATGGTGTGCTTATGGGTGTGACTGGAATGGTGCCCGAGTCAATTAAGGACCGAACTTCTTGTGAGTACCTGTTATCCAGGCAATTTGTGCGTGCTAACCACACTAGAGGGTATGGGACCTCTCTTGACTTAGTACTTTGGCGTGTATTGGCTTCGGGTCGCAGGGAGCCGCAGGAGGGATGGTGCTGGGAGCATTGTAGAGTCCGAAAGGCTTCCCCCCCGTAACGGTGGGTTGTCTTTCGGCTGGCAATGTAAGCGTATGGGTTTTTATCCATACGAGCGGCTCGTGGTTAATACACAATATTGGAAAGCGTCTCGTAGGACTTAGCCGTGCCGGCATACCTTCGGAAGTGTGCTTTGTGGCTTAAAGGCGATCAAGTGTGGGTACATTGGTACACCCTGCAGGTTAAAACTATTCGAATAGCCTCGTCCTAGGTTATGGACACGCTTGGGTAAGCTTTCAAGAGTTAGACTACAACCTTTTAAACTAAAACTTGATGGGTGGTACGAATCGGGGATTCGTGCTATGTTGTGGTGGCTATTGGGATAGTCACTTCCAGGTGGTTACTTGTATGAATCTTTACTTCACTGTTATTTTGACGACCAAACATATTTGTAAACTTGCTTTCAAATGTATTACATTATTGCAAATAAAGTTGGCTTTATGCAAAATGAGACATACAACCTCCACCTAAATAAGCTTGCATGTAGTTTATGAATAGGTCTGCTATTCCACACGTCAGTCTTGCGAGTACCTTTGTGTACTCAGTTATCGTGCTTAAATGTATTGTTGCAGAGGAAGAAGGTGAGCTTGAGGGCCTCACTTTTGTGAGTCAGTCTTTGTGGTAGTCTTCGAGGCGTCTAGCTGGGCGGCCCGGTCAGTTGCCTTGTGGGTGTATGGCTAACCGGTCGACTTTTGTTCTAGCCATCTTATGGCACCTTTTGCTTCCGCTGTCTTTCTTGTAATTATGTCATTTGGCCGGTCGGCTCTTTTGTAATAACTTTACTTTATTTATGTCGTTGGTGAACTTAGTGATGCATGTTGTATGGAAATGATGTGTAATTTTGTGATGATGTGCATATGCTGCAATTCTGGGAAGCATATGTCCATCGAGGCTTAGAATGTTTAATTAGTAATGCTAAAACCATTTGGAGGTTAAGTGTTACTAGTTAAATATTCCGGGTCCTCACACTTCATAAAGAAGGAAAAAGATCTGGATACTCTTCTCGCATCCGGTCTTCATGCTCCCAAGTTGCTTCATCTTCAGTATGGTTGCTCCACAGAACCTTTAAGAACTTGATGTTGCGATTCCTTGTCTTGCGCTCCATTTCTTCAAGAATGCGAATCGGGTGCTCCCGATAAGAAAGATCAGGTTGCAAATCAAGATCTTCCAAATTGGTTGCTTCGGTAGGGACTCGAAGACACTTCTTCAGTTGAGATACATGGAATACATTGTGCACATCTGAAAGTGATGGTGGTAGCTCTAACTAATAGGCTACCAATCCTCGCATCGCTAGAATTCGGAAAGGACCGATGTAGCGAGGCGCCAACTTGCCTTTGACTTGAAAGCGTTGCATTCCTTTCATCGGAGATACTTTAAGGTAAACATGATCATCTACCTCAAAGCTCAAATCACGATGACGACGGTCGGCATAAGACTTTTGACGAGATTGAGCCGTCCGTAGTCTCTCCCGGAACATACGAACCTGCTCCTCGGCATCATTTATCAAGTCCGGTCCAAAGAATTGTCTCTCCCCAGACTCGGACCAGTTGAGAGGTGTCCTACACCTTCTCCCATAAAGCACTTCAAAAGGCGACATTTGGAGGCTTGCTTGATAACTATTGTTATAAGAGAATTCCGCGAACGACAATCATTTATCCCATTTCTTGCCATAGGACAGCACACATGCTCTTAACATATCCTCCAAAATTTGATTCACCCTTTCGGTTTGACCGTCGGTTTGGGGGTGGTAAGCGGTGCTAAAGGATAGTTGAGTTCTCATTGCTTCATGGAGGCAATTCCAGAAATGCGCGGTGAATTGAGTGCCTCGATTTGAAACAATTATCTTAGGCACACCATGGAGGCATACAATTCTGGAGATGTACAACTCCGCCAATTGATTTCCTGAATAAGTGGTCTTGACAGGGAGAAAATGAGAAACTTTCGACAAACAGTCGACAATCACCCATATGGAGTCATATCCTTGTTGAGTTTTAGGAAGTCTGGTGATGAAATCCATCCCAATTTCATCCCATTTCCACTCAGGAACGGGGAGGGCTTGAAGCATACCCGCTGGCCGTTGGTGCTCGGCCTTCACCCGTTGACATACATCACACTCGGCAACAAAGCGTGCAATCTCCCGCTTCATCCGAGTCCACCACAATTTTTACTTCAAATCTTGATACATTTTTGTGCTCCCTGGATGGATGGAGAAAAGAGAGTCATGGGCTTCATGAAGGATTAATTCTTTAAGCTTCATGTCATTTGGCACAACCAATCGCTTTCCGAACCACAAAACACCTTGGTGGTCCTCGACAAAACACTTGGCTTTGCCGGCCTTCATTTTCTGCTTAATTCTCTCCATATCCTTGCCATTCTTCTGGGCCATCATGATCTGGCCCTCAAGGGTAGGTTTCACTTCCAAGGCAGCGAGAAAACCTTCGCTAACCATCTCCAAGTTGAGCCGTTGAAATTCAGTGCATAAAGCTTCCGTTTCGGGTCGAACTGAAATACAGTTGCATTGCGATTTTTGGCTCAATGCATCGGCAACGACATTGGATTTCCCTGGATGATAATAAACTCCCATATCATAGTCCTTGATCAATTCAAGCCATCTTCTTTGCCTTAGGTTCAGATCGGCCTGAGTGAAGATATACTTCAAACTCTTGTGATCAGTGTAGACTTCGCAGCGATTGCCGATAAGAAAATGTCGCCACATCTTCAATGCATGAACCACTGCTGCAAGCTCAAGGTCATGAGTGGGATAATTCACCTCATGAGGCCTCAATTGCCTTGATTCATATGCCACAACTCGGCCCTCTTGCATAAGAACACAACCAAGACCAAGGCAAGATGCATCGCAAAAGATGTCGAAGCTTTTGTGGATATCCGGCAGAACTAACACTGGAGCAGAAGTTAGACGATCCTTCAACATCTGAAAGCTTGCTTCACAATCCGCTGACCACTCATACTTCTTTTCTTTCTTCAAAAATTGGGTCATTGGTCTTGCTATTCTTGAGAAATTCTCGATGAAGCGGCGATAATAGCCCGCAAGACTGAGGAAACTGCGGACTTCGGAGACGAACTTGGGTTGTCTCCAATCAAGCACATCTTGGACTTTGCTTGGATCCACAGCAATACCTCCTTTGGATAGCACATGACCCAAAAAGGCGACCTCTTTTAGCCAAAACTCACATTTGCTGAATTTTGCATAGAGTCGATGTTCTCGAAGCTTGCCCAACACAAGACGGAGGTGTTCTTCATGCTCACTTTCAGATTTGGAGTATATGAGAATGTCATCAATAAATACAACCACAAATTTATCCTAATACTCCATAAACACTGAGTTCATGAGATTCATGAACAAGGACGGTGCATTGGTCAAACCGAAGGACATGACGGTGTACTCGTACAAGCCATAACGAGTTGAGAAAGCCATCTTAGGAATGTCTTCAGATCTGATCCTAACTTGATGATAGCCCAATCTCAAGTCAATTTTGGAGAAAATACGAGCACCAGTCATCTGGTCGAACAAATCATCAATCAGTGGAAGCGGATATTTGTTCTTGATGGTGACCTCATTCAACGGATGGTAGTCAACACACATCCGTAGACTGTGGTCCTTCTTCTTCACAAATATAGCTGGGCATCCCCAAGGTGAGGAGCTAGGCCTAATGAAACCCTTCTCTTGAAGTTTTGTGAGTTGCTTCTTCAATTCAACCAACTCATTAGGCGGCATCCGATAAGGCCGTTTTGATATTGGAGCAGTTCCGGGCTGCAGCTCGATCACAAATTCAACTTCTCGTGAAGGTGGCATGCCCGGTAGTTCCTCAGGAAATACATCTGGGTACTCACATACCACTGGAACTTCACTCAAATCCGACAATTCTTCGCCGCTAAGGGCATAGAGATGAGGATGCTCCAATTTCGGCACCATTTCGACTTGAAAACCAAGAGGACTTGTGAGAGTGATAACTTTGCGGGCACAATCAATTTGACCATGGTTCTTGGACAGCCAATTCATCCTAAGAATAACATCAAGGCCCGCTGAATTTATCACAATAAGATTGGCCAGGAACTTCACCCCTTTAATCTCAATTTTAACTTCCCGACATTCATGAATGCTTCTCATTTTTGAACCCGGTGATTGAATCATCATAGGTCTAAGCATCAAGCTGAGTGAGAGGTTGTGAAGTGTAGCAAAACCTCTGGACATAAAAGAATGAGATGCCCCAGAGTCAAACAACACGGTCGCAGGGGTCGAATTGACTAGGAAAGTGCCCAACACGACGTCAGGTGCTTCCTGTGCTTCCTCGGCGGTGACATGGTTGACATGAGCACGACCAGGGTTCTGAAAGGTGACATCAGACCGCTGTACAAGAGAGTTTTCAAGGTCTTGGCATTGATCGGGGTAGGCTTGGTGCTTCACTGTACAGTGACTTGCAAAATGCCCTGGATTGCCACAAGTGAAACATATAGCTAACAGGCTTCGTCTGTGCCGGCTTCTTAGCTTCTTTCCAGGCTGCCTTAGCTGGGTTTCTTGCTGAGGTGGTGGAAACACTTGCATAGGAGATAATGAAGGTGTCTGATCATGGAATTCAGGAGGAGCAGGCTGCCAAGCATGCGGTTCTTGAAAACTGCAGCTTGCTGAAATTTGTGCAACCTTCTTGCGCTTTCGCGATTCTACAACCGCTTGCATTTTTTTCACCACAATAGCCTTATCAACCAATTGTTGGAAGTTCCGGAAGTCGTGTACAACGTGTGCCAGCTGCATCATTTCCGTAAGCCCGTTCAAGAACTGGTCTTGCTTTCTTGCATCGGTGGAGACATTGTCTGGAGCGTAACGAGCCAAACGATTGAACTCGCGAGATACTCCAACACGGACTTGTTGTCTTGCTTCAGCACGAGGAATTCACGCCTCTTGATACTCACGATGCTGGAGGGAACATGTGCCTCATGTAAAGCTATCCGGAACTCGTCCCATGATGGAACGTGTTTGGCGGGCTGCATGGCGCAAAAGTTGTCCCACCATGCAGAAACGGCCCCTTCGAGTTGATTGGAGGCGTATAAGACCTTCTCGTGGTCAGCAAACTGAGCAATGATCAATTTCTATTCGATGCTCCGGAGCCAATCATCAGCATCGAGAGGATCCTCAGAACAAGAGAACACAGGAGGCTTCGCGCTCAGTAAATCAACAAATCGGGAGCCATAAGGATCGGCGCCTTCCGCTGCCATCTGAGCTCCTTGGACACTGGCGGTGTTCTGAGCAATTTGCTGCAAGATGAGAGTCTGGTCTCGCTGACTTTGTTCCATCTGGGCCAACACGTCGACCACAGATGGCTGGGGTGGAGTCACTTCTTCTTGTCGACCCACGCGCTGAAATTGCGGGTCGGGGTGCTCCGGATTGCGTCGTTGAGGATTCGAGGGCTGATCATCGGTGATTTGAGAACCCGCGGGCTGTGAGCCCTCCATTACTTCCGACGTCAAACGAGTTTTTCGACCCGACATCCTGTTGCCATACAACTTGTTAGCAACCGGCAAAAGGAACAAGAGCAAGGCATAAGGTAAGAAAAGACAACCGTAGTAATTTGACCTAGCATGAATGCACAATGGAAACGCATTTATGCATCAAGAAATGGGGTGCTAAAGCCCAGGTGGACAGCACAAGATACAAATGAAAACACGATTAGTTTTCCGACATAGTTGCGATACAAACCGCCCGTAGGCGATGCACAACTACTTGGAATGAAAGAGAGCAAATGGTCACCACAAAATCCAACGTCTACAAGCTACGTAGTATCCTTAGGGGGTATATAATCTAAGAATAAACCCTAGTTTATTCCTAAAATCGCAGCAAGGCATCGTCTTCTCGTTCTTCTATTTTTGCTCTTCACCAGTGACTATTTAACGTTTCTAGTGCTGGAAGAGAGACGAGTATTGAAGAAAAATGATTTTGCACACACCAAAAGAATAATGAGGTAAGCAATTAGATGCTAGGATGGGTAAGAAAGAAAGGAATTATATTACTAATATTTTTGCAAAACTTTTGATAGCTTGAAAATATTCTTTGCAAATCAACATCCTAACACGTCCATTTCTACGGCTTTAACCTACAGTCAGTATGACTCTGATACCAACGCTGTGAGGACCCCCGAGATCGGATCCGTATCAAGCTAAGTGATCTCGCCGTAAACGCAACACTTAAGTTGAGACGAACACGATTCCGAGTGACCCGGATATGTGTCACATGCTAGCTCCCAAGGATCAGTGGCTAACATGCACATATCCTAGTACACAACATTGCAATCACATCCATACACAATGTACAAGAGTAAAAGAATCAATTACAACATCATTTAAATAGCACCTTATAGTACAAGGTTGCATAAGAGGGCCGATCGGCCAAATCTAATTAATAATAACACAAATAAATCGCAGCGGAAGATATACTTAAAATAAAAAGGGGATAACCGAGTTGGTATGCCCACAATCCCACAAGCAACCAACTGGAGTTAAATCCGTTGCACCTGTCGTTCTCACCTGAACAAAAAGACACTATTAGAGTACAAAGTTGTACTCGCGAGACTTTCAAAAGAAATAACGATGCATGTAAGTATCAAAGGAAGGCTACTAAACTAGTCAATTTTCAGCATAAAGCAAGTTTTGCATAAGGATAAAAGATTCTAACTTGCCATTTGTAAAACATTTAGAAAACATTTTATAGCAGTAAGTAATGATCAATAATGGTATAACCTCCAAATATAATCAACACACGAACATCTCATTCGTGGCACAATTCATTCCTCAACAAAAATTAACGCGTGAACTACGCGTTCATGAATTCATTTCAGATTTGAACAAATTAACATAAAGACAAGACATCTCCAACCATAACCCAAACTTAAGATCCCACAAGCTAACTGTGCCTGCTTTCCCACAAGTGTTGTCCATATCCTAGGACGAGGCTATTCGAATAGATTTAGATACTCTGCAGAGTTGTACAGCTTTACCCACACGATATGAATACCTTATACTGTCGCCATGCACACTTCCGAAGGAGTGTGACTAAGATATCATAACGAGGCCGTTACAATGTCATGTCCTAACTATCAAACCACCTGAGGAACAGAATCCCATAGCAGACTAAGCGCCTTGCACCACAGGTGAACCCCGTTGTGTAAGTAAGTCCCTATCAAACAAGAGACCCTTAAGGGCAAGTAAGGCAAAAATTTAATATGCCCCGACGAGATTGACAAAAGAACAATTAAATACATAACAATAACAATTGTCAATCCCATTGTGTTTTGATAGCTAACACACAACAAATTATTAAGCCAAGCCTTCGCCATTATCCCGGTGTGTGGTTGCACGCAAGACTTGGTTCATCACACCACAGACCGGTCCTTAATCACTCAGACGGGGCTACACAATTCCATAACAACAACAACAACAATATTTCATGATCAACCTACACCCGTCCATGTTAAGAACGTAAAACACATGCCCACATGTCCACAAACCCCAGATGCGAAGATCTGGATACATCCCTCAATTCCATCATAAACAAATCCATAAAATCCTCAATTTCAATAAGATTCGATTCAATCCACTGGCCGATGGACTAGCTCCATCAACCGCTCTCGGCTAAGACTACTAGCATGGCTAAGCATCGTTCTACAAACTAGTAAACAAACCCATAACATATAACCTTAGTCATTCAAGGTAAAAGGGTAATCAACATTCAAAGGAGGGCTAATGCAGCAATTAGGAGATTAACTACTTCTACCCATAAACATATATTTCAAAAATAGCATGCAATTGCAATAATAAAACTCACACAAAATATTTAAAAATCACTGGGAGCAATATGATCAAGAGGAGGGTGCTCGCACCTGTGCCGGTACCACTTGTTCAATCTCAGGTTATACTCATAATAATCTCACGAATATATCGTTATCATCGAAAACCTAATGAAAGATGATAATGCAATAAATATCGAATAAAGCCAGAAATTCAACGTGCTCAAAAATGTATGAACTTTATACAGTAGGTAGATTATGATTTTATATGAATTTAGGTGAAAGATTCATTCCATTTGGATTTAGTATGTGAAAGTTATGGCGGTTTGAATTTCATATTTTAATACGCCTTCATTCGGATAATTTAATTATGAGATGAAAATTTGTAGAGCAGTGGTGAGTACATGGATTACATGGATAAATAGGTAATATTATTACAAGTTCAAAACATTTGAGTTTTCTTCATTTGGAGTTTTCACGATTTAGTTATTGATTTCTAAAGTTATCAGCATTATTAGTGGAAAAATAATGCCATTTAGGATCGTTTTCCTCAAACTATTGTTTCTGTGATAGAGGTAAGTTTGAAACCACTTTTATAATTAAGTTCATATGAAATAGAAATTATAAAAACTGATTTCACTGTTTTTGGAGTTAAAATAAAATAGTTATGTATTTTTGAAGTTAAAACCCTTTTCTTATTGTAAAAATAATAGAGTTATGGATCATATTTGCAAAACTATATTCTCTGCTATAGAGACATATTTGAAACCTATTTTAAAATAAAATTCACATAATATGAAAAATATCAAAACTGGTTTCATTTAATTTGGAGTTTATGTGGATTAGATATGGATTTTATAATTTAATTCATATTTTCAGTGTACAACTAATTCTTTTCTGGATTTCTAAAGTAATTAAATCCTTTTTATACTTGAGTGCAGCTAGCCTTAGAGACTGACAAGAGGGACCAGGGTCAACGGTTTGACCCGGTCAACAAGGGCTCGGTTCCGGCCTCAAATGGACTGAAGGCGTATTCTCATGAATACATCTTCTAAACAAGAACACGTAAACTCCGTCTAAGTATTCAAGGAATACGTTTTGCCAGAAGAGAAAACGTATTTCAAAATTTTACACAATCACTAAGCCAGCCATATGGCCCACATGTCATAGAGATATTAACCTTCTTAACCAACCATTACGCAAACTAAACATCAATTAGATTAAACTAAAAGCGTTACTGTTTTCGGTCGGTAATCCGACAACAGAGCGGCAAAAACCGCGGCATTGCCGCCCTCGTCGGCGGCGAGGGAAGGCCGGAGGGTGCACGGGTCGAGGCAGAATGGGAAGAGAAAAGGGAGGGCTACCTTCCAGAGGTGTCGTTGCCGACGGAGAGGTACGGTGGCGCGCCGGCGACAGAGTCGAGCGGTGGAGGCAGCTCGGGTGTTGAGGTCTCTCGCCGTAGAAACTTTTCCAGGGAAGACTGACACTAAAATAGGTTCCTGGGATCCTCAGGAAGCTTATTGAGGTGAAGAGGGGGGCAGAGGAGCACTAGAGGCTCCTTGTCGCCGTTAATGGCGGCGGTGGCGCTCGGGTTCACGAGGGGAGACCAACCTACGCCAAGAAACCAACAAAGAAAAGTTGGGAGAGGTCCAGGAGGTAGTGAAGAAGGTGTAAACGCGAGCAAATGAGGAATGGCTCACCAAATCAACAAAAGACCGTGAATAGGGTTTTCGGGTGACAAAGGGGGAAATCCAAAATTCCAACGACCCTGCAATGAAATGACCAAATTAATGGAGGGGTTCCCTTAATCATGCTCCGAGGCTCGAGATACCGCGCAAGAACAAAGGAAAAACTCACCCGGGATGAGAATGACAGATGAGGACACGGCGGCAAAGCTCTGGGCGTGCTCTGGAGCGCCAAGAGCGACGAGGGTGGCCCGTCAACTACAAGCAACGATAAAGGTCCAAATAAGCTTGAATGGAAACGGCATGCAAAGCACGAGCCGAGGGACGATACGTTGCAAAGTTTACCCGAGGGAGATGCAAGAAGGAGCCTCTTCCTCCTCGGCCACCGAGAGGAGGAATGGAGAAAAGGGAGAGCAGGGAGGCGGGTTAAAGCGGGGAAGAGGACGGAGGTAGAGGCGGTGTTAGGCAGGGATGCTCGGGGACTGGTCGGGAGGGGCGGTGGCTCACGGCGTCAACGGAGCCGGCTCAGAGGCGCTCGGGCGCGTGGCGCTTGAGCTCTGCTCGCGCCCGCCCAAGGTGGAAGAAAGGACTGAATGCGTGGGACCGCCTTGGCAGCGACTGAAAAGAGTGGGCGCGGTGCAACCCAGTGGCTCGGTTGATTAGGGTCGTGCGATCACGACTGGACGACCTGGATTGCTCGCTTGTTCGGACTGACCCAAACGGCTACGAGATTAGGCCCGTCGAAAGCTAATCGGACGGTCGATCTCGTTTTGGTGCGTTTAGTTGATTAAGCCGAGTAAGCTCGCCTGGGTCAGACTCGAGTCGGAGTTTGGTCCGAGCCCGAGGAATAGTGCCGGTTTGACTGGTTTTGAAATCTATTGCTTCTAGTTTGACTGAGGCTTTAAAAATAGAAATAAAATTCTAAAAATTCTGAAATAATTGAGGGGTGTTCCTGGGATGGTCTAGTCCTCCAATAAAATTTAAAACTTACTGTTCAAGATATAATGTGCATAATTCAAATTCAAACTTAGGGTAGGTCAATAATTGGTGTTTGAATTTTCTGGGGGTTGATTTGAGTTCTAAAAATTTGGGAAAAATTTTATTAAATTATGATAATTAATATAGTATTTGAATAAATTATTTTCAGATGATGATCAAATACTTTTGTTTCTGTTTTTATTTGTGGTTTTAAATTTGAAGTGTATGTTTAATTTGTTTGATAGATTTCCAAGTGCAAAATATTATGAAAATGATTCCAAAATGTCATGCATACTGATAAGATGCATTCTAATTACCATAAATTAATTTGGGGATGTTACAGGACGCCAGTGTTCGCACCTCGTTTTCCTCCACCCACTGGACAGCCTAGGCCTAATGGAAATCGGCCACCTACTGTTATCAATGTCAAGCCTGGTGTGATTTTCTACCATTGCAGACGCCCGGGACATTTCGCAAACCAATGCTATGCAAAGGCACGTGGGATACCACCTGTTCAACCTTCCCCAGCTGCCGTGCATCCTGCACCATCTCTCCAGACCGTTGTCAAGCCTAATCCAGTTCGAGTCCGAGGTCGTGTGAATCAGATTACTACTGAAGAAGTGGCTGATACTCCTGAAGTTGTCCTTGGTATGCTCCTAGTTAATTTCAGTCAACTACTATTTTATTTGATTCTGGAGCATTCCGTTCTTTTGTTAGTAGTCAATTTGTTGTTCAACACCAATTGAGCATGCATCATCTTCATCCATCACATGTTATTTACTCACCTGGGTCAGTCTTCAAGGCTAATCAAATCTGCCGTAGCATCATCACAAACATCCAACGGGTAGATTTTTGAGCATATTTGGTTGTGATAGACTCTAGAGGGTTGGATGTTATTTTAGGAATGGATTAACTGTCCATTCGATCCATATCGGATGACTTAATCCATTGGTACATTCCGCTGGTCTAAATATCCCAATCATCTCCCTCTGTTTGATCAAGATCTGTTGGTTCCAATTCTTCCCGCGTAGCCTTGCCTCCGCGGACTTCCTCTCTTTGTTGATCGTGACCGTTAGGATCTCCCTTGTGAGATCCTAGCTATCAGATCTCTACCTTTCTATTTAGTCTTGACTATTGGACCCCCCTTTCAAAGATCTAACAGTCAGGACCTCCCTTGACCTCTACAGGGTCTCTTCTAGATTTCCGCAGGACCTCTCTAGCGGGCCAGGACCTCCCTCCTTGACCAATCTATTCCCAAATTTGACTGGTCCTACTTGCCAGACTTGGTCGTCCTCATTTTTCTCAGCCACCTAAGTGCTTTGTGCATTTAATACAAGTCATATTGCATTAAGTGCGGCCATGTACATGGCTCTCTCACACTGAATGTGGTCACTTAGTGGCACCATTGTTATCTTTCCTTGTCCCCTCTCTTAACAGCACTAATTGTCCTACTCTTTTGTCCTTAACCAAATTGGTGGTGACACCTGCCTTGTCACTCACCTATTTGTTGGCTAGTTAACTGGAGCCCGAGTCTTTTCTAAAATTGATTTGTGATCGGGCTATCATCAAATCAAGGTTAGAGTTGAGGACATTCCAAAAATAGCTTTTTCTACTCGTTACGGTTGTACGAGTATACTGTCATGTCCTTTGGCCTAACAAATGCTCCAGCTTATTTCATGAATCTTATGAATTCGGTATTCATGGATTTCTTGGATAAGTTTGTGGTCGTGTTCATTGATGACATTCTTATTTATTCTAAGTCTGTCAGAGACCATGAGCAGCATTTGAGACTTGTGCTAGAAATACTTCGCAAACATCAACTATATGTGAAGTTTAGCAAGTGTGCCTTCTGGCTCAAGCAAGTTGCATTCTTGGGACATACGTTATCCGAATGAGGTACCACTGTTGATCCAAACAAGGTACAAAATGTACTAGACTGGGATCAGCCCCAAAATGTTTCCGACATCCGAGGTTTTCTTGGACTTGCAGGTTATTACCGTAGGTTCATTGAAAATTTCTCCAGCATCTCCAGACCCTGACTCTCTCTCAGCAGTATATGATATTTTTCATGTTTCTCAGTTAAAGAAATGCCTTCGTGTTCCTACTGAGGCCACTGCTTATGAGGGTCTTGATCTCCTACTAGACCTTTCCTATCAAGAGCAAACGGTGTGTATCCTTGATGAAATGGAACGCATGACAAGAAACCGCACCGTCAAGTTCTTAAAAATTCAGTGGGCTAATCACTCGGAGGATGAAGCACCTGGGAACGCAAAGATCTAATGAAGATTGCGCACCCCCACCTCTTTCCTGTTTAAAATTGCCTTTGGGTCATGAAAGGCAAGGTTAAACAAAGCCATGTAAAAGAAGATATACTAACAACACTATGTTGTTATTAGAATCTTTCTTTGCTGTCTTTGAAGGAAATTAAGACAACAGGTGTTGCATTTCCAGAAAAGTCATTTCAACTTCATTCATTTCCAACTTCTAATCTGCCTGGAATCTCGGGACGAGATTCTCTTAAGGGGGGTAGGTTTGTAACAGCCCCAGATTTAAGGAACAGTAATAATATGCTTTATGAACAGTAATGGAATGTTGTTCATATCATTACTGTTCATTATTGAAATTTGGATGTGTTGTTACAATTTAAAACCTTCCTTTTCTAGCCAAAATCCAAAACCTATTTGAAATTTCAAAGGAAATACAAGTCAGTGCTTGTATTATGACTAGGAAGTATTTTTATTAAAGCCTAGATAAATTATCCTGGCCAAAAATAATTTCGTTGAATTTTTAGAAATTATTTTTCTTTTGATAAAAATATTTGACTTTAAATAAACCTACTCGGGTTAGTGTAATTATTTATGTATTTTAACAAGTGAGACAGTGGTTTTTAAATTTTATTTGGGACATATATGATCCCAGTAACATCTTTGCAAAGTTTCAATTTTTACAAATTTATTTACTATCTTTAAAGTCCTGGTCAAACTTTTGAGGTTTTAAAATGAGTTAGTGAACTCTCCCGGCCTAACCTCGGTCCATGTCACTATAGCGACCGAGCTAACCAGGTTTGAGTCCAAACTGGTGCATCGGGCCTTGTCTGCCACGTCTATACGTGCGCCCCAGTCCTCGGTGCTTGCGAGCCGTTGATCTCCAAGTGAGCGGCCGAGATTCGCTAAGCCGTGCGGACTACCCACGTGCGTGAAGCAATTTCCACCGTTGGATCTTCATCCAACAGCAATCCAATCTTGATTCAGAACTCTAACACGCCTCCAATCCTCCGCCATTAGATCTTAATGAATGTGCTGGATTCATTGTGCCGATCGAGTCATCCCGTAGAGCCATTCTATCTTGGCCGTTGGATTTTCAATTAGCGGGCCAGATCTAGTGGGTCGTTCGGACCACCGAACACCACATTGAATATGAGCCCTTGGATCTAAATCGGGCGATTGAGAGTGATTGTGCCGTTCGGGCCATCTCGATGAGCCACACAATCATGACCGTTAGATCTAGATCCTGTGGTACGCCATTTTCGGGCAGGACCATTTTTAAATAGTAAAAGCCGAGATGAGCGCGAGCCATTGGATCCTAAATCAACAGACCAGATCTTGTGGGCCATTCGGGTTGCCCGAACGCACCACTCAACCTCCACCTTTGGATCCTGATCGGATGGACCTCATCCATTGGGCCGTTCGGGTCACCAAACTCTTCTTCAATCTCCACCGTTGATCTTAGATTTAACCGCACCGTCCTTTTCAATTCAAAATTCAAAGGCGCGCATTAAATTGCGACCGTTGGATTTAAATCCTACGGTACTCATTCGAGCCGCGTGCGCTTAGGGCCGGATCTTGATATGGCCGTTAGATTAGAATCGTGCGGTCCATATTGACTATTCGTTCACTTCACCATATCTCAATTCAATAATAGGACTTGGTTCTAGCCTTCATTCGTTAATTGATGAACTGTAATAATTAAATTTATATGTGGTTAATAACCACTCTATGTTATGATTGATTATGTATTGCTTGAGATCTTCGATCACCCTTCGTTATACTTGCTTGAATTCAGACTATTGTCATGCCTTGGTTCTATTAAATAGTGATCTCTTTAAATCATTAGTTGATATTATTCAAATTCTTCCGCATTATGGTTGTATGTTAGATGATTTAGGTGAAATCTTGGCTTTCGAATAGCCAGGGTGTTACAGTTGGTATCAGAGCGGGCTTTAGGTCCGTGGTAATTAAGTTACTAAAATGACACACTGTGCACAATAGGTGGGGTTGGGTAATTCATTGTTTTCGCATTTCTATTGTTATGTTTCATTTGTTGAGAAATTGTTGAATTGCTTCTGTACTATCTTTCTTGTTGTTAATCTATGATATGATGTGATCCTCTATAGCTATGAATTTATTGTGTGATTGTTATAAGATGATATTCTATATTCATATTGATTATTGGCTAAGGGTGACGTTGAGAGGTTGAGGTCGTGGTGGTGGCCCTGGGTTTGTCAGATTACACCATCGTTCGTGGTAACAGAATAGAGTAGTATCTACCCCGAATACCATAGTTGAGTGTTGAGGGTGAGTTTCTTTAGAAAATATTATTCTCTTCCTTGATTCTGAATGTGGCCAGTTCTGGTGCTAGTTGCGGTTGATGAAGTTTTCTGGAGTTAGTGTTTTACATTTCTTCTGATGAGTTTCCATTGATCTTTCTTGATTCATTATATCGACTACTTATTCTCCTGACTACTGGTCTAATGTTGTTTATTGAGAATGTTGGTTATCGGTAAGATTTATCTTTTTCTTAGGAGTTCTAATGTGATTCATTTATTCGCTTGGTATTCTGGATACCGAAAGTTTTCTGTTGCAAGCTCTTTAACATGTAAAAGCTTTGGCTTTATGTATTTGTTTTGGATTATTTCGAGTGTTGAAATTTAATACCTCTTTTTTTTGAAAGATTGTGTTAAAATCTTTAAAGGATGTCGTGTCATGCTTAAGTAAAAGTTGTTAATTAAATGAATTAATCGATATGATATGAGTTATCAGATTTGGGTTAATTTGAGAGCTGAAATGTTATGTCTATCTTATGAGAAAGAGTATGTCAAACCCTTTAGTGATATATTATCATACTTTCCTATGAAGTTTTAATTAAAGGAATTATTCAGTATGGTAGGAGTTATCTTTGCCTTAGTAAATATCCACCTTGAATCTGTTTTCTATTTAGATACCTGAAGAATTTGTACAAATGCTAGATTCACCTGTTTTTGCCTTGCTAAATTGTTGTTTTAGGTATGAAGAAAAGGATAAGGGTCGTTGTATTGACTTACAAAGCCTTGTCCTATAATTATTTCATTGCTAAAGATTAAAGCTATTTCATTCCAATCTCCGAGCAAAGGTAGGATTATGAATGCTTCCATGGTTAGATAATCATCGGTTATTATTATTAATGGTTAGAGTGCGATTAGTGTGTGCTATACTAACGTTGAGCGTTAGCAAGGGGTAAATGAGCTTGTTAACAAGAGGTTTGTTTCAGCTTTGTGGCATTCGCACTAGGTTTATTTTTCAGAATAAGTTGTTATTACAATCCCATTTGACGCTGGAGATTTCTATGACACGATTTGTCATGTTTTCTTTAGAAGATTTATTGATGTGATAGTAAGGTAAATTGATGGCTGCCAGGGATGTATGTTATTGATCTTAACAAAATGTTCAGTAATGTGAGGATAAGGTTGATTCTGTTAAAGAAAAAGAAATTGGATCGCATTTCGTGATATTTCTCAAATGATCAAATTTCAAGTTTTGTATTCTTGATCTTTGGGTGGTTCAAACTTTATGTGGTAAACAAGGTTTGTCGAGTAAAGCGATATGTTGCAAGGTTATAATGGTTCTTCAGTGATACAAGTGTTTTGATCTTGAATGCTTGATTGTTCCTGTGGGGTCGATGCTTGCAACTATGGATTCCACTTATGTTCTATGAGTTCATTGCTTCATTGGTTTTCCCCTTGGTCCAATGTTCATTGCGAGTGGTAAATATTTTTCTAGTTGGTGAAAATTATTTCCATTTGCCTCTTCTTTTGAGAAAGAATCAACCTAATCTTTTCACGTGGGTCTTTCGAAGTGTTTTCTTATTGTTGTTGTGAAATTGATGCTAATACTTGTAGTAATTTGATCGCCTTTGGTGATATCGTTCAGATGAGAATATTTCAAGTTTGGTTTTCGTGATATTTTAGAGCTCATGAATCATCTGGTAGCTAAAATTATTTTAAATAAATTGAGGTATTGGATTGTCCTGTTGCTTCTTAAGAGATTCGCGTAATTTAATCTTAAAAGCTCTTTGGTCTGAGTTGGCAACGTGAGGTTGCAATCAAAGAAATTATGTTGGTTCCTTTAAGAGGAGAATAATCTGCTTGCTTTTCGCGAAATCCCGTAATTGAAAATGTTTCGAGTTTGGTGGGTAAGGTCATTTGGATCTCATGTTTCTTGTGTAGTTGACCTGTTTCGAGAAAATATGACGTGTTGAGGAATTGTATTTGGTTCTCAATTAATTCTTGTGGTTTGGATTAAAAGACCTTATTTTGTTCGTTGTGGCAAAGTATAAGTTTGCCAACGGTTGGTGGTGGATAAGAAATTGTAATGGTGAGATTTTGCTACCAAGCCATTGGAGGAGTAGTAGAATATGAATTGGTTTTGATCTGTACCTCTTGGAGGAAATTTGATTCACATGGAATGTTTGGCTTCGAAGTAAATCTCAATAGTGTTACGACTAAGTAAAACCTATGGTATAATGAAATTCCAGAATTTCAGTTCATGTTGAAAGGTTGGGGGTTATCGAAGGTATGGAAACCTTGATTAATTTTATAGAGTAACGCAATTGGATAGTATTGCAAGATTGCATGGGTGACTTCTGATGATGTCAACGAGTGAGTATGTTAGAATTGTGAGAATGTTAGAGAATGTTAGAGATTTAATCCGATGATCTCACTAGCTATTATAGGAGAAAATTGCTGTAGAGGTCTTGGAGGTTAAATCTGGGCTTTGCATTTTTATGCTAGACCCTTGGTCACACAATGATTGTGTGTAGGGAAAGGGGAATCATGGCATTTCCTGAGCAGTGGAATGATCATTGATAGAACTCTTCCGATGTGGTACATGAGTGTATGTACTCAGGATTTTGAGTTGTTGTTCTTGAAAATTGGAGGTAAGGTGATTACGTGGACCTATTTTTGTGGTGCTTTGGGTTGTTTTTATCAAATTAATTTCGTCAGTAGAGTGAGTTGCCTAGAGTATTTGATGGATTCAATAGAGCCTCTCCACAATGGTGTGGATGTTGTATTTCAGTTTGAGCATAATTTGAGGATATTTATTTAAGAGGTTTAAACTCGTGTGCTATGCAATGAATTTGCATTCCAAGGTTCGAGAGAAGTTTTATTTCTAAAAGAGAAACTGAGAAAAAGGATGTTTTCTCGGGTATTGAAGCGTTTTTCTTGATTCTCCTTTGAGGTTTGTGTTGTTGACTGATGTCTTCCGCACTTTGAGCTAACGTTGTGTTGGCATGTGTGATTCTTTCCAGTTCAGACTAAATAAAAGAAGTATTTTGATTTGGGCGTTTGAGTGGTTTCTCCTTTGGCTTTCGTGGTGTTCATTCGTAAACTGCCTATTTAGAAAGTGGAATTGTTTTCGTGATGAACTGTCAAATTTGGGATTTTACACTTTTGGTGAAGAGTTAGTATTGCGTGGTTGCGATGAGGACTCTATTTCCAATTGGCTTTTTGAGAATCAGTGGTTTAAGAACCAGTTCTGTTGTACACTCTTGTTTAACGGAGTTGTCCTTTGTTAGATGAAGAGTTCGATTTTGAGCCTGTTGTGTGTTTTCGTACCAAAGGGGAGTTTGTCCCAGGTACATTCGTTCTTTTCCAACAGTGGCAGAAATTAGGAAGTTGGCGTATCGCTTTGACCGTCTCAGGTCCATTTGCGAAGAACGCAACATCTGGTGTGTTCCGGTGCTGAGTGAGTAGCTGTATAACATCCCAAGTTTTGGCTTGCGTTTCAAATGTAAGAAAATGAGTAGAAATTAAAACTTTTTCTTACATCTTGCAATTCTTGTATGTTCTAAACAATTCTTGCAAAAGAATTATGGGATTACAAGTCACAAGTCATTCTGATCGAAAACCTTGTCTTCCAAAAACATTCTTGTCCCACCTTGTGATCATCCTCTAGGGATAGTTTTCCTTAGTTCTAGGGTTATTGTGTGACCCCTCTGAAAAATTTCACAATTTTTAGAAATTGTTTGAACATTTTAAGAGACAGTCAAACCATTGGACCCTTGGTCAAACCCTAAAATAAACCATTGTAGAATTTCTAGAGAAAAATGCATTGCATAAAAACCTCTGGGAAATTTATACAAGGTTTATTTTAGAGTCAGCAACCTCCAGTTAAAATTTCAGAAATTTTGGAGTTGAATTGCTACCTCTAAAAATCCTCCAAAATTTCTAGTTCAAACTCAACCCTAATCTGTTTTGCTGTTGCTCGGGTTCGCGCCTGGGGTCTATGTCGAACCCGGGAGCGAAGGATCCCGAATTCTCTGTGTTTATACACTAGTCCAGGATTTCAAGTGTACACAGTCAACAAAAGTGATAGCAAAATCATATCACGCTCTTTATTAATAATTAATTCAGAGTTTTATTACAATTGGGCCTGAGGCCAAACGGAAAAGAAATAACACAGCGGAAAAGTAGTAGTAGGCCACACGACTTGCCACAGTCAATCGTCTGGGGACGTAGCCTATTCGTCAAGATCCTCACCGTCCTGATAGAGGTCTTCTCCTGAATAAAGATTATTCAACAAGAGTAAGCACAACTTCCGTGCTTGCAAGTTACATCCAATATTGAAAGTTAATGCATGCATAAGGTAAACAAAAGATAATGGCAGGGTTGTTTTGCATAAACAACATTTTCAGGTTAAATACCATTAATAATTTTCTAAGGCCATTTTTAATATTTTAACTGAAATCAGTGATTAAGATGACAATGAATAGTGGATAACCTCCATTAAATGAATGGTGAAGGATATTCTCCTAACACTCGGCTAACCGCCCAATTTTTACCATAGGATTATCCATCCTAAAATCATCTGAGGAAATCATTTTATAAACCAAAAACAAGTCTAACTTAGAGTGGTTTTGCTAGCATGTCCATGACCGCGGACGCGGCTATTCGAATAGTTTCTACTCTGCAGAGTTTGTACAGCTTTACCCACACGAGATAATATGCTTTTAATGTCGGCCAAAGCACGCTTCCGAAGGCGTGTGACTAAGCAATTATCATGAGGCCGTTACAAAGCAGTGTCTTAATGTATTTATGCCTGCTAAGGTTTCGCTACCATTGGACTATCCATCCTCCGGAAGCCCCCTCTTGCGCCCGATGGGACTAATGTCTGACCAACACCCACACATACAACATAGCACAAATAACACTAAGACACCACAGATTATTTAGCCAAATCTGTCCCATTCTAGACATGTGGTGGTACGGTAAGGCGTAGCAAAATACGCTCAAAGACCGGTCCTTAATTGACTTGGGCGGCTTTCCATTTAAATAAACCCATGGGCCTTAATCCTAACCATATTAGGCCCGTGCATGAACCTGCACCCACCATACATCCATCTCGCCCAAGTCCAAACCCATTTTATTTTATCTGAAGTAAAAATCTCTTAATAAGCCTTTCGTGGTAAAACAATACCACCAAATCAAATTTAAAATCAAATGGTAAATAATTTGGCTAAACCTTCCAAAATAAATGTGATCTAAGCATGGCTAAGCATATGACAAATTTTAGTAGTATTTGGCCTAAGGGTGACATGGTGTTCATATTCCAAAATCAAATTGGCCATACAACGAAGATTGGAATAACTATACACAAACAGGACATTTAAACAATTATATAAACATATGCATGCAATAGTAATTTAAAATAGGAATTAAATAATTTAAAATACTGGGCACAATATGATCAATAGTGTAACTTGCCTTCATTGAAGTCTTGAAATTCTAAATCGTCGGAAGGATCTAACTCTCCGGAGTCGTCGAGGTCTATACGCGAAAATATGATAAATTACTTCAAATTCAAATAAATTCAAAAGCTCA
Source organism: Ampelocalamus luodianensis (assembly GCA_036346255.1). Taxonomy (NCBI): domain Eukaryota; kingdom Viridiplantae; phylum Streptophyta; class Magnoliopsida; order Poales; family Poaceae; genus Ampelocalamus; species Ampelocalamus luodianensis. The sequence goes on from CM070637.1 coordinate 30,538,419, forward strand.
CCTCAAAATAACTCCAAATTGAAATATTTTACTTTAGTTAGCTAGATTATGATTTTAGACAAATTTTGCAACTTGAACCACCCAATTTGGAGTTCAGATGCAAAAGATATGAATTTTTGAAGTTTCAAACTAAATCTGCAATTTAATTGAATTTCTTGAATTAATTTTCTACTGGAAAATCAATTATTGCGCAATGCTGACGCCAGCGATGAATTTTTGGAAATTTAAAAGAATTCAATTTATTTTTTTGACGAGTGGGGCCCATGTGTCATAGACATGGTTCACGTGGACCATGCCCATGGACTGGTGGCTTGGGGGTTTGGTGCCGACGCGACGCCACGTGAGGGGACCTGGCGACGTGGCGCATACGTGGCCCTGAGGTGGCACCGTGCTGGCGCTCGTGTGGCAAGGCCACGTAGGCCCGACGGAGGCGGGGCTCCGGTGACGAGCTCGCCGGCGCTACGCGCCGCGGCGAGGAAAATGAAATAGCGCAAAATGAAGAGGAGAAGATGCTGATCGTGGTGCTCACCGAAGTTGCGGGATTGCACGCCGAAAAGTCGCCGGCGAGATTGTCGCGGCGAGGTTCGGTCGTCGAGGAAGTAGTAGTTCCGGCGATCTTCTGAGGAAGTGGGTGGTGGCTCCGGCTTCGCGTCGATGCGGTGGTGACGACGATGTGGTCGGCGGGGACGAAGGGGCTACGGCGGCGACGGAAACGGAGAAGAACCAAAGGTTTTCGCCGGCGGGGATCTTCAAAATTAGGGTGCTACGGTGACGGAGGCGAGCTGTGGTTTGTGGCGGTGTGTTGTGGAGGATGCGGCGGTCCCGGCGCATCTATTTATAGGGCGCGGGCGTGGGCGTGTTGCCGTGGAGAGCACGAAGGTTCGCGCGGTCACGGCGGCGAGATTTTGGAGATTTAGGGCGCCGGAAGGGAAAGTGATTGTAACACCCAAGACCCACATTACCCTAGAATGCCACTAAACCACTCTACAGCTGAACATAAGCGAAAGCAAAAACAACTAATGGACACAATATTAACGGATAGAGTTCAATAAATTAAAACAACTACTAGCAATTTAATCCAAGAGTAGTCCACAAATTCATCATTGTTAAATCAAAAGAACACTCGCGAATAGCTAGTCATTAGGCTAGTTTCCTCTCAACTTTATTACAGCATAAGTTGATGAATTGAGTGCATAATTGTAGTGCCGCTCTACCCATCCCAGGAATGCTTAAGAATCACTTGAAAGGGGGAAAGAAACAGCAAAGGTAAGATAAAATCTCAGCAAGTATATTGATTAACAGGTTTCAAATAACAAGCAAGGTACATCACAATTTATATTATTGCATGACCGCAACCACATTCCACTTTCTCATTCAATAAACCACATGGACTAACATGAGTCCGGCCTCATAAGATTTCAAACATTGGCATAAGTATGCAATTCCTCCATCCACAATTTTAATGCAAATGCATGCCATGCTCCACTGCACTCCTACCCATCAAGGTAAGAGTGTGCATCGTACTACGACAATGTACGATGCTGTACCGGTACGGTCGCGGCCATAAGCGGCGACATCCACAATGCAATGTCATGATATGTTATGAATGATATGATACTCATAAACCACATAAGTGTCATCCTCATAAGGGCACCAACAAGATTAACTTTTATTATTACCACATAGCCACTATGGAAAATATATCCATGATCCACATTCGGCACATAAAGCAACCACCTCATGACTTCACGCAAGATATCCAAAGTAAAACATTCAATTATTAATTGCTGTTATCACCTCATTTGTAAGTCAACCAACCATGGCACAATACTTCAAAATACGAGAATCATATAGATTGCAAGTAGTAAGAACAACCAATTAAACGGTAGTAACACTGCTACAATTACTTGCCTTCCACGATGCGACGCGTTAGCCGGCAAAGGTGATACTCCTAAACCTGAGGCTTCACCTCCTAAACAAGTAAAATAATTTCAATAAGGACATAATATACCCAGTGCTACTAATCGGCGTTCTACACCGCTTCCCAGATGACTCAAGTCGAAATTACAAAGCTGAAACTGAAAAACAACGTTTCCTGCCATATACCGTTTCTGGACAGCAGCACGGTAATTGACATACCTCATGAACTGGAAGTCGAAAAGAGGTAAACCCAATTTATGTAGATTCTTAACTGACTAATCTACAATACTCTAGTTTACACGATAATCCAATTCGGCTAAAATAATAGGCTAACCATTGTTTGAACTTTCAGTACAGAAAACTGCCTACACGTTCGAACAGCAATACTAAGATGACCATAACTTTTAATAGGTAACTCCGAATTGATCGTTCTTTATCAATCTGAAAAGGTTATCGAATTATCTACAATAACCTAGTTGTGTGAACTTTCAGATTCTACCAAATTCCCTTTCATATTTTAGGAAATACCCAGACATATTATTCTCGTCAGATTTCTGGCAGCAGATACCAAATCGACCATAACTTTTGACTCAGACCTCGGAATTGAGTGATCTTCATGGCTACTGAAAGATAACGACAGATCCCACATAACTCTAGGAGATGGAATCTTAAAATTCAGCCTCTAAATAAACGAAATTACCCACGCAATATACTGGACAGAATCGAATCTTCTGCAGCCAAACTTTTATCCAACAATTCTAATCGGTTTCGCATCTACTACGGATCAAACAGCGGGGAAGGCATCTCGTTACCCTTGTAGAGCCCAGGAAGACGCAGATCAAATCCACGAGGACCCTTCCTCTTCTTCTTCTTCTCCTCTTCCACCATGGCCAGCAGCACCAGGGCTTCTTCCTCCTTCCTTCGATCGGCATCAATGGAGGGGAAAATCATCCGTGGAGGGGGATGGACTGCAAGGGGATGTGCTGGACAGGAGGTGGATGGGGTGGAGGCGCAAGGGGGTGGAGGCTTGGAGGGGAGAGGAGGGGGCGGCTAGGGTTAGGAAGGGGAGAGTGGCGCCCCTATGGCCGGCCACCAAAGGCCCCATGGGCCTCTAGCCCGAGCCCAGTTTGTCCATTGCTTGCGAAAACTCCTCCAAACTTCGATGAATCACTATTCTAATTGGTCCCTCTATCTAAATATAATTATTCTCTCTCTAATATTACTCAGGAGTATTACATCTCCTCCCCGAATTCTGTTCTTCCAACTTAAGCAAATTTGGGGTATTACAGTGCTGGCCGTGTCGGGGGCGGAGGGAATCAAGGGTTTAAATGCGCGCATCAAATCAGGAGACACGACCTGATTCGCTCGGTTTTGGAAGGTCCCGAGTCGGTGTCCATGGCGGAAGAAGGAAAGTGAGGGAAGAAGAAAGGAAAGGAGGAAGATGACGGGGGTTCGTCCAATTTTGATCGGACGGTCGAGATTAGATGGGGCGAAACGATAAGTGAGGATCGGGCGCAGCCGTTTGTTTTTAATCGGGCGGTCACGATAGAACGAGGGGATGCGGTGATTAGGAAAGTTACTGATGCACAAGGGCCGTTGGATGTAGATCTGACGGTCCTGATTGAGAGGAACATTCGGACCTTTTGAATGCGTCGCGAAGTTCTGGCCATTGGATTTTAATCCAACGGCTGGGACGCGTTGGTGCGGGCGTGAGAGAGAGAGGGAAGGGACTGACGGGTGGACCCCGCTGTCAGCGAGAGAGGGAGGAAAGGCGCTAATGGGGCAGGCCGCGTGGGCTGCGCGCGCGCGGGAATTGGTCTGGGCCGAGTGGGTTTCGATCCATTGACTGTTTAGGGTTTTCCTTTGATTTTCGATTTTAAATAATTGCTGATAATTCAATTAAGCTTTAGAATATAGAAAATTAAGTCCAAAAATTATGAGAAAATTCACAGAAATTCTCTGGAGCATTTAGGAATTAAATAAAATATTTCCAACTATTAACTGGTAATATATTTTGCAAATAAATTTGTTTAGCTTTAATTTAGTTAAGGAAAAGCTTTTGAAAATTCCACAAAAATCCACAAAAGCCATTAAACTTTATTTTCAACTGGAATTTAAAATTTGGGCTGTTACAAACCTACCCCCTTAAAGGGAATCTCGACCCCGAGATTCAGGCTTAATTAGCAAAAAGATCAGGATAGTTGGCCTTGAGTTCTTCTTCGTTCTCCCATGTGGCTTCACTTTCCGGATGGCGACTCCATTGTACCTTGTATGATCTGATGATTCTGCTTCGAGTAACACGTTCTGCGACATCCATAATTTTAATTGGTCGCTCCACGTAGGTGAGATCTTCTTGAAGGTCGAAGCTCTCCAGAAAGGTATGGTCTTCCGGCGCTCGTAGGCATTTCTTTAATTGCAACACGTGGAAGACGTTATGCACTGCTGACAGGGCTTTTGGCAGCTCTAGCTGATAAGCTACTTCCCCACGTTTTGCCAAGATCTTGTATGGTCCGATATACCTGGGTGCAAGTTTGCCTTTTGTCTGGAATCTCCTCACACCTCTGAGTGGGGTAACTCTGAGATAGACAACATCTCCTACCTCAAAGTTTAATTCCCTCCGACGGTTATCGGCATAACTCTTTTGTCGGGATTGGGCTACTTTCAGACGCTCCCGTATAGTTTTCACTTTACTTTCAGCTTCTTTGATCAACTCAGGTCCAAGGAGTTGACGCTCTCCTACCTGATCCCAAAGGAGCGGGGTTCGGCATTTCCTACCATACAGAGCTTCAAATGGAGCGATCTGCAAACTGGCTTGGTAGCTATTATTGTATGAGAACTCCGCGTATGGCAGATCCTTATCCCAACCTTTTCCGAAGTCTAATGCACAAGCTCGAAGCATATCTTCAAGAACTTGGTTGGTGCGTTCTTTCTGACCATTGGTCTAAGGATGATACGCCGTGCTGAAATTGAGTCTGGTTCCCAAGGCTTCATGCAGACTTTTCCAAAACCGAGAGGTAAACTGAGAACCTCGGTCAGACACAATCTTTTTGGGTACTCCATGCAGGCAGACGATCCTGGCCATGTACAATTCCGCTAGTTTACTGCTCTGGTAGGTGGTCTTGACAGGAATAAAGTGGGCCACTTTGGTTAATCGGTCAATTACCACCCAGATGGAGTCATATCCCGATTGGGTCCTGGGGAGTCCGGTGATGAAATCCATACCAACTTCTTCCCACTTCCACTCGGGAATTGGTAAGGGCTGCAACAGACCAGCAGGTCTTTGGTGTTATGCCTTGACTCTTTGACAGACGTCACAACGAGCAACGAAATCAGCAATTTCACGCTTCATGCTGACCCACCAATATTTTTCTTTTAAGTCCTGATACATTTTGGTGCTACCAGGATGAATGGAGTATGGCGACTCATGAGCTTCTTTCAAAATTGAGTCTTTTATCTCCTGCTGGTTAGGCACACAGATGCGGTCTCCGAACCACACTGTCCCTTGTTCATCCTCAGAGAAACCTGGGGCTTTGCCTCTTCTCATATTTTTCTTGATTTCTTGGATGTCTTCATCTTCTAACTGCTTTGTTCTGATCTGATCCTGAAGAGTCGGTTGAAGTTCCAAAGCGTTTACGCAACCTTGGTTGACAATCTCCAGATTCAGGTGCTTCAGTTCTTGATACAGCTCTGGCTGATTTTGTTGCACCATGATGGTGTTGCAATATGCCTTCCTGCTCAAGGCATCTGCTACCACATTGGCTTTGCCCGGATGATAATGAATTCCGAGGTCGTAGTCCTTTATCAACTCCAGCCATCTCCTCTGTCGGAGATGGAGCTCGGACTGCGTGAATATGTACTTCAGGCTTTTATGATCCGTGAAAATCTCACAGCGGTTACCAATGAGATAATGCCGCCAGATTTTCAGAGCGTGCACAATTGCTGCTAACTCCAGATCATGAGTTGGATAATTCCTTTCGTGTGGCCTCAACTGTAATATCCCGAAAATGTGAGGATCAACTTTCGGAGTAAAATAATTTAATCGGTAGCGATTAACTTTTTTTTCGGGGGAATGTTTCTTGTTAGATCTTGTAAAGAGAGGGGGGTTACTGTTTTTTTCACATCAGTCTGGGGCTGGGTCGTGGCCCAGGTGGGCTGGCCAAACCTCCTCAAGAGGGGGGAGGCACCATGGGCCTAAAGCCCATGCGCCCCCACACCCCCTAACCCTAGCCGGCCACCTCCTCCCCTCTCCCTTCCCCCTTGGCCGCCACTTCTCCTCCCCCTCCTCCCTTGTCCGCACGTCCCTGCTGGCTCCAAGGTGCGCCCTCCCTCCATTGGTGGCAGCCGGTTCCCCCTCCCTTCATTGGTGGCAGCCGGTTCCCCCTCCCTCCTTTAGTGGCAGCATCCTCTCCTCCCTTGGTGCAGCCGGCCAAGTCAAGGGAGAGGCCGGAGACCGTCGACCTTGGGTGTTCGTGCAAGGTTCGGTGTCTCACGCGTCTCCTATGGTATGATCTCGCATCCCTCCTTTTGGGTTCAGATTCGTTTGTGGTAGAGGTGGACTTTGTTTTATCGATGGTGCTATTTTTCTGAGGCAGATTGTTGTTCTCTGTTGAACGTTGAGTTTCGTTTAGTTAAAATCCGAATTAGGCCTGAGGATCTCCTAGAGAGTTGTAGATTATTTCATTAGGTTTCAATATCCTCCAAGTTCACCAGAATCCTAGTTGTGGTTTGAAAGTTACGGCCATTTTTGTATCTCTGTCCAGATCATCGATTAATTTCCAGCAGTCACATTGCGTGCCAAATTGAGTTTGGTTAAGACCCGAATCAGGGTTTCCTCTCAACTAGGTTATTGTAGCTAATTTCATAACCTTTTCAGATTGATAAAGAACGCCCAATTCGGAGTTGTAGATTAAAAGTTACGGCCGTTTTAATTCTGCTGTCCTAGCTATTCAATCAGATTCTGTTCTGCTGTTCCTTTTAGCTTTTAGCAAAATAATTTGGCCGATTTGGTTTATCTCGTCAACTGGAATGTTGTAGATTTGTACATTAAGTTTATGTAGGATCTGGACTCACCTCGTTTCGGATTCCAGGTTATTAGATATGAGTGTTTCCGCGCTGCTGTCCAGAACTAGTTCATTATTGAGGTAATCTGTTTTTAGATTAGAAACAACTAGATATTGTGGGTCATCGGGAAGACGTTGTAGAACGTTACTGAAAGCGCCATGTTATGTTGTTCTTATTTCAAGTATACTGTGTAGGCGGAGAGGCTTCAGGTTTAGGAGCACCGCCGTTGACTCATAACGCTTCGCGTCGCGGAAGGCAAGTACTCTCATGAACATATGTTTGGGTGTATGTTGCATGCTTGATGACTTGATTGTGTAACTCCGATTATCCAGATGAGCATGCAATTTTTGTGTTCCATGCTTATGAGTTTAAACCCATGACTACATATGCGATGTCTTTCATATTTCATAATTCAGTTCATATATCCTATTTCGTGTGCCATCCACGGGAGTGGAATATAAGACCCATCAATTCCAGTATGGGCACGTAAGACCCACCAGTCCAATGTGGGCAGTTTGGACACCCGTATGAAATGTTCTTCATACGGGATTGGGATCCCCGTATTTTGGTTAAATACGGGCTTAGGTGCACACCGACGGGTGTGTCACTGGCTATACCGGTATAAGCATTGTGTGCGTCCATTCTTTTAATTAAATCCATACCTTCCATTATTCCATTTATAATCTTTCGGTATATGTTTCGTTTCCTTTGTTGATGAGCACTCGATTGAAATTGTGGTATGTTTAATTATTTTATTGTACTTGCTGAGTCCCGGACTCATTCTTGTTGTTTGTTGTTTATTTTAGGTGATCTTTTATGCTGGCCGTCTGGGAGGGAGTTAGACACGCACTCATCATACGTTTCACCACATTGCAGATCAACTTTATGATTTAGTCTCTATCGTTCTTTCATTATTGAAGTACTGTAATAAATAACTCTAAATGGAGAAGGAAGGATACCTTCTTCGTGTTGCCGTTCAATCTTTGTTACTTGTGAACCTTCATTATTGATGAACAATAAACAAAAAATAGGTTAATTGGTGAAGGAAGGATACCTTCACCTCATCTTGTTGATTTGATATTGCCATTAGATGTTTATCTCATTCAAGTTATTTCTGTCTTGTGATGTATTGCTAGTCTTGTAGGTGACATCTTGGTTTTCCAATAGCTAGGGTGTTACAGTTGGTATCAGAGCGGGCTTTAGGTCCGTATTTTATTTGAGAAAATAATTATTAAAATTGACACACTATGCACAGTAGGTGGGGTTGGGGATTGCATTGCTTCTGCATTATTTTGTTTTGTGATTTGTTTCTTTGACCAATCTATATGTTGTCTTGTACTCACTTTCTACCGTTAAGCTGATTGTTGTCTTTCTTCCATCTTTGGTGCTTTTAGATGGCAAGAAGTAGTGCCGTGGGTCGTGGAGCGGCCGGGTCGTGGTCGACCGCCGGGCCGTGGTCGTGGTCGTGGGCGTAGTCCGGTTGCAACTGCGTCTTCGCCTGGGGGGTCTGCGGGTGCGGCCGCTGAGGAGGTTGCCTCAGCTACTCAACCGGCCGTAGAGGCCCAGGCCGCGTCAGCTATTCCTATTCAGAATCTTCAAAGGGAGAACGAGCAACTACGTCAGCAATTGCAGGCAGCCCCTCCTGTGGCCGCTGCACAGGATGTGGAGCAGGTTGTCGCAGCTGTTCCACCGGGGGCTAGGGTTAGTCTCCGCGAGTGGATGTCGCTTCGCTTGGACACTTTCGATGGAGCGGGTACTCCAGTTCAGGCAGCCGACTGGTTGCGGTATATGGAGCGACAGTTCGGAGCGTTAGAGATGTCTTCAGTGCAGAAGGCGCGGTTCGTGGCCTTTCAACTGAAGGGCCAAGCTGACATCTAGTGGGAAGGGGTTTTATCAGCTAGGACTCCAGCTCAGGGACTTGTCACCCGAGAGGTTTTTGTGGAGCATTTCAGGTCTAAGTATTATTCAGAATCCTTCCTTGAGAGGATGGAGCAATCTTTACTGACATTCGTTCAAGGGAAAATGTCAGTGTCAGAGTATGAGACTGGATTCAACGATCTGGTACGCTCTGTGCCAGCTATGGCTAATGATGATCGGGAGAAGGCCAAGAGGTTCCGCACGGGCCTCAATCAGGAGTACCGCCACGTTCTGGGGGCGACTAGCTTGCGTGACTTCAGCTCCGTGGTCGAGCAGGCCAGAGGAATGGAGTTGGAGAGAGATCTTTCTTCGCAGAGGCAGGCTGCCAGTGGCTCTGCCCCTGCTGGTGGTTCTGGTGGTGGCCAGAAGTGGAGTTTTGGTGGGGGAGGTGGGTCTTCACAGCGACCTGCTCCCAAGAGGTTCCAGGGGAGTCATCACTCCCGTCCTAGTCAGCAGGGGCTGTCCTCTTCCTCGGCGCCACGTGCTTCGTCATCCACACCACAGTTGCGCCCTGCTCCAGGTCAAGGTATGAAATGTTTCAGGTGTGGTGAGGGGCACCGGGCCTCAGAGTGTTCTTTTAGAGGGACTTGTCGTCAGTGTGGTTGGGAAGGCCACAAGTCATGCAGATGCAAGCAAAACCCGACGAGCATTATAAAGTGGAGTCGGCCCAAGATCGTCTTCATACAATGCTCCTCGGGTTCATTCTGCACCTAATCGTTGTTCCTGCTCCTGCGCCTCAGTTTTCTTCAGGGTGGGTGCCTCCCGCAGCGTTTACTCCTGCTCCTCCTGCGGGTTCTCCGCACCTGCTCCGTCTCGCACCACCGCTGTTCGCTTCACCTGCTACAGTTCCTGTTCACCCCACGCAGAGTGTTGGCGCATCTTCTGCTCCGGCACCACCGGGAGTCTACGCCATGCCTAACCCTGCGACTTTGGGCCGTCCTGACGTGGTGACAGGTACATTGCTAGTCGATTCGCATGAGGCTTTAGTTCTCTTTGATTCTGGTGCTACCTATTCTTTTGTGTCTCTGGAATTTGCTAGAAGGGTGGGTTTGAGATTGCAGCGTATTTCGAGTCGAGAGTGGTCGCTTCTCCGGGGTCTTATTTCACTCATCGCTTGTCCGGGTTGCTCTATCACTATTGATGATGAGAATTTCACTGCTAACCTTATGGTAATCCAATTGTCACCGTTCGATGTTATTCTGGGCATGGATTGGTTATGCAACTACCGTGCTAAGATTTGTTGTTTCTGGAAGACCGTGACTTTGCAAGCCCCATCCGAGGAAGAACTGGTGTTTCAGGGCAGTGCACCGTCTGATTCCTTATTCACGTTGGCTAGTCTGTTTCCTAGACTTCGGGCCTCAACCATTGGGATTCTTTGGTCTCTCAGCGAGAAGGCTGATTCCCTTCTGCGCATTGAAGAGATTCCAGTGGTAAGAGATTTTCCTGATGTCTTTCCTGGGGAGCTTCCTGGGATGCCTCCAGCGCGGAAAGTAGAGTTTTGGATTGATCTTATTCCAGGAACTCGACCTATTTCAATGTCTCCATATCGTTTGGCTCGACCTTTCCAAGAAGAGTTGAAGAAGCAGTTGGGCGATTTGTTGTCTAAGAATATGATTCGGCGTAGTGTTTCACCTTGGGGAGCTCCTGTCTTATTCACCAAAAAGAAGGATGGTAGTTGGCGTATGTGTGTGGATTATCGGGCTCTTAATCAAGCTACTGTGAAAAATAAATATCCCTTGCCCCGCATTGAGGATCTCTTTGATCAGTTGAAAGAAGCTAAAATATTTTCCAAGATTGACCTTCAGTCGGGTTATAATCAAATTCGAGTTCGGGAGCAAGATATCGAAAAGACGGCTTTCTCTACGAGGTATGGCCAATATGAGTATAAGGTTATGTCTTTTGGACTAACAAATGCTCCTGCAGTTTTCATGGAAGCCATGAACAGTATGCTGCATCGATACCTTGATGATTTCGTTGTAGTATTCATAGACGATATCCTGATATATTCCAAGACTGAAGAGGATCATGCTCAGCATCTGAGGTTGGTTCTTGAGACTTTAAGGGGAAATCAATTTTATGCCAAGCTGAAGAAGTGTGAATTCTGGATTTCTGAGGTTGGGTTTTTGGGCCATGTAATCAATCAAGAGGGCATTTCAGTTGATCCCAGCAAGGTTTCAAAAGTGGTAGAATGGAGAAGGCCAACCAATGTCAAGGAAGAGAGGAGTTTCTTGGGCTTAGCTGGCTATTATCGGCGCTTCGTGGAGGGTTTCTCAACCATTGCACGACTGATGTCTCAGTTGACCCAGAAGAACATCAAATTTCAGTGGACAGATGCGTGTGAACGCAGTTTCTGTACTTTGAAAGATAAGTTGGTGAGCGCACCAATTCTTGCCCTTCCGGAGCTTGGAAAGCGTTTCACCATATTTTCAGATGCATCTAGAGTTGGACTTGGTTGTGTTCTTATGCAGGACGGCAAGGTGATTGCCTATGCATCGAGACAGTTGAAGAAGCACGAGCAGAATTATCCTACGCATGACTTAGAGCTGGCTGCAGTGGTTCTTGCTTTGAAGATCTGGCGTCATTACCTGTATGGCGAATCTTGTGATATATTCACTGATCACAAGAGTTTGAAATACATTTTCACTCAAAAAGATTTGAATTTAAGACAGAGGAGATGGCTAGAGTTAATAAAGGATTATGATCTCACCATCGAGTATCACCCGGGCAAGGCGAACGTTGTAGCAGACACCCTAAGTCGCAAGGCGACACCTCCTACTCTCAGTTGTCTCATTGCTGATTTTGAGCGCATGGATATCTCTTTTTGTTTTGCGGGTACCGTCCAGTCTGAGATTCGTTTGCTCCTTGAGTCATGTGAGACCCCGGTTTATTAAACTTGTAATACTTGACCTTCCTCTGGTTCTAGTATCACAAATAGAATAATCCGCGTCTCGGTGAATATGTGCCTCCCAGAACAAGCAGCACACATACATCATACCAAAGCATGCATCAATTCCATACAACAGAATATAACAAGTCTACCAAAAGACATACATAATATAAGTTATTACAGAACAGCCGACCGGCCAAATGACATAAGTATCAAATAAGTAACAGCGGAAGCAAAAGTTGCCATAAGATGGCTTGAACCAAAAGACGACCGGTTAGCCACATAACACCATAGGGCAACCGACCGGGCCGCCAAGCTAATCGCCCTTAAATCGCCACAAAGACAACTCACAAAAGTGAGGTCCATCGGACTCACAATCATCCTCTGCACAACACAAGCAATGCAGGTGAGTACAAAAATGTACTCGCAAGACTTACGAGTAACAAGCCTATACATAGCTACATTGTGAGGACCCCGGTTTATTCGGCTTGTACTGTTTAACCATCCACTTGGTCCTAACAGTACAAATCAAATAAACCAAGCCTCGAGATATGTATACTTTCCAGAAATGCAGTATACACACCCCGTTACAAAATCATGCATCAATTCCATTCATACACATAGAGCCGAAGCAAAAGCACAACTGAGAGACATAGATAGTATAAAGAGAGTTAATACAAAAGAGAGGCCGACCGGCCCAATAACACATAAGCTACTAACTTAAACAGCGGAAGCAAAAAGGGCCATAAGATGGCGATAAACAAAAGCCAATCGGTGTGCCTTTACCCACAAGGCAACCAACCGGACCGCCAAGCTAATCGTCCCAAACAGCGCCGCAACACAGCTCACAAAAGTGAGGCCCTTGGGGCTCACCTTCTTCCTCTGCAACAATTAATATTAAGCAAAGCAGATGAGTACAAAACTTGTTTTTGTACTCGCAAGACCGACGTGTGAGATAACGAACTATAATTAACTACATGCAAGCTTTATTTAAGTGGATGAGGCTCGGACTTATTTTCAGATAAAGCAAGTTTCCATTTGCAATAAGTTAATAGATTCAAAGCAAGTTTGCAATTAACTTTTATGGTTCAAATAAAGAGAGACAATTATAACAATAGATAGATGACAAAACCAACCTAGAAGTGACTAACCCATAGTCACCACAACAATAGCATGAAGTACCCTTCATACCACCCATGTCAAGTTTAAGTTTTTAAAAGGTTGTAGTCTAGTTCTTGTGGGAAATAACCAAGCGTGTCCACAACCTAGGACGAGGCTATTCGAATAGTTTTAACCTGCAGGGTGTACCAATGTACCCACACGATAGACCGCCTTTCCACCACCACGGTTAGCACACTTCCTTTGGTATGCAGGCATGGCTAAGTCTAACAAGACGCTTTCCAATGGATGATGCTAATTAAGAGCCGCAACCCACGGGAGAAAGACACATTAGACAGCCTAACCGGTCTGCCAATGCTCCCCTCCAAACACCACACACAAGAACACACCCACCAACCAGCTCATAATTAACACCTCCCAAAGTACTTAGTCAAGAGAGGTTCCATATCCCCTCGTGTGGTTAGCACGCACAATTGCTTGGATCAATGGCACAAGTAACTCGGTCCTTAGGGACTTAGGCACCATTCCAATCACACCCAACAGATCGCCCAACATACCATTGTGCCCAAGCCAAGATATAATTTTTGTTTTCAGTTTTTGATTTGCAAAATGGTAAAATACAAGGGTTGGACATAATGGAATAATAATAGCAATTGTGTGATCAAGATCACCGACTAAGTCGATGATCGCCCAATACTACCGATACTAGGCATGGCTAAGCAATGTTTATCCGAAATCTACTAAGTGACAAGAGCACATCCAGCGAACTCTAATCACAGCAAATAACCTAGGCTCAGGTAGTAGAGGATAATTATTTACCTACAGATTATGCAACTAGAGGTCTAACTAATCAATTTAACAACAAAATAGCAATTCATACATAGAAGTTAAACAAAATATTAGACTTTAAAAGTAATGGGATTGAATGGGAAATGATCAAACTGCTTGCCTGCTTGCTGTTGCTCAATTTGTTGCGGAGGGTCGTTCTCGGGGTTACCGCAAATATCGAATCCTAAGCGAAAGAGCGAAAACAACCAATAAGACGAGCAACACTTAAACAAAAGAGCAAGCAAAAATTATCCAAATGCGATTTAAAATTATACACAAGGTAGAATACGAATATACCTAGACATAGGAACTGAAAAAAAAACCTAATTTGGATTTGTGGTGCAAAAGATACTCTCTAAAAACCTATTTTCGGCCATAATTAGCACTGTAGCAAAAATATTTTCTAGAAAGACTTTGAAGCCAAAATTTTTATGGTAGCTACCCACTGGTATAGTGGTAACCCATATAAAATTTCAGGTCATTTGGAATTAAAATGATTTAGTTATGATTTTTCTAAGTTATAAATCTAAGACATGATTAATTTCAGTATTAAAGACTCTTGCAAAACCTATACTAAGCTAAAGTACTTTAATGATGCTTTTATAGAACTTTAGTTTGTTAAATTTGGAGCTACAGAGAAAAGATATGCAATTTTGAAGTTTAAAACAATTAATATGTGCAAATAAAAGCTCTGGAACTAAATCTGGAAAACCAATAAAAGCGGGAGGTCGTGGGCGTTGATCAAAGATCGCACGCTCACGATCTCAGTTCTAAAACCATACGAGCTCCTGGGCGCAAAGACCTCATCGCGCCTAGGGGAGGTCTTAGCCACTGATATTGAATCCAACGGCTACGACTAGTGCACGCACAGCGCACACGGAGGAGGTCCTCGCGCCTAAAGGTGGTCGGGATCGTTAGATCAAGATCTGACGGTCCTGACCTCCTTAGGAGGTCCTAGGGTTAAATCTACGGAAAAAGGTCTGGGCGGCGAGATCGGAAGGAGGGAGGTCTTTGACGGCTAAGATCTCCTGAGGAGGTCTTAACTGCCAATGACTCCACCGATGGATTTAGATCCAATGGCCCACGTGAGATGGGATGTTCGGTCCATCCGAGCGCCTCAACGAATCTGGGCCTTGGATCTTGAGATGGACGGCCTAGATCAAGATTGCATCCGAGGTCCGAATGTTCTCGGCATCCGAGCCGTAGATCTAAAGACGAACGATAAAGAGAGAATCAAAACGGTAGAGTTGCAAATAGACTGAAGAGGTCTAGCCCGTTAGATCTAAATCTAACGGTCCAGAGCTGGCAGGGAGGTCCTATACGGTCAAGATCTCCAGGAGGAGGTCCTGAACGGCTATGATGAAGTGAGGGAGGTCGGGACGGTTCAGATCTCCGTGGGAAGGTCATGAACGGCCCAGATCTGAGCGGAGGGAGGTCCTACGACTTCTTCACAAAGGGCCAGAGGTGGTCTTTTTGCAAAGAGGACCCTAAAGGTAGTTTTGAAGGTTCTCTTTACAAAAGACCAGTGGGTGGTCTTTTGCAAAGAGGACCTTGGTGGGGTGGCTCGGGGTGGTTTTTAGAAAACGACTAAGGAAGGACTTTTGCAAAGAGGACCCCAAGGAGGTCCGAGAGGCGGTTTTGACAAAACGACCGGGTGACCTTTTCGCACAGAGGACCTCAAGGAGGTCTTTTGCAAAGAGGACCCCAAGGAGGAGGGTGATCCTAGCGGCTGGGATTTAACCTACGGAGGTCTTTAACGGCCAGGATTTCGGCGGGGAGGTCCTGGAGCTTAAAGACTTCACACACGAGGATCAACAATGGTCTAGATCGACAATGAAGAGGTAGTGGACAGCTAAGACCACAACCGGGAGGTCCTACACGGCTGCGAAGAACTCGGGGAGGTCCTGGGCCATAATGACACCTACGGCTGCCGACAGGAACGACATTAACTACTAATGATTGGACTCGCGGACAACTTAAATGCTAATCATTAGATTACAATACCCGCACGAGTAAGGCACGACAACAACATGACTACGGTTTTTAGCTCACCGCCGGCGACAGGGTCTTCGCCAAGAGAACCAAAGGCACGGCTAGGTTCTAAATAGCGAGGAACCTACAGAGCCAAAAGCTACCCCTAAACATCGCCTTACCGGCGCCACCGAGATGGCCGGAGGCAAACACGCCAAAACGAAAAGCTACCGAGGCTCAAAATGACCGGCTTTCAACACTAAGGCACTAACACGGGAATGAAGGAGGTCCAAGAATGGTCGCAGAGCTCGGTGGACGGTGGAGGTCGCTGGAGGTGAAGAAGACGAAGCTCCGCCACGAACAAAGAAGCTCCCTCTTTGTCAACCTCTGTGAAGGTTTAAACAAAGCAATTTAGGGAGATTCGGAGGTGACCAAGAGAACAAATGACAACCAACAACTGCAATAATGAACCACTGGAGCTCGGAGGTCGCCGGAGAGCTCCAAGGTTTAGCAATGGTGGCAGAGGCTTTCGGGTGACTTGAGCACAAGAGCAGAGAAAGAAACTAGGGGTGCAAGAATGGATCCAAAGAAGCTTAAGGGAGAAGCTCGGGCTCAATATATAACCGAAGAGCCAAAATGGAAACAAGGTCACACCCACCCGGGTGCACTGAGCTAGGGCATCAACGACATGATGGGAGCAGTTGTCAGGGTGACTTTTGAGCAAAAAGGTGCTGCCAGACATTTAATGTTTGCAAGACATAGCCGCTTGTCGACCCTAGAGTTGACAAGGCACTCTCCCTCTCGCCACGCACAAAAATTGATAATGCCTGACCCACCCGACAAAGAGAGAAATAGGAAGAATCGGTCAAATGAACTCAACGGCTAAATCAGTGCCGAGCTCCACCAGGAGGTCGTGGAGGTGCGAGGAGGTCGCCAGGTGGTCTTTGCAAAGGTGCAAAGGAGGTCTGGGGAGGTCCTCGAGGTTGTCTTCGTAAAAGAACCCGAGGAGGTCGTGGGGTGGGAGGTCCTTTACAAAAACCCGAGGAGGTCTTTGAGCGCCGGATTTAAATCCAACGGCCTGCACCACCTGTGCCCAGTGCCCGAGCCCGACACGGCTCAAGCGGCTCAGTGCGACCAAGACACGGAGGTCGGACACAGGTTTAGGGTTTATTTTGAATCTGGGATCTTGAATGGACTTTAGAGCTAGCAAACTAGCTCCAAATTCTATGAAATTTTGACAAGAGCTTGCTAACCTTGAGTTGGACCTTGTATAAAAATTTTAGAGGTTTTGTCTTTGAGCATTTTTCTCCAGAAATTATACAATGCTTAGAGCTAGGGTTTGACTACAAGTCAAGCAAGTTTGATCGACCCATAAAACTCTTCAAACAATTTAGAAAATTGTGAAATTTTTCAGAGGGGTCACGTATCAACCCAAGAACTTAGGAAAAATATTTCCCGAGATGATCAATGACTTGTGACTTTGTATTTCCATACCTCTGTGCAATAATTGTTTAATACACACAGAAACCCATGATGTAAGAAAAGTTTTAATTTCTACTCATTTTCTTACATTTAAAACACAAGTTTAAAATGGGGATGTTACAAACCTCTCCCCTTACAAAAATCTAGTCCCTAGATTTGTCTCACTTGGAAAAGAAAGAGGGGTAGTCTGCACGAGACGATCTTCTCGCTCCCAAGTAGCTTCATCCTCGAATGATTCGACCATCGAACCTTAAGGAACTTGATGGTCTTATTCCTCGCTCTTCGCTCACTTCCTCGAGTATGCGAACAGACGCTCGCGTAGGTCAAATCTTCCCGACATCAAGAGTTTCCAACGGAGCTTCCTCGCTTGGAACACGGAGGCACTTCTTTAGCCGGGACACATGGAACACATCATGTACCCCGCAAGTGCGGCAGTAACTCCAACTTGTAGGCAACAGCTCCTTCTTCTCGATGACACGGTATGGACCGACATATCGAGGAGCTAACTTGCCCTTGACACCAAAACGCGTGACCCTTTAGAGGAGAAACCTTGAGGTAAACGGGTCATTGGGCTCAAAGCTCAACTCACGACGACGACGATCCGCATAGCTCTTCTCGCTGGATTGAGCCGCATGCGTAAGCGATCACGAATGAGTCGGACTTGACCTTCGCCTCCTTAATTGAGTCCGGCCAAAGAAAGGTCTTTCACCGGTCTCGCACTCAGCTCAACGGGTTCTACACTTTCTCCCGTATAAGGCCTCAAATGGTGCCATGCCGAGACCGCTTGAAACCGTTGTTATAAGAAAACTCGCGAATGGCAAGCACTTCCCAATGCTTCCCATAAGAAAGGACACAAGCTCGCAGCATGTCCTCCAAAACTTGGTTGACCCTCTCGGCCTGACCATCTGTTTGGGGGGTGATACGCTGTGCTGAAAGAAAGATGAGTTCCCATAGCTTCTTGCAAGCTATGCCAAAACTGGGAAGTGAAGACGGAACCACGATCAGAAACGATCGTCTTCGGCACCCCATGCAAGCTCACTATCCTGGCGATATAGAGCTCCGCAAGGTGACCGGTACGAATCTTGGTCTTGACTGGAAGAAAGTGTGCCACTTTCGTCAACCGATCAATGATAACCCAAATGGCATCATTGCCCCTCGGTGACCTGGGTAGGCCGGTGATAAAATCCATCCCGACCGATTCCCACTTCCACTCCGGAATGGGCAAGGGCTGAAGCAATCCAGCTGGACGCTGATGCTCGGCCTTGACACGACGACACACGCCGCACTCGGCAACGAACCTCGCGATCTCCCTCTTCATTCGGGTCCACCAAAATCTCTGGCGAAGATCCTGGTACATCTTCGTGGCCCCGGGATGAATGGATAACGGGGAATCGTGGGCTTCGCGGAGGATCAAATCCCGCAACTCCCTGTCCTTTGGAACCACGAGGCGTTGCCCGAACCTCAAGACACCAAGCTCATCTACGGAGAAGCACTTGGCTGTTCCATTCTTGACATTTTCCTTGATGCGGTTTACTCCAACATCTGACTGCTGAGCAGACCTGATCCGATCCACCAAGGTTGGCTGTACAACCAAGGCAGCAAGGGAACCGCGCTCAACCAAACCCAAGTTGAGACGCTGAAATTCCTCCAGAAGAGGGGGCTGAGGCTCTTGAAGCAACAATGCATTGCAATGCGCTTTGCGACTAAGCGCATCTGCAACGACATTGGCCTTGCCCGGATGGTAGTGAATACCCATGTCATAGTCCTTGATCAACTCCAACCATCTCCTTTGCCTGAGGTTCAGATCTGGTTGGGTGAACAAATACTTTAAGCTTTTGTGATCCGAATACACTTCACAACGATTACCGATTAGGTAATGTCGCCAAATCTTAAGTGCATGGATCACAGCGGCTAACTCCAAGTCGTGGGTAGGGTAGTTGAGTTCATGAGGTCTCAATTGCCTTGATGCATAGGCCACTACCTTGCCTTCTTGCATAAGGACACAACCGAGGCCTCGGCGAGAAGCGCCACAAAAGATATCAAGCTTCGATCGACATCGGGAGAACAAGAACGGAGCGGTGGTCAATCGCTTCTAAGTTCTTGAAACTTTCTCGCAATCAGCGGACCACGAGAACTTCTTGTCCTTCTTGAGCAATTCCGTCATCGGCCGCTATCTTGGAGAAGTTCTCGATAAAGCGACGATAGTATCCCGCTAAACCAAGAAAACTCCAACCTCGGTGACCAAGTAGGTCGACTCCAAGAAAGCACATCGCTGATCTTGCTAGGATCCACGCTCGCCTCCCGCCGAAAGAATATGGCCTAAGAAGGCTACTTCCTTCAACCGTAACGCGCACTTGCCGAACTTCGCATACACCGGGTGCTCACGGCTTGCCCAACACAAGCCTCAAATGCTCGGTGTGTTCCTCATCGCTCTTGGAGTAGATAAGGATATCATCGATGAAGACCACAACGAACCTATCCAAATACTCCATGAACACCGAATTCATGAGGTTCATGAACAAGGCCGAGCATTGGTTAAGCCGAATGACATGACGGTATACTCGCATGCCATAACGAGTAGAAAAAGCCGCCTTTGGGATATCCTCGTGTCGAATCCAACTTGATGATATCCCACTCTCAAATCAATCTTGGAGAAGACTCGAGCTCCGCTTAATTGATCGAAGAGGTCATCGATCACGGGCAAAGGGTACTTGTTCTTTACCGCTACTTCATTAAGTGGACGGTAATCAACGCACATGCGCAGCGCCTTGTCCTTCTTCGACAAAGATTGCCGAGCATCCCGAGGAGATGAGCTAGGGCGGATGAAACCCTTCTCTTGAAGCTCACCCACTGCTTCTTTAACTCCACCAACTCAATTGGGTCCATCCGTAAGGCCTCTTTGAAATCGGGCGATGCACGGAACCAACTCAATGACAAACTCGAGGTCTCGAATCGTGGCATCCTCGAAGGTCGTCGGGAAGACATCAACAAAGTCACATACCACCGGGACTTCACTAATATCTAGAGTGGCTTCGCTCGCGCGAAGAGATGCGGACCTGCAGCTTCGCGAAAGCGAACTCGCCGCCGTAAGGATCGTGAGGTAGATGAGCCTCCTAGCGCAATCAATTTGTCCCATGTGCCGAGACAACCAATCCATGCCTAGGATTACATCTAAGCTCGCCGATCGAAGGAGGATAAGGTTTGCCTGAATCCTACCCTTCTATCTCAACAGGACATCCCTACACTCGGACTCGGCTCTCATCTCCGAACCGGAGAGCGAATGAGCAGCTGGGACCAACAATGGAGTAAAAGAAGACCTCCCACAAAGAAGAAAAGACTCAAACAAACGAATGAGATGCGCTCAATCAAACAAAATCAGAAAGGTGGAAAGAGTTAACCGAAGGGTACCCAACACGACGCGGGTGCCTCCTGTGCCTCCTCCGCGGAGATGAGGTTGACGCGCCACTACCCACGCCTTGGGTAGCGGGACAACCTTCGATCTCGGGAGGACCACCTCCTGCCCACGCCCTCCATTAGGACGAGGCCGCTCGATCCCGTTAGGGCAAGCATTGGCATAATGCCCTTCCGTTGCACGGTGCAGTGACCCCGCACCGGATTGCGGGGCCACTCGCTGGTTCGCAGCGCACGTGATCGGGCACGCTGCGGAAGGCGAGGAGCTGGTGCCGGCGGCCTCGGTGGTAGTGAAGCCACGTAACGGGCCCTCGGGTAGACCCGACACGGGGCGGGAGAGGCGGCCTGTGCGCATCGGGGCCTCCCACTTGCGCTGCGGACTCGCCAGCCGCCGCGCCTTGTGCTCAGCAACAATGGCCTTGTCCACCAAGGTCCGAAAGTCGGCAAAGTCCACAATGGAGAGCTTGTCTTGCAGCTCCTCGCATAAACCCTCCATGAACTTCTCCTCGCTGGCCTCATCGGTGGCCACCTCGGATGGAGCATAACGAGCCAAGTGGTTGAACTCGCAGTACTCCATCACCGACTTACGCCCTTGCTTGAGCGCGAAACTCCTTCTTCTTCACTTCATCAAGCCGGCAGGATGTGAGCTCGACGAACGCCGTCCGAACTCATCCCAAGAGACGGTGTGGCGGCGGCTGCATGGCCAAGAAGTTCTCCCACCGGAGAGTGCCGCCTCGGCCGATGGGAGGCAAAGAGTGCCCCGCCCCGGTCCAGCATCGAGCAACGCCGAAGCTTGCTCAACCGACGCAGCCGGTCGTCATGCGTCAAAGGGTCTCTGACCGAGAACGTGGGGCCGAAAGCGAAGAAACTCACCAAACCCCACGAGGTCGATGTCCACCCGCTTGCCGCATCCCGAGGCACCGGAAAGGGCGGAGGTGTTGCGCGCAATAACATCCAAAGGACCCTCGCCCTCCGAACGGTTGCGCTCGACCAAGAAGGACCTCACCATGGTTGGAGGAGGCGGAGCTCTCATCCAAACCAGTCACGACCACGGCCGCTACGAGTACCTCCAGCCATCTTGGTTCAAGAAACTTAGGTTAGAAACCAAAGCGCTAACATTAGAAGTTGATGAAAGCGAAAAGCTAACGATTAGGGGAATGAGACATCACCCTAACCGAAAGCCAAAAACAGCAAGTAAACAAACTTTAAATGTTTCCAAAGAAGCTCCAAAACAGCAAGGAAACGCCAAACCAAGCTCACCTTCTCAATGCCATTAACCCGTATGGAATGAACGAGTAATAGTGTGAGAAGATAAAAATTTCAGCACACTACGACAAGTCTAACACTACTAAAGATCAAGGTTAAGGCGACAAAATTAGCGTTAGGTACTTAGCTAACTAGTATCACATCTTACCCTCTTATTCCCACAAGTTTTAGTTGATTAACCTCTCATTTTCTACCCTATTTAGAAACCTTTGAGCTCGCTGTCCGAAATCGAATGCTCGCTGTCCAGATTTCGATCCAAGCCTCCTAATTGAAATCTTCAACTTCGAAGCTTCAAAACCTTGTAGAGGGCAGCTAACACTTCAATTTGCCAAGCTCATTGGTTCCCAAACCCAATTTAAACGATAATGACTATCTTTTGAGAGGAGGAAAGGAGAACAACTTTTAAAACTCAAATTAGAGCAAGATGAGATAGAAAGCTAAGATAGGTAAGGAATAAAATCTGAGAACTTACTTAAGCTTTCAAAAATCATTTGATATTTTGAAAATTAAGTTTTCCAAAATATCCTAAAGACGATCAAGCTTGGGTTACTACGGTCGGAATGGCTCTGATACCAACTTTGTGAGGACCCCGGTTTATTCGGCTTGTACTGTTTAACCATCCACTTGGTCCTAACAAAGACAAATCAAATAAACTAAGCCTCGAGATATGTATACTTCCTGTAAATGCAGATACACACCTGTTACAAAATCATGCATCAATTCCATTCATACACATAGAGCCGAAGCAAAAGCACAACTGAGAGACATAGATAGTATAAAGAGAGTTAATACAAAAGAGAGGCCGACCGGCCAAATAACACATAAGCTACTAACTTAAACAGCGGAAGCAAAAAGGGCCATAAGATGGCGATAAAGAAAAGCCAATCGGTGTGCCTTTACCCACAAGGCAACCAACCGGACCGCCAAGCTAATCGTCCCAAACAATACGCAACACACTCACAAAAGTGAGGCCCTTGGGGCTCACCTTCTTCCTCTGCAACAATTAATATTAAGCAAGCGGATGAGTACAAAACTTGTTTTGTACTCGCAAGACCGACGTGTGAGATAACGTAACTATAATTAACTACATGCAAGCTTTATTTAAGTGGATGAGGCTCAACTTATTTTCAAATAAAGCAAGTTTCCATTTGCAATAAGTTAATAGATTCAAAGCAAGTTTGCAATTAACTTTTATGGTTCAAATAAAAGAGAGACAATTATAACAATAGATAGATGACAAAACCAACCTAGAAGTGACTAACCCATAGTCACCACAACAATAGCATGAAGTACCCCTTCATACCACCCATGTCAAGTTTAAGTTTTTAAAAGGTTGTAGTCTAGTTCTTGTGGGAAATAACCAAGCGTGTCCATAACCTAGGACGAGGCTATTCGAATAGTTTTAACCTGCGCAGGGTGTACCAATGTACCCACACGATAGACCGCTTTCCACTACCACGGTTAGCACACTTCCTTTGGTATGCGGGCATGGCTAAGTCTAACAAGACGCTTTCCAATGGAAGATGCTAATTAAGAGCCGCAACCCACGGAGAAAGACACATTAGACAACCTAACCACCGCCAATGCTCCTCCAAACACCACACACAAGAACACACCCACCAACCAGCTCATAATTAACACCTCCCAAAGTACTTAGTCAAGAGAGGTTCCATATCCCCCTCGTGTGGTTAGCACGCAATAATTGCTTGGATCAATGGCACAAGTAACTCGGTCCTTAGGGACTTAGGCACCATTCCAATCACACCCAACAGATCGCCCAACATACCATTGTGCCCAAGCCAAGATATAATTTTTGTTTTCAGTTTTTGATTTGCAAAATGGTAAAACACAAGGGTTGGACACAATGGAATAATAATAGCAATTGTGTGATCAAGATCACCGACTAAGTCGATGATCGCCCAATACTACCGATACTAGGCATGGCTAAGCAATGTTTATCCGAAATCTACTAAGTGACAAGAGCTCATCCAAATAACTCTAATCACAAAGAAATAACCTAGGCTCAGGTAGTAGAGGATAATTATTTACCTACAGATTATGCAACTAGAGGTCTAACTAATCAATTTAACAACAAAATAGCAATGCATACATAGAAGTTAAACAAAATATTAGACTTTAAAAGTAATGGGATTGAATGGGAAATGATCAAACTGCTTGTCTGCTTGCTGTTGCTCAATTTGTTGCGGAGGGTCGTTCTCGGGGTTACCGCAAATATCGAATCCTAAGCGAAAGAGCGAAAACAACCAATAAGACGAGCAACACTTAAACAAAAGAGCAAGCAAAAATTATCCAAATGCGACGAAAATTATACACAAGGTAGAATACGAATATACCTAGACATAGGAACTGAAAAAAACCTAATTTGGATTTGTGGTGCAAAAGATACTCTCTAAAAACCTATTTTCGGCCATAATTAGCACTGTAGCAAAAATATTTTCTAGAAAGACTTTGAAGCCGAAATTTTTATGGTAGCTACCCACTGGTATAGTGGTAACCCATATAAAATTTCAGGTCATTTGGAATTAAAATGATTTAGTTCTGATTTTTCTAAGTTATAAATCTAAGACATGATTAATTTCAGTATTAAAGACTACTGCAAAACCTATACTAAGCTAAAGTACTTTAACAGATGCTTTTATAGAACTTTAGTTTGTTAAATTTGGAGCTACAGAGAAAAAGATATGCAATTTTGAAGTTTAAAACAATTAATATGTGCAAATAAAAGCTCTCGGAACTAAATCTGGAAAACCAATAAAAACTGGGGAGGTCGTGGGCCGTTGATCAAAGATCGCACGGCTCACGATCTCGCATTCTAAAACCCAAGACGAGCTCCCGGCGCAAAGACCTCATCGCGCCTAGGGGAGGTCTTAGCCACTGATATTGAATCCAACGGCTACGACTAGTGCACGCACAGCGCACACGGAGGAGGTCCTCGCGCCTAAAGGTGGTCGGGATCGTTAGATCAAGATCTGACGGTCCTGACCTCCTTAGGAGGTCCTAGGGTTAAATCTACGGAAAAGGTCCGGGCGGCGAGATCGGAAGGAGGGAGGTCTTTGACGGCTAAGATCTCCTGAGGAGGTCTTAACTGCCAATGACTCCACCGATGGATTTAGATCCAATGGCCCACGTGAGATGGGATGTTCGGTCCATCCGAGCGCCTCAACGACCGGGCCTTGGATCTTGAGATGGACGGCCTAGATCAAGATTGCATCCGAGGGTCCGAATGTTCTCGGATCCGAGCCGTAGATCTAAAGACGAACGATAAAGAGAGAATCAAAACGGTAGAGTTGCAAATAGATCGAAGAGGTCAGCCCGTTAGATCTAAATCTAACGGTCCGTAGTGGGCAGGAGGTCCTATACGGTCAAGATCTCCGTGAGGAGGTCCCGAACGGCTATGATGAAGTGAGGAGGTCGGGACGGTTCGGATCTCCGTGGGAAGGTCATGAACGGTCCAGATCGAGCGGAGGAGGTCCTACGACTTCTTCACAAAGGGCCGAGGTGGTCTTTTTGCAAAGAGGACCCTAAAGGTAGTTTTGAAGGTTCTCTTTACAAAAGACCAGGGGTGGTCTTTTGCAAAAGAGGACCTTGGTGGGGTGGCTCAGGGGTGGTTTTTAGAAAACGACTAAGGAAGGACTTTTTGCAAAGAGGACCCCAAGGAGGTCCGATAGGGCGGTTTTGACAAAAACGACCGGGGTGACCTTTTCGAACAGAGGACCTCAAGGAGGTCTTTTGCAAAGAGGACCCCAAGGAGGAGGGTGATCCTAGCGGCTGGGATTTAACCTACGGAGGTCTTTAACGGCCAGGATTTCGGCGGGGAGGTCCTAGAGCTTAAAGACTTCACACACGAGGATCAACAACGGTCTAGATCGACAATGAAGAGGTAGTGGACAGCTAAGACCACAACCGGGAGGTCATACACGGCTGCGAAGAACTCGGGGAGGTCCTGGGCCATAATGACACCTACGGCTGCCGACAGGAACGACATTAACTACTAATGATTGGACTCGCGGACAACTTAAATGCTAATCATTAGATTATGTGAGGACCCCAATTTATTTGGCTTGTAATGCTTAACCAACCACCTGGTCCTAGCATCACAAATCAAATAAACTGATCCTCGAGATATGTATACTTCCCAGAAAGCAGTATACACACCTCGGTACAAAATTAGACATCAACTCCATTCCAAACATAGAGTCCAAACACCACACTACCAAACGGAAGGTAAACAAATAGAAGAGTTATTACAGACAAAGGCCGACAGGCCAAGATACAAAAATAAACAAGAACGACAGCGGAAGCAAAAGTGCCATAAGATGGCTATAAACAAAGCCAATCGTGCCTCCAACCCACAAGGCATCCGACCGACCGCCAAGTCTAGTCGCCCACGAAACGGCAACACACTCACGTATGAGGCCCTTGGGGCTCACCCTCTTCCTCTGCAACAAAACATTAAGCAAAGCACCGAGTACAAAGATTGTCTTTGTACCCGCAAGACCGACGTGTGAACTAATGCACTGCTTTATAAGCTACATGCAGCTTATTTGGTGGAGGCCATATGTTTCATTTGCACAAAGCCAACTTTCATTTGCAATAATATAATACGCTTTGAAAGGCAAGTTTGCAATTCATTTTAAGATTGAAATACAAATAAATAAAGATAGATACAAGTAACCACCTAGAAGTGACTATCCCAATAGTCACCACAACATAGCACGAATCCCAGTTCGTACCACCCATCAAGTTTTAATTTAAATGTTGTAGTCTAGTTCTTGGGGCGTATCCGAGCGTGTCCATAACCTAGGGCGAGGCTATTCGAATAGTTTTAACCTGCAGGGTGTACCAATGTACCCACACTTGGCATCGCCTTTAAGCCAAAGCACACTTCCGAAGGTATCTTGTCGCACACTAAGTCCTACGAGACTTTTTCCAATATTGTGTATTAACTACGAGCCGCTCGTATGGATAGAAACCCATACGCTTACATGGTAAAGCCGAAAAGACAACTACCCACTCGGGATAAAGCTTTTGGACAACTACCATGCTCCCACCTCCATCCCTCCCGCGACCTCCTGCGACCGGAGCCAATACACGCCAAAGTACTAGGTCAAGAGAGGTCCCATATACTCTAGTGTGGTTAGCACGCAAAATGCTCAAGACGGTGGCGCAAGTAACTCGGTCCTTAATCGACTCGGGCACCTTTCCAATCACCCAACAGATCACACCACCTTACCATTGTGCCCAAGTCTAAATCATTTTTGTTTTCATTTTTAATTTTGCAATTAAACATAGCGAAATGCTAAAACATACTGATTATAGTAAATTTTGTGTGATCAAGGTTACCGACTAAAGTCGATAACCGCCAGATTCTCCGATAGCTAAGCATGTCTAAGCAAGTTGACCTTGATCTACTAAGCGACAAGAGATCATCCAAGAACCTCTAATCACAAAGAAATAACCTAGGCTCGGTAGTAGAGGAAATATTGTTTGCCTACAGATTATGCATCTAAAGGATTATCTAACCAATTTAACACAAATTAAGCGATGCATACATACAGTTGAAACAAAATATTAGACTTTAAAATACTGGGATTAACATGATTAAACCGCTTGCACGTCACGCTGCTCGTAATGCTCAACTCATTGCGAGGATCGCTCTCAGGGTTGCCGCAAATATCGAAGCCTAACGATAGAACAAATAACAACGAATAAGAACGAATAACACCGGCAAAATTCAATAATCAAACACAAACACCAATTGGTACACAGAGGCTAGACCATCAAAAAGAATGACAAATAATCACTCTGAGACCCACTCACTTATTCGTCAGGTTAACCACAAAATTAATCCTCTTATATGATTTAAACTTTGGACAGACTTTGATGGTGATTGTGTGCACATCTATTATTCAATCATCAAGTTAATATATCAAAAACAGCTAGTTTCTCTAACTCAACCATTATTAGCGGATATTACGTAACCTACAAAAGCTATTGACAACACTAACCACCAAGTATCCAACTATGAGATGCTAAACAAAATTTTCTATCTAAGATAGGATGTTAAAGATACTCACTATTCATACCCCTAAGCATCACACCAAGATATTGCAAGGCTAACAAGTTCCAAAGATGTGGCTACTATAAAACCTTTCCTCACTAAAATACACATCACAAGTACAGAGTCAACACATCTAGTCTCAATCACAGCTTCATAGATCAAGGCCAACAAGTGATTTGAAACCTATAGAGCCTAACTAATTAATTTCTTGCTAGCACTACTTCTCGTGGAGTCATCAAGAACTAACAAACTTCAAGAGCACAAGCATGATACCCAAAATCGACATCGACACAATGTAAAAACCGACAACAGAGAAGAACAATTACAGAGAACCGGTGACTACTTCTTTCCAAGCCTCAACTTTCCAATTAAGCTTAAGCATGTGAGTTACTAATGACCATTACTAAAGTTGATTAGCATTTAGAACTGGCTAAAGGAAGATGGGGCCCACCGTCGCTGAAACAGAGAAGAGCACACCAAGAAGAAACAGAGAGGCTCACCGCTCGACTGAACTTGCCGCCGGCGAAGAAGTGGCGGCGCGGCGTGCGACGCCAAAATGGGTCGCCAGAGGTTGCCGGGCCAAGGGTGGTCGCGGGCAGCCGAGATGCACCGAGGTGGCGCGCGACGAGCACGCGCCGGCGATGGGGTGACAAGGTGCGGCGCACCGAGAAGTAGACAATGAAAATTAGCGCGCGCATGGGCATCGATGAGTTACCGGGAACTCACCGGTGTGCTTGGCGGCACGACGAGAGGCACCGGAGTGGCTCGGCGACGAGAACCGCCGTGGCGATCAAGGGGTCACCGAGGAGGAGCAACCTGAGCAAAAATAGGGGAAAAGAGAGACGGAGATAGCTTGAGTGAGTGCACTAGATGAAGCTAGCGCGAGCAATTACCCAAGGAACCAACTCACGGAGATGAGGACGATGATCCAACTTTCGGCCAAGAAGAGGGATATCAAAATTCAATGGCCCCCGCGAGTGAAACTCAAAATTAGCCGAGGGGAAACCATGATAGGGATCCGGAACACGATGTGACGCGCAAAATAAGGGATGATCTTCACCGGTTGTGGTGCCGACACGGCGGAGCAAGACGCCGTGAACTGTAGATTGCGCACTACCACAATTTGAGCTCGGGGAAGGCAATGGAGGGTAGGAAGTGGTTTTAGGGTGTCCAAAGGAGGATAAGAGAGCTTTGCGAGGGCTTAAGTAGGGAAGAGGGCGGAGGAAATCGAGAGGCGCTTTCGCACCGAGGAGCTCAAGAACGTGCCGACAAGCCGTGAAAGGAATGGTGGGCGATTAATGTTGCGCAGGCATGGCCACGCAATGGAAGATGCGGCGAGGCAATGCGCGCGCGAAAACCGTAGCGGTGACGGAAAAGCAAGGCGAGTGGCGACCATGCGCGATATCGCCGGCACACAAAGACTCATGCGAAGGTAGGTGACGACCGACGAGTGGGGCCCGCGGCGATGGCAATGGCGCGGCGCGAACCGAGACCGCACGGTGCGATTAGGTGGTCCGACTTCGGTCAGAACGTGTCGACCACCGGATCTAAAATGGACGGCCGGGATTGATGTATGCATTCGGACAGTCGGTTGCGCACGCGAACGTGGATCGTGCGATGCACAACGGACGGTCACGATTGATTAGATTCGCGCGGTGCGATTAGTTGGCGCGACCGAGCCATTTAGGTGCGGTCGGGTTTGAGTCGGGCTCGGGTCCGAGCCCGACAAACAGTGAATACTGATTTGAAGCTTTAAAAGGCTGAGAGAGTTTGGAGAATTTTTAGAGGTAGCTCCTGAGCTCCAAAAATTCTGAAATTTCTATGGTAGTTACTTGAGACAGAGATCAACATTGCATAAATTTTCCAGAACTTTTTATGCACTGAAAAATTCTGCAAAAAATTCACAAGCATGCTGACCTAGGGTTTGACCAGATTTTCAACTAGTTTGACTTGGCCATTTGAAATAGCAAATAAAATCTAAAAATTGTGAAATAATTCAGGGAGGTAGATAGGATGATCAAGATGACAGGAAAAATATTCCTAGGGGATGATCACAAGTTTGAAGGCTAAGAATGTGCTGACAACAATTTCTATTCACAAGAATTTAATTCTAGAAAATGGAAATTGCTAGGGTAAAATGTAGAAACTTTCAAATGATTTGAAGAGACAACAAAAGTTTTTATTTCTCCTCAAAATTTTACATTTTGAAGTACAAACCCTAAGTTAGGGCTGTTACAAATCTCCCCCTTACAGAATCTCACCCAGATTACGGTCACCGAGAAGAAGGATGGGTAATCTGCTCGAGACGATCTTCCCGCTCCCAAGTGGCTTCATCCTCGGAGTGGTTCGACCATCGAACTTTAAGGAACTTGATCACACGGTTCCTTGTTCTCGTGTTCGGCTTCTTCGAGGATACGAACGGACGCCACGATAAGGCGAGATCTTCCCGCACATCGATATTTTCCAATGGTGTTTCCTCAATCGAATACGGAGGCACTTCTTCAATTGCGACACATGGAAAACATCATGCACCCCCTCAAGTGTAGCCGCAACTCCAACCGGTATGCAACAGCTCCACTTTCTTGATGATGCGATATGGCCCGACATATCGAGGAGCCGCTTGCCCTTGACACCGAAACGACGATGTCCTTCGTGAGGCGAGACTTTGAGGTACACAAAGTCATTGGGCCGAAACTCAACTCACGGCGACGCCGACCGCATAGCTCTTCTCGCTCGATCGAGCCACGCACAAGTGCTCACGAATCAATCGCACTTGACTTTCACCTCATTGATGGAATCGAGCCAAAGAACTGCTCTCTCCCCCCCGACCGGTTCAATGGGGTTCGCATCGCCTCCCATACAAAGCCTCAAACGGTGCCATACCGAGACTAGCTGGAAGTCGTTGTTGTAGGAGAACTCGGCAAGCGGTAGACACTTCTCCCAATTCTTCCCATAGGAAAGAACACAAGCACGAGCATATCTTCAAGAACTTGGTTGACTCGCTCCGTCGACCATCACCGAGGATGATAGGTCGAAATGACGAAGACGGTACCCATGGCCTCCTGCAGATCGTGCAAAATCGGAAGTGAAAAGAGAGCCACGATCGACACTATCGCTCGTGGCACACCATGCGATCACAATGCGGGATATGTAAAGATCCGCTAGCTGATTCACATCAATCTTCGATCGCACTGGAAGGAAATGGGCCACCTTCGTCAATCGATCAATGATAACCCATAATGCATCCTTCCCTGAAGAAGTACGGGGTAGACCAGTGATAAAATCCATGCCTACATAATCCCACTTCCACTCTGGTATAGGCAAGGGTCGAGGAGACTCGCCGACGCTGATGCTCGGCCTTGACGCGACAACATGTGTCACATCTGGCCACGAACCTGGCAATCTCGCGCTTCATGCGAGTCCACCAGAATCTCTGACGCAGATCTTGGTACATTTTAGTGGCCCCGGGATGGATGGACAAAGGCGAATCATGGGCCTCCTGAAGAATCAAATCCTGCAACTCTGGGACCTTTGGGACCACAAGACGCTGCCCAAACCACACAACATCGTGCTCATCTTCTGTGAAACACTTGGCTGATCCATTCTTGATGTTCTGCTTGATTTTACCCACACCATCATCTGATTGTTGTGCTGCCTTGATTTGATCCACCAAGGTCGGTCGCACAACCAAGGCAGCAAGGGAACCATGCTCAACCAAACCCAAGTTGAGACGCTGAAATTCTGCAAGAAGTGCAGTTGTTCTTTGCTCTTGGATCATCAAAGTATTGCAATACACTTTTCGCTAAGTGCATCAAGAACCACATTGGCTTTGCCAGATGATACTGAATACCCATGTCATAATCTTTGATTAATTCTAGCCATCTCCTCTGCTCGAGGTTCGGATCCGCCGAGTGAACAAGTATTTCAAACTCTTGTGATCGGAATACACCTCACGTGATTACTGATCGATAATGCCGCCAAATCTTGAGTGCATGAACCACAAAGCCAACTCTAAATCATGGGTGGGATAATTGAGCTCGTGAGGTCTCAATCGCTCGATGCATAGGCGATCGCCTTGCCTTCCCGCATAAGAACACATCCAAGTCCCTAACGAGAGGCATCGCAATAAATATCAAGCTCTTGTGGATATCGTGAAGAGTGAGGACTGGGTGAAGTCAATCGCCGCTTGAGCTCCCGAAAGCTCTCATCGCAAGCGCAGGACCACACAAACTTCTTATCCTTCTTGAGCAATTCACCATCGGCTTTGCGATTTTGGAGAAGTTCTCGATAAAGCGCGTAATAGCCCGCTAAGCGAGAAAACTCCGCACATCGATGGATCGACTTGGTGACCCCAAGATAGAACATCGTTGACTTTGCCGGGATCCACGGCTATGCCTCCAAATGAAAGAACATGGCGAAAAAATGCCACTTCCTTCAACTAACTCGCATTTGTTTGAACTTCGTGATACACCGTGGTGCTCCCGCAATTTGCCCAAAACAATCTTCAGATGCTCAAAGATGCTCGCTTGATCTTGGAATAGATAAGAATATCATCAATAAAGACCACCACAAATTTATCCAAATACTCCATGAATACGAATTCATAAGGTTCATGAACAAGGCCGAGCATTGGTTAAGCCAAAGGACATGACGGTGTACTCGCATGACCCATAACGAGTAGTGAAAGCCGTCTTCGAATATCCTCGATCGATCCCGACTGATGATACCCCATTCTCAAATCAATCTTTGAGAACACTGGCTCCAATCAACCGATCAAACAGATCATCAATGCGGGCGAGGATATTTGTTCTTCACCGCCACCTCATTGAGAGGACGGTAATCCACGCACATGCGCAAAGTCTTGTCCTTCTTCTTCACAAAGATCACCGGACAACCCCAAGGAGATGAACTGGACGGATGAAACCCTTTGCTTGGAGCTCACCAAGTCGCTTCTTCAATTCTTCTAGCTCATTGGGAGGCATTCGATCTGGCGCCTTGAGATAGGGGCGATGACGGCAGCAACTCAATGACAAACTCAAGGTCTCGAACCGAGGCATCCCGGGCAAGTCTTCGTGAAAGACATCCCCAAAGTCGATACTATGGGAACATCCCGACCGCAAGGTGGCTTTGCCTCTAATACACATAGATGTGGCCCTGAAGCCGCGCGAAAATCCGACTGTTCGCTGAAGGGTGGTGAGATAGACAATCTTCCCAACACAATCGATCGTCCCAAATGTTGGGACAACCAATCCATGCCAAGAATCACATCCGCACTCACGAATCGAGCGAATAAGGTTTGCCAAAACCCCACCCTCTCGACTATGATAGGAACATCCCGACACTGAAGATCAGCTCTCATTTCCGAACCCGGAGAGCGGATGAGCAAAGGAACTTCCAAAGGAACACAGTGAAGACCACTAGCAGCAGCAAATGATCTTGAAATAAAAGAATGCGATGCTCGGAATCAAATAATCTGCAGCAGGGCGAGAATTAACGAAGTGTACCCATCACGACATCCGCGCCTCCGAGCCTCCTCACCGAAAGGTGGTTGACTCGACCACGCCGCACTCGGGCTTCGGATCATCTTACGTCGGTGGATGACCACTCCCCTGCCCGCGTCCTCCATTAGGACGAGGGGCTACTGCAACACTCTGAGGACAAGCGTTGGCGTAGTGGCCCTTGTTGTGGCAGCGAAAACAAGTAACCTCGGCCGCCGGATTGCGGAGGCCGCTCTGCTGCTGGATCGCAGGCGCACGTGGCTGAACCACGGCCTGCGGTGGACGAGGAGCTGGTGCAGATGGCCTCGGCGCCGGTGGAGCAAAAGAACGGGCCACTGGTGCTGGCCCAGCCCGAGGACGAGTGAGGCTGGTGTGAGCAGCGGTGATCGCCTCCCATTTGCGCTTGCGGGACTCGCCCAGCGCCTTTGCCTTATGCTCAGCAACAATGGCCTTATCTACCAAGGCCTGAAAGTCAGAGAAGTCCACAATAGATAGCTTGTCCTGCAGCTCCTCAGACAAGCCATCCATAAACTTCTCCTGCTTAGCCTCATCTGAGGCCACCTCTCCCGGAGCATAACGAGCCAGATGATTAAACTCGTATAGATACTCCGTCACAGATTTGCGCCCTTGCTTGAGCGCGAGGAATTCTTTCTTCTTCAGCTTCATCAGGCCATCAGGGATGTGGGCCCGACGAAAAGCTGATCTGAACTCCTCCCACGCGACCACATGGCCCGCGGCCGCATGGCGAGTAGTTCTCCCACCATGAGAGTCTTTGCCGCGCTCGAGCCGGTGGGACGCGAAGAGTGCCTTATCCTGTGCTCGACATCGAGCTATGTTGAGCTTTCGCTCAACCATGCGTAGCCAATCATCCGCATCGAGAGGATCCTCAAAGCGGCGAAAGTCGGTGGTCGCGTGCGGAGGAACTCGCAAGTCCCCGCGAGTCCGTGGCCACCACCACGGCAGGAGTGGAGGTATTCCTAGCAATAACCTCCAAGATGCGCGTCTCGTCCATGCGGTTTCGCTCGATCCGAGCGAGCACCTCACCATGGTCGGAGGAGGGGAAGCTCCTCATCATGACCACCTGGCCGATCGCCACGCGTTCTCCGGCCATCCTGTTTCACTAAGACAAGTTAACAATAGCCTAAAACAAGAAGTCGACAACCTCACTGCAAATAACTTACTAACAAAGACAAAACAAACACAAGACTTTTAAGCTACAAAACCAATTGACAAAAATCGACACTTAGCAAACTCACATATATCTTACCCTTATACCCCCACAAATTTTAATTAGACTAATTCTCTATGGTTCTCCCAAAGACCGATTCTACCCAGAGTAACTATCTTTTGAAAGGAAAGAGAGAAACCAAATTTTAAACTCAAATTAGAGTAAGATGAGAGTAGAAGGCTAAGATAGGTAAGGAGTAAATCGAGAATCGCCTAGGTTTTCATAAACCCTTTTATACTTTGAAATTAAACTTTTCAAAATATCCTAAGGACGACTATGCTTGTTTACTACGGTCGGAATGGCTCGATACCAACTTTGTGAGGACCCCAATTTATTTGGCTTGTAATGCTTAACCAACCACCGGTCCTAGCATCACAAATCAAATAATCGATCCTCGAGATATGTATACTTCCTAAAGCGAAGATACACACCTCGGTACAAAATTAGACATCAACTCCATTCCAAACATAGAGTCCAAACACCACACTACCAAACGGAAGGTAAACAAATAGAAGAGTTATTACGCACAAAGGCCGATGTGCCAAGATACAAAAATAAACAAGAACGACAATGAAGCAAAGTGCCATAAGATGGCTATAAACAAAGCCAATCGCGTGCCTCCAACCCACAAGGCATCCGACCGACCGCCAAGTCTAGTCGCCCACGAAACGGCAACACACTCACGTAGTGAGGCCCTTGGGGCTCACCTCTTCCTCTGCAACAAAAACATTAAGCAAAGCACCGAGTACAAAGATTGTCTTTGTACCCGCAAGACCGACGTGTGAACTAATGCACTGCTCATAAGCTACATGCAAGCTTATTTGGTGGAGGCCATATGTTTCATTTGCACAAAGCCAACTTTCATTTGCAATAATATAATACAGCTTTGAAAGGCAAGTTTGCAATTCATTTTAAGATTGAAATACAAATAAATAAAGATAGATACAAGTAACCACCTAGAAGTGACTATCCCAATAGTCACCACAACATAGCACGAATCCCAGTTCGTACCACCCATCAAGTTTTAATTTAAATGTTGTAGTCTAGTTCTTGGGGCGATCCGAGCGTGTCCATAACCTAGGGCGAGGCTATTCGAATAGTTTTAACCTGCAGGGTGTACCAATGTACCCACACTTGCATCGCCTTTAAGCCAAAGCACACTTCGAAGGTATGTTTGGCACACTAAGTCCTACGAGACTTTTTCCAATATTGTGTATTAACTACGAGCCGCTCGTATGGATAGAAACCCATACGCTACATGGTAAAGCCGAAAAGACAACTACCCACTCAGATAAAGCTTTTGGACAACTACCATGCTCCCACCTCCATCCCTCCCGCGACCTCCTGCGACCGGAGCCAATACACGCCAAAGTACTAGGTCAAGAGAGGTCCCATATACTCTAGTGTGGTTAGCACGCAAAATGCTCAAGACGGTGGCGCAAGTAACTCGGTCCTTAAGCGACTCTGCACCTTTCCACCACACCCAAAGATCACACACAGTCTTACCATTGTGCCCAAGTCTAAATCATTTTTGTTTTCATTTTTAATTTTGCAATTAAACATAGCGAAATGCTAAAACATACAAGATTATAGTAAATTTTGTGTGATCAAGGTTACCGACTAAAGTCGATAACCGCCCGCTTCTACCGATAGCTAAGCATGTCTAAGCAAGTTGACCGGATCTACTAAGCGACAAGAGATCATCCAAAGAACCTCTAATCACAACAAATAACCTAGGCTCGTAGTAGAGGAAATATTATTTGCCTACAGATTATGCATCTAAAGGATTATCTAACCAATTTAACACAAATTAAGCGATGCATACATACGCTTGAAACAAAATATTAGACTTTAAAATACCGGGATTAACATGATCAAACCGCTTGCACGGCCGCTTGTTGCTCGTAATGCTCAACCCGCTGCGCAGGATCGCCTCGTGGTTGCCGCAAATATCGAAGCTTAACGATAGAACAAATAACAAATAATAAGAACGAATAACACCGCAAAATTCAATAATCAAACACAAACACCAATTGGTACACAGAGGCTAGACCATCACAAAAGAATGACAAATAATCACTCAGAGACCCACTCACTTATTCACAAAGTTAACCACAAAATTAATCCTCTTATATGATTTAAACTTTGGACAGACTTTGATGGTGATTGTGTGCACATCTATTATTCAATCATCAAGTTAATATATCAAAACAGCTAGTTTCTCTAACTCAACCATTATTAGTGATATTACAGTAACCTACAAAAGCTATTGACAACACTAACCAGTCAAGTATCCAACTATGAGATGCTAAACAAAATTTTCTATCTAAGATAGGATGTTAAAGATACTCACTATTCATACCCCTAAGCATCACACCAAGATATTGCAAGGCTAACAAGTTCCAAATGTGGCTACTATAAAACCTTTCCTCACTAAAATACACATCACAAGTACAGAGTCAACACATCTAGTCTCAATCACGACTTCATAGATCAAGGCCAACAAGTGATTTGAAACCTATAGAGCCTAACTAATTAATTTCTTGCTAGCACTACTTCTCGAGTCATCAAGAACTAACAAACTTCAAGAGCACAAGCATGATACCCAAAATCGATTCGACAAATGTAAAAACCGACAACAGAGAAGAACAATTACAGAGAACCGGTGACTACTTCTTTCCAAGCCTCAACTTTCCAATTAAGCTTAAGCATGTGAGTTACTAATGACCATTACTAAAGTTGATTAGCATTTAGAACTGGCTAAAGGAAGATGGGGCCCATGCCGCTGAAACAGAAGAGCACACCAAGAACGAGAGGCTCTACCGCTCGACTGAACTTGCCGCCGGCGAAGAAGTGGCGGCGCGGCAGTGCGACGGCCAAAATGGGTCGCCAGAGGTTGCCGGGCCAAGGGTGGTCGCGGGGCAGCCGGAGATGCACTGAGGTGGCGCGGCGACGGAGCCCGGCGGCCGGCAGTGGGGGTGACAAGGTGCGGATGCACCAGAGAAGTAGACAATGAAAATTAGCGCACGCATGGGCATCAGTGAGTTACCAGGAACTCACCGGTGTGCTTGGCGACGACGGAGAGGCACTAGAGTGGCTCGGCGACGAGAACCAGCGGTGGCGATCAAGGGGTCACCGAGGAGGGAGCAACCTGAGCAAAAATAGGGGAAAAGAGAGACGGAGATAGCTTGAGTGAGTGCACTAGATGGTGCTAGCGCGAGCAATTGCCCAAGGAACCAACTCACCGGAGATGAGGACGATGATCCAACTTTCGGCCGAAGAAGAGGGATATCAAAATTCAATGGCCCCCTGCGAGTGAAACTCAAAATTAGCTGAGGGGAAACCATGATAGGGATCTGGAACACGATGTGACGCGCAAAATAAGGGATGATCTTCACGGTTGTGGTGCCGACACGCGGAGCGCACGGCCGTGAACCAGAGATTGCGCACTACCACAATTTGAGCTCAGGGAAGGCAATGGAGGGTAGGAAGTGGTTTTAGGGTGTCCAAAGGAGGATAAGAGAGCTTTGCGAGGGCTTAAGTAGGGAAGAGGGCGGAGGAAATCGAGAGGCGACGCTTTCGGCACCGAGGAGCTCAAGAACGGTGCTGACAAGCTGGTGAAAGGAATGGTGGGCGATTAATGCTGCGCAGGCATGGCCACGCAGCGAAGATGCGCCGAGGCAATGCGCGCGCGAAACCGGAAAGCGGTGACGAACAAAGAAGGTGAGGTGGCGACCATGCGCGATATCGCCGCACACACGGACTCATGCGAAAGGTAGGTGACGACCGACGAGTGGGGCCCGCTTGGCGATGATAAAGAATGGCGCGCGAACCGAGACCGCACGGTGCGATTAGGTGGTCTGACTCGGTCAGGAATATGTCGACCACTGGATCTAAAATGGACGGTCGGGATTGATGTATGCATTCGGACAGGTCGGTTGCGCACGCGAACGTGGATCGTGCGATGCACAACGGACGGTCACGATTGATTAGATTCGTGCGGTGCGATTAGTTGGCGCGACCGAGCCATTTAGGTGCGGTCGGGTTTGAGTCGGGATCGGGTCCGAGCCCGACAAACAGTGAATACTGATTTGAAGTTTTAAAAGGCTGAGAGAGTTTGGAGAATTTTTAGAGGTAGATCATGAGCTCCAAAAATTCCAAAATTTTTATGGTAGTTACTTGAGACAGAGATCAACATTGCATAAATTTTCCAGAACTTTTTATGCACTGAAAAATTCTACAGAAAATTCACAAGCATGCTGACCTAGGGTTTGACCAGATTTTCAACTAGTTTGAATTGGCCATTTGAAATAGCAAATAAAATCTAAAAATTGTGAAATAATTCAGGGAGGTAGATAGGATGATCAAGATGACAGCAAAAATATTCCTAGGGGATGATCACAAGTTTGAAGGATAAGAATGTGCTGACAACAATTTCTATTCACAAGAATTTAATTCTAGAAAATGGAAATTGCTAGGGAAAAATGTAGAAACTTTCAAATGATTTGAAGAGACAACAAAAGTTCTTATTTCTCCTCAAAATTTTACATTTTGAAATACAAACCCTAAGTTAGGGCTGTTACAGATTACAATACCCGCACGAGTAAGGCACGACAACAACATGACTACGGTTTTTAGCTCACCGCCGGCGACAGGGTCTTCGCCATGAGAACCAAAGGCACGGCTAGGTTCTAAATAGCGAGGAACCTACAGAGCCAAAAGCTACCCCTAAAACATCGCCACCGGCGCCAATGAGATGGCCTGGAGGCAAAACACGGCCAAAACGAAAGCTACCGAGGCTCAAAATGACCGGCTTTCAACACTAAGGCACTAACCAGGAATGAAGGAGGTCCAAGAATGGTCGCAGGAGCTCCGTGACGGTGGAGGTCGGAGGTGAAGAAGACGGCTCCCGCCACGAACAAAGAAGCTCCTCTTTGTCAACCTCTGTGAAGGTTTAAACAAAGCAATTTAGGAGATTCGGAGGTGACCAAGAGAACAAATGACAGCCAACAATCGCAATAATGAACCACTGGAGCTCGGAGGTCGCGGAGAGCTCCAAGGTTTAGCAATGGTGGCGAGAGGCTTTGGGTGACTTGAGCACAAGAGCGAGAAAGAAACTAGGGGTGCAACAATGGATCCAAAGAAGCTTAAGGAGAAGCTCTGCTCAATATATAACCGAAGAGCCAAAATGGAAACAAGGTCACACCCACCCGGGTGCACTGAGCTAGGGCATCAACGACATGATGGGAGCAGGTGTCAGGGTGACTTTTGAGCAAAAAGGTGCTGCCAGACATTTAATGTTGGCAGCACATAGCCGTTTGTCAGCCCTAGAGTTGACAAGGCACTGCTCCCTACTGCCACGCACAAAAATTGATAATGCCAAGGCCCACCCGACAGTGAGAGAAATAGGGAAGAACTGGTCAAATGAACTCAACGGCTAAATCAGCGCTGAGCTCCACCAGGGAGGTCGTGGAGGTCGCCCAGGGTGGTCTTTGCAAAAGGTGCAAAGGAGGTCCTGGGGGAGGTCCTCGAGGGTTGTCTTCGTAAAAGAACCTGAGGAGGTCGTGGGGTGGGAGGTCCTTTACAAAAACCCGAGGAGGTCTTTGAGCGTCGGATTTAAAATCCAACGGCCTAGACCACCTGTGCCCAATTGCCCGAGCCCGACACGGCTCAAGCGGCTCGGTGCGACCAAGACCTGGAGGTCGGACCTGGGTTTAGGGTTTATTTTGAATCGATCTTGAAGGGACTTTTAGAGCTAGCAAACTAGCTCCAAATTCTATGAAATTTTGACAAGAGCTTGATAACCTTGAGTTGGACCTTGTATAAAATTTTTAGAGGTTTTGTGTCTGAGCATTTTTCTCCGTAAATTATACAATGCTTAGAGCTAGGTTTGACTACAAGTCAAGCAAGTTTGATGACCCATAAAGCTGTTCAAACAATTTCAAAATTGTGAAATTTTTCGAGGGTCACGTATCAACCCAAGAACTTAGGAAAATATTTCCTGTGAGATGATCAACAGACTTGTGACTTTGTATTTCCATACCCTGGTGCAATAATTGTTTAATACACACAGGAAACCCATGATGTAAGAAAAAGTTTTAATTTCTACTCATTTTCTTACATTTAAAACACAAGTTGAAAATGGGGATGTTACATACATGAAAGCTGTATTCAAAGGAATATGGTTATATGGTTCTTTAGACGTACAAAGCAAGTTTCATTTGCAATATTGTAATAGATTGAACAGCAGTTTGTAAAATCTGTTTTTAAGCATTTAAGTAACAGCGAGTAAACATAAGTAACAAGTATCCACCTAGAAGTGACTTTCCCCAAAGCCACCACAACATAGCATGAATCCCTGATTCATACCACCATCAAGTTTTAATTTTACAAGAAGGTTGTAGTCTAACTCTTGAAAAGCTTATCCAAGCGTGTCCATAACCTAGGACGAGGCTATTCGAATAGTTTTAATCCCTGCAGGGGTGTACCAATGTACCCACACTTCAGACCGCCTTTTTGCCAAGCTATTAAGCACACTTCCTTTGGTATGCCGGCACGGCTAAGTCCTACGAATCCTTTGCAATGGAATATGCTAATCAAGAGACGCACGTATAGGGGTTAATCCTTAGTGATCTGCCGACGAAATATGGATCACAAGGACCCATACGTGGAGCAGGACACACCGGCCTCAGCGGGTGTTCCTCTCCCCCACAAACGTGTCCATGTTGCATGTAATCAAATATGCAACCCACCACGCGACTCATTAATTAACACAGCCCAAAGTACTCAGCTAAGAGAGGTCCCATATCCCTCTAGTGTGGTTAGCACGCACGTAATGCTCTGATAATGAGATACTCACAAGTAGTTCGGTCCTTAATTGACCCGGGCACTATTCCATTCACACCCAAAAGATCACACCATCTTACCATTGTGCCCAAGTCTAAATTGTTTTCATTTTCAGTTTTAGTTTTGCAATTTAGACAAAGCACAAGGCTAGAATATACACATTATAATAGTTTGTGTGATCAAAGTTATCGACGAGTCAATAACCGCCCATTTCTACCGATAGCTAAGCATGGCTAAGCATAATGACACGTAAACTACTAAGTGACAAGGGTTCATCCAGCGAACCCAAAATCACAGCAAGTAATCCTAGGCTCGATGAGTAGAGGAATAAACATTTCCCTCGATAATGCATCTAGTAGGCCACTATCGACAATAGTTTAAAACAACATAGCAATGCATACATAGAATTTGCAAACAACATATTAGAATTTGAAAATAGTAGGAACAATATGATCAAATGAATGCTACATCTGCTTGCCTTGCTGGAGTGTAGGATCTGATGGCTGCTGTGGCTCAATATCAGCAATAAAATTATCTTCGGAACCTAACGCGAAAAGGCGATAAGCAAATAAGAACGAAGAACACCAAATAAACTCCAACAGCAAAACACACCCAAATCTAATAAAATTTACACAACAGCTAGGGAATGATCTAAGACAATGATAGGAACAAGAATTATGCAATTTGGACTTAACATGCAAAAGATATGAACAAAATGCTCTTTCTTAGTCTTTCAACAACCTAATTAATAATTAGCACTGTTCATGGCGAAATTTTCCAAAATGATCTAAGGTCTGAAATTTTTATAGCAGGTAGATTATAACACCCTAATAACAGCAAAGTTGAGTTTACTAAATTTGGAGTTATACACACTTACTTATGATTTTTCTAAGATGTAAATCTAATGCAAGTCACTTTACAGAATTATGAACATGCTCAAATCCTATTTTATATGAAAGTATACTAACAAATGAAATTAACAAAATTGATTTTGCACAAATTGGATTTATACAGAAAAAGATATGCATTTTTCAAGATTAAATCTATTTCTGGAATATTCAAAGTGACAGAAATCAAGTTATTTCTAGTTATACAATTTTCTGCTACTGGAATATGCTTAAAACCATTTTTATAATAAACTTAAGTGATAACACAATTTATTACAGTTGGAATTATCTAAAAAGCCGTTAAAATGAATTAGTTATGAGTTTCTAAAGGTTTTATATCATTTTCAGTTGTTAAATAACTACTTACCGAAATACAGACAAACTCCAATAATAGAATAAGATGTGGACACTTATCCACCCTCGATCTAAAATCCTACGGCTCACGCGCGCAAAAACAGCAAGACGCCGCGAAACCTGTCGAGCCCACCGTTGGATCATGATCCAACGGCTCACACAAGTGTATGCATCCGGACGGTGCGGTTGCTTGGGCCAATCCCAGCCGTAGATCTGCAGATGGACGGTCTAGAGCGCACCAACGGTCGGAAGGTCCGACTGCATACACGATCTCAGCCGTTGATGTCAAGATCGACGGTCGAGAATGATCAAGGCATCCGGAGGGTCCGAATGCACTCACGATCAGGGCCGTTGATCAAGGGATCGACGGTGGCTAAAGATTGAAGTTCAAAGGGAGATGCTAACACGTGGGGCATGCATGTCAGTGACCTCAAGTCACAACCGCGAACGTTTAACCCACGTGCACAGTGCACTGGGCCCACATGTCAACGACTAAGAGTGGCGGTTAAGGACAGGATTAATGCTTCTAATGATTAACATTAAATAGACACTAATGACTTCTGAAATTTGATTTTAACCCCTCGGGCCCACAAGTCAGCGACCCAGAGGTGATTTCCGACAGTGATTAAATGCCGACACATTAATTAATCAATGATTAAGCACTAATGATGTCGGGACAACGCGGAAACGCGCCAGCGGGTGATTAAAGGATGTTGGGTCCACTGGTCAGCGGCTCAACGACAAAGGTTAAGACACAATTAATTAACTAATGATTGGCAATTAATGTGCCCTAACCACAAGACGAAAACGGGAGTTCTGTGCCGGCAAAACCCGAGCGATTTCAACGGCTTGTCGCCGACGACACTGGCCGTGGCGGCGCCGAACAAGAACCAAAATGGAATCGCAATAGCACTACGAACCTAATGGTGGCATTCTCGCCGGCGGTGAGGGACTAGAACGCCGGCTAGCCGGAAAATGAAAATGGGAGCTTTTACTTCTAAGCGCGAAAATAGCGAAAAGCTCAGCTGCAGTCCAAGGAAGCGGGTGCCAAAGCTTCTAAGGACTAATAAGAAGCTACCTTGATGAAGAGAAGCTTCAAAGATGGCCGGAGATGCTTGATCATGGAGGAAGCTCGCCGGACTTGGAGAAGAAGGATTGAAAATGACACCCTGAGCCAAATGAGTGATTCCAAAGCATCAGTATAGCTTCATAATGACTCACAGAAGCCACCTGTAACATCCCAATCTTGGGCTTGTGTTTCAAATGTAATAAAATCAGTAGAAATTAAAACTTTTTCTTACATCATGTATTTCCTTTTGTGCCAATCAATTCTTGTACAAGGAATTATGGAAATACATGGTCACAAGTCTAGTTGATCCAAATCTTGACATTCCAAAAACAATCTTGTCAAATTTTGTGATCATCCTCTGGAAATATTTATCCTAAGTCTCTGTGATGGTATGTGACCCCTCTGAAAAATTTCACAATTTTTTGAAATTGTTTGAATATTTTTAGAGGCAGTCAAACCTGTTTGACTCTCAGTCAAACATTAAAACAGAGCCTTGCAGAATTTTTGGAGATTTATTCACAGTATAAAAACCTTTGAAATTTTACACAAGGTTAATATCTGAGTTACAAAACCTCCCCCCCTTACAAGAATCTCGCCCCGAGATTCTGTTTACTCGGAGAAGAAGGATGGGTAATCTGCACGAAGACGATCTTCGCGCTCCCAAGTTGCCTCATCTTCAGAATGGTTTGACCACTGAACCTTAAGGAACTTGATGACACAGAGCACCACCAGTCTTTCGGGCGGCAAAACACAGAGCACAAGGTGCGGCCGACATGGAAAAGATAATAGCTGGTGCAATAGGGTATGGCATGGCCGAATGTGTCTCCCACGACCCATAATGTCGACTAGGGCAGCCGTAGGGAGCATGAAATGACATCTCCATGCCTTGCAATTGCTGCACACGGAGGTTGAAGATGACCAGCGCAAAAAGCTCGGGCGATTCAGAGCCCCACGATCTAAATCGGACGGCTACGAAAGCGCCACGCCTCCGGGCTTTAAAACACAACGGGGAGGATGCGAGCCTCTGATTAGAA
The DNA here is from genome assembly GCA_036346255.1 of Ampelocalamus luodianensis. Lineage (NCBI taxonomy): Eukaryota > Viridiplantae > Streptophyta > Magnoliopsida > Poales > Poaceae > Ampelocalamus > Ampelocalamus luodianensis. The sequence continues at coordinate 30,583,279 of CM070637.1, forward strand.
ATGAACGGCTCGAGATAGCCCCACGCCGCAAACGCGTTTACAACGAAGGACACGCGGGCGTTGGATCTTAATCCAACGCCCCGATTCGTAAATGCAACCGAGGGTCCGGCGGTTCGGAGGATCCGGGCAATCTCAACGGTTGGATGAGAATCTAACGGTCGACAATCAAACTTGCAACCGGAAGGTCCGAAGGGTTACACGCGCGCGGGCCGTGCGATTTAGATCCAACGGTCGAGATCGGTCGCGGGATTTTCAAACGGGCGCGGTGCGGTTAGTTGACTGGACCAAGTCACTTGGCTCGAGCCCGAGTCCGACTCGAACCCAAGTAACAGTAAAACCAAGTTTGACTTTGAAATAAGAACAGAGACTTTGAATGATTTATTTGAGGTAGCAAATTAACTCCAAAAATTATGAAATTTTTACAGGAGCTTGCTAACCCAGATATTAACCTTGTGTAAAATTTTCAGAGGTTTTTATACTGTGAATAAATCTCCAAAAATTCTGCAAGGCTCTGTTTTAATGTTTGACTGAGAGTCAAACAGGTTTGACTGCCTCTAAAAATATTCAAACAATTTCAAAAAATTGTGAAATTTTTCAGAGGGGTCACATACCATCACAGAGACTTAGGATAAATATTTCCAGAGGATGATCACAAAATTTGACAAGATTGTTTTTGGAATGTCAAGATTTGGATCAACTAGACTTGTGACCATGTATTTCCATAATTCCTTGTACAAGAATTGATTGGCACAAAAGGAAATACATGATGTAAGAAAAAGTTTTAATTTCTACTGATTTTATTACATTTGAAACACAAGCCCAAGATTGGGATGTTACAAAACCTCCCCCCCTTACAAGAATCTCGCCCCGAGATTCTGTTTACTCGGAGAAGAAGGATGGGTAATCTGCACGAAGACGATCTTCGCGCTCCCAAGTTGCCTCATCTTCGAATGGTTTGACCATCGAACCTTAAGGAACTTGATGACACGGTTCCTTGTCCTTCGCTCGATTCTTCGAGAATACGAACAGGATGCTCATGATAGGTCAAATTTTCTTGCACATCGAGATTTTCCAACGGAGTTTCCTCAACTGAACACGGAGGCACTTCTTCAAGTGTGACACATAGAACACGCCGCACACCCTCAAGTGAAGCCGCAACTCCAATCAGATGCAACGGCTCCAATCCTCTCGATGATGCGATAAGGCCCAACATATCGAGGAGCTAACTTGCCCTTGATGCCAAAACGCTGATGGCCCTTCAAGGGTGAGACCTTGAGATAAACAAAGTCATTGGGCTCAAAGCTCAACTCCCGACGACGACGATCCGCATAGCTCTTTTGCTCGGATCGCCACGCGCAAATGCTCACGAATCACCGACTCGACTTTCGCCTCATTGATGGAATTGCCCAAGAACCGACGCCACCGCTTCCACCAGTTCAATGGGGTTCTACACTTCCTCCCATACAAAGCCTCAAACGGTGCCATGCCAAGACTAGCTTGGAAACTGTTGTTGTAGGAGAACTCCGCAAACGGCAAGCACTTCTCCCACTTCTTTCCATAGGAAATAACACAGGCACGGAGCATATCTTCCAACACTTGGTTGACTCTCTCCGTCGACCATCGCTTGAGGATGATAAGTCGAATCAAAGAAAGACGTGTACCCATCGCCTTTGCGATTATGCCAAAAGCGAGAGGTGAAAAGAGAACCACGATCTGACACAATCGTTCGTGGCACACCATGCAAACATACAATGCGAGACACATAGAGATCCGCCAGGTGACTAACACTGAGATTGGTACGACCGGCGTAAAATGTGCCACCTTCGACAATCGATCAATGACAACCTGATAGCATCCTTCCCGGAGGAAGTGCGGGCGCACGGTGATGAAATCCATACCAACGAATCCCACTTCCATTCTCGTGCGGCAAAGGTCAAGAAGGCTGTGGGCCGATGTTCACCTTGACACGACAAAGACACGCCGTCGACTCGGCCACGAACTCGCGATCTCGCGCTTCATGCGAGTCCACCAGAATCTCTGTCGAAGGTCTTGATACATCTTGGTAGCTCCAGGATGGATAGACAAAGGGGAGTCATGGGCCTCGCGGAGAATCAAATCCCGCAATTCCATGACCTTCGGAACCACCAAGCGCTGTCCAAACCACACAACACCGTGCTCATCCTCAGAAAAGCACTTAGCTGTCCCATTCTTGATGTTCTGCTTGATTTGGATCACACCAACATCTGTCAGCTGGGCAGCCTTGATTTGTTCCACCAAAGTCGGTTGCACAACCAAGGTAGCAAGAGAACCATGCTCAATCAATCCCAAATTAAGCCGCTGAAATTCTTCGAGAAGGGTAGGTTGTTGCTCTTGAAGTGACAACGTATTGCAATACACCTTGCGACTGAGTGCATCCGCAACAACATTAGCCTTGACCGGGTGATACTGAATGCCCATATCATAATCTTTGATCAATTCCAACCATCTCCTCTGCCTGAGGTTCAGATCTGGCTGGGTGAACAAATATTTCAAGCTCTTGTGATCAGAATACACCTCACAACGGTTACCAATAAGGTAATGCCGCCAAATCTTGAGTGCATGAACCACTGCAGCTAACTCCAAATCATGGGAAGGATAGTTGAGTTCATGAGGCCTCAACTGCCTCGATGCATAGGCCACAACCTTGCCTTCTTGCATAAGAACACAACCGAGTCCCTGCCGAGAGGCATCACAATAAATGTCAAAGCTCTTATGCACATCGTGAGAACAAGCACTGTGCCGACGTCAATCGCCTTTTGAGTTCTTGAAAACTCAAATCACAAGCGAATGACCACACGAATTTCTTTTCTTTCTTGAGCAATTCGGTCATGGGCTTAGCAATTTTGGAGAAGTTCTCGATAAAGCGGTTGTAGTAGCCCGCTAAACCAAGGAAACTTCTCACATCGGTGGCTCGACTTGGCTGCCCCAAGATAGAACATCGTGACCTTGCTAGGATCTATCATGACACCACCGCCGAAAGAACATGGCCCAAGAATGCCACTTCCTTCAACCAGAACTCGCACTTGCTGAACTTAGCATACAGCTGATGCTCACGCAGCTTTCCCAATACAATCTGCAGATGCTCAGCATGCTCTTCTTCACTCTTGGAGTAGATAAGAATGTCGTCAATGAAAACCACAACAAACTTATCCAAATACTCCATGAACACCGAGTTCATAAGATTCATGAACAAAGCCGAGCATTGGTCAAACCGAAAGACATGACGGTGTACTCGTAAAGGCCATAACGAGTAGTGAACGCCGCCTTTGGAATATCCTCACCGATCCGACTTGATGGTACCCCAATCTTAAGTCAATCTTGGAGAACACACAAGCTCCAATCAACCGATCAAAGAGATCATCAATACGAGGCAAAGGATATTTGTTTTTCACCGCTCACTTCATTAAGCTTGACGGTAATCAACACACATACGCAGGTCTTGTCCTTCTTCTTCACAAAAATAACCGACAACCCCAAGGAGATGAGCTAGGACGGATGAAGCCTTTGCTTGAAGCTCACCCAACCGCTTCTTTAGCTCCTCCAACTCATTAGGAGGCATTCGACGCGCCTTAGAAATTGGAGCGATGCGGCAGCAACTCAATCACAAACTCCAAGTCTCGAATCGAGGCATACTGCAAATCTTCGGGAAGACATCCACAAAGTCACAGACTGTGGGCACATCCTGAATCTCCATGGCTGGTTTAGCTTCAAGGGCACAAAGGTGTGGCCCCTGCAGCTGCGGTGAAATCCCAACTTGCTCGCCTGAGGGACTAGTGAGGAAAACCATCTTCCTGGCACAATTGATTTGCCCCAAGTGTTGGGACAACCAATCCATACCAAGAATCACATCCAGACGCACCGAGTCAAGTAAGATGAGATTCGCCAAGCATTCCACTCCTTCAATATTAATAGGAACGCCCCGACATTCTTGATCAGCTCTCATTTCCACTCCCGGAGAGCGAATAAGCAAGGGAATCCCCAAAGTAACAAAGTGAAGGTCACAATCAGCAGCAAAAGATCTCGAAATAAAGGAATGTGAAGCTCCAGAGTCAAACAAGACCGCAGCAGACGATAACTAACAAGGAACGCACTAACACAACGTCGGTGCCTCCCGAGCCTCCTCAGCCGAGATGTGGTTGACTCGACCACTCCCGACACTCTGAGTCTTCTGGATCACCTTCTGGTCAGGTGTGTGACCATTCCCGCATCCTCCATTAGGACGAGGGGCTGCTCCAATCCTCTGAGGGCAATCGCTAGCATAGTGGCCCTTCTTGTTGCAAAGCGGTAACATCGGCCACTGGGTTGCGAGCGCAACTCGCCGCCGAGTCGCAGTGCACGTGGTCAAACACGGCCGCGGGGACGAGCAATCGGCGCCGACGGCCTCGGCGGTGGTGAAACCAAAGCACGAGCTCTCGTGCGGGCCCAATACGGAGGGCAGTGAGGCCGGCCTGTGCGCACCGATGGGCCTCCCACTTGCGCTATGGACTCACCCAGCGCCTTCGCTTTGTGCTCGGCGACGATGGCCTTGTCAACCAAGGCACGGAAGTCGAAAGTCCACAATAGATAGCTTGTCCCGCAGCCTCCTGACAAACCATCCATGAACTTCTCTGCTTAGCCTCATCGAGGCCACCTCTCCGAGCATAACGAGCCAAGTGGTTAAACTCGTAAAGATACTCCGAGACGCACTTGCGCCCGCTAAGCGCAAGAAACTCCTTCTTGTTGAGCTTCATCGTGCCATCGTGAATGTGGGCCCGACGGAAAGCGGATCGAAACTCATCCCACGAGACAATGTGGCTGCGGTCGCATGGCGAAAAGTTCTCCCACCAAGAGAGTCATGGCATCGAGCGATATTGAGCTTTCGCTCAACAAGACGCAGCCAATCATCCGCGTCGAGTGGATCCTCCGACGAGAAAGTGGGCGGCTGCGTGACGGAGAAACTCCGCAAGCCCACCACGAGATCGGTGGCCACCACCTCCGCATCCCGGCAAAGAATGGCGGAGGTGTTCCTCGCAATGACCTCCAAGATCCGGCCCGGTCCATGCGATTCCGCCGACCGAGCGTAACCTCACCATGGTCTGAGGAGGGGAAGCTCCTCATCGAAACCAAATGGATGATCATTGCGGGTGGTTCTTGTCATCCTGTTCCACAACAATAGGTTAAACACAACTCCGGAACAGGAGACAAAGAAAACAACTAACCTCTAAACAAAACAACCTTTAAAAGCTCAAGTAACAACATAAAATTACAGCAAGATCATAAAGATAACAACCATCTTCCTATTATGACTAACTCGTATGGAAAAACGAGTAATCAATTTTTCAGGAAGACAAATTTCAGAATATTAACTTCCGTTCGAACCAGCTAGGAAATAGGGTGGAATGTTTACGAAAGAATGGTTGGACTCTTAGCTAATTTATATCACTTCTTACCCTTTTATTCCCACAAGTTTTAGTGGAATTAACCTCTCATTTCGGCACCTCCCACTAATTAAATGCTAGCTGTCCAGAAATGTATTGCTTGCTGTCCAGATTTTTCTTTTCAACTTCTGGCCGAAATTTGTAGCTCCCCGCAGCTCCTAATCTTCTCAAGACAGCCATACTTTCATTTTATACTCTCATGATGTACCCAAAACCAATCTACTCGATAAACAACTATCTTTTGACTCTCAGTAAAACATTAAAACAGAGCCTTGCAGAATTTTTGGAGATTTACTCACAGCATAAAAACCTTTGAAATTTTACACAAGGTTAATATCTGAGTTAGCAAGCTCCTGTAAGTCATGGCTTTATAAGCACTCTCAATACCTCCTGGTATTTCTTTAGACCACCATCAAGCTTCATTCACCGTATTGGAGCTTAACACCTCAAAAATGGCAAATCGCCATTGTTGACCCGAAGAGCTCCATTTGTGTTCTTGGTGTTCCAGTGGTCCTCCTTCACGTTTCTTTGCCCTAACCTTATCTATTTACTTCCTTGAACATTTCCCCTCACTTAATTTTGGAGTTGATTCTCAGGAATTGTCCAATTTGGGGTTTGTTCAAATTCGGCCGAAATTGGTCATCTTCTTCCTCAGCTCAGGTGAGTGCTCCATTTTCTAATTACTTGCTCATGTAGCTTCTGTGGACCTTAATGAAGCTATGTTGATGCTTTGGAATCACTCATTTGGCTCAGGGTATCTACCTCGGGTTTTCTTCTCCATGTCCGGCGAGCTTTCACCGTGATCAAGCATCTCCGGCCATCTTTGAAGCTTCTTGTCACTAAGGTAGCTTCTTATTAGTCCATAGAAGCTCTGGCACCCGCATTCTAGGTTTGCAGTGGAGCTCATCGCGATTTTCGTGTTTAGCAGTAAGCTCCCATTTTCGTTTTTCCGGCTAGCCGGCGTTCTAGTCCCTCACTGCCGGCGAGAATGCTACCATTAGATTCGTTGTGCTATTGCGAATCCATTTTGGTTCTTGGTGGCGCCGCCATGCCGATGTCGCCGCGATTTGCCGTTGAACTCGCCGGTTTTGCCACAGACAAAGCTCCGTTGCCATTTGATTAGGACACATTAATTGCTAATCATTAGTTATTAATTATGTCTTAATCATCGCCGCTGAGCCACCGACCAATGGGCCCAATATCCTTAAATCACTCTACGTTCAATCTCGCATCGTTCGACATCATTAATGTTAATCATTGGTTAATTAATGTGTCGGCATTTAATCCTTGTCGGAAATCTCCTTTGGGTCGCTGACTTGTGGGCCCGAGGGGTTAAAATCAAATTTCAGAAGTCATTAGTGTTTATTTAATGTTAATCATTAATGGCATTAATTTGGTCTTAACCGTCTCTCGATCGGCGACAAGTGGGCGGTGCAATCGTGCACGTGGGTTAAACCAGCGCATGGGTGACTCGAAGTCACTGACATGCGGTCCCACATGTCAGCATCTCCCTTTTGAACTGCGATCAATATCTACCATTCATTTTTAGATCTGCGGCCCAGATCTTTGTGTGCGTTCGGACCCTCCGGATGCCTTGATCGCTCTCGACCGTCGATCTTTTGATCAACGGCCAAGATCGTGTGTGCAACCGCACCGTCCGAATGCATACACTCGTGTGCGCCGTTGGATCTTGATCCAACGGTGGGCTCCGATTAGGTTTGGCGCGCGCTGCTTTCGTTTGCGCGTGAGCCGTAGGATTTTAGATCAAGGGTTGTCGAGCGTCCACGTCTTATTCCTTGATTTGTGTTTGTTCTGTATTTCGGTAAGTATTTGTTTAACAACTCAAAATGATATAAAAACTTTAGAAACTCATAACTAGTTCATTTTAACTGCTTTTTAGATAATTCCAACGGTAATGAATCGTGTTATCACTTTAGTTTATTATAAAAATGGATTTAAGCATGTTGTAGTAGCAGAAAATTGTATAACTAGGAATAACTTGATTTCTGTCATTTTGAATATTCCAGAAATAGTTTTAACCTTGAAAAATGCATATCTTTTTCTGTATAAATCCAATTTGTGCAAAATCAATTTTGTTAAATTCGTCTGTTCGTATACTTTCATATAAAATAGGATTTGAGCATATTCATAATTCTGTAAAATGATTTGCATTAGATTTACAACTTAGAAAAATCATAAGTAAATATATGTAACTCCAAATTTAGTAAATCCAACTTTGCTGTTATTAGGATGTCATAATCTACCTACTATAAAAATTTCAGACCCTAGATCATTCTAGAAAATTTCGCCATGAACAGTGCTAATTATTAATTAGGTTGTTATAGGCTGAGAAGGAGCATTTTGCTCATATCTTTTGTATGCTTAGTCCTAATTGCATGATTCTTGTTCCTATCATTGTCTTAGATCTTTCCCTAGCTGTAGTATAAATGTTATTAGTTTTGGATGTGTTTTGCTGTTGGAGTTTCTTTTGGTGTTCTTCGTTCTTATTTGCTTATCGCCTTTTCGCGTTAGGTTCCGAAGATAATATTATTAATCTTGATATTGAGCCACAGCAGCCATCAAATCCTGCACTTCAGCCAGGCAAGCAGATGTAGCATTCATTTGATCATATTGTTCCTACTATTTTCAAATTCTAATATATTGTTTGCAAATTCTATGTATGCATTGCTATGTTGTTTTAAACTATTGTCGATAGTTGGCCTACTAGATGCATTATCAGTAGGAAATGTTCATTCCTCTACCACTGAAGCCTAGGTTACTTGCTGTGATTTTGGGTTCGCTGGATGGACCCTTGTCACTTAGTAGTTTACGTGTCTTTATGCTTAGCCATGCTTAGCTATCGGTAGAAATGGGCAGTTATCGACTCGTCGATAACTTTGATCACACAAACTATTACTATGTGTATATTTCAGCCTTGTGCTTTGTCTAAATTACAAAACTAAAACTGAAAATGAAAACAATTTAGACTTGGGCACAATGGTAAGATGGTGTGATCTTTTGGGTGTGATTGGAATGGTGCCCGAGTCAATTAAGGACCGAACTACTTGTGAGTATCTGTTATCCGAGCATTCTGTGCGTGCTAACCACACTAGAGGGATATGGGACCTCTCTTAGCTGAGTACTTTGGGCTGTGTTAATTAATGAGTCGCGTGGTGGGTTGCATATTTGATTATATGCAACATGGACACGCTTGTAGGGAGGAGAACACCACGAGGCCGGTGTATCTTGCTCCACGTATGGGTCCTTGTGATCCATATTTCGTCTGCAGATCACTAAGGATTAACCCCATATGTGCGTCTCTTGATTAGCATATTCCATTGGAAAGGGTTCAGAGGACTTAGCCGTGTAGCAGCATACCAAAGGAAGTGTGCTTAATAGCTTGGCAAAAGGCGGTCCAAGTGTGGGTACATTGGTACACCTGCAGGATTAAAACTATTCGAATAGCCTCGCCCTAGGTTATGGACACGCTTGGATAAGCTTTTCAAGAGTTAGACTACAGACCTTTTTAAAAATTAAAACTTGTTGGGTGGTATGAATCAGGGATTCATGCTATGTTGTGGTGGCTTTGGGGAAAGTCACTTCTAGGTGGATACCGTTACTTATGCTTACTCATTGTTATTTAAATGCTTAAAACAGATTTTACAAACTGCTGTTCAATCTATTACAATATTGCAAATGAAACTTGCTTTATCGTCCAAAGAACCATAAAACCTCATTCCTTTGAATACAGCTTTCATGTAGCTATGTATAGGCTTGCTACTCGTAAGTCTTGCGAGTACATTTTTGTACTCACCTGCATTGCTTGTGTTGTGCAGAGGATGATAGTGAGTCCGATGGACCTCACTTTTGTGAGTTGTGCTTTGTGGCGTTCTGGGCGATTAGCTTAGCGGCCGGCCGGTTGCCCCCGTGGTGTTATGTGGCTAACCGGTCGTCTATTGGTTTAAGCCATCTTATGGCAACTTTTGCTTCCGCTGTTACTTATTTGCTACTTATGTCATTTGGCCGGTCGGCTGTGTTGTAATAACTTATATTATGTATGTCTTTTGGTAGACTTGTTATAATCTGTTGTATAGAATTGATGCATGCTTGGTTATGATGTATGTGTGCTGCTTGTTCTGGGAGGCACATATTCATCGAGACGCGGATTATTCTATTTGTGATACTAGAGCTAGAGGAAGGTTAAGTATTACAAGTTTAATAAACCGGGGTCTCACACCACCAGAGCAAGGAATTAGAAAATGGAGCACTCACTTGAGCTGAGGAAGAAGATGACCAATTTCGGCCGAATTTGAACAAACCCCAAATTGGACAATTCCTGAGAATCAAATCCAAAATTAAGTGAGGGGAAATGTTCCAGGAAGTAAATAGATAAGGATGGGGCAAATAAACATGAAGGAGAACCACTGGAACACCAAGAACACCAATGGAGCTCTTCGGGTCAACAATGGCAAGTTGCCATTCTTGAGGTGTTAAGCTCCAATACTGAGAATGGGGCTTGATGGTGGTCTAAAGAAACTCCAGGAGGTGATTTGGGTGCTTATAAGGCATTGGAGGCATTAGGGTTTGCGCCACAAGTTTTTCGGGCGGCAAAACACAGAGCACAAGGTGCGGCCGACAAGGAAAAAGATAGTAGATGGTGCAATAGGGTATGGCATGGCCGAATGTGTCTCCCACGACCCACACTATTGACTAGGGTGGCTGTAGGAAGCATGACAAGACACTGCCATCACCCCTACTGTGCTCGCACGGCCAGAGGTTGAAGATGACCAGCGAGAAAGGCTAGGGCGTTCCAGAGCCCCACGATCCAAATCGGACGGCTGAGATAGCGCCACGCCTCCGTGCTTTAAAACACAACGAAAAGGTCACGAGCCCTAGGATTAAGAATGAACGGCTCAGATTGCCCCACGTCGCAACGCAATTTACAACAGAGGAACAGGCGGGCGTTGGATCTTAATCCAACAGCTCTGATTCAAACCAACAACCGGAGGGTCCGAAGGTTTCGGAGGATCTCGACGGTTGGATGGAGAACTAACGGTCGACATTCATTTAAGCAACCGGAAGGTCCGAATGTTAACACGCGCGCGGGCCGTGCGATCGAGATCTAACGGTTGAGATCCAACGCGCGTTTTTAAAGAGAGGCTCGGTGCAGTTAGTTGACTGGACCGAGTCAATTGGCTCGAGCCCGAGTCTGACTCGAACCCAAGGCACAGTGAAACCAGTTTTGATTTCGAAATTAGAACAGAGACTTTGAAGGATTTATTTGAGGTAGCAAATTAACTCCAAAAATTATGAAATTTTTACAGGAGCTTGCTAACTCAGATATTAACCTTGTGTAAAATTTCAAAGGTTTTTATGCTGTGAGTAAATCTCCAAAAATTCTGCAAGGCTCTGTTTTAATGTTTTACTGAGAGTCAAACAGGTTTGACTGCCTCTAAAAATATTCAAACAATTTCTAAAAATTGTGAAATTTTTCAGAGGGGTCACACACCATCCCAAGAACTTAGGAAAAATATTTCCAGAGGATGATCACAAATTTTGACAAGATTGTTTTTGGAATGTCAAAGTTTGGATCAAATAGGCTTGTGAAATTGTATTTCCATAATCCCTTGTACAAGAATTGCTTGGCACAACAGGAAATACATGATGTAAGAAAAAAGTTTTAATTTCTACTGATTTTCTTACATTTGAAACACAAGCCCAAAATTGGGATGTTACAAGTCAGCCATTCCAGATCGAGTGCGGGAGGCACAGCAGCTTGATCAGATGCTCCAACCAGTGAGGAAGCGTTTTGATGAGGGCAAGCAAGGCCAATTCAGTATAGATGATTCTGGTGCGTTGAGATTTAAGGGTCGCCTCTCTGTACCACAGGAGGCTCAGGTCAAGGATGAGATTCTGAGGGAGGCGCATCGTACTCCATATACCGTACATCCTGGGGAGACCAAGATGTACAAGGATTTGAAGAAGAGCTTCTGGTGGAAAAGGATGAAGGTCGACATTGCTCAGTATGTCGCAGCTTGTGGAGTTTGTCAGCGGGTCAAGGCTGAACATAAGCGACTAGCAGGTTTGTTACAACCTTTGGAGGTTCCAGTTTGGCCATGGGATGACATCTCTATGGATTTCGTAGTTGGTTTACCTCGCACGCAGCGAGGAAAAGATGCGGTTTGGGTCATAGTGGACCGATTCAGTAAGTCAACACATTTCATCCCTATTCGAACGACCAACTCGGCTAGTGATTTGGCTCCTCTCTATGTGCGAGAGGTAGTGCGGTTGCACGGGGTACCGAAGACTATTATTTCAGATCGAGATGCTAAGTTCGTCTCCAAATTCTGGGAGAGCTTGCAGAGTGCTTTGGGCACACAGCTTCGTCTTAGCACCGCTTTTCATCCCCAAACAGATGGTCAGTCCGAGCGCACAATTCAGACACTTGAGGATATGCTCAGATGTTGTGTTATGTCGTGGAAGGGAAATTGGGAAGACCATCTAGCTTTGGCAGAGTTTGCTTACAATAACAGTTATCACTCTAGCGTTCGAGCTGCACCATTTGAAGTTCTTTACGGGCGAAAATGCAGATCCCCTTTGTGCTAGGATGCAGTTGGAGAGTGGGCGGTTTTGGGTCTCGATTGGGTTCAGCAAACCGTGGCTAGAGTGGCAGAAGTTAGTGTTGGATCGCGGCAAGGCTACGATAGCACAAACAAAATTTTTACCGCGCAACCAAGGAACCACCGCAAGTAATAGATCACGAGATTACCACTAGACGCGCTGACTCATAGCGGAAGTAGAGTCGATGTAGCGAGTTGATGCAGTCGTAGTCGTACTTGCTGCGCGTCTTCTCCTCCTACTCCGACGAACGTCGCAAGTTCTCCTCTAGCTCCTGAGGTCGTCGTGAGTCGCGGATCGTCCTAGTGCTGATGCTTCGCAACAGCGCCTCCAAGGTATCCACACGTACGGGGCAGGGACACCACGCGCAGGAGTGCTAGCGCCGACGGCGTGGTTGAGGAGAGCGTGGCTATTAGGGTTTCGGGATTTTTCTTCCAAAAGGATTGATCGATACCCTCACCCCATGCCACCGCCCCTCTATATATAGGCATCCATAATGGGTCCCGAACAGGAGGCCCAATAGGAACTCGTGCCCTATAAGAATTCGGATCACCATCCAAATCAAATCCTAGCCCTTTAAGTGTGTGACCCTATAGGTTCGTGTGTAATCGGTTGTGACTCGGAAACTCTTTCCGATCACAAGTCGTCAGCCGTACCTAGCAAAGACATAACGATTCCCGAACACACACGTAATATATCGGACGAACCTTAATGCAATATGATCTACGACTGTGTCCTTATCACTTACGACCACTCGTACTTAGTCACGGCGATTCATAATCATTACAACCAGTTCAGAACTCCTTACGACCGCTTAGTATCTAACTACGACCAGTTTGCAACTCCTTACGACCGATTGTTGATTATGTTCGAGTAGTCTTTGACTAGGTCGTATCTCCATACGACTTCACCACCGATCTCGACCTCGGCAACCGAACGACTGCTTGTGTATTCTCCTTTGCCTCACGACATCCGGTTGAACTCCGGTGAGATAATATGTCATCCATGGACTGCTCAATACTTTCTCGATCAAGTGTCGAATAACTTCATGTGGTCGACACTTCGACCGCTAGTGGTGTCGAACCTAGGAACGAAGGATCCCAAATTCTCTGTGTTCATACACTAGTCCAGGATTTCTAGTGTACACAGTTAAACAAAAAGTGATAGCACAATCATATCACGAGTTTATTGATAATAATTCAAAGTTTATTACAAAAGGCTCATGCCAAAAGAAAAGAAATAACACAATGGAAGAGTAGTAGAAGTAGTAGGCCACACGACTTGCCACAGCAATCGTCTGGGACGCACCTATTCGCCAAGATCCTCACCGTCGGAAAACGCCTTCTCCGAATAAGATTTATTCAGAAGAGTGAGCACTACTACCGTGCTCGCAAGTCACACCCAATATAGAAAGTTTAATGCATGCATAAGGTAAACAAAGGTAATGGCACGGTTGTTTTGCATAAACAAAGATTTTCAGATTATATTGCTAATACTTTTGTAAGGCCAATTTTAATAATTCGAATAAAGATAGTGACAAAACTGACAACGAATATTGGATGACCTCCACTAGTTGAATATTGAAGGATATCCTCCTAACACTTGGCTAACCACCCAATTTTTACCATAGGACTATCCATCCTAAAACATCCGTTGAACACATTTTATAAACCAAAAACAATTCTAACTTAGAGTGGCTTTGCTAGCATGTCCATGATCATGACGCGCTATTCGAATAGTTTTACACTCTGCAGAGGTGGTACAGCTTTACCCACACGAGATAAAATGCTTTTAATGTCGGCCAAAGCACGCTTCCGAAGGCGTGTGACTAAGCAATTATCATGAGGCCGTTACAAAGCAGTGTCCTCATCGCTTTCATGCCCGCTAAGGTTTCGCTACCTTTGGACTATCCATCCTCCTAAGCCCCTCTTGCGCCAGTGGGACTAATGTCTAACCAACGCCCACACATACAACATAGCACAAATAACACTAAGACACTACAGATTATTTAGCCAAATCCCGCCCATACAGACATGTGGTGGTACGGTAAGGCGTAGCAAAATACGCTCAAAGACCGGTCCTTAATCGACTGGGCGACTTCAATTTAAAACCCCGGGTCGTAATCCTAACCAGATTAGACCTGCATGAACTCGCACCCACCATTCATCCATCTCGCCAAGTCCAAACCCATTTTATTTTATTTAGAGTAAAATCCTTTCGTGATAAAACAATACCACAGAACACATTTAAATTACATTGTAAAGATTTGACTAAATTCTCCCAAATTTGTAAATATTATCTAAGCAAGGCTAAGCATTTGACAAATTTTATCTAAGGTGTCAAGGTATTCAGTTTTGATAGTCAAATTGGCCATACCAAGGAGTTTGGAACAACTATATACTAAATCGGGATATTCAGATATTTTTATAAACATATGCATGCAATAGTAAATTGTAGATAGTAAATAAATACTTTAAAACAATAGGAACAATATGATCAATAGTGTAACTTGCCTTCGTTGAAGTCTTGGAACTCTAAATCGTCGGAAGGATCTAACTCTCCTGAGTCGTCAAGTCTATACGTGAAAATACGACAAATTCAACTCAAATTCAAATAAATTCAAAACTCAGATCAAACTAACTCCAAATTAAAATATTTTGCTTAAGTTAGCTAGATTATGAATTTAGACAAATTTTGCAACTTGAACCACTCAATTTGGAGTTCAAATGCAAAAGATATGAATTTTAGAAGTTTAATTCAAAATCTGGAATTTAATTGAATTCTCTGAATTATTTTTCTAAAGAAAATTCTATTTATTGCGCAATGCTGACGCCAGCGATGAATTTCCGGGAATTAAAAGAAATGAATTGATTTTTCTGACAAGCGGGTCCCACATGTCATAGACTCGGCTCACGGTGGACTGATTCCACCGAGCCGAGGGTGATCTGGCGCGGTGGACTGGACATGCGGGTGCTGACTTGGCTTGCCACGCGAGCGCCACGCGTGTTCTCGCGCCGAGGTGGCACCGAAGCCGGCGACGTGGCCCAGCCACGTGTGCCCGACGGGGAGATTGCTCTGGTGGCGAGCTCGCCGGCGATACGCGCCACGGCGAGGGGAATGAAGATGCGCAAAAGGGAGAGGGAAGCAGTGCGATCTCAGGGCATACAAAAACGACTGCGGAGCGTGACCGGAAGGTCGTCGGCGACGAGGATTGGCGGCGGCGAACTTCGGTCGTCGACGAAGAAGATGATCCAGGTCCTCCGGTGAAGTGGGTGGCGGCAGCCCGCGCGGACGCGCGATGACGATGGTACCGACGGCGAGACGGCGGAGTCTGGCGGCGTCGGAACGGAGAAGAAGTTCTGCGGTCGCCGCGAAGAAGCTCAAAATCCGGGCGCTACGGGCAAGGTGAAGGGTACCGGTGGTGGCGGTGTGTTGGTGAGCGAGGGCACCTCGGGTATCTTTATAGAGGCGAGGGAGGTCGGAGGTCGGAGTTCGTGCGCGCGGTGCGGCGGCGGTAGTGGCGACGCTCGCGATCGTGGGCACTAGAGAAGGGAAAACGGTCGGAAGTGGGCGGCGTGATGCAAGGTATTCAATGCGCACGATGGCGAGGGAGTGGGAAGAGAAATGGCCAAGGCGGCTCGAGCGTTAGCTTTAATGGCGGCGCAGTTGCATTTGCGTGGAGAAGACGACGCGAGACGATGACGAGGGCCGTGCGATTTTACTCGGACGGTTGCGATTAGATTGGTGAAGCGGTAAGTTCACAATGGCGCAAATTACTGGATTTTAATCCAACGGTCGCGATAACGAGTGGACGTGCGAGTGAACGATTAAGTGACGATGCACGAGGATCGTTGGATGTGGATCGGCGGTCACCGGTGGTTAGGATGTTCGAGTCGTCCAATGCCTCATTGACTTACGCCGCTTGGATTTAGATCCAACGGTGTAGCGACCGGCGCGCGAGAGTAGGAGAGAGGGAGAGACTGACGAGTGGACCCCGGCTGTCAGCGAGAGGGAGGAGGCGGCGCGGCGGAGCGGGCCGTGCGCGCGCGGGAAAAACGTGGGCTGAGCTGGGTTTCGGCCCAATTCCTATTTGAGGTTTTTCTTTTGATTTTTCTTTTGTTTTAATTCGGATAATTCAATTAGGCTTTAGAATATAGCAAAATAATTCCAAAATTATGAGAAAATTCACGAAATTCTCCGGAGCATTTAGGATTTAAGAAAATATTTCCAGCTATTATCGATAATAGATTTTGCCCATAATTTTATTTTATCTTTAATTTGGTTAAGGAAAAGCTTTAAAAATTCCACCAAAATCCAATAAAATTCTTAAACTTTATTTTCAATCGAAATTGAAATTTGGGTCATTACAAACCTACCCTTAAAGGGAATCTCACCAGAGATTCGGACTTGGTTAACAAAAGATCGGGGTAGTTAGCCTTGAGTTCTTCTTCATTCTCCCATGTGGCTTCGCTCGGATGGTGACTCCACCGCACCTTGTACGATCCGATTATTCTCGCTCGTAACACGCTCGCGACATCTACAATTTTAATCGGTCGCTCCACGTAGGTGAGATCTTCTTGAAGGTCAAAGCTTTCGAAAGGTATGGTCTTCCTGTTCTTGCAGCATTTCTTTAATTGCGACACGTGAAAGACGTTATGTATCACGACAGGCTTCAGCGCTCTAGGCGATAAGCTACTTCTCCACGTTTGCCAAGATCTTGTATGGCCCAATATACCGGTGCGAAGTTTACCTTTTGTCCTAATCTCTTCACACCTCCGAGTGGGGTTACTCGAGATAGACAACATCTCCTACCTCAAAACTTAATTCCCTACGGCGGTTATCGGCATAACTCTTTTGTCGGGATTGGGCCGCTTTGACGCGCCCTGAATAGTTTTCACTTTACTCTCGCCTTCTTTGATTAACTCAGTCCAAGGAGCCGACGCTCTCTACCTCATCCCAAAGAAGCGGGTTCGACATTTCCGCCATACAGAGCTTCAAATGGAGCCATCTGCAAACTGGCTTGATAGCTATTATTGTATGAGAACTCTGCATATGGTAGATCCTTGTCCCAACCTTTTCCGAACTCTAAGGCACAGGCTCGAAGCATATCTTCAAGAACTTGATTGGTGCGTTACATTCGACCATCGGTCTGGGGATGATACGCCGTGCTAAAATTGAGTCCGGTTCCCAAGGCTTCATGCGACTTTTCCAAAACCGAGAGGTAAATTGGGAACCTCGATCCGACACAATCTTTTGGGTACTCCGTGCGAGCATTTATTCTCGCCATGTACAATTCGCTAGTTTGTCGCTCGGTAGGTGGTCTTGACAGAATAAAGTGAGCGACTTTAGTTAACCGGTCAATTACCACCCAGATGGAGTCATATCCCGATTGGGTCCTGGGAGTCCAAAGATGAAATCCATACCGACTTCTTCCCACTTCCACTCGGAATTGGTAATGGTTGCAACAGCATCAATGGTCTTTGGTGTTGTGCCTTGACTCTTTGACAAACGTCACAACGAGCGACGAAATCAGCAATTTCACGCTTCATGCCGACCCACCAATATCTTTCTTTAGATCCCGGTACATTTTGGTGCCGCCAGATGAATGGAGTATGGCGACTCATGAGCTTCTTTCGAATTGAGTCTTTTATCTCCTGCTGTTAGGCACACGATGCGGTCTCCAACCACACCGCCCCCTTGCTCATCTTCGAGAAACACGGGCTTTGCCTCTTCTCATATTTTTCTTGATTTCTTGGATATCTTCATCTTCCAACTGCTTTGTTCTAATCTGATTTTGAAGAGTTGGTTGAACTTCTAAAGCGCCACACGCCTTGGTTGACAATCTCAAGATTCGGATGCTTCACTCTTCATACAAATGGCTGATTTTGTTGCACCATGATGGTGTTGCAATATGCTTTTCTGCTCAAGGCATCTGCTACCACATTGGCCTTGCCCGGATGATAATGAATTCCGAGATCATAATCCTTTATTAGTTCCAACCATCTTCTTTGTCGGAGATTGAGCTCGATCGCGTGAATATGTACTTCAAACTTTTATGGTCTGTGAAAATCTCACAATGTTACCAATGAGATAATGCCGCCAGATTTTCAGAGCGTGCACAATTGCCGCTAACTCCAGATCATGAGTCGGGTAATTCCCTTCGTGTGGCCTCAACTGTCGGGATGCATAAGCTACAACTTTGCCTTCCTGCATCAATACACATCCGAGGCCTTGACGGGATGCGTCACAAAGATCTCAAAATCCTTGCGGATGTCCGGTAAAATTAACACCGGTGCTGAGACTAGCCTCTTTTTCAATTCTTGGAAACTTTCTTCACAGGCGCTTGACCATTCAAACTTCTTTTCTTTCTTCAGAAGTTGAGTCATGGGTTTGGCAAGTTTAGAGAAACCCTCAATAAACCGACGATAATAGCTTTGCCACCCCGAAAACTTCTCACCTCGGTGGTCGATTTGGGCTTTCACCCATTATCGCTTCAACCTTGGCGGTGGTCATCGCAATTCCTCCCGCGATACAATATGTCCAAGGAATGCAACTTGTCTTAGCCAGAATTCACTCTTGCTGAATTTGGCATAGAGTTGGTGCTCCCTGAGCTTGTCTAGTATCATCCGGAGATGCTCTTCATGTTCTTTTTCGTTCTTCGAGTAGATAAGAATGTCGTCAATAAAGACGACTACGAATTTATCCAGGAATTCCATGAACACCTTGTTCATCATATTCATGAAATAGGCAGGGGCGTTGGTCAATCCAAATGACATTACTGTGAACTCATATAGTCCATATCTGGTGGTGAAGGCGCTTTTGAATATCTTCCGTCTAATCTTTAATTGGTGATAACCGATCTCGATCGATCTTTGAGAAAATACTTGCTCCTTTAACCGATCAAACAAATCATCAATTACGGGCAATGGGTATTTATTCTTGATTGTTACTTCGTTGAGTGATCATGTCGACGCACATTCTCATGCTATTGTCTTTCTTCTTGACAAATAGTACCGCTCCCATGGTGAGGAACCGCGAATGTACGCTTTTTCTCGTAGTTCCTCAACTGCTTTCTTCAATTCGCTAACTCGCTGGTCGGCATTCTATAGGTCGCTTTGAGATCTGAGTCGTCCGGGACTAGATCAATTAGGAACATGATGTCCCTATCCGTGGCATACCGTAGATCATCCGAGGACGCGTCGGGATACTCGTGTGCACGGTATATCTTCAAGTTTCACTTCCTTCAATCTGTAAGTATGAAACTTCCTCCTGCTCGAGTCTCGTGTTTGAATTCAACAGACACACCTTGTTCATTAGTGAGGGTGATGGATCTATTGGCACGATCTATTTGACTGTGATTTTTGGCTAGCCACCCATTCCAAGTATTACATCCAAACCTTGAGAGTGTAAAACTATCGATCTGCTAGAAAAGTTACTCGGATATCTCGAGAGTGAGATTAGGGCATAGAGAATTGGTTCTCATTTCGAGCCCGGAAATGAATTATCATGGGAGTAGCTAAAGAGGATATAGGTAACCCATATTTTCCCACAAACTTATATGACACAAAAGAGTGTGAAGCTCCGTAATCAAATAGGACAGATGCTTGTATCAATTAACGAGGAACGCATCGAGAACAACATCCGTGCCGCTCGAGCTTCCTCGGCGGTGACATGGTTCACCCGCCCTTGGTGAACCGGTTTGTCGGTCCGATGGTGCTGCCGGTAGCTTGAACTCCTGAGGTTGGCCTTGTTGGTGCCAAACCTTGTTGCTTCTTTGGACATTTATTGGCATAATGCCCTGTCTCGCTGCGGTGGAAGCACGTGACTCGTGAAGAGGGAGGTAGAGTGCTTCACTGAACCGCCTCCTAATGAAGTGCCACGGAAGTTGGAGGGTTGGAGCGCCGTGGCGGTGCCGAGTACGAGACGTGGAAGATTGAAACTTCCCACGCTGCTGCGGTTGCGGTGTGGTGATGCGAGGTTTGGGCGCACCTCTGCGTTAAACCTCGGGCGCCATCCTCCGCTTGCGGTTCTCCATTTCGCGTGTTTAGCCTCCCGCTCGATTGCTTTATCCACCAACCTGGAAGTCGGTGAAATTCGAGAAATAAGTTGGACAGAGATATCATCATTCAATCCATCCAGAACCTTTCTGTCTTTCTCATCTCTCGCTACGCTGGCCGGGCGTGCGGGCAAGTTGGTTAAAGCGGTGAAGGTACTCATTCACCGTCACGGTTGCCTTGTCGGTGCGTGGAACTCCTTCTTCTTGAGCGCCATCATCCCCGCCGGGATATGTGCATGACGGAAAGCTCGCACGAAGTCGCCCATGTGATGGATCGAGCATCATTGTGTGCTATGCGAGTTGTCCCACCATTCGATGCGGGCCCATTCGGTTGGTGAGAGGCAACAGACCCTCTCACGGTCGAACACCGACTAATGTCCATTTCTTTCCAATAGCCCGGCCGCCGTCGGCGTCCATTGGTTCAAGATTATTTGAGAATGTCGGCGACGCATCCTCATAAACTCGGATATAGTCGCCTTTGGTTATGCGGAGGTGGAGCCGAGCCGCCGCCGCTTTAGCGCTCGAGTGTTCGAACATTCGAAGTGATCGGGCAAGAAGGTCGATTAAATGAGTCCGATTCGCCATCATCCGCGCCACGGTCCTTCGCGGCGGTGGTGGCGGCGCGAAACGTGATTATCCCGGTGATCCGCTCGATCGCTTCCTTGTCCGCTGGCACCGCTGCGGGCATTGCCGCTTCTGCGGTGGTCACCATCTCGGAATCCTCCAATGATTTAGAAGAGATAGCGAGGAATTCTATGGGGGATAAATCTAAAATAGCCCAAGAACGAAAAAGCACACAAACAAAGAATCAACTTTTCAAAATGGTTTCTTTATTCATTTATTTTATTAATATATTATGGCTATCACATGAGTAATTGATAGCTCATAATACGCAGCTAAAGTACGGATGGGAAAAAAAATAAACATCTATGGGGTGGATGGGGTGTATTCGGGGGAATTGCTGGTACTGCCTTGGCCTGATTTGTAAATAGCCAGCTCCTCTTCGATCGCTTGATCGCCCTCGCCAGATACTCTAGACTATCCCGAGTGGTACGCAAGTCGCCCAAGGCGTTTCCATAGGCGTAGTCCAAAGCCTTTGTCGTCCACCGTGCGTCAACTCGGGAATCTTCCTCCTCGGTGGTGCGGAAGACACCGCTCAAGTCTGCTGGAAGATGCATCGGAAATAGTGAAACCCGTGCCGTTGAGGTGGCGGTCGTAGGTATGGCGGAGTCGACGAACTGCTTCTCTCGCTACATCCTGAATGCCATCAGCGAAGGTGTCGCGTCGGATCGGGGCGTGGAAGGTATGGAAGACGGTGTTTGGCGGCGTGTCGGAGTAGATTAGTACTTCCACTCTCCGAGACGCCGTTCTCCCAACTTGTACCGTAGCCTCAAACGTTGGCCTCTTCTTGTAGTCCAAGTGCTGCATCACTTCCCAGAGAAGTTCAGCCCAGTGTCCGGCAATGATTCCGTGAGAGATAGCGTCCGGTACTTCGGCCATCTAAAATTTTGAGGAATAGACAAGTCAGTAACTGTTTTTAAAGAGAAGGGTTGAGAGATGACTCTGGATACACTCAAAATAGTTTTTAATTTTTGCAAATGAGTCCTTAGGACATTTGTGGGGCCACGACCTACAGTCAATATGGCTCGATACCACTTTTGTCGAACCTAGGAACGAAGGATCCCAAATTCTCTGTGTTCATACACTAGTCCAGGATTTCTAGTGTACACAGTTAAACAAAAAGTGATAGCACAATCATATCACGAGTTTATTGATAATAATTCAAAGTTTATTACAAAAGGGCCTGCGGCCAAAAGAAAAGAAATAACACAGCGGAAGAGTAGTAGAAGTAGTAGGCCACACGACTTGCCACAGGCAATCGTCTGGGGACGCAGCCTATTCGTCAAGATCCTCACCGTCGGGGAAAACGTCTTCTCCTGAATAAGATTTATTCAGAAGAGTGAGCACTACTACCGTGCTCGCAAGTCACACCCAATATAGAAAGTTTAATGCATGCATAAGGTAAACAAAGGTAATGGCACGGTTGTTTTGCATAAACAAAGATTTTCAGATTATATTGCTAATACTTTTGTAAGGCCAATTTTAATAATTCGAATAAAGATAGTGACAAACTCGACAACGAATATTGGATGACCTCCACTAGTTGAATATTGAAGGATATCCTCCTAACACTTGGCTAACCACCCAATTTTTACCATAGGACTATCCATCCTAAAACATCTGTTGAACACATTTTATAAACCAAAACAATTCTAACTTAGAGTGGCTTTGCTAGCATGTCCATGACCATGACGCGCTATTCGAATAGTTTTACACTCTGCAGAGGTGGTACAGCTTTACCCACACGAGATAAAATGCTTTTAATGTCGCCAAAGCACGCTCCAAGGCGTGTGACTAAGCAATTATCATGAGGCCGTTACAAGCAGTGTCCTCATCGCTTTCATGCCCGCTAAGGTTTCGCTACCTTTGGACTATCCATCCTCCTAAGCCCTCTTGCGCGAGTGGGACTAATGTCTAACCAACGCCCACACATACAACATAGCACAAATAACACTAAGACACTACAGATTATTTAGCCAAATCCTGCCCATACAGACATGTGGTGGTACGGTAAGGCGTAGCAAAATACGCCAAAGACCGGTCCTTAATCGACTTTGCGACTTCCAATTTAAAACCCCGGTCGTAATCCTAACAGATTAGACCGTGCATGAACTCTGCACCCACCATTCATCCATCTCGCCAAGTCCAAACCCATTTTATTTTATTTAGAGTAAAATCCTTTCGTGATAAAACAATACCACAGAACACATTTAAGTTACATTGTAAAGATTTGACTAAATTCTCCCAAATTTGTAAATATTATCTAAGCAAGGCTAAGCATTTGACAAATTTTATCTAAGGTGTCAAGGTATTCAGTTTTGATAGTCAAATTGGCCATACCAAGGAGTTTGGAACAACTATATACTAAATCGTGATATTCAGATATTTTTATAAACATATGCATGCAATAGTAAATTGTAGATAGTAAATAAATACTTTAAAACAATAGGAACAATATGATCAATAGTGTAACTTGCCTTCGTTGAAGTCTTGGAACTCTAAATCGTCGGAAGGATCTAACTCTCCTGAGTCGTCAAGTCTATACGTGAAAATACGACAAATTCAACTCAAATTCAAATAAATTCAAAAACTCAGATCAAACTAACTCCAAATTAAAATATTTTGCTTAAGTTAGCTAGATTATGAATTTAGACAAATTTTGCAACTTGAACCACTCAATTTGGAGTTCAAATGCAAAAGATATGAATTTTAAAGTTTAATTCAAAATCTGAATTTAATTGAATTCTCTCAATTATTTTTCTAAAGAAAATTCTATTTATTGCGCAATGCTGACGCCAGCGATGAATTTCCGGGAATTAAAAGAAATGAATTGATTTTTCTGACAAGCGGGTCCCACATGTCATAGACTCGGCTCACGGTGGACTGATTCCACCGAGCCGAGGGTGATCTGGCGCGGTGGACTGGACATGCGGGTGCTGACTTGGCTTGCCACGCGAGCGCCACGCGTGTTCCTGCGCCGAGGTGGCATCGAAGTCATGATGACGTGGCCCACCCACGTGTGCCCGACGGGAGATTGCTCGTGGCGAGCTCGCGGCGATACGCGCCACGCGAGGGAATGAAGATGCGCAAAAGGGAGAGGGAAGCAGTGCGATCTCAGGGCATACAAAAACGACTGCGGAGCGTGACCGGAAGGTCGTCGGCGACGAGGATTGGCGGCGGCGAACTTCGGTCGTCGACGAAGAAGATGATCCAGGGGTCCTCCGGTGAAGTGGGTGGCGGCAGCAGCTTCGCACGGACGCGGCGATGACGATGGTACCGACGGCGGAGACGAAGGAGTCCTGGCGGCGTCGGGAACGGAGAAGAAGTTCGCGTCGCCGCGAAGAAGCTCAAAATCCGGGCGCTACGGGCAAGGTGAAGGGTACCGGGTGGTGGCGGTGTGTTCAGTGAGCCGAGGGGCACCTCGGGGTATCTTTTATAGAGGCGGAGGGAGGTCGGAGGTCGGAGTTCGTGCGCGCGGGTGCGGCGGCGGTAGTGGCGACGTTCTGGCGATCGTGGGCACTAGAGAAGGGGAAAACGGTCGGAAGTGGAGCGGCGTGATGCAAGGTATTCAATGCGCACGATGGCGAGGGGAGTGGGGAAGAGAAATGGCCGAAGGCGAAGCTCGAGCGTTAGCTTTAATGGCGGCAGTTTCTGTTGCAGCTGCGTGGAGAAGACGACGCGGAGACGATGACGGAGGGCCGTGCGATTTTACTCGGACGGTTGCGATTAGATTGGTGAAGCGGTAAGTTCACAATGGCGCGCCATTGGATTTTAATCCAACGGTCGCGATAGAACGAGTGGACGTCGCGAGTGAACGCTAAGTGATCGATGCACGAGGATCGTTGGATGTGGATCGGCGGTCACCGTGGTTAGGATGTTCGAGTCGTCCAATGCCTCATTGACTCGCCGCTGGTTTAGATCCAACGGTAGCGACCGGCGCGGCGCGAGAGTAGGAGAGAGGGAGAGATCGACGAGTGGACCCGGTGTCGCCGAGAGGAGGAGGCGCGCGCGGAGCGGGCCGTCTGCGCGGGAAAACGTGGGCTGAGCTGGTTTCGCCCAATTCCTATTTGAGGTTTTTCTTTTGATTTTTCTTTTGTTTTAATTCGGATAATTCAATTAGGCTTTAGAATATAGCAAAATAATTCCAAAATTATGAGAAAATTCACGAAATTCTCCGGAGCATTTAGGATTTAAGAAAATATTTCCAGCTATTATCGATAATAGATTTTGCCCATAATTTTATTTTATCTTTAATTTGGTTAAGGAAAAGCTTTAAAAATTCCACCAAAATCCAATAAAATTCTTAAACTTTATTTTCAACTGGAAATTGAAATTTGGGCTGTTACAAGTGGCATGGCCATGCACTTTCTTTATTCGACCACAACGAGGGGCCCAGAGACATCTCTCCCGTTATGTTAGGAGGGGCAAATCCCATATCCGACCAGTCACATTCCTCCGCATGTTTCATAGCATACCCGAAAGCTACCTTTATAACTACCCAGTTACGGAGTAGCGTTTGGCAACCCCTAAGAGTGCTATTACACATGTAGGAAACCATGCTGATCTCAGGTCTAAGGATTATACATCATCATTGCTTGAGACCAACTAACGACAAATAGAATCATAACAATCTCAATAGTGTCTCAAGGTGGGTCTTATCCAACACTATGGTCTCTAACATGTGTCCACATTATTGATTCGATATCTCTATATCCATGACCGGTGAAACACGGTCATCAATACATGTACTGGTCGTAGAGTCACTGGTGTTCCGACCAGTGATATTTGACCAGGGATACTTTTAGAACGACATCATATAAGATAAAGAGTTTCACCAACAAGTCACATACTCATTGATCTCTATAACTGATGATTCATTGAAGGAACAAGATAACATATTATCAAATGTTATGAACATAATGAAATATAATCATCTCTATGATTGCCTCTAGGGCATATTTCCAACAGTCTCCAACTTGCACTAGAGTCAATCATATAAGTATCTAATACCGATAGCTCTTGTGTGCGCCTCATGGTTTGGCTGTGTGAGAGGCTTTGTCAACGGATCAGCAACATTTAAATCCGTATGAATTTTGCATATCTTAACATCTCCTCTATCCACCAATTCGCGAATAAGGTGGTAACGCCTGAGTATATGCCTGGACTTCTGATGGGATCTAGGCTCCTTAGCCTACGCAATGGCTCCATTATTGTCACAATAGAGATCCATTGGGCCCGAGGCACTCGGAACCATGCCCAATTCAGCAATGAAATTCCTTATCCAAACACCTTCCTTCGCAGCTTCAGAAGCCGCAATGTACTCGGCCTCGTCGTAGAATCAAGAACCGCCCTTGCTTGGAACTTTTCCACTCACCGCTCCTCCATTCGTAATGAATACATAACCGATTGCGAACGATAATCATCTTTGTCGGTTTGGAAGCTTGCATCGTGTAACCATTTACAACGAGCTCTTCATCACCGCCATAAACTAGGAACGCATCCTTAGTCCTTCTTAAGTATTTAAGAATGTTTTTCACACCGTCCAGATGACCTTCACCGGATCACTTGGTATCTACTCGTAACACTTAGAGCATATGATACGTATGGTCGAGTACATATCATGGCGCATATGATGGATCCAATAGTCAAGCATATGGAATACCATTCATACGGTCTCGCTCATCGCTTGTCGAAGGACACCGACTCTTGCTAAGACTTATGCCATGTGACATAGGCAAGAACCCTTTCTTGGCATCCCGCATGCCGAATCAATCAACATTTTGTCAATATAAGTACTTTGGCATAATCCAATTAGCCTTCTTGATCTATCTCTATAGATCTTTATCCCTAAGATATATGCTGCCTCTCCTAGGTCCTTCATAGAAAACTATTTTTCAATGATACCTTAATGATTCCAAATTGGAATGTCATTCCGATCAATAATATGTCATCTACATATAAGATCGTAATAACGAGTGCGCTCCCACTAACCTTCATGTAAACACAAGGTTCTTCTTTGTTCTTGATTTAAACCAAACCTTTTGATCTCCTCATCAAAACGTATATTCCAACTCCGAGATGCTTGCTTCAACCCATAAATGGACTTTTGAAGTTTGCACACTTTACTAGCATTCTTTGGATCGACAAAACCTTCAGGTTGTGTCATGTACACATCCTCACTTAGGTTTCCATTGAGGAAAGCCGTTTTGACATCCATTTGCCTTATCTCATAGTCGAAATATGCAGCAATAGCTAGAATGATCCGTATAGATTTAAGCATCGCTACTGGTGAGAAAGTCTCATCGTAGTCAACCCCTTGAACTTGTCGAAACCCCTTTGCGACTAGTCGAGCTTTATGAATGTGAACATTTCCATCCATATCAATCTTTTTCTTATAGATCCATTTGCACTCAATGGTTTTAACACCATCAAGAGGATCGACCAGGTTCCAAACCTGATTGTCACTCATGGAGTCTATCTCGGATTTCATGGCTTCAAGCCATTTCTCAGAGTTTGGGTCCATCATCGCTTCCTCATACGACTTAGGCTCATCATTATTCAACAATAATACATCATGCCCATACCTTATAGGCAATTGACGTGGCCTTTTAGATCTACGTGGGGCTGATGCCTTATCTACAATTTCAATAACAATTTGTTCATCCTGTAGAGGTTCAGTAGGAGTTGAAACATTTTCAGATGTTTCTCGAATTTCTTCGAGTTGCACCTTTCTCCCACTGACTTCTTTTGAAAGGAACTCTTTCTCCAAAAAGACACCATTTCGGGCAACAAAAACTTTGCTCTCTTCCCTGTTGTAGAAGTAATATCCTTTGGTTTCCCTAGGATATCCTATAAAGAAGCATTTATCAGACTTGGGTGTGAGTTTATCAGACGTCAAACGTTTAACATAGACATCACATCCCCAAATCCTTAGAAAAGACAAACTAGGACTCTTCCCACCCATATCTCATATGGTGTCTTATCTATGATTTTGATGGTAATTTATTTAAAGTGAAAGCGCGATTTCAAGAGCGTAACCCCAAAAATACAATGGCGGATCGGATTGGCTCATCATCGACCAAACCATGTCCAACAAAGTCCGATTACGCCGCTCGGACACCCCATTCCATTGTGGAGTGCCCGGTGGTGTAAGCTGTGGAACAATTCCACATTGTTTCAAATGATCACCAAATTCATGGCTCAAAATTCACCTCCACGATCGATCGTAAAGATTTGATTGTCTTGCCAAGTTGATTCTCAGACTCACTCTGGAACTCCTTGAACTTTTCAAAGGATTCGACTTCGCCTCATTAAATAGACATATCCATATCTACTATAGTCATCGGTGAAGGTAATGAAGTACTGAAAACCACCTCTAGCTATCGTGCTCATTGGTCCACATACATCAGTATGTACGAGTGCCAACAGGTCGGATGCCCTCTCAGCTCGACCAGTGAAAGGAGTCTTGGTCATCTTCCCGAGTAGGTAAGATTCGCACGTTTCAAATGATTCTAAATCAAATGAGTTTAGAATTCCATCATCATGGAGCTTCTTCATACGTTTCTCACTTATGTGACCCAAACGACAATGCCAAATAAAAGTGGAATTCATATTATTAGGCCTAAGCCTCTTCGCATTAATATTATAGACAGGTGCAACATCAAGATTCAAAATAAACAACCCATTCAAAACAGGTGCATAGCCATAAAACACTTCATTCAAAAATATAGAACAACCATTGTTCTCAATAATGAATTTATAACCTTCTGCCATCAAACATGATGCAGAGATAATGTTTCTACTCATGGCTGGAACGTAATAACAATTATTTAATTCCATAATAAATCCTGAAGGCAAAAGTAATGGCAAGGTCCCGACGGCTAATGCAGCAACCCTTGCTTTATTCTTGACACGGAGATCCATCTCGCCTCTTGCAACTCTCCTAATCCTTGTTAGACTCTGCATCGAATTGCAAATATGAGCAACCGATCCGGTATCAAATACCCATGAGTTAACAGAAGAATCAGCAAGAAAAACATCTATAACATTAATACCTGAAGTGGAAGGTTTAGTCCCACCATTCTTTTTCAGATCAGGCAGGTATTTCTTGCAGTTCCTCTTCCAATGGCCTAGCTCCTTGCAGTAAAAGCATTCATTCTCTTGAGTCGGGCCAGACTTAGTCTTGGGCTTAGGCTTATTGGTTTGGATCCTATCTGAAGCTTTAGCCTTACCCTTTCCTCTGACCTTAGTCTTAGCCTTCTTCTTGAAGCTCGTACTCTTTTGCACCATCATCACATGACTGTTGCTTTTCTTAATGCTGTCTTCCGTAGTCTTGAGCATCATATGCAGTTTGGTGAGATTCTTGTCTAAACTATTCATATGGAAGTTCGTAATGAACGCCCATAGCTTGCGTGAAGCGAAGCAAGAATCAAATCTGTAGCCAACTCTTGACTAAGTGGAAAACCAAGTTTTTCCAAGCTCTGTGTGTAACCAACCATCTTGATCACATGTGGGCTCACCGGACTACCCTCAGCTAGCTTACACCCAAACAAGTTCTTTGAGATCTCATATCTCTCAGTTCTTGCTTGTGTCTCAAACATGCCTTTGAGCGCCACGATCATATCATAGGCCTCAATGTTCTCAAACTGCTTCTGAAGGTCTGAGTTCATAGCAGCAAGCATGAGGCAGCTAACATCAAGGGACTCATCACATGCCTTTTTATAGGCGCTTTTAAGAGTAGCAGCAGCATTTTCAGCAGGCACATCTGGAATTGGTTCCTCTAGAACATGTTCCTTTTTATCTTGCCTAAGAACAATTCTTAGGTTGCGGGACCAATCCGCAAAATTTGTTCCATTCAGTTTTTCCTTATCAAGTATCGAACGCAAAGCAAAACTGGATGTAGGTACAGCAGTTGGTGCCATGATCTACAACATAAAATATGCAAAACTAAGACATATGTTCAAAAAGTAACTTGTATTAAACAATTTAATAAAGATACTCCCGCTAAATACCATATCCCTCTTATGACATTCTAGTGATTCAAGATCCATAATTAATTAATCTCCTAGTGAGCTTTGGCATCACTGCTAGAAGATTAGTGAATATGGTAAGCAACCCTTTGCTAATCATATCTCTATATGACTCTTGTTGTTGGGCAGCATCTCTATGCTCCGGCACCCAACCCTATGCCCCAAGGTCCATAACCATTATGATGACTTTGTCAAGTTAGACCAATGCTAAGCGTGTAAGTGTCTGACACAAACCCATCTAGTCAAGGAGAGTTTGTAACACCCAGGTTCGTCATGAGCCTGGAATGCTACTAAACAACTCTAATAACTCTAAAGAAGACAATTCTAATAAAAATTTCGGCAGAACCTCCCTTGTAAAGTTAATTACATGAAGGTTCCAACACACAGAATAGTCAAATATTAATTAAACTTCCATTCCAAATCATCAATGAATAATCAGAAACATGCTAAGAAACCATCATAACTAGAGAGGTATAACATTCCACTACTCCTCATTATTACATTTAATCCATAGCATAAGACAGATCATATTATTCAAAGATCAATAACTCTCTCAAGATCAATCATCCTTATTTAGTTCATGTGGTATGTGTGTGACTAGCACCTAATTTCCCCATGCATGTCATTCTTGTCTCTGTACCTAAACAACAATAAAGCAAGAGTGAGTCCATAGACTCAGCAAGTACATTAAGAAACCATGGCAATAACACACATATAAAGGAAATTAACATTAAAAACATCTCATATGCAAATGCAATGCTCAAGGACTTTTATCTTTAACTTTCTGTACATTACACTGTAATGCGAGTATGCGACCGCCAAGATACCCATGCTGTCTTGGCGCGCACGCACAGGACCAATTGCCGTTACTCGCAAGTAACGGGGACCTCAAGCCCACACTCCACGAGTGAGGATCTCGGCCCGCCACATTCATGACGGGATCTCCAAAGGAAACATACTTGGGCACCACGTGACCAAGCCTCAACATGATATCTTTATGCAAATGCTTATCATGTAATCATCATCAAATTACCAAAATTCAACATCACTTAATCATAGTAAAGCATGAGCATCATTTGAACAATAACCATACTTAAGCATTCATTAAGTATACCATCTTGCAATGCATCCATACAGCAATTAACACACCATTTAGACAATCATTCAAAACAACAATGCACTTGCCTCAACCGTGCGAAGGTGGATGTCGGGAATGAGGTACTGCTCCGAGCCAAACCCACACCTGGACAACAATTGAGACAGGCTAAGGCTACCATAAGGGCCTAATAACGAAAACATAAACACAACATGAGTACATGGTCCACTAAACGCAACCCCAACGTTAAAGCTAGCTGTCAGATTTCCTTTCCAGAGAACAGCCCCTTCGAAAAATCATAACTAAATGTACAGAAATCCAAATGGAGTGATCTTGGACATTCTGAAAAGGTTATTGAATTCCCTTCTAAACCTAGTTGGTGAGGTTCTCTGATTCGGCCATTTCCTAGTCCTACCAATCTAAACAACAGAGTATCAATTTTCACGTCGGGTCTCTGGACAGCAACATTGAAACTATCATAACTTTCTCTACGTTCGTCCGAATTTCATGATCTTTAGTTTTCCTGAAAGCTAGAAGGATTATCTACAACTTTCGTTATACTGGGGTTCTCAGATTTCCAATTTAACCATCACTTTTAATTGGTTTTCTACAATCTGCCTAAATACTGACAGAGCAGTGGGACAGCAGACTTAGAAAAATCATAACTCTCTAACCGTTAATCGGATTTGAGTGAACTTGGCGGCCACTGAAAGCTAAGACTATAACCTACAACTCTCTAGGAGACCAAAACTCCAGATTCAACATCTAACCACACGAAATTTACCCCGCAAGCCACTGGACGAAAATTGCATTACAGCAGGCCGACTACCACCTAAACAAAGACTAACCAAAATCTCTCCCAAGACTAATTATCCTTCAAGAACAGCGTGTTACCCTTGACGACGCTGCCGGCGAACCCGGATGGCGATCCTTCCTCTTCCTCTTCTCCCTTCTCTTCTCCCTCCTTTCTTCCCTCCTTTCTTCCTCTATGGCCGGCTGCAAGGAGGGCTTCTTCTCCTCAAGGCCGGCAGCAATGGAGGGGAGGTTGGGGGCGCAAGGGGGGGGGGAGGAACCAGGAGGTGGTGCGCAAGGGAGGTGGTGCGCAAGGGGGAAGGAGAGGAGATGGGGGGGGCGGCGGCCAAAGGGGAGTGGGGGGCTCGGCTAGGGTTTGGGGGGGGGGAAAGTGGTGCCTTCCCCCCCTTGGCCGGCCACCTAAGGCCTGATGGGCCGGAGCCCAAGCCCAGGTTGGCGAAAAAACGTGCTTTCACCCCTGCTAGTTGCGAAAAACAACTCTTTCCTTTTGATCCTTTTACTAATACTGAGAAGTCCCTCCCGAAACTCTTTCTCGAACCTCTCGAGCTTTTGGGACATTACAGAGTTAATGGCACTCTGCTTTGGCAAGACCTACCATTAAAATACAAGACTTTGGATGGTGCAGCAAATTGGGAGGGCATCAATTTTAACTCAATATTAAGTGAGGGAATTTTACTTCTACCATGTCAAGAGCATTCAAAGCAATTAAATAACATGCATAGAAATAAAAGAACAAAAGAAAGGCATTCACAAACAATCATATTGTATTGTGATATAGTATGACCCTTCCAAAAGGTGATCTCCATCGCCATGTTTCCTGTGCGCCATGTCTCCAAGTACTACCACTAAACCATTACTATTAATAGTACTAGTGATAAAATACAAAGAGTGAAAAGGCATCACAAGTCGACACGCAGGCCGTTATACAAATATAGATAGCCTTGGGCTGCAATAAGCATGACACGCAGGTTATGAATATTACACACATACATGCATCTCATACATTACGGGTCATACTATTCACAAAATCCTGCAAAAACAAGTTAGGCATAGAATCGCATTCTATCTAACGTATGACGTGAATTAGCAAAACCAAAAACAAGTTAAGGTCCTAATCCACAGGAGTGGCAACCCGCTCCAAAAGGGCGGAAGCCATATCTATATTCTAAGGTCCTGCTCGGCGGTTCCAGGAGCGGGGTCACAGGGGCGGCAGCCCCTGTATGCGAAAATTTTCAGAGAATGTAGATCCAATCCACTGCTCCGTCCATGTAAATCGCATTGGATTAATCACATTAACCCTTTCCGATCGCAACTCTGATTCGATCAACCAGATTGATCTTCGTGTGCTCCATAGATTTATGATCACTGTCTGCCCCGATGGCGGAAACCCGACCGGTAGAGGCAAGTCGTGACACGACCATGAACACACGATCACAGAATAACGATCATCAATCACCTTACGACCACCGCGCATGGACGATCATATCGACCATCGCCAAGAACTATCTATCATATAGAACGACCAGTAGAAATAGAAATAGATCACATCTATGACCCCCGCATATCACCATATGCATCTAATCCGAATCTAAAACTAAACGGGATGGCTCTGATACCAATGTGGGATCGCAGCAAGGCTACGATAGCACAAACAAAATTTTTACCGCGCAACCAAGGAACCACCGCAAGTAATAGATCACGAGATTACCACTAGACGCGCCGACTCGTAGCGGAAGTAGAGTCGATGTAGCGAGTTGATGCAGTCGTAGTCGTACTTGCTGCGCGTCTTCTCCTCCTACTCCGACGAACGTCGCAAGTTCTCCTCTAGCTCCTGAGGTCGTCGTGAGTCGCGGATCGTCCTAGTGCTGATGCTTCGCAACAGCACCTCCAAGGTATCCACACGTACGGGGCAGGGACACCACGCACAGGAGTGCTAGCGCTGACGGCGTGGTTGAGGAGAGCGTGGCTATTAGTGTTTCGGGATTTTTCTTCCAAAAGGATTGATCGATCCCCTCACCCCATGCCACCGCCCCTCTATATATAGGCATCCATAATGGGTCCCGAACAGGAGGCCCAATAGGAACTCGTGGCCTATAAGAATTCGGATCACCATCCAAATCAAATCCTAGCCCTTTAAGTGTGTGACCCTATATGTTCGTGTGTAATCGGTTGTGACTCGGAAACTCTTTCCCGATCACGAGTCGTTAGCAGTACCTAGCAGCACATAACGATTCCCAAACACACACAGAATATATCGGACGAACCTTAATGCAATATGATCTACGACCAGGTCCTTATCACTTACGACAAGCTCGTACTTAGTCACGACCAGTTCATAATCGATTACAACCAGTTCAGAACTCCTTACGACCGATTAGTATCTAACTACGACCAGTTTGCAACTCTCACGACCAGTTGTTGATTATGTTCGAGTAGTCTTCGACTCAGGTCGATCTCCATACGACTTCGACCACCTACGACCTCGGCAACTGAACGACCTGCTTGTGTATTCTCCCTTTGCCTCACGACATCTGGTTGAACTGCAGGTGAGATAATATGTCATCCATGGACTGTTCAATACTTTCTCGATCAAGTGTCGAATAACTTCATGTGGTCGACACTTCGACCACTAGTGGCATGGCCATGCACTTTCTTTATTCGACCACAACGAGGGGCCCAGAGACATCTCTCCCGTTATGTTAGGAGGGGCAAATCTCATATCCGACCAGTCACATTCCTCCGCATGTTTCATAGCATACCCGAAAGCTACCTTTATAACTACCCGATTCATGAGCAATTTGGCAACCCCTAAGAGTGCTATTACACATGTAGGAAACCATGCTGATCTCAGGTCTAAGGATTATACATCATCATTGCTTGAGACCAACTAACGACAAATAGAATCATAACAATCTCAATAGTGTCTCAAGGTGGGTCTTATCCAACACTATGTTCTCTAACATGTGTCCACATTATTGATTCGATATCTCTATATCCATGACCGGTGAAACACGGTCATCAATACATGTACTGGTCGTAGAGTCACTGGTGTTCTGACCAGTGATATTTGACCATGGATACTTTTAGAACGACATCATATAAGATAAAGAGTTTCACCAACAAGTCACATACTCATTGATCTATATAACTGATGATTCATTCAAGGAACAAGATAACATATTATCAAATGTTATGAACATAATGAAATATAATCATCTCTATGATTGCCTCTAGGGCATATTTCCAACAAGGTTCTTAACTCATCTTATGCTTGCTACCTTATCTAACCCATGGAGCTTCACCAGATGGTTCAGACTCGTCATGCTGCTGCAAGAGGTTCTGGCACCCTAGTGTCAGAAGAGAATGCGCAAACCCTCACAGGAGCAGTTCCGCCGCAAATACCTTCGATCGACCTACAAAACATCAGAACTTTTATGGCTACTCAAACACAGATGATGTACACCATGATGAATCAGATTCAGAATATGAATAACAATCAAAACAACAACAACAATCACTACAATAGAGCCCTAGTCGCTAATGGTCACCATGGACCATCCAAGCTTGCTGAGTTCATGAGGACTCGCCCGCCCACTTTTTTGGGAAATGTCTCGCCAGTTGAGGCCGATGATTGGCTTTGGGTTATTGAGAGAAAGCTGCTGATCACTCAATGCAGCGATCATGAGAAGGTTCTGTATGCCACTCATCAGATGGAAGGCATTGCCGCCGAGTCGTAGGAGAACTTCTGTGCCGTGCTTGACACGCCGCAAAATATTTCTTGGGAAGAGTTTTCCACAGCCTTCCATCAGTACCATGTGCTAGAAGGAATAATCGATTTAAAGAAAGGTGAGTTTCGTGCACTCAAGCAAGGAGGAATGTCAGTGAATGATTACCTTAATAAATTTTCCTAGCTTGCCCGTTATGTTGCAAAAGACGTCACCACTGATAAGGCTCATGAGAGTCGTTTCCTAAAGGGTCTGAATTTTGGATTACAAGTTAGCTTGATCGCCCAGACCTTCCCAAATTTCCAGGAGGTAGTCAACAAAGCTTTGGTTCTGGAAGACAAGTGCAAAGAACTGGAAGACAGCCACAAATGTAGGATGGCCCAGCAAGGAAGTCACCTGTCACAACAGAAGGCAAGGATAGTTCCACAGTAGTTCAATCGTTTCGCCGTAGAATTCTTTTAGGACGCCTACACCAACCTCAGCACCATGTCCAGCTACTTAGAACTTTCGCAACCCTGTACCAGTCCACCCCAACCCAGGGAGCAACTAGCAGAATGGACCAAGAGTCTATTATTCCTGCCATCAGCCGTGAAATTTCGCCAACCAATGTCCTTAGAAGGGAACATTAACTCCAGTATGCTTAAACCTTGGAGCTACACTAGCTAAGACATCAGCACCAGGCAACAATCCAGGAGCTTCGCAAGTCATCAGTCAATCTGGAGGAGTGCCATAGTCTATGGTTAGAGGCCTTGTCAACCATGTCACTCTGGAAGGAGCCCAGGAAGCACCCGACATCGTACTAGGTAAGTTTCTGGTTAACTCAGTACCTGCATTAGTTTTGTTTGATTCCAGAGCTTCGCATTCGTTTGTTTCTGGAGTTTTTGCAACCAAGAATAAGTTAGAAGTTATGCATCTTAAGCATACTCTATTAATCCAGTCGCCTGGAGCAGAGCTAAGTTCTAAAGTGGGATGTTTAGGAGCTAAGTTACTCATAGCTAGAGTTGAGTTTCTAGCCTACCTAATTGCTCTAGACACCTATACCCTAGATCTCATCCTTGGCATGGATTAGTTATCTAAGCAGAAAGCCGTGTTAGATTGTGGCCGAAGAGCCGTCATAATTGAAGATACCAATGGAAAGAAAGTGAAATTTCTAGCCAGCTCCGTCCGTGATGGACATCTGTTAGTCAAGAGTCTGAAGACCGTTTCTTTGGAAGATGTACCTATCGTTAGGGAATATCCAGATGTGTTTCTAGAAGAATTACCAGGAATACCACCAGGTCATGACATCGAGTTTGTCATCGATCTAGTGCTAGGAACAGCGCCAATCTCTAAGAGACCCTATCAGATGCTGGCCAATGAGTTGGTAGAAATGAAGAAGCAGATTGAAGAACTTCTCGAGAAGCATGAGATATGCATTGATTATCGTGCTCTCAACGAAGTCACCATCAAGAATAAGTATCCACTGCCCCGCATTGATGATCTGTTTGATGAGATGAAAGGAGCCGGAGTGTTCTCAAAGATCGACATGCGATCAGGTTACCATCAATTGAAGATTTATCCGAAGGATATCCTGAAGATCGCTTTCTCAACGCAGTACGGACATTATGAATTCTTAGTTATGTCCTTTGGTCTAACTAATGCCCTACCTACTTCATGAACATGATGAATAAAGTATTCATGGAATATCTTGACAAGTTTATAGTTGTGTTATTGATGATATTTTGGTTTACTCCAAGTCAGAAGAAGAACACACTGAACACGTGAGGTTAATCCTAGAGAAACTCAGAGAGCATCAGCTGTATGCTAAGTTCAGTACGTGTGATTTCTGGAAGAAGGAAGTCGATTTTCTTGATCATGTGATGATAGCCGAGTGAGTAGTAGTTGACCCCAGTAAAGTAAAAGCAGTGCTACATTGTGAACAGCCCAAGACCGTAAATCAGATTTGCAGTTTCTTGGGAATGGTGGGACACTACCACCGCTTCATCGAAGGATTCTCAATGATTGCTAAGCCTCTTACGCAATTGTTGAAGAAAGAGAAAAAGTTCACTTGAACCCCAGCTTGCAAAGAAAGTTTTCAAGAGTTGAAGAAACAGTTGACTTCAGCCCCCGTGCTAATTCTACCGGATATTCGAAAGGATTTTGATGTCTACTGTGATGCTTCGCGTTAAGGATTAGGATGCGTCCTGATGCAAGAAGGAAGAGTTGTCGTGTAATACCCTGAACGTCGTTTCGGCTTCGGATTTAATTTAATCGCGGAGTCACTGGTTATTCAGTAAATCGTGGGAAAAGGAAATTAAAATGTAAGTTAGCATTAAATTGGGAAAAAACAAAGAGATTTAATTTATTTAAAAAAAATAGTCTAGGGAGGGCGGGCTTGACACCTTGGGCCCGAGGGCCCAAGGGTGGCCGCACCCTCCCCTTGCCCTAGCTGCCACTCCCTTTTTATTTCCCTTGGCTGCACCTCCTCCCTTTTCCCTCTCCCTGGCCGCCACTTTCCAGCCCCCTCCCTCCCCCATGGCTGCTGCCCCTTGTGCAAGAAGAAAAAGGAGAAGAGGAAGGAGAAGAAGAAGGAGAGGAAGAAAAGGAAGGAGAAGAGAGGAAGAGGAGAAGAAAAAGAGGGTGATCCCCAAGGTTAGGTAATTTTTCCCCATCCCAAATCCCCTGATTTCTGCTGTAATTAGGGTTCATAGCACGGGATTTGATGGGCATTAGCATTTAGGTTCTCCAATTAGAGAGTTCCTGCTGATTGCCCGTAGATCAATTCGCGCAGCGCCGTTGTTTGCGCGGTTTAGACCCATGAAACGATTTTTCCTGCAGTTTGTCCCAAAAGGAAAAACGTAGAGGACGACGATGCGCATCTACTGTATTTTTTTCAGATTTGTTGGCCGCGTAATTTAGTCGTACCAGGATCTGGAATGTCGCTGTCCATCAGGGTTGCAGATAGGGACAGACCACTGTTCAGATGGGAATTAGGGATAGTATATGAATTCTATATTTTTGGCCACCATTGAGAAAGTTGTAGGGAATTTAGTAATCTAGTTGCTGTATAAAAATAAAAATTTTTAGAGCCATACTCTGTTGTTGGGAAGCTTTTGAACCCGACTGTCCTGACTGACAGAACAGAGGAGGATCTCTGTTTTGAGCATTTAGTTACCCCATGCTAAGAACAAAATAAAAATATATGATCTACATGAAAAGTGTAGGTATTTAAGTGAGGAATCCAGATATATATCTTTTGCTGTGATTAGTTTTATACTTTTAAAGATATGAAAATGTTAAGCAGCGCCGCTGCAGTGGGATTAGTGTAGAACCGTTACGCGGGAAAGGTTGTTGTGGGATTTCGGGGCTTAGCGACACCTTTGCTTCTTAAGAATCATTTTGAGTGTTGTTGTATGGTTCTGAGGTGTACTTTTGAACAGGTGGTTTTGCTCCTGATCGTACGTGATTGCGTCGCTTCGCCGGTAGAGGCAAGTAAATGTAGCGGTTGTGCTACGGTTTAACTCGTTATTCTTACTACTTGCAATATACATGTTTTTCATAACTTGAAGTTATATGCCATGGTTGCATGTTTTATGGATGAGGTCGTGGTAGCAAATTAATATTCATTTTTGCCATGCGTTGGAAGAGTTGTTGGTAGTCATGTGGTAATTTGCAATGAGCCAAATGCGGAATATGAAAATAAACTCAAGGTGGACATATTGATAATTCCTTGTGGTTATATTCATGATGATCATGTTGTGGTCTATGTGGTAGAGTTCCATTTAGATCGATTGATTTTGATCTTGGTGAATCGGGTGTGGGTTATGTGGTAATGGTCTTATGACACAATAGTATTGTGCTTAATGAGACACATGTGGATTATGAGAAAATATTCATGATGAGTATGTTGTTGACCTTCGTGGTTAAATTCTTGTGGTTTATGATTATCATATCATTCATGATATATCATGACATTTGCATTGTGGATGTCGCCGCTTATAGCCGCGACCGTACCGGTACAACATCGTGCATTGCCGTAGCACGATGCATACTTTTACCTTGTTGGGTAAAGGTGCAGTGGAGCATAGCATACATATGCATTACATTGTGGAAAGATCATTTGCATACTTATGCAAGATATT
Source organism: Ampelocalamus luodianensis (assembly GCA_036346255.1). Taxonomy (NCBI): domain Eukaryota; kingdom Viridiplantae; phylum Streptophyta; class Magnoliopsida; order Poales; family Poaceae; genus Ampelocalamus; species Ampelocalamus luodianensis. Next base: position 30,622,814 of record CM070637.1, read on the forward strand.
GTGGTGAAGTTATATTACAAACAACTGCAACTTTATAGTTGTAATGTGGAATTGGCTCATGAGAGTCACTTGTGGTGTGAGGAAAGTGGCTATGGTCGTGGATTGGGGTTCATCCCTTGTGGTATGGTAGTGGTTGTGATTGTGGCATGAGATTCTACTCTCTTGTGGTAATTGTTGATAGCAGTTGTGGATGCGAGAAATAGTAAAGTTATGAGGTAAAACTTGTTAATGCTTTATTGTCATTGGTAGTGGTGGTGGTGAATAATATGAAGAAGTTAATCAAGATTCATTTGCTAATATTTTACTATTGATGGTAGTAAATATGGTTGAGGCTATAATTGTGATCATTATGGGAAATGGATATTGATGCTTAATATCTTTGTAGTTTAATTAACTTGTAATGAATGTGGATGCACATTATGGATGTGGACATGTGGATACTATAATAATGTTGTATATTTGTTTGTAGTCTGAATAGCCTGTTAAACAGTTTGCTTGTTGAGATTTTTATCTCACCCTTGTTTTTCCCCTATAGGTGATTGTTGAGCATTCATGGGTTGGGTAGAGCGGCACCACAATAATGCACTTGGTTCATCAACTCATGCTGTAATAAAGCCGATGAAATTCTAGTCAAATGCTTAGCTATTCGTGGGTGAATATTTTATTTAATAATGATGGACTTGTGAACTATTTCTTTGTTTAATCTGCTAGAGGTTGTTTTAATTATTGAACTTGTTATCGTTATCTTTGTTCCCTCAGTTGTTTATGCTTCCGCTTAATGCTTCATGTATAGAAATTGTTGCCAGAATAAATTATCTTGAAATTTCTGGCTAGCTGAGTGGTTTAGTAGCATTCCAGGGTAAAGTGGGTCCGGGGGTGTTACAGTTGGTATCAGAGCGGGCTTTAGGTCTGTGGTAATTACAAATATTAAATTGACACACTGGTGCACAGTAGGATGGGATGGGTCAAGCATTGCATTCATGCTTTGACATGTTATATTGATTATTCATGCTATGAGATAATCTTGTATGTTTATGTGTTGTTTGTATGACTGCTATGAGTGAGGATAGTCAATGATAAGAGGTAGGCTGTTGCCTTGGGCATTGCCAGTTTATACCCCCGTTCGTGGTACGGGGATATTGATGCAGTTACCTCGGGTAACTTAGTTGTGGATGTCATGGGTAAGTTTCTTAGAAAAGTGTTATCCTCCTTGAATTGATGTTGGCCGATTCTTGGCCTATTGCAGTTAATGATTTTCTCTCGGGTTAGCTGTTTATTGCGCTTGTTATGTCAATAGGCCTCCAATTGTTCTTGAGGCCAAGTATTGTTTCTTTCTCGATTGATGGGTTGTTTGACCGCCGTGAGCAAGGCTTTTGGAGAGATTGGTATTTTCCGTGTTGTTCCATCTTTCTTGCTGGAAAACATGACTCTTGTATTTCGTTTGATATTTTGAGAGAGAATCAAAGCTTTATGTGGGAAGTTCATTAACTTGTGGAAGCATTGGCTCTATGCATTCGTTTTGAAGTTTGATTTCTCTCTAGAAGGGAGTATTAAAACCCCTTTGTGATGTTTTGTTGTGTTTAAGTAGTAGGTGGAAATTATGTAAATAATTGATAGATTGTGAATTATCAAGTTGAAAAGTTAGCGTGGTACATCATTAATTTCTACTAACATCCTTAGAAGTGAAGTTGATTAATATGATGTTGTCCTGTTGTAGTTTCTTGAAGATTTGTGGCTAAGAATTTAGCGATACATGTGTAGAACTCATGCATTTATTAAGGAATATGAAAAACAATTGTTTTGACTATTGTAGTTGTTTAATTTTCCCAACTTGTTGGATGGATTGGATTGATCGATCTTAAGTAATTAATCTGACCATTCAGGATGGTCAAGTAAGGAGGTGTTGGAATATTGCCTTAATAAGATTAACCTTTAATATGTTCTCTCTTTACATACTTGATGAGCATGTACAACTGTTAAATTTATGTAACTTTTACCATGCTAAATTGTTGAAACATGTATACAGAAATGGATGAAGGTTGATGTATTGACTTGTGGAATCTTGTCTTATAAAGCTGGTATTATTGATGTTTAAAGTTATTTTATTTTAATATCTTAACATAAGGTGGAGTATTGAATCTGTGCTCTTTATTGTCTTTGTGATTGCAAATTAGAGATAGAATCATTAATGCTATGCTGATGAAAAATTAATAATCAATTATTGACAGCAATGGCTAGAGTGTAATTACTTTTTGCTAAACTAGAGTTGAGCATCAGTACAAGATAAATGTATGGAATCTAATAAGAGATTCATACTAGCATATTTTGTGAGGTTGTTATGTTCTAATATCATCTTGTTAAAGAGTTTGTTTTAATATGATGGCTTATGCACTAGGTTTAACTAGATTAAGTAGTTGGAATCTTATTTGGATAATAAGAACATGATGAAGTGATTTATGGTGTTCCTTTTGGAAAAATATGAAGGAGTGAGATGATATCATGATTTTTTGCAAAGAATGTTTTATCTTGTTGTGAATACAATCGATAGCATGTAGTTGTGATTATGGTGTTGAATGTTTTAAAAATAAAGGAATTTGTTAATTCCATAATACTAATTGAATTGAAGGGTGTGAGATTTACGGTTGGAATCTTTTTGTACCTTATGACTTGTGTGATAGCCGAGGTTGCTTTGAGTAAAGCGTCATGTTGAATGATCTTTTTGGTTTTTATCTGAATCTCGTGTTGTGGTCTTCAAGCATCCTTTGTTGGAATTAGCGGGATGCTGTTATAAAAGAAAAATTGTTTCTTATTGAAAGAAAAAGTTGTACTATAAGTATTTGAGGTAGAGACGATCTATCTTGTGTTTTCCAACCTCAATGCTATCTATTTTTTTCCCTTGGTCTTTTGGCTACTGTGAATGATAGCAATTTTCTGTATGCTGGAATTTATTTCTTCTTAGCTCTTCTTCTAAGAACATGGTAATTATTGTGGGTTGCGAAGACTTTTGTTGCGTGATGACAACTTAATAGTGGTAGTGTAGTGATGTTTTTGTGGGAGCCTTAAATATCACAATATTTAAGATATAATGGATGATATATTATTTTCATGGAATAATCCTTGGGAAGGGTATGTTTTAAATAGAATGTTTATCTTAGAGCCAAGCGATTTATTGATGTTAAGAAATGAGTGTTTGTTAATTGTGGTATAGTAGGGTGTTCACCTGAGGTTTTCCCTATCTTATATGGGAAGTTGGTTGTAAGAACATGGAAGCTGAGTTTGGGCTTCACCTTCTGTTATGCTAGAATTTTTTTTAAAGGCCCAGTGTCTCTGTGTTGGAATAGTGGATCAGAGTGGAATCCAAATAGTGTGATGATCGGGATAGCATCCTTGAGGTGCAGAATTGAGTATGTGTGGGTGTGATATGAATCCGAGTTGTTATCCTTAAGGGACTGAAGTGCGTTAGGAATTATTTGTCAAAATAATTCATTGGTCATGGTTTTGGCTAGAGTATGATTTGCGGGCCAGAGAGTCTATCTACAATGGTGTAGATGATGTACTCAATTGAGCTAATTGTTGAGGTGGCCAACTTGAGATAAATGAGTTGGTGTGTTGGGCAATGATTTGAAAATCCTTGGTTCAAGGAAGTTAAATTATTAAAAGAAATGAATTGGGAAATTATTGTTATGTCAAGTAGTGAGATGCTCTCTTGATTCTTGTTTATGCTGTGTGTTTATGGCAAAGACCTTTTGCAAATTGAGTTGACTTATGTTGAGGCGTAGTCTTTTCCAGTTAGGAAAAGAAATTGATTGTTTTGGTCTGTCGAGTGATTTTCACTCTTAGCTTATGTGGTGTGGTTCTCCAATTGTCTACTTGACGAGTAGAAATATTTTTTGTGGTGAATCCTTTGATTTGGATCGTGGTCCTTTGAAGGAGCTGGTTGCTAGTGTGATGCTTGAGAGTTCTTTACTCTTCTGTTGCTGGGTTCTATTTGCAAAAGATACCGTTGTGCTTCTAGTAGAATGATGTGAGTGGAATTTGTGATCAAATTCTTTAAAAAGGGTATATTGTGTTATCCCGAGTATATTTAATAAGAGAAAAGTGTTTTAAGAAAGAGGATGGTTTTAGAAAGTGGTCTTAATAGTTATTATGGAAATTTTGCCAAAATGGCAGGACTCATTGGCGCTCGAGTTGACCGAAGAGTTATGCGGACGTTAGGCTTAGACCAACGTGAATGGTGGACTTGCCGAAACTGGCCGTGAGGAAGAGGGCCATCAAGTATGTGAAGGCCCTCTGGACGAATCAGTCCAAGCGGGAGACGACGTGGAACCTTGAAGACCGGATGCATAATAAGAGCCCGAGCTCTTCAAGGCGGAGAGTACCCGTAGTTGTGGTTCCCTTGGGATGCTCTATCCTTTGGTTGTTTTTTTTATTCATTGATCTTTTGTCTCGTGCGTTGAGGAGTTAAATTCGAGGACGAATCCTTTTTAGGTGGGGAGAATGTAATACCCTGAACGTCGTTTCGGCTTCGGATTTAATTTAATCGCGGAGTCACCGGTTATTCAGTAAATCGTGGGAAAAGGAAATTAAAATGTAAGTTAGCATTAAATTTGGAAAAAACAAAGAGATTTAATTTATTAAAAAAAATAGTCTAGGGAGGGCGGGCTTGACACCTTGGGCCCGGAGGGCCCAAGGGGTGGCCGCACCCCCTCCCCCTTTGCCCTAGCTGCCACTCCCCTTTTTATTTCCCCTTGGCTGCACCTCCCTCCCCTTTTTCCCTCTCCCTGGCCGCCACTTTCCAGCCCCCTCCCTCCCCCACGGCTGCTGCCCCTTGTGCAAGAAGAAAAAGGTGAAGAGGAAGGAGAAGAAGAAGGAGAGGAAGAGAAGGAAGGAGAAGAGAGGAAGAGGAGAAGAAAAAGAGGGTGATCCCCAAGGTTAGGTAATTTTTCCCCATCCCAAATCCCCTGATTTCTGCTGTAAATAGGGTTCATAGCACGGGATTTGATGGGGATTAGCATTTAGGTTCTCCAATTAGAGAGTTCCTGCTGATTGCCCGTAGATCAATTCACGCAGCGCAGTTGTTTGCGCGGTTTAGACCCTTGAAACGATTTTTCCTGCAGTTTGTCCCAAAAGGAAAAACGTAGAGGACGACGATGCGCATCTACTGTATTTTTTTCAGATTTGTTGGCCGCGTAATTTAGTCGTACCAATATCTGGAATCTCGCTGTCCATCAGGGTTGCAGACAGGGACAGACCACTGTTCAGATGGGAATTAGGGATAGTATATGAATTCTATATTTTTGGCCACCATTGAGAAAGTTGTAGGGAATTTAGTAAGCTAGTCGCTGTATAAAAATAAAAAATTTTAGAGCCATACTCTGTTGTTGGGAAGCTTTTGAACCTGACTGTCCTGACTGACAGAACAGAGGAGGATCTCTGTTTTGAGCATTTAGTTACCCCATGCTAAGAACAAAATAAAATATATGATCTACATGAAAAGTGTAGGTATTTAAGTGAGGAATCCAGATATATATCTTTTGCTGTGATTAGTTTTATACTTTTAAAGATATGAAATGTTAAGCAGCGCCGCTGCAGTGGGATTAGTGTAGAACCGTTACGCAGAAAGGTTGTTGTGGGATTTCGGGCTTAGCGACACCTTTGCTTCTTAAGAATCATTTTGAGTGTTGTTGTATGGTTCTGAGGTGTACTTTTGAACAGGTGGTTTTGCTCCTGATCGTGCGTGATTGCGTCGCCACGGTAGAGGCAAGTAAATGTAGCGGTTGTGCTACGGTTTAACTCGTTATTCTTACTACTTGCAATATACATGTTTTTCATAACTTGAAGTTATATGCCATGGTTGCATGTTTTATGGATGAGGTCGTGGTAGCAAATTAATATTCATTTTTGCCATGCGTTGGAAGAGTTGTTGGTAGTCATGTGGTAATTTGCTCAATGAGCCAAATGCGGAATATGAAAATAAACTCAAGGTGGACATATTGATAATTCCTTGTGGTTATATTCATGATGATCATGTTGTGGTCTATGTGGTAGAGTTCCATTTAGATCGATTGATTTTGATCTTGGTGAATCGGGTGTGGGTTATGTGGTAATGGTCTTATGACACAATGGTATTGTGCTTAATGAGACACATGTGGATTATGAGCAAATATTCATGATGAGTATGTTGTTGACCTTCGTGGTTAAATTCTTGTGGTTTATGATTATCATATCATTCATGACATATCATGACATTTGCATTGTGGATGTCGCCGCTTATAGCCGCGATCAGTCGGGTACAACATCGTGCATTGCCGTAGCACGATGCATACTTTTACCTTGTTGGGTAAAGGTGCATGGAGCATAGCATACATATGCATTACATTGTGGAAGGATCATTTGCATACTTATGCAAGATATTGTGGTGAAGTTATATTACAAACAACTGCAACTTTATAGTTGTAATGTGGAATTGGCTCATGAGAGTCACTTGTGGTGTGAGGAAAGTGGCTATGGTCGTGGATTGGGGTTCATCCCTTGTGGTATGGTAGTGGTTGTGATTGTGGCATGAGATTCTACTCTCTTGTGGTAATTGTTGATAGCAGTTGTGGATGCGAGAAATAGTAAAGTTATGAGGTAAAACTTGTTAATGCTTTATTGTCATTGGTAGTGGTGGTGGTGAATAATATGAAGAAGTTAATCAAGATTCATTTGCTAATATTTTACTATTGATGGTAGTAAATATGGTTGAGGCTATAATTGTGATCATTATGGGAAATGGATATTGATGCTTAATATCTTTGTAGTTTAATTAACTTGTAATGAATGTGGATGCACATTATGGATGTGGACATGTGGATACTATAATAATGTTGTATATTTGTTTGTAGTCTGAATAGCCTATTAAATAGTTTGCTTGCTGAGATTTTTATCTCACCCTTGTTTTTCCCCTACAGGTGATTGTTGAGCATTCATGGGTTGGGTAGAGCGGCACCACAATAATGCACTTGGTTCATCAACTCATGCTGTAATAAAGCCGATGAAATTCTAGTCAAATGCTTAGCTATTCGTGGGTGAATATTTTATTTAATAATGATGGACTTGTGAACTATTTCTTTGTTTAATCTGCTAGAGGTTGTTTTAATTATTGAACTTGTTACCGTTATCTTTGTTCCCTCAGTTGTTTATGCTTCCGCTTAATGCTTCATGTATAGAAATTGTTGCCAGAATAAATTATCTTGAAATTTCTGGCTAGCTGAGTGGTTTAGTAGCATTGCAGGGTAAAGTGGGTCCTGGGGTGTTACATGTCGCTTATGTGTCAAGGCAATTAAGACCTCATGAGGGGAATTATCCTACGCATGATTTGGAACTATCTGCCATCGTGCATGCTTTGAGGATTTGGCATCATTACCTCATAGGTAACCGCTATGAAGTTTACACAGATCATAAGAGTCTGAAGTATATCTTCACTCCGTCAGATTTGAACATGAGCTAGAGAAGATGGTTGGAATTGCTCAAGGATTATAATGTTTGAATCCACTACCATCCTGGAAAAGCCAATGTAGTTGCAGATACTTTAAGTCGTAAGAGCCACTAGAATACTTTGGAAGTATAGGAGAGTTGCCCAAAACTTTACGAAGAGTTTTAGAAGCTGAAGCTGGAAGTTGTAGTTTGGAAGTGCAGTCTATGTTGGAAAAGCAAATTCGTGAAGCTCAACCAAATGACCCAGAAATTTCAGACATCCAGAAAAGATGGCAAAAGGAAAATTCAAAGATTTCGCTAAGGATGATCAAGGTACACTGTGGATCAACTGTAACCTCCCAAAATATGGTCTGTTTTGAAGTTTTAAAAATAAAAATAACCATTTGGATTTTTTTTCTGTCATGTCAATGATGATAGTATGATCGAACTAGATGATGCTTTTGATGACACCGATAGGCAGTTTGTTCGAAGAATCCAGAAGTCGGAAGTAAGAGAGGCCTTAAAAGGATGAAAGTGGGTAAGGCGTTGGGGCCTGATAACATTCCAATTGAGGTGTGAAAATGCCTCGGAGAAGTGGCGATCGTTTGGCTAACTAATCTGTTCAATAGCATTTTTAAGTCGAACAAGATGCCTAACGAGTGGTGGAGGAGCACATTAGTACCAATTTTCAAAAATAAAGGAGACATTCAAAGTTGTACTAATTATAGAGGAATTAAGCTCATGAGACACACAATGAAGCTTTGGAAGCGAGTGATCGAGCACCGTTTAAGAAGAGTGACTAGAGTGACAACAAACCAATTTGGTTTTATGCCTAAGAGGTCGACCACGGAGGTGATTTTCTTGACACGACAGTTGATGGAGAGGTATAGGGAGCAAAAGAAGGATCTTCACATGGTGTTTATCGACTTGGAGAAAGCTTATGACAAAGTGCCAAGAAGGGTCATGTGGTGGGTGCTTCATAGGAAAAAGTCCTAACAAAATATGTTACCCTAATTAAGGATATGTACCACGATGTTGTGACTAATGTCAGAACATTTGGTGGTCATACTAGTGATTTCCCTATTAAGATAGGACTACACCAAGGGTCAGCGTTGAGCCCATACATTTTTGCCCTAAAGATAGACGAGGTCACGCGGGACATACAAGGAGATATCCCTTGGTGTATGCTTTTCGCTGATAGGTGTCGATAGGAATATGGAGATGTGAAAGAAGACCCTAGAATCGAAGGGCTTTAGACTTAGTAGGACTAAAACTGAATATATGAAGTGTGATTTCAGTAGTGCCGGGGCAGATGATGGAGATGTTAGGCTAGACGGACAAGTAGTGCCTAGGAAGGACACGTTTTAATATTTGGGATTGATGCTACAGCGAGACAGAGAGATTGATGAAGACGTGAGCCATAGGATTAGAGCGGGGTGCGTGAAATGGTGCCAAGCATCGGGTGTCCTGTGTGACAAAAAAGTTCCTCAAAAGTTAAAGGGTAAGTTCTATAGGACGGCGGTCATACCTGCAATGCTATATGGAGTAGAATGTTGGGTGACTAAAAGACAACATATACACAAGATGAGTGTAGCAGAGATGAGGATGCTGCGGTGGATATGTGGTCACACAAGGCGAGATCGAATCCGCAATGAGGATATACGTGATAGGGTGGGGGTAGTACCAATTGAAGAGAAGCTTTTCCAACATCTCTTGAGATGGTTTGGACATCTCCAACGGAGGCCTTCTAAGGCACTGGTACGTAGTGAAATTTTAAGACATACTAAAAACATAAGAAGAGGCAGAGGTTGACCAAGACTAACGTGGGAGGAAGCAGTTAAAAGAGATTCAAGGGATTGGAAATGTAGCTAAAGAATTATCTTTGGATAGGAGCGCATGGAAGTTAGCGATCCACGTACCAGAACCATAAGAAGGTTTAGGGGCTGTGTTTTAGGCTCTCAGCTCGGATGGCAGGATGTACAGCTTAGGCTTTTAGCCTTGTAGGTTTTATTATTATTATTATTATATATTTTTTTATTTGCAAAGCTCTCATCCCTTTGACCTTGAGGAGGTTTCATTCCTAGCCTACCCCAATTTGTTTGGGATCAAAGGCTTTGTTGTTGTTGTTGTTGTAAAGTTAATTGGAATTTTTAGGGTTCAAAAACAATTTAATGTGAATAATGTCAACATTTTTGAAGAAACTCAATCAAGTGAACTTCCCATCCACACTCCGACACATTTTTGAAGAAACTCTATCTCCCGTGTGAAATCCCCGAGCATGTCCATAACTGCGGACACGGCTATTCAAATAGTTTTGCACTCTGTAGAGGTTGTACAGCTTGACCCACAAGAGATAGATCAACTTATAATGTCAAGCATTTCACGCTTCCGTAGGCGTGCGACTAAGTGATCATCACAAGGCTTTTACAAAGCTCCTTCTTAACCCAGTTCTGCCCGCTAAAGTTTAACACTGAATGCCTTTTCGACCAGAGAGGGCCCCCCTCTTGCGCCACCGTGAGAATACGTTTCCCACGACTCACACTTCACATGACAGAACCGAAATTAAGACATTGCTAATTAGTCAGCTAGGCCCGTCCCATCAGGCATGTGGTTGTATGGTTAAGGCCCAGTTCAATGGCGCACAAGATTTAGTCCTTCACAAGTTACTCAGGCGAGACTACCACAAACCCACAACATGTTCAATCCACATCCCCACTATCCACCAACCACTCGCCCAAGCGAAAACCATTTTATTTAACCAAAACCAATGACAAACCCCGTCATGGTACACAAATTTTAACAAGAGTGGCTCACCACCACAATTCCATATTTCATTAAGTCAATATTAAACATTAAGACACATGTGAAGACAAACCCATCGTAACTAAGCTGAACTAAGCATATGTACGATACCCATGTTGGCAATATGAATATGTCCAACTAAAATTACCCATTCCAAGGCGATAAAGGATTCATGACATTCAAATAATCAATGGAGGCATAATGACAACAGGTAATATCTAATCCCAAAACCATTTGTATAAAGATAGCATGCAATTGTATAAAACAATATACTTTTGAAATCATAGGTTCAATATGATCAAAGGACAACGACTTGCCTGGGAATAAATCCTGTGATTGATCTTGATATGCTACTCCTTGCTCAAAGCTTCCCGGAGTATCAACGTCTACTCGCAAAACAAGCAAATAAAGCAAATCAATAAATAACATAGAGAAAACAAACTCCAAAAATTAAATAAAAATCTCAGATAAATAGATCTCGAATTTAGATAAATTTAGGAATTTGAATGGACTCAATCGGAGTTCGGATGCAAAAGATATGGGCTCTCGAAGATTGAAATCACATAAAATACTGAAAATCATATTTATGGATTTACTGGAATTACTTGTCTGAAGGACAAGATAATTATGACGTAAGCTGATGTCAGCAAGGATGTTCGGACGGGATGAAAAATCATCCGACAGGTGGGTCCCACTTGACATAGAGATGGTGTTTGGTGGACTGAGTTCAACAATGTTTGGTCTCGGGTGGGCTTGAGTGCACCACATGGGCTGCCATGTGGATGACACAGGGACGGCAAGACCGAGATGGAGGGTGAGTTGGCACGTGAGGCGGCTTCCAGATCAGCAGAGAGAGAACCCGAGAGAGGGAGAGACAGAGGCCATGGCCGGCGGCAAGGTGACGGAGGCGAAGGCAACCGGAGGCGATACAAACCAGGTGAAGTGGCAAAACGGGATGCCAAGGAGAATGCGAAGCTACAGGAGGTGATGGCTTGACCAAAGTAGCGACAGATTGGCGGCGTCAGCGACCTTGGCGGCGAAGAAGCTCAGCCCGACGGTGGAATCGGTGATTTGACGGTGCCCGAAGAAAATTGAGAGGAGCACCAGCTTGGAGACGTCCTGAGGAGACCACCTTGAAGATCCCGGAGATCGACTGGAATGCCGACAAGAAGGAGATTGCCGGAAACAAGGAAAACGAGTGGCGGCGGCATCTCGGAAAGGAGAGGGGATTAGATGAGTGGAACCCAAGGCACGGGATGACGCGCTCAGAAACACACAAGGCTCACCAAGCGTCAGATCGGAAAAGGTGGTCGGCGACTGGTTTTTCGGACGAAGCCAACAATGGTGATGCGATGATGCTCGACCGAAGATGGTGGAAGCCCGGCGTAGCACTCACTATTGCGGACCTAAAGAAGGCGGCGGCTCGGCCTAGGACGCACTGGTGGTGGAGAATTCCGATGACGAACAAGCTTCGGCGGCGCTCGGTCTGAGATGAAATCCGATGCAACGAGATCGAAATTGGTGGAGAGGATTTAGGGTTTCGGGGGAGGAGAACAAGGCGAAGAGATTGACGTGGGTTAGGGTCCTTATATAGGCACGAAGAGGGAGATTGAAAGGGAGCTGGCGGCGCTGGCGTCTTGCTCGGACATGGCTCAAAGCGTCCAGGACGGCACGGGTTGAAGAAGGAGATGAGGTGGCAAAGGAGGGACCCACCCGGTAGGGAAACAAAGGAAAAGGGAAGAGCTGCTGCTCGGTTCACGCGTGCACAAGGAAGAGGCCACCTCGTGCTGGACCGAAAGAAAAAGGGAATGGGCCAAAGCGGATCAGGCTGAAGGAAATAAGGGAAACAGGCCAAGCAAGGAATTCAGCCCATTTGGAAATCTGAGATTTAATAATAGTTTTTCTTTTTAGAAAATAGCAGAAAGGACAAATAACACTTAGAAAATAGCAAATGCACTCAGAAAAATTCTAGAAAAATCTAGAAAATATATCTAAGCACATAAAATCCAAATAAAATAGTTTTGATAATAGTTGATGTTGACATTAATCATATTAAATTATTTTTCAAATCTGAAAATTCATATTAAGCTTTGACTTCACTAGAAAAATTCAAATGGTTCTTTTTCTTTTAAAACTTCAAAAACAGATCAAATTTTTGGGATGTTACAAACCTACCCCCCTTAAAAGGGAATCTCATCCCCGACATTCGGGCTGACTAAAGAATAGGCTCTGACGCAGGTCTAACCTGAAAACTTACCAGAGGCAACGTTCTGAACTGCTTGTGCCTCTCCTACAGTGACATGGTTCAGTCTTCCTCTTGAGGCAGTTGATGGGGTCCTGGTAGCTTGATTCGGAGTCTGAGGCACTCCTCTTCCTACTCCTGGCAAAGAAGTCCTGGCTGGTGTAGGTCCCAAATTGAAAGGAATTGGTGTCGGCCCTCGCTTCTGGGGACACTTGTTAGCATAATGACCTATCTGGTGGTAATTGAAACAAGTAACTCCTGTGTCATGGTTGGGGTTCCCCTGAGGTTGATTATTGTTGCTGTTGTTGACATTGGGAATCCCTATGTTTCGTGCATGAGACACTGGTCCTGGGGTTCTGAATCCAACAAATGAATTATTGGGGCGAAAAGGCTGCTGACCATTGGTTCTGGCTCTCTGGAGTTGATTCTGATGAACTCCGTGTTGTATCATCTTCCTTTTGCGAGATTCGTCCAACTCACGACGAGAATCTTCTATGAGTATGGCTTTGTCAACCATATGCTGAAAATCCACATAATCATTTCCAACCACTTGCACTTTCAAACTAGGGTTGAGTCCACGCTTGAATTGCTTCTGACGTGCATTATCCGTAGCAACATCTTTTGGAGCATAGCGAGAAAGTTGAGTGAACTTGTTGAGATATTCACCCAAAGACATGTTTCCTTGCTGTAGTTCGCGAAATTCATTCTTCTTTATTTCCACTATACCATCTGGGACATGAGCTTGACGAAAAGTTGTTGAAAATTCCTCCCAAGTGATAGCGTGGGGATCACCATGAGCTGCGGTGTAGTTTTCCCACCATTCTGCGGCTGTACCTTCCAATTGATGTGAAGCATAAAGAACTTTCTCACGATCATTGCATTGAGCAATGGCGAGCTTTTTCTCCACTGAACGAAGCCAATCTTCTGCGTCCAAAGGTTCTGACGAATGAGAAAACGTAGGTGGACGAGTCCTCATAAACTCCGACAGCTTGGAATGATGATGAACTGACGGCGGAACAGCTGCTGCTTGATTATTTTGACCATTCTGACTATTTTGGTTCAACAAGTTAACTATTGCAGCGGAGGTCTGACTTTGCTGCGTCATCATGGCGTTCATGTTCTGCATCATTGCACTCATGAATTGCGTCTGAGCTACTAGAAGTTGTGCCATATTTGGCTCTGCGGCTCCAGGGCTGGTGACTGATCACTTGCATTGACTTTGGCGTTGGCATCCTCTGACTGAGTACGGCTAGAAGTATTACGAGTATCAACCATCTGTGATAATCCTCCACAGGTTTAGCAGGAAAGATAGAAAAGCAATGTAGATGAGGGGGAATAGCACAATAGATGAGATAGACAAGGTAGAGTAGATGGAAACAGCCTAATTAGGGGAACAGATTATACCCAAAGGCAAAGACAAGAAGACATAGCTGAAACGCTATGAAAGCACAATAAAACTTTTCAAATTAAAGCCTTAGTGTGACAGTAACATAATACTTGACAGCAAAACTGAAGCTCCCACTTGCACACAACCCAAATAAAGACCTATTGCAACAACGATCTAAAAGCGCTACTAAAGACTCTAATCTGATGGCTTCTACACTGGACTAAAGAACGAAGACTCTTCAAACTCAACTGGAGCGAAGCGACGAAGATACTCTTGACGATTGCCGATGACATGACTTCTTCTTCTGGACTAGCGAAATTAGTGAGGCGAGAAAGTCAATTTAAGATTATAAAACAAGGTTCAGCAAAGATAAGAAACAAGATTTCCAGAACAAGATGAGAAAAAGAATCGAATAGGGTAAGAATAGAATAGACTGAGATGATAACAGAACCAGAAGACATGAGAAAAGAACAACTACTCAAGTCAAGTTAAGTTGATTTGATTTAGAAAATAACTTTTGAAGCTTTTAGCTAAAACGACCATGCTAACTAAGGTTGCGTTCTACAGTCGACATGGCTCTGATACCACCTCCGTCGGGACCAAAATACATCTCAGAAACCTCTGTATTCGAACTAGTCCCGATCGTAGCTAGCTCACACAGAAAACAGTGATGAAATACCATCCATTTATTCGATTTAACTAAAAGATCTCAAAGTAACAAATAATAATAATAATCGACCTTATGGTCAACGCTATTTAACTTATACGCACGGCTAAAAAACAAATACACTCTTGCAGCGGAATGAAACTCTTCAAATGTCCAATCAACATGCCCACATGCAATCGAGTGGAGAAACGCATCATAATCCGCAAAACCTTCATGGTACTCTTCCTGGTAGAACTCGGAGTTCCCTGGTTCTTCTGTGGAGATTAAACAACACAGGGCGCAAAGCCATGAGTACTTTGAATGTACTCAGCAAGCCGTGGGGAAATGTATGCAAACAGTATTCATGCAAGGCTTGAACAAAGGTTAGCCGTATGGCTCTTTTGCATAAAACAGCATTTACGACAAATACAATAAATAGATTGAAATGCGTAATTGAAAACAATATTAAATAATTAAATAATTCCTTTGAAACAACCAGTGAACTTTCCCATTCACTTCCCAACCAAACCAACGATAAGTGAATTCCCCATTCACCGATCGACACAACCCACTAAGTGAATGACCTATTCACCAAACGAATATTATATTCATCAAGTGAACTTCTCATCCACACTCCCACACATTTTTGAAGAAACTCTATCTCCCGTGTGAAATCCCCGAGCACGTCTATAACCGCGGACACGGCTATTCGAATAGTTTTACACTCTGCAGAGGTTGTACAACTTGACCCACAAGAGATAGATCAACTTATAATGTCAGGCATTTCACACTTCTGTAGGCGTGCGACTAAGTGATCATCACAAGGCTTTTACAAAGCTCCTTCTTCACCCAGTTCTGCCCACTAAGGTTTCAACACTGAATGTCTTTCCGACCAGACAGGGCCCCCCTCTTGCTCCACCGTGAGAATACGTTTCCCACGACTCACACTTCACATGACATAAACGAAATTAAGACATTGCTAATTAGTCAGCTAGGCCCGTCCCATCAAGCATGTGGTGTACGGTTAAGGCCCAGTTCAATGGCGCACAAGATTAAGTCCATCACAAGTTACTCAGGCGAGACTACCACAAACCCACAACATGTTCAATCCACATCCCCACTATCCAACAACCACTCGCCCAAGCGAAAACCATTTTATTTAACCAAAACCAATGACAAACCCCGTCATGGTACACAAATTTTGACAAGAGTGGCCCACCACCACAATTCCATATTTCATTAAGTCAATATTAAACATTAAGACACATGTGAAGACAAACCCATCGTAACTAAGCTGAACTGAGCATATGTACGATACCCATGTTGGCAATATGAATATGTCCAACTAAAATTACCCATTCAAAGGCGACAAAGGATTCATAACATTCAAATAATCAATGGAGGCATAATGACAACAGGTAATATCTAATCCCAAAACCATTTGTATAAAGATAGCATGCAATTGTATAAAACAATATACTTTTGAAATCATAGGTTCAATATGATCAAAGGACCACGACTTGCCTCGGAATAAATCCTGTGATTGATCTTGATCTTGATATGCTACTCCTTGCTCAAAGCTTCCCGGAGTATCAATGTCTACTCGCAAAACAAGCAAATAAACTAAATAAACAAATAACAGAGAGAAAACAAACTCCAAAAATTAAATAAAAATCTCAGATAAATAGATCTCGAATTTAGATAAATTTAGGAATTTGAATGGACTCAATCGGAGTTCGGATGCAAAAAGATATGGGCTCTCGAAGATTGAAATCACATAAAATACTGAAAATCAGATTTATGGATTTCCCGGAATTACTTTTCTGAAGGAAAAGATAATTATGAAGTGAGCTGATGTCAGGTGGGTTGAAAAATTCTGAAGGATGTTCGGATGGGTTGAAAAATCATCCGACAGGTGGGTCCCACTTGACATAGAGATGGTGTTTGGTGGACTGAGTTCAACAATGTTTGGTCTTAGGTGGGCTTGAGTGCACCACATGGGCTGCCATGTGGATGACACAGGGACGGCAAGACCGAGATGGAGGGTGAGTTGGCACGTGAGGTGGCTTCCACATCAGTAGAGAGAGAACCCGAGAGAGGGAGAGACAGAGGCCATGGCCGGTGGCAAGGTGACGGAGGCGAAGGCAACCGGAGGCGATACAAACCAGGTGAAGTGGCAAAACGGGATGCCAAGGAGAATGCGAAGCTACAGGAGGTGATGGCTTGACCAAAGTAGCGACAGATTGGTGGCGGTGGCGACCTTGGCGGCGAAGAAGCTCGGCGCGACGGTGGAATCGGTGATTTGACAGTGCCCGAAGAAAATTGAGAGGAGCACCAGCTTGGAGACATCCTGAGGATCTCAAAGACCACCTTGAAGATCCCGGAGATCGACTGGAATGCCGACAAGAAGGAGATGGCCGGAAACAAGGAAAACGAGTGGTGGCGGCATCTCGGCGAAGGAGAAGCAACGAAAGGAGAGGGGATTAGATGAGTGGAACCCAAGGCACGGGATGACGCGCTCAGAAAGACACAAGGCTCACCAAGGGTTAGATCGGAAAAGGTGGACGGCGACTGGTTTTTCGGACGAAGAAGACAACTGTGATGCGCTGATGCTCGACCGAAGATGGTGGAAGCCCGGCGTAGCACTCGCTATTGCGGACCTAAAGAAGGCGGCGGCTCGGCCTAGGACGCATTGGTGGCGGAGAATTCCGATGACGAACAAGCTTCGGCGGCGTTCGGTCCGAGATGAAATCCGATGCGACGAGATCGAAATTGGTGGAGAGGATTTAGGGTTTCGGAGGAGGAGAACAAGGCGAAGAGATTGACACGGGTTAGGGTCGTTATATAGGCACAGAGAGGGAGATTGAAAGGGAGCTGGCGGCGTGGCGTCTTGCTCGGACACGGCTCAAAGAGTCCAGGACGGCACGGGTTGAAGAAGGAGATGAGGTGGCAAAGGCAGGACCCACCGGCAGGGAAACAAAGGAAAAGGGAAGAGCTGCTGCTCGGTTCACGCGTGCACAAGGAAAAGGCCACGTCGGGCTGGACCGAAAGAAAAAGGGAACGGGCCAAAGCGGATCAGGCCGAAGGAAATAAGGGAAACAGACCAAGCAAGGAATTCAGTCCATTTGGAAATCTGAGATTTAATAATAGTTTTTCTTTTTAGAAAATAGCAGAAAGGACAAATAACACTTAGAAAATAGCAAATGCACTCAGAAAAATCTAGAAAATATATCTAAGCACATAAAATCCAAATAAAATAGTTTTGATAATAGTTGATGTTGACATTAATCATATTAAATTGTTTTTGAACTTTGAAAATTCATATTAAGCTTTGACTTCACCAGAAAAATTCAAATGGTTCTTTTTCTGTTAAAACTTCAAAAATAGACCAAATTTTTGGGATGTTACATAGCTCACACAGAAACACTAAGGTACAATCACAACCACAAGGTCAAACAAAGATGGAGTAGACAAAATCAAACTATAATAAACAAGACCTTATGGTCAAAGCTAGTTTACAAAGGTTTGCCACTTGGGATTACAAAACTGACAAAAGGAGAACCTTTACAGCAGGGAACACAAAACGCGCAAGGGCCAACTAGCAAACCATAGGCTGTCGGGTGGAGGACGTCCTAGGCAGCTGGATCAACAAAGAACTCCTCTTCAAAGAGGTCAGTGCCTCCCTACACTTGATCATCTTCGAACACTGCTTTGACACAGGGCTTAAAGCCATGAGTACCTTGAATGTACTCAGCAATTCGCAGGGAGGAACTATGCAAAAAGTATTCATGCATTGGCTTACCAAGTGAGAGCTGTATGGTTAGTTTGCACAAAGCTATATTTGACAATAAATAACATAAATAGATTGTAAAGCAACAAGTTAAAACAATAATACATAATTATTTATTTTGATTTTTGCAAAGTGAGAGTGAGCACGAACTCACTCCAAACCACTTGGGGGAGGTCTGGTTGCACCCACAACCAGGACCTCTCCCAAGGCCACTCTAGAGCACCCACTCCAGAGCTCAAGACCACCCTAAGGCTCCAAGAACTCCTTTCGAGCACCAACTCAGGAGCACCTTGAGCCACCCTAGGGTTCACAAAACCTCCACGGCTAATCATGGGCATCATGAGCATTCGGAGCCACCCAGAACACTCGCCGACATCCATAATTAAGCCTGGACCACAAGTTTTAGCAAATTCTACCCCTTGCACCATTATCACAAGGCATGTCCATGACCAAGGACTTGGCTATTTGAATAGATTGTTACTCTGCAGAGGTGTACAACTTTACCCACAATTCACGACCTCTCTAGCGGGTCGGGTTCCTGTCGGAGCCCTTACTCATTTCGAAAGATGAGTAGTCTAGAGAGCGCGACAAGGACTTTACAAAGCTTTGCCATGATCTGACCTGCCTGCTAAGGTTTCGCCGTCCTAAAAAGGAAACCCGGCCCTCTCTTGCACCATGCGAATCAGCACGCACCACCACAACAGAAACAGGTCACAATATTGCTAATTATTCAGCCCAGACCACCCCCATAAAGTGATCTTGTGGTTGCACTCAAAGGCCCAGATCAACAGAACACAAAGTTAAGTCCTTAAAGCTGCTCAGGCAAGACTTTCACAGCCCCAAAGTGCAAAGCACCCACTACTCACTCCCTGTCTTCTTGCCTGAGCACAAAACCATTTTTGGGTGATTAACCCTGCCAAAAGACCACCCAGCCTTGGCACAACTCAATTAATAAAAGTGGCCTCACACCACAGTCAACACAACAATGGCATCTCACCAAGGTTGCTTAACAGTGGCACCAACCACAGGTTCCATAGTTCAATTAGTCAAGATTAATAATGGAAGAAGCATGATTCTAAACACCCACGGTTCTAGAGCGATGCTATATATAAACCTAAGGACCCATGCTGGCAATAGCAAGTAGTACCAACTAAAATACCCAAACTTAGGATTGCAAGGTGATCATGATTACATGTTGAGTACAAGTTACAAGGGAAGCATAATATCAAATGGGAAGAATAGCTACTGCCCAAACATTTCTTATAAAACTAGCCGTGCATGATAAAGTAAAACCAAAATATGTTTGGAAAGCTAGGTTCAACATGATCAAAGGGGTCTGCGACTTGCCTTCATCAAGTAGTTGTGAATATTCGGTTGATGTTGCCGGATCCAAGAACTCCTCAACCTCGGAATCTACACGTTCGCAAAGAAACACAATAAGCAAACAGCTAAACAAAAAGAACTACAAAGGAGACTAAGATAAACCAAACTAACTCAGGAAAACTAGGAAAAACAAGAAGCCCAGCACAACTCCGAGGAGCTCCTGGGGAGGACTTGAGCACGGAGGAGCCAGGCAGAGGTAGCTAAAAAATCAGAAATGAGCAAAAGGTGCCGAAGGGAGGCCTGCCCATGCTATTTATAGCCGGAGCTGGAGGGAAAAGCAATGAGAGGGGCTCAACAACGTGTCAATGATCGGTGTACAAAAGGGCAAGGATTTGACAAGGCATTGCCATAAGAAGGAGGAGATAAGGTACCTTAGAGGTGACCACATTTAATGTAATGCAACACACATTAAATGTGCACAGACTTTTAAGGCGTAGGAACTAAGGAAAAAGGGCTGGGGCTGCCAAGTGGGGTCGGTCAAACTCGGTGAACGCATCAGTCACAGGGGCAGTCTCACCCGCAAGGATGGTCTTTGTAAAAAAACCACGGGTCTTGACCACAAAGTGGTCTCAACCCGCAAAGGTGGTCTTTACAAAAAGACCACAGGGGAGGTTCAAAGAAAAGGGGAACCCAAAAGAGAGGTCCTGGCGATTCAGGTCTACAAGGGGAGGTCTCAGCGGTCAAGATCAAAAGCAAGGGGAGGTCCTGACGGTTAGATCTCCAAAAAGGGAGGTCCGACGGTCAAGATCAAAAGCAAGGGGAGGTCCTAACGGTTAGATCTCCAAAAGGGGAGGTCCTACGGTCAAGATCAAAAGCCAGGGGAGGTCCTGACGGTTAGATCTCCAAAAGGGGAGGTCCTATGGTCAAGATCAAAAGCAAGGGGAGGTCCTGACGGTTAGATCTCCAAAAAGGGAGGTCCTACGATCAAGATCAAAAGCAAGAGGAGGTCCTGACGGTTAGATCTCCAAAAGGGGAGGTCCGACGGTCAAGATCAAAAGCAAGGGGAGGTCCTACGGTCAAGATCAAAAGCAAGGGGAGGTCCTGATGGTTAGATCTCCAAAAGGGGAGGTCCTACGGTCAAGATCAAAAGCAAGGGGAGGTCCTAACGGTTAGATCTCCAGAAGGGGAGGTCCTACAGTCAAGATCAAAAGTAAGGGGAGGTCCTGACGGTCAGACCTCCAAAAGAGGAGGTCCGACGGTCGAGATCAAAAGCAAGGGGAGGTCCTGACGGTTAGATCTCCAAAAGGGGAGGTGAGTGATAGCGAGATAAGGCGCGGAGGAACGGGGGCAGTTGGATTAGGATCAAGCGGGCCGAAACAAACGAGCCGTTCATGCTATTTGTGTGAGGACCCGGAATATTTAACTAGTAACACTCAACCTCCAAACGGTTCCAGTGTTACTAATTAAACATTCTAAGCCTCGATGGACATATGCTTCCCAGAATTGCAGCATACGTACATCATCACAAAATTACACATCAATATCCATACACATACATCACTAAGTTCAACAACGACATACATAAAGTAAAGTTATTACAAAAGAGAGCCGACCGGCCAAATAGAACAATATACAAGAATGACAGCGGAAGCAAAAGCGCCATAAGATGGCTAGAACAAAAGTCGACCGGTTAGCCACACAACCCACAAGGCAACCGACCGGGCCGCCAAGCTAGTCGCCCCGCAAGCTACCACAACACAGCTCGCAAAAGTGAGGCCCTTCAGGCTCACCTTCCTCCTCTGCAACAAAACAATTAAGCATAGCAACTGAGTACAAAGATTGTCTTTGTACCCGCAAGACTGACGTGTGGAATAGCAGACCTATTCATAAACTACATGCAAGCTTATTTAGGTGGAGGTTGTATGTCTCTTTTGCATGAAGCCAACTTTATTTGCAATAAGGTAATACATTTTAAAAGCAAGTTTGCAAATCTGTTTTGTTATCAAAGTAACAGTAAGTAAAGATACATACAAGTAACCACCTGGAAGTGGCTAACCCAATAGTCACCACAACATAGCACGAATCCCCGATTCGTACCACCCATCAAGTTTTAATTAAAAGGTTGTAGTCTAACTCTTGAAAGACCTTGCCAAGCGTGTCCATAACCTAGGACGAGGCTATTCGAATAGTTTTAACCTGCAGGGTGTACCAATGTACCCACACTTGCACCGCCTTCAAGCCACAAGCACACTACAGAAGGTATGCCGCCCGCTAAGTCCTACGAGACATTTCCAATCTTGTGTATTAACTACGAGCCGCTCGTATGGGTAGAAACACCATACGCTTACATTGCAAGCGAAAGACAACAAATCCCATCCCGTGAAGTCTTTCGGACACTACAATGCTCCCAACACCATCCCTCCTGCGACTCCAGCACTCGAGCCAATACACGCCAAAGTACTAAGTCAAGAGAGGTCCCATACCCTCTAATGTGGTTAGCACGCTAAAATGCTTGGTTTAGTGTAACAAGATGTTCGGTCCTTGTTGACCCGGCACCATTCCAGCCACACCCCACAATCACACCATCTTACCATTGTGCCCAAGTCTAAATCATTTTGTTTTTAGTTTTAGTTTTCATAAGTAGACATAGCACAAGGTGGAAATCATAAATCATAATAAGTTTTGTGTGATCAAGGTTATCGACAAGTCGATAACCGCCCATTTCTACCGGAGCTAAGCATGGCTAAGCAATTAATTCGCAACTACTAAGTGACAAGAGCCCATCCACGAACTCTAAATCACAGCAAGTAACCTAGGCTCATGGTAGTAGAGGATAATCATTTGCTAAGGAAATGCATCTACTAGGCCAACTATTAAAACAAAGTAGCAATGCATACATAGAATTTGTAATCAACATAAATACTTAAAATACTGGGATTAACATGATCAAACTGCTTGCCTGCTTGCTGTTGCTCAATTTGTTGCGGAGGGTCGTTCTCGGGGTTACCGCAAATGTCGAACCCTAAGCGGAAAGGCAAAAAGAACCAAGAACAACCAATAAGACGAGCAAAACTTAAACAAAAGAGCAAGCAAAATTTATCCAAATACGATTTAAATTTATACACAAGGTAAACTACGAATATACCTAGTCATAGAAACTGGAAAAACCTAATTTGGATTTGTGGTGCGAAAGATATTACTTAAAAACTCATTTTCGGCCATAATTAGCACTGTAGCAAAAATATTTTCTAGAAAGATTTTGGAGCTGAAATTTTTATGGTAGCTACCTACTGGTATAGTGGTAACCCATATAAAATTTTAGGTCATTTGGAGTTAAGATGATTTAGTTATGATTTTTCTAAGCTCTACAACTAGCATATATCATTCCTCAGGAACATAAATAAAGACAAAGCCTAGATCAATTAAAAGCATGTCTATAGGCTAAATTTACCAGGTTGAGTTTGCTCACTTTGCAACTACAGAGAGGAAGTTATGTGTTGTACGAATTTTTCATGAATTTCTAGACCTCATTTTTCCCTTAAACAAGCTCACGCTATTTAAATCATTTTCTGCTACAACACAGGCCTATTTTCATTCCCAGTTAAAGTTCATACCATAACAAAGCTACAAAGAATCGGAATCATTCAAAAAGGAGTTAAAATGACAAAGTTATGCACTTTTGAAATTTGAAACAGCAAAAGACTTAGGAAATTTTGAGCTCTCGGGAGGTCCAACCGAACTGGAAGACAAGGAGAGGTCGTGGGCCGTTAGATCAAGGTCTGACGGCTACGGGCCTCGACGCACAGCGCGCACAAGACCTCCTCCTGCACTGGGGAGGTCTGGATCGTTGAGATCCGATCCAACGATCATGACCAGCGCGTGCACAGCGCACGCAAGGAGGTCTACGCGCCTAACAGAGGTCGTGACCGGCAGATCGAGATCTGGCGGTCCCGAGCACTAGGGGAGGTCCTAAGGCTTTAAATCCGAGGAAAGAGGTCGGGACGGTCAGAATCTCACAGAGGAGTTCCCAACGGTCTAGATCTCCGGAGAGAGGTCCTACGGCTAAATTCACAGAAGGAGGTCTAACCCGTTAGATCTAGATCTAACGGTTTAGACCAGAGGAGGAGGTCCTAACGCTACTGATCCAAAGGAGGAGGTCCTAGACGGTCAAGATCTCCAGAGGGAGGTCTTGATCGGCTGGGATCGACACGAGGAGGTCTTGGATGACCAAGATCTTCTCGGGGAGGTCCTAAGCGATAGTGCTTTAACGGGAGGAGATCTGGACGGTTCAGATGAGACCTAGGGAGGTCTTGAACGGGCCAGAACAACGCGGAGGGAGGTCTGAGCGCTAAAGGTTTTGCAAAAAGAGATCTAACGCTCAGATCTAACCCGGGAAGGTCATGGATGGCTAGGATGGAGCTAAAGAGGTCTGAGCGGGGTTTTCCTTGTAAAAGGCCAGGGGTGGCTTTTTTTGACAAAGAGGACCCCGATGGTAGCCTAGGGTGGTTTTTGCGAAATGACCAAGGGGAGGTCTTTTGCAAAGAGGACCTCGGTGGAGGTCCAGAAGGTGGCTTTTACAAAAATGACCTCGAGGAGGTCTTTTTGCGCAGGAGTGGTCCTAGTGCGTGAGACTTTACACAGAGCCAGATCTAACGGCTAAGAGCTAATCCCAGGAGGTCTTTAAAGGCCGAGGTGGAACTAGGGAGGTCCTGGGACTTAGAAATTTCCACGGAAACCCATCTACGGCACAGATCTAACCGAGGGTGGTCTTAACGGCCGAGATTAAACGAGGGGGAGGTCTCACACTTACGGGTTTTCACAGGGAGGATCTAAAGGTCCAGATCTAAACGTGGGGAGGTCTTAGACGGCTACGAAGAGCTCGAGGAGGTCCAAGGTGCTTTTAATGGCGCGGAACCTACGGACAGCGACAAAGGGTGGCGGCTAAGACAACTCACGGCTACTGATGATTGGCAATAAATGGGCATTTAAGATGTCCTAACTAGATGACGAAAACGGGAGTTTTGAACTGCAAAATCCCGAAGCGGGCTCAACGGCTTGCCGCGGCGATGGGGACCTCGCGGCGTAAACCAAGGGCATGGTTGGATTCCAAATAACGTCGGGAACCCAAAGGATGTGCTCGGCGGCGGCGACGACTCGAACGCCACGAGCCGAGAGGGTGGTAATTACGTTTCGGCAAACCGACAAACACTAAAAGGCTTGCTACGCTTTAATCTAGCTAAACCCCGAGCTAAAAAGGACTAACGAGGACTCACCAGGGCCAAGGTGAGGTCCAGAGGAACTCGGAGGAGAGGTCGATGCCGAAGGAGGTGCTCCGGTGACGGTGGTGCCCGCTGGAGTTGGGGAAGACGACCAAGACGACTCCAAAACAAGTTTCCCGAATTGTCCACCTCTGAAGGTTAAACAACACAAGTTAGGAGACTCGAGCTGACCAAGAGAGCAAGGTGACAGCTAAAAAGGCAATGAAGAACCACTGGAGCCCGGAGGTCTTCAAGGAGCTTCAAGGTCAACAATGGAGGCAGGGAGGTGGTGTTCATGGGTGCTCGAGTTAGGGCTCACACTCACGACTGAGGGAGCTCAAATAGCAACCAAGAGTGGGAAAATGAAATTGAGGAGGGCTTTGAGCTAGATAAAGCCGGGGAGGTCGGACAAGGGTATGGACGAGCCCCACTGTGAACAAAGTCCATGCCCCTGCCATGAACTTGCTAGATTTGACAAGAGCAGGTAGGTAGGGGAAGACTTCTAGGGCTAGGCTCCTGACGCATTTAATGCATGGCAGAAAGAGACGTTGGGAAGGACCAAAAAGTGACAGGCCACTGCTCCCAACTGCTCTGTCTCTGACACACGCATGGGTGCGGGAAAGCCATGATGACCAGACCTCCAGGAGGTCGCGAGGAAGAGAAACAGAGCCGAGGGAGAGGTCCTGGACGTCCCAGATGTGCTCGGGGAGGTCCTGGACGTCCAAGAATCGCCGAGGTGGGAAAGTCTCACGCGGGCGAGGAGGTCCTGGGAGGTCGTGAGCCCCACGATGGACATCCCACGGCTCGGACCACCCCAAGCTACCGAGGGCGCCAAGAGCTCGGATCGGGGAGGTCGTGGCGGTGGATGGAGATCCAACGGCTAGAACGAGCGCGCACGAGATCGGCTCGGGTGCGGCGCTGCGCACTTGGCTCGACCGAGTCGATTGAGTTGGGCTCGGGTCCGAGCCCGAGTCTGACTCAACCAGATTTGACTTTTTCTGGTATTAGAGAAAGGCTGACAATTGGAGAATTGTTTGAGGTAGCAATTGAACTCCAAAAATTATGAAATTTTTACAGGAGCTTGCCAGCCCAAACGAGGACCTAGCATAAAATTTTCAGAGGCTTTTGTGTTATGCTTTTTCCTCCAAAAATTCAACAAGGCACTGGTCCAAGGTTTGACCAGATTTTGAATCGGTTTGACTGACCTCCAAAAATATTCAAACAATATCTAAAAATTGTGAAACTTTTCAGAGGGGTCACACACCATCTCAAGAACTTAGGAAAAATATTTCCAGGAGATGATCAAGAGGTTCGACAAGATTGTTTTTGAAAGTTCAAGATTTGGACCAAAAGACTTGTGACTTCGTATTTCCATAACTTCTTGTACAATACTTGTTTGGTACAAAAGGAAATACAGGATGTAAGAAAAAGTTTTAATTTCTACTCATTTTCTTACATTTGAAACACAAGCCTAAAATTGGGATGTTACAACTCTCCCCTTACAAGAATCTCGACCGAGATTAGTTTACTCGGAGAAGAAAGAAGGAAAATGCACGAAGGCGATCTTCTCGCTCCCAAGTTGCCTCATCTTCGAATGGTTTGACCATCAACCTTAAGGAACTTGATGACACGGTTCTGGTTCTCCGCTCGATTCCTCAAGAATGCGAGCAGGATGCTCGCGATAGGTCAAATTCTCCGCACATCGAGAACCTCCAACGGAGCTTCTCAGTCGGGGCACGGAGGCACTTCTTCAGGTGTGACACATGGAACACATCATGCACACCCTCAAGTGCAGCTGGTAGCTCCAACCTGTAAGCAACAGCTCCAACTCTCTCGATGATGCGATAAGGCCCAACATAACGAGGAGCCAACTTGCCCTTGATGCCAAACGCGATGGCCCTTCAAGGGAGAGACTTTGAGATACACAAAGTCATTGGGCTCAAAGCTCAACTCACGGCGACGCGACCGCATAGCTCTTTGTATGCATCGGGCGTGCGCGGATGCTCGCGGATCAATCGAACTTGACTTTCGGCCTCATTGATCGAATCGGCCGAAATCGCCGCCACCGCCTCGACCAGTTCAACGGGGTTCGCACCTTCTCCCATACAAAGCCTCAAATGGTGCCATGCCAAGACGGCTGAAAGTCGTTGTTGTAGGAGAACTCGCAAATGGTAGGCATTTCTCCCACTTCTTCCCATAGGAAAGAACACAAGCACGGAGCATATCTTCCAACACTTGGTTGACTCGCTCCGTCGACCATCGATCCGAGGATGAAAGGTCAGAAGTGAAGGCGGGTCCCCATAGCCTCTGCGGACTATGCCAAAACCGCGAGGTGAAAAGTGCACCACGATCAGAAATAATCGTCTTCGGTACACCGTGAAGACTCACGATCCTCGAGATATAAAGTTCGGCCAAAGGCCCCACACGAAGTTGAGTCTTGACGGGAAGGAAATGTGCCACTTTCACAACACATCGATCACGACCCAAATAGCATCATTCCCTTTGGACGAGCGGGCAATCCGGTGATGAAGTCCATGCCAACGAATCCCACTTCCACTCGCACGGCAAAGGTGAAGAAGACCTGCTGACGCTGATGCTCGGCCTTCACACGACAGCACACGTCGCACTCGGCAACGAACTTGGCAATCTCGCGCTTCATTCGGGTCCACCAGAATCTCTGACGAAGGTCCTGATACATCTTGGTAGCCCCGGGATGAATGGACAAAGAAGAATTATGGGCTTCGCGGAGGATCAAATCCCGCAATTCCATGACCTTAGGAACCACAAGGCGCTGCCCAAACCACACAACGCCATGCTCATCCTCTGAAAAGCACTTGGCCATCCCATCCTTGATGTTCTGCTTTGATCTGGCTCACACCGGCATCTGCCTGCTGTGCCGCCTTGATTTGGTCCACCAAGGTTGGCTGCACAACCAAGGTAGCAAGGGAACCGTGCTCGATCAAACCCAAATTGAGGTGCTGGAATTCTGCAATGAGGGTAGGCGGCTGCTCTTGGAGCATCAACATGTTGCAGTACACCTTTCGACTGAGTGCATCCGCAACGACATTGGCCTTGCCCGGATGGTACTGAATACCCATGTCATAATCCTTGATCAATTCCAACCATCTCCTTTGCCTGAGGTTCAGATCTGGCTGGGTGAACAAGTACTTCAAACTCTTGTGGTCGGAATACACCTCACAGCGGTTACCAATCAGATAATGCCGCCAAATCTTGAGTGCATGGACCACAGCAGCCAATTCCAAGTCATGCGTAGGATAGTTGAGTTCATGAGGCCTCAACTGCCGCGATGCATAGGCCACAACCTTGCCCTCCTGCATAAGAACACAACCAAGACCCTGACGAGAAGCATCACAATAGATATCAAAACTCTTGTGAATATCAGGGAGAACAAGCACTGGGGCTGAGGTCAGTCGCTTCTTGAGTTCCCGAAAACTCACATCACAAGCAGCGGACCACTCAAACTTCTTGTCTTTCTTGAGCAGTTCAGTCATAGGCTTTGCAATCTTGGAGAAATTCTCGATGAAGCGGCGATAGTAGCCAGCCAAACCAAGAAAACTCCGCACATCCGTGACTGACTTGGGTTGACCCCAAGATAGCACATCACTGACCTTGCTAGGATCCACAGCCACACCTCCTGCTGAAAGAACATGGCCTAAGAATGCCACTTCCTTCAACCAGAACTCGCACTTGCTGAATTTGGCATATAACTGGTGTTCGCGCAGCTTGCCCAACACGAGCTGAAGGTGATCAGCATGCTCTTCTTCACTCTTGGAGTAGATAAGGATATCATCGATGAACACCACCACAAACCTATCCAAATACTCCATGAATATTGAGTTCATTAGGTTCATGAATAAAGCAGGAGCATTAGTCAACCCAAAAGACATGACGGTGTACTCGTAAAGGCCATAACGAGTAGCAAAGGCTGTCTTAGGAATATCCTCGGCCCTGATCCTGACTTGATGATAGCCCAATCTCAAGTCAATCTTGGAGAAAACTCGTGCTCCGGTCAATTGATCGAAGAGATCATCAATCCGGGGCAAAGGATACTTGTTCTTTACCGTCACCTCATTAAGCGGACGGTAATCAACGCACATGCGCAAGGTCTTGTCCTTCTTCTTCACAAAGATAACTGGACAACCCCAAGGAGATGAGCTAGGACGGATAAAACCCTTCTCTTGCAGCTTACCCGGTTGCTTCTTCACTCCTCCAACTCATTAGGAGGCATGCGATACGGCCTCTTAGAAATAGGGGCGGTGCAGGGCAGAACTCGATCACGAACTCCAGATCTCGAACAGAGGCATGCGAGCAAGTCTTCGTGAAAGACA
This sequence comes from Ampelocalamus luodianensis, assembly GCA_036346255.1. Classification (NCBI taxonomy): domain Eukaryota; kingdom Viridiplantae; phylum Streptophyta; class Magnoliopsida; order Poales; family Poaceae; genus Ampelocalamus; species Ampelocalamus luodianensis. The sequence goes on from CM070637.1 coordinate 30,652,066, forward strand.
TCCGCGGTCGCACACACGATGGGGACGTCGTGAATCTCCAATACTGGCTTTGCTTCAAGGGCAAAAAGGTGAGGTTCTCGCAACTGCGGCGAAAACCCAACCTGTTCACCTGAAGGGCTGGTGAGGTAGATGTGAGGACCCGGAATATTTAACCAGTAACACTTAACCTCCAAATGGTTCTAGCATTACTAATTAAACATTCTAAGCCTCGATGGACATATGTTTCCCAGAATTGCAACATATGCACATCATCACAAAATTACACATCATTCCCATACAACATATATCACTAAGTTCAACAATGACATACATAAAGTAAAGTTATTACAAAAGAGAGCCGACCGGCCAAATAGAATAATATACAAGAATGACAATGAAGCAAAAGCGCCATAAGATGGCTAGAACAAAAGTCGACCAGGTTAGCCAACATAACCCACAAGGCAACCGATCCGGGCGCTAAGCTAGTCGCCCATAGCTACCACAACACAGCTCACAAAAGTGAGGCCCTTGAGCTCACCTTCTTCCTCTGCAACAAAACAATTAAGCATAGCAACCGAGAACAAAGATTGTCTTTGTACATGCAAGATCGACGTGTGGAATAGCGACCTATTCATAAACTACATGCAAGCTTATTTAGGTGGAGGTCATATGTCTCATTTTGCATGAAGCCAACTTTATTTGCAATAATGTAGTACCTTTTAAAATCAAGTTTGCAAATTTATTTTGTTATCAAAGTAATGTAAGTAAAGATACATACAAGTAACCACCTGGAAGTGACTATCCCAATAGCCACCACAACATAGCACGAATCCCCGATTCGTACCACCCATCAAGTTTTAATTTAAAAGGTTGTAGTCTAACTCTTGAAAGACCTTGCCAAGCGTGTCCATAACCTAGGACGAGGCTATTCGAATAGTTTTAACCTGCAGGGTGTACCAATGTACCCACACTTGGCATCGCCTTCAAGCCACAAGCACACTACCGAAGGTATGCCGGCCCGGCTAAGTCCTAGGAGACATTTCCAATCTTGTGTATTAACTACGAGCCGCTCGTATGGGTAGAAACACCATACGCTTACATTGCAAGCCGAAAGACAACCACCCGTTACGGGGGGGAAACCTTTCGGACACTACAATGCTCCCACCTCCATCCCTCCTGCGACTCCCTGCGACTCGGAGCCAATACACGCCAAAGTACTAAGTCAAGAGAGGTCCCATACCCTCTAATGTGGTTAGCACGCTAAAATGCTTGGTTTAGTGTAACAAGATGTTCGGTCCTTGTTGACCCGGGCACCATTCCAGTCACACCCAAAATCACACCATCTTACCATTGTGCCCAAGTCTAAATCATTTTGTTTTCAGTTTTAGTTTTCATAAGTAAACATGGCACAAGGTGGAAATAATAAATCATAATAAGTTTTGTGTGATCAAGGTTATCGACAAGTCGATAACCGCCCATTTCTACCGAAGCTAAGCATGGCTAAGCAATTAATTCGCAACTACTAAGTGACAAGAGCCCATCCACGAACTCTAAATCACAGCAAGTAACCTAGGCTCATGGTAGTAGAGGATAATCATTTGCTAAGGAAATGCATCTACTAGGCCAACTATTAAAACAAAGTAGCAATGCATACATAGAATTTGTAATCAACATAAATACTTAAAATCTGGGATTAACATGATCAAACTGCTTGCACGCTTGTCGTTGCTCAATTTGTTGCGGAGGGTCGTTCTCGGGTTACCGCAAATGTCGAATCCTAAGCGAAAAGGCAAAAGAACCAAGAACAACCAATAAGACTAGCAACACTTAAACAAAAGAGCAAGCAAAATTATCCAAATACAACGAAATTTATACACAAGGTAGAATACAAATATACCAAGACATAGAAACTGAAAAACCTAATTTGGATTTGTGGTGCAAAAGATAATGCATAAAAATACATTTTCTACCATAATTAGTACTGTAGCAAAAATATTTTCTAGAAAGGTTTTGAAGCTGAAATTTTTATGGTAGCTACCTAATGGTGTTGTGGTAACCCATATAAACTTTTAGGTCATTTGGAGTTAAGATGATTTAGTTATGATTTTTCTAAGTTCTACAACTAGCATATATCATTTCTCAGGAACATGAATAAAGACAAAGCCTAGATCAAATTAAAGCATGTCTACAGGCCAAATTTACTGAGTTGAGTTTGCTCACTTTGCAACTACAGAGAGAGAAGTTATGTGGTTTACAAATTTTCATGAATTTCTAGACCTCATGTTTCATTAAACAAGATCATGCTATTTAAATCATTTTCTGCTACAACACAGGGGCCTAATTTCATTCTCAGATTAAAGTTCATACCATAACAAAGCTACAACAATCGAATCATTCAAAAGGAGTTAAAATGACAAAGTTATGCACTTTTGAAATTTGAAACGAAGAAAGACTTAGGAAACTTTGAGCTCTCGGAGGTCCAAACGAATCGGAAGACAAGGAGAGGTCGTGGGCGTTAGATCAAGGTCGGACGACTCACGAGCCTCGGCGCTTACAGCGCAAGCACAAGACCTCTTCCCGCCGGGAGGTCTCGGATCGTTGAGATCTGATCCAACGATCACGACCGGCGCGATGCACAGCGCGCGCATGGAGGTCTGCGCTAACGAGGTCGCGTGGCCGTCAGATCGAGATCTGGCGGTCCCGAGCACTAGGGGAGGTCCTAAGGCTTTAAACCCAAGGAAAGAGGTCGGGACGGTCAGAATCTCACGGAGGAGGTCCCAACGGTCTAGATCTCCGGAGAGAGGTCCTACTCCTACGGCTAAATCCACAGAAGGAGGTCTAACCCGTTAGATCTAAACCTAACGGTTTAGACCAGAGGAGGAGGTCCTAACGCTACTGATCCAAAGGAGGAGGTCCTAGGCGGTCAAGATCTTCCAGAGGGAGGTCTTGATCGGCTGAGATTGACACGAGGAGGTCTTGGATGACCAAGATCTTCTCGGGGAGGTCCTAAGCGATAGCGTTTTAACGGAGGAGATCCGGGCGGTTCGGGACAGACCTAGGGAGGTCTTGAGCGGTCCGTAACAACGCGAGAGGAGGTCCTGAGACTAAAGATTTACAAATAAAACCTAACGCTCAGATCTAAAGCCGGGGAGGTCATGGACGGCTAGGATGGAGCTAAAGAGGTCTGAGCGGGGTTTTCCTTGTAAAAGGCCAGGGGTGGCTTTTTGACAAAGAGGACCCCGATGGTAGCCTAGGGTGGTTTTTGCGAAATGACCAAGGGGAGGTCTTTTGCAAAGAGGACCTCGGTGGAGGTCCAGAAGGTGGCTTTTACAAAAAATGACCTCGAAGAGGTCTTTTTGCGCAAGAATGGTCCTAGTGGCTCAGATGGAGTTCCAAGAGGTCTTAAACGGCTAGGATCTAACCAGGGGAGGTCCTAGTGCGTGAGATTTTACACAGAGCCAGATCTAACGGCTAAGAGCTAATCCCAGGAGGTCTTTAAAGGCCGAGGTAGAACTAGGGAGGTCCTGGGACTTAGAAATTTTTGCGGAACCCCATCGACGGCACAGATCTCACCGAGGGTGGTCTTAACGGCCGAGATTAAGCGAGGGGGAGGTCTTACACTTACGGGTTTTCACGGGGAAGATCTAAAAGGTCCAGATCTAAACTTGGGGAGGTCTTAGACGGCTACGAAGAACTCGAGGAGGTCCAAGGTCTTTGTGTAAAGCGCGGGACCTCGGACAATGACAAAAGGGTGGCGGCTAAGACACTCACGCTCATCGATGATTGGTAATAAATGGGCATTTAAGATGTCCTAACGGATGACGCAACGGGAGTTTTGAACCGCAAAATCCCGGCGGGCTCAACGGTTTGCCGCGGCGATGGGGACCTCGCCGCGCCACCAAAACGCACCGATATACTCGCAATAGTGTCACGGATCTAGCGGAGGCACTCTCGGCGGCGGCGGCCTTAAACGCCGGCGGCCGAGAATGGCGGAGGACAAGCTTTTCGGCAAAATCCAGCAGGGAAGCGGCGCTACGAGCTATGCTAGCTAGACCTCAAGCTTTAAGGGACTAAAATGAACTCACCAGGGCACGGGAGTGGTCGGAGGAGGTCGGAGGAGTGCCGCGGCGAGTAGATCACCGAGTCGAGGAAGAAGGGGTGCTCACCGGTAGAATCAGATCTCCCGCAAAGTGGTCAACCACGGGAGAGGCAAACCAGAGAGGTTAGGGAGGGTCCTAGGCGACCAGAGAGGACCAGAGGAAGAGAAAGGAACCAATGGAACCACTGGAGCTCGAGGCCTTCAAAGAGATCCAAGACCGACAATGGCGGCAGAGGGAGGGTGTGTGCTAGGTGTTTGAGTTTGGGAATCAGCTCAACTGGGGGAGCCAACACAACCGAGAACGAAGAAGGAGAAGGAGAGGAAGGCCTCAGGCTATGTATAGCCTGGGAGCTTGGCAAGGGCTAGGGCAACCCACTGTGAGCAAGAACCATGCCCCTGCCAAAGGCACGCTCGACAGGACAAGTGACAGAGCAGGTGGAGACTTTGGAGGTTAAAGCTGACTAGCAATAAATGCATGTCAGCAGAAAGAGCCGTTGACAAGAGGCAAAAGGTGACATCTCACTGCCCAACTGCTCTGACCCTGACACACGCACAGAGGTGCGAAATTTCATGGCGGCAGACCTCAGGGAGGTCGTGAGGAAGAAACACAGAGTTGCAGGAGAGGTCCTGGGAGGTCTTAGGAGCCGTGGGGAGGTCGTGAGCGCGGGCAAGGAGGTCCTGGGAGGTCGTGAGCCACACGATGATTATCCCACGGCTTGGACCACCCCAAGGCGCTGAGGGCGCTCAAGAGCTCCTCGGATCAGGGGAGGTCGTGAGCGGCTGGATATAGATCCAACGACTAGAACGAGCGCGCACGAGATCGAGCTCGGGTCGCGGCACGCACATGGCTCGACCGAGTCGATCGTCTGGTCGACTCGGTCCGACTCGAGCCCAGTTTGACTCGCACCTAAATTGAGTTCCAAACAGATTTGGAGTTTGAGGATTTGTTTGAGATAGCAAACTCACTCCAAAAATTATGGAATTTTTACAGGAGCTTGCTAGCTGAGTTGATGACCTTGTATAAAATTTTCAGAGGTTTTTGTGCTATGCTTTTTCCTCCAAAAATTTAACAAGGTGCTGGTCCAAGGTTTGACTAGATTTTGAATTGGGTTGACTTTCCTCCAACAGCATCCAAACAATTTCTAAAAATTGTGGAACTTTCCAGAGGAGTCACAAACCAACCCAAGAATTTAGGAAAAATATTTCCAGGAGGTTATCATAAGATGGAACAAGGATGACTAAGAAGAATAAGATGTGGGTCGAAATGACTTGTGATCTTTGTATTCCCATAATCTCTTTACAACAATTGTCCAAAGCACACAGGAAATACAAGATGTAAGAAAAAGTTTTAATTTCCCCTCATTTTCTTACATTTGAAACACAAGCCTAAAATTGGGATGTTACAATTCTCCCCCCCTTACAAGAATCTCGACACGAGATTACATTTACTCGGAGAAGAAAGAAGGAAAATCGCACGAAGGCGATCTTCTCGCTCCCAAGTTGCCTCATCTTGAAATGGTTTGACCACTGAACCTTAGGAACTTGATGACACGGTTCCTTGTTCTCACGCTCGATTCCTCAAGAATGCGAGCAGGATGCTCGCGGTAGGTCAAATTCTCACGCACATCGAGAACCTCCAACTTCTCGGTCGGGACACGGAGGCACTTCTTGGTGTGAAACATGGAACACATCATGCACACCCTCAAGTGCACTGGCACTCCAACTTTGTATGCAATCGCTCCAACTCTCTCGGCGATACAGTGGGCCCAACATATCGAGGAGCCAACTTGCCCTTGATGCCAAAACGCGATGGCCCTTCAAGGGTGAGACTTTGAGATACACAAAGTCATTGGGCTCAAAGCTCAACTCACGGCGACGGCGATGACGCATAGCTCTTTTATGCGGGTGGGCGTGCGCGGATGCTCGCGGATCAATCGAACTTGACTTTCGGCCTTATTGATCGAATCGGGCGGCGCCGCTCACGATCTCGACCGGTTCAACGGGGTTCTGCACCTTCTCCCATACAAAGCCTCAAATGGTGCCATGCCAAGACTGGCCTGAAAGCTGTTGTTGTAGGAGAACTCAGCAAATGGTAGGCATTTCTCCCACTTCTTCCCATAGGAAAGAACACAAGCACGGAGCATATCTTCCAACACTTGGTTTACTCGCTCCGTCTGGCCATCAGTCTGAGGATGAAAGGCTGTACTGAAATGAAGGCGGGTCCCCATAGCCTCCTGCAGACTATGCCAAAACCGCGAGGTGAAAAGCGCACCACGATCAGAAATAATCGTCTTTGGTACACCGTGAAGACTCACAATCCTCGAGACATAAAGTTCGGCCAAAGGCCCCACACGAAGCTGAGTCTTGACGGGAAGGAAATGTGCCACTTTAGTCAACCGGTCAATGACGACCCAAATAGCATCATTCCCCTTGGACGAGCGGGGCAATCCGGTGATGAAGTCCATGCCAGCGAATCCCACTTCCACTCGCACCGGTAAAGGTGAAGGAGACTCGCTGGGCCGATGTTCGGCCTTCACACGACAAAGACACGTCGCACTCGACAACGAACTTGGCAATCTCGCGCTTCATTGGGTCCACGGAATCTCGGCGAAGGTCTGATACATCTTGGTAGCCCGGGATGGATGGACAAAGGAGAATCATGGGCTTCGCGGAGAATCAATTCCGCAATTCCATGACCTTAGGAACCACAAGGCGCCCCCAAACCACACAACGCCATGCTCATCCTCTCGAAAGCACTTGGCTATCCATCCTTGATGTTCTCGCTTGATCGGCTCACACCAGCATCATATCACATTTGTGCCGCCTTGATTCGGTCCACCAAGGTTGGTTGCACAACCAATGTAGCAAGAGAACCGCGCTCGATCAAACCCAAATTGAGGCGCTGGAATTTCGAAATGAGGGTAGGCTGCTGCTCTTGGAGCATCAACATGTTGCAATACACCTTAGGTGAGTGCATCATAGCGACATTGGCCTTGCCGGATGGTGCGAATGCCCATGTCATAGTCCTTGATCAATTCCAACCATCTTCTTTGCACGAGGTTCGGATCTGGTGGGTGAACAAGTACTTCAAGCTCTTGTGGTGAATACACCTCACAGCGGTTACCAATCGGATAATGCCGCCAAATCTTGAGTGCATGGACCACGACTAACTCCAAGTCATGAGTAGGATAGTTGAGTTCATGAGGCCTCAAGCGCCGCGATGCATAGGCCACAACCTTGCCTTCTGCATAAGAACACAACCAGGACCACGACGAAGCATCACAATAGATATCAAAACTCTTGTGAATATCGGGAGAACAAGCACTGGGGTGAGGTCGATCGCTTCTTGAGTTCTGCAAACTCACATCACAAGCGGCGGACCACTCAAACTTCTTGTCTTTCTTGAGCGATTCGGTCATAGGCTTTGCAATCTTGGAGAAGTTCTCGATGAAGCGGCGATAGTAGCCACCAAACCAAGAAAACTCCGCACATCCGTGATCGACTTGGTGACCCCAAGATAGCACATCACCGACCTTGCTAGGATCCACGACACACCTCCATTGAAAGAACATGGCCCAAAATGCCACTTCCTTCAACCGAACTTCGCACTTGCTGAATTTGGCATACAAGCTGGTGCTCACGCAGACTTGCCCAACACCGACAAGATGCTCAGCATGCTCTTCTTCACTCTTGGAGTAGATAAGGATATCATCGATGAACACCACCACAAATCTATCCAAATACTCCATGAATACCGAGTTCATAAGATTCATGAATAAAGCGGGAGCATTAGTCAAACCAAAAGACATGACGGTGTACTCGTAAAGGCCATAACGAGTAGCAAAGGCAGTCTTAGGAATATCCTCGGCCCTGATCCTGACTTGATGATAGCCCAATCTCAAGTCAATCTTGGAGAAAACTCGTGCTCCGGTCAAGCGATCGAAGAGATCATCAATCCGGCAACGGATACTTGTTCTTTACCGTCACCTCATTAAGCGGGCGGTAATCAACACACATGCGCAAGGTCTTGTCCTTCTTCTTCACAAAGATAAGCTGGACAACCCCAAGGAGATGAGCTAGGGCGGATAAAACCCTTCTCTTGCAGCTCACCCGATTGCTTCTTGACTCCTCCAACTCATTAGGAGGCATGCGTCGGCCTCTTAGAAATAGGGGCGATGCAGGGCAAAGAACTCGATCACAAACTCGGATCTCGAACAGGAGGCATGCCAGGCAAGTCTTCAGGAAAGACATCCGCGAAGTCACACACAGTGGGGACGTCGTGGATCTCCATTACTGGCTTTGCTTCAAGGACATAAAGATGGGGTTCTCGCAACTGCGGGGAAAACCCAACCTGTTCACCCGAAGGACTGGTGAGGTAGACAATCTTCCTGGCACAATCGATTTGCCCCAAGTGTTGAGACAACCAATCCATGCCAAGAATCACATCCAAGCGTGCCGAGTCGAGTAGGATAAGATTCGCCAAGAATCCCACTCCTTCGATGTGGATAGGAACATCCCGGCATACTTGGTCAGCTCTCATTTCCGAACCCGGAGAGCGAATCAGCAGTGGAATCCCCAAAGGATCACAGTGAAGCCCACAATCAACAGCAAAAGACCTCGAAATAAAAGAATGCGAAGCCCCAGAGTCAAATAAAACTGTAGCAGGACGCAAATTAACAAGGAGCGTACCCAACACCACGTCGGGCGCCTCCTGTGCCTCCTCAGCCGAGATGTGGTTGACTCGGCCGCTCCCCAAGCCCGGGGTCTTCTGGTCAGGTGGGTGACCACTCCCTTGCCCGCGTCCTCCATTAGGACGAGGGCGCTCGATCTTCTTAGGACAACTACTCGCGTAGTGGCCCTTGTTGTGGCAGTAGAAGCAGGTGACGTCGGCTGCGGGGTTGCGGGGAACACCCTGCTGCTGGGTCGCGACGCCGCGATCGAGTCACGACTGCGGAGCGTGGAGCTGGTCTTGAAGGCCTCGGCGGTGGTGAAGCCAAAGAACGGGCCACCGGTGCAGGCCCAACTCGGGGACGAACGAGGCCAGCCTGCGCAGACCGCTGGGCCTCCCACTTGCGCTTGCGGGACTCGCCCAGCGCTCTCGCCTTGTGCTCGGCGATGATGGCCTTGTCCACCAAGGTCTGGAAGTCGGGAAGTCCACAATAGAGAGCTTGTCACAAGCTCCTCGCACAAACCCTCCATGAACTTCTCCCGCTTGGCCTCATCGGTGGCCACCTCGGCGGAGCGTACCTCGCGAGATGGTTGAACTCGTGGAGGTACTCGATCCTGAATCTGCGCCCTGTTTGGCGCAGGAACTCCTTCTTCTTGACTTCATCGGTAGCCGGCGGGGACATGGGCCCGACGGAAAGCGGCGATCGAACTCCTCCCACGAGACCACGTGTCCGCGGGCTGCATGGCGAAATTCTCCCACCATGAGAGTGCCGCACCCTCCGGTGATGGGATGCGAAAAGTGCGCTCCCCGCTCCCGGCATCGAGCAGCGTTGAGCTTCGCTCAATCGACGCAGCCGATCGTCTGCGTCCAAGGATCCTCGGGCCGGGAGAAGGTAGGAGGCTGCGTGCGGAGGAACTCCGCAAGCCCCACGCGTCGGTGTCCACCTCGGATCGAGGCACCGGAGGAGTGGAGGTGTTCTGGCGATAACCTCCAACACCCTACGGTCCTCCGAGCGATTGCGTTCGATCGCATGAGGACTTCCGCCATGGTGGAGGAGGGGAAGATCCTCATCGGGACTACCCGGCTGATTCCGGCCGCTACGAGTCCCACCAGCCATCCTGATTTACTAAGACAAGTTAGATACAGTTCAAGACCCAAGAGCACCGAAATCCAAACTTAGTTAAAACGACCAACGAACAGCCACAAAAGAACATGAGATCACAAGTCACGAATCCACTTCCAAACGACTAACCCGTATGGAAGAACGAGTAATCGTTTGAGAAGACCCAAAATTTCAGCACTAATTTCCAGCTCGAACCAGTCCAAAATTCAAGGTATACCCACCTAATAGAGTATAGGCATTAGCTAATCTCATATCACTTCTTACCCTTGCATTCCCACAAGTTTTAGTTGAATTAACCTCTCATTTCCTACCTTAATTATTAACCACTAGCTAGCTGTCCAAATTCCTTTCTCCAAGCTCTCATGTTTCTCCCAAAACCAAGTTAATCGATAAAGGCTAATTTTTGAAAGGAAGAGAGGAACAACTTTTTCAAAACTTAAGTGAGAGTAAGGTGAGATGAGCAAGCTAAGATAGGTAAGGAGTAAAATCTGAGAACTTACTTAAGTTTTACAAACCTTTTGAAAGTAAGTTTTCAAAATATTCTAAAGGCGACCAAGCTAGGGGTTTCTACGGTCAGTATGGCTCTGATACCAACTTTGTGAGGACCCGGAATATTTAACCAGTAACACTTAACCTCCAAATGGTTCTAGCATTACTAATTAAACATTCTAAGCCTCGATGGACATATGTTTCCCAGAATTGCAACATATGCACATCATCACAAAATTACACATCATTCCCATACAACATATATCACTAAGTTCAACAACGACATACATAAAGTAAAGTTATTACAAAAGAGAGCCGACCGGCCAAATAGAATAATATACAAGAATGACAGCGGAAGCAAAAGCGCCATAAGATGGCTAGAACAAAAGTCGACCGGTTAGCCAACATAACCCACAAGGCAACCGATCGGGCCGCCAAGCTAGTCGCCCATAAGCTACCACAACACTGACTCACAAAAGTGAGGCCCTTGAGCTCACCTTCTTCCTCTGCAACAAAACAATTAAGCATAGCAACCGAGTACAAAGATTGTCTTTGTACCCGCAAGATCGACGTGTGGAATAGCGACCTATTCATAAACTACATGCAAGCTTATTTAGGTGGAGGTCATATGTCTCATTTGCATGAAGCCAACTTTATTTGCAATAATGTAGTACCTTTTAAAAGCAAGTTTGCAAATTTATTTTGTTATCAAAGTAACATAAGTAAAGATACATACAAGTAACCACAGAAGTGACTATCCCAATAGCCACCACAACATAGCACGAATCCCGATTCGTACCACCCATCAAGTTTTAATTTAAAAGGTTGTAGTCTAACTCTTGAAAGACCTTGCCAAGCATGTCCATAACCTAGGGCGAGGCTATTCGAATAGTTTTAACCTGCGGGGTGTACCAATGTACCCACACTTCGACCGCCTTCAAGCCACAAGCACACTACGAAGGTATGCCGGCCCGGCTAAGTCCTCTGAGACATTTCCAATCTTGTGTATTAACTACGAGCAGCTCGTATGGGTAGAAACACCATACGCTTACATTGCAAGCCGAAAGACAACCACCGTTACGGGAAACCTTCGGACACTACAATGCTCCCACCTCCATCCCTCCCGCGACTCCACGCGACTCGGAGCCAATACACGCCAAAGTACTAAGTCAAGAGAGGTCCCATACCCTCTAATGTGGTTAGCACGCTAAAATGCTTGGTTTAGTGTAACAAGATGTTCGGTCCTTGTTGACCCGGGCACCATTCCAAGTCACACCCAAAATCACACCATCTTACCATTGTGCCCAAGTCTAAATCATTTTGTTTTCAGTTTTAGTTTTCATAAGTAAACATGGCACAAGGTGGAAATAATAAATCATAATAAGTTTTGTGTGATCAAGGTTATCGACAAGTCGATAACCGCCCATTTCTACCGAAGCTAAGCATGGCTAAGCAATTAATTCGCAACTACTAAGTGACAAGAGCCCATCCACGAACTCTAAATCACAGACAAGTAACCTAGGCTCATGGTAGTAGAGGATAATCATTTGCTAAGGAAATGCATCTACTAGGCCAACTATTAAAACAAAGTAGCAATGCATACATAGAATTTGTAATCAACATAAATACTTAAAATACTGGGATTAACATGATCAAACTGCTTGCACGCTTGTTGTTGCTCAATTTGTTGCGGAGGGTCGTTCTGGGGTTACATGAAATGTCGAATCCTAAGCGAAAAGGCAAAAAGAACCAAGAACAACCAATAAGACTAGCAACACTTAAACAAAAGAGCAAGCAAAAATTATCCAAATACAACGAAATTTATACACAAGGTAGAATACAAATATACCAAGACATAGAAACTGGAAAAACCTAATTTGGATTTGTGGTGCAAAAGATAATGCATAAAAATACATTTTCGGCCATAATTAGTACTGTAGCAAAAATATTTTCTAGAAAGGTTTTGAAGCTGAAATTTTTATGGTAGCTACCTAATGGTGTTGTGGTAACCCATATAAACTTTTAGGTCATTTGGAGTTAAGATGATTTAGTTATGATTTTTCTAAGTTCTACAACTAGCATATATCATTTCTCAGGAACATGAATAAAGACAAAGCCTAGATCAAATTAAAGCATGTCTGAGGCCAAATTTACAGGTTGAGTTTGCTCACTTTGCAACTCAGAGAGAGGAAGTTAGGTGGTTTACAAATTTTCATGAATTTCTAGACCTCATTTTTCATTAAACAAGATCATGCTATTTAAATCATTTTCTGCTACAACACAGGGCCTAATTTCATTCTCAGTTAAAGTTCATACCATAACAAAGCTACGACAGAACTGGAATCATTCAAAAGGAGTTAAAATGACAAAGTTATGCACTTTTGAAATTTGAAACGACAAAAGACTTAGGAAACTTTGAGCTCTCGGAGGTCCAAACGAATGGAAGACAAGGAGAGGTCGTGGGCCGTTAGATCAAGGTCCGACGACTCACGAGCCTCGGCGCACAGTGCGCACAAGACCTCTTCCCGCTGCGGGAGGTGCGGATCGTTGAGATCGATCCAACGATCACGACCCGGCGCGATGCCGCAGCGCACGCAAGGAGGTCTCACGCGCTTACAGAGGTCGTGACCGTCGGATCGAGATCTGGCGGTCCCGAGCACTAGGGAGGTCCTAAGGCTTTAAACCCAAGGAAAGAGGTCGGGACGGTTAGAATCTCACGGAGGAGGTCCCAACGGTCTAGATCTCGGAGAGAGGTCCTACTCCTACGGCTAAATCCACGAAGGAGGTCTAACTCGTTAGATCTAAACCTAACGGTTTAGACCGAGAGGAGGAGGTCCTAACGCCATCGATCCAAAGGAGGAGGTCCTAGGCGGTCAAGATCTTCCGGAGGAGGTCTTGATCGGTGAGATTGACACGAGGAGGTCTTGGATGACCAAGATCTTCTCGGGAGGTCCTAAGCGATAAGCGTTTTACGGGAGGAGATGCGGGCGGTTGAGTTAGACCTAGGGAGGTCTTGAGCGGTCCCAGACAACGCGGAGGAGGTCCCGAGACTAAGATTTACAAATAAAACCTAACGCTCAGATCTAAAGCCGGGAGGTCATGGGCGGCTAGGATGGAGCTAAAGAGGTCTGAGCGGGTTTTCCTTGTAAAAGGCCAGGTGGCTTTTGACAAAGAGGACCCCGATGGTAGCCTAGGGTGGTTTTGCGAAATGACCAAGGGGAGGTCTTTTGCAAAGAGGACCTCGGTGGAGGTCGAAGGTGGCTTTACAAAAATGACCTCAAGAGGTCTTTTTACGCAAGAATGGTCCTAGTGGCTCAGATGGAGTTCCAAGAGGTCTTAAACGGCTAGGATCTAACCGGGAGGTCCTAGTGCGTGAGATTTTACACAGAGCCAGATCTAACGGCTAAGAGCTAATCCCAGGAGGTCTTTAAAGGCCGAGGTAGAACTAGGGAGGTCCTGGGACTTAGAAATTTTTGCGGAACCCCATCGACGGCACAGATCTCACCGAGGGTGGTCTTAACGGCCGAGATTAAGCGAGGAGGTCTTACACTTACGGGTTTTCACGGGAAGATCTAAAAGGTCCGAGATCTAAACTTGGGAGGTCTTAGGCGGCTACGAAGAACTCGAGGAGGTCCAAGGTCTTTGTGTAAAGCGCGGGACCTCGGACAATGGCGACAAAGGGTGGCGGCTAAGACACTCACCGCACTCTTGATGATTGGTAATAAATGGGCATTTAAGATGTCCTAACGGATGAGCAGCGGGAGTTTTGAGCCGCAAAATCCCGGCGGGCTCAACGGTTTGCGCGGCGATGGGGACCTCGCCGGCGCGACCAAGGGCACCGATATACTCGCAATAGTGTCACGGATCTAGCGGAGGCACTCTCGGCGGCGGCGGCCTTAAACGCCGCGAGCCGAGAATGGCGGAGGACAAGCTTTTCGCAAAATCCAGCGGAAAGCGAGCGCTACGAGCTATGCTAGCTAGACCTCAAGCTTTAAGGGACTAAAATGAACTCACCAGGACACGAGGAGTGGTCGGAGGAGGTCGGAGGAGTGCCGCGGCGAGTAGATCACCGAGTCGAGGAAGAAGGGGGTGCTCCTCGGTAGAATCGAGATCTCCCAAAGTGGTCAACCACAGGAGAGGCAAACCGAGAGAGGTTAGGGAGGGTCCTAGGCGACCGAGAGGACCAGAGGAAGAGAAAGGAACCAATGGAACCACTGGAGCTCGAGGCCTTCAAAGAGCTCCAAGGCCAGACAATGGCGGCGAGAGGAGGGTGTGTGCTAGGTGTTTGAGTTTGGGAATCACTCAGCTGGGAGCCAACACAACCGAGAACGAAGAAGGAGAAGGAGAGGAAGGCCTCAGGCTATGTATAGCCTGGGAGCTTGGCAAGGGCTAGGGCAACCCACTGTGAGCAAGAACCATGCCCCTGCCAAAGGCACGCTCGACAGGACAAGTGACAGAGCAGGTGGAGACTTTGGAGGTTAAAGCTGACTAGCAATAAATGCATGTCAGCAGAAAGAGCCGTTGACAAGAGGCAAAAGGTGACATCTCACTGCCCAACTGCTCTGACCCTGACACACGCACAGAGGTGCGAAATTTCATGGCGGCAGACCTCAGGGAGGTCGTGAGGAAGAAACACAGAGTTGCAGGAGAGGTCCTGGGAGGTCTTAGGAGCCGTGGGGAGGTCGTGAGCGCGGGCAAGGAGGTCCTGGGAGGTCGTGAGCCACACGATGATTATCCCACGGCTTGGACCACCCCAAGGCGAGGCGCTCAAGAGCTCCTCGGATCGGGGAGGTCGTGGCGGTGGATATAGATCCAACGACTAGAACGAGCGCGCGCGAGATCGAGCTCGGAGCGCGGCTGCGCACATGGCTCGACCGAGTCGATCGTCTGGTCGACTGGTTCGACTCGAGCCCGAGTTTGACTCAGACCTAAATTGAGTTCCAAACAGATTTGGAGTTTGAGGATTTGTTTGAGATAGCAAACTCACTCCAAAAATTATGGAATTTTTACAGGAGCTTGCTAGCTGAGTTGATGACCTTGTATAAAATTTTCAGAGGTTTTTGTGCTATGCTTTTTCCTCCAAAAATTTAACAAGGTGCTGGTCCAAGGTTTGACTAGATTTTGAATTGGGTTGACTTTCCTCCAACGACATCCAAACAATTTCTAAAAATTGTGGAACTTTCGAGAGAGTCACAAACCAACCCAAGAATTTAGGAAAAATATTTCCAGGAGGTTATCATAAGATGGAACAAGGATGACTAAGAAGAATAAGATGTGGGTCGAAATGACTTGTGATCTTTGTATTCCCATAATCTCTTTACAACAATTGTCCAAAGCACACAGGAAATACAAGATGTAAGAAAAAGTTTTAATTTCCCCTCATTTTCTTACATTTGAAACACAAGCCTAAAATTGGGATGTTACAGTAGACAACCTTCCTGGCACAATCGATTTGCCCCAAGTGTTGGGACAACCAATCCATGCCAAGAATCACATCCAAGCGTGCCGAGTCGAGTAGGATAAGATTCGCCAAGAGTCCCACTCCTTCGATGTGGATAGGAACATCCCGGCATACTTGGTCAGCTCTCATTTCCGAACCCGGAGAGCGAATCAGCAGTGGAATTCCCAAAGGAACACAGTGAAGTCCACACTCAACAGCAAACGACCTCGAAATAAAAGAATGCGAAGCTCGAGTCAAATAAAGCGTAGCGGATGCAAATTAACAAGGAGCGTACCCAACACCACGTCGGGTGCCTCCTGTGCCTCCTCAGCCGAGATATGGTTGACTCGGCCGCTCCCCAAGCCCGAGGTCTTCTGGTCAGGTGGGTGACCACTCCCTTGCCCGCGCCCTCCATTAGGGCGAGGGCGCTCCGATCTTCTTAGGACAACTACTCGCGTAGTGGCCCTTGTTGTGGCGATGAAGCGGTGGCGTCGGCGCGGGGTTGCGAGAACACCTGCTGGCTGGTCGCGGCGCGCGTGGCCGAGTCACGGCCTGCGGAGGACGTGGAGCTGGTGCCAAAGGCCTCGGCGGTAGGGAAGCCTGAGGACGGGCCACCGGTGCAGGTCCAACACGGGGACGAACGAGGCCGGCCTGTGCAGACCGCTGGGCCTCCCACTTGCGCTTGCGGGACTCGCCAAGCGCTCTCGCCTTGTGCTCGGCGATGATGGCCTTGTCCACCAAGGTGCGAAGTCGGGAAGTCCACGATAGAGAGCTTGTCCCAAGCTCCTCGAGACAAACCCTCCATGAACTTCTCCCGCTTGGCCTCATCGGTGGCCACCTCGGCGAGGCGTACCTCGCGATGGTTGAACTCGTGGAGGTACTCGATCACGAATCTGCGCCTGTTTGGCGCAAGGAACTCCTTCTTCTTCACTTCATCAGTGCCGCGGGACATGGGCCCGACGGAAAGTCGACGGAACTCCTCCCACGAGACCACGTGTCCGCAGTGCATGGCGAGGAAGTTCTCCCACCATGAGTGCCGCACCTCCAACCGATGGGATGCGAAAAGTGCCCGCTCTGCTCGGCATCGAGCAACATTGAGCTTCCGCTCAATCGAGCGCAGCCGATCGTCTGCGTCAAGGATCCTCGGACCGGGAGAAGGTAGGAGGC
This sequence comes from Ampelocalamus luodianensis, assembly GCA_036346255.1. Taxonomy (NCBI): domain Eukaryota; kingdom Viridiplantae; phylum Streptophyta; class Magnoliopsida; order Poales; family Poaceae; genus Ampelocalamus; species Ampelocalamus luodianensis. Next base: position 30,669,032 of record CM070637.1, read on the forward strand.
TGCGTGCGGAGGAACTCCGCAAGCCCCCACGCGTCGGTGCCCACCTCCGATCGAGGCACGGAGGGAGTGGAGGTGTTCTGGCGATAACCTCCAACACCTGCGGTCCTCCGAACGATTGCGTTCGATTTGCATGAGACTTCCGCCATGGTCGGAGGAGGGGAAGCTCCTCATCGGGACTACGGTGATTCCGCCGCTCGTGTCCCACCAGCCATCCTGATTTACTAAGACAAGTTAGATACAGTTCAAGACCCAAGAGCACAGAAACCCAAACTTAGTTAAAATGACCAAAGAACAGCCACAAAAGAACATGATATCATAAGTCACCGAATCCACTTCCCGAAACGACTAACCCGTATGGAAGAACGAGTAATCGTTTGAGAAGACCCAAAATTTCAGAACTAATTTCCAGCTCAAAACAGTCCAAAAATCAAGGTATAACCACCTAATAGAGTATAGGCATTTAGCTAACTTCATATCACTTCTTACCCTTTTATTCCCACGAGTTTTAGTTGTATTTACCTCTCAGGCCCTACCTTAATTACTAACCACTAGCTAGCTGTCCAAATTTCTTCCTCCAAGCTCTCAGGTTCCTCCCAAAACCAAGTTAATCGATAAAGGCTAATTTTTTGAAAGGAAGAGAGGAACAACTTTTTCAAACTTAAGTGAGAGCAAGGTGAGATGAGCAAGCTAAGATAGGTAAGGAGCAAAATTAGAGAACTTACTTAAGTTTTACAAAGCTTTTGAAAGTAAGTTTTCAAAATATTCTAAAGGCGACCAAGCTAGGGGTTTCTACGGTCAGTATGGCTCTGATACCAACTTTGTGAGGACCCGGAATATTTAACTAGTAACACTCAACCTCCAAACGGTTCCAGTGTTACTAATTAAACATTCTAAGCCTCGATGGACATATGCTTCCCAGAATTGCAGCATACGTACATCATCACAAAATTACACATCAATATCCATACACATACATCACTAAGTTCAACAACGACATACATAAAGTAAAGTTATTACAAAAGAGAGCCGACCGGCCAAATAGAACAATATACAAGAATGACAGCGGAAGCAAAAGCGCCATAAGATGGCTAGAACAAAAGTCGACCGGTTAGCCACACAACCCACAAGGCAACCGACCGGGCCGCTAAGCTAGTCGCCCATAGCTACCACAACACGGCTCGCAAAGTGAGGCCCTTCGTGCTCACCTTCCTCCTCTGCAACAAAACAATTAAGCATAGCAACCGAGTACAAAGATTGTCTTTGTACCCGCAAGATCGACGTGTGGAATAGCGGACCTATTCATAAACTACATGCAAGCTTATTTAGGTGGAGGTTGTATGTCTCTTTTGCATGAAGCCAACTTTATTTGCAATAAGGTAATACATTTTAAAAGCAAGTTTGCAAATCTGTTTTGTTATCAAAGTAATGATGAAGTAAAGATACATACAAGTAACCACAGAAGTGGCTAACCCAATAGTCACCACAACATAGCACGAATCCCGATTCGTACCACCCATCAAGTTTTAATTAAAAGGTTGTAGTCTAACTCTTGAAAGACCTTGCCAAGCGTGTCCATAACCTAGGGCGAGGCTATTCGAATAGTTTTAACCTGCAGGGTGTACCAATGTACCCACACTTGGACCGCCTTCAAGCCACAAGCACACTACCGAAGGTATGCGGCCCGCTAAGTCCTACGAGACATTTCCAATCTTGTGTATTAACTACGAGCCGCTCGTATGGGTAGAAACACCATACGCTTACATTGCAAGCCGAAGACAACAAATCCCATCCCGGTGAAGTCTTTCGGACACTACAATGCTCCCAACACCATCCCTCCTGCGACTCCTGCGACTGGAGCCAATACACGCCAAAGTACTAAGTCAAGAGAGGTCCCATACCCTCTAATGTGGTTAGCACGCTAAAATGCTTGGTTTAGTGTAACAAGATGTTCGGTCCTTGTTGACCGGGCACCATTCGATCACACCCCACAATCACACCATCTTACCATTGTGCCCAAGTCTAAATCATTTTGTTTTTAGTTTTAGTTTTCATAAGTAGACATAGCACAAGGTGGAAATCATAAATCATAATAAGTTTTGTGTGATCAAGGTTATCGACAAGTCGATAACCGCCATTTCTACCGCTAAGCATGGCTAAGCAATTAATTCGCAACTACTAAGTGACAAGAGCCCATCCACGAACTCTAAATCACAGCAAGTAACCTAGGCTCATGGTAGTAGAGGATAATCATTTGCTAAGGAAATGCATCTACTAGGCCAACTATTAAAACAAAGTAGCAATGCATACATAGAATTTGTAATCAACATAAATACTTAAAATACTGGGATTAACATGATCAAACTGCTTGCCTGCTTGCTGTTGCTCAATTTGTTGCGGAGGGTCGTTTTCGGGGTTACCGCAAATGTCGAACCCTAAGCGGAAAGGCAAAAAGAACCAAGAACAACCAATAAGACGAGCAAAACTTAAACAAAAGAGCAAGCAAAATTTATCCAAATACGACGAAATTTATACACAAGGTAAACTACGAATATACCTAGTCATAGAAACTGGAAAAACCTAATTTGGATTTGTGGTGCGAAAGATATTACTTAAAAACTCATTTTCGGCCATAATTAGCACTGTAGCAAAAATATTTTCTAGAAAGATTTTGGAGCTGAAATTTTTATGGTAGCTACCTACTGGTATAGTGGTAACCCATATAAAATTTTAGGTCATTTGGAGTTAAGATGATTTAGTTATGATTTTTCTAAGCTCTACAACTAGCATATATCATTCCTCAGGAACATAAATAAAGACAAAGCCTAGATCAATTAAAAGCATGTCTATAGGCTAAATTTACCAGGTTGAGTTTGCTCACTTTGCAACTACAGAGAGGAAGTTATGTGTTGTACGAATTTTTCATGAATTTCTAGACCTCATTTTTCCCTTAAACAAGCTCACGCTATTTAAATCATTTTCTGCTACAACACAGGGCCTATTTTCATTCCCAGATTAAAGTTCATACCATAACAAAGCTACAGCAACTAGAATCATTCAAAAAGGAGTTAAAATGACAAAGTTATGCACTTTTGAAATTTGAAACAGCAAAAGACTTAGGAAATTTTGAGCTCTCGGGAGGTCCAACCGAACTGGAAGACAAGGAGAGGTCGTGGGCCGTTAGATCAAGGTCTGACGGCTACGGGCCTCGACGCACAGCGCGCACAAGACCTCCTCCCGCACTGGGGAGGTCTGGATCGTTGAGATCCGATCCAACGATCATGACCGGTAGCGTGCACGCGCACGCAAGGAGGTCTCACGCGCTAACAGAGGTCGTGGCCGGCAGTCGAGATCTGGCGGTCCAGCACTAGGGAGGTCCTAAGGCTTTAAATCAGGAAAGAGGTCGGGACGGCCGAATCTCACGAGAGAGGTCCCAACGGTCTAGATCTCGGAGAGAGGTCCTGGCTAAATTCACGAAGGAGGTCTAACCCGTTAGATCTAGATCTAACGGTTTAGACCAGAGGAGGAGGTCCTAACGCTCATCGATCCAAAGGAGGAGGTCCTAGACGGTCAAGATCTCGGAGGGAGGTCTTGATCGGTGGGATCGACACGAGGAGGTCTTGGATGACCAAGATCTTCTCGGGAGGTCCTAGCGATAGTGCTTTAACGGGAGGAGATCCGGGCGGTTGGATGAGACCTAGGGAGGTCTTGAGCGGGCGAGAACAACGCGAGGAGGTCTGAGCGCTAAAGGTTTTGCAAAAAGAGATCTAACGCTCAGATCTAACCCGGGAAGGTCATGGATGGCTAGGATGGAGCTAAAGAGGTCTGAGCGGGGTTTTCCTTGTAAAAGGCCAGGTGGCTTTTGACAAAGAGGACCCGATGGTAGCCTAGGGTGGTTTTGCGAAATGACCAAGGGAGGTCTTTTGTAAAGAGGACCTCGGTGGAGGTCCAGAAGGTGGCTTTTACAAAAATGACCTCGAGGAGGTCTTTTTGCGCAGGAGTGGTCCTAGTGCGTGAGACTTTACACAGAGCCAGATCTAACGGCTAAGAGCTAATCCCAGGAGGTCTTTAAAGGCCGAGGTGGAACTAGGGAGGTCCTGGGACTTAGAAATTTCCGCAGAAACCCATCTACGGCACAGATCTAACCGAGGGTGGTCTTAACGGCCGAGATTAAACGAGGGGGAGGTCTTACACTTACGGGTTTTCACAGGGAGGATCTAAAGGTTCAGATCTAAACGTGGGGAGGTCTTAGACGGCTACGAAGAGCTCGAGGAGGTCCAAGGTGCTTTTAATGGCGCGGAACCTACGGACAGCGACAAAGGGTGGCGGCTAAGACAACTCACGACTCGATGATTGGCAATAAATGGGCATTTAAGATGTCCTAACAAGATGACAAACGGAGTTTTGAACTGCAAAATCCCGGCGGGCTCAACGGCTTGCCGCGGCGATGGGGACCTCGCGGCGTAAACCAAGGGCATGGTTGGATTCCAAATAACGTCAGAACCCAAAGGATGTGCTCTCGGCGGCGGCGACTCGAGCGCCGGCCGAGAGGGTGGTAATTACGTTTCGGCAAAACCGACAAACACTAAAAGGCTTGCTACGCTTTAATCTAGCTAAACCCCGAGCTAAAAGGACTAACGAGGACTCACGGGGCCAAGGTGAGGTCGGAGGAACTTCGGAGGAGAGGTCGATGCCGAAGGAGGTGCTCCTGACGGTGGTGCCACTGGAGTTGGGAAGGCGACCAGACACGACTCAGAAAACAAGTTTCCCGAATTGTCCACCTCTGTGAAGGTTAAACAACACAAGTTAGGAGACTCGAGTGACCAAGAGAGCAAGGTGATGACTAAAAGGCAATGAAGAACCACTTTGGCCCGGAGGTCTTCAAGGAGCTTCAAGGTCAACAATGGAGGCGGGGAGGTGGTGTTCTTGGGTGCTCGAGTTAGGGCTCACACTCACGGCGAGGAGCTCAAATAGCAACCAAGAGTGGGAAAATGAAATTGAGGAGGGCTTTGAGCTAGATAAAGCGGGAGGTCGGACAAGGGTATGGACGAGCCCCACTGTGAACAAAGTCCATGCCCCTGCCATGAACTTGCTAGATTTCACAAGAGCAGGTAGGTAGGGGAAGACTTCTAGGGCTAGGCTCCTGACGCATTTAATGCATGGCAGAAAGAGAGCGTTGGGAAGGACCAAAAGTGACAGAGCCATGCTCCCAATCGCTCTGTCTCGACACACGCATGGGTGCGGGAAAGCCATGATGACCGACCTCCGTGAGGTCGCGAGGAAGAGAAACAGAGCCGAGGAGAGTCTGGACGTCCCGGATGTGCTCGGGAGGTCTGGGCGTCCAAGAATCGCCGAGGTGGGAAAGTCTCACGCGCGAGGAGGTCTGGGAGGTCGTGAGCCCCACGATGGACATCCCACGGCTCGGACCACCCCAAAGCGAGGGCGCTCAAGAGCTCGGATCGGGGAGGTCGTGGCGGTGGATGGAGATCAACGGCTAGAACGGCGCGCACGAGATCGGCTCGGTGCGGCGCTGCGCACTTGGCTCGACCGAGTCGATTGAGTTGGGCTCGGTCCGAGCCCGAGTCCGACTCAACCGTTTGACTTTTACGGTATTAGAGAAAGGTGACAATTGGAGAATTGTTTGAGGTAGCAATTGAACTCCAAAATTATGAAATTTTTACAGGAGCTTGCCAGCCCAAACGAGGACCTAGCATAAAATTTTCAGAGGCTTTTGTGTTATGCTTTTTCCTCCAAAATTCAACAAGGCACTGGTCCAAGGTTTGACCAGATTTTGAATCGGTTTGACTGACCTCCAAAAATATTCAAACAATATCTAAAAATTGTGAAACTTTTCAGAGGGGTCACACACCATCTCAAGAACTTAGGAAAAATATTTCCAGGAGATGATCAAGAGGTTCGACAAGATTGTTTTTGAAAGTTCAAGATTTGGACCAAAAGACTTGTGACTTCGTATTTCCATAACTTCTTGTACAATACTTGTTTGGTACAAAAGGAAATACAGGATGTAAGAAAAAGTTTTAATTTCTACTCATTTTCTTACATTTGAAACACAAGCCTAAAATTGGGATGTTACAATTTGAAGCTACAACTTGATCCCAGCCGTTCAACTGGATCGGGTGGTCCAAAAAGAAGGGGTACGTTTGGAGGTCTTAACGTTCCAACAAATCCGGAACATTGATATGAAAACGGGCGGCTGAGAACAATAGGGACATTCGGGCTTAATCGAACATGCCAACAAGATCAAGCCGCCCAACATGAATCGGGCGGTTCACAAGCGGTGAAAGTCAAGATCGAGTGGGAGGTTTGATCGGGCACGAGGGAGGTCCAAAAAGGAAAGTTCAAGGAAGGTCCAAGAGAGGGGGAGAGCAACCTGAATTTGAGTTTCAGATAACAAATACATTTGAAACACTAACCCCAGCTGGAACCTTTAAAGGAGGTCCAAAGCAAAGAAGGTCTGAACCTTTAAACCCAAACAAAGGGAGATCCAAAGGCATAGAGGAGGTCCAGAATCGAAGGTAAAATTAAACAGAGAGGGAGGTTTAAACCTCAAAGGGAATCAAACCAGCAAAGAGGAGGTCTAGAGGAGTACAACTAAACCAAAGGACTCAAGGCGACAAAGAAGAAAGAAATAAAGCCAGAACACTTATAGAGCTTCAAAAGGACAGGAGCACAGACCGAAAAGGATTTGGTTAAAGTTTGGTTTAGGTCATGTTAAGTCCCAGATTTCCAAAATATCCATTTAAGCTTGAACAACTTAGCAAACCAAATGGTTCTCTTTTGGGGTAATTGGAAACTGCAAGAACTTTTAAGGCGAACTGGACGTTACAGTATGAGAGGTCCTCCTGGAGGTCCAGGGCTTCATAAGGCATCTGTTCTTCGGGCACTCGCAAGCACTTCTTTAATTGTGACACATGGAAGACATTGTGCACTCCAGTCAGCTGAGGAGGAAGGTCTATCTTATAGGCAACTTCTCCTCTTCGGGCCAGAATTGGAAAAGGTCCAATGAATCTTGGGGCAAGCTTTCCACTGACTCTGAAACGGTGCATTCCTTTGAGGGGTGAAACTTTAAGGTACACTTGATCTCTAGGGACAAAGGCCAGATCTTGACGCCTATTGTCTGCATAGCTTTTCTGTCTGGTTTGAGCAGTTTTCAACTTCTCTCTAATTGATTTCACTTGGTCTTCAGCTTCTTTTAGGAGGTCTAGTCCAAGAACTTGTCCTTCACCAGATTCTGTCCAGTACAAAGGTGTCCTACACTTTCTCCCATAGAGAGCTTCAAAAGGAGATATTTGAAGACTGGCTTGGTAGCTGTTATTGTAGGAGAACTCAGCATAGGTCAGCATTCGATCCCAACTAGCTTGCTTCTCTAGAGCACAAGCTCTCAACATGTCCTCAAGGACCTGGTTAACTCTTTCAATTTGGCCATCAATTTGTGGGTGATAAGCTGTGCTAAAGTTGAGGTCTGTGCCTAGGACATCATGCAACTTTTGCCAAAACTCGGAGGTGAACTAAGATCCTCTGTCCGACATAATCTTCTTAGGCACCCCATGTAAACACACAATTTTTGCCACGTAAAGCTCTGCTAACTTGTCTCCAAAATAGGTGGTCTTGACAGGGATAAAATGGGCCACTTTGGTCAAGCGATCCACGACCACCCAAATGGAATCAAAACCAGCTTGAGTCCGGGGTAGACCAGTTATGAAGTCCATCCTGACCTCTTCCCATTTCCACTCGGGTATGTGCAAGGGTACCAAAAGACCTCCTGTTTTTGGTGTACGGCCTTAACCTTTTGGCAAGTATCACACTTGGCCACATATTCTGCATTTTCACGCTTCATGCTAGGCCACCAGTACATCTCCTTGATGTCTTGATTCATCTTTGTAGCTCTAGGATGAATGGAGTATAGGGCTTCATGGGCTTTGTTGAGTAGCACCTTTTTGAGTTCTGTGTTATTTGGCACACACAGCCTTTTGTCGAACCAAACTGTTCCCTGTTCATCTTCCAAAAACCATAAAGACCTCCCTTTTCTCATGTTGCTCCTTATTTCTTGAATGTCAGCATCATTGACTTGAGCTGCCCTTATCTGACTCTGTAAAGTCGTTTGCACTTCAAGAGCTGCCAAAAATCCTTCTTCAACTATCTCCAGCTTAAGCTTTTGGAATTCTTCATGTAACATTGGTTGGCTTTCTTTTATCATTAAGGTACTGCTATAGACCTTCCTGCTCAGAGCATCTGCTACTACATTGGCTTTGCCGGGGTGGTAGTGAATTCCCACATTGTAGTCCTTGATTAGCTCTAGGCACCTTCTTTGTCTCATATTCAAATCAGCTTGTGTAAAAATGTACTTTAAGCTTTTGTGATCTGTGTAGACCTCACAACGGTTCCCAATGAGATAGTGTGCCAAATCTTCAAGGCATGCACTACGGCAGCTAGTTTCAAATCATGAGTAGGGTAATTTGCTTCATAAGGCTTCAATTGCCGAGAGGCATAGGCTACCACTCTCCTTTTTGCATCAAAACACAACCAAGACCTTGTCGTGATGTATCACAATAGACCTCAAAGTTCTTTCGGACATCAGGCAAAATCAGAACTGGGGCAGAGGTCAAACGTCTCTTGAGCTCTTGGAAACTTTGTTCACACTCAGAGGTCTAGGAGAATTTCTTTTCCTTTTTCAACAGCTGAGTAAGAGGTCTTGCAATGCGAGAGAACCCTTCAATAAACCTTCTGTAATATCCTACCATTCCAAGAAAGCTTCGAATTTGAGGTACTGATTTTGGAGACTCCCAATTGAGCACGTCTTGCACCTTGCTGGGGTTAACAGAGACTCCTTTTTTCGGACAAGACATGTCCCAAAAAGACCACTTCATTCAACCAGAACTCACACTTACTAAACTTGGGAAACAGTTGGTGATCTATGAGCTTTTATAGAACCAAACTGAGGTGCTTTGCATGTTCTTCACTCTTGGAGTACACAAGGATGTCATCAATAAACACAATGAAGCACTTATCAAGGTACTCCATGAACACTCTATTTATCAAGTTCATAAAGTAGGCATGGGCATTGGTCAACCTAAAAGACATGATAGTGAACTCAAACAACACATATCTAATTGAAAAAGCTGTCTTGGGGATGTCTTCTTTGCGGATCTTGAGGTGATGGTACCCTGATCTCAAATCTATCTTTGAGAATACCCCAGCACCTTTCAATTGATCAAACAGATCATCAATCCTTAGTAAAGGATACTTGTTTTTTATGATGACCTCATTTAGAGCACAATAATCCACACACATTCTTTGTGTTCCATCCTTCTTGGCAACAAAAATCACTGAAACTCCCCAAGGTAAGGAGCTAGGTCTAATAAAACCTTTGCTCAATATGTCTTCAATTTGCTGCTTCAGCTCTATTTAATCATCAACATGCAACCTATAAGGTCTTTTGGAAATGGAGGAGGTCCTTGGAACCAGATTTATGATAAATTCCAGGTCCCTATCAGGTGGCATCCCTGGGAGCTCATTAGGAAACACATCTGGGAAGTCTTGGACCACTAGGACATCCTCCATAGAGACCACTTGGGCACTGCAAGCTAGAGCTTCTTCAGGCTTTACTGAGGAGGCCTCAAATTTCACTGTGATTCCACTAGGGCTGGTCAACGAAATACTTTTGCCATTACAATCGAACATGGCATGATGGTCTGCAAGCCAATCCATTCCCAAGATTACATCTAGGGATTTGGTGTCCAAGAGGATGAGGTTGGCTAGAAATTCTACTCCCTTTATGACTAGCTCAACTTGTGGACAACCCTGGTTCGTATTTAACTCCGAACCAGGGGATTGCACCAACAAGGTAGTTGTAAGAGTTGCAACTTCAAACTGATGCTTTGCAGCAAAACTTCGAGAGATAAACGAATGAGAAGCCCCAGAATCAAACAAAACGACAGCTGGCACTAAATTTACCAGGAACGTACCTAGTACAACATCTGGGGAGGTCCAGGCTTCCTCCACTGCAACGTGGTTCACACGACCTCTTCCATAAGGTTGGGAGGTCCTTGCTGGGGGAGGTCCTGAGGAGGAGGTCCTCACCACTGGTTCTGTCTTTTGTGGGCACTGGTTAGCAAAGTGCCCCCACTTGATGGCACCTAAAGCACGTGACACCTACTGCAGGGGAGGTCGTGGGTGGTTGGTTGCTGCTGCTGACATTGCGGTAATGACCTTGGGCGGCAGGACTGGAGGTCCTGACTTGAGACTAGGAAGTACTAGGAGGTCCTTAGCGCCGGTGCTGGTACTGGTGCTGCACAAAAGTCTGGACAAGATGTGGAGATCCTTGTTGAGCACTGGAGGGTGGCATCTTTCTTTTGTAAGACACAAAGAGCTCTTTACGGGATTCTTCAATGAGCATAGCTTTGTTTACCATATGCTGAAAATCAGTGTAGTCATTGCCAACAACTTGAACTTTCAAGCTAGGGTGAAGACCTCGCTTGAAATGTTTCTAGTGTGCATCATTAGTGGCAACATCCTCCCTGGCATAACGGGACAACTGAGTGAATTTAGTAAGATACTCACTTATGGACATATTCCCTTGTTTGAGGTCCCGAAACTCATTTTTCTTCATCTCAACTTTCCCATCAGGGACATAGGAGTGGCGAAAAGCTACCGAGAACTCCGCCCATGTGATCCTGTGGGGATCAACATGAGAGGCACAAAAGGTGTCCCACCATTCCGCTGCAACACCTCCCAATTGGTGTGAAGCAAATAAGACCTTCTCGCGGTTTTCAGAATAGAAAATTTCAAGTTTCTTTTCGGTGGATCTCAGCCAATCATCTGCATCTAGAGGCTCAGGAGAACTTGAAAAGGTGGTCGGGCGCGTCTTCATGAACTCAAACAACCTCGATTGGGGGTGAATAGGAGGTGGAGGTGGTGGCACAACTACGGCTTGGCTGCTTTGACTCATCATGGCCAGCAAGGCAGTGGTGGTCTGGCTTTGCTGGGCCATCATCTGGTTCAAGTTTTGCATTACTGAATTCATCATCTGTGCTTGTGCTGCCATAAACTGCCCTAACCCTTGGTCTGTCACTGGATCTGGAGGATGTGGTGGTGGCAACTACTCGGCCGGCTCATCTTGGCTAGCAGATTGCCGAGTTTGTACCATCTGCATAGAACTCTCAAGTTTAAAAGGCAAGGAAGAAAGCATAATAAATAAGAGGGAAAAGCACAAAGGTAAGTTAGAGCAGGGGAGAAAGATTGGATCAACCTATTAGGGGTAATTGGTTAAACCCAAAAAACCAAAAAGCCCAAGGGCTAAAGAGAGACAACAAAACTCAAACGGGAGGTCCTATTGACCCCACTAAACGGTACCGAAAACTGATTGGACCACTACCACTTATTCTCAAAGGAACAACCCTATAGAGGTCACAGGGGTAAGAAGATCAAGTTAAACTTGAAAAACAAAGTTCCAGAGAAGGGAGAAAAGAAGAAGATAGAGTAAGATGAGAAAAAGAACTAAACAAGGTAAGATCAGAACAGATTAAGGCAAGAAAAGAACCACTAGGCAAGTTGCAAAGTTAGTTTGATTTAGAAAATAACTTTTGAGACTTGACTAAAACAACCCTTCTATCTATGGCCACGTCCTACAGTCAACTGGGGCTCTGATACCACCTCTGTTTGGACCACCCCGGAGTGTACTAAGAAGATTCTCCAGGACCTCTTAGGGAGGTCCGACAGGACCACCCGGAGGTCTTGTAGGTCCTCTAAGAACACCCTCAGAGGAGGTCCTCCAGGACCTCCCAGGAGATCTCAAAAACCTCCCGGAGGTCTTGGCTCTGTGCATTGAGTTAGTCCCAAGAGCCGAAGCTAACTCGCACAAAACAACGTAGGTGAAATCACAACCACATAGTCCAACAACTGGAACAACTGAATAAGGTACAACTTATAAAAGACAAAGGCCTTATGGCCAAGGTTGTTTACAGGAGTTGCCAACAAGGGCATACAAAATCCGACAACAGAGCCTTACAGCAAAAACACCGAAACGCGTGGAGCCAACCGACAAACCCATAGGCTGTCGAGTGGAGGACGTCCCTAGAAAGTCGGGTCATCAAAGAACTCCTCCTCGAAGAGGTCTGAGCCACCAAGACCTGGATCATCTTCGGCCACTGCTCAAACAGAGGGCTTAAAGCCATGAGTACATTGAATGTACTCAGCAAATCGCAGGGAACAAGTATGCAAATATTCATGCATTGGCTTCGACAAAGGAGAACTACAGGGTTAGTTGCAGAAAGCAATATTGGACAGTAATTAACATAGATAGATTGAAAACTTGAGTTTAAAAACAAAATTATAAAACACAAGTACATTTGTTTTACAAGGAGGTCGTGAGCACCAACTCACTCCCAAGACCACGTGCGGGAGGTCCTGGTCGCACCCACGTCCAGGACCACCCCCACGACCACTCTAGAGCACCAACTTTAGAGCACCTAAAGACCACCCTAAGGCTCCAAGACCTCCCTGGGCATCAACTCAGGAGCACCTTGGACCACCCTAGGGTGCACCAAACCTCTTTTGAAAAGCTACCCTTTGCGCAAAATCACCAAGCAATGTCCATGACCAAGCACTTGGCTATTCGAATAGATTTTTACACTCTACAGAGGTGTACAACTTTACCCACAATTCACAACCTCTCTAGCGGGGGCGGGTTCCCGTCGAAACCCTTGCTCATTTCCAAAGATGAGCAGTCTAGAGAGCGTGACAAGGACTTTACAAAGCTTGGAACTGGCTTAGAGATACCCACTAAGGTTTCGCTTCTAACGGGCCTTATGCCACGCCAGATTCGTGCCCCCTCTTGCGCCAGCGAATCACATGCTCAACCACAACAGAACCAAGCCAGCTCTTTGCTATTTATTTGGCCCAGACCACCCCCATAAAATGGTCTTGTGGTTGCATGAAAATACCCGGATCATTGGAACACAAAGTGAAGTCCTTAGTTGTTGCCCAAGCGAGATCATCCACAACCTAATGTGACTCTAGGGCACCACCCTAGAGCACCCAGTACTCACTCTCGGCCTTCTCGCCCAAGCATAAAATAGTTTTGGGGTACAACCAAGCCAAAGGACCATCAAGTCCAGAGACACAAGTTTTAACAAAGGTGGCTTCACACCACAATCGATACAACAGTGGCATCCCACCACAGTTGCACAACAGTGGCCTCACACCACAGGTTCCATTGTTCATTAGTCAAGATTATTAAAGAAGAAGAAAAAAACAAGGTTCTCAACACCCACGGTTCTAAGCTAAGCTAAGCATAACTACGGTCCCATACTGGCAAAACAAGGAGTGCCAACAAAACCTGCCCAACTAAGGTGTACGAGGGAAAATTATGTCAACATGATGAGTACAAATATCCAAAGAGGTATAATGTCAAGTAGGTAAAGCTACTGCCCAAAATATTTGCTATAAAAGTAGCCATGCATGATAGAGTAAAACAGCATATATTTGAAATGGTAGGTTCAACATGATCAAAGGTCTACGACTTGCCTTCGTTGAGCAATGGGAAGGCTTCGGCAGAGGCTACTGGATCCAAGAACTCCTCTTCGTACTCGAGACCTACACGATCACAAAGAACTAAATAAACAAGGCAAGCTCGGGCAAAAGGACTTCAAAGAATCAAAAGAACTCAAACAAATCCAACTTAAAACCAGAAGAACGGGAGGTCCTGGCTTGAGGGGAGGTCCAACTCAAGGGAGAGTGAAACTTCAGATCTCAAGTGCGGAGAGAGCGAGGTGAAAGCAAAGAAGCTAGGATTGAGGAAAAGGTGGTGGAGGGAAGCTCTCTTGGCTACAAATAGCAGGAGTTGACTGGGAAGCTCTAGTGACACAAAGCATGTGTCAAGGGTAGGTGAAAAACAGTACAAAGATAAGACAAGACATGCCATCAAAAGGAGGGAATAAAGTACCTTAGATGTGACCAGATTCAATGTGCCGCAGCAACATTAAATGTTCAAAGATTTTCTGATGCAAAGCGTGCAGAAAGGGAAAAGGGGACAGGGCTGGCTCAAACAAAGAGGTTGATCAAAGCAATAGGAGAAAGTCATGACCAAAGGAGAGGTCCAATCACTGGGTGATCCTAGTAGGAGGTCTTGCGAAGGAGGAGGTCCTACGAAGGAGGAGGTCCTGTTCCACCGGGGTGGTCTTTGAAAGAAGACCAGAGGTCATGACTACATAGGGTGGTCGTGACACAAGAGGGTGGTCTTTGCAAAAAGACTAGAGGTCGTGACCACATAGGGTGATTGTGACAAAATAGGGTAGTCTTTGCAAAAAGACCAATGGTCATGACCAAATAGGGTGGTCGTGACAAAAGAGGGTGGTATTTGCAAAAAGACCAAAGGTCGTGACCACATAGGGTGGTCGTTACAAAAGAGGGTGATCTTTGCAAAAAGACCACGGGGAGGTCCTAAGGGCAGGGAGGAGGCCCAAAGGATAAAGAGAATAGCGTAATGAACCAGGGCAACACGATCTTGATCGGGTGGTCTAAAGGGGAAAGGAACGTTCGAAGCACACAAACGCACACTTACATCGGGCCACCCAAGCTCAATCGGACGCACCACAGTGCAAGGGTACATTCGGACCACGTGAACGCTTCTTTCTCAATCGGGCCATCCAAACAGGATCTAACTGTTCTAGAGAGGGGAAAGTGTGCATAGGGTCTGGTCCAGATACGGAAGAGTTTCAACGAACAGGATACGAAAAGGGGAAAAGTTCTATTGGCGGAGATCCAAAGGATGAAGTCCAAGGAGGTCCTAACTGCCAGGACGGACCCATGGGAGGCCCTGATGGTCAAGATCTAACAAGGGGAGGTTCTAACTGTCAAGATGTAACAAGGGGAGGTCCTGATGGTCAAGATCTAACAAGGGGAGGTCTTGACTGTCAAGATCTAACAAGGGGATGTCCAGACTATCAAGATCTAACAAGGGGAGGTCCAAGGAGGGGAAACTCAATTCCAAAATCGAATTTCAGGAATCAAAGGGGTTTGAAAAACAAACCCGAGCTTAGAGGAGGGGAAACTCAATTCCAAAATCGAATTTCAGGAATCAAAGGGGTTTGAAACACAAACCCGAGCTTAGAGTAGCTCGAGGTTGGTTGCGACCTAAAAGGAGGTCGGAACCCAGGGGAGGTCTAAACAAGGAAGGGGTCCAACATAGAGGAGGTCCAAACCTAAGGAGGTCTAGACTAGAGAGGGGAGGTCTGAACCTAGGAGAGGTCATAACCAAAGGGTAATCAGGACCAGGAGGAGGTCTAGGATAGGAAAAACAGGGCTAAGGTGCGCAACAGGCAAACAAAGAAAAAGGGCCGAAAGCCAAAGAACACCGGAGAACTTTAGCAACGAACAAAGAGCTAAAAGGCATTAGTTGGAGTTTGGTTAGTTCAAATTAAACTTCCAATATTTCCAAAATCCCAAGTTAAGCTTGAGCAAACCAGTAAACCAAATGGTTCCTTTTGATTTTGAAATCCAGCAAGAACTCTAGGACAAACGGGATGTTACAATTTGTTCTTTTTGATTCAGGAGCTACTTTCTCTTTTGCATCATTATATTTCGCTAGTAGAGCAAATTTGAGTATGCAGCATATAGCTCAATCAGTTCTAGTTAATTCTCCTAGGGAAATTCTTTCTAGTTCCACAGTTTGTCCTGGTTATGTGATTTCTTTAGACGGGGAGGAATTTATTGCTAATTTGATGGTTATGAAGATGGAGCCGTTTGATGTTACCTTGGGTATGGATTGGTTGCATAATTACCGTGCTGTCATCTCTTGTTTTTGGAAGACAGTAACCTTGCAAGCTCCATTTGGGCAGGAGATAGTCTTTCAGGGTAGCACCCCATCTCACTCTCTCTTTGTGATGGCTACTTTGTTTCATGGTGGCCGTGCAGCGAAGAGTGGGTTTCTTTTGACTCTGGTGGAAAAGCCGAGTTTGTCCTTAATAGCAGAAGATATTCTGGTGGTTTGGAAATTTCTAGATGTATTTCCAGCGGAGATGCCAGGGATGCCTCCACCTCGCCCAGTGGAGTTCAGAATTGACTTAGTACTGGGTGCTCGACCGGTTTCCATGACTCCATATCGTTTGGCTCGCCCTTTCCAGGAGGAACTAAAGAAGCAATTGGATGATTTGAAAGCTAAGGATCTCATTCGTCTCAGTGTGTCTCCATGGGGAGCACCTGTTCTTTTTACAAAGAAGAAGGATGGTAGTTGGCGTATGTGTATCGATTACCGTGCTCTCAACCAGTTAACCATCAAGAATAAGTATCCACTACCCCGCATTGAAGATTTAGTTGATCAGTTGAGAGGAGCTAAGATATTTTAGAAGATTGATCTCCAGTCAGGATACAACCAGATTCCTGTCCAAAAGGAGGATATTGAGAAGACGACGTTCTCCACAAGGTATGGACATTTTGAATTCAAGGTTATCTCTTTTGGACTAACGAATGCCCCTGCTATTTTTATGGAGACAATGAACAAAATGTTGCATGAGTATCTGGATGATTTTGTAGTGGTATTTATTGATGATATTTTGATCTATTCAAAAACGGAAGCAAATCATGGGCGTCACCTGAGGCTTGTGTTAGAGACACTAAGAGAGAACAAGTTTTATGCTAAATTGAAGAAGTGTGAGTTTTGGATGTCTAAAGTGGATTCTTGGGGCACATCATAAATGATAAGGGGGTATCAGTTGACCTAAGAAAGATTTCTATAGTGGTTGAATGGGGGAGACCGACTAATGTCAAAGAAGTGAGAAGTTTCCTTGGTATGGTAGGATATTATCGGCGGTTTGTGTAGGATTTCTCTATTATTGCTAAGCCCTTATCCCGGCTCACGCAAAAGGATGTGAAGTTTCGATGGGATGATGGCTGCAAACGTAGCTTCCAAACCATAAAAGAAAAGCTGGTGACTGCTCCTGTTCTTACTCTTCCTGAGCCTGGGAAGCGATTCACAGTATACTACGATGCTTCTCGAATTGGTTTGGGTTGTGTTCTTATGCAGGAGGGTAAAGTAATAGCTTATGCATCGAGGCAACTGAAGAAGCATGAGCAGAATTACCCAATCCATGATTTAGAGTTGAGCGCTGTAGTGTTTGCCTTGAAGCTCTAGAGACACTATCTGTATGGTGAGGATTGTGATGTTTTCACAGATCACAAAAGTCTTAAGTACATTTTCACACAAAAGGAACTGAATTTAAGGTAGTGCACGTGGCTGGAGCTGATTAAGGATTATGATCTCTCCATTCAGTACCATCTTGGCAAGGCAAATGTGGTTGTCGATGCTCTTAGTCGCAAGGCGACATCCGTTACCCTTGATTGTCTCGTTGCTAATTTTGACTGTATGGGGATATCTTATTGCTATGTAGGCTCGACACATGTCGAGACGCAGTTGATCCTTGAGTCAGCCGTCCTAGACCATGTGCGGGAAGCATGACAAAATGACCGGTTATTACAGAGTGTCCGAAAACGATTGGACATGGGTAAAGAAGGAGATTTAAGTTTTGATAGTTCAGGCGCTATGCGGTTTAAAGGTCATCTTTGTGTGCCACAAAAGGCAGAGGTCAAAGATGATATCCTGAGAGAGGCACATCGCACCCCGTATACTGTTCATCCGGGTGAGACGAAGATGTATCGTGATTTGAAGCAGAACTTATGGTGGAAAAGGATGAAGGTAGACATGGCTAATTATGTAGCCTCTTGTGGTGTCTATCAGCAAGTGAAAGCGGAACGTAAGCGTCCTGCGGGATTATTGCAGCCATTGGAGGTCCCTTAGTGGCCTTGGGATGATATCTCCATGGACTTTGTGGTTGTGTTACCTCGGTCGCCGCGAGGAAAGGATGCAGTTTGGGTGATAGTGGATCGACTCAGTAAATCTGCACATTTTATTCCTATCTGCACAACCAACTCAGCGAGCGATTTGGCTCCTATTTATGTGCGTGAGATCGTGAGGTTGTATGGTGTGCCAAAGACCATCATTTCTGATAGAGATGCCAAGTTTGTCTCCAAGTTTTGGAAAAGTTTGCAAAGTGCGCTGGGCACACAACTCCGTTTCAATATAGCACTTCATCCACAGACAGATGGGCAGTTAGAACGCACCATTCAGACTTTGGAGGACATGTTGCGATCATCCATTTTGTCTTGGAAGGGTAGTTGGGAAGACCAGTTGCCATTAGCAGAATTTGCTTATAACAATAGCTACCATTCTAGCATTAAGGCCGTACCGTTCGAGGTTCTGTATGGGCGTAAGTGCAGGTCACCACTTTGTTGGGAGGCAGTGGGTGAAAGGGTAGTCTTGGGCCCGGATTGGATACAGAAGACCGTTGAGCGAGTAGACCTAGTGAGGCAGAACCTACTAGTAGATCAGAGCAGGCAGAAAAGTTATAATGATGTGAGGAGACGTGACATGGAATTTGAAGTGGGAGATCAGGTGCTCTTGAGAGTGTCTCCCACTAAAGGTGTGGTGAGGTTTGGTACAAAAGGGAAGCTTGGCCCGAGATACATTGAGCCTTTCTCGATCTTGGCACGGATTGGGAAACTAGCATACCGTTTGGACCTTCCAGAGTCAATGCGCGGTATGCATAATGTATTTCACGTCTCCATGTTGAGGAAGTATTTGCGGGATCCAGAGCACCTTATTTCGTTGGAACCCTTAATTTGAGCAAGATTTATCCTTTGAATCCAAACCAGAATGAATCCTGGAGAAGTTAGAAAGGGTCTTAAGGAATAAGACATTGAAGTACGTGTGAGGACCCGGGGTATTTAACTAGTAACACTTAACCTCCACATGGTTCTAGCATTACTAATTAAATATCCTAAGCCTCGATGGGCATGTGTTTCCCAGAATTGCAGCACATGCTCATCATCACAAAATTATACATCATTTCCATACAACATTTAACACTAAGTTCAACAACGACATACATAAAGTAAAGTTATTACAAAAGAGCCGACCGCCCAAATGACACAATATATAAGAATGACAGCGGAAGCAAAAGCGCCATAAGATGGCTAAGAACAAAAGTCGACCGGTTAGCCAACACAACCCCACAAGGCAACCGACCGGGCCACCAAGCTAGTCGCCCCGAATGATACCACAACACAGCTCACAAAAGTGAGGCCCTTGGGGCTCACCTTCTTCCTCTGCAACAATTAATATTTAAGCAAGAAAAATGAGTACACTAAGGTACTCGCAAGACTGACGTGTGGAATAGCAGACCTATTCATATGCTACATGCAGGCTTATTTAAGTGGAGGTTATATGTCTCATTTGCGCAAAGCTAACTTTATTTGCAATAATGTAGTACATTTGAAAGCAAGTTTGTAAATCTGTTTTATTGGTGAAATAACATCGAAATAATGATAAATACAAGTAACCACCTAGAGGTGACTAACCCGATAGTCACCACAACATAGCACGAATCCCTGATTCGTACCACCCATCAAGTTTTAAATTAAAATGTTATAGTCTAACTCTTGAAAAGCTTACCCAAGCGTGTCCATAACCTAGGACGAGGCTAGTCGAATAGTTTTAACCCTGTAGGGGTGTACCAATGTACCCACACTTCAGACCGCCTTTAAGCCACAAAAGCACACTTCCGAAGGTATGCCGGCACGGCTAAGTCCTACGAGACGTTTTCCAATATTGTGTATTAACCACGAGCCGCTTGTATGGATCGGAATCCATACGCTTACATTGCAAGCCGAAAGGCAACCAGCCATCCCGGGGGAAGCCTTTCGGACGCTACAATGCTCCGAACACCATCCCTCCTGCGACTCCCTGCGACCCGAAGTCAATACACGCCAAACTACTAAGTCAAGAGAGGTCCCATACCCTCTAGTGTGGTTAGCACGCACAAACTGCCTGGATAACAGGTACTCACAAGATGTTCGGTCCTTAATTGACTTGGGCACCATTCCAGTCACACCCAAAAAATCACACCGTCTTACCATTGTGCCCAAGTCCAAATCCTTTTGCTTTTAGTTTTGGTTTTTGCAATTGAACATGGCACCAAGCCGAAATATAGATACACAGTAAGCATTTGTGTGATCAAGGTTATCCACAAGTCGATAACTGCCCATTTCTACCAGAAGCTAAGCATGGCTAAGCAATTAATCCGCAAAACTACTAAGTGACAAGATCTCATCCACGAACTCTAAATCACAGCAATAACCTAGGCTCATGGTAGTAAAGGATAATCATTTGCCTAAGGAAATGCATCTACTAGGTCAACTAACGACAATAGTTTAACACAAACTAGCAATGCATACATAGAATTTGTAAACAACATAAATACTTGAAAATACAGGGATTAACATGATCAAACTGTTTGCCTTGCTGGAATTGTTCTTGCTACAGAGGAGGATTCTCAGGTTCAATAAACTCTTCGGAACCTAACGCGAAAATGCGATAAAACCAATAAGAACGAAGAACACCAAACAAAACTCAACAACAAAAGACATCCAAAGTTAGTGAAATTTATACAGCAGCAAGGTCATGGTTTTAGACAAATTCAGGAACAAGAATTACTTCATTTGGAATTAGCATGAAAAAGTTATAGTTAAAACCAGTTCTCTCAGCCTATAAATTCTCTAAATTAATTACTGGTACAGTTCATGGTGAAAATTTCTATAATGATCTAGAACCCAAAATTTTCATGGTAGGTAGTTTATGTCATCCTAATCACAGAAAGTTGAGTTTACTAAATTTGTTGTTATAAAGATTTACTTATAATTTTTCTAAGTTGTAAACCTAGCACATCACATTTTCCAAAAACATAAACATGTTCAAAACCTATTTCATATTAAAGTATGCTAACAGAGGGATTTTCTAGCATCGATTTTATATATTTTGGATTTACAGGGAATTACTTGTGTCTTTGATAAGATTTACAGAATTTTTTTCTAAATGCTGAAAATAGGGTCAAAGTTATTAAATAATGCTTCTGGTGCTATCCTGGGCCTACAATCATTTTTATATTAAAGTTTGGTTAATAACAAATTTATCAAAGTTGAAAACACCCATTTTGGATATATACAGAGCAAGATATGCATTTTATAAGATTTCATTTAATTTCTGGAAAAACCAAAAACAGCAGAAATCAAGTTTCTTGCGCTTACAGGAATTTTCATTATAGAAACAAGGTTAAAAGCATTTTTAAATAAAACTTTAGTGTCAAACAAATTTATTACAGTTGGGAACAATTAAAAAGGGTTTAAAATGAATTTGTTATGAATTTCTAAAGTTTTTATACAATTTTTCAGTTGGCAAAAAACTATTTACCGACATAAAACAACACTTATCAGAAGGGAATCGACGTGGACAACTATGGGCCCTTGATTTGGAATCAAACGGCGCGCGCGAGGGGTGCGCGAGATCGACCCGAACGGCCCAATTCATCTCGACCGTCAATTTGAGATCGGAAGGCCACGAGCGGGGGCTGTTCGGACCTCGCGAACGAAACATCGATCTCAGCCGCAGATCTGAGAACGGACGGCCCACGTGGATGGGGAGTTCGGGTGACCCGAACGGCCCATTTGATTTGGACCGCAGATCGCAAAATGGACGGCGGACTTAGATCGAAGTTCAAATTGAAGCGCTGACACGTGGGGCCGCATGTCAGTGACCATGAGTCACATACGCGAAGGTTTACTCCACGCGCACAGTCCACGGGGTCCACATGTCAGCGACTGGAGGGAACTTTTTAGGACAGATCATTAACTACTGAACTAATGATTAGGGATTTAATGTGCCTTAACGATTTGCACGGATGGGTTTTAAGTGATTAAAGGGCCCACCTGGTAGTGACACAGGGTGGCGGCTTAGGACATATTTATTGCTAACAATGATTAGCAATAAAAGGATCCAAAATTAGCACTAATGATTTCTGGATTTCAGCTTTGAACCTACGGGCCCACATGGCAGCGACCCAAGAGGTTATTCCCGACAGCCATTAATACCGACACTTAACTAATCAATGATTAGACATTAATGATGTCCGAAAAGCGCTGAAACACGCCAGCGGGGTGATTTAAGGGGCTAGGCCCACTGCTAGAGGCACATCGGGCACGATTAAGACATGATTAATGCACCCAATGATTAAAAATAATCGGGCATTAAACGTGTCCTAATAATCTAACGAAAACGGGCGCTCCCAGCTGACAAAAACCGAGTGGATTCCTCGGCTTGTCGCCGGCGACTCCGGCCGCGGCAGCGCCCACAAAAATACCAAAATGGGTTCGCAATAGTGTTGCGGACCCAATGGTGATGACCTCGCCGGCGGTGGAGGTCTAGAACGTCAGCGAGCCAGAAAACAAGGATGGGGCTTTTACGGCCAAAAATGAAAACGGCAAATAGCTCCGCTGCAGTCCAAGAAAGCGGGTGCCACGACTTCTAGGGACTAAATAGAAGCTACCTTAACCGAGGGGAGCTTCAAAGATGGCCGGAGAAGACTTGGACACGATAGAGTTCACCGGAGCCGAGGAAGATGATATGAAAATGACAACCTGAGCAAAATGAACACCAGTGGGTGATCAAAATAGCTACATTATGGTTCCCATAAGCTCCACAAGTAAGTAATTGCAAAAAGAACCACTTACCGGAGTTGGAGGAGAAAGGGGGTGAAATCGGCCGAAAATCTCCAAACTTAAAATTAAGTGATTCCTGTGAATGCAACCCAAAATTAAATTAGGGGAAAAGTAAAGGAAGTTGAGGAGCTCAAAAGGGTATAAGAAAGATCGAAGATGAACCACTGGAGCACCAAGATCCACAATGGAGCTTCTCGGGTCAACAATGGTGCATTAGGTGTTTTTGAGGTCCTGAGCCCCAAAAGTGAATAAGGAGCTAAAGGTGGTGTAAAGGAACACTAGGAGGGGCTAAGGGGGCTATTTAAAGAGGGAGGATTAGGGTTTTAGCAGGGACAAGAGCTCACGGTGAGCTCGGTTCATGGTGCAGCCATGGACCATGAAATTGACGGGAGCAGCTGAGAAGGGGACCTTGAGCGCGAAAGCTCACTGAGAGCATTAAATGCCGAGGACCAGAGCCGTTCAAACGGTGACGCAAGGCGTTGAAAAGGGGTCTCCCATGCCATGTCCTATCGCACACGCGTACGGGAGCCAGAGGAAGAAGAAGAACAGAGAAAGAATGCGGCGACCGTTGGATTTAAAATAGACGGCCACGATTACACGGTGACGATCGGAGGTTTTAACGTCACACTCAATCTAGAGCGTCCGATTAAGAACGAACGGCTAAGATCAATTGGGACATTCGGGTGACCCGATCAACCCATTCAATAAGGACGACCAGATCTCAATCCAACGGCTCAAATGGATGGGCTCTTCGCGGCGGTCCAAACGACACAATCAACGCGGGCCATTTGATTTAGATCCCACGGCCGATATCGACCGCGCATTTTAAAAGGGGATCTGGTGCATTGAGTTCGTTGGGTCCAACCGAGTGACTCGAGCCTGAGTCCGGCTAAAACCCAAGGAACAGTGAACCAGGTTTGATTTTAAATTGGATAGAGGCTTTTGAGGATTTATTAGAGGTAGCAAAATAACTCCAAAAAATCTGAAATTTTTACACGAGCTTGCTAGCTGAGTTATTGACCTTGTGTAAAATTTGCAGAGGTTTTTGTACTATGAATTTTTCTCCAACAATTCTGCAAGGTTCTGGTTTAAGGTTTGACTAAAAGTCAAACAGGTTGGACTGCCCTCTAAAAATATTCAAACAATTTCTAAAAATTATGAATTTTTTTAGAGGGGTCACATACCATCCCAATAACTTAGGAAAAATATTTCCAGGAGATGATCAAAAGGTTTGACAAGATTGTTTTTGAAAGATCAAGATTTGGATCAAAAGACTTGTGACTTTGTATTTCCATAACTCTTGTACAAGAATTGATTAGCACTCACAGGAAATACATGATTAAGAAAAAGTTTTAATTTCTACTCATTTTCTTACATTTGAAACACAAGTCCAAAATTGGGATGTTACAGTACGTCAAGGTACTTTGGTCGCAGCAAACCGAGAGAGAGGCCACCTGGGAATTGGAGTCTCGCATGCGCGAGCAGTATCCAGAGTTATTCACAGCAGGTACGTGATATTGATGGTAAGCTTGTAGCTATGTTATCCCTTGGTGTTATGCATGGTTAGAATCTGGGGTTGAATTCAGTTTAAGAGGGGTAGAATGTAATACTCTAGAGTAGCATTTGAGAGAAAGCCAAATATTCAGAGAAAATGACTATTTAGAAATTGATCCAAGAGAAGGATCAAATGGAAAATAGCTAATTAAACAGATATAGGAGGGGTTTACAGCATTATTTGGGCAACATGGGCCTGGGCTTTGGCCCATGTGGCCACAAGGGTGGCCGCCCAAGGGGGGAGACGCCACTCCCCCCCCAACCCTAGCCGCCCCTTTCCCCTCCCTTTGGTCGCACCCGTCTCCCCCTTCCCCTTGGCTGCCCCATCCCCTCTCCTCCCTATGCCACCCCTAGCCTCCCACAACACCTCCCTGCTGGTCCTCCCCTGTTGTAATACCCCAAAAGTATTCGAAAGAATTATCGAGAGAGAATTAAGTAATTTATAGAGAAGGACTATTTAGAAATTGAATTGAGGGAGGATCAAATAGAAAATAGTTATTTAAGCAGTTAAAGAGGGGTTCTGGTACAATTTGGACAACTGGTAGGGGCCTCAGGCCCATTGGTATTTGGCCCAAAGGTGGGAGGTGGTGGCCAGCCATAAGGGGGGAAATTAGCCATAGTGGACCATGAGAAAATCAACCACCAACAAAAGGAGGAGGGGAAACCCTAGGTTTGCTACAGTAATTCCATGCTACAGTACCGTCGCCGCCACTGTAGCACCGTACTGTAGCAATCCCTCTCCTCCACGGTGGTGCCCCTCTCCTCCGATGCCTCTTCATTGTGGTGCCCGGCCAAGAAAAAAATAAGAAGAAGGAAGAAGGGAGAAGGGAAGAAGAGAGGAAAGGGGAAGGTTCGCGGGCTGCATCGTGGTCTACAACGGTTCGTCAAGGGTAACCCCGGTTTGCCCCCCGAATAGATGCATATTTGATTGTTGTAGCAATATCGGTATTTCTATATCCTCAGGATAGATCGCGTTAGACAGACGTTTTGATGTAGTTAAGTGCGGATTCATTCTTGAGCTTCTCCTAGAAGGTGTATAGGACGTCAATAGCTTTCAATGAAGTGCTATATCGTATTTTTTGGACCTCTGTAACAAAAGTTATGAATTTAATGGTGCGACTATTCTGCAAGTCTATCAGTATTTTGACAGGTTTTAGTAATATGACCGGTGCGATTGGTTAAAGGGTGAATTAGAGGATCTCAGTATAACGAAAGTTGTAGATAATTGTCGTAGCTTTCAGGGAAGCATAAGAACGCAAAATTTGGATAAACCAACTGAAAGTTATGATAGTTTTAGTGTTCTGTCCAGAAAGTCTAACGTGAAATCGATGCTTTATTAACCAGCTTAGAAAGGACTTTAGATGGCCGAATCAGGGAGGCTCTCCAACTAGGTTTAGTTGGGGAATTTGATAACCTTTCAATGATGTCCAAGAACACCTAATTTGGACCTATGTACGAAATGATATGAATTTTAGAACATGACTGTTTACAGAGGGCACAGATCAGCATTTAGGGAATTGGAGTCGGGATCGTGTTGCAAGCTACTGCTAGGTTGTGTTTGCTTTTATAATTCATGTGGTTTATTAATATGGTCTTAGTTTATGTTCTTAATGATTTAGGTGGGGGACTGGTACTGGAGACAGCACCGTCTTCACGTCCTCTGTTCTCACGCGGTTAAGGCAAGTGCATTGTTTGTTACTTAGTTGTGATTGATTGGCCATGTTTGTGTGTTTTGGATATATGATAGTGTAGCAAGAATGCTAGCATGATGATTGTCTTGAGAACGGTGGTTGTCCCAAGTATGACTATGCTCTATTATTGCATGATGTTGTTGTCTTTTGGTAAATTGATGATGAATAAAAGTTGAGCATGTGCATATTGAAATCATGTTGAGGCTTGGTCCCGTGGTGACCAAGTATGTTTTCCTTTGAGATCCCCGTCATGAAAGTGACGGGCCTAAGATCCCCACACTCGAGGAGTGCGGGCTTGAGGTCCCCATTACTTGCGGAGTAATGGGCAATTGGTCCCTGTGCTTGCGAGCACAGGCATGGGTATGCAGCGACGGTTGCATACTTTGCATTACTGGTAAAATGCAAAAAGAGATAAAGAGAAAGGATCCTTGAGCATTGCATTTGCATGTGAGATGTTTTATTGATGCGTTTCTATCTATAGATGTTGAAGTTATAACTTTTATTTTGTACTTGCTGAGTCTGTGGGCTCACTCTTGCTTTTATTGTTGCTTTAGGTACCCGATCCAAGAACGACATGCATGGCGGGAAGTAGATTGATAGTCACACACACATCACCATGAACCAAACAAAGTTGAATGGACTTCAGATCGTGTTTTAATAATTGGGCGAGTTGCTCAAAGGTTTTGTTAGTTTTATTGTCACATGAAGTGGATTAAGTGTAATAATGATGAGTAGTGGAATTTTATTCTCCTTTGGTTCCGTTAGTGACTTAGCATGTTATGATTACTTATTGATGTCTCTGGATGATGGCTTAGTTAATTATGAATTATCCGTATGTTGGAACCTCCGTGTAATTAACTTTACAAGGGAGGTTTTGCCAAAATTTACTAAAATTGCCTTGGTTAGAATTATTAGGGTTTGTTTAGTAGCATTCTAGGCTCATGTCAGGCTGGGGTGTTACAGTTGGTATCAGAGCGGGCAGTAGGTCCGTGGTGATTGGATTTACAACTTAGGCAACTTAAATTGCTAAAATTTTGTAATGGTTAATGAACTTAAAAATTTGACACACTTGTGCACAGTAGAATGGGAATGGGCATAGCATTGCATTTTCGTTTTCGTTATATCGTATTGATGATTGCTGGTATGAATTGAGTATGATTGCTCATTAATTGATTATATAATTATTATGTGTGGGGATAACCCATCTTGAGAGGTCGAGGTAGTGGTTGTAGCCCTGGGTTTTACCAAGTTACACCACCGTTCGCGGTATGAGAATAGGGAAGTGGTTACCTCGGATATCTTAGTACAGGTGTTGATAGTGAGTATCTTTAGAAGAGTTGTTCTCTTCCTTGAATTTGGATTTGGTCAACTCTTATCCGGTTGTGATTGATGAGTTTCTCTTAGGTATCAGTTCATTGCGGTTGATGGGTTGCTTTGAAAAATGTTGTGTGTTTCCATTGGCTTAATTTGTCCTGTAAATCAATTATTGTTTTCCCAACTGTTGAGTTATTCTCGCGGTTGGTGAACTTTGTTAATTGTCAAGATTGACCTTTGTATTGGAGTTTTGTCTTTTTTATTGGAAAACTTGACCTATTTATTCGCTTGATGTTTTTGGTTAATGAAAGTTTTCTTTTATAAGTCCTTTAGTACGTGGAGACTTTGACTCAATGTATCTCTCTTGGGTATTTTGAGTGTTGAAGATTAATAGTTCTCTTTTATGAAAGAAGATGTTAAACCCTTTAGCGATGTTTTGTCTTGGTTAAGTGAGAGGTTATAATCAAAGCAATTAATGGATATGATATGGATTATCAGGTTAGGTCTACAGTGTGTGCATGATCGATCAAACTAAGATCCTTGAAAGGAAAGTTGATAAATTTGAAAGTTTCTTATAGTAATTCTTGATGAGCTGTGATTAAGAGTATGGCTATATCTAATTGTAATCAATAAAGTTGATAAGAAGTGTGGAACATTGATGAATTGAGTTGATCATTAAGAATGATACATTTGGTAAACTTCTTTGGTAAATTGGATTAACTGATCTCAATGGATTAATCTAACCATTTGGGATGGTTAAGTTCAAAAGGAGTTAGATTATTGTCTTAGTGGATATTAATCTTGGAGTAACCTTTGGTGGATACTTAGTGATTGTATGTAATCGCTAGGTGCAATTATTGTCTATTAAAGTTTGGTGTTGAGCATCACTAAGAGATAAACTGATGGGATTTAATGGATAAACAATGTTTACGTGATGGTAGAACTATCGGATAATAGTATGTCTTTGATGGAAGGGTTTTGGAATAACCTTTTAAATTGTGTAGTCCGTTCCCTCTAAAATAAAGTGGTTGTTGTAGTGAGGTTGTAAGAATTTGGTATGCCCTCAATTGAGGATGAGATGATAATCTAGTATATAACAATTTGGAAAGCTTTTGAGGACTTTTTAAAGGAAGGGTTGACGATAACGAATCTTGTTAAGAGTGAATTACTCTTGATGTTAGAAATACAGTCTACAAGAGATTGTGATAATTCTTCTAGAGAGAAAGTAAGTTGATTGCTTTTCATAATATGGATTAAATGAAATGTTTGGAGTTTTGCATTCGTGATCTTTTAGAGTTCATGAATTATGTAGTAGATGAAATTAGTTGAGCAATGTGACGTGTGGGAAGGTTTTGTTTGGTTCCTAAGTAATTAATGTGGTTTGGTTCCTAAGTAGTGTTGTAATCAAAGAAAATTGCTTTCTTTGTTAACCGAAAATGTGTACCATAAGTATTTGAGGTTGGAGTTAAGAATTGTGATCTGTAATTTTTCTGTTGTTAAAGCTTAAGAGTTTCTTGGGTTTCCATAGTAGTGTTTTATTATGATTTATGGAGGTTTGAAAGTTCCTTATTGTGGAACATGTGCCCTCATTTACAGACTCGTATTTTGTTTTCCGGGATCATTAATATTTGACTGTTTCTCTTGGTCTCGGGCTCACTCCGAGGAGCAACATTTTTCTTGTGCGTTGAAAACTTGTATTTGGTTGTTTCTTCCTTTTGAGAAAGGAATTAACCAACTTGTGTTGCCAAAGTCTTATAAAGTGTATTATGGCGATTGGTTGGTGGTAGACAAGTATATGATAGTGGTGAAATTTTGGGAACCAAGCTATTTGAAGAGTAGTAGATAGTGAATTGGTTTTTGACCTATAATACCAGGAGGGAGTTATATTTAAATGGAAGGTTTGTCGATGAAATAAAATTGATTAGTGTTACAACTAGTGGAACCTATGGAGAATTATGATCCAGTAACATTTGTCCATGTTGGGATGTTGGGATTATCGAAAGTATGGACTCTTGATAAATTTATTAGAGTATCGCAATTGGATACTTAGTAAGATTGTGTAGAAGAGTTTTGATGGTGAAGGTTAATGAGAGTAGCGGTGTGGAGAAACCTAAGCGTTGTGCTAATTAATGGGATAGCAGGAATTGTTGAGTTATTGTCAGGTATGATTCGGCCTCAGTGAGTAACCCTATGGGAGTTAGATTATCTCTAAGTATAACTTGGTCAAGAATTTATTTATTTATTGACGTTGGTGATTGAGTATGTTTGAATCTTGGTCAATCAATTAGAGTATTGCGAATGGGTATATTGTAGTTGTGTAACTGAATTGGATTGGTGTGAATTAGAGGCCTAAGATTGGTGA
This sequence comes from Ampelocalamus luodianensis, assembly GCA_036346255.1. Taxonomy (NCBI): domain Eukaryota; kingdom Viridiplantae; phylum Streptophyta; class Magnoliopsida; order Poales; family Poaceae; genus Ampelocalamus; species Ampelocalamus luodianensis. The sequence goes on from CM070637.1 coordinate 30,698,573, forward strand.
AATAAATCGCCTTGGGGCGGTTACCTGATTAGTGAGGAATGTTGATAATAATAACTGAGGTTATTGTGAGCTGTCTGAAATTTTAGTAAACAAATTTAAGGATTTCCTATCAATTATACCAGAAACTCATGGTAGAAAACTTGGAGGTTGAATTTGGGCTTTGTATTTTTATGATAGGACCTTGGAGACCCAATAGTATGTGTAGAGGTAGATGAACAGAAGCGAATTTTGAATAGTATGTTGATCTTTGATAGAATACTTTGGGTAAAGTAAATGAGTATGTATGCTGAGAACTTGAAGTTGATTATCTTTAACAGAATGAGTTGATGTGGGTGTGGGTGAAAAATCTCTATTGAGGCGTTGGAAACCATTTGTCAAAATAATTCCTTTGGGATAGGAGTGGATTAGAGAATTCTTTTGTGGATTAGAAGAGTCTCTCTAAATAAGTATGGTTGTTCTTTCGGTTTGAGGATCATTTTGAGATTGTCGATTAAGAGGGAGGAGTTAGTGTGATAATTCTGCACACCCATGAAAAAGGAAAGGGATTATTTCTTAAATGAACATCTGAGAAAAGAATGATCCCTCGAGTAGAGAAGTGCTCTATTGGTTCTTGCTCGAATTGTTTTTATTTATTTTATAATGGAGATCATGTACAATTTGAGTTGACTTATGTTAATAAGGTGGTTTTGTCCAGTTCAGGAAAATAAATGAAGTAATTGATTTGGACATTTGAGCGAATTCTCTTTTGGCTTATGTGGTGTTTAGTTGCAAACTGCCGAGTTGGAAGGATGGAAGGTTTTCGTGAAGAATCTCTGATTTTGGATTTGAGTGTTTTGGAGGAAAGTTGGAATTGCTTTGTGAATCCTTTGTTTTCAGTTGAATCTGATTATTAAAGTTTGATAAAATAAGTTGTGTTGCGCGTCCCTGCTTAATGGAGGATCTCCTTGTTCTGGTGAAGGAATCGACTGAGAGGGAACAAGAGCTCCAAATGTTTATGTGCAAGTTATGTGGTTTGGTGCCGAAGAGATAGATAGCCCAGAGTTTATTTGGTTGTTCTGGAAGTTGCGGGGATTCCGGAAGATAGCAATTCGCTAGAACCATCTCGAGTCTTGGAGCGGGGTATATAATGTTTTGGATGAACCGGTGTTAAGAGAATGCTTAAGGTATTTGGAGTGTGAGGTTTCGTAAGAGCCGTTGACCAATGACATTACCGCATCTTCGAGTCATGTCCGTTGAGTGGTTCTGGTTAGGATGGTACAAGTGATGAGGCGTAACACATCAGTTGCATCAAGGTGCGGTGGTCCCATAAGTCCTAGTGGAAAAACAACTTGGGAATTGGAGTCTCGCCTGCGCGAGCGATATCCAGAATTATTCACAGCAGGTACGTAGCAATGTTAGTAAGTTTTAGCTGTGATTATACTTTGGCATAAGCATGGTCAGAATTCGAGGTCGAATTCAGTTTAAGGGGGGTAGAATGTAATACCCCAAAAGTATTCGAAAGGATTATCGAGAGAGAATTAAGTTATTTAAATAGAAGGACTATTTAGAAATTGAATTGAGGGAAGGATCAAATAGAAAATAGTTATTTAAGCAGTTAAAGAGGGGGTTTACAGCGAAATTTGGACAACCTAGGCCGGGGCCTCAGGCCCATTGGTATTTGGCCCAAGGGTGGGAGGTGGTGGCCGGCCATAAGGGGGGAAATTAGCCATAGTGGCCCATGAGAAAATCAACCACCAACAAAACGAGGAGGGAAACCCTAGATTTGCTACAGTAATTCCATGCTACAGTACCACCGCTGCCACTGTAGCACCGTACTGTAGCAATCCCTCTCCTCCATGGTGGTGCCCCTCTCCTCCGATGCCTCTTCATTGTGGTGGCCGGCCAAGAAAAAAAGAAGAAGAAGGAAGAAGGGAGAAGGGAAGAAGAGAGGAAAGGGGAAGGTTCGCAGGCTGCATCGTGGTCTACAGCGGTTCGTCAAGGGTAACCCCGGTTTGCCCCACGAATAGATGCATATTTGATTGTTGTAGCAATGTCGGTATTTCTGTCTCCTCAGGACAGATCGCATTAGACAGACGTTTTGTTGTAGTTAAGTGTGGATTCATTCTTGGGCTTCTCCTAGAAAGTTATAGAGGACGTCAATAGCTTTCAATGAAGTGCTAGATCGTATTTTTTGGACCTTTGTAGCAAAAGTTATGAATTTAATTGTGCGACTGTTCTACAAGTCTATCAGTATTTTGACAGGTTTTAGTAATCTGACCGGTGCAATTGGTTAAATGGTGAATTAGAGGATCTCAGTATAACGCAAGTTGTAGATAATTGTCGTAGCTTTCAGGGAAGCATTAGAACGCAAAATTTGGATAAACGAACTGAAAGTTATGATAATTTTAGTGTTCTGTCCAGAAAGTCTGACGTGAAATCAATGCTTTGTTAATCAGCTTAGAAAGGATTTTAGATGGCCGAATCAGGGAGGCTCACCAACTAGGTTTAGTTGGGGAATTTGATAACCTTTCAATGAAGTCCAAGAACACCTAATTTGGACCTCTTTACGAAAAGATATGAATTTTAGAACATGACTGTTTACAGAGGGCACAGATCAGCATTTAGGGAATTGGAGTCGGGATCGCGTTGCAAGCTACTGCTAGGTTGTGTTTGCTTTTATAATTCATGTGGTTCATTACTATGGTCTTAGTTTATGTTCTTAATGATTTAGGTGGGGGACTGGTACCGGAGGCAGTACCGTCTTCATGTCCCCGTTCTCACGCGGTTAAGGCAAGTGCATTGTTTGTTACTTGGTTGTGATTGATTGGCCATGTTTGTGTGTTTTCGATATATGATAGTGTAGCAAGAATGCTAGCATGATGATTGTCTTGAGAACGGTGGTTGTCCCAAGTATGACTATGCTCTATTATTGCATGATGTTGTTGTTTTTTGGTAAATTGATGATGAATAAAAGTTGAACATGTGCATATTGAAATCATGTTGAGGCTTGGTCCCGTGGTGACCAAGTATGTTTTCCTTTGAGATCCCCGTCATGAAAGTGACGGGCCTAAGATCCCCACACTCGAGGAGTGCGGACTTGAGGTCCCCATTACTTGCGGAGTAATGGGCAATTGGTCCCTGTGCTTGCGAGCACAGGCATGGGTATGCAGCGACGGTTGCATACTTTGCATTACCGGTAAAATGCAAAAAGAGATAAAGAGAAAGGATCCTTGAGCATTGCATTTGCATGTGACATGTTTTATTGATGCGTTTCTATCTATAGATGTTGAAGTTATAACTTTTATTTTGTACTTGCTGAGTCTGTGGGCTCACTCTTGCTTTTATTGTTGTTTTAGGTACCCGATCCAAGAACGACATGCATGGGGGGAAGTATATTGATAGTCACACACACATCACCATGAACCAAACAAAGTTGAATGAACTTCAGATTGTGTTTTAATAATTGGGCGAGTTGCTCAAAGGTTTTGTTAGTTTTATTTTGTCACATGAAGTGGATTAAGTGTAATAATGATGAGTAGTGGAATTTTATTCTCCTTTGGTTCCGTTAGTGACTTAGCATGTTATGATTACTTATTGATGTCTCTGGATGATGGCTTAGTTAATTATGAATTATCTGTATGTTGGAACTTCCGTGTAATTAACTTTACAAGGGAGGTTCTGCCGAAATTTACTAAAATTGCCTTAGTTAGAATTATTAGGGTTTGTTCAGTAGCATTCCAGGCTCATGTCAGGCTGGGGTGTTACACCTGCTGCTGGTCAAGAAGGTGTTCCCCCGCTGCCGGTATTGAGGAGGAAGAAGGAGGATCGCCTGGGAGATAGATCGGCCAAGAAGAAGAAGGAGAAGAGGAAAGGGAAAGAGAGAGATCGTGGCCTGGGGTGGGGTGTTCATCACGTTCGGCGGCGGTACTTCAAGGGTAAGACCCGATCCCCTTTCAATTGGTGGGTTAATTGATCTTTAGCAATGTCGGTCTTTAGATCTATTTAGAGCTGATAGGGTTGGACGACATTTTTGAGACATTTAACTGTAGAATCTATCGAGGACGCCTCCTAGAGAATTGTAGGCGATGTCAATACCTTTCTGTAGAGTACAAGATTGCATCATTTGGACGAGCGGTTCAAAAGTTATGAATTTCGTAGCACTGCGGTTCCGTATATCTGCTACACCACACTGCCATGAACCTTTATAGTTGATTAAATTTTAGGTCATGCTTAGAGGATTTATTATGGTTATACCTTACACATTGGTTTACTTGTAATAATGATGAGTAGCATATTTGGATGCCTATGATTATGCTTTAATCGTTTAGCACATCTTAAATGCCTATTGATTATATTGAATGTTGGGTTGTTTAATTTTGATAATTGTACCTGTTGGAACCCCCGGTATAGCAGCTAAACAGAGGAGGTTCTACCAGAATTTAGTAAAGTGGTTTTTAACTTGTTGTATGATTAGTTTAGTAGCATTCCAGGCTCATGTTGGACTGGAGTGTTACACAAAATTAGATACATGGTGGTCGACTATGAAAACTACTTCCTTTCCATACCTTGAACATTTTCTTCATGCCGACATCAGCATGAATGCATGATTGTGTGCATAGCAGGCCAATCTTCAAGAATCGACATGCCTCCTCGACATCCAGGTCATTGCCTATATCAGCGTCTATGATCTCATCTAGATGTCCTTGCTCATAGAGTGCCCATGTTTGCAAGAAAGCAGCAGATATTGTCACATTCAGTAATGTCCCTTGTATGATTGGTTGGCGAATTTCTGATTCAGTTGCTTCGATACGAAATTGACTTCATATTGCTATTTACAAGTTGTTGGTGGCATCTGTAACAAGTAGGTTTACCCTCTCAAGGAGAAATTGGTCTCCATAAGGCAATCTTCTGTTGGTGTTGCATCTCCCACTAACGATTTCCAACATAAGAACTCCAAAACTATAGATATCGGACTTCTTCATCACTTGACCTCGGATAGCATATTCAGGAGTCAAGTATCCTCTAAGCAAAAGAGAAAGTACAAGTCAAAACAAAAGGTACATTATGTGAAAGAAGCCTCTTAAATCAGGGTTGGGTTATGCTTACAATGTGCCGACAACTCGGGTGCTCACATGAGTTGCATTGGGTGGGAGGAGCCTCACCAATCCGAAATCAGATAGTCAAGAATAATGTTGCTCGGCTTTATGTCCCGGTGGATAATGGGAGGGCGGATTTCCTTATGAAGAAATGCGACGCAGGGGACAATGCGACTGTCGGGACCCAAAATTATGATTCTGGAACCCTCTGTGTATACCGCACTAGTCCAGGATCACGCTAGTGCACACAGTGTCAACATAGGTGAATATCAATTCACACAAACGATAAATAAGGTAAACGGTTAGTTTGAATAACAAATAAGGGTTTTGACCTTATGGTCGAGTTTACACTTATTAAACCACGCAGGGCTAACAGAGAATAAAACAGCAGCGGAACGGAAATAACTCCAGCGTAGATCCCACCAATTCACCACAGGGAACCGACTGGGATCCAAACCTTAACGATCAACAACCTTCGGCGAACTCCTCCTCGAAAGCAGGCGTAGACTCCTCCTCCTCTGTAGGTTTGGGCGCAAGTTTTACAACAAGCGTGAGTACACAACCGTACTCGCAAATCATACCACAGAATGCAATTTATAGATGCAGGTTTATTCCAAAGAAAAGGCTTCTGTGGTTCTTTTGCATAAAAGCAACATTTGCAATTGAATACGAATAATAGATTGAAAACATAATTTAAAACAAATAGACAATAATAACTTAACAATTGTTTCCACAAAGACACAAAGCTAAACAGATTATTTCACATAGCCATATGATTGAGGTCACACAGCTCCCATCCCAACATTTTATGAAAACTACCCCTCGTGTGAAATCCCCGAGCATGTCCATGACCGCGGACGCGGCTATTCGAATAGATTGATTTAACACTCTACAGAGGTTGTACACTTTACCCACAAGATACAACTAGTGTAGCAAGCACTAATCATAACAAAACGGTTCAGAAACTTCATCTCAACATTGACACTCCCGATGTGCTTACAAACCGCTATGCCAACCCAAACGAAGCGCTTTGGCATAACACACACCGCTGGATAGGGATGCGGCGAACCGTCCCGCGATGCAACCACTAAGTAGTCACACCTCCACCCTGTCACACAGCCTAACCTATCCACCTGAACATCAATGTCGAGAATCCATAACTTACTAAGTTAGGCCCGTCCCATACCAGGCATGTGGTCGTACAGTAAGGCTCAGTTCAATGGCACACAAAGTTAAGTCCTTAATTGACCAAGGCAAGACTTCCATGTTCTAACTAAGTCACAAAGATTATCATTCCCATCACAAAGCCCACCATATCACACAGCTTCCACCACTTGCCTCACTCTAAATGCTTTACCACCCAGTTGGTTTTAGTGCAACACATGCCATCACGAAGTAATAACACATAGCACACAGTTTTACACGAAGTTCCATAGTCACTTAGTCATATTTAATAATTGCAACTTTCATGAGATGTGAGACTCCTAGCATGGCTAAGCAATTGTACTCGCATCTAACCAACCCACGTTGGTGCTACAATAATACCAACTAATAAACCAATCTAGGGTGACAAGGAATTATGACATACAAGGCCAAGGTGTGATAACAAATCTGGATAATAACTATGCCCAAAACATTTAAATAAATAATTAAAGTAGAATATAATACTTTAACACAAAGTAATTTGAAAACTGGGTTCAAGATGATCAAAAGTATGACTTGCCTTGGAAAAGGTCTATGTACTGGTCTTGATCTTGGCGTGCTCCTTCTTCAACAAAATTCCCCGACGAATCGACGTCTACTCGCAAACGAAATAAATAAACAAAACAAATAAATAACAGAGGCAAAACAAGCTCAAAAAAATAAATAAAAATCTCAGATAAATAGATCTTGAATTTAGATAAATTTAGAAATTTGAATGGGCTCAATCGGAGTTAGGATGCAAAAGTTATGAGCTCTGGAAGTTTTAAATCTAAAAGAAACCCTAATTTGGACTTTTCTGGATTTTCCGAATTATTTCTCTAAAGAAAAATCAGATTATTGCGCAATGCTGACGTCAACAAGGAATTTCGGAAATTAAAAGAAATAAAAGGAAATTCTGACATGTGGGACCCACATGTCAGTGAGAGGGCTCACGGTAGACTAAGTCTACCGAGCCTCATGTTTTGGGGCAGGGTGGACTGCCACGCGGCGCTGACAGGGACGCTGACGCGGCGCCACGCGGGATGACACGCCGGCGCCGGCACTAAGGTGGCTGCCGACATGGACGACCATGTCAGCTTGGCAAGCGGCGGAGGCTCGGGGACCGAGGGTCCCGGCGAACGACGGCGATTCACCGGCGGTGAGTGGTACGGGGAGGTAGAGGGTGCGACGGCGATCCTGCTGAGGTGCTCACTGGTGCTTGGGGGTGACGAGAATGGCCGGTGGCCAGCGATGAGCAGCGGAGGGGCTTCGGGCTCGACGGCGACGGTGCTGGAGATGTCCTCCGACGAACGCGATGGTGGTTCGGGGATGCGGACGACGAGGCGATCCCGGAGATGGCCTCCACTGACGACGAGGTGGTCTGGAACGGCGACGGTGGCGAAGAAGTCCTTCGACCGGAGATGAAGACAAAGGCGGCGCTGTGCTCGCGGCGGCTAGGGTTTTCAGGGGCGGCGAGGCTCGGGGTGCGGGATACGAGGGTACTCGGGGCCTTAAATAGCCCGGGAGGCGAGTCCGCGAAGAGCACGGCACGGCGGCGGCGATGGAAAAGGGAGAGTCCGAGTCGGGGACGATAAACAGTAACCCAAGGTGGGTCCCACACGTCAGCGACGGCGGCTTGGGCGCGGGCGCGTGTGAAATGGCGCGGCTGCGAAACGGACTCAAGATCTAACCGTCCATCTAAGATCGAACGGTCCACAATCAAATAGACGATCGGAACCTCCGGTTATATCGCGCACATCCAGCCGTTCATCCTTGATCCAACGGCGGAGGGTGAACGGGGCATTCGGAGAGAGAGAGGCGAGAGGGTCGACAGTGGGTCCACTGGCAATGGAGAGCGCAGCACGCGCGCCGAAATGGCTGCAGCGAGTTGGGCCAGAAAGAAGGAAAACGGGCCGGAGGAAAGGGATTCGGTCCGAGAGGATTTTCTGAGATTTTAATTGTTTTCTAATTTAGAAAATACCAGAAATTCAAATAGACAATAGAAAATAGCAAATGAACTCAGAAAAATTCTAGGAAAATCTAGAAAATATATCTGAGCACGTAGAACCCAAATAAAATAGTTTTGGCTATTGTTCAAGTTGGGATTATTCACATTAAATATTTTTTATTGCAAAGTCTAATATTAAGCTTTTGAATTTAAATTCAAATAAATCCAAATGGTGACTTTTTCCCTACTAACTATTAAAAAAAATTAAACTCAAAAAATTAAGATGCTACAACGACGTAGCTCGCTTACACTGTACCGCTCATTTCGCGATGGAGCGTCAGGATTACTCGTGTGCATATGGTCGTGGTGTAGCCCATGGTCATGTTATATGCCGCACCAAAGACCTCACGATACATTACTGTAACTATCGTCATCATATAGCTGCGATTTCCGGACTTCCCCTTTCTGTTTGCATCCGTCGGTGAGAAAAATATCCTAATCAGTACGGTCGGCGAAGATGCCTCTGCTTCCCGTCACTCTGCTGCTCCGCTCCCTCCTCTGCTGCTGCTGCTGCTTCGTCTTTCTCGTCACCCCTCTCTCGGGCTGCTCCCACCTCGCCTCCGCCGCGGCGCCGACGCTCGTCGCCGCCGTGCCGGGCTTCGACGGCGCCCTCCCCTTCGGCCTCGAGACCGGGTGCGTCCGTCCACGAACTTATCACCATGGATTCCATTATAGCATGAATTAAATAGTAAATATAGAAATTAATGATTTTATACGAGGAAATGTACTGTACAAGGCAATCATTATAGCATGAATTAAATAGTAAATTATAGCTATCAATGACAGTTGAGAAGATGAAAACTAATAATAGAGCTATTTTAGCTCCAAACTTTATATTTTTCTGAGTTATGGTGTTTTTGTATAGTACGGCCAACACTTTTGCTTGGTACTTAGTCGTTGTTGTTTTCTCTATTTTTTCTGTTCTAGGCTATAGCAGGTATATCGCTAAAACTTGTTTTCTTCCTCTAATAATGATTGGTAGAGCTTCTGTCTTCTTTTTCAAAAAAAAAAAATGTGCTTGTTGCTTGGTGGTGTTGTTTTCTCACTTTTTTTCTGTTCTGGGTTGTAATAGCTAGATTGCTAAAACTTGTGCTTTGTGCAGTCAGCGTTAGCAGAGATAATGAGGAGGTTCTCAGTTTCTTTACAGTTTTTTTACAGTGCAGTGATTGTGATTTGTGAGTCCCTGACAGAAATGGGCCAATGCAATTCAGTCAGGTATAAGTAGGGTCGAGATCATTGCGTGCCTTCTGAAGTATGCTTCAGTTTTTTTCCCCTTTTACTGATGACAAAACTGCATTCCCCTTGAGAAGCTCGCGAGTGCATCGATGGACTACAGAGCGATGGGCCATGAGTCTCCTGAGAGTCCTGTGTCTCGTAATCGCCCGGTAAAGGAAAAGCAAGTTACAATGTGATGTGAGAGTGGGAGTGGGAGTGGGAGTGGGGGACTGGGACTCGGCTCGGGGAGCACTGTACTCCAGTTCTCAAGTTGAGTAGTAGTATTTGACTGTAAAAAAATGACCTGTGCGATAGGTGTCCAATGTGAAATTTCTGCTGTTGCTTCCGGGTATACAGAAATAACTGACCATTCAATACTGCCCAAATGCGGAATTAATGTCGAGTTATCACTGCGGCAAGGCGACCAAAATGACAACAATCTCGAGGTTGTGGCCTCACTATGACTGGGTATATGGTGGTGTGAGTGGCACTCTGCGCTTTGGTGCATGGGTTGCGTCTTTGATTCTTGACAGCGGCCGGAGGACACGGTAGTCGTTTGACGAAATGGGCTTGCTTGCTTGGGCCTTGGGAGTTGGGTGCGTGTGCACTGGAATATTGATTGGGCCCATTCCGGCATTGGCAACTGCCAGAGTGCCGACGCACTTGCCACTGTGGGTTGGGCTCGGCCGCGAGGCGCGAGCGTGGTGTGATTCCCTGGTGCGAGGCGCGAGCAGCGAGACTGAGGACCTTAGACACTGATTGAACTCAACTTCCAATATGTATATACATGTATTATACTCTATATATACTGATGTTTTGTCTAAAAATTTTGGGTGTTCAGTTGAACACCTATAAACCTAGGGGGGTCCGCCCCTGGATTTGATTGTCGGGACCTGGTTAGTTAGTACTTTTGTTTTGATCGTTTGGTTCAGTGGTTCACTGAGCATCCGGATTACCTCGCAAATCCTTTCTACCTCGGAGGAGACTCCTACGGTGGAAAGATTGTTCCATTCCTCGCGCAGAAGATCTCAGAAGGTAAAAATACGGTAACTCTTGTCTAGTTTTGTACTTTTATTCTACAATCATTTCACGAAAAAGTTTTAGCTGTTTATCAAAGATGAATAATCTATTCATACTTCAAACACTACTCTGTTTTCAGATATCGAAGCCAGACTGAGGCCGAGTATTAATCTGAAGGTATTATAATGTTTGCACAATATCAATGTAGTTATAGGTATTGATATTAATAACAACTTAAATACCACAATATCAATCTGCCATCTACATCTAACTGTAGTTTCTGTATGATCGAAACAAGAATGTTCATTAATTTGTATTCGGGATAATGAACAGGGATATCTGGTAGGTAACCCGGGTACAGGTGAAAGCATTGATGTTGAATCGAGAGTGCCATATGCTCATGGAGTCGGAATCATTTCAGATCAATTGTACGAGGTGGTTAATTAAACACGCCTCCAACACTTGCTCAATCACCTGCAATTAATAACTTGTAAAGATTCCCGTCGTGTGACGTTAATTCCTTCTCCATGTGCTTGCATGTGATCGATCTTAAGACCATAATGGAGCACTGCCAAGGGGAGGTTCATAGCAACCCCAAGAATGCGATTTGTGCTCAAGCATTGGACAGGTTCAACAAAGTAAGGAGACAAGTACTCTGAAGCTACGTCCTGTATGCGGTCGGGAATCCGCAAGAATTTTGAAGGAACAGATATATTTCTTACAAAATTCCTATGTTCCGAACCCTTATTGATGTTTCACTGCAGCTGCTTGATGAAAGTTCAAGGGCACACATTTTGTATAACGAGTGCATTTATCTGTCTCCCGGACCAAACGATGGGACTACAGACAGAAAGATCCTAAAGGAGGAAAATGGAGTACTAAAACGTCCACCACCTCGTCCTCCAATGGATTGTGTTGTAAGTCGATCTTAATTTACTCCAATGTATTTGTAGCAGTACAAACCATTTTATTCGTGAGGATAATTTGATAATGTTGTCATTTTAGTAATGAAAGACAGTATATTATTCTTTATTTCTAATCCACCTTTTGATTTATAAGGTAATATTTTGACCGAGCTGAAAGACTAAAGAGGTAACAAGACAAAAAGAAAACAACAAAGTAAAATGAATCCAATATACCCATTGTACATATTTTAGAAGTCTTGGGAACATGTTGGACCGAGGAGCCACATGATCTCACAGAACAAAAGATAACTTCTAGCGTGAATGGCTACTCATAAATGCTGAAAAGTAAGCGGAAGATAGATGAAAGCAAAAGAGAAAAAATATCGATTAATTTGCACGACACCTTATATTTTGAAACAAGATTGAAAGCATAGTATACCTTGTATTTTGAGAACTTCCAAGTACAGATAAAGCAGCTTAGTACGATCTTACTGCATCATCAAAAGTTGTGTCTAAATCTGGTTCACATTTCTTCCATATACAGACCTATGGCAACTATCTGTCATATTTTTGGGCTAATAGCAACATAACACGAGAAGCCCTTGGGATCAAGAAGGTAAACTAATATTTTTTTTCTCTTCGCAAGGTAATTTTTCTCTTCCAATATACATCGAAAGTTTAACCCTGCTCTTATGCCTTTATATGGTAATAACTCAGGGGAGCATGGACGAGTGGGTGAGATGCCATGACGGGGATCTTCCTTATTCCAAGGACATTAAAAGTAGCATAAAGTACCATCGTAATCTTACATCAAAAGGTTATCGTGCCTTGGTATACAGGTAACTATTAAGACCTTATATGTTATAATAAATATCTACTTTTATATATGGCAATGTGTGGTTACTTATACAAGTAAGACTATTTATGTTAATTTTATTAGAATGTACAGGAGAAAAATAAATGTGCCTATGACTGAGCATAGTTTATTAAAATAACATCAGTATTGCCTGGCTAAGAGGAATTGCAATAGTATCTTATATGCTCTAACCTAATTGCAATGCTGCCGGTGACTCTTCACCGTATGGCAATATGAATGCAAAACCGGAGGTATTCGTGCCATTTTTTAAATGGTAATACTATGGCCAAATGTTAAAGAAATTACATATGTAATCATTACATGATTATTATAATCATTTTGTAACAACAAAAATAATAATACTTTTGATTTAACTGGTGATTATTATGATTCAGTAGTACCCCGATATATTTCAAAATACAAATTGGTTGTGCAAAATGATTAATATAACCTAAGTTTTAGGGATCTAAGTAGCCCTTACCTACAAATTTACCTAGTTAATTTTCAACTTTAGATACTCAAATGTCACCCCACTGGTACTTCAGTAATTATTTTATGATTTAACTCCCTACGGCGTCTATTTTCTCTTTCGCGATTAATGACATGTAATTTTCTCCATTACAACTAATGACTGATGTTGCCATTTGAATACGGGAAACTGACCATAGTTGTTGATAGTATTACCATTTGTCCCAGGGATAATGTACTCCAATGTTGTCAATTGACGTGACAGTAATTTGTTTTTTTTAAGTTTTCTAACTTATCATCTCTCTTCGTATTCCTGCGCACATATAGTGGAGACCACGATGCTATTGTACCATTTCTGGGTACGCAGGCCTGGGTGAGATCACTCAACCTCCCCATTGTGGATGACTGGAGGGCTTGGCATCTTGATGGCCAGTCTGCGGGGTAAGATTTTATATAAAAAACTAGTTATATAGTTCCATTGTTTGTTTATATAACAAACGATGTGACTTATGAATATGTGAGTATATAAACTGCTTTAAATAACTACATTTATATTTTGAAATATAATAATTCTGCAGATTTACCATAGCATATGCAAACAACTTGACCTTCGCGACCGTAAAGGTAACAATGCATATATGTATCTTTTCGTTTGCATTTGTTTGTAGTTGTTCCCTAAGATTGCAAATTCCAACGTCATACGAATCCCAAGTGGTAACAAGGATTTGTGATGCTTTTGGGTTTTGTAGATATTTGATCCTACTTTGAAGGTAGGTTCTAGTGCCATTTTCAGTCCGAGACAGTGAAATTTTAGAAACATAAAAAATACTTTTAACTGAAAGCAACTCCAAAATTGGCCAATTACCAATTTCCCCATCATAGAGATTTGGGATTGTTCTGGAATTGTTCAACTGAACCCTTTTTACGTCACAGTTGATGTGAACACACACTCAACAGTTTGATTATGCATTATATAATTGCAAATAACAACATATGGTTTCATTTAACCACAGGGTGGTGGACACACTGCACCCGAGTACCAGCCGGAGAGATGCTTCGCCATGTTCAACCGTTGGATTTCCAATGAACCACTTTGATTAATGATTATGGTAGTCACACACATGATGTTGGAGAAAAACATTTCACGAAGATGTGGATTCTGGTGTTATAACTTGCATGGACAATGTTGTTGAGGAATCCATGTGACTGTGTAAAAAGGTACTACATAAATCAAATAAATTTGTTGAAATTCTGGTAGCATGGTTCAGGTTGTTGATACCAACCCACAACTAGGGCCCAAAACAAGAGGGGGCCAGTTCGGGTCTCACTGAAAACTGGCCTTTTGGGGCATTTTGAAGTTATGAATGAAGAATGTTTGTTTGTCTCATATTTAAATTTCAATTTTTTTTTTTGTAAAACCCTCATTTGCAATCAACTTCAATGCAAACTAGGGATTTAAGGGTGAACCCGGACAACCAAAACTGGGGTCCAAAAAACCTAAAGCCGGCAAGTTCGGTTTCTCGGCCGATAGCTAGCCTATTCCTAGAGAGATTAATTTGGAAGCCTATTAATTTTAGATAGATCTGGACCGATGATCATGGGATCGACGGCTCACAATGCACGTTACATACACGTGCGGGTTTTTAAGTGTGCTGGCGATTAACTGCGCGGGCCCACTTGTCAGAGACACAAGAGGCTATTTTAAGACAACCATTAATTGCAAATCAAATGATCAGGGATGATTAACAATTAATGTGTCCTAAAGCTTTCACACAGAGAGGTTTAAGCAGGCGAGGGCCCACATGCCAGTGACACAAATGCTCTAATCGGATAGCATTAATTGTTAACAATGATTAGCAATTAATGATCCCAAATTTTATCCTAAAGACCCTATTTCAGCGGTTTAAAGCCTACGGGCCCACCTGTCAATGACTCATGGAGTCATCTCCGACAGCCACTTAATGCTAACATTAATTATCAAAAGATTGATTATTAATGGTGCCTTAACAGGGTTGAATAGCGCCAGCCGGGGGGTTTTAAGAGGCTAGCCCCACCTGTCAGTGACACAGTGGACCTCCTAAGACATATTAATTACCCCTAATGATCATCAATGATTAAGGCATTAATTGTGTCTTAATGACAACGGCATTGAGGAACTTCCGTCCGGCAAAAACCGAGCAGAAAGAGGGGCTCGTCGCCGGCGGCTCCGGCCACGGCGGCGTAACCTTAAGACTAAAATGAGTTCGCAATAGCCTTACGATCCCGATGGTGGTGATCTCGCCGGCGGCGACGGTCTAGAACGCCGGCTAGCCGGAAAACAAGATAGTGACACTAATCGGCCGAAAGCGAAAATGCACAAAAAGCTCCGCAACAGTCCAAAGAAGCGTGTGCCAAGCATCTAGGGACAAAATAGAAGCTACCACAACCGAGAAGGGCTTCAAAAGATAGCCGGAGAGCTTTGACAGAGAAAGAACCCGCCGGAGTTGAAGAAGATGATACAAACATGACAACCTGAGCAAAATGAACACCACTGGATGGTCATAATAGCTTCATTATAGCGCATAGAAGCTTCATGAGCAAATAATTGAGAAATGAAACACTCACCGGAGCGGAAGAAGAAAAGGGGTAGAATCGGCCGAAATGATCCAAACTTAAAATTGGTCAATTCCTGTGAATGATTGCCAAAATTAAGTTAGGGGAAATGAATATGGAGCTAAAGTGCTCAAAAGGGCACAAAGAGATTTGAAGAAGAACCACTGAAGCACCAAGATCCTCATTTGAACTCCACGACCATTAATGGCGATTTTGGGAATTTCAGTGGTTTTGAGCTCCTCAAGGGTTGGGAAGCTAAATGGTGTGACAAGGGAGCTCAGAGAGAGTTTTGGAAAGCTTCATATAGATGGTAGAACTAGGGTTTGCTAAGATGAAGCTCTCGGGTGAGTTTGGCTCAAAAAACAGCCATAGACCTAAAAGAAAAAAATAGGGAACAAGGACAAGACCAAGATCATGGCCGAAAGTAGCGCACGCACCGCTGTCCCGACCAGAGGGACACTGGCAAGGAACTCGAAAATACACGGCCATGCCTGTGCTCCTGTTCACGCACGGCGCGAGGAAGAAGACGACCGAAAAAGGCTGGGGTGATTTTGGACGGTTGGATTTTGATCGGGCGGCTGAGATCGCACCACGTTTCCGAGATTTGAAACAAAGGAAGAGATCGGGAACCCTTGGATCAGAAATGAACGTTCACGATTAAATGCGCCCTACAAGTGACCCGAATGTGCTCAGATAATCTAGACGGTTGGATCAAGCTCTAACGGTTCGAATGGATTGGCGCATTCGCGGGGTCCGAATGTTCACGCTAACACGGGCCGTGCGATTTGGATCCAACAGATGAAAAGAGGCGCGCGCCACTGAGCGAGCCCAGGTGCATTTAGTTGGTTTGGTCGAGTCCATTGGCTCGAGCCCGAGTCTAACTCGAACTCGAGGAACAGTGAAATCAGGTTTTTGGATTTTTAAATTGAGCTGAGACTTAGGGGATTTATTTGAGATAGCAAAACAACTCCAAAAATTCTAAAATTTTTACTAGAGTTGCTAACTCAGATATTATCCTTGTGTGAAATTCGCAGAGGTTTTTATGCAATGAAATGACCTCCAAAAATTCTGTAAGGTTCTGGAATAGGGTTTGACTGAAAGTCAAACAGGTTTGACTACCTTCTAAAAATATTCAAACAATTTCTAAAAATTGTGAAATTTTTCAGAGGGGTCACATACCATCCCTAGAGCTTAGGAAAAATATTTCCAAAGGATGATCACAAGATTTGACAAGAATGTTTTTGAAGGACTTGGTTTTGGTCAAAATGACTTGTGACTTTGTATTTCCATAACTTCTTACAACAATTGTTCAAAGCATACAGGGAATACAAGATGTAAGAAAAAGTTTTAATTTCTACTCATTTTCTTACATTTGAAACACAAGTCTGAAACTTGGGATGTTACAAATCTCCCCCCTTACAAGAATCTCGTCCCGAGATTTTGTTTACTCGGAGAAGAAAGACGGATAGTCAGCACGAAGGCGATCTTCCCGCTCCCAAGTTGCCTCATCCTCGAAATGATTTGACCACTGAACCTTAAGGAACTTGATGACATAGTTCCTTGTTCTTCGTTCAGATTCTTCGAGAATACGAACAGGATGCTCATAGTAGGTCAAATTCTCTTGCACATCGAGATTTTCCAACGGAGTTTCTTCAGCTGGAACACGGAGGCACTTCTTTAGGTGTGACACATGGAACACATCATGCACCCCCTCAAGTGTAGCTGGTAACTCCAATCTGTATGCAACAGCTCTAATTTTCTCGATGATGCGATAAGGCCCAACATATCGAGGAGCCAACTTGCCCTTGATGCCAAAACGCTGATAGCCCTTCAAAGGTGAGACTTTGAGATACACAAAGTCATTGGGCTCAAAGCTCAACTCTCGGCGACGACGATCTGTATAGCTCTTTTGCCTGGACTAGGCCACGCGCAAATGCTCACGAATCAACTGAACCTGGCTTTCGAGCTCATTGATCGAGTCTGGGCCGAAGAACTATCGCTCACCAGTTTCTGAGTAGTTCAATGGGGTTCTACACCTCCTCCCGTACAAGGCCTCAAAAGGTGCCATGCCAAGACTGGCTTGGAAACTGTTGTTGTAGGAAAACTCAGCAAGTGGCAGACATTTCTCCCAATTATTCCCACAGGAAAGAACACAAGCACGGAGTATATCTTCCAACACTTGGTTGACTCTCTCCGTCTGACCATCAGTTTGAGGATGAAAGGCTGTGCTGAAAGTAAGACGGGTCCCCATAGTCTCTTGCAGACTATGCCAAAAGCGAGAGGTGAAAAGAGAACCACGATCTAACACAATCGTTCGTGGCACACCATGCAAGCACACAATGCGAGATATGTAAAGGTTCGTCAACTGACTGACACTAAGGTTGGTGCGCACTGGCAGAAAATGTGCTACATTTGTCAATCGATCAATGACAACCCAGATAGCATCCTTCCCAGAAGAAGTACGGGGCAGGCCGGTGATGAAGTCCATAACAACGGAATCCCACTTCCACTCAGGTACTGGCAAAGGCTGAAGAAGGCCTGCTGGACGCTGATGCTTAGCCTTAACGCGACAGCACACGTCGCACTCGGCAACAAACTTGGTAATCTCGCGCTTCATACGGGTCCACTAAAACTTCTGACGAAGGTCCTGATACATCTTGGTAGTCCCGGGATGAATGGACAAGGGGGAGTCATGGGCTTCATGGAGAATCAAATCCCGCAATTCCACGACCTTTGGAACTACAAGGCGCTGTCCAAACCACACAACACCATGCTCATCCTCTGAGAAGCACTTGGCTGTCCTATTTTTGATATTGTGCTTGATTTGACTCACACCAACATCTGTCTGTTGCGCAGCCTTTATTTGGTCTATCAAGGTTGGTTGCACAACCAAGGTAGCAAGGGAACCATGCTCAATCAAACCCAAATTGAGCCGCTGAAATTCTTCAAGAAGGGCAGGCTGTTGCTCTTGGAGCATCAAAGTATTGCAATACACCTTCCGGCTAAGTGCATCGGCAACCACATTGGCCTTACCCGGATGATACTGAATGCCCATGTCATAATTTTTGATCAATTCCAACCATCTTCTTTGGCTGAGGTTTAGATCTGGCTGGGTGAACAAATATTTCAAGCTCTTGTGATCAGAATACATCTCACAACGGTTGCCAATCAGGTAATACCGCCAAATTTTGATTGCATGAACCACTGCAGCTAACTCCAAATCATGGGTAGGATAGTTGAGTTCATGAGGTATCAACTGCCTTGATGCATAGGCCACTACCTTGTCTTCTTGCATAAGAACACAACCGAGTCCCTGACGAGAGGCATCACAATAGATATCAAAGCTCTTGTGGACATCGGGGAGAACAAGCACTGGGGCTGAAGTCAAACGCTTCTTGAGTTCCTGAAAACTCTCATCACAAGCAGAGAACCACATAAATTTCTTGTCCTTCTTGAGCAACTCAGTCATCGGCTTCGTGATCTTGGAGAAGTTCTTGATAAAGAGACGGTAATAACCCGCTAAACCAAGAAAACTCCGTACATCGGTGACTGACTTGGGCTGACCCCAAGATAGAACATCGTTGACCTTCCTAGGATCCACAGCTATGCCTCCTGCTGAAAGAACATGGCCTAAGAATGCCACTTCCTTCAACCAGAACTCGCACTTGCTGAACTTGGCATACAGCTGGTGCTCACGCAGCTTCCCCAATACAATCTTCAGATGCTCAGCATGCTCTTCTTCACTCTTAGAGTAGATAAGAATGTCATCAATGAAGACCACAACGAACTTATCCAAATACTCCATGAACACCGAGATCATAAGATTCATGAATAGAGCGGAGGCATTGGTTAAGCCAAAAGACATGACGGTATACTCGTAAAGGCCATAACGAGTAGTGAAAGCCGTCTTTGGAATATCTTCAGCCCTGATCCGGACTTGATGATACCCCAACCTCAAGTCAATTTTGGAGAATACACGGGCTCTAGTCAACTGGTCAAAGAGATCATCAATACGAGGCAAATGATATTTGTTTTTCACCGTCACTTCATTAAGCGGATGGTAATTAACACACATACGCAGGGTCTTGTCCTTCTTCTTCACAAATATCACAGGACAACCCTAAGGAGATGAGCTAGGTCGGATAAAGCCCTTTGCTTGAAGCTCACCTAATTGTTTCTTCAGCTCCTCCAACTCATTACGAGGCATTTGGTACGGCGCCTTTGAAATGGGAGCGGTACTGGGCAACAACTCAATAACAAACTCCAGGTCTCAAACTGGAGGCATCCCAGGAAAATCTTCAGGAAAGACATCCACAAAATAACATACTGTGGGCACCTCCTGAATCTCCAAGGCTGGCTTAGCTTCAAGGGCACAAATATGTGGTCCTTGCAGCTATGGTGAAATCCCAACCTACTCACCTGAGGGGCTGGTGAGGTAGACCATCTTCCTGGCACAATTGATTTGTCCCAAGTGTTGGGACAACAAATCCATGCCAAGAATCACATCCAGGCGCGCCGAGTCGAGTAGGATGAGATTCGCCAAGAATCTCACTCCTTCAATATCAATAGGAACGTCCCGGCACTCCAGATCAGCTCTCATTTCCGAACCCGGAGAGCGAATAAGCAATGGAACTCCCAAAGGAACAAAGTGAAGGTCACAAGCAGCAGCAAATGATCTTGAAATAAAAGAATGCGATGCTCCTGAATCTAACAATACTGCAGTAGGACTAGAATTGACAAGAAGCGTACCCAACACAACGTCGGACGCCTCCTATGCCTCCTCAGCCGAGATGTGGTTGACTCGGCCACTTCCCACACTCTGAGTCTTCTGGACCACCTTCTGGTCAAGTGGGTGACCATTCCCTTGCCTGCGTCCTCCATTAGGATGAGGGGCCGCTCCAGTCCTCTGAGGGCAACTGTTGGCGTAGTGGCCCTTCTTGTTGCAGGCAAAGCAGGTGACCTCGGGAGCCGGATTGTGGAGGCCACCCTGCTGCTGGGCCGCAGGTGCACGTGGTTGAAACACGGCCTGCGGGGGACGTGGAGCTGGTGCCGACGGCCTCGGCGGTGGTGAAGCCAAAGAACAGGCCCCTGGTGTAGGCCCAACACGGGGACGGGAGAGGCTGGCCTGTGCAGACCAGTGGGCCTCCCACTTGCGCTTGCGGGAGTCTCCCGGCGCCTGCGCCTTGTGCTCGGAGATCACGGCCTTGTCAACCAAGGCTTGGAAGTCGGGGAAGTCAACAATAGAGAGCTTGTCCTGTAGCTCCTCAGACAAGCCCTCCATGAACTTCTCCTGCTTGGCCTCATCAGTGGCCACCTCACCCGGACCATAGCGAGCCAAGTGGTTAAACTCGTACAAATACTCCGTCATAGATTTGCGCCCCTGTTTGAGCGCAAGAAACTCTTTTTTCTTGAGCTTCATCAGGCCATCGGGGATGTGGGCCCGACGGAAGGCAGGCCTGAACTCCTCCCACGAGACCACATGGCCCGCGGGCTGCATGGCGAGAAAAT
Organism: Ampelocalamus luodianensis; assembly: GCA_036346255.1. Taxonomy (NCBI): domain Eukaryota; kingdom Viridiplantae; phylum Streptophyta; class Magnoliopsida; order Poales; family Poaceae; genus Ampelocalamus; species Ampelocalamus luodianensis. The sequence continues at coordinate 30,719,402 of CM070637.1, forward strand.
TCTCCCACCATGAGAGTGCTGCACCCTCCAGCTGATGGGATGCAAAGAGGGCCTTCTCGTGCTCCTAGCACTGGGCGATGTTGAGCTTCCGCTCAACCAGACGCAACCAATCATCTGTGTCTAGGGGGTCCTCAAACCGGGAGAAAGTGGACGGCTGCGTGCGAAGGAACTCCGCGAGTCCCCCATGAGGCTGATGCCCACCACCTCCAGATCCCGAGGCACTGGAGGGAGTGGAGGTGTTCCTCGCGATGACCTCCAGAATCCGAGTCTGATCCATGCGGTTCCGCTCGATCTGAGCAAGAACCTCAGCCATGGTCGGAGGAGGGGGAAGCTCCTCATCAGGACCAGCCGGCTGACTGCTGTGGGTTATTCTTGCCATCCTGTTCCACAAAGATAGGTCAGCAACAACTCCGGAACAGGAGAAAAAGAAAAACAATTAACAACTCTAACAGCTTAAGATCCAGCATAAAATCACAGCAAGTTCACAAAAAAAATCCAACTTCCCAGTATGACTAACTCGTATGGAAAAACGAGTAATCAGTTTTTAGGAAGGCAATTTTCAGCACATCCACCTTGGTTCGAAACAGCTAGGAAACAAGGTGAAAATTACCTAAAGAAAGGTTAGACACTTAGCTAACTCCTATCACACCTTACCCTTTTATCCCAACAAGTTTTAGTTGAATTATCCTCTCATTTTCAATTATATATTCTACCACCAGCTAGCTGTCCAGAATTTGAAGCTTGCTGCCCAGAATTTCTTCTCCAAGCGGTTGGCCGAAATCTTCATTTCCAGTAGTGCCTAATCTTCTCCACAAGACATTCAAGACTCAATTTAAAGCCCTCATGGTTTTCCCAAAACCAACTTAATTGATTAAGCAGCTATCTTTTGAAAGAAGATGAGAGGAAAAACAACTTTTCAAATTCAGTCGAAAATAAGGTGAGATGAGCAAGCTAAGATAGATAAGAAGTAAAATCTGAGAGTCTACTTAAGATTTTCATAAATCTTTTGACATTTAGAAAATAAGTTTTCAAAATATCCTTAAGGACGACCAAGCTAGGGGTTTCTACGGTCAGTATGGCTCTGATACCAACTTTGTAAGACCCCGGTTTATTAAGCTTGTAATACTTAACCTTCCACTGGCTCTAGTATCACAAACAAAATAACCCGTGCCTCGATGGACATGTACTTCCCAGAAAATGCAGCACACATACATCTTTTCAAAGGTATGCATTAATTCCACACATCAAAATAACAAGTCTAGCAAAGACATACATAATATTAAGTTATTACAGAACAGCCGACCGGCCAAATGACATAAGTACTAAGTATCAGCGGAAGCAAAAGATCCCATAAGATGGCTTAAACCAAAAGACGACCGGCTAGCCACATAACACCACAGGGCAACCGACCGGGCTGCCAAGCTAGTCGCCCCACATACTGCCATAGCACAACTCACAAAAGTGAGGCCCTTCGGGCTCACCTTCTTCCTCTGCACACAACAAGCAATGCAGATGAGTACAATAATGTACTCGCAAGACTTACGAGTAACAAGCCTATACATAGCTACATGAAACCTGTGTCAAAGGGAATTGGTTATATGGTTATTTGGACGCATAAATCAATTTTTATTTGAAATAATATAATAGATTGAAAGCAATTTAACAAATCAGTTTTTAAGCCTTGAAGTAACATCGAGTAACAATAATTATCAAGTAACCACCTAGAAGTGACTAACCCGAAAGCCACTGTGAGGACCCCAGTTTATTTGGCTTGTAATGCTTAACCAACCACTCGGTCCTAGCATCACAAATCAAATAAACTAAGCCTCGAGACATGCATACTTCCCAGAACTGCAGTATGCACGCCTCATCACAAAATTATGCATCAACTCCATTCTAAACATAGAGTCCAAACATCACAATACTAAACAGTAAACAACAGTAGAGTTATTACAACAGAGGCCGACCGGCCAAATTACAACAGATAACTAAATAAACAGCGGAAGCAAAAGTGCCATAAGATGGCTATAAACAAAAGCCAATCAGTGTGCCTTAGCCCACAAGGCAACCAACCGGACCGTCAAGCTAGTCGTCCCAGAACCCGCACATCTCACAGAAGTAAGGCCCTTGGGGCTCACCTGCCTCCTCTGCAACAAAAATATTAAGCAAAGCATATGAGTACAAAAATTGTTTTTGTACTCGCAAGACTGACGTGTGGACTAGCAGACCTATGCATAACTACATGCAGGTTTATTTGAGTAGGGCTGTATGGCTCATTTTAGCACAAAGCAATCATTATTTGCAATAATGTAATACATTTAAAAGCAAGTTGGCAATTCATTTTTAATGTTGAAATAACAGCGAAATAAAGATAGATACAAGTAACCACCTGGAAGTGACTATCCCAATAGTCACCACAACATAGCACGAATCCCTGATTCGTACCACCCGTCAAGTTTTAGTTAAAAGGTTGTAGTCTAACTCTTGAAAAGCTTACCCAAGCATGTCCATAACCTAGGACGAGGCTATTCGAATAGTTTTAACCCTGCAGGGGTGTACCACTGTACCCACACTTCAGACCGCCTTTAAGCCCAAGCACACTTCCAAGGTATCTTTGTGACTAAGTCCTACGAGACACTTTCCAATATTGTGTATTAACTACGAGCCGCTCGTATGGATAAAAATCCATACGCTTACATGGTAAAGCCGAAAAGACAACTACCCACTCAGGATAAAGCTTTTCGGACAACTACCATGCTCCCAACACCATCCCTCCTGCGACCTCCTGCGACCCGGAGCCAATACACGCCAAAGTACTAAGTCAAGAGAGGTCCCATATACTCTAGTGTGGTTAGCACGCAAAAATGCCTGGATAACATCCACTCACAAGATGTTCGGTCCTTAATTGACCTGGGAACCATTCCAGTCAAACCCAACAGATCACACCAACATACCGTTGTGCCCAAGTCCAAATCATTTTATTTTCAGTTTTTAGTTTTAAAAATTAAACATAGCAAAAATGCTGAAACAAAAGTTATAATAATTTTGTGTGATCAAGATTACCGACTAAGTCGATAACCGCCCATTTCTACCGATACTAAGCATGTCTAAGCAGTTGAAATCGTATCTACTAAGTGACAAGAGATCATCCAACGATCTCTAATCACAGCAAATAACCTAGGCTCAAGTAGTAGAGAAATGTCATTTACCTGCAGATTATGCAACTAAAAGGGCCCACTAACCATAATTTAACACAAAATAGCAATGCATACATACAGGTTGCAAACAAAATATTAGTTTGAAAATAAAAAGGATTAACATGATCAAACTGCTTGCCTGGTTGCTGCTGCTCAATATGTTGCTGAGGCTCACTCTCGATAATACCAGAATCGTCACAATCTATCGATCGAGCAAAAGAACGAATAAGAACAAATAACACTGACAGTAACCAAACTTCAAATTAATCCAAAGAGCACAAATTTCACACAGCAGCTAAAACATGATTTTACAAAATTTTAGAAACAGAGAACAATATTTTTGGAGTTATGAAGAATTTTCTAAGTTTAACAATACATAAACGCATCATTTAATTATTTATCAAAATTTATGAACAGAGACATATCTAAAACTTATTCTTATAAATAGTACACTAAAAATGAAAATTTACAAAATTGGATTCATTCGATTTGGATCAAAATTGAATTAGATATGGATTTTCTAAGTTTAATAGAATTAATAGTGTAAAAGAAAATCAATTCGGAAATTCTAAAAGCATTGAAAACTTTTCCTACCGGCACCCAGCCAACCCACGGTCAGCGGCCAGGTGGGGCGAGCGAAATGCTTGACGAGTCAAACTCGACCCACCAGAAGGTGACGTCGAAGGCGTATCCTATGAATACGTCTTTGGCTTATCAACACGTAATCCTAACTTAAACATACAGAGAAATACGCCTGCTACCGCAAGAAAACGTATTTCACTATTTTACACAACACCTAAACCGGCCGAGAGGACCCACATGTCATGGACTCAGAGGGTTAAAACGACCGGAATTAAAATTTCTAAACGCGCTTAAGATAAGGGGGTCCACAAGTCAGTGATACAGACTAAAAGATGATTAGCACTAATGAGGAGGGTTAGACCTTAACCACCAGCGGCTCGACGGAGTTCCCGCGCGCGGCCGCGACAGCGAGGTGGAGGATCTGGAGCTGGAGTGGTTCCCTGGGCTCGCGAGTGGCTCCACTAGGTGCACAGCAGCCCCGCGAACACGATGGTGACGGTGGAGAGTCAGATGGTCGTCGGAGGCGAGCTTGCGACGGCCGAAGGCGGAGATGAAGAAGGGGTTCCCGAGGCGGAGGCGCTACGGGCGATGAGAAGCTTCGGGAAAGAGCGCCTCAGCTCCACCTTGATCCCAGGAACGCGACTCCCCAGATAACGTCGACGAAGGAAGTCCGAGGCGGCCGGAATCACCGCGGCGGCGAAACACCGAGCTCGGAGAAGAACCGGTCGTACGCCCTCAATAATGCACCAAAAGCGAGAATGAACCCACCATAAGTCTCAGTGGAGAAATGCGATCACAAAGGATCAAGTGTTGAGGCTAGAGGCTCACCAGAACGTCGAAACGACTGCGGGGCCAAGGCTGCCGGAGATGGAGACGAAGACACCACCCCTGGCAATTCACGGGACGACAAGGACCCGGGCTGGGCAAAATGGAAGCGGCGACGAGCGTGGATCACGGTGGTGCGGTCGCTGGCTAGAGGGCGGCACCAACACGGCGACGCTGCTCTCGGCTTCTTCTCCGGTCGAAACCAAGAACTGGACGGAGAGGGTGATAGAGTGAAGGAAACGAGGAATGGGTGGGTGCGGTGAGATGATGAAGACCCGGCGACATGCCACGACCGGACACGCGTCCACGAGGTGGCAGCGACGAGCTGCGTGGCACGCATGCGCGATCGCCAGCGAACTCCGGTGAGACGCGGAGAAGACGAGGACGATACTGACAAGGGGGACCCACTCGTCAGCGACGGTGACAAAGCGGTGCGAGTCGGGGTCTAGTGCGGTTCAACTAACTGGTTTGACTCGATCGAAAAGATTCCGACCGTTAGATCTAGAATGGACGGTCGAGATCCAAGGGTGCAATCGGACTGGTCGATTAGATGAGCGTGTGTGGACCGTGCAATTCACATCGGTCGGCGGACAACGATCGGGCTCGAGCGGTGCAGCTAGGCGGTGCGGCTGAGCCAAGCGACGCGGTCGGACTCGAGCCAGAGGTCAGGTCCGAGCCCGAGGAACAGTGATTTCAGATTCTGATTTCAAAAAGGCTGAGAAGATTGGGAAATTTTTAGAGGTAGCTCCACAACTCCAAAAATTCCGAAATTGTTATGGTAACTCCTCTGGACAGAGAAAACCTTGCATAATTTTTCCAGGAATTTTTAGGCACTGCAGTATTCCCAATAAAATTCACAAGCTGCTGTCCCAAAGAGTTGACCAGAGATTCAAACTTGTTTGACTTGCTCATTTGAAATAGCAAATAAAATCTAAAAATTGTGAGATTTTGCAGAGAGGTGACTAGGAAGGTTAGGAAGGTAGGAAAAATACTTCCAGAGGATGATCATGAGTTTTTGGCTTCTTTTTCTCTTTGTGTTTATAATTTGGGTTGTATGTTTTCAATTGTTTTCAAAATTTCAAAGACAAGTTTTCAAAAAAAAATTTTAGGAAATTAATACATGCTCAAAAGTTTTAAATTATACTCATTTTCACACATTTGAAGTACAGTGTTACATTACAGATGTTACAACCACCACACATAAATCCCTGATTCATACCACCCGTCAAGTTTTAATTTAAAATGTTGTAGTCTAACTCTTGAAAAGCTTACCCAAGCATGTCCATAACCTAGGACGAGGCTATTCGAATAGTTTTAAACCCTGCAGGGGTGTACTAATGTACCCACACTTCAGACCGCCTTTAAGCCACATGATTTAGCACACTTCCAAAGGTATGCCGGCACAGCTAAGTCCTACGAGACATTTCCAATATTGTGTATCAACTACGAGCTGCTCGTATGGACCGCAGTCCATACGCTTACATTGTAAAGCCGAAAAGACAACTACCCCTCAGGGTAAAGCTGTTCGGGCAACTACGATGCTCCCACACATAACCATCTCATTTTACCACAACACAACACACACACGCCCTCCTGCGACTCGTAGCCAACACACGCCAAAGTACTAAGTCAAGAGAGGTCCTATTCCCTCTAGTGTGGTTAGCATGCATAAATTGCCTAGATAACAGGTACTCACAAGATGTTCGGTCCTTAATTGACTCGGGCACCATTCCAGTCACACCATCTTACCATTGTGCCCAAGTCCAAATTGTTTTGTTTTTCAGTTTTAGTTTTGCTGAAATATAGAGATTATAATATGTTTGTGTGATCACGGTTATCGACAAGTCGATAACCGCCCATTTCTACCGGTAGCTAAGCATGGCTAAGCAACAAACTCGTAAACTACTAAGTGATAAGGGTCCATCCAAAGAACCCAAAATCACAGCAAGATAAACCTAGGCTCAGTAGTAGAGGATAAACATTTGCCTACGGATAATGCATCTACTGGGTTAACTATCGACAATAGTTAAAACAACATAGCAATGCATACATAGAATTTGCAAACAATATATTAGAATTTGAAAATAATAGGAACAACATGATCAAATGATGCTACATCTGCTTGCCTAGCTGTGGTGCAGGGTCTGGCTGCTGTGGCTCAGAATCAATATCAATAATGTCTTCGGAACCTAACGAGAAAAGGCGATAAAACAAATAAGAAAAAAGAACACCAAAAAAAAACTCAATAGCAAAAACCATTCAAAACTCATGAAATTCACACAACAGCAAGGGTATGATTTTAGATAATTTCAGGAACAAGAATTACTCAATTTGAACTTACCATGCAAAAGTTATGGCTAAAATAATCTCTCTCAGCCTATTAAATCAACTAAATTAAATACTGGTACTGTTCATGGCACAAATTTCTATAACGATCTATGGTCTGAAATTTTTATGACAGGTAGGTTATGGCATCCTAAAGACATCAAAGTTGGGTTTACACAATTTGGAGTTAAGATGAATTACTTATGATTTTTCTAAGTTGTAAATCTAGTGCATGCCATTTTACAGAAATATAACCATGATCAAAACCTATTCCATATTAAAGTTTGCTAACAGAGGAATTTATCAAAATTGAGATTTCATAATTTGGAATTATACAGAAAAAGATATGCATTTTACAAGGTTTAATTTATTTTCTGGAATATTCTAAACTCAATTTATAATAAACTTTAGTTAATAAAGAATTTAACCTCACTGGAATCATCTAAAAAGGATTTGAATAGAATTAGTTATGAATTTCTAAAGTTTAAAACAATTTTCAGTTGGTAAATAAATGCTTCCCGAAATATAAACAAACTTACGAAAATAAGCACGCGTGGGCAAACCGGGCCTTAGATGCAAAATCTAACGGCCCACGCGCGCTGGGAAATAGCGCACACGCGCGATCTCAAAGGAGCCCACCGTTGGATTTAGATCCAACGGTCGACGCGAGTAGGGACATTCGGGCGACGCGAATGCCTCGGATGACCACAGCTATAGATCTAAAGATGAGCAGCTCAGAGCGTCGTTCCCTTCAGGAGTCCCGAACAGCACACGCATCTCAACCGTCCATTGCGAGATGGATGGTCCAAAGCGGTTGGAAAACCCAGGGGGTCCGAACGTTCACTTTGATCTAGGCCGTTGATCTAGATCTGACGATCTACGGCGGTGGAGACCTCCGGAGTTAAAAATTTTAGATAGAACTGGACCGATGATCATGGGATCGACGGCCCACAATGCACGTTACATACACGTGCGGGTTTTTAAGTGCGTTGGCGATTAACTGCGCGGGCCCACTTGTCAGAGACACAATGGGCTATTTTAAGACAGCCATTAATTGCAAATGAAATGATCAGGGATGATTAACAATTAATGTGTCCTAAAGCTTTCACACAGAGAGGTTTAAGCGGGCGAGGGCCCACATGCCAGTGACACAAATGCTCTAATCGGACAGCATTAATTGTTAACAATGATTAGCAATTAATGATCCCAGATTTTGTCCTAAAGACCCTATTTCAGCGGTTTAAAGCCTACGGGTCCACCTGCCAGTGACTCATGGAGTTATCTCCGACAGCCACTTAATGCAAACATTAATTATCAAAAGATTGATTATTAATGGTGCCTTAACAGGGTTGAATAGCGCCAGCCGGGGGGTTTTAAGAGGCTGGCCCCACCTGTCAGTGACACAGTGGACCTCCTAAGACATATTAATTACCCCTAATGATCATCAATGATTAAGGCATTAATTGTGTCTGAATGACAACGGCGATCGAGGAACTTCCGTCCGAAAAAGCAGCGAAAGAGGGCTCGTCGCCGGCGCCCGCCACGCGGCGCAACCTTAAGACTAAAATGGGTTCGTAATAGCCTTGCGATCCCGATGGTGGTGACCTCGTCGGCGGCGAAGGTCTAGAACGCCGGCTAGCCGGAAAAAAGATAGTGACACTAATCGGGCGAAAGCGAAAATGCACAACAAGCTCTGCAACAGTCCAAAGAAGCGTGTGCCAAACATCTAGGGACAAAATAGAAGCTACCTCAATCGAGGAGGGCTTCAAAAGATAGCCAGAGAGCTTTGACAGAGAATGAACCCGCCGGAGTTGAAGAAGATGATACAAACATGACAACCTGAGTAAAATGAACACCACTGGGTGGTCATAATAGCTTCATTATAGCTCATAGAAGCTTCATGAGCAAATAATTGAGAAATGAAACACTCACCGGAGCTGAAGAAGAAAAGGGGTAGAATCGACCGAAATGATCCAAACTTAAAATTGGTCAATTCCTGTGAATGATTGCCAAAATTAAGTTAGGGGAAATGAATATGGAGCTAAAGATCTCAAAAGGGCACAAAGAGATTTGAAGAAGAACCACTGAAGCACCAAGATCCTCAATTGAGCTCCACAGCCATTAATGGCGATTTTGGGAATTTCAGTGGTTTTGAGCTCCTCAAGGGTTGGGAAGCTAAATGGTGTGACAAGGGAGCTCAGAGAGAGTTTTGGAAAGCTTCATATAGATGGTGGAACTAGGGTTTGCTAAGATGAAGCTCTCGGGTGAGTTTGGCTCAAAAAACAGCCGTGGACCTAAAATAAAAAAATGGGGAACAAGGACAAGACCAAGATCATGGCCGAAAGTAGCGCACGCACCACTGTCCCTTCCAGAGGGACGCTGACAAGGAACTCAAAAAGACACGGCCTTGCCTGTGCTCCTGTTCACGCACGGCGCGAGGAAGAAGACGACCGAAAAAGGTTGGGGTGATTTTGGACGGTTGGATTTTGATCGGGCGGCTGAGATCACACCACGTTTCTGAGATTTGAAACAAATGAAGAGATCGGGAACCCTTGGATCAGAAATGAACGGTCATGATTAAATGCGCCCTCCAAGTGACCCGAATGTGCTCAGATAATCTGGACGGTTGGATATCAAGATCTAACGGTTCGAATGGATTGGCGCATTCGCGGGGTCCGAATGTTCACGCGAATACGGGCCGTGCGATTTGGATCCAACAGTTGAAAAGAGGCGCGCGCCACTGAGCGAGCCCGAGTGCGTTTAGTTGGTTCAGTCGAGTCCATTGGCTCGAGCCCGAGTCTGACTCGAACCCGAGGAACAGGAAATCAGGTTTTTGGATTTTTAAATTGAGCTGAGACTTAGGATATTTATTTGAGATAGCAAAACAACTCCAAAATGTTTACTGGAGCTTGCTAACTCAGATATTATCCTTGTGTAAAATTCTCAGAGGTTTTTATGCAATGAAATTTCCTCCAAAAATTCTGTAATGTTCTGGAATAGGGTTTGACTGAAAGTCAAACAGTTTTGGCTGCCTTCTAAAAATATTTAAACAATTTCTAAAAATTATAAAATTTTTCAGAGGGGTCACATACCATCCATAGAGCTTAGGAAAAATATTTCCAAAGGATGATCACAAGATTTGACAAGAATGTTTTTGACGGACTTGGTTTTGGTCAAAATGACTTGTGACTTTGTATTTCCATAACTTCTTACAACAATTGTTCAAAGCATACAGGGAATACAAGATGTAAGGAAAGGTTTTAATTTTTGCTCATTTTCTTACATTTGAAACACAAGTCTAAAACTTGGGATGTTACATCTAGGAGTGGAAAAACAGGGCTAAGGGGCGCAACAGGCAAACAAAGAAAATGGGCCGAAAGCCAAAGAACGCCGGAGAACTTTAGCAGCGAATAAAGAGCTAAAAGGCATTAGTTGGAGTTTGGTTAGTTCAAATTAAACTTCCAATATTTCCAAAATCCCAAGTTAAGCTTGAGCAAACCAGTAAACCAAATGGTTCCTTTTGATTTTGAAATCCGGTAAGAACTCTAGGACAAACGGGATGTTACAATTTGTTCTTTTTTATTCAGGAGCTACTTTCTCTTTTGCATCATTATATTTCGCTAGCAGAGCAAATTTGAGTATGCAGCATATAGTTCTAGTTAATTCTCCTGGGGAAATTCTTTCTAGTTCCACAGTTTGTCCTGGTTATGTGATATCTTTAGACGGGGAGGAATTTATTGCTAATTTGATGGTTATGAAGATGGAGTTGTTTGATGTTACCTTGGGTACGGATTGGTTGCATAGTTACCGTGCTGTCATCTCTTGTTTTTGGAAGACAGTAACCTTGCAAGCTCCATTTGGACTGGAGATAGTCTTTCTGGGTAGCGCCCTATCTCACTCTCTCTTTGTGATGGCTAGTTTGTTTCCTGGTGGTCGTGCAGCGAAGAGTGGGTTTCTTTTGTCTGTGGTGGAAAAGCCGAGTTTGTCCTTAATAGCAGAAGATATTCTGGTGGTTTGGAAATTTCTAGATGTATTTCCAGCGGAGTTGCCAGGGATGCCTCCACCTCGCCCAGTGGAGTTCAGAATTGACTTAGTACTGGGTGCTCGACCGGTT